>OX155898.1:46567694-47952694 GCA_944588485.1 Phosphuga atrata
TCTGTCTAGTCTTTTCTGTCTAGTCTTGTCTGTCTAGTCTTGTCTGTCTAGTCTTGTCTGTCTAGTCTTGTCTGTCTAGTCTTGTCTGTCTAGTCTTGTCTGTCAGTCTTGTCTGTCTAGTCTTGTCTGTCTAGTCTTGTCTGTCTAGTCTTGTCTGTCTAGTCTTGTCTGTCTAGTCTTGTCTGTCTAGTCTTGTCTGTCTAGTCTTGTCTGTCTAGTCTTGTCTGTCTAGTCTTGTCTGTCTAGTCTTGTCTGTCTAGTCTTGTCTGTCTAGTCTTGTCTGTCTAGTCTTGTCTGTCTAGTCTTGTCTGTCTAGTCTTGTCTGTCTAGTCTTGTCTGTCTAGTCTTGTCTGTCTAGTCTTGTCTGTCTAGTCTTGTCTGTCTAGTCTTGTCTGTCTAGTCTTGTCTGTCTAGTCTTGTCTGTCTAGTCTTGTCTGTCTAGTCTTGTCTGTCTAGTCTTGTCTGTCTAGTCTTGTCTGTCTAGTCTTGTCTGTCTAGTCTTGTCTGTCTAGTCTTGTCTGTCTAGTCTTGTCTGTCTAGTCTTGTCTGTCTAGTCTTGTCTGTCTAGTCTTGTCTGTCTAGTCTTGTCTGTCTAGTCTTGTCTGTCTAGTCTTGTCTGTCTAGTCTTGTCTGTCTAGTCTTGTCTGTCTAGTCTTGTCTGTCTAGTCTTGTCTGTCTAGTCTTGTCTGTCTAGTCTTGTCTGTCTAGTCTTGTCTGTCTAGTCTGTCTAGTCTTGTCTCTCTAGTCTTGTCTGTCTAGTCTTGTCTTTCTAATATCTAACGGCTTATTGTTTTTGTTATTGTATTTTCAGTAAACATCGTCTATTTGCAACTGGAAACGCAATAAAAAATGTATATTGTATAAATGGAATGCGGAATACAACGTTGTTTCCGACACGAATTTGAACTGTACGAAGTTTTCGGGTTAAATTAATATTTGAAATTAGTATAATATCTTTCTGTCGTATAATTCTATTTATAGTTCTCTGCTGGAATTTAATACAAAATCCGGCGAGCAAATTTAAAACGTCCGTGAATAATAGCCCGGCGCTTTCACCATTTTGTATATTATGTTAATTAGTTTACTTGTGTTTGTGTAAAACATTGTGCATTCCAATTGTCGTTAAAATATTAATAATCCAGGTAATTCCAATTAGTTTCAACTACTTTCATATTTATAGTTGTTGTACATTAAAACATTTAAATGGAAAATGGGGCCACGTGGATTCAAAAATGCATTTACTAAATTTGGAGAGAAAGGACGATTTAAATTAAAGATTTAATTTCACGGAATTGAACGAAAACTGAGATGATTCAGGAAGAACGAAAGTTTATTAATCTAATTCTGTGTGTACCTATTTATTCATTTGGTTGCATCCTTCGTTCACACACGACGTGTAAAGTGTTATACAAGAGCATGATTGATAGAACGGTTAAATATTTATTAACAATTTAATTATTCACGTTAAATTATTACGCAGATATGCTCAGATTGAAAGGGTATTAGTTGTGCAGGTTGAATTAATTCATGTGATAACAGTAACACAATCACGGCTAATTTAAGCGATTAATTACGTCAAAGCGATTAAGTCAAAATGCTAGTTGCTGCTTTGGATTTTTAAATGTAAGTGTAGTTAATGCAAAATATGTTTTGTTTTGTTTATTTATTAAATAACGTTGAAGGAGGTATAATAACAGCGGCGATTAATCAGAGCGTGGATTTAATTTCGGTAGTACATAACATTTTTATTACGTATTTGTGCATGTGTATATGTAATGAACATTTATCTTTGTGCAAGAAAACCGCAAATGCCTGGGAAAAAGGTTCCAAAAATAAATGTACAGGTCACGTGCGACCACACGCGAGACATTGTCGGACGAACAATCAGCTACGAATGTTCTGAATTCAGATTTGGCCTGGCTGTATGCCGCTTTTTCCAGACATTTTTTGTTTTACACTAAGGAAATAGAAATTCTGGCTGCAGATGATAGATTTTTTGTACATCGCGTCTAGAAGTTTAGTACTTGGAAATTGTTTCTTTTTTAACGCCACGCTATGATTCGATTATGATATAATATAAGTTAAGCCAAGTTTCAATTTTCTCGTGCTCAAGGGTTGTATATAATATTATAGGTTTCGGACAGAAAATAAATATTGGTATATATTGAGATGATGTGCTGAAGACGTTGTTTATCAAGGGATTATACGTGTATGATATATTGCTTCAGTTTAACTTCTAGTCAAGAGCTATATATTTTTTTATGTATAATAAAATATGTTAGAGGTATTGCAAAGTTCTTTAATATTGAATGGAAATTATATCAAAAGTTTATGACCAAGCTGTATGTGTTAAAATTTCTTCATAACTTAGCGGTGGGAATTATTTTTCAAGTTTTCTGAAACATCTGGCATAATTTAACTTTCCTGCGCAAGCTTTCCAACCTCCACAATTTCAATCAAAATAATACGGAAAAATAATATACTATTGATGTTTAAATGATCAGATTGTCAACACTAGTCTCTTTGCCCAATAAAGGCTTAATACATGAGACTAGATACACGAGCCTAGACAAAATATTAATTAAACATTCATAATAGTATTACATATTAGTAAAATAAATTATTAATAGTCGACAGACAAGACCCAACACATACGATTTATTGAAATTCATATCTCCCACTGTAAGATTTACGAGGGATTTAGCTCTCTCTCCCTCTCTCTCTCTCTCTCTCTCTCTCTCTCTATATATATATATATATATATATATATATATATATATATATATATATATATATATATATGACGCGTTTCTCCTAACTGGGAAAAAACCTTATAAAATGATCAATTGTAAACGTATCGAGCTGAGTAAGGAAAATCAATGGTCACCATTTCTTGGTTAAATGGAAAAAATCTGATACAGCAAATATGTTTTTGATTCGGGTACGATAAAACGGAACAGCGGCAATTAATAAATGTGTACGAATGGCAAAGTGCTGACTTGCAATTTATTATAAATAAAAAAACACATACACTCACAAATTGGCCTGTGAATAATTAAAAATTAATATGTAACACGATTTTATCGAAACTCAGGTAGTAATGGTGTGTTATGTGGGAACGGTATGTAAATATAAATTGCTTTCGTTATCTGATTAGAATATATGTTTATGGTATTTTCGTTAAACGCTTTTAAGTGGCACATTAACAAATTGTGCTCAGCATATACTAGAACACTCGGTGATAAAACAGTTGGTTTTAAATAATTAGAGAAAATATATGAAAGCAACCTGATCAGAAAACGACGGCATATTTGCAACAATTAACAAATAATGTTAAAAGCTTTAAAGTTAAACGCAAATCATATTAAACCGTAGTCTACAGAGTTAGAGCCTTAACTACAATTCCGGAGGTCCCGGGTTCGGTGCCGGGAGCGAGTTTCAGCTGGTTTTGTACCAGAAGTGTAAATGTGTAATTAATTATAGCCAATTTAAAATAACACCTAGGTTTCTAAGCTAGGTTAGGTTTGGTTAGGTTTCTAGGCTTATGAAGTGAAAAATGTGGGCAAAATACAATAAAGTGGCCTCTTGTATTTTGCACACAGTGTGGGCAAAATTCAAAAGAATACCAAGTACAATAGTCTTCGCCGCAGTGTTTGAAAAGTAGTTAATAATCCGGTACCCACAGTGGAACGCTCCAATATTCAACTGTTCAAAAAAGTTCCAATGCTGCACAAAACAAAACTGAACAACTAATTTTCTTTTTGATTATTTCAACGACATTAACCAATGAAGAAAAGTTACGCATTCTTAAAAATGATTTTTAATGGAAAAGCAATATTTACAAATACAGTCGAACTTCCATAATTGGAACTTCTGTAACTCCAATTTTTCTATAATTCGAATATTTTTTCATATAAATAAATTTCCATAATTCGAATTTTCCTTAACTCGAATTTTTCCATAACTCGTAGTAAAATTTTGTACGATGGTAAAATTTTACATACAAAATAATCTCTATAACTCCAATTTTTTAACCGACGCCTATTTTCCAAAATTTATGATGCCGGATATTGCCTACCATAAACCGTCGATAAAGTAAATCCTATAAATGCGATAAATCCTCGTGCAGATTACCAAACATTTTATTTTTCATATTTTATGATCACCAAAAACTCGAATAAAGCAAAACTAAGAATTTACCAGCAGGTGTGCTTTACGAAGATTACGACACGATATTATTCTCCCGAGAATTGGTAATCCAAAAAGAGACGATATAATTGAAGATCACCCACAAGGTGCTATATATTATGGAAAACAATTAAAAATTACTGACTTTTTCAAAAAATAATATTTTAATTAAAATTATTTTGAATTAATTATAATTATATAACATCATATTAATAATGTATACATATTTCTTTTTTGTCTATAAATATGTACATATGTATTTACTTTGAATACATTGTGTTTAGTGTATTTTACTCATTTTATAGTTATGTATTTCTATAACTCCAATTTTCTATAACTCCATTTTTTTCATGAACTATGGCAATTCGACTTAGGGAAGTTTGACTGTGCTTGGAAATGTGTAAATGAGGAAGGAATAGGACATAAAGTTTTTTTTATCCTAAGGTACGGTAATATACTTGTGGCCCAAAACTTCATGACTTCTTGAAACATGGACCAGAGGAGCAAAAGGGTTAGATTCTAGAGCAATGACTTATCACCTTTGTTATTTCATGGTTTACCTGAAAGATTTTACACCAAAGTTTCGTTACACCTCTAACTATTCCCAAACCTGTAACCAAATGAAAAGAAAACTTTCAAATAATACCGTTAAGCAACTAAATTATCTATAGGAAACCCCGTTATTTGAACCGTTTATTTTGAAAGTGGTGTAAGTCCATTTAAAAAAGAGATATTACGCAATTTATGCTTAATTTAGTGTAAACCTTGTATTTAGAACTAATTAGTTTTTAATACCTGAAAAAATATCTCTATTTTGTTCAATTTAAAACAGGCCGCTAAAAGAACTTTCAATTATCTCGATAAAACAAAAAATGGATTTACACCACCAAAATAAACGGATTTACGAAATACCTTGCGGAACATGTGAACGAACCTACATTGGACGTACCAATAGAAAAATATCTGCTAGGATTCAAGAACATGTAGTTTCAGTCAGACACAGAGACAAAGTTTCATCGGCACTTGTCCAAAATACAAACACCGGTCACTGGATGGACTTTGGAAATTCAAGGACTGTTGAACAGATTAGCCACGAAATGTCACGAGTATACAGAGAAGCCATAGAGATAGAAAAACGAGACTACTGCATGAACACGAGAGACGATTCCTTGAGACTGCCCCCAGCATGGCGACCGATCATATCCACCCTCAAAATGCAATCCCAGACACCCCAGACTTATGTACGACCAACAAGACAAACAAACAACCGAACCGAAGCACCGCACACAACGCGCATGACCCGAAGCCAAACAGCTATAAGTAGTCGCATCGCACGAACGAGCTCTCTGAAGATCCCACCGAAACTGCCGCCGAAGATCCCACCGAAACTGCCGCCGAAGATTCCACCGAAACCGCCGCCGAAGATTCCACCGAAACCGCCGCCGAATACCCGACTGAAACCGCCGCCAAAAAGCCCACTGAAACCGCCGTCAAAAAGCCCACTAAAACCGCCGCCAAAATAACCACCGTACCGCCGCCGAAATGACAACTGAACCCGCCCTGGAAAAGAAAACTGAAGCCTCGGCCAGGAAGTTAACCGAAGCCTCACCAAGGAAAACCACCGATGTCGCCCCCAAAAGCACGACCGCAGCCGCCGCCAAGAGAAAAACCGAAGCCCCCAAATAAACCGCCCGATGCGCAACCAGACCAAGAGGAAGAGAAAACTACCAACACAAATAAAATCAAGACAGAAAGACAAAGGACCAAGAATCAACTAAGAAAACAAGACCCACCCGCAGCCAAGCAGAACCTAACATAGCCCACCGAAGGAAACCAAGGAGGAAACGAAATTACTAAAAAACTAACCCAGGTAGGAAGTCCCAATACTCACAACAGGGCAAGCCTTGGGCCCATTGCCAAATCTGGCCCTTGCCAAGCCAAGCCCTGCCAAGCTTGGCCCAAGGCTTGGCCCAAGTATATAGTGTTGAGTGTAATTTCGAGCATAGCCGCAGTAAGTAATCCCGTCGTGGTTGTATGCGCCGACTATGTGCGCACTGGCAGAGAATATGCGCAGAAACATCATACGTGAAAGTTAGCGTCACACCTAGCCATCTTGTTTACTTATTTATAGTGAGCATTTATTTACTGACAAAGTAATTAATAAATATTAATAATTTTTTTAATATGGAAGAGTATATTGGTGACGCAAAATTTGTCATCGTGAAATTTGATGAGATGACCAATGGCAAATTTATCAATGATCTTGTTCCAAAGTTTTGGGTTTTTGCTCGTAATGATGTATGGATGTGCAAATACCCTCCTCAGAGTGATTATAAATTAATAGAAACCTGGGTTAAGCAAGAAAAGAGTCCAATGGATAGTTGGGAAATTTTTGAAGACGTGGCAATAATTGCCAGTTACAAGCAAGTAGTTTAATTTTTTTATCTGATTTTAATTACTATAAATTTTTATTATTGTGAAATTAGCATATGTCTAATGTCTTTTAAATTTTCATACAAGCCAATTGATTGTCAATAAATAAAAAAAAATTTAAACGCGTATAAAGATTTTTAAAGTGAAGGAGTAGCAAAGTGAATAGTAAAGTAAAGTACTTTACCATCTTATATTATAAATATTTCATAACCTAAAATAAAATTTCACATTCTAAAAATTAAATTATTTTTTACTACCTTTTTAAAATTATCTAAATATTTGACTACCGTTTAAAATTGCAGATGATTACAAACAAGGGGAAAGAAGAACGCAACGAGCTTTTAAGTCACTATCACAAACGGAAAGCACTGACGTAGAAAGTGAAAAAAAGTTTTAAAATGCAGCCTCATTTTTCTAAGAGAGAAGTTAAAGAGATGCTGAATCAATCCCAAAGTTTGAATACTTGTAACCCCAACGCATTTTCTGCCAAGACTAGTAAATTTTGGAAATAAACAATTATTCTAATATTATTTTAATAATTATTATATGATAATGCATTTTGAAATGAAAAAAAAAATTATTGATCATTTTAGGTACAATAAGCGCTAATGATTATTCAGTAAATCGTGATTGTGATCAAAATAGAGTTAATCTGCCCGACCATCTGGAATCTGCACGTAAGTTTTATCACATTAAATTTCACTTGAAACTTAAATTTAATAAATAAACAAAAACAAATTACAAAAATCTAGTATAAATAAAACTCATATATATATATATATATATATATATCATATTATAGAAGGATCAGGTTTATTTGAAAAAGAAAGGGATGCATCTCAACGTAAGTTATTTAACATTAAGTCTCAAGAAAAAATTGAAAATTGTGTGAATAATGTCTTCTATGTATTTTTTACAAATTTTTTTAATTATTTCAGGTGTAATTGATACTACGAACGAGTCATTACGCAATAGTACCAAGAACAAGTTAAAACAAATGTATGATAAAATGAGTCCCTCTGAACGTAAGTCAATTTAAATTATAATTAAAAACAAAAATTTAGAACATTTCTTTCCATGCTTAGAAAATGTGATTGAATACATAGATCTTCTGGTTACGTCTAAAGTTACAAGTGCCAAATTAAGTTTGCAATATGATATCGAATCTAAAATGAATGAAGTGAAATTTGCTATCGTTTTCTGGATACCAAGCCTCATCACAGGAGATTGTCCACGAAAAAAAAATAGCAGCGTCTTTACCTATTGATAGTTTGAAGGAATTTACTAAATTTGATAATGAGTTGACAGGAAATACAGAAAAACAGCATGCTCTTGTACGTATAACTATCGTAAATATTTATTCCATTATTTATTAATTTATTTTGATCGAGAATTGTTTATTTCAGAAGCTGCATTTTAAAATTGTGACTATCGGTTCCAATAAGGATTATGAAAAAGATATCAAAAATATTATCCCAAGCGTAATTAAAAAAGCGGTACAGCAGGAACTGGACTGGCAGGAAGACTAAAGGAGTGGGAAAGATGAATTTTTCAAGTACTCAAGTTTATCAATGCTTGAAAGGTTAGTATTAATTAATAAATAAGTAGTAATCAATAATAATTATAATTAATTTAATTTTTTATCCACGTTTCAGAATTTATTGAAGAAAAATATCAAGGAGCTGACAAGGAACTTAAAATTATAACAGTCAATAGCTCTTATTTATCTGGCTGTGGTGATAGAGAGAGAGGAAGGCAAAAACGCCATAATTCATTTTAAATAAACATATTTGAAAAATAAATTAAATAAGTTTTAAAAATTAAGAACTAAAAAAATAAAGTTTTCACTTAAAGCTGTTATGTATGAAAAGTTTAAAAATATAAAATAAATCTATAATAAAATTAGTTGATATTAAATTTATACCTTATTTACCTAGTAAAAATGACTAATGAAATTAGCTAATAATTAAAAAGCTTATCACGTTTTAAGAACTGGCCTAAGCCTGGTTGCCAGACTTGGCCCGACATTTTTTACTAGACCTGGCCCAAAATTGTTTGCCAGATTCGGGCCAAGATTGGTTGCCAGGCCTGGCCCGTGGATATCATTTCAAAGTTAAGCCAGGCTTGGGCCTAAGCTGGCTACCGGACTCGGCCCAACTATAACAAGTCTTGGCACAAGCTTGGACCAAGAGTGGGCCGGTTATAAATTCCTACCTGGGTAAGAAAAACAAAAAAAAAAAAACCGAAAAACAAACAAAAACAGACGACAACAACAAACTAAATAACAACAGAAAAACAAGACCCACGACGGCGGAAGGACGGGCTCACGCCCAAAACCGCCATTGAACAAAGGATCCCATACAACGAGCTCTCAGTATGCGTCTAACGGTTGACCCGCACGGACGCATATATCTCTTGAGAATGGCGAATGTTAGTTCGCCGAAACGTCGAGAATCCGGTTCTTTTCAGAGCCAACCCTCAGCACCAACGCGGAATCCGAAACCGAACTGTAGTTTCTGTATATATATATATATACATATATATATACATATATATATACATATATATATATATATATATATATATATATATATATATATATATATATATATATATATATATGTATATATATATATATATAGAAATATATATATATATATTTCTTTTCTTAGAAATGAGAAAATTTGGTTTTAGAGAAACACATTGCTTATAATAAACATTATTAAGTGATTTTGAGTCGGACATTTGGTAATAATCAACCTTGAACAAAGTACAAACAAACAAAGTCTCAAAACGCGATAATTACTCGGAAACTAAGCGAAATGTAGAAAAACGTTTCAAATAAAACGTCTAGAGACTCTTATAAGAAATATTTTTACTTACTGATTTTCTGTCGCTCAACTTGGTAGTTAAATTTAAAACAAGGCTAAATTTTTTTACATGTTTGTTATTTTGAACAAGGCTACAAAAGCGTTCTTTTTATAAATACTATTTTATTTTTCATTGATTGCAAATATCATGTATTATCTAGCAAATAATTATTATTAAGAAGTGGCTCAAGGAGTAAACTGTGTCGATTGCGGTTGCCACGTATGCAGATAGCAGTGCGGCCACTGCGGTACAGTCCAACGCTGACATGACAGCGCATTCTACCCTCACAATGAGTCCAATCAGTCTGACGGCCAAGTTCCGGTTAAAATCGCCCTCATCCATATTATTAAACTCCGACTCTAAATGTCTAATGCCTGGCCCCCATTCGGACATAAATTAGCATTAACTGACGCCGTAAATATGTGTAAATTAACCGGACAACTCTGATCTTAACTTTATCTGTGCGACCCAGCTACATATTCCTCTTTGATATTAGATAACTAGTTGTAAATATATATATATATATATATATATATATATATATATATATATATATATATATATATATATATATATATATATATATATATATATATATATTTGTTATATAATCAACCACGCTGAATCTCTGAGATGTTTAATGGTCACGATGATAATATTAAAGTTGACCATTGTAATACATCACAGACGTTTAACCCTTAAACTCATTCTAGCGGCCGCGCGTACTTTTAACTAATTATTATATATGGTTAGAATAATATATCGAGGAAAGGACTTTTGATAATAACTTATTGCTACGAAAATATATGAAATGACTTAAATAAAATATTATGTAAAACACATTTTTCACATTTTTACTAGAAACTCCGTCACACTCCTTCTACCGGCCGAAGCGGCCTGCAGCAACAGTGTCACCAGAACACGTATTACGTTATGTTCCGAATAAGGGAAAATCTGTAATTTATCAATCTAAAATGCATCAGAGTGATGCGAACGTGGAGGAGGATAGGAGGAAATTATTATATTAATATATATATATTCACAAACCGAAAGACGGCACAGATCTTATGATCAAACTTATAGAGGGTCTATTGCATTTTTTATGAACATTTTAGAAATATGTTTATTAGCTGCGTATATAATACACCAACACCAACATTTATGAAAATCGGAATTTGAAAAAAAAACAACAAAAGAAATACTTTTATAGAGGAAGTTGAGGTCCTAATTTCACCGCATTTACAGCGACGACAGGTTCAGAATTTGCGAAGTAAGGGTTTAAAGGAAAGAATTAATTCTATTCGAAAAAATCCTGTTCCTTCTCCAGCGTCTGCTCCAGAAAAGAAACGGCGCATGCAATGTCATTTTTATGAAACTAAAAGCAGGGTATTCCAACATTTTATACGTTGTTATAAGAATACTTGTAATAGTAATTCTAATACGATTTGTAATAAATGTGTAAATGAATAAAATGGAAATGAGGAAGAAATAACTTATATTATTTTAACACTTTTCAAGTAATGCGAGAAGATGTATTTTGTTTACACCCATACCTAGTCTAATATAAAAATATGTACCTAATCTATATAAACATTTATTGAATTAAAATAAAGGGGCTTCCAATAAGAGGTTCAATTTTCAATAGCCCGCCACTTTAACAGCTGTAATGAGTCAACCTCTAACCACTTGACAGGTGACAATAAAAACTACGTCATTAATAAAAATGGAATGATATACTCTTCAAGAATGCACTCAACAAGAAATTGTTAAAATTCACTACGAAACTGGTGAAAACTTCGCGGTCATAGTTCACACAACCTCAGCATCTTTGGGTCGTAGTGAAGCACCTTCTGGGCCAGCAATTGTGAAAATCGTAGAAAAGTTAGTGATGTGAATAAGGGAGCTCATGCACGTCGCTCAAGAACAACTGAGAATATTGCTTTTGTAGTCCATAGTGTTGAGGAAAACCCAGGTTTGTCCATTTTTTGGAATTGGGCATTCCAGAAACAACATTACACATTTAAAGTTCAGTTTACAAAAGAACTCACGCATGGTGATAATCACATGAAAAACCGTGACGGCCATTTGGATAATATTGTTTTCCATTATTAATGGCATACCCTCTTTACAAATAAATAAATATTCGATGCTTACATTGAATTGAAATTTTTTTTTTTTTTTTTTCAATTCAATGTAAGTATGGATTACCACGTAGTAACTGTCGCAACCATCCTATTCATAAATATTCGATGATTTCGCTTAGAAATACTCGTTTTTTATATATCAAAGTTAACCCTCTTATTGGAAGACCCTATGGAATTAAAGAGAACAAAAAATCTAAAATTTAATTGAAAAATAACATTTTAAATACATTTCCATTGCACTAAATTGTCAACAGACCCCGCAGGCCGGTGGGAGTAGGACGGCTTACAATTTGGTAATATGAGGTTAACTAATAATCCTACCACAAACAAATCTCCTTCATCCACTCCAATCAGATTAATTCGATATCTTTATAATCAAGATAGACGCATTTAATAATAATAATATAAAAGTTCAATTTAGAAATTAAGTTTAAAGGCTTCTGAAATAAAGAATGCTAAATTTACGTTAAAAAAAGTGTTTTTTATATAGCAGTTGTGTTTGAATTGTTGTAAATAAAATGAGAATTTACTGTCCAAAGAACCAAATATATTGTGAGTATATTAAGACATTTCATTTTATGCCTAGAC
The DNA here is from genome assembly GCA_944588485.1 of Phosphuga atrata. Classification (NCBI taxonomy): domain Eukaryota; kingdom Metazoa; phylum Arthropoda; class Insecta; order Coleoptera; family Silphidae; genus Phosphuga; species Phosphuga atrata. The sequence goes on from OX155898.1 coordinate 46,579,919, forward strand.
ATTTTCCAGCAAATAACTTTTTACGAAAATAAATTGAAAGATAAGGCAGAGGAGATAATAAAGAAAATAATATTTGTTTCACGATCGTACGCGTATTCTCGCGAAAAGTAATCCATAAATAACAAACCCACACTCATTCACGACACCATATAATAAATTGAATACATATTACCCACATACCTGCTACTGAAAGCCAATTTTATGTATCAATTATTTATAACAAGATTACATAGGAAATATCACATAATATCAGTTTTATTTCCTATAAAGGAATATGGAATGTAAATGTGGTTATATTTTGACGCTTCCAAGGAAATTTTGTGGAACACAAAATCCATTAAAATTTATGTAAAGGATCCAATTAGCACGAAATTATAACTAATTTAAAATATGAAATTCCAACCATTAATTGTAAATTAAGCTTAAATTGCTTAAGAAGACAGTGTTTCCCAGAGCTAACTGCGTTTATGCCGACATGCAATCCACCTTTAACGCAAATTAAACATAATACAAAACATAATTCAGAAATAGAATTCTTATAGAATAATTATAGAATTATAGAATAATTATATTCAATTTAATACTAAACATGCGAAAAGGCGAATAAATTCTTATCATTGCTGTTAATAAAGTTATTTGCTGTTATAGTTTCACTTGCTATTATGGAAAATTTTCACGAATAATTTGCACAAGTATTACGTTTGTATAATTTTAACAGTTTTAAATATATTCTGTTAACAATGGAAAACATTGAGACTAGTCGAACATTAAATTAATATATTGTTCCGGTTGCATATTTTATTTGAAACGTAATTTATATTTGCATAAAATACGCACTACAATAAAAAATATTCTATATATGAACATATTGAAACAATTTTGGGAAACACGCGAGACCTCTATCAATACACTAAAATAACTCAAATACCAAATGCCTTCTAGCCAAGGAACAATGCGAGACCAACAGAAGGTGGCACGTTGCAAATGGACATTATGCAGGTCCTTAACACATGGCGACAACATTTTTCTAACTAAACAGACAACCAGTTAGAAAGGAACATACAATTCCCATACAAACTCTCTCATACTCTAAAATACAAACAGTCCACACGGCAAAAGAGAAACCGTCTCTGGAGGAAGTAAGTCAATAAGCTTACTGTAAGTAAGCCCCCGTCTCTGTAAGCTATAAAATAAATGAGAAATCGCAAGGCACTAGGCACAAGACAAAGATGGAGTAGCAAGCGAACGTTGGCATTTTACAAGATAAGTTGTTGCCAAATCACTTAACCCCTTCGCGCTGGGACCACAACCCTTTATTTAAATGGCACGGTGGGGTAAGTGAAACCTCATATGAAAGCTTTTTTGCCATGATTACTAAACGGTTAAAATTTTCCAAATTAATCGATTTATTGTCGAGATTATTTAATTTCAAGTTATAAACGCGTTCTTCGTTTATGTCGTTGAAAGGAAGTCCAACTATTCCAGTTGTCCTTCCAAAATCTGCAAAAGTGAAGGAAAAAAAAAACAATTCAACGCCAGAAAAGATTTTTATTAGTTTAACGCATGCTCAAATTGTGCGCCACCAAATTCCATAGAAAAATACATATTTCGCTCGAAACGTTCTCTTATATTTTGGAAGATCTGTGGTGTAATTTGACGAAATTCTTCAATAATGCGTCGACGTAACTCTACCACTCTACCAGAACTCTGGTTCTTTTACACAAATTCTACTCTTTAGATGACCCCACAAGAAAAATTAGGTCACTCAAATAAGGTGAGCCGGCCCCCATTCCATCGCACCTCTTCATCCATTCCATTCCCGAACCAGTGCCGAAACTCCGGCGTAACAGCCTGCATATAATGTGGTGGCGCTCCATCTTGTCTTTCCATCTTGTTGAAAAATCAAATGGTCTTCTAATTAACGATCACAATTTTCTTTCAAACGACAAAAACTAAAAACGCGTTAATTATTATTTTATTTTATAACTTGAAATTAAATAATCTCGAAAACATATCGATTGTTTTAGAAAATGTGAGCCTTTTAGTATTCAGGGCTAAACGGGCTATCATATGAGGTATAACCGTGCCATTTAAAATTTTAGAGGTTGTGCTCGCAGCGCGAAGGGGTTAAGTGTTTTGGCTACAAATTTTCTTGTAAAATATGTCCCCCTCACAAACAAAATAGACGTTATCTTTAACTATCCGAAAATCCCTCTGTTTCGTTTTCAATGGCCCACCTTGTATGTGCATCTCAAGGCAAATATATAAGTCCTTTAAGTATCTAGGTACAATAATAGACGAGAAGAACGAGATAAGCAAGGACATACATCGAATTGCACAAGAAGGAAATCAGGCGTTCGATACCCTACGACCAATGTTAAAGTCTGAATTAAAGCTTAGACCGCACTACAGCTAAACCGCCGCGGTTTTTATTCATGTGATTTTGTGAGTCAAGTAAGCTAATACAAGGCCCACTTGCGGTTTTTTCCCGCGACTGATTTTAATAGCGTTGTGTGTGCTTCTTGGGCGGTTTCGCGGTTATAGCCTAGTGTAGCGGTTATAGCCTAATGTGTAGGTAGTGCGGCCTCGGCCTTATACCGATGAAAATCAAAGTAAAAGACACTAATCAAATCAATAGTAATATTTGGTTGTGGAACGTGGACTGACACAAGAAGCAAGAACAACAATTGCTGAGGTTACAAAGAAGAAATAAAGAAGAACTAACAATGAGGAAGAACTAAGAAGCATATATGGGCCGTTGAAAATACCGGACGGATATAGGAGCAGGACGAACCACGAACTAGTGCAACTTTCAGGTGAAACAACAGTAGGCAGTATTAGAGCTGAGGTTAAGATGGTTCGGGCATGTTAACAGGATGGAGAAGAACAGAGCACCAAAAATGGTATTGGAAACTCATCCGAGAGGGAATCGACTAGCAGGGGGCCCGAGACACTTATAGATAGATGACGTGAAGAGGGACCTGATAAAACTAAATGTGTGGATTTGGAAGCAGGCCAGTGTGAATCGGGGCGAGTGGAGAGCTGTAGTGGCGGCCGCAATGTATCTTCAATGGACGTAAAGCCAAGGAACAAAAAGAAATAATTTCAATTATTTAGTGTATAGATAGAATAATTTACTGTAACTTCAATTCATTATTTATCTCGTTGTATGTCTGGAGTAATCTAATGAATTATTATCTCAAAATCTTTCAATGGAACGATGGCTGGAAAGAGGTTTCAAATAAAACTTGTAGAAACTTATATTGCCGATAAGAAATCTTGTCATTTAGTGATTCTATGTCGGCGAACTGGGTAGTAAATACAGTAGGTCAAGTTATTTTAAATGTTTCTTGTTTTAAAAATGGATTCAAAAGCAATATTTTATTTAATTTTATCTTTCGCTGTATTACAAATCGCTTTGTATTACAAATAATATGAGATTTTAGTTTCTCTATTTTTTCTAAATTTTATTAATTATTCTTGTATTATGTACTACATTATTATTATATTACTAAATTAATTATAAGTTACAAATTTTATGTAAGAAAACTTAAGTACTTAGTGATTTTGTTGCTGCAAGTAATAATCAACCATAATGTTAAAGTTGGTAATAATCAACCTTGAATAATGTCAAAATATTATTTTTGTTTACATATTTCTTGTCGCAAATGTTTACCATTGAGGTGAAAACTAACAAGGGGACCATCAGACCTTATAATATCGGATTTTGATGGGTCTTGAATATGTTGTAGAGTATCCCGAGTCCCTGGCTAGTGGCTTTTCATCCAACGGCCAATAGTTTCTACTTTAAATCGCTACTTTAAATTGCTGCTAAAAAAAAAAACTAGTACTTTCTAATCCCTGACGTTAACCAATTTTAACAAGCCAGGGTAGCGCAATGAGAAAGCTTTACAAATACATTTTAGATAACCCTCTGGCGATATGGATTCAAATCCTATCTGCCACATCGCCCCACCCCTACCCCAGTACTCTCTTTTGCAATATTATTCTATGTGATCTCAAAAGAAAGTTAAGGTTATGCAAAATAATCAAAAATTTTTTATTTTCGCTGCAGCAATTTTATTAATAAATCAATAACTACAAAATCGTCTTGTTGCGGTAAACCGCGATGCGAAACACGTGTATTTGATAGATGAAAATATCATTTGATAGATGACAAGATGAACTAAATTGCTGCAGAATTAACGAATGTATTTTCATGGAATTCTTCATCGAAGCGATTTTTCTATTAAGGAGCTCACAGACCGGCGCGGAAGTTTCGCTACCGCGACCGGTGCGTTATCGCGGCGGATCGATTGACGTACCGGCTTATGTACATTTTTTACACCAAAGCCGCGGTTATGCAGCGTTGTACGACAACAACGCTGCATAAGCGGTTAGTTTCGCTGCGGCTGTGTTTTGAAATGACGATTACAGAGAGGAATTAAAAAAAAATCCTATATTGTTCGACCTGGTTGATAAAAACTATAAAAACATAAGGAAAAAGGACAAAATTTGTAAGCAGATAGGATTAGAATTGGAAGAAAATTAAGTTTGTTAATTTTATGAACCCCTGTCGTTTTTCTTTTATTTCTTAAATGAGTTTTGGGTGTTTTAGAAATTAAAAACAAATACAAAATAACAAACTGACCATTTTCTTCTTCTGTTGTCAATACTAATAATAGCAGAGCTTCTTCCTCTGAAGAAATTATGATTACTATATAAGTAAAATTCGCGTTTTGATGTGGGCATGGCCGTTTCGCTGCCGCGCCGCTAACAAATTTGTCGCTGCGGAAATTTCGCGACGATTCCGCTCCGGTCCGCGCCGGTCTGAAAGAGAGTTTACTCTTTTGTAAGTTAGGAAGATTTTGAGTATTTTGCAATGACGACAATTTGACTATTTAGGAAAAAATTGAATGAAAAAGTACATAAACCAACAAGATTCGAATCAGTGCCACCAGCTGATATAAAAAAAGTACTTGACTTTGATTGAATACAAGCTACGAATGCAACTTTTACATCAATTTTCTTGGAAAATAAGAGCCGTTGAATCAAACGCCGCTAGCTAGCAGTACTAGAGTTAGGTTCCTCTACAGCGGCGTTTCCAAAAGTATGGGTCGCGACCCGTCGCCGCACACTGGGCCAGATTTCAAATTTACGGGGGAAAAAATAGAATTTTACAATGTGTCACAATTAATCAAAACCACTTAAAATGTATGTTTTATAACCCATTCACAATAATATAAACAAATTAATGCGAGGAACTTTTTATTCTTTAGTAAGTTGGGAAGATTTTGAGAATATTATCATAAAATAATATGTGAGGCAAAAAAAAATGTACTGCTTTTTATTTTTATTGCTGTAGATTTGTAATCCGGCCCAGCGTGTGCCGGGTCGCAGAAAACTTTTGCCGGTTCGCGAAAAAAAATTGTAAAAATTCAAAAAAATAACTATTTTGCTGATAAGAAAAAGGAATTAATTGCAGCTAAAAAATGAAAAAAGCACCCTTTGTAGATTGTACCCTTTCCTCTTCCAAAAGCACCCTTTCCTCATCAGTCAAATAAAAACAATATCATCATAGTGCTTGAGAAAAATTAATACTTCCCGCTTCAAAAAAAGTTTATTTTCGGAGATACTATTATCAAATACAGTTAAACTGAGAATTGCCGATGGCACGAAACAATTAGAAGAAGAACTAGTTTCTAAAGTAAAAAAAGAACGTTTTTTTTCCTGGCAAGTGGATGAAAGCACAGATTACGAGGATAATGCAAACCTAATGTGTTTTATCAGATATATAGAGGAAGATACCATTTAAGAAAATTCTTTGTTTTGTAAAAGGCTACCGACAAGAACAACCTCAATTAGATTTTTAAGCTTACAAACGATTTTGTCACTGGCCATGGTATTTATTAGATGAAGTGTATTGGTGTACGAACTGCAATAGTAGGTTTGTTTAAACAAATCCAAGAATTAGCAGTTAATTGTGTATGTGTGCACTGTAGTATCCATAGACAAGTGTTGGCGGTAAATTTAAACATGATTTAAACATGACTTTGGAAGAATGTGTCAAGTTATGTAAACTACATAAAATCTCGTTTACTAAATAGCAGAATTTTTACCGAATAATGCAAGGAAATGGGGAGTGATCATAAACACCTCTTTTGGTATTGTAATTCACGATGGCTTTCAAAAGTAAATATTTTAAAACGTCTGCTTGAGCTAAAGACCCAAGCTGGAATTTCTAAAAGAACTACCATCTACAAAATGCTATTTTTCAATTTCAGGATAGATTCCATGATTTTGAGTGATTAATAAAAGTAGCTTATTTGTGCCACATATTTGCTACATTCAAAGAATTTAATTTAAATTTGGAAGGCTATGATTTAAATATTTTCAAAGTATCGGAAAAACACTTTACTCTAACAAAAATTAACACTTTAAAGCTTAATATTTCACAAACGGAGAACTCTTAATAGAAATATTATTTTCACAAACCTGTAATATTTTTGAAATACCTATCCAACAATACCCTATACCATGGGGTACACGAGAAAAAAAAACGTAGCCACTTCTTTAGGGTAAAGGAGGTACCCTAAAATATTTTTTTTTACGATTTTATTTTACCACTTTGTCGGCGTGACTAATCTGTATATCCATGCCAAATTACAGCTTTATATTTGTAATAGTCTCTGTGCTAAACTGTTGACGGACGGACGGACAGACGCACATATCGAAACTATAAGGGTTCGTTGTTGATAACAACGGAACCCTAAAAAATTACTCTTAGGAAACAATGGTTTTCAAAAGGAAATTTTAAATCTTTTAAAACAATACGTAAATTTATTGAAACCCATGCAAACTATAATGAAGTATATTTACATCTAGGAACACTATCAGTTTCAATTCTAGAACATCTTTCGGAGCTAATAAATAGTTTTAAAGAATACTTTCCGAATATTCCTTCAAATAATATGTTAATTGAAGATCCTTTTTATGTCTTTATTGAAAAGGAACAAATGTTTAATCTCAGTGAACAAGAAGTTAATAATTATATTATGAAAATAATTATATTGTAACTAAAATATCATGCTTGGCCCTACGGGCCTAGCCAGGGTTTAATTTCGGGAGAGGTATAAAGAAAATACAATAACAGAAATGTGCCAATTTACTTTCTAAAACTGACAAACAAGGGTTTCTAAACTCCACATCTACCACGCTCTCTTGAAGAGAGTCGCCTCTCCTCATCTCTCCTTATTCCAATATAATATTTATGTTATATTTGTCATATTTCAGGGAGGGTTTGAACCCCCAACCCGAGTCTGTCAGATTGGTAATAATCACACTTTAAGGAAGACAAAACCTTGTTACTGTTTTCTATCTTTCTTTGTCTCAAAAAAACGTGTTAATAACTCGAAAATTAGGCGTAATTTTGAAAAATGTTACAAGTGAAACTTAAATTGTCCATAAGAAATCTTCTTATGTAGTGCTTTTTTGTCGTCAACTTGGTAGTAATTAAACCTAAAACAAGGTAAAATTATTTTACATGTTGCTGTAACTTACTTTTTACTGTAATTTCAATTCCTAATTTATCTCCTTATATTTCTGTAGAAACCAATTAATATCTAAAACTCCTTTAATGGAACGATGGCTGGATTGGTGCGATTTTTTAAATTATAAGTTTTATAGGAAACCGTTTTATGTTTTTGTTGTTATATGTTGGTGAAAACCAATTTTTAAAAGACAACGTGACTCACTAGAAAAGTCTAAACAAAGTCTCTGTGACCACGACGTATAGTTTTCAATAGGAGACTCTGGTTATGAGAGAAGTCCCATAACTCGTTTAAATGTTATGGCATCATGAAATCGGTTGAAAATGTGTACATAAATGATTTCGCTGCAATTTGTGAAGAATCGCTATATATGCCCAAATGTTCAACTTATGCCCAAGATTTAGTGATCATTTGCGTCAGTACAAGACTTACTGTACATTATAACTCAATATAAGGATACTTATTATCTCGCATTTTAGATTTTCTCTTTGTAATCTAAATCAACTGCTACTTTGGCTTCTTGTTAGCATGTTAAATAGTTTCTATCTTATTTAAAGTTTTCGGATATTGCGTTTCCGAACAATTAGACGTGCACATTAAGCGTAGACGTGTTCCCCCGGATAGAATTACACGGAAACTAAACGCGAATCTCTCATAATGTGAGATATGAAATAATTCTGGCGCCGAATGGTAGGTAAGGGTTCACAGAGAACGTAAATTTAAAACCGTATCAAGACCGTTGTTTACATATGTTTCCGGTATTACATCGCAGGACCCTCGAGAAGGCAGTTCCACGCACGTGCGCCGAATATGGCCTGAATATAGTTTTCCTTACATACAGGGTGGGGCAAAAGTATGGAATGTAGTTTATGGTAAGTATCTTGTAGAGCAGGGTTTCCGAACTATGTAATTATTACCTATTACCTATTAAAAAGTTAATAGGTGTTTCATGAAAAACTGATATAGTTTACACGGACGTGTCTATATTATTGAGAAATTAAACAAACAACCAAAGAAAAAATTACCCACACATTTCTGATTGGTGCTTGTGCTGCCACCCAAAAAAAAACTCACATTATCTGCCACACGGGTACTCCGTCTACGAAATTTTAACACACATTTTAACTAAAAATAATTATATTCATTCGAACAATATTTAATTATTCATATTCTAGGAAGGTATTCCTACCTACATATTACAATTAAATTATGTACAGTGACCTTGTACGTAAGCTCTAAGAAGAGCTAGCCAATCCAATGATAGAAGAACGATTATCTAACTAGCAAGTCATGCGAAATCCTGCAACGAAAATTGCAATAGAAAGTTACTATGAAAGGCCAGTAGCAGAAGTGATAACTCATAACAGCGATGCAACAAGACGCTAGTGGTAGAAAAGTTGTAGTTGGATCATTCTACATTTTCAACGCTAGGCTACTCGTTGCTATAGGCTGTACGAAAGAGAACAAAGACCAGGAAGTCTTGCGTTGAATAACATAAGCCCGTTTGTGATCAGCACACACCAAAAAATATAAAATATTTGAATTGTAATCTTGAATTTTAATCTCTTTAAAAGATTGAAATCTAATCATATTTTTTGTGAAAAATTACATACAGTATTTGTTTATTATCCGTTTAAAAGTTGTAACGCAAACTCCATAATTTATGTCCAAAAATCACATTGCAGAAAGTGTTAATTATTATTATATTCAATACATTCAATAAATAAACAATTTGAACTAAATATATATATATATATATATATATATATATATATATATATATATATATATATATATATATATATATATATATATATATATATATTGTTTTTATTTATATATTATTCCATATTCCATATTCCAAGCTTTTGTTTTATTATATACTATAAGAAAATGATGCTTTTTCAATCGGCGTACCCGGTTGGCTCATATGTGTATTTCTTTGAAATGCCAGATTTGCATTGTCAAATATTCAACAAGTCAACAAGTCATTTTTTTTTAAATATGTAGAATGCAAATTATAATATAGACCAATCTCCCTAATTTCAAACTTAGCTAAAATCTTTGGAAAAATCATTTATACCAGAATTTATGATTTTTGTGAACGAAATAAATTAATCTCAATAAAATCAATATGGGTTTATGAAAGGTAAAGGTACGAATGATGCTCTAGTTTTTACATCAAATTTTATATATGATAATATTGGTAAGAATTTGCCAACAGTATTAGCTTTCTTAGATCTTGCTAAAGCTTTTGACACTGTTAATCACCAAATATTGTTGGAGAAACTCTGGAGATGTGGAATTAGGGGTATTCCTCAACAACTGTTGGAAAATTATTTGTCCAATAGAACTCAGAGTGTCAAAGTGAACAATTGTGTAAGTGAAACTAGAACGGTTAGAGTTGTGGTTCCACAAGGTACTGTACTGGGTCCGGTACTATTTATCCTCTACTTAAATGATGTTTTCAATGTTTTACCGAATAATGCTATAGTTTCATATGCTGATGATATGCGTATTTTGAGTTCTGGAAGGAACTGGAACTCGACTATATGTATGGCTTAATAATATTGATATATGGCTCAGGGGAAATCAACTGTCAATTAATATAGATAAATCAAGTTTCATTACTTTTGGTAGTTACGCTGATAATCTTCCCATAGATTTCAGCCTGTATATTGATCACAAACCTGTGACAAGGGTTGATAACTGTAAATACCTACGTTTGTTTTTTGATAGGCACATGAAATGGGACATGCAACTGAATTGTCAAAAAAACTCAATTTTTTTACTTTCTTATTTAATAAACTTAGTCAATCACTTGATAATTCAGTTTTAAAAATGATTTATCACGGTATTTTTGAAAGTATAATTAATTATGGCATTGCTGCTTGGGGTGGTCCTTATAACAATTCTAATAAACATGTAATTACCATGCAGAACAAAATAATTAAAAAAATGAGTCTAAACAAGGAAAATGAATTTGCCTTTAGAAATAAGAGATGCTTTTATTGTCAATGCATTGACTTTCTACTATCAAGACTGTAAATATCTTCATTTAGATCGATCTGCTATTACGAGATCAAAGAAAAATGCCCTACATGAAAAACAAACTAAAAATGCCCTACTACGTAGCAATAAAATACTTCAATAAATTACCGAATACCTTGAAAATTTTAAATTGTTCTGCTAAACTGTTAAAAAAAATTAACTAGTTGGATAAGAACTTGCCATATGGTAACTGTATAAGTAATGGAACTTCTATTATGACGACTACTTTATTTGCAATTTTTTGAAATTTGGTAAATTTTGTATTTTTGTGACAAGTATTTATTTTTAATCTTAATCTTAGACTAAGAATTTTGTAAATTTTGTATTTTTGTAATTTGTATTTATCTATAGTCTTAATCTTAGACTAAGAATTTTAATTTAATTATATATATTTTGTATTGGTTCTATGTACAGGTGTTCACACACCTCTATAGAAATGTAATACCAGAAATAAATAAATAAAATAAATAAAATTTTGATAGGGAATCAGTCAAATCATTTTTAGGAAAAAAAAATTCAACAAAACGTTCAGCGACGGGTTCCCGGGTGCCCGGGTAGCAACATAAGGGTTAAAGAAAAGGAACTTTACCTAAAGGAAGCAGTGGTAATTCTACTGATGCATATACAATTGAAGAAGAAAAGGAAGTGTAAACTGATCTTTTCTACAAGAACTCATTTTGTTATACAAGTATTGCCTGTAAATAGACCTAAAATGATGTACAATGAATGCTAAATATAGGATTAACGTCTATTGGCCATTCATATGCTCCTATGCAATCTGTGTTTTAGGTCATAAGACACTCGCAAACAGTTCTTTGGCGCTAACTAAGCTTTGTAGGCATTTTGAAATAAAACATGCAACATGCAACCATTCTTCGACGTGCACTTTGCAGTGAATAAGAATTTCAAAGGGGTGAATAGACAAATGTCGCAGATCTGGCTTACTACTAGTGTTTGTTCGCTATACATTTAAAGAGTGTTGAAGAAGATTTACAAATGTATGCATATCTTCTTGCATCGTTTTAAGAAGATATGCACAGGAGATGTTATGATTACATCATATTATATTATGATTACATTATAAAACATGAGATAGATTGAGAAAAATAAGAGGAGTTGTATCGCGCATCCAACAAATTCATTGTATTTTGCATAGGCAAGCACTAGTGACATATAAAGCTTCCACAAATTTAAAAAAGTTTATGGATGAAGCAATAAAACCAACCATGTAGAATCTAGACCTTTTGAATGCAGATTATTTACAAACTTACTAGAGCGAAATATAGCTTGAATATATAAATAAATATATTCAACCTGTTCGTTGCTGTAATATATATATAATAGTCTTATTAAGACTATGAACAAATCTCATGTTGAAACAACTAGAGATTTGTATGTTATTTCTAGAATCAGTCCATCTTCATTGCACTAACGGACCTAGAGAAATAACATTGTTTTTTAAATTAATTTCTTTCTATTTAAATTAAGTGAGTAGCCATCTGCAGATGCGTTTCGATCTATCTCTCGTCAGTGCGACTTTGCTCTTTTGGATTACAAAATGGAATCCACTTACATTAACTTGAACACCATGTGCCAAACTGTCGAGGTTAGATTTAAATTTGACATGTGTGTAGAAAGACCTGAACTTGTGTGTAGAAAGACACACGGCATATGTTGTTCAAGCTAATGCAAATGTATTCCATTTTATAATCCAAAAGATTAATAAAATTAAAGGCATCAAACCATATATTATTGAACTTGCAAAGAAGGAAGGAAACGTACCTACAGGGCGTTCTATTTAAAATATTTAAGTATAATTTTCCCCAAGCCGGGTATTGTTAAAAACCACTATCGAGTTTCTTCTGAACCTCATTTTTAAAGAATATATGTGTATTTTCAAGCTACATTTTTCTTTAATAAGTCTATATGATTGTGTCTATAATTGGCATGGTTTCAAGAATATTCAATTCAATTTTGATTCTTATATTCAATAGAATTTTAGAAAAATTATTTTCAGTAAAATACGCTCTGGGCTTGAATGATCTTGTTTCATTGTTTGATCTTGTCTAGTCTTATGAATCGAAAAGACAGAAAATGTAATTATGGTATGTAAGTATTTACTGTATTCCATACTATATTATCCAACACTATATATTGGGTTATTGAAGTAATGCTGAAAAAGATGTTATGACCGGAGAATGCGCAATGATCCATCTGAGAGTATTCTCAACCTTTGTCTGTGTGTTTGACTGTTTCTTTTTTATCTCTTTGTTTATGTGTGCACAGTTTGGTATTTGATGACCTGCTGGGGTGCGCCGTCGCGGGCGTAATAAAATTTACGCGAAGGAGAACCGGGAATAGGGATTTTCATTTGTTTATTTTCTCATGCTCCGTAATATCGTACGCTATTATAGATAACCGGTGCCGTATTTTTCATCTTCTAAATATTTATTATTAACTCGCCGGCTCCAATTTCGCAAATGCATTTCAATTATGGATACCGGCACGAGCTGGTCGCGTGCGGAGATAAAGGATCGGTTCGGTGTGTGTTATAAAAAGAATATAGCATTTGTATAGATACAAAAAAACAACAAACCGCGTACATAAACTTGACATGGCATTTAATCTAAAATTGATGGGGGATATAATAATCTACTGGTTACATCGTTCTGCTTGCGAGTTTCGTTTGAACATAATTTCGATGAATATTTATTACACACCGCTTTCTACTCCAATAATCCAACCTGTAATTACGAATAATAAAAATTTTATGTTTAATTTAAATCAATCTCATTTCTATTTTCGTTTCATAACCATTTTAATCCAATAAGTCAAAATGTATTATTTTAAACTCTGAAATTTCTGAACTGGATAGACAAGACTAGATAGGCAAGATTCTAGAGGTCTACGGAAGTTCTACGTGGGCAAGCGCGCTCAACTAGAGAAAGTTTGGAGAAGAACGGATAAGAAGAACGACAGCAAATAAAACCGTTTCTGCAGAGGATGCTAGCGCTATCGCCGTGATCACCCCCCATTCCCCCTACCCACCATAAAACTACTTGTGTCTACTTGTGTACGGACGTTGCCAACTGCACTAAGAATGAATGGCCAACAGCAAGGAAGCGAAGAAAGACTTGATGGCTTCGTGGCAGGAATCATAGGAGATATATGATGACTGAACTAAAACCTTCATAAAAAACGTCAGAGTATGGTGCGAGAGACCATGGGGGCGACCACTACATAACCCTAGCAATGACAGAACATGGTGTCTTTAGGTACATACCTGAACAAAATAGGAAAGATGTAGAATACCGTATGTTGGTACTGTTCCTACAATAAAGACGGGCCTGAATACTCTATTTTTAACTGCCCCAGATAGGACGCAGAGAGAGAGAGAGTACGCAAAGTAAACTAGCGGTATTGTCTTAATAAAAAGCTCGACAGGAATTATCGCAAAAAACGAATTGCTATCCTGTCAGAAAGCCAAGCAGCCAACAAGACCATGGCATGGGACTGTGTGGGAAAGCTAAACAAGCTTGGCAGAGAAAATAAAGTAACGCTATACTGGGTACCAGGACACACTGGTATAGACGGAAACGAATAAGCGGATCACCTAGCAAAAAAGGGATCCAGTGATCCCTTTATAGGTCCGAAAACCTTTTGCGGTATGAGTTTAAACACCAACCACAAATAGAAGAAGAAATAAGAGAACAATGTTTGAAAACCTAGAAAGAACTTCCAGAGTTGAGACAATCCAAAGTAATGCTGGGATCTGTTAACCAGAAAAGAACAAAAGCTTGCCTGAGACTAAACAGGAACAAGCTTAGAATTCTGGAAGGAGTCCTGATGGGACACTGCAGACTTAGAAAACACCCCAAGACCCAAGGCCTAGAGGAAAATGACAGATGCAGATTCTGTGGTTCGGCAGAGGAAACCCCCATGCATCTGCTTAACGACTGCGGAGTACTGCTCCGCAAGACAGATGTATCTTGGGGTCCCTGCTTGAACGCACAGGAGTTGCAGTCCTTGAATACCACCCACATACTGAAATTCCTAAAGGAATCAGGACTAGAGGAGGCGCTCTAAATGGGTAAGTATACCAACGTTTAGAGGAAGAGGGGTACAATAGATCTACGAAGGTCGCAGCACAAGTCGTCACCACCAATACTACAATCTACAATCTAACAAAAAGCTACAACTGGGAAGTAGTAACCTCCAGCAAAGCTGGACAATTGCCACCAAAATGTTAATAAATATAATGCATCAAAAAGCACCCGAAAAAGAGACATGTTAGGCAGAGAAGTAGATGTACTAGCTTTAATCCTAAACACCATCCTTGACGGAATACCAAAAGGTGGTTAATCTGGCCAGCTAAGTGGGCGTTTTCTTTAGGCAGCCAATTTGAAAACCACACTCGTATGTGACGACTCTAATCGAATTCTGAAATCTCACTGCTTATGATAGAGCTTATGAAAAAAGCATTGCTCAAAGAATTAACGCTAGTTAGAAGAATACCTACTAGGAATTTCAGTTCTGTTTTTATTAGGTTCGCTGGAGGCCGAATTCCACCTTTGTTCCAGATGAGACAACCGCAGAAGGCTCTCATCACATTTGTAACGCACGTCCGATTCCCTCCCTAATTTGGAAAGCCAAAAGTGCTAAAAATTCTGAAGCCACAATTGTATGACAAGTCTAGTCCCACCCAGGTACTTCTTCTTTAGGCAGCCATTTGGATGCCAGACTCGGATGTAATGACCCCAACTTAATCTTTCCGGCTAATTCGGCTTTCTGGCCGGTCTGAACCTCAATCACAGGAAGCAGAGGAAGAAATCACGAATAGATTAATGGTCACAGAGGAGGAAGTTAGGGTGAAGATTAAAAACTTGAAAAACAGAAAAGCTCCGGGAGTGTACAAGATCCCCAACGAACTCATAAATTATGGAGGTAAAGAGCTAGCAAGAAAATTAACGGAACTGTTTAACAAAATATTAACCACATCCAGCATACCAACAGAGTGGCACAAAAGTATCACCATACCAATTTCTAAAAAGGGACAAAAAACCAATCCGGAGAACTACAGGGGCATAACCCTGCTTTGTACCACCATGAAACTGCTCACCAGCAAAGTCAAAAGTATTCTAGAACGCACCATCGAAAACAAAGATGAACAACAAGAATTTCGGAAGAACAGATCGACAACTGATGCCTTGTTCATTGTAAGACAGGTAAATGAGAAGGCGATCGAATTCGGCTACCCTGCTTATGTGTGTCTTATCGATCTAACTAAGGCATTCGACAAAGTACAGCTGCCAGACATATTGGACATATTAAGAGAGAAACAAATCCCAACATCAATTATAAATATAATCAGAAATCTGAACACAGGCAACACTACAAGAATAAAAGTGGACCAGCAAACAACAAAAGACATACCGACACTAACAGGATTAATACAAGGTGATAGTCTAAGTCCATTCCTTTTTAACCTTGTCATGGACGAGATTATGCACAGTGTGAAAACAATGAGCAGGGGATACAGACTGAATAACAACTAAATCAGCATGGTGTGCTATGCGGATGATGCGGTAATCCTGGCAGAAACACAAAACGATTTGCAGAGGCAAACACATAAGTTCTATCAGAATAGTAAAAAATTCAACATGTCAATCTCCATTGATAAAACAAAATGTATGACCTTCTCCAAAGAACCAGCAAGGTGTAAAGTCCTAATAGACAATAAATCAATAGAACAGGTAATGAGCTTCCGTTCCATTAGAAGCGGACACATCGAGCAGCAACAATCCGATAAACGACATGAAATCACAGGTCAACAAAGCCGCAACAATCTTAGGATGCCTGAGAGATATCATCTGGAAAAACAACCACATGCGCATTGATAGTAAAGTGCGGATATATAAATCCTCTGTTAGACCGGTGCTAACCTATGGTATTGAAACGAGAGCTGACACGAAGAAGACAAAAAGCATCCTCAGAACAGCGGAGATGAAAACAATAAGAACCTTTGCAAGGAAGACACTTAGAGATAGGGTGAGAAACAACGACATAAGAGCGACATGCAGCGTGAAGGATATAGTGACATGGGGGAGGGAAAGGAGAAGATATTGGCCTGACCACATAGACAGAATGATCCAAGAGACTAGCATACATCGCCAGAGATGGAAAACCAGGTGGGCGAGGCCCGCCAGGGAGACCACCTAAGAGATGGAAGGATAGTTGGAGCTCCGCCACCCAGGATCACCAACCGAATTGAGCCTTGGCTCTAAACAGACCTCAAGGTC
Organism: Phosphuga atrata; assembly: GCA_944588485.1. Classification (NCBI taxonomy): domain Eukaryota; kingdom Metazoa; phylum Arthropoda; class Insecta; order Coleoptera; family Silphidae; genus Phosphuga; species Phosphuga atrata. The sequence continues at coordinate 46,596,819 of OX155898.1, forward strand.
TTCTGGAAGTATAAGAACAGGAAGAAGAAGAGGATGAAGAAGAAGAGGATGAAGAAGAAGAGGAAGAAGAAGAAGAAGAAGAAGAGGAAGAAGACGAAGAGGTAGAAGAAGAAGAGGAAGAAGAAGAAGAATTTAACAATTTAATAAACTATTTCACTTAACATTTTTATCATTTGATTATTGATCTTTCTTCATGATATTCATAGAAAGGATGTTCGAATTTGTCAATCAAGAGACTCGATAACTCAAAGTTTCTGCGCGTAGCAATTAGAGCGAACAAGTTTTTTAGCAGAACAATTTTCATCACAAAACAGAAACACGATAACACTATAACAAATTTAATTCAAAATTAATTTATACAATAAAATAACTTTGTGGTTAATTTTATTGATTTTGAATAAAGGGTTTAATTTATATTTCTTGCAAAAATCGACGTTATTTGCGAACTAATTTATGAAATAACAACTTTAGCATACCAGTAAAATTTCCCTAATTATTGCGTATTTAAGTAGAGAACTCCAATTAATCGCAGGTAATTACGGTTGTGATTTTGAAACTTTGCAGCCTTGAGCCGTTGCGTTCAGCCACTACATAACGTAAACCAAGAAACTTTATTAGGTCTAAACGCCCGAAAGGTCTCACAAATTAGAACGGCGTCGGAATCGATTTCCTAAATGCTATACAATCAAGGAACAAGTGGGCAGAAAAATTTTAATTTCAATGCACGCAACGCTGCAGCAAACTTTTTATTGCAAACAAAAGGATATTGGGTATGGCTTGGTCACTTGGTATTCTAAACTCGATCGAGGGGATTTCGAATAGTTTACATTCAATAAAATACGCGACGAGTTTTCTACAAATTCTGGATTTAAAGTTGTTAATTATAATCAGTATTCCATTTGGGCCTCCATGGTTTATCGAATAAATTGATACGGATTATATTAATTACGATCATAAACACTGCTCAAATTCAATATTTCCATTTCTGTACCAAAACTGAATCACGAAATATATATACAATAAAAACAGTTAAGTCTATAAACATTTTTTACACGATTTTAAACACGGTTTACACGGTTTTTACAAGAGATAAAGAGATCTCTAATACACCTAGCACATATCCGATTACCTTTACTTATTAATTATTTTCGAAACAAATTGTGAAAAATCCGTTCTGTTATACGTCGGCGTGGTCGGGAAAGTTTTTAATAAATAATTTACAAAGAAATTAACCCGACCAAATATGGATTTAGTTTCACATAAAACTTAATTAGAAATATGAGAGTTAAAATAAATATTAACAGTCCATTTACTGGGTCCCATGCGTCCTTTGTTGATGTTACTGTAATATAAACATGATTCGGTCTCGGCACATTTTCTGTCGCCGTTTCGCGACGCGAAACGATGTAACTAATGCACGCGGCGAGCGTTTGCTCAAAATGTAAGACATAATAAAACAAGGAACAGCTGTGTCTAATGGGCCGTTTATTGTCTTCAATTTGGTGCGACTGGCAGCGCTGTGGCCTCCTTTATCGGGATTATTCGCTTAAATTGTTGTGTCTGCAGACGACTTTAAATTCGCAGGTAATGGCAATCAAATGGCCGGTGCCACTAATGCAATACACTCAAATGGATTTATTTGAGTCACACGGGGCGACTGACTAGTCATTTCATCCTACTTTGTTTGGAGTGTGTTCGTAGTTAATGGATAATTCAGTCTGCTTTCGTGTTCGCTTCATTTGGATAATTTTTTTTTCGTTTTAATTATTTCATCTGAATTAGTCTTTTTTGGAACAAAAACTCGACGAATAGACCTTTTCATAGTTGAAATTTTTTTGTGTGCAGGCGTCAATTTCTGCTGTTATTTTCGGGCAATTTTTGACGTAGTGAAAATAAGGTTATAATTTATTCAATATAATTAAGAGACAAAATATATTAATTACTAATATATTACCAGAATTACGATTTTCATTGTTATGTACAACCTTTAAAATAATAATACAAGAATTTCAGTGCAAGTATACAATGCAATCAGTAAAAAAAGGAACGTAATTTTTTTGTTGTTATGGACTATGTCGCACTGATACGCGTAGTAAATTGTTATTGGAGAATTTTTATTATTTTATTAGTTTCCCAAAGCCTTGTTTTGAATTTCGTCGAAAACTTATTCAACGAGACAAAAACATAGAAAATATTATCCAAAAGTGCAAAATATGATTTGTGGGTTAAAAGATGTGGACGACCTGATGATCGATTCCAAGTAATTGATCATGTTAATAAAGACACACATTTGTTCACTTCATTTTGCAGGAGAAAGTGGTCCAATGACTAAACATCCTGACTCTATTAGTTGTGTAAAAAAGGAAGCATATAATAACGTAATTTTAATCAATTTTAGTGTTGATCATCATTTAAAAATGAACAGCTCATGCTATGAACCGTTACTACATGGTAATCCATATTTACACTAAATTGAAAAATTCACTATATTTTCACCATACTTAATATGTAAAAATAATTTATATCTAGTTATTTACAGTTATATAAATTTTAACATTTAACAAGACTCGAGTCTTGACTAGTGAAATTCATTTTCAAGTGCTCATGCTATAATTTTGTAGGTAAAAATAGTAAGAAGTAGTTTGGCTGAAAATATATAAACAAACCGATAAAGTAAGTAGATTATTGTAAAAAAACGCTTTTATAGAGTATTGAAATATTGAAAAAAATAAATATAAACATTAGCTCCAAACTTAACCTAAAAAATTATAATGTTTTAGAATACGTAACAAGGTAAATCAAATCAAATCAAAAAACGTTTATTTCCTTATATAAGCTTGTAACACGTATATACATACATATTTACATGTTTATACATATTTACGAACTAAGTGAAATTATGTCAAAATCAAATCATTTCTCTATTTCTTTTATTTTTGCGAAATACTCGGCCATATCGTATGTTTCCATACCAATTAATATATTCCGTATAACCTGTTCAAGTTTATTAGAATTCGTTGTACATTTTATTCTCTTCGGTAGTGTGTTATATAGTTTAATATTAATATAAGGAGGTCCCTTTTCGGTCATTGTTAATCTATGTGTATGTATTGTATAGTTATTAGTTCTTGAAATTATATTACCATTCCTATGCTTTTCAAATAGGTTTTTGTATTTGAAGGTAAACACTAGTGTTTCATGTACGTATAATGCTGTTATTGTTAACACACGTGCTTTAAATTTTCCTCTACATGTTTCTTTATATTTCAAGTTTTCTATTATTCTTAAGGCCTGTTTCTAAACTTTAAAATTTTTTTTAACATCACTCCCTTCTCCCCCAGAACATTCTGCAAAATTTTGCATGGCTCTGGAAATTGGCCAAGGAAACTATCTTGAGGACCTCTCTCGAAATGTATTTCTTTAGTATCCTTAGGGCGAATACTGTTTTGTTTAATTTCTTGGATACTTCATGTATGTGTTGTGTCCAGTCCAGGTTACTATCAATAGTCAGTCCTAGTAGTCGAACGTGTTTTTGGAACGCTGTCTTTTCGTTGTTGATTGTTACATCTATTGGGTATCTTTTTTGCTTCTTTTTGTCTTGAAAACAATAACATTAGCCTTCTCCTTGTTTACAATTAATTTATTTTCCGTAAACCATTGTATCAGGTTTGTCATGGTTGAGTTTATATTCGTCGTTATATCTTCTGTCCTTGAATTTATCGTTAGTATGGTGGTATCGTCTGCGTAGTTAATGATTTTGTGTGGTGATGTCTCTAATGTTTTCGGTAGGTCATTTATACACAGGGTAAACAGTATTGGCCCTAGGATACTTCCCTGTAGAATTCCTAAATTCACTAGCCTGGCCGATGATTTTATTTTCCCTTGTGTTGTGCTTAATTGTGTTATTTGCTTCTTGTTGGATAGGTATGACCTAATCAGCTCCACCACGTTTCCTGTCATTCCATATTGTTGTATTTTATTGAGCAATATATTATGGTCCACTGTGTCGTATGCTTTCGACAGATCCAGGAGTATGCCGCTGGGGATATTATTTGCTCCTAGGTGTGTCAGTATATGATTCACAAATTCAAAACACGCCCTCTCTTTTGATCGACCTTTAATAAATCCGTGCTGCTCCTCGCTCAGAATTGTGTGCTTTGTAATAAATTGTGTAATTTTATCTATTATTACCTTCTCAAATATTTTAGAGAAGGCCGATTGTAAGCTTATTGGCCTATAATTATCAATACTATTTCTATATCCCTTTTTGAATACTGGTACAAGTAATGACACTTTTAGTTTTTCCGAGAAAATTCCGTATTCAAATGAATTATTAATAATATACACTAATGGCCCTATTATTTCCTCACATGCTTCTTTTATTATCATTATGGGGATATCGTCAAATCCATTGCTTTTTTATTTTTTTAGATTTTGTATGATTATTCTTATTTCGTTGTCGGTGCTGGGGAACAGGAACATTGGCCTAGTGTTCCGTCTATCTTGTTCTGATGTTCAACAATTGGTAGCTTCCTTATTAGCTCTTGTGCTCAATCAGCGAAGAAATTGTTTATATTTGTGAATTCAGTTTCTGCATTTTCTAGATCATTTTTTCTAGAGCATTTTCGAAAAAAAAAACCTTCTTTATTTTTGACCTTTATATGGACTATTTGTTTTACTGTCTTCCAGGTTGTTTTCATGATATTATCGCTTTCCATTATTTGTTTTTCGAAATTTTGTCTTTTTTTCTTGCTTCAGTTGTAATATATACTTTCTGTGTGTTCTATTGTATTTTCTTTTAAGGGTATTGTCATAACGTGATAATATCTGAAATAGTTCTAATTCTGCGTTGGTCTCTTTAATTGTCGCATTATTAAATACTTCTTTGTTTCTTTGCTTATTTCCTAATCTTGATGAAGTACTCGTTGAAACCTATCATGAATATTTCTATGAAACCTTCCCATTGACTGTTGACGACTGATTTATTAAGTTGTTGTAAGTGGTCCCATGTTTGTGTCCGTAGATATTCTTTAAACTTTCCCTTGTTTTCGACTGAGAATTGCCTGTATATGTAATAGGTCTTCCTTTTCTTGATATAGAAGGTGATTTGTTGGGCGTAGTAATCAGATACGTTAAAATTAATTGTATTTTTTTTGAATTCCCATTGTAAATTGGTCGCTACGTTGTCAATGCATGACCCAGATGATGGGTGGCTTGTCTCCTTCATAGTTAATTTGACATTGAAAGACTGAAGCAATTATGTTATTTGTACATTCTTTGATGATTTTTTAATAAAGTTAATATTGAAATCACCTGCCATAACAAAGTTTTTATTCTCTTTTATTAGTTTGTTTAGCAGTTGGTGTAGTTTTTCCAAAACGATATCGATACTTGTAAGTGGTGCTCTATATATGCCTATAATTACTATTGTTTCTTGATTAATGTCTGTTTCCATGGCAGCGTATTCGAAAACATAGGCTTCGGCCATGTCATTGATATATTGTCTGGAATCGCTAATTATACTGTGGTTATTGTATACTGCTACACCTCCGTGGGAACCTACTTTTCGGCAGAAGCATGATGTTAATTTGAAGTTTTTAATTATGTATGTTTCTAGTTGGTTTTTACTTTTCCAATGTTCTGTTATGATCAGGAATTTACAGAGTGGGTTTTTCTCGAGCATGTCCTCGATTCTGTCCACGGAGTTGCCGAGTGACTGGGAGTTCTGATTTATTATGCTGCATTGTTCTAAAAGTCGGGCCTTGGTTGAGGTGGTGCCCGAAAATTTTGATTTCTTCTTCTATCTTCTAGAAGGAATTTGTATCTTTGGCGTCTAATACCTTCAGGCCAAAATGAATTCTGGTAGACCTCCTCTTTCAAGTCCATTTCTATACCGACTTTAAAACATTTGTTATGCGGTCTTTGCATCATTTGTTTGGCTTCTTCTACGATGAAGGCTGGGCTGGTTTTTCCCGTTTTTTCACGTAAATATTTTACTATCATTTCCTCGTTTACATGATCGTTTTCTTCTGCGGGTACTTTCCCGCTTCCTATGGAAACCAGTTTTTTCCGGTTTTGTTGCGCCCCATTGTTGAATTTGTGTCCGTCTGTTTCTTTTTGCTGCGTTCTAGGTGCATTACTAGTTTGAGAAGTAGATGGCGCGTGTTCGATTGTTGGAACTGTGTCGCGCGTGTTTACTGTATTCTTCCTAGTATAGATGGTGGGGTTTGTTCTCATTGCGGTTTCTACTCCGGCTGTTTGTTTACTCATCTCCCGCGTTTTTTTCGGCCATTAGCATTTCTATTTTGTTCTTGAGAAGTTCTGCGTTCTCCATTAGAATCCTGTTCTTATCTTCCATTTCCGCTATTATCCTCCTTAAAAGTGATTCTTGTTTCTTCAGAAATGTGTATTCTTTCTCCAAAGCGGCGTGGGTGTTACTTGCCGGGATTTCGGTGTCCTCTACGGTGATTATATCCGATGCCAGGAACTCGTGCACGCATAGGCTGCTTCGTGTCTTCCTCACCTTGGGTAAGCAGTTCGGATGGAATATTCGTTTACACTTTACACATGTAGCACTTTCTTTCGCTATTTTTCCGCAATAATTGCAGAGGTTCTCACAAGTTTCTCTTCTATCGGCCATCTTTTTCTCTATCCCGGTATTGAGTATGTAAACCTTCCTGCAGAAATTATGGATTGTAAAGATGGCCATAGTGTGTTTTTTAGTGACATTCATAACAATGTAACAGCAGCATTTTCATTACGTCAAAATCTTGGCGAATCATTGGCATCAAATCTGTATAATGATGTTTATGAATCAACATCAATGGATATTCAAATAGAAAATGTATTATCGCCATATGTCACATGCGACCAAGTGGTTTAAACTGATATTGAAAAATTTACTAGTAAAAAAAGCGCAAGTAAATATGTCAATAATAAAGTTCAGCGACGGACAAATTTTATGGGCTTCTTTTTTTTAGATCCTTTATTCCAAAGGCAGAGCTGACTCGTACAAGCTACATTTTCTTTATCACCTCCTTTACATTGCAATAATAAAATATGGAGAAGGGCGGCTACATGTGCACAATGTCCTAAGCTCGATGCTTTACACTCACATGATCCTTGTATAATTTTGCCAGTTTCTGAATTAATCATTGCTCGTACAGACTAGTTAATTTTGGCTTTATATGTAGGTTTTATTTTAAATTTGAAACAATAAATATTTTGTAATATTGCAGAATCAAAAATATCCGTGACGGTTTCTGTCAACATATTTCTTCACTCTTTTCAAAGGCTTAGCTGTACTGTAATCAATTACACTTGGTTCACTTTCTTCATCACTGGAATTGTAATTATCATTTTGTACTATGCATGATGAAATTAAATCATCGTAAATTGACGCATCATTAAATGATTTAGGTAAATTTTTAGATAGGAATTTATGCCACACATCTGGATAATTTAAGGAAGAACTGATATAAGTTGAACTTGTACTAGCAAATACTTTTTGTGTTTCAAGTTTCAACCACTTTTCTTTATCTACGGAAGGCCTGGATCTACTGAAGCCTTGTTACGTAGAGCGTTTTTCACTCTACAATATAATATACAAAATAATATGCAACTGTTAGAATTTTTGAATATTTTTTTTTTATATGAAATCATCTTTTGTTTATATCTTTACATTTATTAAAATGTTTAAATGATCAAAAAAGTGTATGCAAGATAAAATAAAAATAATTTATATTGACTAGTATCAATTTTAATATTTTAAATTAATAATATAAAACCTTATGTCAAAATTATTGTTATCTCTCAACAAGTTCTGCTTTATGTCCGCCTTGAGGACGACCATGGCACTTTTAGAATGCACTAATGAAGCGATATCAATTAATTCTTCATTTAATTGTACACCTAATAAACGCGATGATAATTGTTGTCCAGCCAAATTAACAAACTTTGCCTGGAACTTTCACATTGCCGTCTTTTAAACATGGCGGACGCGAATGCGCAAAAGTAACCGTAAAAAGGTCTATGTTATTAGTTGCATTTAATTTTTTCATTGAAATCAATATTAGTTACACATTTTAGCAACAAATATTTCAAGGATTATTTTGAGTTAATTAGCCGTTTCATAGTAAAAATTCAAAGAATGTATTAAATATTTTAAAATATTCAATTGAAAAGATTTGAACAATTTATAACGTATAAGTTCTATTTTCATAAAAAATGTTTCTTAGCTAAGATAAGTTAATATATGAATATTGTACTTAGCATGTCACTAATATATATTTTTTTATGCAAGTAACCCTATTGAATGTTTGTATGAATGTATGTGTATGTACAGATGGTATAAACATAATCTCCATAAGATCATCTGCATAACCATCCGATTATGTAAACATATTTGTTGTTAACACTGATATATAAATTCACTATGTTTCAACCACCTTATAATATGCAAAAATATTAAATAACTTGTTTTTCACAGATATATAAATTTACATTTATCACGACCCGAGTTTCGACTGTTACAGGTCATTTTCAAGTGAATTAAAAATAAATAATTGAATGTATTTCAATGGATTTCTAAGGGTTTTTTGGCAGGGTGGGAGGCCTTTTTGCAATTAGGGAGTTACCTGGAGACGATTGGGCAAGATTAAAAAATTGCGAAAATATTAACTATTGTAACTATAGTTATAGCTGATTGTAACTATAGTCAAAATAAAAATGTTGATATCATAAGTGTTACATTTGATGATAAATATGTACCTATCAGGTTTGATTAACGTTTTAGTCTCTTCATGGAAAGATAATGTGTACCCATTATTGTGTCAATGTGTTTTTTAATTTGTAGGTAAACAAAGTAAATATTTATTAATTATAGTAGAATTGTAATTTTATTTAATTAAAGAATCTTGTAACTTTATTAAACCAAAGGCAATGGTAATAACATCATCATACTAAATTCTCTCAAGCGAAGAATGACTGACTCTCTCAACATGTATTCTTAACTAGCAATTTCTTTAGTTTCCCTTGTCTCAGTTTTTTATAGTTTAGTCCCAGTTGTTACACTTGGAGGTCACACTAGTTTCACTCCATGCTTGAGAAAATATGATTCTACATGCTTGAATCCCCTATCAGACATCACTTACATACCTGACTGCAAACCTTTCATAAAATCACACGATTCAACCAAATATGTGTCTGTAATTCTTCCTCTATAACCTGGCGATACATAATTAACTAAACCGTTCGGTGTACAAGATATAAGATATTTTAATGTGTTAGGTTTTTCATCAGAGATTAATTCAATTTGGAAGGCAACAAGGCCTAAATGTCATGGGAAAATTATTTTTTATGGAATCTGTATTTAATTTTACCATAAAAGGACGCAACAAAGGAATATCTTTTAAAAATATTTTGCTATTTAACACACAAAACAGAAGATTTCTTTCTTTGGCTCCCTAATGTTTTCGGTCATTTTAGTTATCTGACGTCACAATCAGACGTCATGACACTAGCGATCGTTTTCGAGCTCATTTTAAACTTTGAATTTCAATTGCTTTTTTTCTAATAAAATTTCGTTTCCTGCGGAAATAATATTTATTTTTGGAAATAGTACATACTTTAGAATACTACAGAACACTTTTTCAAAATCAGTTATCCCATTGAAAATAAAAGTTTCACCAGAATAATAAATTCGTAAAATTGGCCTTGTTTTATCCTTAAAAGTGTAAAGGTTGTAAATAGAGAGATTGGATTCGAGATTCTACCAATATTTATAAAACTTGGTATTATTCTTCATATGGTTTGAATATAAGGGTGAAACTAAACTATTACTACGTATATATTACAACTTTGTTCTCAGATTTTGAGAAATTTAAAATTCCAAATCAGAATCCCACAGCTCGCAGACTCTATGGTTTAATAAAACACATAAACCCGATTCTCCCATAAGACCAGTTGTCTTTTATATTAATAGTGCAGCGAGAGTTTTGGAAATCAAATTGAATAAACTTTTCAAGCAATACTTGGTGTATTTACCCCAGAGTATTCTATAAAAAAAATCACTCGTCTTATCGTAACTCGTCAAACCAATAACAAATGCAACCTTGTATCTATTGAATTTAGTAGTATGTTTTCTAATATACTTACTAAAGAGTGACTCGAGACCATAAAAAAAATGATAAAGCCAATTGTCACCATCTTCAAAACTGTATAGAGCCCTAAAACATGTGTTCATCAAAATTACTTCAAATTTAATAACGCATACTATCAGAAAACAACATGTCTAGCAATGGGATGACCATTGAGTCCTCTATAAGCCGATCTATTCATGTCAACTATCGAAGAAAAAAATTTAAATTAGATTTCTCCAAAAAGCATATTTCAATTTTACTTTTCACGTAATAGCGTGTTTCAGTGATACAGCACGAAAATTAGACCAATATCTAAATCTAACAAACAACGTTTATCCCAGAATTAAATTCACCATCGATATAGAAACCGACAATATAATTAGTAACAATACACTATTGTGGTGAATGTGAAGACACCAATAAACTCTTTATACCTTACGCTGATTCGCAAAAAGAACGAAATAGAACTTGATTTATATAGATAACCCTCTAATAACTACAAACCCGTACTCGTCATTTCGCCATATAACACACAAATTAGCTGCCTATCATTCAATGATACATTGAGCCTTCCCCCATCGAGGAAAAGAGAATCAAAGAATTAAATACCATCACTTCAATCGCTACATAGAATAATTTCCCAACAAAACTCATCCAAAATATAATAGAAAATCTCATGTTCAAACACAACATATATTGTCTGTTATTAAGTTTCACCCCTATATTCAATTATCATATAAATCAATAACTGAAACTACGTTTAGGACTTTTTTCACACACATAATATATACCATAACCTGGCCTCGGCAGCGCAGCACATGGTTTACAAACTAATTTAAGTTTATTCCATTTTATAAATCAAAAGAGCAAAGCTGCACTGATGAGAAATATATCTCGAAACGCATCTGCAGATGGCTATTCACTTGGGTTAAATAGAAAGATCTGATCTTAAAAACAATGTTATTTATCTAGTTTTTGCTTTAAGTGCATTAAAGTGGACTGATTTCTAGTAAATAACATACAAATATCTGTTGTGTTTCAAGCTAATATTTATTTTGTAGTCTTAAAAAGACTTAAGGTTTATAGAGCTAAGTAAAGTTTGAATATATTTAAATATTCAAGTTATGTTCCGCTTTAATTAATTGATTGATGGTTTGTTAAGTTTAAGAATAGTTTTTAGTTAGATGTCATTAGATGATGGAAAGTTTCTATAGAAATTTTAGTTCATATTTACAGAAAAATGTAATAGCATAGAAATAATTTAAAACAATTTAAGTATGTAAAATGTTTTGTTCTGGCGTTGAAAGCAGTTTTCTAGAAATAATATGAAAGTTAAATAAAAATAAATAAGTTGTGTAGATTATTAATAAATGCGTTAATATCGTTAGGCCAAAAAGTGATTTCTTGACCATACTAAATTTCTTGCGCATCTTTGCGAGACTCAACTTATGTTAATCGGTAAAAAGTTTCTTCAGAAATCAAATAAATAAAATGTGAAGACAGCTCTGTGAATCTACGACTGGGTTGATGCAATTTTTTGTATTTTAAGTTTTTGAAATTTTTGAAATTCTTGTGATGAACCGTTCAAAAGTTATAGCCCTGTGAAAAAAGCGAATAAATAATTTTACTAAAATCGTTTTTTTATTCAGTTATTGCAGGATTTTAAAGTGTTTCTGAGAGTATTTTTATCATTTATTAAAAGCTGACATAAATTTTTGCGTAATTTGGTCATAAATAAGTTATTAAATTATTTTCAAAGTTTTCGTTGATTCCTATTCAATTTTCAATTCATTGAAACCTAAATATTTCCGCTGACACTGAACTGATACAACACCGATGTGTAAAAAAAACCTTAAATGCCAGTATTCGAAGTTTTTGTGGTGAACACTTCCAAAGGTATAACATCTTGAACAATGCGAAAGAAATAATTTTGCTAAAATCGTTTTTTTAGTTAAATGAGATAATAACATATTTTGGATGAAATTATTTCAGAATTTCCGCCAATTTTTCGCAAATTACAAAACTGCTTTTAGAAACACTTACTTTAAAACTATTTTTATAATTTGCGAAAAATTGGCCAAAATTCTGATTTTTTTTTATCAAAAATAAGTTATTATCTCATTTGTAAAATCTTCGGTGAACAGGAATTATTGAAACCTGAATGTTTACACTGAACTGATACAATACTGACAAGCGAAAAGACCTTAAATCCCATTATTTAGAAGATAATAATAATTTACATTAAAAAAAAAACAAATTAGTTCAGTTTACTTAAATTGAAAATAAATGTTTCACAACAATATTGAATTCGTCAAATTTTACTTGCCTTTGGTTGCTATTCTTATCAATATTGTGAATATTGTAAATTGAGAGGTTGTATTGAAGATTATACCTATATTTATAACACTTGGTGGTATTCCTTGTATAGTTTCTTAAGTTGAAGAATGGATTATTAGTTTTTAGTTAGATCGTTAAATGATGGAAAGCTTCTATAGAGATCTTAGTTGATATTTTCTTAAGAAAAATGTAATAGCATATAAATAACTTTGAAACGATTTGTTTATAAATATTGTTTATATCGTAGTGTCTCAGTTGTGTACTTTTTATTTGTTGAATATATAAAGCAAGATGCTTGGCAATGTTCTTGAAAGTAGTATACTAGATACAATACGAACGTTAAAGTAAAAAAATTGGGCTATGTCGATTATAAATAAATGTGTTAATATCGGTAGACCATAATGTTATTTCTTGGCCAGACTAGAATTCCTTGCACATCTTTTGAGATTAAACCAACCATATAAACTGGATATCGGTCAAAAGTTTCTTGAGAAATTAATTAAAATCTGAATACACTTCGGAAGCTCGACGACTGGGTCGATGCGATTTTTAAAATTTTAAGTTTTTTAAAGCTTTTGTGATGATCCGTTCAAAAGTTATAGCTGTTTGAAAAATGCGAGAGAAATAGTTTTGCAAAAATAATTTTGTATTCAGTTATTGCAAGATTTTAAAGTGTTTCAGAAACTATTTTTATTTGCTGAAAACTGGCATAAATACTTGCATAATTTGGTCATAAATAAGTTATTAAATTATTTTGCAAAAAATAAAATAAATTATTTTTAGAAAGCTTCCGTTGAATTGAATTATTGAAACCTCAATGTTTAAGCTGACACTGAAACTGATATAAAACTGATGTGTAAAAGAACCTCCCATACAATTATTAAGTTTTATTAAGTTTTTGAGATGAACCGTTGAAAACTTATAGCTTTGTGAAAAATGCGAAAGAAACAATTTTGCTAAAATCATGTTTTATTCAGAAATTGCAGAATTTTAAAATCTTTCTAAAAATCTTTCTTGGTGCATGTTTTTTTAATGGGTACCGTACACAAATATTCAATATCGCTAGGTTACATAAAAAAACAATTAAATAAATAGAATAAACACAATCAAAACGTCAATATTAAAAATGTGTCGTGAAACTGACTTGACAATTTTTTTTCAATACAAAATTTAAAAAAATATAAAGAAAACGTTTTAAAATGAGTGTAAATTCTATGATGATACCGGACACTGAGGATAGTTCATTTGACGAATGCGCACCACCAGAGACAATTGAATAAGCAACATTTTGATGGAAAATAAGTAATTAACTAATTTTCAAAATTTTCGTTGAACAAGAATTAATAAAACCTCAATGTTTATACTGACACTCAACTGATTCAACACTGACGAGTATAATAATAATTTACTTGTAACAAAAGAAACTAATTAAAACAAATAAATTTTACATAAAAAGGAAATTTCGGCACCAGTTTACTTAAATTGAAAATAAAAGTTTCACAAAAATTACGAATTCGTCAAATTGGACTGCACTTTGTTAGCCTTATAAGTGTTAAGCTTGTAAATTGCGAGATTGAATTGAAGAGTATACCGATACGTATAATACTAGGTAGTATTTTTTATTGGTTTGTTAAGCTATAGAATAGATAAATAGTTTTTAGTTAGATCGTTAAATGATGGAAAGTTTTTATATGGATTTTAGTTGATCTTCTTAAAAAATGTAATAGCATAGAAATAACTTTGAAACAATGTATTTATAAATATCATATATATTTTAGTTTCTTGGCTTATAATTTTTATTTATTGAATTTCAACATGCTTGGCAATGTCCTTGAAAGCAGAACATTAGAAATAATAGGAACGTTAAATTATAATAATTTGATTGTGTAGATTATGAATAAATGCTTTCGTATGGCTAGGCCAGAAAGTTATTTCTTGACCAGACTAAAATTCCTTGCGCATCTTTGGAGAATAAACTAATGGATATCGGTCAAAAGTTTCTATAGAAAATAATTAAAATCTGAAAACACTTTAGTGAATCGACGACTGGGTCGATCCGTTTGTTTTAAATTTCGCGTTTTTTTTTAAGTTTTTGTGATGAAGCGTTCAAAAGTTATAGCTTCGTTAAAAATGCGAAACAAATAATTTTGGTAAAATCGTATTTTATTCAGTTATTGCAGAATTTTAAAGTGTTTCTGGAAGTATTTTTATTATAAGCCAAAAATGGGCATAAAGTCTTGAGAAATTTGATAACAAATAAGTTGTTACATCATTTCAAAGTTTTCGTTGAATTGGAATTATTGAAACTATATGCTTACGCTAACACTGGACTGATACAACATTGATGTGTAAAACGATCTTAAATGCCGTTATTTGAAGTTTTTGTGATGAACCATTCCAAAGTTATAACATCGTGAAAAAAGGGAGTGAAATAATTTTGTTAAAATCGTTTTTTATTAATTTACTGTCGAATTTTAAATTGCAATAAATTAGTAGTAAGTTTTAATAATAATTATAATTTAATATAAAAATAATAATTTTATTAAATTATTTTCAAAGATTTGGTTGAAAAGGAATTATTGAACCCTCAATGTTTACACTGACACTGAACTGATGTTATACATATTAACATCATTACTCCCATTAATATATAAAACAAACACGTGTCATTTATTGAAGAAACTATCTACTTGAACGAATAGAGTGGGATTGAACTATTAGGTCTTCTTAAGAACAAGTAAAAAAAAACAAAAAATACGGTCCAGATGGACTACCTTGTCGTGTAATAAAAGACAACTTACAACATTTGTGTAAACCATTACAGTAGTATTAGTTACAGTAGTATAATAAATTGTTCCTTGGAAACCGAAGTATTCCCGAAAATTTTAAAAGTAACTATCATTATACAAAGTTACAAAAAGAGAGACAAGACCGCTCTAAACAATTATAGGCCAGTAGCATTAGTTTAGGAACTTTCCAAAATATTAGAGTACGCCTTTCTGCATAGACTTCTACCATTCATGGCCAAGCATAATATAGTTCCTCCTGAACAACATGGCATACAACGAGTTTCCAGCAAAACTGCTATTCTACAGCTGTGCAATAAAATATAACTTGATGTAGATACAGAAACCCAATAGGTATGTTATGTGACTTGAAGTATATATAGGTGTATACTTGAAGTATATATAGGTTTTTAACTACCAATTAATCTTTTTTAATTTTAAATTAATCCTTTTTAAATTAAAATTAAACTTTATCAATTTTAAATTAAACTTTTTTAATTCCAAATTAACCCTTTTTATACTCAAATTAACCACAACCCATAATATTTTTTCTTCACAAATTAATATAAATTTGGGTGATGTAAGTTATTCTAATTATATTTATTTGCAGCCTTAATTAAAATCTTCGAACAGAATTTCAAAAAAATTACAAACCTTTTCACATAACAATGCGAATTATTTTCCTGTGAAAATTTGCGGGATTTGCATTGGGATTGAAACTCACCTGGAACAAAGAAAAAGATAATTAAATCGGTTAATCATCAATCGAAATGTCGGTTAAGTCGTCCAGGTTTACAGATGATTGCAATTGAAAAAATAAATATATTATATTTTGTATAATAACATTGCCGGAAATGATTTTTTAAAATAAAATTTTCGTTGTCGATGACGATGGGTCTTCTCAATAACTCGAGATTATTGAGAAGAAGACACATCGACATAGACATATTTTAGATATAGATTTTTAACGATCGTGGCTAAAATATGAACTTACTAAAATTTTTGAATGCAAAAAATTAGTTAAATATTTGTTTAACGCTTTGTTTAATTTTTTTCAATAACGTACAAAATAATAATTCGTACATTTTCCGAAGAGGAAATAAGTAATAAAACTAGTAATCATTATCGCGGGTTAAGACATGTCATAGAATCGTTCGTTCGTCGTTCAATGGTGCTACAGTCCTAGTAGGAGCTGCACTCCTACCACAGCCATAGAATACATGCCATAATTCATGTCATAGAATACGCAGATGAATTACTTGTACTTGAACCCTGCCTCTACATTGTTCTAAAACAAGTTTAGACAAAAAGGAGATTTTTATAAAATATTATGAAGAAATAGTAGGTATTAATAAAAACAACGCTTAATCTATAATTAGACGTTATAAGAGGGATAGATCCCAGATGGTTAGACGAAATCGTGGTGGAAAAAGGAATAATGAATTATCTGAAAAGTCATAAAATTTTTGAAGAAAATCCATCGATTACTTTAAAAAAATATGAAATTGAAGATATATGAAAATAAAAACGTCAACTTAACCACAACATCTACCATTAATGTATTAAAAGCTTTAAAAATGACATTAAAATTTATTATTAATTAAAGTTTATTCCATTAGTCTGGAACGTTTAAATTCTACATCAACAATTGGACAACGTAACAATTATGTAATTTTATGTTCAAAATATGCTCCACAAACACAGGAGAATAACATTTTCATTGTTGAATCCCGTTTCAATTACCATCTGCGGCGAAATAAAGCTCTATCGATGATTAATACTCTAGCCCAGGGCTGGGGAACCTGCGGCCTTAAGGCCGCATGCGGCCTTTTTGATTTTCCTTGGCGGCCTTCTTAGATATTTTAATTTTAACCTATAATTTCGAGCTACCCAGAGAGAAGTACTAGTGAGACCGAACTGTCATATACCGTCTTTGTTTAACACAAAACTTGGGGGGAAATTAAATCACGTGATCTGATAGAACGGGCCAATGAACGTGCAGAAAATTTCCCTCCTTTCTAGGTGCTGCGTTGTGATTTATATTTAAATATTAATACTTATTTAAAACAATTGGTTGTTGTTTCGACTGACCTATCGTGCCGGATGCAAAATTTACATTTTTTTACATGTTTGTTGTTAGTGGCGTCTGCTAGTGTTAGTGTGTTTTATTTTTATCAAAATCGTTTAAAGTTAGTTATTAGTTATTTGTTAATTTGTGTTTTACCCATTATGTCAAAAAAAGAGAAAATTGAATGAAGAAAACAGAACTTTTAACGAAGATTGGGAGCTACAATATTTCCTCATTTCTGTGAAAGATAAAATGGTTTGTTTGATATGCAATTCTACAATAACCACATTAAAAAAATACAATGCAAACCAGCATTATGTTTCTCACAAAGACCATAAATATGCTAAACTAGAAGGAGAAGCGCGAAAAGCTGCTCCTCATAAGCTAAAAAAAGAAAAACAGCATCAAAAACAAGCTTTCAGTAATTTTATTAAGCAAAGTACTACTGCAACTGATATTACCTATAAAATAGCATATATTCTTGGAAAACGGGGAAAACCATTTAGTTATGTGGAAATGATAAAGGAATGCATTGTTGAAGCAGTAGGATGTTTAGATCCAGAGAAAGTTGAGAAACACAAACAATTACCTCTTTCCAGAAGGACCATAACTGATAGACAGCACGAGTCAGCGCAAAATATAACAGAACAGCTTCACTCAATTATACAAAATGAAGATATATATTTTTCGCTAGCATTAGATGAATCTACTGATGCAACGGACTCAGCTCAGGTTTTGTTTTTCATTCGTGCTGTCACTGAAGATTTTATTTGTTTCGAGGAACTACTGGCATTGGGTACTCTTACCGCAAGAACTCGTGGAGCTGATATCTACAAAAGTTTTAAAGAAAAATGCCAAGAAGCAGGACTAAATATGGATAATTTAGTGAGTGTGTGCACTGATGGTGCACATTCCATGAAAGGATCACGAGAAAAATTCGTTTCATTGCTGAAAAAAGACAATTCAAAATTAGAAAATTTATTTTCATTTCACTGCATATTGCACCAACAAAATCTTTGTGCTAAATCCGCTACTTTAAGCAATACTATGGATAAAGTTATTAAAATTGTTAACTTTATGCGTGCAAATGCGACTCGACATCGTCAATTTCGAAATATGCTTATGTCTGATGATGAAACATATAATGTAGATTTGCCATATCATTCAAAAGTACGCTGGCTATCAAGAGGACAAGTTTTAGCCAAAGTTTTAAGTTTGCGAAAAGACATTTTGAGGTTTTATGAGGTACAACAACAGCAATGCGAATTGTTGGATGACGAACTTTGTAGAAATGCTGCATTTTTGTGTGATATCATGATAAAACAAAATGATTTAAATATTTCTTTGCAAGGCAGAACAAAACATATATTTGATATGTGGCAAAAAATCCAGGCGTTTAGAAAAAAGTTATAATTTTTCAAAAGTCTCTTCTCTCAATCACAAATTTCTGAAGAGCATTTCCCACAGTTAGCTAAAATGATAAATGAACAAGAATATGTATGTGAAACATATAATATACTGAAACGTTTTCTGATTTTGAATAACATACTATTACAATGAAATTAGCGTACGAACCACATTTAGTTGACATTTCGAAGGCACCTAGTGAACTACAAATGGAATTGTTTGAGTTATGTGAAGATACTATTATCAAAAATCTTTTTGATTCCAAAAAAGACGTAGTGGAAATATGGAAAAATGCAGTTGAATCTCCAAAGTTACGTCAACATGCTCGTCGATTGCTTTCTTGCTTTGGAACTACATACTGCTCTGAATCAACTTTTTCATATTTAACACAAATTAAGAACGAATTAAGGACCCAGATAACTGATGCACATTTAGAAGACCAATTGAAGTTACGAGTTACAAAGTTGGAACCTAATATTCAATTTCTTTCCAATTAAAAACAAACTCAAAAATCCCATTAAATTACGAGGGTGAGTCAAAAGTTATTTGCAATGTTTGGCATAACTCTTACATTGTTCATTTTATTTTGATCCCAATTCCTCAATTTGTCTTCCTTTTATAGCAGATAGATCGTGGCCGCTCCATTAGAATTTTTTACCAAAGAGGAACGAGCAGTGATTTTTTCAGTGGGTTTTAGTGGTCGGAAGGTGTACTAGAGGCCGCATATCATGAAAGACTTTCGTATTTTGCCGCTACAGAGTGTTTACGAAAGTATTGAAAAATTAAAAAATGGTCCAGTCATGGTCGTACCATTTTCGAATTTTTCATCTATTCGTAGACACTCCGTTGTGAGACATTGTTCCCAAATTGTGCCCAAATTATTTTATGGATTGCAACCCCTGATACACAACAGCATATCATTAAAATAAACGATGACAGAGGTTCGTACTTGCAGACTATTCAGTTGTAAAAGTGATCGTAGTCTTTCTGATAGTTCTGTATCTATTTTTTTCTATCAAAATGTTAATAAAGTGCTGGCCTTTTTTTTAGCTTTGAAACCTCACACGCTCAAGAATTTTCATAATTTTATGCAGCCTCTGTATTATATCCGAAATTTAAAGTGGCCTTCCATGATAAAAAGGTTCCCCACCCCTGCTCTAGCCCATGCTCCAACATAGTTACAACACTAAGAGGAAGAAATGATATTCACCTATTGCAACCATGAATTTACATGATATTATTCATTTTGAAATAATTTCTAATTCATTAGTAAATTCAAACATTTTTATTACATTTCTCGATGGACTATTTTATAAAATGGCTGAAAGTAACATCGTAGAAACCTGGCTGGTTCTGGAAAACCCCAAAATCCATAAAACTTAGGTAGTTTGAACAAGCCAACGACTATTTTTCACCCACCACATTCACCCATGTTAAGCTCTATAGAATTTTCTTAATATTATGTAGACATGTCAATGATATTACTGCTAGCTGTAGCAGGACAACCATTACATTAACGTTTTTATATAATTTTTCCTATTTTTTTTTCATTCTAATTTTTAAGTATTTATCAATATTTAATACAAGTTTAATTTGAATTTTAAAAAGGTTAATTTGAATTTTAAAAAGTTTAATTTGAATTTTAAAAGGTTTAATTTGAAATTAAAAAAGATAAATTTTTTAGATCAAGTATACTTATTAACAACAAATATATAATTATGGAATAAGGGAAAAAGCGGGAAATTGGGTGCAATCATTCTTAAATGATCGTACCCAATATGTCCAAATACTTTATAATACCAAGAGAAGCCCGTCGTCAGAAACAGCGGCAAAAACGTGTGTGCCTCAAGTAAGTATACTAGCACCAACGCTCTTCATATTATACATGGCTGATTTAGTTGGATTTTTTTGCGCTCTATATGCAGATGATGCAAGTTTTCTGTTCTTTAAATAAAATTTAGTAGACACGTAACGATAGGTCAATAAAGTTATTAAAACCATGACCGACAGATTTTTGTCAATAACCTGTTTTACAACTTAGGAAAAAAACAGAATTTATGGTGTACCAAATACACAGAGCTTAACCCTTAACCACCTGCCATACGTCTCAGCTCAGAAAATTACTGCTACTTTGGGTCTGAGAGACGTATGTCAGATGGTGAGGTGTTAATATGCAGATAATATAACCACAAGCTCTAACAATCTAGAATTAAATAGTTAAGAGTTAATGCAACTAAATTTCTTGGAGTATGTATACAAGAAAATTTATCGTGGCACATTTATAAAGAAAATTTGTGCAAATCACTAAATAAAAAATCCTATTGTTTACGCTACCTCAACAAATTCCTAGATATTCAGGAAGTATAAAATTTTTACTATGCTGAGATTCAGTCTAAAATTGCTTATGGAATAACAGTGTGGAGAGCGTCGCCAGAGCTATCAACAATATTAAAAACACAAAAAGAATAATCCTTGACCTGGTAGGTCTACCTACATGCTTCGTGCTAACAACACTTCTTTGACCTAAGTTTATTATTAACCGTCTGCATTTTGTACATTTTGGAATCCCAACAATTTAATTGATCAGTAAAAATACGAATTGATCAGTAACATCTTGAATGTACATTTACTAAATAATTAAGCAATAAAACTGAATGAATAGTAAAATATTTACAGGCAAGATAAAATTATATATTTCAAGTTGAAATACTAGATGATCAGTAAAATATTGTTTAAAGAGTTGTTAAACATTTTGATTTATTAAATTTTAAATCTGATTAAATGGATTTGCGTTTGTTAAGTATTATATTTATACTACTATACTACTTGAATCATTGGCAAAAATCCAAATTTGGCTCACCACAAATATGTGTTGCAGAGTTATAAACATGGCTACTCAAAAAATATGGTATTTTCAAGACTTGCATATCTCTTTCGTCGCACAATATTATCCAGCTAGAGGAATTACAGTTTGAGGAAGAGGATACCATTATTACTAGATTTTTAATGAATATTTGTGCCAACGGTTCCAAAATTCATGCTGATGCAACCTAGAAACTCTTCACTCAAGGTTTTCCGGTTCTAATAGTGGGTACTACAGATTTGGAAAACTTTATCACACTTTTCGTCTATCTACACCAATAATAAGAAGGAAGATTTCGAGTTTCTCTTTAGAGCGCTGTTGCCACATCCAAGAAATTATTTGATAACAAATTTGAATCTAACGTGTCGATATGCGAAAAAGTATTCAGAACGCCTCCATAGAGATTTTCGTAGCTGATAAGTTGGTATTCATCTGCTGAGCGCATATGAGAGCGTGATATAGAGCGTGATGTGGCGTGATGGAGAAGAAAAAAACGTTCCCTAATTCTGAGTGATATTAACACTCTTCAACTTTCTTCATCTAATAATAGATATTAGAAAAAGCTGTTAAACTTGGAATGTGAAGCAAGCTATTTAGAATTATTTTGAAAGAAAGTGGCTGTCAGATAATAGTAATTGGTACAAAAGTGTAATGAAACATGAAACATGTACTAAGTACTAATAACGGCTTAGAAGGGTTTAATAAAGTTATAAAATACACTTATACCCTCCGGGAACGCCTTCCATTGAACTATTTTCTATAGGTTGCTCTGGAAAGCGTTCAACAATGGTCGAACGACTACAAAACTGGGTTGAAAAAAATTCGAAAATATCGACAATTAGATTGCGCATATGGACATCTATATTCTGTCCGGCGAGAGAATGCAGCTGTACTGCGGCGAGGTATGAGGGGCAAAGCACGCACCGAGGTACGCGTAGATTGAATTAAGAAATATGCCTTAGTTTTTCAAATACTGACAACTAAATACCGTGCACTCGAAATAAAGTGGGACTATGCGCAGAACAATGCTAAATTGGCCGAGACGGGATGCATTCTCTCGCCGGATAGAGTATACTTATCAGTGGACTAGAAATAATAAACCAGTCCTCATTTTCGCCCAAGAGGAAAGTCTAATTAGTTACGAAATGCCAGCAGGGGATTTAACCCACGAGTCAGGAAAATTAAATGAAAATTGTTCCGACAATTGGGTCGACATATTTATAAATAAGGCATTTTCATCCTGTATAACACCATATCAACTTCTTCAGATGAATGGATTAAAGGAAATTGTAATTGCCCATTTAAAAAAAAACATACAAAAACATATTTCATTGTTTATTTTGTTGTTTACATTTTCAAATAAATTATGCCATAACTGGACTTGTCCTAATGTTATTTATTTAAAATTCCTTCGTTTAGATATTAGTGCAGGAAATTAGAGATTAGTGCAGGAAATTAGAGAACCGGCCGCATGGTCTATGCCCTACATATATTCTCGGTATATTATGGTATATCTGTAAGCTCCGCCCTCAAATCATTAATTTTTCATTTGCATTTCAATTTCACTATTATATATACATACATATATATATATATATATATATATATATATATTTATATATATATATTTATATATATATATATATATATATATATATATATATATATATATATATATATATATATATATATATATATATCAAATCATTTTCACTTTTTAACATAATTTATATTCACTGATCATATTGAAAAAAATACATATCACAAGGTTGTATTAAACTTATGTTGTTTTTAAGAATCAATATGGAATTTATTCCTGAACAAAATAACTGATCAAATAATATTTCTACAAATCACATCATATTTTTTTACCAGTCATAGATTAATTTTTATCTGGGAAAAAGATGCTGATCAAATTAATTTTTCTACTTAAAAAATGTTTATTTTTTAACTTTTCAATTGGACAATCTTACTGATCAACTAAATGTAAGCCTTTTGAAATTAACATACTACATTCATAAAAACAATATAAAGATGCCCAAAAACATGGACAAGCATAATTATTTTGCCAGAGGAAACCTCAAATTATCCACTCCAAAGCAAAGATTGGTTATTTGTATTAAGGCTCCAGATGTTCATTAGCAATTTTCCTACAGACGGTTTAGAAAGAATTAGAGAGACATCCTCGTGGCAAATTATTTTTACACTTATGCTGAACTTGGAAGTTTCTGTAAATTAATTATTTGACGTACCTACATGTAGTTTTTTCTACAACTTAGTGGTAAATAAACTAATTTGACTTTGATGAGCAAAAAGACCTTAAATACCATTCTTAGCATGATTTCTAAAGTACCATAATGTTTATGGATTCATATAAAAAATAAGTGAAATTCAAAATAAATTTAGATAGAATGAAGAATTTTTTATCATAAAAAGCTAATGGTCTTTCTACCTAAAGTTATTTTAAACTACTTAAACACTGGCGGTGGTAGATGTAAAAATGTAATGCATTTAATATTTCCTCGGCGGTTTTAATCTTCTCAGATAAATTTAAATCTAAATCTAATATTCTTAATTTTAAAATCGCTGCATACACAGCGGGTGTAATGTATACCGACCCAACTTTCGAATGTAAATATTTGAGTTGGTAACGACTGTATAGAAAGAGGACTGTATGCATATTTAACACTGCTCTGTGCGCAGAAAAGGTGCCCATGCCAAAGGAAAAAAAATAATAATTATAATTTTTTTTTAATAAACCGCGTTTATACTTGCATTCGAATAGAAACATTTGTATTTATAGACATGTTCATGGATAAATTTACGGGAACGACTTTTTGTTGTATTGATTGTACTTTTCCACTTACACTCGAGCGTTGGATAACCGCTTGGAATTAGATCGACCGCCATTATTATTAAAGAATAATATAACAGGTGACGTGTGTTTAATTACACAATTGAAATTGCTAGATGTTTATGAATAATGCGTTTATGTACGAACGCGAGGCATAATTTAAACTGTTAATATCGCTTTGGTAATAAACAACCATAACATTATTTATATCTCCACATAAAACAGCTTTATTTACTACCGTAACTTTTTATAGTTTATTAAAAAAAATAACGTGTAATAGATCCACACTTTTTATGAATCTCAATACATACAGTAGACGTCTAAGATTATATTTCAGATATTCATATAAACGCAGGATCTGGCGGAGATTTATTAATATTGAATTTAATCGTATAGTTGGAGGTTTCCGTGAGGTAGATTCGCTTAAAAACGTACAACTTTATAACAAGTTTTGCAGTTGTCTCAGACGTAACTAATAGGTGTAATTGGTTCCTATGTGCTTGCGAATATATTAAATTACCCTGCTAAGACGTCAGGTCAAGTTAGGTTAAGCTTCGGAAATCTCTTATCCAGTTAAGTAAAATATCTTGTAAGACTTTAAGGTAATAACGAAAACCAAATTAAAGTACACAATTTGATTTAACCTTAAGTGACTTAAAAACTATCCTCAGATGTTCATTCCGCAGTCGTTAAGCTTGCTAGGTTTGTAAGGCAATCTCGCATGGCTTCTTAATTGATACACTGGGAAACCATTTAAATACCAGGTTATCAATCCGATTAAATCTAATTTAAAAAAAGAACATTTAAGGATTTAGAAACCCGATAAGTTCTCCTTATTAATTGAAACGCATAATCCTCCGATACGGAACCAATTAAATATTTCGTTTCTGTTACGGATGTGAGCTACGAGCGGACAGGGCACGTTCCAGAGCCGATATCGGCTTAATTAAAAATTGTTTGAGCTGCAAAATGAACAACAAAGCGCACCGAATTGTTAACGGATTGCAATTTTATTATATAAAAAATATCTTTTCTTAAATAATTCTGGACTATCACATTCGATTAAATTTATATAACTGGCATTACATTTCTCAATACGTTGTGGAATTGTCTGGTTAAAACAAATAACAATTCGTTTGAAATCCAAGCAAACATAGAGCATTACTTTTTTATATGAATATCGGCTTTGGATGTGCTTTGAGCCGGCTCATCTCTTGTGCTCCGTGATCGCGTGCGTTCCACATTGTTGTATACAATCCACTCTTTATCACCGCTTATGACTCGCTTCAGAAATGGATCAGTTTATTCGCGTTTGAGCAAAAAATAATATATGTCAATGCGACGGAGCAAATCTCTTCTTTGAGAACGTGCGGAACTCGAATTTCGAGTGCGAAACGAAGTAGAGTTGTTAAACGTGGTCTAATTCGACAAAGTTAATGATATTATTTGACGGTTTTTATTCAAGCAATAGTTTTACATCGGCTTCAATATCTCCCCACACTGCCCTTCTAAAATTTGGTATTATATGGAAATTGTTAAAATGAAATTTTGCAAAACAATTTAGCTACCTTTTTTAACAGATTTTCTCCTTCCCTAGGAGATAAAAAGACAATGAAACGAGAAATTATAAGTTGGCGACTTGGGACTAATTGTAAGACTAAATAGGACGTCCTAGTTTCAAAAACTATGTAGACAATTTAATTTTGAATTAGCACAAAAAATTGGGTACCCAGTCTTGATCTAGGGTTAAAGAACGAGTTCAAGAAGTCTAGCTATGGAAAGGACATAGGAACAAGAAAGTTTAAGTTGGCGACTTTGAAACTGGGCTAGATCAGCGGTGGCGTACCTATTACACGCAGCTAAGACGTAGAAAAAATTTAGTGGCACGCTCGAGGAATACTTTTCTAAAAAATGTTTAAATTATTATTTTTCTTATAATAATGAATCCATTATATCGCAGATCAATAATTAACTAGACTAGACTGACCACATTAAAGTCTACTGCCAAACCAACAGCTGACGAGACAACACAAGACCATATATTTCATATAAAACCGGATATTTTAGATAGAACCAGGAGTATAGATTGAACAAGACTAGAAGTAACTAGACGAGACTAGACGAAAGTATTTCCTGTCTAGCTATCTATTATTTATCTAGTCTGCCGGTCTAGTG
Organism: Phosphuga atrata; assembly: GCA_944588485.1. Lineage (NCBI taxonomy): Eukaryota > Metazoa > Arthropoda > Insecta > Coleoptera > Silphidae > Phosphuga > Phosphuga atrata. The sequence continues at coordinate 46,623,448 of OX155898.1, forward strand.
TTTTGTACCCAGATTCGGCTGCCTACTGTTATATATCAAATGGTATCGGTTTGGCTATATAGTCCAGCGGTGGCGAAACTATTGCACGTGTGTCACAGCTGACACGTAGAAAAAGTTTATTAGCACTCTTACTAATTTTAGAGTAGAACTCTATTACTTTTATAAAAAAAAATGTTTAAAAATAAGAAACTAGCCGAAATTAGAACCTATCTGTCTCGCTTTTTGTACCTAAACTTGTCTGCTTATTGCGGTAAATCAAATAGAACCATTTTAGCGATATAGTCTAGTCTAGCGTGGGCGAACCTATGACAGGCGTTTTATAGCTCACATGTAGAAAAAACATAGTGGCACGCGAGAGAAATAGTTTTCTAAAAAATGTTTAAATTATTATTTTTTTATAATAATGATTTAGTAATTTGCAAGTTGCCTAACTCAAGTTTGTCCTAGATGAAGTATGAGACGCATATTCACGGTAATTTTCAACGGATTTACCCAAACAGAAATTATATTTTCATACATTGCAAAAATTATTTGGCACGTCAACATTTCAAAAAGGAAAATTCTTATAAAATGGCACGCGGTCATAAAAAGGTTTGCAACCCCTGCCCTGGGCTAGATAGTACGTTATAGTTTTCAAAACTATGTAGACAATTTAACGTAATATTTGGGATTCAAGTCTGGTTAACCTACACAGTCCAGTCCTTCGGTTACATAGTGAATTCGAGAAGTCTAGCTAGGAAAAAAGCAGTTAGACAAGATACTTCTATTTTTTATTTTTAGACTAAATTAAGATTGAACGTTCTGCTTCCCAAAATTATATAGATAATTTAATTTTTTAGTAGTGAGCCAAAGGTTAACTAATTAATTTTGGTTAAGCTACCTAGTCTAGTTTTTAAGTTACAGACGAAGTCAAGCTGTGGAGAAGACAGTCAAACAAGAAAATTTAAGTTGGCTACTTTGGCCAACTGAAGATAGGAAGTACTTTTTAGAAATTTGTATACAATTTAATTTAGGATTCGTGTGTGAAAATTAGTTAGGTTAGGTTTTTAAGTTTACTCATGAACTAGACTGGGTAGTCTAGTTCATGAGTTACAGATCGCATTGGAGACTCCAAGCTGGGGAGTAGTGAGTGAAAAGCGAAAAGTCAAGTTGGTGACTTTGGACTAAGACTGCATAAGCTATTTTAGTTTTTAAAATTATGCAGACAATGTAATCTAGTATTGACCATACTACATAGTAAAACCATACACCATAAACATAGTAAAACCATACTACATTATAAATCAGGGGTGGGGAAACTACGGCCCTCCGGCAGTCATTTTATTTGGCCCGCGAGTGAATAAGTTCATGTTGCAGAGATAATACGCCGACTGCTGACAGACATCGTGTTGACGTATCTCAGAGACAAGTATCTAAAAATTTTGCAATTCGTGAGAGGATTATGAATTTTTCTTTATTACACATGCGTGACTGTTCGTCATTATTTTTGGTTCTTCCTGCGCTAACGTGAGTGATTTAGAAATTAAAGCATATATGGTATGACATCCTACAAATGGCGAGTATAAAGAAAATAAAAGTGGATACAGATGATGCAGTATGAACACATGATTATTTTTTTTGTTGAGGTGAAAGGCAAGCCCCACAAACTAGGCACACATAGTTTGTGGGGTTGCGTTTTATAAGATGTTTTTTTAGCATCATGTCGTCCGATACCTTAAGTGGATAGACACCTATAGGCGCGTTTCGAGATTTACCTCTCATCAGTACAGCTTTGCTTTTATGAATAACAATTTGTAAATCAGTCACCTGAAACCCATGTGGGTGATTAAGGTTAGATATTTTTAATTTGACATTTTGTGAGAGAGACATGAACTTATCAGGTTATTGTTTTAAATGATAATATTAGAATTTGTAAAACCATACATTATAGATAATCATATAAACTTAATAAAGTGGGAATATAGCCTGAATATATAAATACATTCAACCTTTCCGGAGGTCTATAACTTTCTTGAGTGCCACGAAGGCTATAAAATCGAAACACTGCAAGCTATAAAATAACTGACAAATTTCACATGAAATTTGTTTTTGGTAGTCCTAAAAAGACTCATTGGTGTTGTAGAAAATTTAATACAATTTAATTTAGTATTGGTGAGCCATATTTCGTTAAAATACATAGTCTAGTTCTCGTGTTATAGAACGAATTCGAGAAGTCAAGCTGGGGAGACTGCAGCGAAACAAGTTTGAAGTTTCAAAACGAATTCAAGAAGTCTAGCTGAGGACAAGACGAAAAGAAAGTTCAAGTTGGCGACTGTGGAGTAAGACTAGACAGAACATTCTAGTTTTTTAAATTACGCAGATAATGTAATTTAGTTTTAATTAGTCAAATGTATTTAAGCTATCCAGTCTAGCTCATGAGTTACGGAACGAATTTGAAGTCTGACCAAAAAAATGCAGTAAAGAAAAGAAGCACAAGAAAATTAGAGTTTGCGACTTTGTAAGTTTGGACTAGTAAGTCCTGATAGAACCACTCCGTGGTAGACTCCGTGGTAGTTTTTAAAACTAAGCATACAATACGTGTATAAGAAAATTTAATATTAGTTAGCCGAATTTAGTTAATCTACATAGTCTAGTTCTTGGGTTAAGACATTGAAACAAGGAAGTTTAAATTGGTAACTTATGACTAAAACTAGATTGGACACGTTATACTCATAAAACTATGGTGACAATTTAATTTAGTAATAGTGTTTCAGATTGAGTTAAGCTACTCAGTCTAGTTCATGAGTTACAAGACGAATTAGAAGAGCCTATGTAGAGAAAATGCAACAAAACAAGAAAGTTTGAGTTAGCGACTTTGTAAGTTTGGACTGGATCTACGCAGAAAGTTCTAGTTTTTAAAACTATGTAGACAATTTTAGATATTTAATTTAATATTAGTGAGACGACAAATTGGGTTAACCTATCCAGTCTAATTCTTCAGTTACAGAAAGAATTTCAGAAGTTTGGCTAGAGAAAGGACTTAGGAAAAAGAAGGTTTAAGTTTGTACGACTTTGGAATTGTGTGCTAGCTTGGATAGAACGTTATAGTTTTCAAAACTATTTAGAAAATTTAATATAATATTTTGGATTAAAGTTTGGTTAAGCTATGCAGTCCATTTCTTCGGTTATGAAGCGAATTTCGAGAAGCTAGGGAAAACGCACTGATACAAAAAATAGATTTTGCGACTTGGTTTCTTTAGACTAAATTAAGATAGTACTTTCTGGTTTGCAAAATTATGTAGATAATTTAGTTTATTATTAGTGAGCCGTATTTTCTATTTTATATTATAAAAGCTAGCTGGTCTAGTTCTTAAGTTACAGACGAATTAGAGGGGGAACTCAACCGGGGGAGAAGACAGAGAAACAAGAATATTTTAATTTAACTTTGCACTAAGACTAGATAGGACGTTCTAGTCTATAAATCTAAGTACACAATTTAATTTAAGATTTGTGAGTCAATTATAGTTAAGTTACCCAATCCAGTTCATGAGTTACAGAAATAATTCTGTCCAGCTGGGGAGAAAACAGTGAAACAAGGAAGTTTATGTAGGAAGCTTTGGACTAAGACTAGATAGGAACTAGTTCTAGTTTTCAAAGCTATTTAGACAATTTAATTTAGTGTTAGTGTGTCAAATTTAGTTAAGCTGCCCGTTCTAGTCCACGAGTTACAATACGAATTCGAGAAGCCTAGCTGGAGAGAAGAGAGTGAACAAAGAAAGTTCAAATTGATGAATTTGGACTAAGACTAGATAGTAGGTACATTCTAGTTTTTAAAACTATGCAGACAATGAAATTTGGTATTAATTTGTCAAATATAGTTAAGCTATCCAGTCTAGTTCATGAATTACCGAACGAATTTGTGGAGTCTATCTAGAAAAAAATGCAGACAAAAATTAGTTTACGTAACTGTTTTACGACTGTGTAAGTTTGGACAGGGTCTGGATAGAATATTGTAGTTTTTAGTACTATGTAGAAAATTTAAAATAATTTCATTTGGTAAAAGCGACCGCTGTTTGGTTGAGCTGCATCGACTAGATCTTGAGTTACAGAACGAATTCGAGAAGTCTAGCAAGAAAGTTTAAATTACTAACTTCAGATTAAGACTAGATGGCACGACGTTGTAGTTTTTAAAACTATGTTAGAAATTTAACTTAGTTTTAGGGTGTCAAAATTTAGTTAAGCTATCCAGTGTAGTTCATGAATTACTGATCGAATTTGAGAAGTCCAGCTGCGGAGAAGAATGTCAAGAAAGAAATTCAAGTTGGCGACTTTCGACTAAGATTAGGTAGGGGTAGGGCATTTTAGTCTTTAAAACCCTGGAGACGAAGTAATTTAGTATTAATTTGTCAAATTTAGTTAAGCTATCCTAACTAGTACATGAGTCACACAACGAATTTGAGAAGTTTATCAATAGCAAATGCAGTAAAACAAGAAAACTTGAGCTTGCGACTTTGTAAGTTTGAAGAAAGTCTGTTTTTCAACGTTGTAGTTTTTAAAACTATGCAGACAATTTAAGATAATTTATTACAGTTAATATTAGTGAGTCAAAATTGGTTAATCTACGTAATCCAGTTCTTCGGTTATAAAACGAAATCAAGAAATCTAGCTGGGGAGAAGGCAGTGAAATACGAAAGTTTAAATTGGTAGCTTAGGAGTAAGACATGATTGGACGTTATACATTTAAATCTATGTAGAAAATTTAATTTAGCATTACTTTTTCAAATTTAGTTAAGCAGACCAGTCTACTGCATGAGATACAAGACGAATTGGAGGAGTCTATCTAAAAAATGAAACGAAACAAAAAAGTTTGAGTTATAGACTGTGTAAGTTTAGACTAGGTCTACATAGTACGTTTTAGTTTCTAAAACTATGTAGACAATTTAGGATTTTTAATTTAACATTAGTGAGTCACATTTGGTTAACTTAGCTAAACTAGCTCTTGAGTTGCAGCACGAATTCGAGAAGTCTAGTTGGGGACATTGGAAAAAGAAAGTTTAAGTTGCTGACTTTGTAACTTTGAACTAAGACAAGATAGAACGTTTCAAAGATACTAATAAAAATTTAGAAGAACTAAGAAGTAATTAAATATGTATAGGGCAAATAGAGCACTGTAAATAACAACTGTCCTTAGCCATTTCGCTATTTTTAATGGTTTCCTTCGTCAATTACGTTTTAACTGCCCCTTAACTCTAACCTGGAAGGCATCAGAATAGAATTACTTATTTCCAAGACCGGAGGGAATTCTCGTCGCATTTTACGGTTTTGTATTCGTTTCGGAGTCTTTTTGGGGTTATATTGCTGTTTTAGATTTAAAGGACTCTATAAGAATTTACTACATAATCCCCTATTGTTTATTTTCACCTGTTAGTATAAGGTCTTTACATTTTACCGGCTTTTCCAATAAAGCTACCGGAAACTCTTTTATTGCTAATTTTATTAAATTACTGCCTAAATTTGTTTAAAATATTCTCTCAATTTGGAAACACTTTATTTTCCAACATAATTGGAATTTAATTAAACAGGTTAAGTTACAAGTTTTCGATTAAATATGCTAATTGAGATAATGCAATCGGGAAAATTGAGAATCCCGAGACAGTTCAATAGAATTTGAATATTGAATAAATCCCCAAGATATATATCTATTTAAATGTAGGTAGTCGAAACATTCCGTTGGCTTACCACAACTTAATCGTTCATTATATATCCATTACAACGTATCAGACAAATATCGAACCGATATTGCTCCTAGTCCCTTAGACATAAAACTGCACAATAGCTAGTCGTCTTATGCAACATGTTTATCTAAATAACTAACTATTTAGGAAATATGTAGGGGATGTTTCGAGAATAGTTAGTTGATGAGATAAATTAAAATATACGTGGCAGACAATAATAAAGTACATACAACATCACGTCAGGTGACCATTAAAAATTGAAGGCAGCCATAGATTTCCCGGAAGAATATACTTTTATGAATGTGTATGTGTAATTCTAGTTTCATATAAAGGACCTAACGGTATATCTGAATATTTCCCAGTAGGTGATGGGATCAATAAACAATTCTTCAGTTGACCGGAACGGACAGAATTGAATGCAGGTGTCGCGTTCCCATCGGTCCTTCCTCGGCGAAATCACATTCTTCTTTCCGCAAACAAACAAGAAAAAAATGCGAAAGCCAATTCCCTGTGTACATATATTTATTATTTTCAATTCGAGATATTAAATTGTTCTGGAATTCTATGATATATTCCAGTCACAGAATTTATCGCAATAATAATATTTCATCTACGGCGACAACTTTTTCACGGGGCAATATTTCCCCATTCGAAGAATATTTTATTTATTAAAATATTCGCCTCGTATTTATATAGAACTCGAATCCATTTGCAGTCGCTACACACATCTTATCTCCGCATTAATAAATAATTTTCAATTTCTACTTGTACATATTAAAGATGTTAAAGTTTTAGGTGATTTGGAATAGTTTTAGTAGTAATCTATTAACAGTTAGATGACCGCAAAGTGTAAATGTATTGGTAGGCAATGGAGTGAACAACTTATCCGAATGTAATCCTGGGCTAAACGTGAGCTAATCGCGAACTAAATCGGATTTAATCGTTCGATATAGTTCCTAGACGGTTCTTACTTCGTTCCTTATTTCCAGATCGAATTGTTTTCGCAAAAATTTTATCGCCCACTTACAAGTAACGTACAACCTCCAGATACATTTTAATGGCTTGCCATAAAATATTATCTCTGCAATTATTTTCTCCAATATCTGAAGAGATAAAATTCCGCATTTATTGCGAAATACATACAGGAGTCGCAATCTAAATCCTTTAAAATCGGAAAAATATGTTCTATTATAGTTTTAGTTGCAATTTAATACGAACTATATATACATTATTAATTAAACTCTTATGACAAATTTAGAGAAAGAGTATTTATTACATATTTAAATTCAAAAGTGAATTAATTTACAAAACTTAAAATCTAGTTTTATTTGTATCAAAACTCAAAATCGAATTTAATAACTAGACAGACGGGACGAGACATAAAAAACTAGAAAGATAAGACTAGGATAACAAAACTGGACAGAAAATACTAGATAGACAAGACTAGCAGACTGGACAGACAAGACTGGCCAGACAAGAGTGGACAGAATAGGCAGACAAGACTGGACAGAGTAGGCAGACAAGACTATGCGAAAACGTATGCCAACTTTTACTCCCCCCTCTATGTTATGAAATAATATTTTGGGGCAGAGGGAGAAACATAATAAAAATATTTAGGGCAAGAAAACAAATGCTACCAATTATGCTAAAATTAAAACACAAGCAATCTTACAGAGGTTTCTTTAAAGAGCTTAACTATTATAATGCTATAAGATTATAAAATTGCCTGCCAAATCACCTAAAGGATTGGAGAAATATTGGAACATACTAGGAAAATCGTTCAAATATATTAATGACATAGAACCTTATGCCATAGAAGACTATAGAAGACTTCTGAGAGCAAAAGTTTAGCTGAAATAATCATTTGGAATATATTTATTTAATATTTATTCAATATATTATTATTGATTCATTTTGTTCATTATTTTGTTATTGTGACACATTTCTGTTGGCTACATATTTATATTTTATGTACTATTGCTTGATTTTGGAAATAAATTGAATTTGAATTTTGTAGTAATTACCTACAATGCGCAATGCAGGTATTAAAATATAGATTGCGGTAGAGGTCAAGGAATGTCTCAATATTTTTGTACTCGAGCGAGCACAATGGACGCTAATGGGTGAAGCTACAAGAACTATTAATATTGCTCCACAAAAAAATAGTCAGTATATAATAAGGTGACGTACTGCTTTCGGCAGTATTTCTTTCAGATTTCTCGACTTCTTTGAGATAATCTGTACTGTCCAATTTTTAGGTACTGCATTTGTACTGCCTTTCATATAAGATGTACTGCTTGTACTACTTCGCATGATATTGTAAAACTAAATAATTATAACTGTGATTTTATGCATTCTCAAAGCGAATGCCGAATCGCTTTTATCACTTTCGCCAAGTAGCTCGTTAGTTAGTATGACAAAGTCGGATGGATGGTGGAATTATTGTATTGGAGCGAAATAGATAGATGCGCAGTCGTATGAATAGACCACGGGGAATCCCAACAGATTCAGTTCTCAAGTAATTTTATTAATAGTGAAAACAATCAAAAAACAAGTCGGGCAGACAGTAAGCTCAATAGAATAATTCTTTTTTATTTTCAATGATTAGTTGTTTAATCAATTTCCTTTAGAGTGACCAGTATTTTGTTTTTTCTTGTGTTTATGGTTTTATTGCTAGAGAATGATGATAGCAAAAATGATACACTGTCGTAAAATGCACTATTTGTTGTTCAGAATTCAGTATATTCCATATATCGATAAAAACAAAACATTGCAAGAGTGATAAACTTTATAAAGTGCAGCAGCTTCATCATCAAAGGTGGATTGACTTTTTGAAAAATATAACTTTTTCATTAGATAAAAGAAAATAGCAATATCTGAGGGAACATTTGCATATCGTACAATATGCCATAACCATAGTTTCTTAATATGGATTGTAAGTCAAATATAGTCTGCAAACTCTTGGGAAAAAAAATTAATTGTGGGCGAACAAAATGCGAAGCAATAGTAGGTAGATAATGTACTCAAAAGATACGCATTCTAACTTTTGAAACAATATTTGGAAAATGCAAAAGTAAATGGCAATTTAGATTCTATAACAGGAGAAACTTCAGCGCTTCCTCTCACAGCAGTCAAAATATTAACTCAAAATAATAAATAATAATTTGAAAGAAAAAATAATCGCACTATCCGCAGATAAAATTGATATTAATGAAAATAATGTGCATAAAAGATTAATGCAAGAGTGAGAGCCACCAATTTTAAAGATTTTTGTGAGGAAGCAAAAATAGAATAAAAAAAATATGTTGATATAATCCACAACGAGAAGGCTTTCGCTAAGATCTGCTGTGGAATGTGTAATCTAAATGTTTGAACCTTTCCGCTCGTACTTTAGTTTGGGACCAGGGTCCCAAAATATTAAAAGATTTTTTCCAAAAACGAGTTATCTGAAGTTACATTGCATTTCATTCATAATCAACCTGTTGTAGTTCATATCACTATTAAAGAAATTGAAAGCTCTAAAGCTTTAAAGTGTCAGATCTTCCAAGGTGAAAACTGTCTTAAAAAAGTGTTGGAGCAAATAGTCGCACGATATAATACTGGATTTGTACCATTAAAGTTAACGCAGAAACTCGATACAATCAAGAGTGAACCCGTGGAAGTGAGGCGTAATTTATAAAAGAAATTAAATGTTTTTTATAAAAATTCCTTTGAATATGTAAAAAAAAGTACTGATTCGAAGAGTTACACATTTTTGGTTGGATATTATTAAAATATGATAAAAATTGCAAAGACATTTTAAAGACAGTTCATTATTTAAAAGAAAACCATAAAATTGTTATCTATGATAATGAACTCTTAGATGAAGTTAGGTGAAAACATGTAGTTCCACGGAAAAAATAAACGAATGGAAAAAATAAATAAAATAGATGTTAGTTTGCCATAGATAGAAATATACAAATATTTTAAGGTGTGCATATTCCTACAAAAAACTTAAAATTACTTGTTGAATTTGTAATGTGTTTGCAGGGTACCAATGCGACAGTTGAACGTGTATTTTCAATCATCAATGATTTCTGGAGTAGTTGAACATCAATATTAAACATAGAAACCTTATAAGCAGAGGCTTCAGTAAAGGTGAATCTCCAGAATACATGTGAAGAGTTTTGTAATGTTTTAAAAGAAAAGGAAACATTATTAAAAAAAATTCATTCAATGAAAAATATTATTATAAAAAAAAAGACTCAAAATATTTCCTTTCTCCAGTTTTTTTGTAAAGCACATACACAACCCTCCTCCAGTCTCGAACAATGTACTGCTTTCGCGCTTAAAAAATCTGGTCAACTTATATATAATAGCTGGCGATTACAAAATAAATGTTTAAAAAAATACCAACACAAGTCAGCAATTTTTGTCATTGATAGAATCTTATAAGGCGAAACTCCTTTCAAAGAAGTGTCTAATCCTAGACATGCAGCATGTATTGATATATATATATATATATATATATATATATATATATATATATATATATATATATATATATATATATATATATATATATATTTATATACATATATATATATATTTATTTATATACATATATATATATATATATATATATATATATATATATATATATATATATATATATGTGTTGTATTGTTTTCTCGGGGATTCCGCGTTGATGCTGAGGGTTGGCTCTGAAAAGAACCGGATTCTCGACGTTTCGGCGAACTAACATTCGCCATTCTCAAGAGATATATGCGTCCGTACGGGTCAACCGTTCGACGCATACAACGCGGAATCCCCGAGAAAACAATACAACACAGGTATCTATCCGCGAAAACCTCAAATACAACATATATATATATATATATATATATATATATATATATATATATATATATATATATATAACCAGCAACATCATATCTCCGATCATTATCATCTACCAACAATAAACAGATGGTAAGATTGAAGATTGTATAAAGAAGAAGATTTGAATCACCATAAACAGATTTTGGAGACCATAGAATGGTATGAATCGGATGAACCGAACAAGGCAGTTTTTCCATTGGGATGTCTTCATAGGTACATGGACACTGCAGCTCTTAGGATGGTGTACTTCGCGAATTTTTATTTCCACTTAAAATTTGGTATTATGTTTTGGAAAAATAGTATCCACATCACAGGCATCTTTAGAAAACAGAAAGAAGGCATTCGTACTCTGAGCAATCTACATTACAGAGAATCCTGCAGAGGCCAGTTCCAACTTGTTAATATTTTAACAACAACAACTACTTACTCTATGAGTCTATACTATTCATTCTGAAACATAAGCACTTATTTGGGAGCTTTAACAAGCCTAATCTAAGGAGTACTAGATTTTATACCATCATACAGCAATACGAAAATGTACAACATGCTACCAAGGAGGTTTAAACAACTAGCGAATTGAAACCTCTTCAAAAAAGAAATGTATAAACTCCCTAGTTTATGTAGAACCATATGATATCAAAGAATTCTACTAAAGAGTTAATACGAACATGTTAATTAGACATAATATTTTCCTTTTTTGATTTCATTTCGAATATTTTTTTGTATACTTAGATAATGAATTTAACTTATTTTGATTTGATTTGACTAGACAGATAGGTCTAAACATACAAGACTAGACATACTAGACTAGACATACTAGACTAGACATACTAGACTAGACATACTAGACTAGACATACTAGACTAGACATACTAGACTAGACATACTAGACTAGACATACTAAACTAGACATACAAGACTAGACATGCAAGACTGTTTTTCTGCTCTCGCCTATTGTCATTCTTAGAGAAACATAAGACAGTATACCAACACCAGCATGACTTTATTGAGGGGAAAAGTATTGTCACGGCATGTTTTCAATTTATAACGCATCTAACAGAGCAACTGCAGGCACACAATGTCCCATATGGAATGTTACCGGATTTATCGAAGGCATACGATCTGGTGGACCACACGATATTGTTTAATAAACTTTACAAATATGGCAGTAGAGGAATTGGATTAGATTGGATAAAATCGTGCCTAAAAATAGAAAATAAATCACTAGGTTGGATACTCTCCGCGGTCCCGTGAAATCTAGTGCAAGGGAAATAAACATCGGTATTACAGAGGAAGCATAATATGACCATTATTATTCACGCTCTTTATAAATTATCTACCCCTAACAACCGTCAACCCACAGCATACGATGAATAACTACTCTGATGGCACTACAATTCTTATTAACAACAGAACCATTACAGAAATAAGTCCAAATGCAACTTCAGCAATGACATCTCTAGCTGCATGGTTCGACAGGAATAAATTAATTGTGATAAAAAAAAGATGATTATATATAACTCTTTCGTCCCGATCGCTACACATATGTTCCACTGAGATTTGGAAATTCCTAAATGTCGAAATAAACTTCATTCGGCTATGGAAACTATACTATGCCGTTTTTTTAGGTCTTACGTATAATTTATCGTGCTTACTAAGCTGATTTTAATTTGAAGGTTATTTTATGTTAATTTTGTGTTTACATATAAATAATACCTCTATAAATAACGGACGGTAAGTATATTTTTGTTTTAAATTCAACGTTCACTGTTTTGCAGATAGGTGCTTATAAGTACCAGCCGTGATTTTGGACGGTGCGTATTTGTACCATCAGGTTCATACTAATAAAAAACGATTACTGATTCAAAAAGAACTTGAATATGCTTGCTGCTGAACATTTTTCGGAATTCGATTGTTCAGATGAAGAAAATAATCATTTTCTGCATGATCTAGTGACGGGATCTTGTGACAGGATCTTGTAACAGGATCTAGTGACAGGATCTAAAGACAGGATATAGAACAGTAGCAGCGAATCAGACAGCGATAGTGTTGCGGACGATTTACCAGTTGAAAAATCTATGACTACTCTAACGGACAGCGAAATAAGCGACACAGATGACAATGAATCTTATTCAAATCAAACAAGTGTAGGTGACGTTAATCGTATTTTAGACTGGGTCCTTCCAACTGAAAATGTTGTTCCTGCAAAAGCTCTTGCATTAGGTAGGTAGAACATGTAAAGTAAATGTGAATATTACAACGCATTTGAGCCCTATGCAAATTTTTCATCATTCTCTCTGCTTGAAAATAGTAGAATATACCAACAAACGATTAGATATGATGAATACGGCAAAGAAACGTAAGTATAAGCTCACAGATAAAATGGAATTTCAAAAATTACTGGTTTGTACAATAATAATGTCTTTCAATAAACTGTAAACCTGGTATCAAGCACTATTGGAGTGGAAAAAAATCATTAGGTAATCGTGCAATTGAAAAAGCAATTTCCCGAGATAGGTTCATGATTCTAGCTTCGAAACCCTTTTTTGCATCGCCATAAAAAGCACATAATGCTTCGAAATCTTACTATATTGATGAGCTATTTTTGTACCTAAAAGATACATTATCAAAATGTCGCCAAGATAGTGCTTTTCAAAGAATAGATGAAAGCATGACAAAATTCATCATGATGGTCATCCGTCACTGAAACATGATCGAAAATCAAACAAATGGCGGAAAAAAGTGTTCTATACTTGTCTGAATATCTATGCAGTTAACGCTTGGATGCTTTGCAATGACTTGAGATGCGAAAGTAGCAAAACACCGTCTCTATTTTTTTGGTTACAATTACAATTGTTTTTCACACCTAGTGGTACACATATGTACCAGATAAAAACCTGCTGGTATATATGTATACCATATGCTACCCCCTCCCCTCGCGGTCAAAATATTTTTTGAACGGTGGAAATCATTTCATAGCCAAATAATAATATCCTCAGAATTTTCTTGTTCTCAGATTATTATTTATATTCAGGGACGAAACGGTTAAAAAAAAGTTGCACAACAACCCACATGAATTGCGATGGGAATGGAAAAATTGAGAATGGAAAAATCTGTAAGACTTCTGGGACTACACATCGATCACACCCTAGATTGGGCAACACATATTGACAATCTAACCAAAAAAACTGAACAAATCAGTCTTTGCCATGAGGATTCTCCAGAAATATGTAGATACGGATGCCCTTCGTTTGATAAATTTCGCAAATTTTCACGCCCACCTGAAGTTTGCAATTGTGTTCTGGGATAACGGAATACATGCAGACGTGTTATGTGTTTCATGACGTTTTTTTTAATGTGTTTAGAATAAAAAAACAAGCACTGAAGATTCTAAGGGATGTACATTTCAGGGAATCGTGCAGAGGCCACTTCAAAATGAGCAGCAAACTTACAACCACAAGCACTTATATAAGAGAGCATATTATTTGTCATCAAGCATAGACTTCTTTTTACAAGTTTTCACAAACCAAAAGAACGGGAAGTTAGATATAATAGGGATTTGTATGAATTTCCAAAACATACTATGGCAATTACCGCAAAGAATCCCTACAGTAATAAAAAATTATATAATATGCTTCCTATTGAATATAAGTATATCAATACCCTACAACGCACAAAGAAGAAACTATAATTTCATTAAGGCTATAGAACCATACAGCATGCAAGAATTTTATGATAGAGTTAAGTAATGTTCCAAACATTCACAAGGTCTCTTTTATGTTTTATTTTGTTTATTATATTTATTTATTTGCTTGTCTGACACATTTCATTTAGCATATTTTTATAATACTTATTATATTATGAAATAAAATAAATTTGATTTGATTTTACTAAACAGATATGACTGGACAGACAAGATTAGACAGACAAAACTAGACAGAAAAGACTACAATGACAACTCTAGACAGACAAGACTAAACAGACAAGAATAGACAGACGAGACCAGACAGACAAGACTAGACAGACAAGACTAGACAGACAAGACTAGACAGACAAGACTAGACAGACAAGACTAGACAGACAAGACTAGACAGACAAGACTAGACAGACAAGACTAGACAGACAAGACTAGACAGACAAGACTAGACAGACAAGACTAGACAGACAAGACTAGACAGACAAGACTAGACAGACAAGACTAGACAGACAAGACTAGACAGACAAGACTAGACAGACAAGACTAGACAGACAAGACTAGACAGACAAGACTAGACAGACAAGACTAGACAGACAAGACTAGACAGACAAGACTAGACAGACAAGACTAGACAGACAAGACTAGACAGACAAGACTAGACAGACAAGACTAGACAGACAAGACTAGACAGACAAGACTAGACAGACAAGACTAGACAGACAAGACTAGACAGACAAGACTAGACAGACAAGACTAGACAGACAAGACTAGACAGACAAGACTAGACAGACAAGACTAGACAGACAAGACTAGACAGACAAGACTAGACAGACAAGACTAGACAGACAAGACTAGACAGACAAGACTAGACAGACAAGACTAGACAGACAAGACTAGACAGACAAGACTAGACAGACAAGACTAGACAGACAAGACTAGACAGACAAGACTAGACAGACAAGACTAGACAGACAAGACTAGACAGACAAGACTAGACAGACAAGACTAGACAGACAAGACTAGACAGACAAGACTAGACAGACAAGACTAGACAGACAAGACTAGACAGACAAGACTAGACAGACAAGACTAGACAGACAAGACTAGACAGACAAGACTAGACAGACAAGACTAGACAGACAAGACTAGACAGACAAGACTAGACAGACAAGACTAGACAGACAAGACTAGACAGACAAGACTAGACAGACAAGACTAGACAGACAAGACTAGACAGACAAGACTAGACAGACAAGACTAGACAGACAAGACTAGACAGACAAGACTAGACAGACAAGACTAGACAGACAAGACTAGACAGACAAGACTAGACAGACAAGACTAGACAGACAAGACTAGACAGACAAGACTAGACAGACAAGACTAGACAGACAAGACTAGACAGACAAGACTAGACAGACAAGACTAGACAGACAAGACTAGACAGACAAGACTAGACAGACAAGACTAGACAGACAAGACTAGACAGACAAGACTAGACAGACAAGACTAGACAGACAAGACTAGACAGACAAGACTAGACAGACAAGACTAGACAGACAAGACTAGACAGACAAGACTAGACAGACAAGACTAGACAGACAAGACTAGACAGACAAGACTAGACAGACAAGACTAGACAGACAAGACTAGACAGACAAGACTAGACAGACAAGACTAGACAGACAAGACTAGACAGACAAGACTAGACAGACAAGACTAGACAGACAAGACTAGACAGACAAGACTAGACAGACAAGACTAGACAGACAAGACTAGACAGACAAGACTAGACAGACAAGACTAGACAGACAAGACTAGACAGACAAGACTAGACAGACAAGACTAGACAGACAAGACTAGACAGACAAGACTAGACAGACAAGACTAGACAGACAAGACTAGACAGACAAGACTAGACAGACAAGACTAGACAGACAAGACTAGACAGACAAGACTAGACAGACAAGACTAGACAGACAAGACTAGACAGACAAGACTAGACAGACAAGACTAGACAGACAAGACTAGACAGACAAGACTAGACAGACAAGACTAGACAGACAAGACTAGACAGACAAGACTAGACAGACAAGACTAGACAGACAAGACTAGACAGACAAGACTAGACAGACAAGACTAGACAGACAAGACTAGACAGACAAGACTAGACAGACAAGACTAGACAGACAAGACTAGACAGACAAGACTAGACAGACAAGACTAGACAGACAAGACTAGACAGACAAGACTAGACAGACAAGACTAGACAGACAAGACTAGACAGACAAGACTAGACAGACAAGACTAGACAGACAAGACTAGACAGACAAGACTAGACAGACAAGACTAGACAGACAAGACTAGACAGACAAGACTAGACAGACAAGACTAGACAGACAAGACTAGACAGACAAGACTAGACAGACAAGACTAGACAGACAAGACTAGACAGACAAGACTAGACAGACAAGACTAGACAGACAAGACTAGACAGACAAGACTAGACAGACAAGACTAGACAGACAAGACTAGACAGACAAGACTAGACAGACAAGACTAGACAGACAAGACTAGACAGACAAGACTAGACAGACAAGACTAGACAGACAAGACTAGACAGACAAGACTAGACAGACAAGACTAGACAGACAAGACTAGACAGACAAGACTAGACAGACAAGACTAGACAGACAAGACTAGACAGACAAGACTAGACAGACAAGACTAGACAGACAAGACTAGACAGACAAGACTAGACAGACAAGACTAGACAGACAAGACTAGACAGACAAGACTAGACAGACAAGACTAGACAGACAAGACTAGACAGACAAGACTAGACAGACAAGACTAGACAGACAAGACTAGACAGACAAGACTAGACAGACAAGACTAGACAGACAAGACTAGACAGACAAGACTAGACAGACAAGACTAGACAGACAAGACTAGACAGACAAGACTAGACAGACAAGACTAGACAGACAAGACTAGACAGACAAGACTAGACAGACAAGACTAGACAGACAAGACTAGACAGACAAGACTAGACAGACAAGACTAGACAGACAAGACTAGACAGACAAGACTAGACAGACAAGACTAGACAGACAAGACTAGACAGACAAGACTAGACAGACAAGACTAGACAGACAAGACTAGACAGACAAGACTAGACAGACAAGACTAGACAGACAAGACTAGACAGACAAGACTAGACAGACAAGACTAGACAGACAAGACTAGACAGACAAGACTAGACAGACAAGACTAGACAGACAAGACTAGACAGACAAGACTAGACAGACAAGACTAGACAGACAAGACTAGACAGACAAGACTAGACAGACAAGACTAGACAGACAAGACTAGACAGACAAGACTAGACAGACAAGACTAGACAGACAAGACTAGACAGACAAGACTAGACAGACAAGACTAGACAGACAAGACTAGACAGACAAGACTAGACAGACAAGACTAGACAGACAAGACTAGACAGACAAGACTAGACAGACAAGACTAGACAGACAAGACTAGACAGACAAGACTAGACAGACAAGACTAGACAGACAAGACTAGACAGACAAGACTAGACAGACAAGACTAGACAGACAAGACTAGACAGACAAGACTAGACAGACAAGACTAGACAGACAAGACTAGACAGACAAGACTAGACAGACAAGACTAGACAGACAAGACTAGACAGACAAGACTAGACAGACAAGACTAGACAGACAAGACTAGACAGACAAGACTAGACAGACAAGACTAGACAGACAAGACTAGACAGACAAGACTAGACAGACAAGACTAGACAGACAAGACTAGACAGACAAGACTAGACAGACAAGACTAGACAGACAAGACTAGACAGACAAGACTAGACAGACAAGACTAGACAGACAAGACTAGACAGACAAGACTAGACAGACAAGACTAGACAGACAAGACTAGACAGACAAGACTAGACAGACAAGACTAGACAGACAAGACTAGACAGACAAGACTAGACAGACAAGACTAGACAGACAAGACTAGACAGACAAGACTAGACAGACAAGACTAGACAGACAAGACTAGACAGACAAGACTAGACAGACAAGACTAGACAGACAAGACTAGACAGACAAGACTAGACAGACAAGACTAGACAGACAAGACTAGACAGACAAGACTAGACAGACAAGACTAGACAGACAAGACTAGACAGACAAGACTAGACAGACAAGACTAGACAGACAAGACTAGACAGACAAGACTAGACAGACAAGACTAGACAGACAAGACTAGACAGACAAGACTAGACAGACAAGACTAGACAGACAAGACTAGACAGACAAGACTAGACAGACAAGACTAGACAGACAAGACTAGACAGACAAGACTAGACAGACAAGACTAGACAGACAAGACTAGACAGACAAGACTAGACAGACAAGACTAGACAGACAAGACTAGACAGACAAGACTAGACAGACAAGACTAGACAGACAAGACTAGACAGACAAGACTAGACAGACAAGACTAGACAGACAAGACTAGACAGACAAGACTAGACAGACAAGACTAGACAGACAAGACTAGACAGACAAGACTAGACAGACAAGACTAGACAGACAAGACTAGACAGACAAGACTAGACAGACAAGACTAGACAGACAAGACTAGACAGACAAGACTAGACAGACAAGACTAGACAGACAAGACTAGACAGACAAGACTAGACAGACAAGACTAGACAGACAAGACTAGACAGACAAGACTAGACAGACAAGACTAGACAGACAAGACTAGACAGACAAGACTAGACAGACAAGACTAGACAGACAAGACTAGACAGACAAGACTAGACAGACAAGACTAGACAGACAAGACTAGACAGACAAGACTAGACAGACAAGACTAGACAGACAAGACTAGACAGACAAGACTAGACAGACAAGACTAGACAGACAAGACTAGACAGACAAGACTAGACAGACAAGACTAGACAGACAAGACTAGACAGACAAGACTAGACAGACAAGACTAGACAGACAAGACTAGACAGACAAGACTAGACAGACAAGACTAGACAGACAAGACTAGACAGACAAGACTAGACAGACAAGACTAGACAGACAAGACTAGACAGACAAGACTAGACAGACAAGACTAGACAGACAAGACTAGACAGACAAGACTAGACAGACAAGACTAGACAGACAAGACTAGACAGACAAGACGAGACAGACAAGACGAGACAGACAAGACTAGACAGACAAGACTAGACAGACAAGACTAGACAGACAAGACTAGACAGACAAGACTAGACAGACAAGACTAGACAGACAAGACTAGACAGACAAGACTAGACAGACAAGACTAGACAGACAAGACTAGACAGACAAGACTAGACAGACAAGACTAGACAGACAAGACTAGACAGACAAGACTAGACAGACAAGACTAGACAGACAAGACTAGACAGACAAGACTAGACAGACAAGACTAGACAGACAAGACTAGACAGACAAGACTAGACAGACAAGACTGGACAGACAAGACTGGACAGACAAGACTGGACAGACAAGACTGGACAGACAAGACTTGACAGACAAGACTTGACAGACAAGACTAGACAGACAAGACTCGACAGACAAGACTGGACAGACAAGACTATACAGACAAGACTGGACAGACAAGACTGGACAGACAAGACTGGACAGACAAGACTGGACAGACAAGACTGGACAGACAAGACTGGACAGACAAGACTGGACAGACAAGACTGGACAGACAAGACTGGACAGACAAGACTGGACAGACAAGACTGGACAGACAAGACTGGACAGACAAGACTGGACAGACAAGACTGGACAGACAAGACTGGACAGACAAGACTGGACAGACAAGACTAGACAGACAAGACTAGACAGACAAGACTATCGTACCTAAAAAATCGCTCACAATATGTACAAATTCGCTCTAGCACTACCCAAACCGAGTCTTCAAAAATAATATCCAATACAGGGGTTCCTCAGGGAAGCGTGTTAGCGCCTACCTTATTTGTCTTATACTTGGCCGACCTGGTATCATACTCTCCAAATGCCTTCTGTACTCTTTATGCAGATGATGCCAGCTTTTTAATATCTAAAAATAGCTTAAAAGAATCACAGATAGAAGCAAATAGACTTATACAAGACATAACAAGCTGGTTCTCTGCGAATAGACTCCACCTGAATTTGGACAAATCGGAATTTATCATCTTTCAGACGCAGAGAAGTGATTACGTCACTAATCTTTCCATTCAATTAGGAACACTTACTCTTAAAAGAGCAACTATCACCAAATTCCTAGGAGTCCATTTCGAGCAACATCTATCATGGCACACTACAATCAACAGCATATGCCGGACTATCAACAAAAAAGTTTATTGTATTAGACACCTACGAACATTCTTAACAATGCAGGAACTGAAAAACTTCTATTACGCTGAAATTCAGTCGGTCTTGATATATGGCATTACTACATGGGGAGCATCCCCTGAACTAACAATTTTGCTGAAAGCCCAAAAAAGGGTTGTACGTTCCATGCTAGGTCTGCCAACATTTGCTTCCTGTAGACATCATTTTGTAGAACTTAACATCCTAACTGTCCCTAGCTTACATATATTAGAAACAACCAGCTATATCCACCGAAACAGACATCTAATACAAAAAAATAAGGATAAACATAACTATCCCACCAGAACTCGTCTCAAATTGTGCACGCCTCAAACTAGAACTATCCTATGCAGCAAGGCTCCTGACGTTCTTGGGATCCATCTGTATAACTCGCTTCCACTGGAAATAACTCAAGAACAATCATACCGAATTTTTCGAAGAAAAATTAGAAATATTCTCGTGGCCCAATGTCCATACAAAATGGAAGAATTTTTAGAATTATGCAAATTTATGTAATCAATTTCCTGACTTGCCTATATGTATTCTGTATGCATCCAACTGGCCAATAAATGAATTTGAATTTGAATTTGACTAGACAGACAAGACTAGACAGATAAGACTAGACAGACAAGAATAGACAGACAAGACTAGACAGACAAGACTAGACAGACAAGACTAGACAGACAAGACTAGACAGACAAGACTAGACAGACAAGACTAGACAGACAGGACTAGACAGACAAGACTAGACAGACAAGATTAGACAGACAAGACTAGGCAGACAAGACTAGGCAGACAAGACTAGACAGACAAGACTAGACAGACAAGACTAGACAGACAAGACTAGACAGACAAGACTAGACAGACAAGACTAGACAGACAAGACTAGACAGACAAGACTAGACAGACAAGACTAGACAGACAAGACTAGACAGACAAGACTAGACAGACAAGACTAGACAGACAAGACTAGACAGACAAGACTAGACAGACAAGACTAGACAGACAAGACTAGACAGACAAGACTAGACAGACAAGACTAGACAGACAAGACTAGACAGACAAGACTAGACAGACAAGACTAGACAGACAAGACTAGACAGACAAGACTAGACAGACAAGACTAGACAGACAAGACTAGACAGACAAGACTAGACAGACAAGACTAGACAGACAAGACTAGACAGACAAGACTAGACAGACAAGACTAGACAGACAAGACTAGACAGACAAGACTAGACAGACAAGACTAGACAGACAAGACTAGACAGACAAGACTAGACAGACAAGACTAGACAGACAAGACTAGACAGACAAGACTAGACAGACAAGACTAGACAGACAAGACTAGACAGACAAGACTAGACAGACAAGACTAGACAGACAAGACTAGACAGACAAGACTAGACAGACAAGACTAGACAGACAAGACTAGACAGACAAGACTAGACAGACAAGACTAGACAGACAAGACTAGACAGACAAGACTAGACAGACAAGACTAGACAGACAAGACTATACAGACAAGACTAGACAGACAAGACTAGACAGACAAGACTAGACAGACAAGACTAGACAGACAAGACTAGACAGACAAGACTAGACTGACAAGACTAGACTGACAAGACTAGACTGACAAGACTACACAGACAAGACTAGACAGACAAGACTAGGCAGACAAGACTTGAGCTAAAGATCATGTAGACGAGAGCATGATTATTAAATATCTAGCAAAAATGTCCGGCAAAACTGAAAACAATTTTATTGTCAAAGAAATAATCCCGAAAACAAAATTAACAGGCAATAAAAGCTTAAAGGTCGGGGTTAATTTAGACATGAAAGATGAAGTATATAAGGACTCTTTCTATCCCGAGGGAATACTCCACCAAAGATACAATTTTCGTATTGAAGATAGAAGAAGAATTTTTTCAAGGGCATGCCCGAGAATGGACAACATTTAGAAAAACTTAGCCTCACTACATCTAATACGGCATCAAATACTTCGAATATGACTTCAACAAATCCACATATTACTATCGAATTTTTAGTCATAAAGTTCAATCCATCGGTAACAAAATCCCGGAATTAGAAATTGATCTTTTAAACTTTAAACCTGTGTTCTTATGTCTCATGGAAATTTGGACAAAAAACGTTTACATCTTCTACATATTCAGGTTTATAGCCTAGTTAGCATTTTCTGTCGATCTCGGTCGACTGGCGGTGGAGTGGCAATATGGAACCGAGCTTCAACGGTTATAAATGCAATGAACATTGAGCTAATCCCAATTGATACTATGTCAGTAGAAAAACATGTTGAACTATGTGGTGTTCTGTGGCGATGTAAAATGTATTCAACTATTTTAATAAATATTTATAGACCTTCACATAGCTGTCTAACAACTTTTATGGAAACTCTGGATAACATCCTTACAACTTATTATAACAAAGCCAATTTTTTATAGTTACTGGCGATTTCAACATTGACTTTACCAATTCCAAGGATAAAATAAATCTGGTCAACTTGATGTTATCCTTTGGATTGGTTGGACAAGTTAAACTTTAACTTGCTTTAACTGTTAAAGCATTTCCCAGAATCAAATCCACCTCTAAAAGCCAAATTATTAATATTTTTGTCAATTAAATTCTGTGAGAATTTTTGTTGCTGATACTGTTCTGTCGGACCATAGAGCTATAATTCTTAGTTGTAACTTAAATAATATTATAAAATACAATCAATCAAGGACTCATTATATGAGAAACTACACTCCAGAACAGAAAGCACAATTTGTAGTGAGATTGAGAGAAGAATCCTAGACCAAGGTGTATGACGGTAGTAATACTAATGACAAATTCATCCGATTTATAAATAGCTTACAATTACATTTTTGTTCATCTTTTCCAATGATTAAAATTAATATAGAAAATAAAAATTGGGTTACTAAAGAAGCAGGAACATCTAGTAGAAACCTAAGGGATTTATATATTCTACAAAAACGACAATTCTTCGTCAACAGTATATTGCCAACAGAAAGCTCCATCGTCAGTTATTAGTTTCTTTAAAAAAGAAGTTTTTTAATAATTTATTAAATCATTGCAAAAATAAGCGAAAATGGCTTGGAACATTATTAACCGACAAAAATATGCAAGTTAATAGATAAAAATGATATTGAAATCAGAGAAGATAATTCCATTACCCAAAATCCCTTAAAAATAGCAACAATGTTCAATTATTATTTTCAAAAAGGCTCCGGAAATAATTTCGCAAAAAATTACCCCACCGACAATATATAATAATCACATGATATTCAATATAAGAATAGCGTACCTAGAAGAATTTAATTCTTAATACAAGAAAAACTATAAAATAAATCAGAAACTGACCCTGACTTAATTCCAGCCATTTATTAAAGATTACGTTGATTTGTTAGCCCATCCAATAACACATATTGTTAATGATGCCATAGCGGCTGTATTCCCTGAGGTTTTAAAGACAAGTATCATTGTTCCCGTCCACAAAAGAGGTGAAAACTATATTAAATAATTATAGACCAATTTCCCTACCGTCGGTCTTATCAAAAATTGTAGAATATTGTAGTTTAATTCGATTAAATTCATTTATTAACAAACACCACCTAATACCTAAACAACAACATGGTTTTCGCAGAGGTAGAAACACAGCGAGCGGCCTATCGGAATTTTACAGACACATTTTAGAAGAAGTGGATGGAGGCTGTCAACCGATTGGTATTTTCTGCGATTTAGCCAAAGCCTTTGACTGTGTATGTCACAAACAACTTCTGAATAAATTGTATTATCTGGGAATTCGTGGCAAATTGGTTAATATTATTAAATCTTTTCTTGAAAATAGATAGCAATACACAAGATTTGTATCTAATAACAAAATCTACAAATCAGAACCTGTGAATATAAATACTGGTATTCCGCAAGGGAGTGTCCTTGGGCCTACTCTATTTTTGTTGTACATGGCAGATATAGTCTCCTACATCGAATAAAATCTCCTACATCGCAATGTGTATTTTATGCTGATGACTTAACCTTTATAATAACAAAAAAATTCTCTATACAAAATGAAAGAGAAGGAAATTTAATTTTACAGGAAGTTGTAGACTGATTCTCCGCTAACAATCTTTTCCTAAAAAGTGAAAAAACTGAATACTTATAATCTATCAAACCCAACGAAGTAAATACGCGGAGAATGTGAATTTCAAAGTGAATTATATGCATATTAATAAAGTCTACAAAATTTCTTGCATCAAGTTACATCAAAAGGCATTTGTAATCCGACGTCTCAGTAATATTCTAAGCCAGCGTTTCTCGAAGTAGGCGATATCGTCCCCCCAGTGGGCGATGACGTCGTTTTGGGGGTAGCTAGGTGGCCAGGGGGCGATATAGGGGGCGGTAGGTAGCTAGGGGCGATATAGGGGGCGGTAGGTAGCTAGGGGGCGATATAGGGGGCGGTAGGTAGGCAGGGGGCGATAGAGGGGGCGGTAGGTAGGCAGGGGGCGATATAGGGGGCGGTATATATACAATGCATTTCTGTTAATTTAAAACAAATAAATACGTTCAAGAAAATTGTTCCGTGTTCAGTATTAGACAACCGGCTACGTACGTCTGCAATTCGCTGCTGGTCGAGTATCGATAATCGTACGCAGGCACACACAGCCAGCGTTACTAACTCTTCCAACTTTTCGGTATATCTACCACCTTTTAATGTCTTGCCCAAATCTATTACCTTGAAAAAAAAACTGCCAACATTTCAAGTTTCTGGAAAAATAATAATAAAATTTTATTTCTGTAAAAATTAGAAAGCCTTACTTTCTTTTCACAAATTTTTCTTTCTACAGGGAACCCCCGCATGTTTTTATTTGAAATATTTCAAAAACTATCACAATTATTGTTGCTAATTATTTAAGAAATCATTTATTCATAATCTACATAGGTTCTCAGACCTAAACTTACAATTTATTTTGAATGATGATGTTACAAGAAATTACATCTGTTAAGTTGGCAGGACCAAGGAGTCCGCTTTTTATCCGCAAACGATTGTAACACAAAAAATCCCGCACTTCTCATTCCCCGGGAAGATGGGGTCCCGCTAACTTAACAGAAAGTTAGCGGAACCCACCCTAAAAATAATTATTTTGAGGAAATGAATGCACCGGAATTATCCGCTTTATATAAGCAAACCAAGTGAAAAAAAAAATCCGCACTTTTAATTTCCCGGGAAAATTCGGAAATTTTTGTTTTCCCGCGGAATTTGTTTCTGGATAAAAAGCGGATGATTTCGGTGATTTTTTTCCTTAAAATAATAATTTTTAGGGTCTGCTTTTCCACGGTGGAAAAGTACATTTTCCGGCTTTGTTTTTTGCTGTTTCCGGCTTTGTGTTTTAAAGACTTTACTAAACGATAAAGCTGCAAAATTGCTTAGTAAGCCGAAGAAAATAGTGTAAAACTTAACTAAAATCAGTCAAAATTTGTTTACATGCGCATATATTACATGCGTACAGGAATGCAATACCTCCACTAACTACACTCCACTGACCTCTCACCCCACCGTAGGTGGAAGAATGACAACCAATAAGAACATTACATATTTGAAAAGACCTAGCATGCCGCTTGCGTCTTTGAAAGTGCCTTAACATGCCGCGTGCACCTTTGAAAGGACCTAGCATGCTACCCGCATCTTTGAAAGACCCTAGTATTTCGCTGCCGATGCGTCTTTGAACGTACCAATAGGAATAATAAAGAAAACAGGAGATCCGCGCGGCTTATGTGGCGAATTGGCCACGCAAAAACAAAAACTTTCACTAATTTTCCCAGGAAATGACAAGCGCGGATTTTTTTTCTCGCGTCATTCGTTTGCGGATAAAACGCGGAAAATTCCGGTGCATTTATTTCCTCAAAATAATTATTTTTAGGGTGGGTCCCGCTAACTTTCTGTTAACTTGGGGACCGGACCCCATTTTCCCTGGAAATGGGAAGTGCGGGATTTTTTTTTACAATCGTTTGCGGATAAAAAGCGGATAATTATGTGCCGTCGCGGATTTTTTTTTCCTCGTTGGTCATGCCAACTTAACAGTGGTCAAGATATTGCGACTTGTCCTCACTAGCGCGTGTATTCTTGATATATAAATTTTTCTTTCAACGTTGCTAGATTTCTAGTGAATATTTAAGTATTTTCGTTTTATAATAAAAATTTCGATAGAACTCAAGGATTTGCAGTATCCTATAAAATTCAAAATACGTTTACTGTAGAAAGTGTATAAAAGAAAAAAAATCATATATGATACGATAGATTTGGGGGGCAATATTAACTTTAGCATATCAAGGGTGGGCAATGAGTCAACTAAGTTTGAGAAACACTGTTCTAAGCCATGAAATCCTGATAAATTTCTACTATGCTGAGGTTCAATCTCTTTTAACCTACGGAATTCTGGCTTGGGCAACATCACCAAAAATTGCATTGAAAAATTGCACCAAAAATTGCATTGCCGCATTTTTGAGTGGCTACAAATACTAACCGTCATCAGCCTTTATATATTAGAAGTACCAAGTTTTATTCATAAGATAAAGGAGTTTTGTTAGAAACCTGGATATACATCAACATAACACAAGAGGCCGTAACAAACTTTACACACCCAAAAGTAATTTACAAATCTGCACTAAATCTCCAAGCAAATTTGGATTGCCGACATATAATAAGCTGCCTAGCAGTCTCACCAATGAAGATTCTTCCAAACCGTTCAGGAAAAAAATGAAACATGTTCTAGTAAAACAGATATTATATAGGTGCTTTTGATGAACTTTTTAGCTTAAGATTTTGATTGTCATATTTTATTTTATTTTACTATTTATTTTCTTTGGCAATGCATATATGTATAATGTACATTTGATATGTAATATTAAATTTTGAATTTGAATTTTGAATTTGACTAGACAGACAAGACTAGACAGACAAGACTAGACAGACAAAGCCAGACAGACAAGGCCAGACAGACAAGGCCAGACAGACAAGGCCAGACAGACAAAGCCAGACAGACAAGGCCAGACAGACAAGGACAGACAGACAAGGGCAGACAGACAAGGCTAGAGAGACAAGGTCAGAGAAACAAGGCTAGACAGAAAAGACTAGAAAGACAAGATTAAACATACCAGACAAGACTATACAGACAGGACTAGACATACAAAACTAGACGTTGCAAGTGCGCAAGTTATATAACTAAAACTAAAATCTAAAAAAACAAATTTCTATTAATACTTGGATTTCCTAAACTTGGTAAATAGTTTATATAGACTTTTTACTTAAAAGGAGTCTCATTTTTAAATTGTATATTTAATGAACTACCAAATAAATAGACATAGAAAATGCGTAAAGTTTATCAAAAGTTCCAGAGAACTTGTTAAAAACAAACTTTCAGGAAAATTCGTTTTGTTTTGTTGAATTTTATCTTTCAAACTCGTCGATATAAGATATATAAATCCCAATAAAAGGTTGACATAAAATACGTACGTCTCGACACTTAAAACAAAGCTTGTACACTAAATATATCGGGTTATAACTTGCGCGCCACCTCAGGTTTAAATTTGTATAAATAATTGTGCATTTGCAGTTTGAATTTTTATTACATGAAGGTATTAAACGGGAAGTATATAGATTCATGTGTGCGTATAAACGTTTGTGTGCTGAAAACGATTCGTCTCTTTGTCCCCATTTTTGTGCAAAAACGGAATTAAATTTTAAACATTTGCCGGGGAGCGCTGTAAAAGCATTAAATCATCATAACAGAGTGCATAAAATTGTTGATATGAGATAGAATATTCAAACCTGCCTTTCATAAAATATAAAATACATTAAAAAAATACGTTCAATATCCGCCATTAGGCAAATTGCAGTTGAAAAGTGTTGTTTTTAAACAAATTATTTACAAAACAAAATAATTATAACTCTTTCACATAATTCTGCTTAAAACCAACAATTGTTGTGTCGTCCCAGCGAAATTTATTTCGCAGCTATTCCTACGTAGACAATAATTTTACCGAAACGGAACTGGACGCCGAGAACAAATAAATAAACCTGTGACACAAAAAAATTATACAACAACAAACATTTTGTA
Organism: Phosphuga atrata; assembly: GCA_944588485.1. Taxonomy (NCBI): domain Eukaryota; kingdom Metazoa; phylum Arthropoda; class Insecta; order Coleoptera; family Silphidae; genus Phosphuga; species Phosphuga atrata. Next base: position 46,652,309 of record OX155898.1, read on the forward strand.
TTCCCATCAGAACCTTAACAATAGAAACCCGACTCACGTTTTATTCCCACCATGGTGTTAAGGAATAAATGTTAAACTAAGAGGCTGTAATGGCTATGACAAATTGCCGATACCTCCGTCTAAAACTAAAGATACAATGTTTGTCGAATATTGTTGTTATATCTTAATAACCCAATGATTTATTGCTTGATAATTCAATGTTTTATTGACCTAAAATATTGACATACCTATGTTTTGTTACTATCTAATTGAGGAGGTAGAAAACCAAATACTAACTTAATAATGTTTAATTGTTTTAAAATATTGATAACGCGATGTGTAAATACACTCAAATCTTGATAATCCAATATTTTCACAACTTGATAATGTAAAGGCATAAAGTTTCAAATCATACTAAGACACATAACCTAACATTACATGCTTTAATTTAACTTAACAATGTTTAAATGCTTTCAATCATTGATAACTCAATGTTTTAATGCACTCAAATCTTGATAATGCATCATTTATTATTCTCACATTTTGATAATGCAAGGGTTTATAGTTTCAAACATTTCTAACACAATGTTTTATTGCTTTTTTATCTTGATAACTCAATATTTTATTGCCCTCATATTATTGAAAAATCAACGGGTAATAGCTTTCAAATTGTGATAACCCAATCGTTATATCTTGATTATACTACACGTCTCGTTCTCGATGATTTGTAGTACGCTCGTAATTGCTTATATTTCACACTTTTTAGTTTGAAATTTGGCGCCTAGGCTAGTGTGGACTAGCCGGCCCGGATCTGTACAGTCATATTTGTTCGTTGTGTTTGACGTTTCACACGTACTGAGTACTCTTAGTATAAATAATTACCAAATCTAAATAAGAATAGAAGGTTTAAATGTCAGGAGATAAGAAGAAGAGAAAATCATGTTCACGATCACGAAAAGAGATGGAAAGAAACAAAAAACGGACGGAAGACTGAAAAAAAATTGGAAAACAGATCGATAACCTCAAAAACATCATTTGTAAACTGGCAGAATTAAATAAAAACCACTGATAAAAATCAGAATGGAAATGCAGGTATCACATAAAAAGTATTTAGCCTCCTTACGATACAATTCAAAAATGATTAAGTGTAGATACATTCACACTTAAACATGTTTTTTTTTCTTTGTACAAAAGCAACTGTACAACAATGTACAAAAAACTGTCTATATAACAAACTGTCCATACGATAAACTGTCCATACGACAAACGGTCTATATGACAAACTGTTTACATTACAGACTATCCAAACGACAAACTGTCTCTATTACAAAAAAGATATATGAGTTTCCGTACGAAATATTATAACAAAAAAGTATTTAGCCTCCATACGAGACATTTACTTAAAAAATGCTTAAGTGTGTTGATTCAAACACATTTAAGTGCGTTTTTGCATAAAAACAACTTGTACAAAAACTGTCTATATGACAAATTGTCCAGACGACAAACTGTCTATACAACAAACTGTTTATACGACAAACTGTCTACATAACAAAGATATGTGAGTTTCCACACGAAACCTATATCACATAAATAAAAGTATTTAGTCTCCATACGAGACACTTAACAAATGTTTAAGTGTGTTCCTTCATTCACACTTAACTATGTTTTTACACAAAAACAACATGTACAGAAACTGTCTATACGACAAATTGTCCAGGTGACAAACTGTTTATACGACAAACTGTATATGTCTGTATAACAATGATATATGAGTTTCCACACAAAACTAGTATCACGCAAATAAAAAGTATTTAGTCTCCATACGAGACATTTACTTAAAAAATGCTTAAGTGTTCATTCACACTTAAGTATGTTTTTGTAAAAAAACTGTCTGTATGGCAAATTGTCTATACGACAAATTGTCCACACGACAAACTGTCTGTAGAACAAAAAAGATATATGAGTTTCCATATGAGACCAGTATCACATAAAGAGTATTTAGTCTCCATACGAGACATTTACTTACAAAATGCTTAAGTGTGGTGATTCATTCACAGTTAAGTATGTTTTTTGTACAAAAACTGTCTATATGACAAACTCTCTATACGACAAATTGTCCATACGACAAACTGTCTGTAGAACAAAAAGATATATGAATTTCCATATGAAACCTGTATCACATAAAGAGTATTTAGCCTCTATACGGGACACTTACTTGAAAAATGCTTAAGTGTGGTGATTCACTCAAACTTAAGTATGTTTTTTCTTGTACAAAAACAACATGTACAAAAACTGTCTATATAACAGACTGTCTATTCGATAAACTGTCTATGACAAACAGTTTATACCACAAACTATCTATACGACAAACTGTCTGTACAGCAGAAAATATGTATGAGTTTGATGAAACGAGTATCACATAAAAGTATTTAACCTCCATATGAGATACTTACATAAAGAATCTTTAAGTGTGGTGATTCATTCACACTTAAGTGTATCTTTGTACAGAAATAACATGTACAAAGAGCTGTCTATACGACAAACTGTTTATACGAAAAATTGTCCATATGACAAACTGTAAATACGACAAACTCTCCGAACGACAAACTGTCTGTAAGACAAACTGTCCATACAACAAACTGTTCATGCGACTAACAGTCCATACGACAAACTGTCCATTAGACGAAGTTACAAAAATACTTACAATAAAGGTTATTATTATAAAACAATTTCATTTTTTAGAAGAAAATCTGGATAAAATTCCGATAAATTTCTTCCCAAAAGCAAGAAATAGCTCTTACTGAAGACGTAGAAGCAACTAATGCTAGGAGAGCATTCGGACTCTAAAAAGGAAATTCCAATAAAAACAAAACCTCAATGAAAGAGGTACAATACGACAGAAGCATCGAGTCGGTCATCAAATCACCAGCAGCCCCTAAGGAAGTAGATGAGTCAGCAGGCTGTCTAAAATACTTTACGCAAAACTAGGAATAAATTACCTAGGATAAATTTGTCCTAGACTGTCTGAAGGGTTATAAAATACCTTCCAGAGAAATCCATATCAAACAAAATCACTAACAGACCAAAATTGGGCTAAAAATGGTATTATAAAAAGTAGGCATGAAATAAATAAGCTCTTGGCTGAAAATGTAATAGAGCCTTGTCAAAATGAAGATAATGAATTCATTTCCTCTTTGTTCTTAGTTGACAAGCCAGATGGCTCCAGTAGATTTATTTGTAATTAAAAAAAAATCTAAACACATTTATCGATACTATCCATTTTAAAAATGGAAGATATTAAGTCCACCAAACACTTGATATCTATTGGATCATATATGTGTTTGATAGATCTAAAAGATATTTACTACATTATTCCTATTTTAAAAATTTTAATTTAAGAGGCAGCTCTTCAGTTTTTTATGCCATCCCCTTGGTTTATTCACAAGTCCTTTTGTTTATACAGACAACTAGGTACTTTACTTTATCAATTATTTACCTTGATGATCTATTAATTGTGTGAAATTCGTATGAATCCTGTAAAAATTCATCAAATTTGGTGAAAAACATGTAGGAACAATTGGGCCTTGTAATAAACCACCAAAAAAGTTCACAAACACCAAGTCAAATATGCAAATGCCTTGCTTTTATTATAAAATCAGTAGATTTTAGACTTGTGTTGACAGACGGCTGCTTGCCCAGGCGTGGCATATGGATCCATCTACTGTAAAAGACTAGAAAGGCAAAAATAACTAGCCTTAATTTTAAGTGACAACGACTATGACAGTAGAAATTATGTCAATAAACTAACAGTGGAAGAACAACTGTATTGGTGGAAAATAAATACACCAAGAGGTTCTAACATAAATAGAACACTTCAGTTTAAACTTGAGATATCTTCAGATGCATCTCTGACCGGGTGAAGTGCACACTGTAATGGTTTCTGGACGAAAGAGGAAAGAAAAATTACCATAAACTAGCTACAAGTATTAGCAGCGTTCTTTGGTCTAAGATGTTTCGCGAACAAAGTATCAGATGGCAAAATTCTCTTAAGAATTGATAATACGTCTGCAATTTCCTATATCAATAGGACAGGCGGCATTCAATATCCCCACTTAAATGCATTAGCAATAGAGGTCTGGCAATGGTGCGAGAGGAGAAACATCTGGATTTACGCGTCATACATAGCTTCAGTTATGAATAAAGAGGCTGGTTTAGCATCGAGAATCACCAATATAGATACCGAATGGGAGCTATGTAAAGAGTCATTTAAAAAAATCAATAGAGTTTGTAAATTTCTCAATTGACCTTTTTACATCAAGGTTGAATCGAAAACGCCCTAGAATTTGTTCTCGCTTCCCAGATCCAAACGTGATGACAGTAGATGTATTTACTATTATGTGAACCGATGAAAAATCTATGTTTTTTCCTCCTTTCGCACTTACCCTTAGAACTCGCGAAAAATAATAATCGATAAAGCTGAGGGATCAGTCGTGGTACCATTGTGGTCAACCCAGCCCTGGAACCCGCTCTTTAAATCACTACTTACCGAACAGCGTTTAGTTAAAACCTCACAAAAATTTATTATTGTCTCCTTCCAAGCAAGAAATAAATACACTGGCACACACACTTTCATTAGTTGCAGGTAACTTGTCCGCAAAGCGCTCCGAAGTGAAGGAATAAATGAAGCATCTACAGAAATCATGATCAAGGCCATAACACCATCAACACTCAAACAATACCAAGGTACCTTAAAGCTATGGCGGAAATTTTCTACATCAAAAAATATTCCAATATTTAACGCAATTACAGTAAATATACTATAATACGTTTTCTAACAGAAAGTTAGACGTTTAGTTAGGTCCGTTCGAAAACGGAGCAAGCTATGGGAAATTGAACTGCAACAGATCAGCTATATCACTCATCTCTACTCGAGATCTCGGTAAAGATAAACTGCTATCTCGATTCTTCAGGGGAATGTTTGAGGAACGGCTACAAGGTTTAAATATACAAGTACAGGGGACACCAGTTTTGAATTACTTGAAAGGCCTGATTAAATCAGCTAAAAGTAGCTAAAAGCAGCTAAAGGGTGCAGCAGCAAAAGTATCAACGATGCTTATTTTATCTACAGCACAGCAAACTATCGCACTAATTAATATAAAAAACATATCCATTGGCAAATAGAAAATAACAATAAAAATACCAGACATGATAAAAATGTCCAAGCCAGGAAGAAATAAGTCAGAGCTTATACTACCTTTGGTATAAAGAACAGCCTGGCCTTTGTGCCGCTACAGCTGTAATTCACTACTTGAATAAGACAAAAGACCTAAGAAATGAGCAAAACAACAAATTACTCATATCAAACATCAAGCCATACAAAAACGTAACTTCTCAAACGGTTGGCCACTTGGAAAAATCCTTGCTGTCTAAAGCAGGCATTGATATAAATCACTTCACAGCACAAAGTACAAAATATGCTGCAGTATCAGTGGCTGGTTTTGGAAGTGGATATATACATAACCAGACGTACTGCTGGTTGGCCTAAACGGTCACAGACCTTCGCAAAACTTTACAATCGCCCCATCCAAGATAATAACGATACGTTCGCAAAATCTGTATTATCTAACGCACGGTAACTCTTTTCTTAATGCTTTTCAGTCATGTAACATGATAAATGAATAGTTTTCCTATACGCTAAAGTCTACAAATCATCGAGAACGAGATGTGTAGTATAATTGAACGATCAAACGAGCCCGCCGAAGGCGGGCGAAGTTCGATCGTGATTATACGAAACGTCTCGTTCGAAGATGATCAATCTCTCTCCCTACATGTACCCGTTAATAAACATAAACATACCCTAGATCATCTTGCAGGGAAAACTCAACTACAAAAATCTCTAAAAATATGACTGTACAGGTCTGGGCCGGCTAGTCCACACTAGCCTAGGCGCCAAATTTCAAACTCTAAAAAGTGTGAAATGTAAGCAATGGCGAGCATACTACAAATCATCTCCGAACGAGACGTTTCGTATAATCACGATCGAACTTCGCCCGCCTTCGGCGGGTTCGTTTGAACGTTCAATAATCTTTCTAACTTAACGTAAAACCTAACCTAACGTAACGTTTCAAATATTGATAACTCAATGTTGTAATACATTCAAATCTTGATAATCCATTATTTACTAACACACCTAACCTAAGATAACATGCCCTAACCTAACTTAATAATGTAAAATGCTTTAAAATATTGATAACTAAATGTTTTAATACATTCAAATCTTTATAACGCACTATTTCTTCACTTGCGCATCTTGATAATGCGAGGGTTTATAGTTTCAAACCTTCCTAACATAACGTTTTATTGCTTTTATATCTTGAAAACTCATTATTTTATTGCCTTCATATCTTGATAATTCAATGACTTATTGTTTCAAATCGTGATAACGGAATGGTTTTTGATTCTATATCTTGTTAATCTTTCCAACTTAAAGTAACCTAACCTAACATAACCTAACCTAAATTGACAATATTCAAATGGTTTCAAATATTGATAACATAATGTTTCATTACATTCGATTCTTGATAATCCAATATTTCATTACTTTCACATCTTAATTAGGCAAGGGTTTATAGTTTCAAGCTTTACTAACGCAATGCTTTCTTGCTTTCATATCTTGATAACTCAATATATTATTGCCTTTAAATCTTAATAAATCAATGGTTTATTGCTTTCAAATCGTGATAACCCAATGGTTTATTGCTTTCGTATCTTGATAACTCAATGTTTTATTACATGCAAAATTCGATAGTATATATCAAATCTTGATAACCCAATAGTTTATTGCTCTCAAATCTTGATAACTCAAAGTTCGATTGCCTTAAATGCTCGTTGCATTGTCCAATAAATAATGTTGATTAATGCTATTGCCGGTTTGTTTTTGTGAAATGCTCGTTTTAATGAATTGTGTAATTTAGAAATAAATACGTTAGAATTATTTTTTACAAACGCCGTGTGTTGGAACTTCGAATTCTGTCGGCGAGTAAAATATATTTCCAGTAGCAATAAAAATCTCTCTCACGTCTAGCGAATTCGCGAATATTTCAGTTAAGAAATAAAATAAAAGGTTACTCTATGCAATATGTGTCACATCTGAGAACATTTAAGTTTAATACGTTTAAAACATTGGATTGTCCGAAAACGACTTTCTTTCAGATACGTAATAATCAATCATAAATTTTACAGTTTCTAATAAATATTATTTTGCTCAATAACTAATAACTATTAAATAATTAATAACATTAACCAACTTTTATTGCAAAAATATTTACAAAAAGTTCGCTTGCAATATCTTGTCACAATTTTGTTTAACATTTAAACATGTAAATGTTAAACAAAATTCCTTTCTAAAAACCCTTCTTTTCAAGTCTTTGTGAAATTTTTCTAGCGTAGTCTCGTTAGTTTAGCGCGAGTTCTATTTACCTTTGTGCGCAATATTTTTAATTTTCTAAATGAAAGCCGGTTCGCGATATAAAAACTGTTTGTAAGAAAACAAAGCAGGAAGATGTAGACAAAATTCCGATAAATAAATTGGTCCGAGATCCTCAGAGATATTAAAGGGGCCATTAAGATAAAATGTAATGGAGAAAGTAGCATACGATCGGGACACGAGAGGAATGAATATGTGTATTGCGATAAGACGCGCCGGGGAGGCGATTATCAAAGTTTCTTGCCTGGATCCATGTATGTTGGATGTGGGATGGGTGGTTGTATAATCTTCACTAGTTGTGCTAATAACTTGGTCGTGAGCAGCTGGCTTTGGCCGGAAGCGTGTTTACTGTGAAACACTTGATGGCCGCACGTGCTGCGTCAATAATTAATAATACTGTTTAATTAATTTTACAAGGCCCTACGTATATCTAGGTATATATGTGAGAACAGAAACCGGTTTTCGTTACTATTTCGGTCTCGAACTTAGACAATGTACAAGCAATTCTAAGCGGAGGGCAACAAAGTCCCTCACTCCCCGAATCCGCGTTCCTACGCAAACCTACCACGCGACTCGCACAACGCCCCAGTTTACAAATCTTTTAATAACACGCCAATTAATTATACATTCATAGCTTCCTCCGAAATTTAATACTGATCTGATTTCGTATTATTTATCACCACAATACGTCACGTCCCTTTAACTTAAGTACTTCATTTAACAACCATTTATTTAAGCGTAAACAAATCATAATTGATATTTCTTGTCGAAATTAATGTGTTTCTATCCAAACATGTATTCCAGAGTTTTAGGGTCAAATTTGTTACGGTAATGAAAGAACGCTATTCAAATGCTATTCGACCAAATGAAACTTGAAATGTCAAAACAAACTAAGGACATAATTGCGCAAATGGATGAAAAACTAATACCATTTACACGAAAAATACAGGAAATGCGAGCATTGTGAGAAATGAGACTTTGAAGGAAGAAATATATCATCTAGAAAAACACAGAAGAGCAAACAACATAATTTTACACAGAATAAAGGAAAGTGAAACATCACCTGCTAATCTTATGGAAATAGTGAAAGAGAAAATCAAAGAGGAACAAAATATCACAGTCGAAGGCAGAGTCATAAACATAATATACAGAATTGGCAAAAACGTCATGAAAAATGAAAAGAGAAGGCATACTCCTATCATTCGTTAATAACTGGATGAAAACTGACATTATGAGAAACAAAAATAAGTTTAAAATGCTTATGCTTCGGAAGACTATCCAAAGGAGGTCCTTGACAAGAGGAAAGAATTACAGCCAAAACTTGAAGAGGAACGTGAGAAGGGGAATTATGCATTTATAAACTACGATAAACTAATTATCAAAGAATGTAGACCAGGAAATGAGAAACGTAAGAGAGACCAGTCATTCTCTCCTAACGCAACAGAACAGTCTCGTAAACAACAGCACACAATACACACAAATAGACTGAACGCATTCGATGTGACGAGAAATAGAAGCAACTCCCTCAACGCCATGCCCACTGAAACCTCGACTCCAGAACGAAAAGCATAAACATTGCGGAAGGATCCGCAAAACCTATAAGACGGTGGGCTGATGACATTATCCAGGTGTCAGGAAACGACTGGACAAATATAGGCAAGGACAGGGATTTGTGGAAAAAGCTGGAGAAGGCCTTTACCCAAAAGGGGTCCATATTTAAATTTCATTGAAAGACTAACCATACTAACAATATACAATAAGTAGATTTACTAATACCCTACTAACAACATTTCAAATATACCTAGAAATATGGAATAAACGACTTTATTATTACTATTATTATTAATGAAAGAACGGCACTATTGATCAAAAGTTTTTTGTGCGTTCAAACGTGCGACGGGCGTTATAGACGCTTCTGGCGCAAAGTGTATATTCTTGATAACCAACATTACAATGTCGAAAAATTTAAATAATTATACACCCGATTTAAATAACCATCTATATTAATAATTGAAACTATACAATTTTTTAAGAAAAAAATTAATTTGATATATTATGGAATGGATGAAAGCTCTAGTACCATATTTCTGTTTGTTGGTGTGTGTTTGTATTTTTTTTATAAAATACTAGCCATAAACTGCGGCTTCTTTTGCGTGCACAAATTGGGTTAGATGAACAACAACAAGATTAAACACACTAGACAGACAAGACTAGACTGACAAGACTGGACTGACAAGACTAGACTAACAAGACTAAACTGAAAATACTAGACCGACAAGACTAGACCGACGAAACTGCACAGACAAGAGTTGATAAACGATACTATACCGACTAGACCAGACAGACAAGGGTCAAAAAGCAATCTCACACTATGCTCCAGAGAACCCAATAGAATTGGAATAAAAATTTATCACAGTATCCCCGAAAACATCAAAGATGAGAAGACATACAAACATTCTGTAAAAAAGTAAAATACTTTCTTGCAGTAATGTGCTACGATAGCATTGAAGAATTCATAAGTATTGAGTGTAAATACAAACTATATTTAGAGCTTATGGTACAGTACATTTTCTTTAATCTTTTAATTCATTATTGCTATGGGGTTATTTTATAACTTTATTATCCTTAGGGTTACTGTATAAATTTAAAGTTTTTGTTGTTTCTATTCAATTCTCCTTCTGATTTATCAAATATGTGTGAGTACTATATCACATGATAAATAAAGATTTTGATTTTAATATTTGATTTATAAACAGGCTAGAATACACAGACAAGAATAGGCAGACGGAACTAGACAAACCAGACTAGACACAGTTGACTAGACAGGGAAGAATAGACTTGACAAACAAGAGTAGATAGACACGACTAAACAGACCAGACTAGACACATCAGAATAGACAGAGAGACGGACAAGACAATGCAGAGAGACAGGACTAAACAGACAAGACTAAATATGCAAGATTTAGCAGACAAGGCTCTACAGACGAGACTGAACAAACGAGACTGGACAGACAGACAAGACTAAACATATAAGTGAGCACAGACAAGAATACTCAGACAAGACTAAACGGATAAGAATAAACAGAAAAAACTAATTAGACAAGACTAGATAGACAAGACTAGACAGACAAGACTAGACGGACAAGACCAGACAGACAAGACTAGATACACAAGACTAGACAGACAAGACTAGACACACAAGACTAGACAGACAAGACTAAACAGATGAGATTAGACAGACAAGACAGACAAGACAGATAAGAGAGACAAGACTACACAGACAAGAATAGACAGACGAGACTAGACGGACGAGGCTAGACAGACGAGGCTAGACAGACGAGGCTAGACAGACGAGGCTAGACAGACGAGGCTAGACAGACGAGGCTAGACAGACGAGGCTAGACAGACGAGGCTAGACAGACGAGGCTAGACAGACGAGGCTAGACAGACGAGGCTAGACAGACGAGGCTAGACAGACGAGGCTAGACAGACGAGGCTAGACAGACGAGACTAGACAGACGAGACTAGACAGACGAGACTAGACAGACGAGACTAGACAGACGAGACTAAACAGACGAGACTAAACAGACGAGACTAAACAGACGAGACTAGACAGACGAGACTAGACAGACGAGACTAGACAGACGAGACTAGACAGGCGAGACTAGACAGACGAGACTAGACAGACGAGACTAGACAGACGAGACTAGACGGACGAGACTAGACAGACGAGACTAGACAGACGAGACTAGACAGACGAGACTAGACAGACAAGACTAGACAGACGAGACTAGACAGACGAGACTACACAGACAAGACTAGACAGACGAGACTAGACAGACGAGACTAGACAGACGAGACTAGACAGACGAGACTAGACAGACGAGACTAGACAGACGAGACTAGACAGACGAGACTAGACAGACGAAACTAGACAGACGATACTAGACAGACGAGACTAGACAGACGAGACTAGACAGACGAGACTAGACAGACGAGACTAGACAGACGAGACTAGACAGACGAGACTAGACAGACGAGACTAGACAGACGAGACTAGACAGACGAGACTAGACAGACGAGACTAGACAGACGAGACTAGACAGACGAGACTAGACAGACGAGACCAGACAGACGAGACTAGACAGACGAGACTAGACAGACGAGACTAGACAGACGAGACTAGACAGACGAGACTAGACAGACGAGACTAGACAGACGAGACTAGACAGACGAGACTAGACAGACGAGACTAGACAGACGATACTAAACAGACGAGACTAGACAGACGAGACTAGACAGACGAGACTAGACAGACGAGACTAGACAGACGAGACTAGACAGACGAGACTAGACAGACGAGACTAGACAGACGAGACTAGACAGACGAGACTAGACAGACGAGACTAGAAAGACGAGACTAGACAGACGAGACTAGACAGACGAGACTAGACAGACGAGACTAGACAGACGAGACTAGACAGACGACACTAGACAGACGAGACTAGACAGACGAGACTAGACAGACGAGACTAGACAGACGAGACTAGACAGACGAGACTAGACAGACGAGACTAGACAGACGAGACTAGACAGACGATACTAAACAGACGAGACTAGACAGACGAGACTAGACAGACGAGACTAGACAGACGAGACTACACAGACGAGACTAGACAGACGAGACTAGACAGACGAGACTAGACAGGCGAGACTAGACAGACGAAACTAGACAGACGAGACTAGACAGACGAGACTAGACAGACGAGACTAGACAGACGAGACTAGACAGACGAGACTAGACAGACGAGACTAGACAGACGAGACTAGACAGACGAGACTAGACAGACGAGACTAGACAGACGAGACTAGACAGACGAGACTAGACAGACGAGACTAGACAGACGAGACTAGACAGACGAGACTAGACAGACGAGACTAGACAGACGAGACTAGACAGACGAGGCTAGACAGACGAGACTAGACAGACGAGACTAGACAGACGAGACAAGACAGACGAGACTAGACAGACGAGACTAGACAGACGAGACTAGACAGACGAGACTAGACAGACGATACTGTAAAGAATTGGGATGAAAAGGGGAAGGGATTCGTGTGGGCGGTAGTAGAGGATATAATTATCTACTCCTGTTACTGGTCACCCAATAAAACATTAGCGGAACGAGAAAAGTGATCATGAACATGACCTTGGAGAGAGCATAAAAAGTCATAACAACTCTGTTATAATCACAGGATATTTCAACACAAAGGCCAAGTTATGGGGAGGAGCAAAATTTGAAACAGAGGGGACGATGCTAAAAGAGTGGATGGCTGAGCTAGACCTGACCATAATGAATGACGGTAAAAAACCCACTTTCATTAGGTGAAAATCACATTCATATATCGACATAACTCATCAGACATAAGCGACAGGGTGGATGAAACTGGTGGGTAGCAGACGATGAGAATCTAAGTCTACACAAAAACATATACTTCGTGATAAGTGTACCAAAATATGATTCCATATCATATGGACCTCGAAGAACAAAGGGTGGAAAAACCAAAACGGCCGTATACCCTTACTAAAAGAAATATTTGCAATAGACATCAATGGGATGGACACGCTTAGCGCAGAAAACTTGACGAGTGTTATTATAATAAGCGTGAATAAAACCTTTCGAAAAAAATGTGCAACCAAAAGACGCAATACAATATATTGGTGGTCACAAAATCTAGGCTCGGCAAAAAAAAGATGTATACAAGCAAGGAAGGCAGCGACCAGAGCAAACATAAAGAAAAATCTTGAACCGGACACAAAAAGAGCTTAGCGACAAGTACCAAGAAGAAAGGAACATACTAAAAACAAGCATACTAAAAGCTAAGGAAAATGCATGGAAGAGAGTATGTCAAGAAGTAGAGCAGGATACATTGGGACTAGAATATAAAATAGTAACAAAAAAATTAAACTTATTACAACGAGCTACACTTACAGATAGCAAACAGAAAGAAATTGCGATAGAACTATTCCCTAGACACAAACCAAACCACTGGGTGACCTTTGCGACATAGGAAGGAGATCCATTCCCGAAAGTGGAGCTTGACGAAGCTCTAAAGAGGACAAAAGATAATAAAGCGCCGGGCCCGGATTTGTTACCAACATCGATAATTAAAGAATTATTCAAAGCTGTACCTGATAAATGTCTACAAGCAATAAACAATGAATACAGGGAAGGCAATTTCCCAGCAGTATGGAAAGAGGCGAGACTCGTCCTAATAGAGAAACCCTCCAGAACATGAGAAGAACCCAAATACAGACCCATTTGCCTTCTTAACGCACTGAGTAAGATCTACGAGCTACTAATTGTCGGGAGATTGAGAATGGAGATAGAGACCAAATTAGAGGATGATCAATTCGGTTTTAGGAGAGGCAGATCAACGGTAGAGGCTATGGAAGAGGTAATAAAAGCGGTTAGAGCTGCCAAAAACTATGCACCGAAGAACAGAAGACTATGCACTTTAGTCACCATCGACATCCAGAACGCTTTTAACTCAGTCCCATGGCATGAGCTGATGGAAGCACTAAAGAGAATGAAAATAAGCAACATCCTCAGAAAAACAGTAGCTAATTACCTACATAATAGAATAATTTATATAGGTGACAAAGAGGAATTAATGTTGCCCTGTGAGGTTCCGCAGGGGTCAATACTCGGACCATTACTGTGGAAAGTATATTATAATGAGGTCCTACAAATTAAGATTCCCCAAGGGGTTGAAATAATCTGCTTTGCGGATGATATGGCCATAGTAACATGGGCTAAAAAGGAATCAGAACTAATCGCATTGACAAACCGTGCTATTGGACTCATTATTAATACCATCACGAAAATGAAATTAAAGGTAGAGGAGAGCAAGACGGAAGCGGTAATACTATACGGGGGCAAGAAGTTTAAAAATATTACACTGAAAGCCGGAAGCACAGTAATCAAAAATAAAGCGACCCTAAAATATGTAGGGGTATGGTTCGACCACAATATGAGGATGGGGGAGCATGTTAGGCAAGCGGCAACTAAAGCCGAAAAATCAATTAATGCATTTATAAAACTCATGCCAAGAATTAAGGGTCCATCTGTCTTCAAAAGAAAAATTCTAAGCACCGTCGCGCACTCAATCATGCTTTATGGCGCACAGATATGGGGCGATATCCTCAATTACAAAATCTACAGAAACGTGCTGCGAGCGACGTGCGATAACTATAACGTGCGTTAACTATAAGAATTGCATGCGCCTATCGAACAATATCAGAGGAAGCTGTAATGGTCGTCGCATCGATCACGCCAATCGAACTAATGGTCGAACAAAGGAAAATAGCAACCAGGAAAACAAAGAAAGAAAAAGCAGACATCAAAGCGGATATAATCCAGAAATGGCAAAGGAAATGGACGCAAGACACGGGCAAAGCAGTCTGGACCAATAATCTCATAAGAGACTTAGGCAAATGAACCACCAGGAAGCACGGTAATGTCGACTACCACCTCACTCAATTCCTAAGCGGACACGGATGCTACAAGGCTTATCTTAAACGTTTTAAGATTAAGAACGATGACCTCTGCCCCCACTGTAACGTGGAGGAGACAGTAGAGCACACATTTTACAGGTGCTCAAGATGGTACTCAGAAAGAAGTCGGTTATATAACGAGGTGGGAGAGCTGACTATAGAAAACACTATAAAGATGCTAAATAGTGAAGAGGAATGGTCGCACATACATAATTTCATAAAGAATATCATAACTATAATAGAAACGGAAGAAAGAAGTACCGGGGAGATCCCAAGGCTTAATACCTGGGGGGAGAGAGAAAAGCTACTCCGGGCGATCCACCCTGAAGATAATAATGATTCCGGGGTGGAAAAAAACAATATCGTCAAGTGGACTAGGGGTTTAGCGGATGAAAGCTCCGCACTCAGGCTGGTAGAGCTGCCCCCAGCCACCATAAAAAAGACAGACGAGACTAAACAGACGAGACCAGACAGACGAGACTAGACAGACGAGACTAAACAGACGAGACTAGACAGATGAGACTAGACAGACGAGACTAGACAGACGAGACTAGACTAGACAGACGAGACTAGACAGACGAGACTAGGCAGACGAAATTAGACGAACGAGACTAGTCAGATAATTTTAGACAAACAGTACTAGACAGACAATACCAGACAGACTAGACTAAACGCACAAGACTAGACAGACTAGACTAAACGCACAGGACTAGACAAACCGGACTACACAGACAAGATTAGACAGACAAGACTAGATAGACAAGACTAGATAGACAAGACTAGATAGACAAGACTAGATAGACAAGACTAGACAGACAAGACTAAATAGTCAAGGCTAGACAGGCAATGCAAAATGGACAAGACTAGATGGACAAGACTAGACAAATAATATTAGATAGACAGTTGCAAATGAAATGGACTAGACTGACAAGTATGGACTGGCATGGCTAGACAGACAAGACTGAATAGATTTTCCAGTTAACCCTTTCAAGCAGGATATTGTGTGTGTGTGTGATAATTTGGCATTGTTTTCTTAATTTTTATAATCTCAAACTGTTAGCAAATTCGAATGGAAACGGCAGCGTCAATCAGAAAATCAAAAAATTCTGGCCTGAATGTCGTATCACCTGCAATTGCGAGGGAAATGACGGCCAGTGGAGTCGTGTCCTTACTTCGTGATATATTCGACTCGCGTAAAATCAAAATATATTAAAAAGAAACAAGTCCAAAATTTTTACAAATTTGAGTAGAATATATACTAGAAAAACATTGACAGGCTGAGCTTTATAAACTCAGATAGACAAAACTAAATAGGTTATAAAAGAGAATGGATAAAATCGACTACATACTAGTGAAACATAACATATTATACATATTAGGAATAATACTCTAAACTTGTTTATACAACCTAGACTGGAATATTGTGGAATAGACAATTGATGCTTACAAAATATTTATTATATGGTAAGAAATATGAAGAGTAATATTAAGATGGATTGTTAGTAAGAATTGAAAATAGTGAGGGCCTGACTAATTCAAGTTGACATGAAATAAACATTTGCATAATTTATTTTCTTCAATGTTTGGAATATATTTTACCCAAACATTGCACGCTTTTTACGTATGAATCAATTTAAAAATATTGAAATCGAGTGGTTGGTTACTACATTTTCTTTATATATATATATATATATATATATATATATATATATATATATATATATATATATATATATGAGATTAAATTAGTAAATGGATAACATAAAGAAAAGTATGAGTGAATGTGGAATGAAACTTCAAATAAAACGGAGTGCAGTATAGTAGTTGCTCGCTGCGGTTTTTTTGGGCCGCCAACCTTTTCCTTCATAATGCAAGAACGAGAAGCGAGCCACTCTACCAATCTAAAAATGTCTAGGGTACACATATTTTCTATTTGAAATAATAATAATATACACATAGGTGAGGTAAATATGCAGTTCTAATCAATTTGTTTTCATTTGAAAATAGTTATAGAGTTAATTACGATTATGTAAAACAATTTAGAAAAATGAAATGCGAGGGAAAACTAAACTTGCAATCTAATATATTTCTAGTAAATGAAATCAAAGAAACAAATATATTATATTTTTTCATTATTTAAGACTAAGAAAATTTATTAAAAATATTGGAAAGAAATATTTTAGTGCATTGTCTTGAACGATCTCATCTCTAAACTTGGCCGCATTATTTAGGATGCTTACATAAATAAGCTAAAAACTTAACACATAACAATATTTGGTACCAAAAAATGCAAGTGTAAAATTTATATCAAGACAATGTGTAAACAAATAAAAAAAGCTCAGATTTACAACGATTTAAATCGCGATAGTTATTTGGATCATTTGATAGTTATTTGATGGTCATTGAAAACATAAGATCCTAAATAAAAGTTTAAAACATCATATTTTAAACAATAATAGTAGTTTATGATATAAGTGTGTGAAGGAGAGTTTTTGCGAACGTGTCTAAACCGCAATGATTGCACAAACGCCTTTCACACACGTGTATTATACATTATTTTATCTACGAATCATGTTAAAATACTGACGAGTAAAAAAAAAAATTCAAATTGAAAATGGGTTTTTGCTGAAATATTTTCAGTGTTTAATCTTTTAAGATTAAATTTTTCTTCTAAAATTTGATTGGATATTCATTGTTCGTATAAAATACACCAACCAATAATCATTTTATGATAGGAATGATCGATTTAGTTGAAAAAATACTAATTTATAAAGTTATTGCAAGAGAAATAGAATCAATACTATATGGTGGAAGTTACGGCCTACATTTTTTTAAATTATAACACTGTCCACTAAACTCGATTAAATGATCTAACCTTAAAAACCCGACAAACACCCCTGCATTCAGCATACCCCTAATTACTTGTTGTAGTTTCAAGCTTGTTCTATTTTTCACCTAGCACAGTGTAAAGTACAAACGCGTACTTCGTCATAATTATGGTGACCGCACTGGGCAATGAAGCCCCTTAGATAATCATAATGCCAATTGCCGATGAAAATCATAATGTCAATTGAATTCAATATTAATTTTAATTAAATCGTCCAATAATAGTGCTACAAAAAAATCTATTATTCAAAACTAATAATTGGCCACCAGGAATTTGGGATTTCAAAACCCTAGTAGAAAAACACTAGTAAAACTGGGGACTTGTTAGAGCGTAGAATCAAGTGCCTGAAATAGGATGTAAATCGCTATAAAGAAGGCTCGTGTAGGTTTGACACGATCGGGTGAATAGTTTTATACTTCCAATTTACTTTAATTACTCTATGCTACATTGATTTAACCTAACCGATGGAACCTGTCATTTGGTAACAAGTAGAAAGAAATGCAAGCAAAAGAAATGCGCAGTATTATGGGAGAAAAGTAAATTATAAATATATATTTGCATTGGGGTGACTGAACTGTTGCACGACTATTTACCCAATCGGACCAACCATATAGTAGCCTTGATTCCACTTCATTCTATATCCTAGCACAGGGCTTCTTAAACTATGGGTCACGACCCCAAATGGGGTCGCTTAGCAAAATCTTGGGGTCGCGAGATTTTAATGTAAAATATTTAAATTCATTTGTGAGAGTTTGAAAATGACCGGCTTCTGAGACAACGATTCATCAACACTAATTGTAAGTTGGCAACTCTAGAGACAAGGATTCAGCAACATTGACTCTAGTTTACGAGAGTGGACCTCGCAAGAATAATACAGTTTTATTTATTTAGTCGGTAATTAATTAATTTATTATTATCTACAATATGTAAACCAACATATATATATATATATATATATATATATATATATATATATATATATTTATATATATATATATATATATATATATTTATATATATATATTTATATATATATATATATATATATATATTGGTATTGGTATTTTTAGGATTAAAATCATTTTTGGGCAATGGATAAATGGCTGAACTTAAGTAAGAAAGGTAAAGTTGCAGAAGACAATGCTACAAAGTCTTCACAAACAGGATTTATTATTGACAAACAGGCATCTAATGTGCGAAAAAGAAAATATAACAAGTCTTTTCTTCAATTTGACTTTACATTTAAAAATTGTAATGGTAATGAACAACCTATTTGTTTGATCTGCAATGAATTACTGGCTACCGAAAGTATGAAACCAACAAAATTAAAGAGACCATCAACTTTAATCAAAGCATACTTTGTATGCCAATAAACCAAATGAATATTTTGAGACTATTAAAAAGACTCATCCAATAAAGATATAAAATCTTTTGAAAAAATTATGACAGTTAACGAAAAATATATACTCGTGTCATATGAAGTTGCATACTGTATTGCTAAAAATAAAAAGCCTTTCACGATTGGAGAAGATCTTGTATTACCTGCTGCTAAAAATATTCCGAGTTGACACAAGTCTTTGTAAATATAAATACGAGTGCAAAGCGTTAAAATGGTAGAAATACTACATGGAAGTAAAAAATGGCGATCATATTCGAAAAGTTCCTATGTCAAACGACACTGTCGCGAATAGAATTTCTGAAATTAACAAGGATCAATTAGAGCAACTTATCCCAAAAATTAAAGAAAGCCCAAAATTTTCAATTCAGTTGGACGAAACAACTGATATTACTAAATTAGCTCAGTTGTTAGTATATGTCAGGTATGTTTATAAAGAAAACGTCGAGGAAGAATTGTTATTTTGTCATCCTTTGAAAGACTATACTAGAGGGAAAGACATATATTGTAAAGTTGACGAGTTTTTAAAAGCTGAAGGGTTAGAATGGAAAAACTGCTGCGGAATATGCACGGATGGTGCAAAAGCGATGACGGGCCAAAATATTGGTTTTAAATTATTTTTTCAAGCTGCTCATTATGATCATTTAACTTATACTCACTGCCTTATTTATTGGGAGGCCCTCGCAGCTAAAAAAAAATAGCACCAGAATTGAACGATGTGCTTCAGGATGCTATTAAGATTGTAAATTTTATTAAGCGCAATGCTCTTAACAGCCGCTTATTTTCAAATCTCTGTAAGGATACGGATTTCCACTATACAAATTTATTATCACATGCAGAAATAAGATGAAAATCAAGAGGTCAAAGTTTAAGAATATTATTGTAATTAAGGACGAAATCGAAATATTTTTAACCGAACAAAAATGTGATTTTTTTTAAAATGACCTGTGGCTATCCAAGCTTTGTTATCTATCAGATATTTTCGAGAAATTAAAAGATCTAAACTTCGAAGGATAAAATTGAATGTTTTATTAAAAAGATCAACATTTGGAAAAGTAGGGTAGAGAAGAATTCGTTCGAAATGCTTTCCAGTATCGACAATTTTATATCCGAGAAAAATCATTGCTAAATTTTTATCTCAAAAATTACTATATTATTTATATTATAGTCACTTAAAAGCGCTAGAAACACAGTTTCGTAAATATTTTACATCCAATATTGATTTTAAAAAGTTATCTTGAATTCAAAAACCATTTTAGATTGGCATTGATGAGTTTGATCACCTGCCATATAAAGCGCAAGAATAATTTGCTGAGCTTTCGAGAGACTCAAACCTAAAACTAGACTTTTCAAAAAAAGCCTTTAACTGAATTCTGGATCGGAGCTAGAACTGAATTTCGCACAATCCCTAATATGGCATTAAATATTCTTCGGACTTTCAATCTCACATATTTATGTGAAATTACTTTTTCAGATTTAACGTATATCAAAACCCAATATGGTTCATCGCTAAAAAAGTTGAAAAGAGATTTTACGTCCTGCAGTGTAAATATTACACCAAGATTTAGTTTGTTATGCAGTAACAAACAAGCACATCCGTCTCGTTAAAAACTAATTTTGCTTTAATTTTTATATATTTAACCACTTAACGGCTGCGCTGAATATATTCGAAAGGATTAAGACTCGGAATATATATCATTATTGCAAAAAAATGCTGTTTTCATAAAAATAGGTATATAAATTTCGAAACTATAATAAATACATTTTTAATTTTTATTTTTAATAATTTATTTAATTTTACTTTATGTGCAAATTTTAATTCCTAATCAATAAGTTACGATAAAAAAAATGGGGTCGCGAAAAAAATCACAATCGTAAATGGGGTCGCGAAAAAAAAAAATTAAGAAGCGCTGTCCTAGCAGTTCCCCAGTTGCAATTTCTACTAGGAAATTCTTCAAGATTACTTTTCGAGTTATTCGGAATCTATGCGAAACAAACTAATAACATAATACTGATTATACAACTCATCTTAAAATTGACCAATAGCAATTGAGAATTTTACTTGGTTACCGGGTTTTGATAAACGGATATACCCTTGACGACGTGGTATAATCACCTCGGGTATTCGGTGGGTCCAACGAAGCAAAAACAATGAATAATAATGTAAATCTAGAGACATGATTTAATAATTGTCATGACAACAAGTTTTGTATTTTCTAACAAATGCCAATTTCGATATAAATCGCTTAGATTATTATTGTTTATTTTTATTCGTTATATAATCGAAACGAATACCACTCGAGCAACCGAAAATAATCGATTATTGTACACTCCTAACTCGGCATATTTCTTAAAAAACCACTCGAGCTACGCTCTCGTGGTTTTTCGCAGGTTACGTCTCATGATTCGTAAAATCATCGATTATTTTCGATGCTCTTGTGATATTATAACTGATAATACAACTTTATTGATTAAATATTATTAGCGATAATATATTTAGGAGTTATTATTATTGCTGTTTATCATTTATAAAATTTTCTAAAGTGCTCTTAAGGTCTAAATGACTCATAGAAGGTCTAGAAGAATACATAGAATTTCCCAAAATAGAATAAATACTAAAATAAAAGTGAAAAAGTTTTTCCCAACTTATTCTATATTTTAGGGGAATAAATGAAAGAAATCCATTCATGGGACTAAAAAACTAAATCCAACTATAAACAAAATTAGCGCAATCTAAAAAACTACAATAAACAACAGAAGTAGACAAGACGATATAGACATTGATAATTACATTGAATTGAAAAAAAATATAGTGAATAGTGAATATAGTGATAAGTGTACAGTAGGTATATAGGTAATAAGAATAGTGCATATGGTGATACAATATAGTGAATTTTTAATTTCAATGTAAGTATGAATTACCACGTAGTAACTGTCGCAACCATCCTATTCATGACAGGAATAATCTTGTTCAATTATGTTTTGTTTTCTCTGGTTGCTTATTGTCTACTACGGTGTATTATCTATTATGTTTTATTCTGCTACTGCCTTATTATATTATTATCTATGCTGTCATATCTTCTCCAGTCTTGCCTAATATATATTAAACAAATATCGTTCATTTTATGTAGTCTTGATTTGCCTTCCATAGTCTTATCCCCTCTAATATGATTTAACAATACAATTTTATAATATTGTTTAGACTAAAGTATAGACCAAATAAACTTGTTAAATTAAATGTTTCAATCAAATCGAGTCCTACATAATATTGACCAGCATTTATCTTATAGAAATGCTGACACTAATGCTCTATGCTCTACTTAATGCTATAAAAAATACTCAATTTAAGACCGAGTGTACTTCTATAATTAAATCAATGCCTGCATAACATTGAGGTCTTAATCTTGTTTCGTATATTCATTGCTCACTCATATTCCACGTTTAGTTTATAAGTCTCAAATTTGTTGGATTAATATTATATAAGTAACATATCAAAAAGTAGTAAAACAATAAATGCAATGTTGCAAGCGTAACGTTTGCTACTCTATTATAAAATGTAATCTTCATTACCTTATTGTTCCAATATAAAGCAAACATAAACAAATGTTAGAGCAATAAACACTAATAAACAATCCACACTATAAACCGTAACACGTTTGTTCACTTCGACTACTTTCGCACTCGGACTGAACGCAAAACAGTCCGATGGCCCCGATTCTCGTTATCATAATTCTATTTTTTATAGCGAATAACCGGTTTCGGTTTTTTTTTTTATTTCTGACTGCGTTTTGTTTAGAATTGAATATTTTTGTACGACTAAATATTGGTGCATTAAATATATTGGACGATTTGCGGAGATGTTTTGAAATAAATTCGATATCAGTCGGATTAATTTTAAATTTTGATTTTAGCCTTTTTTGTTGCCATTGCAAAAACTAGTCAAATTTGTTAATTATAATTTTTTCGCAAAGTCTAAATCGATATAATAAAAAGGTCAAATTTATAAAATTATAAACAATGTAATATAAATTATACAGGATGTCTAAATCATCGTAACTATTTAACAACCCTTATATTTTAGATGAAACTGATCTGAAATAAAGAATGAGATCTAGCAATCTGGCAATATATATATATATATATATATATATATATATATATATATATATATATATATATATAGATTAAAATGCAAAGTGTAAGGTGTATTATAAAACAAATAAATGTTAAAAGAATTTTTTTTCTTATTCTATATTTTATGGGAGAGATGAAAGAAATCTATTCGAGGAACTGAAAAACTAAATCCAAATAAAAACATTAGATAACCAATATCAGACACACGACATAAGATTAAGTAGGCAAGAACACATACACAAGACGAATCTTGTTTAATTTTGTCTTGTTTTCTTTGATATTATCTCATGTATTATGGTATTGTCTATTATGTTTAAGTCTACTCCTGCCTTGTTTTTATCGCTGTTGTCAGACCTTGTCTAGGCTTGCCTAATTTTGTTTTTAAATAATTTGTATTTTATTTATTTACTTATTAGAAGATTAAATTAGATATATCAGAATGATTGAAGTAAATACATTTAATGGCTACGATGCGACGCCAGGTTCTTCTAATTTCGTCCAGTCTTGTTTAGCCTTACATTGCTTCGTCTATTCTTATCTAGTTTTCTATAAATTTGATTAACTTTGTCTAGTGAACCTTTTCAGAATATGGTTGTGTGATCACGAACGGCCTTGTCTAGAATTTAGTGGTATTATCTGGTTATTCTTATTTAGATTTGTCTTCAATCTGGACTTTTAGCTCCAGTCTTGACTGCTTGGTGTTATATGTTCAACAAGAGAACACAATTTAATAAGATGTTTTATAAATTATACCATACATGAAACCAATTTAATAAAAGTTCAGCATTTGAAACGAAATAGACTATTGCTAAGATAAATTACTAAGACAATTAGATTATTACTAAGACAAAGAGAGTATATTTAGTAGACTATTACTAAGACAAATATTGAAACGCAGTAAAGAAATCCAATATGAAATCGAAAAGTTTTTTTCTGAATAGTCTCTATGCTGTACATCAGTGGTGCGCATACCGTGGGTCGCGACCCCTCGGGGGGTCGCGAGGGAAATTTTGGGGGTCGCCTAAATCAAAGAAATTTATTTACCAGTAAAATAGTGAAATAAAATTATATTATTTATAATGCATAACATTGCTTGTTACGCTCTTGAGAAATATTTAAAGTAGACATTTATAAAATAAATTAACGAAATCTACTTCTGTAATTTAGGAATTCATTTTATTACTAGTAAATTCTGAATCACAAATTCAAATTTATGAAAAACCTACAATTATTATAAACTATTTTACAACCGCGTTCGTAAACCTGATGTGATGCCAATCATTTTTTTTATTACCCATGCGCGAAAAGTACTTCTCGACGCACGTTTTTCAAATACGAGAAGAGCCACTTTTCGTTGCTTCGTTGTATTTTGCCACATAACCTGGGTAACGTAATTAAATATTCAATATCGCTACTTACCGCCCTAGTTACAAAATATACTATTTTCTAAGTATCGTTGCAGGCAGCACTTATATAAAGGTCTCCGCACACCAATGCCTTAGTGCGTTGCGGTTCGTTGTCATTCGTGCGAGCGTAAAAATATGTATTGCACACGCCAATGCGTTAAATGGATTGCGTATTTACTTAATTTTCGTATTTTTTTCATAAGGAAATCTTAGAGAAAGTTATTTCGATCGAATATGTTGTATCTATTTGTGTATTTGTATTATGTTATTGTTACAATTCTATTTTATAATGTATTTTTATAGTGAACTTTATTTTAGTGATAGTAGTAAGCTGTACTGATGAGAGATAAATCTCGAAACGCGTCTACAGATGGCAATCTACTTAATGTATCGGAAAGATATGATCTTAAAAACCAATGTTATTTTTCTGGTTTTTGTTGAGTACCGCGAAGGTGGACTGAAAGCTAAAAAATAACTGACAAATTTCACATTAAATTTGTTTTTGGTAGCCCTTAAAAGACGCATTAGTATCACAGAGCTACGGAAAGGTTGAATATATTTATATTTTCAGGCAGTCTTCAGACTTTATTTAGTTTACATCAAATTTTAATTTCTAAATACAAATATATCGCTTCATACTAATACTAGACTTTACTAATATCTGCGCGTATATGCGAATTCATTATGTGAAGTTTGATGGTGTCAAAACTTTTAAAGCATTTTTATGATGGAGTCGGACAAAACCGGACAAAGCCAGACAAAACCACAGAACCGGACATGACGAGACGGGAGCAGACAAGAATGGACAAAATTACAACAGGCTATATATCATTAGACAAGAGTAGACCAGCTTATTCAAGATTAGATGAGATTAAACGGGACTATAAAAGGCTGGACTATAAAAATCTGGAAAAACGGGACTATAAAAAGCAGGAAAAGGATGGTGATGAAAAAAGACTGTATTTAATCAATGACGTCACCAAAACTCCTCTAAAAAAACCCTCTAAATGCAAACCCCAGGAAAAAAATCACTTTACCTACGTTAACGATTAAAAAACGTCTACTGTCGATCCAGGGGTCGCGACAAAATTTTACACAAAATGGGGGGTCGCCAATGAAAAAAGTTTCGCACCACTGCTGTAGATAGATATGACTAAACAAACAAAACTAAAAAGACAACACTCAACAGTCCAGACAAATCAGACTAGACGGACAAGAATAGACATAAAAAACAGAGCTACTCATACAAGACTAGATATGCTAGATTAGACTAGCAAGACTGAATATGTAGTCTAAATACACAAGACTGGATATGCAGGCTTATTTAGTTTTACCTAGTTTCATTTAGTTTAGGATTTTCTGTACCTTTCAAGATTTTGATTGTCTGATCTCGTATGGTATTGTCTAGAACAGGGGTCTCCAAACTTTCCAGCCTTAGGGCCATACTGATTACTCCAGTAAGTTCCGAGGGCCAAAACCATATTATCATTGTTGCCGGTGGTAAAAAGTGAAATCCACTGATGAAAAAAAAAGTCCGAAAAAGTACGCAACGTTTAAAAAAGGCTGCAAATCGGACTAAAGTCCGCAAAACGGCAACACTGCATATTATTAATTTTCCTGTCATTATCTGTAATTTCTAGATTATTCGTAGAGTACGAGCCAAGAGGAGTAACGTGACACGACATCTGGTGGACACAAGCAAAAATAGGTAGTACCTTCTGTCGCTAACAGATGGTGCTAATAGCACGTACAGAATAATCTCGTTGGTTCGAGAAAGTTCTGGTGTCTTCCACTCACTTCTAGATGGCAGTAATTGGAATATATAAGAAGGCAAGAAGGCTAGTGGCGCAACCAAAAGTCAGTTCCTATGACACTGTTGTGAAATAAAATAGTGCGTACCTCCTTAAAACGTGTTTGTGCGTGTTTAAGTTTAAGACATCTTTGTAACAGTATTTTGATTTGAATTGTTGCTTTTGTGTGTGATTTAGTAGTATGGAAAAGAAGCGAAAAATTGATAGCGAATGCAGAAAATTCAAAGATCAGTGGAACATTCAGTATTTCGTAATTGAGTCCAGTAACAAGGCGCTATGTTTGATTTGCAATGAAAGCATAGCCGTTCTCAAGGAATATAACATTAAACGTCATTATGAAACAAAACATTTTCAAAATTACTCAAAATATACAGGAAGTTTGCGGACAGAAAAATTCGAAGCTATGAAGCGCGGAGTGAAATCGCAGCAATCTTCATTTACAAAACTCAAAACTGAACAAGAGGCTGCAACCCGTCCCAGCTTTCGTGTGGCTCTTGAAATTGCAAAACGTGGAAAACCATTCACCGATGGAGAAATGATCAAAGAATGCATAATTGCAGTAGCCGAAGAAATGTGCCCTGAAAAGGTAACTTTATTAAAAACTGTCAGTATGTCAGCAAACACTGTGGCTCGAAGGATAGAAAACATGGCTGGAAATATATCCTCTCAACTGTTCGACAAAAATGGACATGTTGAGTGGTTTTCTTTGGCCTTGGATGAGTCAACGGATGTGTCAGATACTGCTCAGGTGTTGATTTATATTCGAGGAGTAGATAAAAGCTACGAAGTGCATGAAGAACTTCTTGATATGTATAGTATTCATGGCACAACTACTGGTACAGATATTTTTAAAGGAGTTGAAATGGTCATTAATCAAAAGAACCTTCGATGGAAAAACTTGAAATGTATTACAACTGATGGAGGCAAAAACATGAGTGGGAAAGATAAAGGAGTGGTCGCTCTTGTGTCAAAGGCTGTAGAAAATGACGGTGGTTCAAAACCATTAGTCTTACATTGTATCATTCATCAACTGTCTTTGTGCGGAAAATGTTTGGATATGTCTGAAGTTCTGAAACCAGTCATATCAACTGTTAATTTTATCAGATCTTTTGGGCTGAATCACCGACAATTCCGACAATTTATTGAAGAGATTGGAGAAAATGACTTACCTTATCATACTGCCGTACGTTGGCTTAGTTGTGGGAAAGTCCTTCAGCGCTTTTTTGAACTTCGAGCAGTGATAGAAATTTTTTTGAATGAAAAGCATCGCCCCCTTACTGAATTACAAAACAACACATGGCTGTAGAAGTTAGCATTCTATGTTGATTTGACAAAACATGTGAACGAACTGAATTTGAGACTGCAAGGAGAAAACCAGCATCTTCCTGATTTATACACAAATATCAAATCATTCCGGAAGAAATTGATACTGTTTTAATCACAACTACGAAGTAAATGTTTTTCACATTTTAAAACATTTGAAATATTCAGCCACACCACTGAGACTGAGTTTCTTATCGATTTTGCATTCGAAACTTTGAGTGCTTTGAAAATAAATTTTGGTACTCGGTTCTCGCACTTTGATGCCATTGCGAATCAAATTAAAATTTTTCAGAATCCTTTTGATACTGACATTGAAACCCTAGCCCCGGAACTTCAAATGGAAATGATTGATGTACAGTGCAGTGATATAATTAAGAACAAATATCAAAATTCATCTTTGTTGGAATTTTTTATAAGAGTCTTCCACTGACACAATTTGATAATTTGCATAAATTTGCTCGTGGGCTGTTTTCTGTTTTTGGTACTACTTATTTGTGTGAGAAGACCTTCTCCAAAATGAAGTACACAAAAAATGTTTACAGATCTAAATTAACTGATGAGCATCTTAAATCTCTTTTAATAATTGGTACAAGTAAAATTAGTCCACAACTACAAACTATTGTCAGTGGAAAATCTCAAATACATAAATCTCATTAGTATTTCATATGTCATTATGCTTGTTATAAGTTATGTTTGTATTTAAAATGTATAAAATGTTAGTTGGATTCATTTCAATAATTTGTTAGTTATTATATACAGAAGTTAAATTTTCTGCATATTATACATGTCTTTACCCATTACAAGTCTGTGTTTCTTTATCCAACTTATCACAAAAACAATAACAATAAGACTACAACAATGTTATGAGTAGTTAGCCCATGTTATGAGTAGTTAGTTCAATGTAGATGTCATAATAATAATTATTCAACATAAAATTAGAATACTTCAGTAAACTAAATTTAATTTGCTATATATGTTCTCTAAAAGGAGTTTTCAAGTATGTAGCTCTGCGCGGGCCGGACAAACATCACTCGGGCCGTAGTTTGGAGACCCCTGGTCTAGAATAGAGTAGTATTATCTGTCTACTCTTGTCTATACATGTCTTCTATTTAGTGCTTCAATTTCGGCCTTGCCTACCTCGTATGACATGTACCACCATTTCTGTCTAGTTTCTATCTAATAGATAATGCTATGGAATACTTGACTTAGGCAATACAAATAACTTTGAATTCTCTTATGTATTTTATGTTGTTTATTTAGCAATTTAGGGTTCCCTGTGCTAGCTGTGTTTGCGTTTTCAACAATATATTCATCTAGATAATTAAATTGATTAAATTAAACTGATTTGTTAAATTTAATTAAAAATCTTATATCAAGTATACCGCTAGGAAGTGAGCGTTAAGATACTAATGTGCCGATGAGCCGATAGAAAAATCAACATCATATTTTTTCATTGTGTTAAAAATGTCGAATTTTGTACCACAAAATGATGATTTACGGAAAGTATTATTTTTTTGTTTTCATTTCAAGAAAAGGGCTGTAGAGTCCCATCGAATGCTTGGCGAGGCATATGGTGATCATTGATCATGCTCTATCAGAAGCAACATGTAAAAGATGGTTTTAACGGTTCAGAGATTATGATTTTGTTGTGAGAAATGAAGAACGTGGCAGACCACCAAAAAAGTTTTAAGACGCCAAATTGCATGCAATATTGAATAAAGATGATACTTTGAGACAAAAGCAAATGGCAGCTATGTTAAATGTTGCACAGCGAACAATTTCTGACCGTTTAAAGGCTATGAGAAAGATCCGAAAGTGTGGAAAATGGGTGCCTTTGCCACCCATACACCTGCAGACAAAGCAAAACCGGTTCAGGATACAATCAAAGCACTTGGCTGGGAGCTGAAGAAGACGAAAAATTGAGTGTCTGATTGGTTTGCTTCAAAAGACCAACATTTATATTGGCATGCTATCCACAAATTGTAAGAGAGGTGAACAAAATGTGTAGAAAGCAATAGTCATTACTTTGAATATTTGTTCTTTAATTTCCCATTCAAAATTAGTTTCATTTTCACAAACAAACGCTCAGTTCATACCGGTATACCTGGTAGATAAAATCAAGTATCTGGGTGTTATCCTAGAAAATAAGTTACATTTTGTATAACATGCAAATTATGTTTTACATAAAATGTTTAAGAAAATTCACTTTCTAAATAGAATACGAAAGAATCTGACTATGTATACAAAATTGTTTTTATATAAATCCTTGATTCGTCCACAAGCTACGTTTTGCAGTACTACATTATATAATTCACCTGCGTCTAAAGTGAAAGAATTCGAGTGGTACACAACAGTTGTTTCCGAGCTATTCTTAATGCAATATGTATACAACTATTAATTCTATGTCACGCGTACTAGAAGTAATGTATATTGGTCAGCTGATTGGTTTCATCACCCTAGTTCTAATACACAAAATAAAATGTAATTTGACGCCAGAATATATTAATGAAAAGATTACCTTTGTATGTGCGAGACATGACATAATACACTAAGGAACACAACAGACTTTTGACATAGAATATTGTAGAAGTAATAGAAAATTTAAATGTTTATTTTATGAGTGCTGTGTGATTATAATAAATTACTACAATACGTAAGACATTGTAATATTGTAAGTACTTTTAATAGGAATCTAAAAGTGTATATGGTAAAAGAAGAAATGTAATGTAAAACTAAATTTTAGTAGTAGTTGAGTTTTGTCCACTTTTTTATGTGTTATTAATTTGAAATAATAGCAAAAATAATAGCAAAATAATAGCAATTTGCTAACAAAAAGAATACTATTAGAATATTATTATTGTTACAATCGGGTGTTGTATCGATAATTCTCGAAATTATTATAATTATTGTGATATGTATCGATAATTAATTTGAAATAGAATCTGTATTAGTTCAAGTGGCAAATTTTGACCATCTTTGTCGTGATTTGCTTTCCCTAATCCTGTTCTCGCTAGTCTGATTTAACATAGATAACTTTTTATAAGCTTGTTTAGACTGATATATAAAGATATATACCAAGTTAACTCAAATGTTTCAATCAAATCAAGCCTTGCATAATATTGATCAGCATTAATCTTATATCAATGTTCATATTAATGTTCTGCTTAATGTTCTAATTAATACTCTACGTAAGACTGGGTCTACTTCTATAATTTAATCTTGTTTAGTATATTCATTGCTGACTCATATTCCACGTTCAGTTTAAACGATCTAGTCCAAATTTGTTGGATTAACCCTTTTGGTATGAACTACGTTTTTGAACTGATGTGATTGTGTGCTAAATATTCTGCAAACATTACATTATAGCCCGTGCGGAATACTTTTATAACTTTGTATTATTTGCAATAATTTGCAAATATTGCGATATTTTCAAAAACCAAAATATCTATTCGCAGCAAATTTTGTTTTTTTTTTATAGATTTGACAAACTTTGTATTATTTGCAATAATTTGCAAAAATAGCCGAATTTTCAAAAACCAAAATTTCTATTCGAAGCAAACTTTGTTATGTTTTGTTGATTTGGATGGACAAACCTTGCAAAATTCTTTTGTTTTGTGTCAGAATTGGACGAGAACGTCAAAATATTTTGCAAAAATTGCCAAATTTACTATTAACCAAAATCTATTCGAAGCAAATTTTGTTTTTTTGTTGATTTGAGTGGACAAACTTTGCAAAATTCATTGTTTTATGTTAAAATTGAACGAAAATGTCAAAATACTTGGCAAATATTGCCAAGTTCTTACAAACGAAAATCTCTATTCGAAGCAACTATTGTTTTTTTTGTTAATTTTGACAAGCCTTGCAAAATTCTATTGTTTCTTTAAAATTGGACGAAAACATCAAAATAATTTGCAAAAATTGCCAAAATTTTCAAAAACCAAAATCTCTATTCGAAGCAAATTTTGTTTTTGTTGTTGATTCGAGTGGACAAAATTTGCAAAATTCATTGTTTTATGTCAAAATTGGACAAAAATGTCAAAATAATTGGCAAATATTGCCAAATTTTCAAAAACCAAAATCTCTATTCGAAGCAGATTTTTTTAAATTTTTTGTTGAATTTAATGGACAAACCTTGCAAAATTCTTTTGTTTTGTGTCAAAATTGGACGAAAAACAAAATATCTTGCATAAATTGCCAAATTTACTAATAACCAAAATCTCTATTCGAAGCAAAGACTATAATATATCGTTTCAACTACACGAAGAGATTTTTTCACCTCGAATCCATATTTCATCTTCAAATTCACGTTAAAACAACTTCATGTTGCGACAACTTCAAGGTGAAACCACTTCATGTTGCGACAACTTCATGTTGCAGCTTCGTATTGCGACAACTTCAAGTTGCAATAACTTCATTTTGAACTTTAATTAGACTACTAACTTTAAAAGTGGACATGTTATTAAGTCATGTCATTAAGTGGACCATGGAAAACACAATCTAATACACCTAGTCCAATTCAGTTAACATTGTAGAGAAGTCATTAAATTAACTACGTTTTAATCTTGTAGACTACAAAGATAAGACAAGAAAGGGACAAGTCTAGATAAAAACAAGAAGGAGACAAGACTAGACAAGACAAGACTGGTCAAGACTAGTCAAGACTGGTCAACACTGGACAAGACTGGACAAGACTGGACAAGACTGGACAAGACTGGACAAGACTGGACAAGACTGGACAAGACTGGACAAGACTGGACAAGACTGGACAAGACTGGACAAGACTGGACAAGACTGGACAAGACTGGACAAGACTGGACAAGACTGGACAAGACTGGACAAGACTGGCCAAGACTGGCCAAAACTGGACAAGACTGGACAAGACTGGACAAGACTGGACAAGACTGGACAAGACTGGACAAGACTGGACAAGACTGGACAAGACTGGACAAGACCGGACAAGACCGGACAAGACCGGACAAGACCGGACAAGACCGGACAAGACCGGACAAGACCGGACAAGACCGGACAAGACCGGACAAGACCGGACAAGACCGGACAAGACCGGACAAGACTGGACAAGACTGGACAAGACTGGACAAGACTGGACAAGACTGGACAAGACTGGACAAGACTGGACAAGACTGGACAAGACTGGACAAGACTGGACAAGACTGGACAAGACTGGACAAGACTGGACAAGACTGGACAAGACTGGACAAGACTGGACAAGACTGGACAAGACTGGACAAGACTGGACAAGACTGGACAAGACTGGACAAGACTGGACAAGACTGGACAAGACTGGACAAGACTGGACAAGACTGGACAAGACTAGACAATACTAGACAAGACTAGACAAGACTAGACAAGACTAGACAAGACTAGACAAGACTAGACAAGACTAGACAAGACTAGACATGACTAGACTAGACTAGACAAGACTAGACAAGACTAGACAAGACTAGACAAGACTAGACAAGACTAGACAAGACTAGACAAGACTAGACAAGACTAGACAAGACTAGACAAGACTAGACAAGACTAGACAAGACTAGACAAGACTAGACAAGACTAGACAAGACTAGACAAGACTAGACAAGACTAGACAAGACTAGACAAGACTAGACAAGACTAGACAAGACTAGACAAGACTAGACAAGACTAGACAAGACTAGACAAGACAAGACCAGACAAGACCAGACAAGACCAGACAAGACCAGACAAGACCAGACAAGACCAGACAAGACCAGGCAAGACCAGGCAAGACTAGATAAGACTAGACAAGACTAGACAAGACTAGACAAGACTAGACAAGACTAGACAAAACTAGACAAGACTAGACAAGACTAGACAAGACTAGACAAGACTAGACAAGACTAGACAAGACTAGACAAGACTAGACAAGACTAGACAAGACTAGACAAGACTAGACAAGACTAGACAAGACTAGACAAGACTAGACAAGACTAGACAAGACTAGACAAGACTAGACAAGACTAGACAAGACTAGACAAGACAAGACTAGACATTTAAAAAAAAATATATGGCTATCCGCATAGTTAACAATTATTTTTGGGGATTTTGTGAAATATTTATCTTTCCAGCGATAAGACCCTAGGTGCAGGGGTGAGTCCCGAATCTTTCACCCAGGGCAACGCAACGCTCCAATGAAAGTGTATGTATTTATTAATCTCCTTGTTATGTTTAAAAAAGCCACAATAGTGGTCAGTCCATGGCAACTGACCGCCCGATCAATTGGACTACTATAACAGTCCATAGCACCTGGGCGTCAAATAAATTAAACTGCTATAGCAGCCCATAGCAGCGAAAGGGTTTTAATATTGTATAAGTAACATATCAAAAAGTAGTGAAATAATAAATGCATGCTGCAAACGTAACGTTTGATTCTCGGTTATAAAATATAATGTTCAATACCTTATTGTTCCATCGTACAGCAAACCAACAAAATTTCATGTTTGTTCACTTCTTCTATAGCACTCTGACTGACCGTATAACTGTCCAATCGTCCTGATTCTCGTTATCATATTGTTCTTTTTTACAGCGGCTAACCTGGGTTTCGACTTGTTTTGATTTCTGACTACGTTTTGTTATTTGTTGATATTTATCGGCGTCGATTTTCACTCTATTGTTTTGCTGTACAATATTTCTGAAGTATTTTCCAATACCTAGCGCACTTTTGGTATATAGTGACATTATAAATGATCAAGAACAATGACTGAAAGTGTTTTTTTAAAGTACAATCCGACAATCTACCAAAAATACATACACGATAGCACATTTGTATCGTATGCGCATGCGCAAAAGAAGTGTATAGGGTGGACTATACATCACTATGTACCATGCTGTTTATTTAGCAATTTAGGGTTTCCTGTGCCAGTTGTGTTTGACTTTTTAACAATATATTCATCTAGATAATTAAATTGATTAAATTAAACTGATTTGTTAAATTTAATTTTTTTCTTAGACAAAAAGGTTAATTTTGTAGCACATACAGATTATGTTTTACATAAGATGTCTAAGAAAATACAGTTTTTAAATATAATAGGGAAGAATCTGACCATGTATAAAAAACTGTTGTTATATAAAAAATTGATTCTTCCACAAGTTATGTTTTGCAGTAATATATTATATCAGGGATGAGCAACCCGCGGCCCTCCAAACAAATTTGTGCGACCCGCCAAGCATTTGCATAATTATTGCAAAATATTATTATTATTTTGTTTAATAATAATAATAATAATAATAAATTTATTTACTTAGCCACATGACAATATATAAATAAATAAAAACAAGTAGTAAATAATTTGATATAAATATCATGCTGTGGATGTGATGGTCAATGTAATTAAATAAAACAGATTAAAAACACATGTAGGTAAGAAAATAACAGATTACACATTGTAACTACACAAGAATTCGGTAATAGAATAGTATGCTCCCCGTAAAAGTATTTGCTTTAATTCACATTTAAATTGCGTATAGTTTTTAGTTTTGATCTTCGAATCCAACTTATTATACAGTTTTATTCCAGTATAAATAAAGGATTTCTCATAGAGGGCAGTATTGTGCTTAGGAATCGATAAAGAGGCACCAAATCTAGTATTGTGGGAATGGGACTCAGCAAGTGTATCAAATTCTTGAATGTTTTGTTTTATATAACATAATGCTTTGATTATATACATTGCAGGTAGTGTTAGTATGCTATTATCCCTAAAGCACTGTTTACAGCTAGTCCCGGTTTTAGGTCTGAAAATAAGACGTAAAATCCTTTTTTGCATGATAAAGCATCGCTTTACATTAGGAGCCTGACCCCAGAGCAAAATGTGGAGGGATAAGTGAGAGTAGACAAGCCCATACATAGTATAGGCTAATTATTGAGTCGTGGTCCATTGATTTCATTAATTGCAGAATTGCAAAGTATGCACTAGATATTTTTTTACAGACATGGTCTATATGGCTAGACCAGCTAGGTGTGGAGTCCATCCGTACTTCCAGAAAGTTAGTACATGCCGCATGGTGGAAGTTTCTTCAGTTTAGAGAAATATGTACAGATTGTTTTTTCGGAGTTTAATATAAGATGATTAGTTCTACACCAGCTCTTGACCTCCCCAACAACAATTCCGATCTTAGTTGCCAATTCATCTAAATTGGTTGCAGATACAGCCACATTCATGTCATCTGCAAACAGAATAGTTTCCGCGCTTACGTGAAGTGGAAGATCATTTACAAACAACAGAAATAGAAGCGGGCCCAGAACAGAACCTTGAGGCACACCGATGGATACATCCTTGCAGCTCGATTGAGTGTTATTAGCACATACAATTAACTTCCTTCCTGTAAGAAATGATCGAATTAACTTCAAAAAAGTTCTCCGAAAACCATAGCACTCCAATTTTGATAATAGAAATTCAACATTAACCGTATCTAAGGCCTTAGATAAATCAAAGAATAGTCCCATAACATGCCTTCCAGCATCTAACTCGTTTATTATAAATTTAGTCATGTTACACGTGGCTGTTTCTATTGATCTCTTGGCCCTAAAGCCATGTTGGCAATTACTCAATAAATTAAATCTTTCCAGATATTGGATCATTCTATTGTAAATAGTTCGCTCATAGATTTTTGAGAATACAGACACAATAGAAATTGGCCTGTAATTGTCAATATCACAGCCATCTGCTTTTTTATAAAGAGGAATAATGAGAGCTATTTTTAATATAGAAGGATATATTCCGACATCGATAGATTTATTGTAGAGTTGAAGCAAAGGACCCTCAATGACGTCCAAAATTGATTTTAAGGTTCTGATTGAGTATCCATCAGTGCCGCAGGAGTACGTGGTTGACATATTTTGAATTACCTTATGGAGTTCTGCTGTTTCAATGGTATGCATATAAAATGAGTTTTGGTTAATGATGTGAGAGTTAACGTTTTGGGGTGTTGATGAAACATTAAGATGCTTTCTGATTGTAGTGAGAGCTATATTCGAGAAGTGAGTTGCGAACACTTCAGCAACTTGTTGTTTCGTTACTGTTGTTGCATTTACATTGAGTGTTATTGGTGCACACTTTTTCTGTTTCCCTAACGTATGGTTGATGAATGCCCAAGCAACTCTGGATTTGTTTTTAGATTGCTGGATTTTATTGAAGAAAAAATTTCTCTTGGCATTAGTTATGTTGCTAGCATGTTGAAGTTTTTTAGTTTTATATTGAACAATGAGGTGTAGATCATTTAATGTATAACACAACCAATAGAGCTTCTTTAGATGTTTACCTTCATTAATTAGTGTTGTTGTTATCCATTTGTTGGTTTTGTGTACATATTTCCTAGATTCGATGAGGCAGATTTGGTCCAAAGAAAGCGTTAGGTTATTCAAAAAATTACTGAAAGCTACCTCAACATCCCCGCTCAAAATTGTTGAGAAATCGATTTTACTGATGAGATGTTTAATTTTGTGTATGTCAACATCGGTTATATGTCTTCCCAGGCGGTATGTCAACTTTTGGTTCGATGCACATGACATGAAGTTCGGGTTCAGTTGAAAGATTAAGCTAAGGTGGTCAGCGATGACTGGATCAACAATCTTGAACGAAAATGCGCTAGCATCGATGTTAGTGGCCATATAGTCAATCGATGACTGAGTAGTTGAACCACGAAAGTTTGTAAATATCCTAGTGGCGCCTTGATTGATAACACGTTGTTGAAATGAGCTTAGTATGTCAATGAGTGTTTGTTTTTCAGTCGTATTTTTCATAAAATCAATATTTAAATCACCAACAAGCAAAGTGGGTTTATCAGATTTGCAAAGGTGTAGTAACATCTCATTGAGCATAGTATAAAATATTTGTAGGTTTCCTACCGGCGATCTGTATATACATATAATGTTAATCTTGGTTAGATGAAGGCCTAGTATTACACCAAAAACTTCAAAATCCTTTTCAACTGAATAACTCGATAGCATAAGATGTGATGTATTTGTACAATTGCGAGCATATATTGCAACTCCACCATGGATAGTTTTAGTCCTACAAAAATGTGAGACTAACTGGTAGTTATCGATTTTAATCACATCAATTTCATCAGTTGTACACCAATGTTCGCAAATGCATACCACGTCGATGTTTTCCCTTTTTAAGTACAATTGCACCAAATCAAATTTGTTTCTAATTGATTGAGTGTTAACCTGAGCAATTGTGATTCCTGATTATGAGTTGATGGTTTTAATATGAGGTTTCCTTAGAGTTTTTTGAGAAGTAACCGCTAGGCTTTGATGTTTACATCCGGTGCCTCTTCTAAAAAACCCTAAATATTTGATATCCTAAATATTTTGCAGAGAGTCTGCTTCAACAATAAAAGAACGTAATATTAAAAGACATTACGAAACAAAACACGAACCACAATATAAATATTTACATTGTGGGGAGAAATGCGGAAATATAAATTTAATGAAATGCACAAAAGCTTACTAAAGCAACAGACAATTTTTTTAAATTTTAATGCTTCTTCGGACTTCAGCAGCACTTCGGCTGTAAAGACTAATTTCGTTGTCAAATACTAGCAAAAAAATGAAACCCTCTGCGGATGGGGAGTTGATAAAGGAATGTCTAACTGCAGTTGCGAAAAAGCATTTCCAGAAAAGATAAATATTATTTCAAATATTAGTTTGTCAAGATTTACAGTTGCCAGAAGAATTGAAGACATGCCCGAAAACATAACAACAATATTATGCGAACGCATTGAAAAAATTGAGTATTCTTCTGTAGCCCTTGATGAGAGTTGTGACATTAGCGATACGGCACAAGTAGCTATTTTTATAAGAGGAATTGACTCCCAATAAAATATTACCGAAGAATTGTGTACACTGATTCAAATGAAAGGGACCACGACCGGTGAAGATATTTCGGTGAACTAAAGTCAGTATTGGAAATTTGTTCAATTCCATTGCAAAGATTATTGGCATATCAACAGATGGAGCACGAGCAATGTCCAGCGTAGGGATAGGAGTCTCAGGAAGGCTTAAAGACATTAAATGCATTTCACCAGGAAAATTTTTGTGCGAAAAATTTTAGTTTGCCAAATGTCATGGCAAATATAATAAAATTGTTTAATTTTAAATCGTTTAAATAATTTCTGAAGGATTTAGAAACTGAATGTGGTGACGTGATTTTCAATACCGAAGCACAGTGGCTTAGTAGAAGTGCAATGCTAAAAAGAGTATATAACTTAAAAAGTAAATTACAATTGTTTGTGGATATGAAGGGATGTCATGTACATTTCCTCAATTCGATGATAAAGGATTGGATGTGCGATTTTGGGTTTCTTATCCATATAACTCAGCATCTAAATGATCTTAATGTGAAACTTCAAGGCAAAGTATTTATCCTCAATTTGTATGATAAAATTAAAGGCTTTGAAAGCAAATTGAAATTGTGGAGAAAACATCTTTTGGAAAATAATATGTCCCATTTCCAATATTCAGAGAAAGAAAAGGCGCCTAGTTGTCAAAAATGTGTTGAATATATAGATATCTTAATAAGTCAATTTCAAGCACCATTCAAAATATTTAGAGTCGAGGGGACAGTGGTTTCCAAAAAAATATTGTCAACGCCATTCAACATATACGTGGATAAACTGAAAATTGAATTATAAGACATGCTGAACAATACAGATTTAAAAATTAAATTTCTATCAGTGACCATAATTTTTATAAATGATATCTGAGTACTAAAAAAATTCTAGTTTTGACGGAAAATGCAAATTAAGTTATGTCTCTGTTTGGAAGTACATATGCATGCGAACAACTATTTTCAACAATGAAGATAATTAAGAACGACTACCAATCAAGACTGAGCGATGTCTGATTTAGAAAATTTTAGTACCTAATAGTTTAGTTTTGTCCACCTCTTTATGTATTACTAATATCAAATGTAATAGCAATTTGCTAATAAAGAGAGTATGATTATTATTACAATGGGATGTTGAAGATTTTGATCAAATATTATGAATAATTTAATTGATACAGAATCTGTGATAGACCAAGTGTCAAGTTTTGTTTAATAATTATTTACTTTTTATTATACATAATTTAATTATACATAATTTGCCTCCCATAGTCTTTTTCTCGCTCGTCTGATGAAACAGAGGTTACTTTTTATAAGCTTGTTTAAATTGATATAGAGACCAAGTAGACTATTTAAATCAAATGTTTCAATCAAATTAAGTCCTGCGTGATATTGGTCAGCATTAATCTTATATCACTGCTTACTTTAATGCTCTACTTAATGTTCTAATTAATACTTTACTTAAGACTGATTCTACTTCTATAATTTAATCAATTCCTGCATAACATTGAGGCCTTAAACTTGTTTAGTATATTCATTGTTTACTCATATTCCACGTTTAGTTTATACGAGCTAGTCTCAAATTTGTTGGATTAATGTTATATTAGTAAAATATCAAAAAGTAGTAAAACAATAAATGCATGCTGCAAGCGTAACGTTTGCTTCTCTATTATAAAATGTATTCTTCATTACCTTATTGTTCCAACGTAAAACAAACAGCAACACAATTTAGCGCAATAAACACTAATTAATAAACAATCCACACAATAAACCGTAACACGTTTGTTCACTTCAACTATCGTACTCGGACTGATCGCAAAACAGTCCGATCGCCCCGATTCTCGTTATCATAATTCTCTTTTTTATAGCGAATAACCGGTTTCGGTTTGTTTTGATTTCTGACTACGTTTTGTTTAGAATTGAATATTTTTGTACGATTAAATATAGGTGCATTAAATATATAGGACGATTTGCGGAGATGTTATGAAATAAATTCGATATCGGTCGGATTAATTTTAATTTGTGATTTTGGCCATTTTTGTTGCCATTGCAAAAACTAGTCAAATTTGTTAATTACAAATTTCTCGCAAAGTCTAACTCTAATATAATAAAAGGGTCAAATTTATAAATTTATAAACAATGATATATATAATACAAGATGTCTAAATCATCGTAACTATTTAACAACCCTTATATTTTATATCAAACTGGTGTGACATAAAGAATGAAATCTGGCAATCCTTTGAAAATAGTCTTCCAACTTTTATTTTGAAATAATTGCTCAGCACAATATAAATTGATTGAAGAGCAAGGTGTATTATTAAATAAATAAATGTTAAAAGGATTTTTTTGCTTATTCTATATTTTATGGGAGAAATTAAAGAAATCTATTCAAGGACCTGAAAAATTAAATCCAAATAAAAACATGAGATAAAAAATATTAGACACACGACATAAGAATGAGTAGACAAGACCACATACACAGGAAGAATCTGGTTTAATTTTGTCTTGTTTTCTTTGATAGTATCTCGTTTATTATGGTATTGCCTGTTATTTTTAAGTATAGTCATGCCTTGTTTTTATCGATGTTGTCATATCTTGTCTAACCTTGCCTATTTTTTTAAATAATTTGTATTTTATTTATTTACTTATTAGAAGAGTAAAATAGATATATCAGAATGATTGAAGTAAATTCATTTAATGGCTACGAAGCCATGTTCTTCTAATTTAGTCCAGTCTTGTTCAGTCTTATTCTTAGCATATCTTGTTGCATGTTATACAAAGTATATACATTTGATTAACTTAGTCTAGAATTCCGTAAACTTTTTCAGAATTTGGTTGTGTGATTTCGAACGGTCTTGTCTAGAATTTAGTGGTATTATCTGGTTATTCTTGTTTAGATTTGTCTTCTATCTGGACTTTTAGCTCCAGTCTTGACTGTTTGGTGTTATATGTTCAACAAGAGAACACAATTTAATAAAATGTTTTATAAATTATACCGTAAATGAAATCAATTTAATAAAAGTTCAGCATTTGAAACGAAATAGACAATATTACTAAGCCAAATATTGATACGCAGTAAAGAAACCTAATATAAAATCTAAAAGTTTTTTTCGGAATAGTCTCTATGTTGTAGAGAGGTATGACTAACAAAACAAAACTAAAAAGACAACACTCTACAGTCCAAACAATACAGAATAGACAGAAAAGAATATACATAAAAAACAGAGCTACACATACAAGACTAGATATGCTAGATTAGACTATCAAGAGTGAATATGCAGTTTGGATACACAAGACTGGATATGCAGGCTTATTTAGTTTCACTTAGTTTCATTTAGTCTAGGATTATCTGGACCTATCAGGATTTGGATTATCTGATCTCGTATGGTATTGTCTAGAATTTAGTAGTCTATTCTTGTCTATACATGTCTTCTATCTAGTCCTCCAATTTCGGCCTTGCCTGCCTCGCATGACATGTACAACCATTTCTGTTTAGTTTCTATCTAATAGATAATTCTATGCATTACTTGAATTAGGCAATACAAATAACTCTAAATTAGCTGACATATTTTATGTTGCTTATCTAGCAATTTAGGGTTTCCTGTGCCAATTGTGTTTGCCTTTTCAACAATATATTCATCTAAATAATTAAATTGATTAAATTAAACTGATTTGATATATATATCTTTCCAGACAGAACTGATAAATTCTGGGAAGACTTAGAAGATATTATCTCTAAACTTCCAGAGAGGCACACCGTCATACTGCTTGGTGACTTCAATGCTCAATTGGTAAGAGAGAAAAAATACAGAAACATAGTGGGCAATTATCCGGCGCATAAGCGAACCAACCGCAACGGAGAACGATTGGTAGATCTGTGTAGGACTTTTGGGCTGATCATGAAATCTACAGCCTTCAAACACTTGCCAAGGAAGCAGAAGATTTGGATTTCATACCCACCTGGGTGAATTCCAGATAGATCATGTGGCCATTTCACGCAAATCTCAAAAGGAAATACAAAACGTGAAGGTACTAAGAAGCGCCAATCTGGATTCAGACCACTACCTCTCAAAGATCAAAATAAGACTCCAGCCTAGAAACACTAGATTACACAGAACCTCCAAAATGGTAAGATTTGACGTCGAGCGAGTCAAGAACAGTCAAGAACTAAGTCAGAGACTGAACAACAGAGACCTAAACAACTGGGACGAACTGAAAGACACTCTTGTCAAGGCGGCCAATGAAATCGCCCCTCTCGCTAGAAGACTGTGACAATGCAATAGCCCAAAGACAGATAGCCTGGCTGAAGTGGAATTCTAAAAACACCAAGGAAAATTGGCAGAAATGTTTGGAACAAAGAAAGGTTACAGCCAAGATAATTCGAGGAACCAAATGAACCTTCACACAAAAGCAACTAACCCAAATCGAAGAGAGCTTTGCTAAGAATAATTCCAGAGGTTTCTTTGGATCCTTTAAGCAGACACTCAGAAAATACGCTCCGCCAAGCATCC
Organism: Phosphuga atrata; assembly: GCA_944588485.1. Lineage (NCBI taxonomy): Eukaryota > Metazoa > Arthropoda > Insecta > Coleoptera > Silphidae > Phosphuga > Phosphuga atrata. The sequence continues at coordinate 46,695,662 of OX155898.1, forward strand.
ACTTCAGAGACTCATAAGACAAACTGGCTTATAACGACAAGGACAACTACCACCTTTTGGCTCAGTACTTTAAAAATCTACTCAACTGTGACCCTCCCAACGAAGACTTCGACTATAAGCAAACGACACCAACCCCGGACTAGCTTCCCCCTTCATTGGAAGAAGTTAGCCAGATCATTCAACTTCTTAAGAATAATAAGGCAGCTGGAGAGAACTCTATCGTTGCTGTGGAAAGGTGCTGGCAACAATGCCGTGCGCAAGCTAACCGAAATCATCCAGGACATCTGGGAAACAGAGAAATTAACACCCGATTGGAAATCTGCTCTGATCCATCCGCTTCACAAAAAGGGAGATTTTACGGATCTAAACAACTACCGTGGAATATCTCTCGTCCCGGTAACAAGATTCTCTCGATGGCGTTACAAACAAGGGCAGAAAATCAGTTGGATAGTCAACCGGAAGAATACCAGGGGGGCTTCAGGAAGACCCGATCCTGTGTTGAACAGATCCTCAACCTTAAAACTGTACTTGCATACTCCAAGATGAGAAACCGCAAGGTGGTCGTCACCTTTGTTGATTTTAGGAAGGCCTACGATTCCATTGATAGAGAAACGCTTAACAAAGTACTCCAGGAACTAGCACTAGACAACAAAACCCGCAGACTAATCCTAGAAACTTTGACCTACACCCATTCCAAGGTTAAATTTAGAGGCGAGATTTCAGAAAGTTTCGAAAAAAAAACTGGAGTGAGACAAGGAGATGGACTTTCCCCACTTCTCTTCAACTGTGTCCTTGAAAAGGTTATGAGAGAATGGCGCAAGGAACTGAACAATTGGGTGCTCAGAGTGGTATCTACCTGGGACGTAAGAATGCAGATGACATGGCACTGTTTGCTGATTCTCTTGAGATGGCAACAATGCAGGTAAACTGCCTCAGAAAACAGGCTGCCAAAGTGGGTCTTCAAGTGTCTCTGGGAAAACAGAATTTTTCACCAACATTAGAGAAGCAAACAGAGAGATGTTACTAGAACAGGGAAACATCAAGAGGACTGAGAAATTTAATTATCTTGGCGAATGAATTGTACCCAACTTATCAGAAAGAACATCATTATCCAAGAGAGTCAGCAAGTTGGAACTAGCCTATCGGCTAACTAAGAACACTTACAATAAGAAACGCCTGTCACGCAACCTGAAACTTAAGCACTACACATCAGTCTTACGACCAGAAGCTATATATGCCATGGAGTGTCTTTCCTTGAACCGAAGGGGTCTAATAGAGAAATTGGAAATCAGAGAGAGGAGAATCCTTAAGAAGATCCTAGGCCCGGTAAAGGAAGATGGGGAATTCCGAAGACGGCATAACTCTGAGCTCTACGAACATATCGAGATGCTCTCTGACTGTGCAAGGAAAAGAAAGGTAGCTTTCTATGGCCACGTTGCAAGGTTGCCTCCAAACCGACTAAACAACCGTCTGTTCACCTTCTGGCAAAACAAGAAGCTTCGTACCACTTGGTTGACAGAGACCGAGAAGGATATTAAAGAACTGGGACTAACAGATCTCAAAAACAGACAGTCTGTGAGACGCACCCTAAAGGAAGTCCGTGGATTTCAGGAAAAACCTCGAAGGAAAGGTACCCCCTGGACAGAAGAGAGAAAGGAGTTACACCGGCAGAAGATGCGACAATACTGGGCAAAGGTCAAAGCCCAACAGTTGAACAAGCGGGGTCCAAAGTAGGCCTATTCGAAAGAAGAAGAAGAAACTGATTTGTTAAATTTAATTAAAAATCTTAGAACAAGTACCAAGTATACCGAACTTCACGAAGTGAAGTATAATGAAGTGAACGTTAAGATACAAATGTGTCGATAGGGAACATTTGTTGTAAACGAGCCTTAATTTTTTTTTGTTTGGTTGGTATGAAATTTGTTAAACATATTTAATATACATCAAGTCATTGATCAAACAACATCATATTTTTTCATCGTGTTAAAAATGTCGAATTTTGTACCACAAAATGTTGATTTGCGGAAAGCATTATTTTTTTATTTTCATTTGAAGAAAAGTGCTGCAGAGTCCTATCGAATGCTTGTCGAGGCATACGGTGATGATGCTCTATAAAGAAAGCAACATGCAAAAGATTGTTTTACCGGTTCAGATATAATTATTTTGTGATGAGAAATGAAGAACGTGGAAGACCAGGAAAAAAAATTGAAGACGCCGAATTGCATGCAATATTGAATGAAGATACCACTTTGAGTCAAAAGCAAACGGCATCAATGTTAAATCTTGCACACTAAACAATTCCTGACCGTTTTAAGGCTATGGGAAAGATCCAAAAGAGCGGAAAATTGGTGCCTGCGCACCCATGTTCCTGTACACAAAGCAAAACCGGTTCAATACAATCAAAGCACTTGGCTGAGAGCTGAAGAAGTCAAAAGTTGGGTGTCTGATTGGTTTGCTTCAAAAGACGAACATTTCTACTGATGTGGTATCCACAACTTGCCAGAGAGGTGGACGAAATGTGTAAAAAGCAATGGTCATTACTTTGAATAAAAAAATTTTACTTTCCCATTCAAAATTAGAGTTTCATTTTCACAAAAAAACGCTCACTTCATACCGGTATAAATAGTAGATAAAATCAAGTCTTTGGGTGTAATCTTAGACAATAAGTTAAATTTTGTATAACATGTAAATTATGTTTTCCATATGATGTCTAAGAAAATAAACTGTTTAAATAGAATAGGAAAGAATCTGAACATGTATAGAAAATTGTTGTTATATAAATCCATGATTATTCCACGTTATGTTTTGCAGTACTATATTATATAATTCACCTGCGTAAAAAGTGAAAGAATTTCAAGTGGTACAAAACAGATGTTTCCGAGCAATTCTTAAATGCAATGTGTATACACCTATTAACTCTATGTTACGCGTAATAGAAGCAATGTCTATTGGTCAGCTGATTGTTTTCAACACCCTAGTTCTAATACACAAAATAAAATGTAATTTGATGCCAGAATATATTAATGAAAAGATTACCTATATATGTGAGAGACATGACTATACACTAAGGAACACAATAGACTTTGGACATAGAAGAATATTGAAGGAATAGAAAATTATTTTTTTTATTTTATGAGTGCTTGTCTGTTTATAATCACCACAATGCATAAAACATTGTAATATTGTAAGTACTTTTATGAATAATCTAAAGGTATATATGGTAAAAGAAGAAAAGTAAAGTAAAATTAAATTTTAGTAGTAGTTTAGTATTGTCCACTTCTTTATGTATTACTAATTTGAAATGTAACAGCAATTTGCTCATAAAGAGAGTATTATTATTATTGTTACAATCGTGTGTTGCAGATTTGTATCAAATATTATGAATAATTAATTTGAAATAGAATCTGAGTTAGTCTAATATAGAGACGAATTTGTCTTGCTAAATCAAATATTTAAATTAAATTAAGTCTGGCATAATATTGATCAGCATTAATCTTACATCACTGCTTCATTAATGCTCTACTTAATGTTGTAATTAATACTCTACTTAAAACTAAGTCTACTTCTGTAATTTAATCAAGTTCTGCATAACATTGTGGACAATCTTGTTTAGTATATTCATTGCTGACTCATATTCCACGTTCAGTCTATAAGATCCAGTCACAAAATTGTTGGATTAATATGGTATAAGTAACATATTAAAAAGTAGTGAAATAATAAATGCATGCTACAAATGTAACGTTTGATACTATGTTATAAAATATAATGTTCAATACCTTATTGTTCCATCGTAAAGCAAACAGCATCAAAATTTTACGTTTGTTCACTTCAACTATAGCACTCGCACTGATCGCAAAACTGTCCGATCGCCCCCCCCGATTCTCGTTATCATAATTTTCTTTTCTACAGCTAGTACTTTTACAGCTAGAAACCGGCGGTTTCGAGTTGTTTTGATTTCTGACTACGTTATTTGTTGATATTTATCGGCGTCGATATTCACTCTGCTAATTTGCAATATTTCTGTAGTGTTTTCCAAAACATAGTGAGATTTTGGTATATAGTCACATTATAAATGATCAAGAAGAAAGATTGAAATTGCTTTTTAGTACAATGAAACAATTTTAGTACAATTAAAGTACAATTGGACAATCTACCAAAAATACATACATGACAACTTATTTTGTATCGCATGAGCATGCGCAGAAGATGTGTGTAGGGTGGACTATATACCTCGAGTAGGATTTTATGAAACACTATCTAATATACTTATAATAGTGTTTTTGCATTCCGGTACTAGACAATATGTATATATATATATATATATATATATATATATATATATTTATATATATATATATATATATATATATATATATATATATATATATATATATATTTATATTTATATATATATATATATATATATATATATATATATATATATATATATATATATATATATATATATATTAATTAATTGAATCACTTTCAACAGTATTTATATTTTTTACTATGTTAAAACAAAGTAAAAAGTGAATTAAGCAAATAACAAAAATTAATGCATATTCCCTATTGGAGAAAACAATTTAATAAAATGTTTCAGAAATTATACTGCACATATCCTTGAAAATAAATAAAATATAGATTATACAGGGTCTCTACATCGTCATAACTTTTTAACAACCCTTATGTTTTAGATGAAACTTTAGATGCAATAAAGAATAAGCTCAAGCAATCATTTGAAAATAGTCTTATAACTTATTTTAAATAATTGCACTGCACAATTTAAATTGATTTTAGTGAAAAGGGTATTATTAAATAAATAAAGATTAAATGGATTTTTTTGCAACTTATTCTATATTTTATTCGGAGAAATGAAAGAAAGCCATTAAAGGGACTGAAAACTAAATCCAAATAAAAACATTAGATAAACAAAATTAGACTAAACATAAGATTAAGTAGACAAGATCCAAATGGTTATGAATAATTTTGTTTAATTTTGTTTTCTCTGATATTGTCTTGTATATTATGGTATTGTCTAATACGGTTCAGTCTACTCCTGCCTTATCTTATTGATATCGATATTGTCAGATCTTGTCTGGTCTTAAATAATCTTTTTAAAAAACAATTTTTGTTGTATGTATTAATTTATTAGAAGATTAAATTAGATATATCATATTGATTCCCGAAAATCCAGACTGGAGAGGGTACGGAACACGATAATAAGGAAAATAATGTGCAAGGAACTTTTACGTTTGACTGTAGCAAACGAAATCGAAAGACAACTAGTACATTAGGGTGGAGCAAAATATTTTTTTTTTTGTTGTGAGTGATCTAATAGTGAAAAATTGGTGCCTTTTAGACTCAAATTAATCCATGCAAAATATTATTTGATTTGATTTATAGTAATAGCCTCCGCAACGTCATTGTGTTTTTGAAAAAATATGGTTTTTAGACTAACATAAATTTTAATGAACATACGTCTTTTATTCCCAGAAATTATTAAAACTATAGTTTATTTTCTAAGAAGAACAAAAAAAAATGCATGATCTTGAAATGCATTGACTTGAATGCATGAAGTTTATAATAAAAAATAAGGTGAGTGAGGGAGCGCAGGAGGGGACTATTGGTTTTGACTCGAATTAGACTTGCGGTAGTTATTTAAGAAGTAACCTAACGTCAATTTTGTTTGGTAAAAAACATCCAAAGAACACGTAGTGTCTTTAAATGTCTTATTTTTAGTGATATTTGTGAGATAAAAGACAATATTCTACCTATATCTAACTATTTATGAAGATGTAATAAAATACTATGAATGGAAAAGCCATCAATTAAAGTTGCAATTGGAAACTGCAAAAGAGCCCACATTTTCAGAAATAGCAGATGTAGTGGCATCCAGGATTGAAAATATATGGCATATATTCCATCTAAATGCATCTATTCCGATAGTAACACCAACAAGGGTCGTACATATGTTAAAAGCATACCATTTAAAATGCAAAAACCTACTCCAGTCTGTCAAAAGGCTCTCTCCGGAAAAGTTTTCGACCAAGTAGTAAAGTCCTTTTTGATATTGCAGCATGCATGTATAAAGATTTCCCTAAATGTATCTGTCGCAAGGATAAAAAGGTTCCCAAACAAGAACATACTTTATTAATTGATCAAAGAACCTCTCGAAGTATGATAATAGATGGAATCGACGTGAGTGCTACCAAGAAGTTGCAAAATACCCTAAAGGAATGAGGAAACCGCCCAACTACAGCCTTAATTACTTTGTTATCAGTTATAGTAGTTAGTACTTCGGCGGTATCCTCAGCGTCTGAAAGTTGTAGTAGTTCAGATAATTTCACTAACACCATAGACAAAAGCTTTCCGAAAAAAAAGTATGCGTCGATTTTCCTACTTTTTCGAAGACATGTGACAGGTATGGTGTATGAGATAGAGCAGCTGCAGCGATTGCGTAGTCTATAGTGCCGCCTATAAATTCCAATGCTTCAACATATATTGATTTAATAAATTGGCAAAAAATATTAAGTGAACCACCGATCATGAAAAACTTGCCCGACCAAGAAATTCAGTATATCGTTTAATCAGGTGGTGTGAGTGAAGTGTTGTTTTTTAGGCTTCCATGCCACCATGCCAACTCAAGCTGTTGAATGGGCTGTAAAATAAAATTGACGACGATAGCTGCCACTTCTCAATGCATAAAAAAGTCACGATTAGGTGCAATAAGAGCCAAATTGTAATCACGAAACGTAATGCCTAAATTTGAAAGAAAAAGAGATTTTCGAGCAAAGTAATTGTTTTTTTTTTTTTTAATAATATTTTTATAGAAAAAAGTATTTTTGATAAGAGGTTATTAATATCTGAATATTATTATATTATAATCTTATAATTATAATATTATAATCTGAATTATATATTGCGTATCATTTATCACCCATTTATCCTTAAATTAAGCTTAATATTTAGCCATAACTGTATTAGACTTTTATCACTAAATTTAAATATTTGAGGTCAGTGCGGAGGCAGAAGCTATTCATTAAATTAATTCAAAAATTACATTTATTTTAACTTTAATGTAATGCACCAAGCCCCCCTATTACAACTTTAAATCTCGAAAAAAATATTTTTACATACATCCGTGCTCCACCCTATTGGACATACCAAAAGAATCGAGAACAGATGGCCCAAGAAAGTTCTGGAATGGATACCATCGGAACGAAGGAAGTGAGGACGACCGAAAAAAAGCTGGCAACACGACATAAAAGAAGCAATGGACGCTAGAAATTTAGAAGAGGAAACTTGTTACGATAGACAAAATTAGAAACTGGGGACAGAGAGGCGGCGACAGCCGTAGAAATCTGTTGTTAAAAAATTAAAGTAGATACATGTAATAGTTACGGCGCCAACTTCGGTACTTACGTACAACACAATGCAGACCAGACAATGGAGACTAGGCAAACAAGACTAGACAGATAAAAATAGAGCTACTAAAACAAGACTACAGAGATTATACTTATAAGACTAAATATGCAGTCTAGGTAGACAAGATGGATATGCAGTCTTATTTAGTTTTAACTAGCTTCATTTAGTCTAGGATTCTCTGGACCTTTCCAGATTTTAATTGTCTGATATCGCAAGGTCTTTTCTAGAAATTTCTAGTGTTATCTATCTATTCTTGTCTAGACTTGTCTTCTATCTAGTCCTTCGGCTGTGGCATTACCTGCCTTGTATGAAATTTACAACATTATCTGACTAGTTTCTATCCAATATATAAAGCTAGGTATTACTTGACATAGGCAATACAAATGACTCTGAATTCACAAACGTATTTCATGTTGTTTATTTAGCAATTTAGGGTTTCCTGTGCCATTTGAGTTTGACTTTTCAACAATATATTCACCTAAATTATTAAATCGATTAAATTAAACTAATTTGTTACATTCAATTAAAAATCTTATAACAAGCAGATAAAATCAAATATCTGGGTGTTTTCTTAGACAATAAGTTAAATTTTGTATCATATGCAAACTATACAGGGTTATTACAAAAGAAATAGACACTTTCAATGTTTTATTAACCCAAAACTAATAATGTTGTTATTAATTCGTTTAAACTATTTTACACAGTGATTCTTAAATCTTAATTTGGGAACTCATAGGTGCTCAATATGAATAGATGAACTCATAGGTGCTCCTCCTGTCATTCGGCACACATCAAGGCGATAGTCTAGTTCATTCCAAACCCTGTGTAACATATCCGCTTTGACATTTTCCACAGCTCTCGCGATGCGTTGGTTTAAATCATCTAAATCACTAGAAAGCGGAGGGACGTAAACCAGGCCTTTCACAGATCCCCATAGAAAAAAATCGCAGGGTTTAAGATCGTAAGAGAACGCGGTTGTCGGCTGTTGCAAGGCCAGTTCAGCGCAGCGGAAGTGTTTCGTCCAGATAATTTCTAACGACACGGTGCCAGTAAGGAGGCTCTCCATCTTGTTGGAAGATAAAGTTCCCACCTTCCTCATGCAGTTGAGGTATCAACCAATTGATCAACATTTGATGATATTTAGCTCCCGTTACTGTGTTTTCACATACTCCTTTGTGCGACATACAGCATAGAACACATTCACTTTTGGAGAATCACGCAAATGCTCCACCAACACTCGGAGGTTCAGTCCACCATATTCGGACGAGGTGTTTGTTTATTTACCTTGCCACATATGTGGAACGTTGACTCGTCACTGAAAATTATCCGATCGCAAGACTCATCTTCTTCATAAAGTTGCAGCATTTCATTGCAAAAATCTTTACGTTTAATGTCGTATTAATGTCTTTTACGTTTAATATCATATATTAACCTTTAATTCAAACACGCAATATGCTTTCTCAGTAGAGTTTGCTGCCATATTAGCTATTATGCTTGCGCAGTACTACCAACTGTATTATCGAAACTTCTACAGTTCCTCAATCTGACAGCGCAAAATGCATGTCAATATCACAAATAATTTTTGTTTTATACAATAGCCAAAGTGTCTATTTCTTTTACAATAACCCTGTATTTTACATAAGATGTCTAAGAAAATAGATACACTTTTTAAATAGAATAGGAAAGAATCTAAGCATGTAAACAAAATTGTAGTTATATAGATCATTGATTCTTCCACAATTTATGCTATGCAGTACTATATTATATAAGGTGACTAGACGTACTGATTTCGGCAGTACAGTACTTCTTTGAGATAGTCTGAACTGTCTAATTTTTAGGTTGCAGGTACTGCATTTGTACTGCCTTTCTTATAAGATGTACTGTTTGTACTACATTGCATGATATCGTAAAACTAAATTGTTTTAACTGTGATTTTATGCATCTTCAAAACGAATGCCGAATCACTTTTATCACTTTCGCCAAGCAGTTCGTTAGTTAGTATGACAAAGTCGGATGGATGGTGGAATTAATGTGTTGAAGCGGAATAGATGCGGTGTTGTATGAGCAGGACAAGCAGATGGGGAATCCCAAAAGATTCCGTTCTCAAGTAACTTTATTAATAGTAAAAACAATAAGTCAGGACAGACAGTTTTCCTTTATTTTTCAATGATCAGTTGTTCAATCATTTTCCTTTACAATGATCAGTTGTTTTATCTTGTGTTGATGGCTTTATTGATAGAGAATGATGATAGCAAGAATGATGATAGCAAAAATGATGACACTCTCGTAAAATGCACTATTTGTTGCTCAGAATTCAGTTTTGCTAATAGTGGCAAAGCGGCAAAAACAAAGCATTGCAAGAGTGATAAACATAGACTCATATTATTGCAGCAGTTTAATCGTCACACGTGATTGACTACTAGAAAAATATAACTTTTTCATTAGATGAACAATATTAATATCTGAGAAAACATTAGCATATCATACAATATGCCATTGTAGGTCAAATAGTGTGCAAACTCTTAAAAATTAATTGTGGGTGAACAAAATGCGAAGCAATTGTAGAATATCTACTGATAATAATGTTCTAATTACGCATTCGAATTTTTTAACAATATTTGGAAAATGCAAAAGTAAATGATAAACTTCAGCACTCATCTCAGAGCACTTAAAATAGTAACTTACCATAATTTGAAAGAAAAATAATGTGCATAAAAGATTAATACAAGAGTCACCAATCACCAATTTCTAAAGAAGCAGAAATAGAATTAAAAAAAAAGTTGGTATTCTACAACGAGATGGCTTTCGCCAACACCTACTGTGGAACGTGTGATCAAAATGTGTGATCCTTTCCGCTCGTACTTTAGTTTATTCCAGGGTCCCAAAATATTAAAAGAATTTCTCGAAAACCTGTTATCTGAAGTTACATTGCATTTCATTCATAGTCAACCTGTTGTAGTTCATATCACTACTAAAGAAATTGAAAGCTCTAAAGTATCAGATCTTCCGAGGTCAAAATTGTCTTAAATAATGTGTTGGAGCAAATAGTCGCTAGATATAATACTGGATTTATTCCATTAAAATTTAAACGCAGAAACTCGATACAATCGAGGAGTCAACTCCTGAAATCGAGGCGAAATTTTTTAAAGAAATTAAGTTTTTATAAAAATTCCTTTGAATATGTAAAAAATGAACAGATTGTCTAGAAGAGCTACACATTTTTGGATGGATATTATTAAAATATAATATAAATTGGGAAGGGATTTTGAAGACGGTTCATTGTGTAAAAGAAAACCATAAAATTGTTATCGATGATAATGAACTCTTCGATGAAGTAATTGAAAACATGTATTGTTTCACGGAAAAAATGAATGGAAGAAAAATAAAATAGATGTTAGTTTGCGTTGGATAGAAATATACAAATATTTTAAAGGTGTGCATGTTCCTAAAAAAAAAAACTTAAAATAACTTGATGAATTTACAATGTGTTTGCAGAGTACCAATGCGACTTGAATGAGTATTTTCAATCATCAATGATTTCTGAAGCAGTTGAACGTCAAAATTAAATATAGAAACCTTATAAGCAGGGGATTCAGTGTAGGTGAATCTGGAGCATACATGTGAAGAATTTTGAAATTAAAAAAAAAAAATTAAACATTATTTAAAAAAATATCATTCAATGAAAAATATAATTATATAAAAAAAAAATGAATCTCAAAAAAAATATTTCCTTTCACAATTTTTTTTGTAAAGCACATGCACAATCATTACACCTTCATCCATCTCGTACAATGTACTGCTTTCGCGTTTAAAAAATCTGGTCACCTTAATATTATATAAGTTGCCTGCGTATAAAATGAAAGAATTCCAAGTGGTACTATACAGATGTTTCCGAGCTATTTTTTAAAGCAATGTTTTAAAAGCCATTGGGCAGATGATTGCTTTCAACATCCTAGCTCTAATACACAAAATAAAATATAATTTGATGCCAGAATATATGGAGTTTATAAAGAATATGGTAAGCTCCGAAAATCGGGTTTCTCGTTCTTTTTTTACCTGATTTAATTGATGCAAATCATCTTCCACCGTGCTTTAGTAACAGCGGAAAAGTCGTCCGGTTCAAGAAATATATAGATATTTGTTATAAAAAATGACATTTTCAACACAACTGATGTGTATTACTGTTCACATAACTAAAACTTAAAGAAAAATTCAGAAAAACTTAGCAAAATGTTACAAAAAATGAGGTTTTGCAAAAACAGTAACCAATGTAATTAGAGTATTTTAAAATTTACAAGATAAATTTTACGTAAAGGTAACCCAGTGTGTACCTTGATATAAAAAACATAGACATAGTGAAAATAAATTTTCTGGTGGGATTTTACCAATCAATTGTATTTCTCTCAGCAATACATATATTAAAATTGAATATTTATTAAAAAAAACATTATCCTATATTGAATCGAGAGTTCGCTCTGCCGCGCGTATGTGGTCTTGATTTATCTGCCCGCTTCGCGTTGGGCAACCTAATCTAACCTTGGTTAAACCAACGGTCCTTGCCACATTGTCCTATATTAGATCGAGATTTTGCGCTGCCGCGCGTATGTGGTCTTAATTTATCTGCCCGCTTCGCGGTGGGCAACTTAATCTAACCTCCGCCACTAGAGGTTTTCTGTCAGTACTAGTCTTAAAATATGCTGAATATCCAGAATGGACAAATAATTTCTGGAAGCCATTTTTTTATATATTTTACGCAAACATGCGACGCAGAAAAAATCAAATAAATTATATGTTCATAAATAATTTTGTTGCCAAAATTAAATTTGGCACCGCTGACCCAGTTGTATGCACATTCTTAGTTATGTGACCAGTCATACACGTCAGTTATTATGTTCAAAATGTCAATTTGTTTTATTACAAAAACCCAAATATTTCTTAAACCGGACGACTTAGAAGCTTCATTTTACTTTTCAGCGCTTACTAAAACACGGTGGAAGACGATATGCATCAATTAAATCAGGCAAAAAAAACCGGAAAACCCGATTTTCGGAGATTATCTGTATGTGAGAGACATGACTATACACTAAGGAACACAACAGACTTTGACAAAGAATATTGTAGAACTTAAAGAAATTTTTTTTATGAGGGCTTGTCTGATGATGATAAATTACCACAATTCATAAAACATTGTAATATTTTAAGTACTTTTAAAAGGATTGTAAAAGTCTATATGATAAAAGAAGAAATGAAATGTAAAATTAAATTTTGGTAGTAGTTTAGTTTTGTCCATTTCTTTATGTATTACAAATTTGAAATGTAATATAAATTTGCTAATAAAGAGAGTATTATTATTATTACAATGGGGTGTTGAAGATTTTTATCAAATATTATCAAAAATTAATTTGAAATGGAATCTGTGTTAGTAAAAGTGTCTAATTTTGACCGTCTTTGACATGATTTGCCTTCCATATTCTTGTTATATCTACTCTGATTTAACAGAGATACATTTTTATAGGCTTGTCAAAGCCGGTACAGATGCTGCGTTTTGCACAACCTTTTGTTTGCCCAGTCACGGAATGAAAACGAAATGAGAACGGAATGAAAACGGAATGAAAACGTTGTAAATTGTAGAGCGCCTACATGGTGCAGATATATCTGTATATTTCGCACAGTTTTAGTGACATCGTCATGGAGGAGGTACTACTCTGGTCAATTTTGAACAAAATGAATCGAAAAACGGAGCTACATGCTACATGCATACAGTCTACATGCTCCGACTTGTCTGCACAGTTCATAAATATCTATGATCTTTACCTCAGTTATCGCTGCAACTGTACCGTCTCCGCGTATTTTTTCTATCTACACGCAACGTTTTATCTGAAAAGTGTTGAACTGCGCAGACAAAAGGTTGTGCAAAATGGAGCGTCTGGACCGGCCTTTACGACTAATATAGAGACAAAGTTGACTTGTTAAATCAAATCTTTCAATTAAATTAAGTCTTGCATAATATTGATCAGCATTAATCTTATATCACTGCATACATTAATAAGTACTTACTTATTAACGCCACCACCGCAATATATTGGATCGAGATTTCGCGCTGCCGCGCGTATGTTGTCTTGATTTATCTGTCCGCTTCGCGGCGGGCATACTAATCTAAGCGGGTTAAAAAGTATTTTGAGTTTTAAAAATGTTTTAATTTTAAATAAAATGTTTTATGTTATGATTTAACATAAGAAATTTAAGTGTAGATTGGCGACATTTAAAAATGTAGTGGTGATGGCGTTAATACGTAAGTACTCATTAATGCACTACTTAATGTCCTAATTAATAGTCTACTTAAGACTGAGTCCACTTCTATAATTGAATCAATTCCTGCATAACATTGAGGACTTGATCTAGTTTAGTATATTCATTGCTAACTCTTATTCCACGTTTAGTTTATACGATCTAGTATCAAATTTGTTGGATTAATATTGTTAACATATAAAAAGTAGTAAAATAATACATACATGCTGCAAACGTAACATATGCTTCTCTGTTATAAAATGTAATATTAAATACCTTATTATTCCATCGTAAAGCAAACAGCAACAAAATTCAGCGCAATAAACACAAGCACTAATTAATAAAAAATCCGCACAACTAACCGTAACACGCTTCACCTCAACTATCGCACTCGGACTGATCGCAAAACTGTCCGATCGCCCCGATTCTCCTTATCATAATTTTATTTTATGCAGCTCCTAACAACCGGTTTAGCTTAGAATTCGCTGCGTTTTGTTTAAAATTGAATATTTTTGTTCGATTAAATGCATTTTATATATTGTGCATTAGATATTCGACAATTTGCGAAGATGTTATGAAATAAATTCAATAACGGTTTGATTAATTTTCATTTGTGATTTTGGGCTTTTTATGTAGCCATTGCAGAAAAACTAGTCACGCTTGTTAATTCTAAATTACTCTCAAATTCAAAATCGAATATAATAAAAAAGGCGAGATTACAAAATTATACATAATAACAAGGTCTATATAAAGAGTGTCTATATAAAATCATAACTTTTTAAGAACCCTTGTGATTTAGATGAAACTGCTTTGAAATAAGGACCGAGTTCAAGAAATCATTTGAAAATAGTCTTATAACTAATAAATTTAAATAATTGCCCGGCACAATTTAAATTGATTGTAGTGGAAGGTGTAAAGTGTATTGTTCTATACGAAAATGTCGTTCTTTGGTGAAGGAATAAAAGGGAATTTTAGTCCAATTTATATTCCGTTGATGATGATAATAAACGCTTGAGAACGCGATAGATAGACGGAATGTAAAACAATATGGAAATCTAACACGCCCCGTAGACTCTCTCAATGTGCTGCAGAAATTTAATTCCCAGGACGCCTTGTGTCGTAATTAGAAGAGGAGCGTTCGAAAATAAAGATTGTTGATCCGTACTATAATTGTGTGTATTGTAACTTGTAGACGAGACATTTAGAGGAGTAAATAGTGCAGACGACATTATCATTTAAGACGGTTTATAGTGTTTTACTAGGAAGACGTCTAAACATTTAATGTAAGTACTTCAACCCTTATTTGCACACACGGTATTATCACCACCTTACCGCTTCTATCGATACAATCTACACACACCGAACAAATTTTCAACATGATAAACGGACTTTATTCCTGCAACATGCAACTACAACCGTTAACATATCTACTATCTTTTGAATTAGCGCTTGGTATGTTTACACGAAAACGACCCTAATTTCAGCCAGTGGCCCTAAACACACAATCCGTTAAGATTTAGCATATAGAAGCAGCTTTATGTCGGCACCAAATAGCCATTTGTTATTGAATTTCGAGAGTAAAATATGGAGTGTAGTTTCAATTAAAAGATAAGAGGACAAAAAAGTTTTGGAAGCAACAGTATTTTTAATAGTTTTATAAATCGTTGTTTTGAATAGTTATATCAGGAAGAAAAAACGACAATGATTGTGCGATTTATTTGCCGGAGCAAAAATACTAGATAAAATTGCTATTATAATAAAGCTGCGAGACAGTTAGTGGGAATATAATATTTTTAAAAGTTGATAGAATGCAGCTAAAATAATTCATTTTACAATTATGGAAAAATATACAAATTCATACTTAATCCCATTTAAGTACCTTTTATTATATTATTTCTATCTTTTTTGTTTTTCTTATAATGAGACAATCCGCCTATCCTGTACTTGGGGGGCCTCATATTCAAATTTACTTGGTGCCCCATTAAGCTATAATGCACTTGCTATACCCTGTAATTAAAGTTACAGGGCATTTTGTTCGCATAGAAATTGGTATAACATAAGTAGTGCTTAATATTAATTAATGAAAATAATTAATCCATGAATTATTGTAGATGGGATTCCGACAGAAAGCAATAACCGCATATTACACTAATTAATAGCGGTCCTAATCACCTTCCTGCAATAACACTGTGAGCACAGTCCAATGTTATAACGTCAGACAATGGATGTAGTCCGTTATCTACCATATTGGCGGGCAAGGAACCGATCGCCTGCACGAGATATACAGGTATAACAATCATATCGTGAATATGCATGGGGATCGAGGGGGGCACTATTTAGAATTGTCTTCATTTACATGGGAAGTACCGTGGCACAATGCACGCTGCCTTCGTCTACTATTTACATGCCATTCCGTTCCCATTCCGATAAAACCAAACTGTTTAGAGGGTAGACGTTAAACTGGAATTGGGATTAACTTAATCAGTATGAAATAAGTATTAATAGGGCTATAGCGTGTGAAAAGGGCGTTTATCGAGAGGCTTGTTGATTAACTCAAGATTTGGGCGGAGAAACTGTGTAAATATTTGCTTTATTCATATAATGGATGTTAGTTTTTTTAATGTAAATTTTGAAGGGTTAATTGATTCAGACGGTAAATTTGGGAAAAAGGGGGCTTGAAATATTAAATTTAGGAAAGCTTTAAGGAAAATTGATTCGAATTATATATTCTGTAAGGTCGTGAAAAGAACGCGTGTTCAGCATAAAATAGCATTGCACATTTTAGGTATACTCCTCTCAAGATTCGAGTCCGTTCCAATATCTAGAATCTCACTTCCTATTTCAATCTATGCGCATATATATATATATATATATATATATATATATATATATATATATATCTATATATATATATATTATATACATATACATATAATATATATATATATATATATATATAAAAGGAAGATTTTATGCTTGGTATATTTTGAGGTAGAAAATTTGTGTCTAGAAATAATTTCCTAAAATACCTTGAAAAGCTTGTAGGGAAGTAACCAATAAAACTAAAACAGCGAAGATCCTTATACGTCGTTTTCCGCCCATTTTCTTCATCTCGTAAGACGTTTCGGTTTCCACAGATCTATTTACATCACCTGAGCTATAAAGAAACACAAATATTGCAGTTCGATCGATCCCGCCGCCCTCGACTTCTTCGACAGACACACTACTTCGTAGTTCTTGTCCTGCACATAAATCACCAGTAACAAGTGGTTTGTGATTTATCTCCGCGGACGAAAACTGGGAAAACGTAATTATATGACTGAGTCTTTTTTGTAAAACTTTGCGCTCTATTAACTTTATACGGTCCGATTAAAAAGTTTTTTTTGGGAACTGAAAATGTTTTAAACTTTTTTTTAAAACTCAATTACAGCGGCATTATTAATTAATTCATCCAAACGGAGAAAACTTTAAGATCCGTTAAACACATGATTAAATGGAATTATTAATGGGTTTCAACCATCCCGAGAGATTTTCAATATCAGGATAATGCGCGCTATAACACGACCCGACAAAACTCAGTTGCGTTCTCGCGTTCAGAGGAAACCCTGCTACTGAGGTCCTGCCGAGTATTCATCAGTATTTCACCGACGGTTTTTCCGACAAACGCATGCGCCGCTTCCGCCAATCCGACTGTACATTCGGCGACCGTTTTTCCTAATTCTCACTTTGTTTTACTAAAGCGTAAATTCACGTTACTAAAACACGTTTGCTGCTATTTCCACGATCAAAATAAATAACATTGCCGCAAAAATGAAAAATTAAGGGACACAAAGCTACCAAATATGTGTTCAAGGACTTGGCGAGGGATTTCTTTCCCGATTATTAAATATTTGCCGCGGTGGAAATTATTCTTGGTAAACTTAAGGGTTTTAATTAAAAAGATAAATAAAGTGTTTAATTTAATAATTTCTCGTTCAAGTGCACATTAAAATAATTTTCAAAACGTCTTAACTTCCTTTTTTCATTTCGTTTCCTCATAGATTAACTAAAGCAAATTTGCTAATGTTTGTCATAATAAATCCCCTCAAAGATATATTTGATCCTACAAGATGAAAAAAAGAAGATTATAATCAATTCATTGTTAATACCTATTGGTTTCATATCTTACTTATTCATACAATCTGTGATATGAACTGTTTTTTCATCTAAAGGGTGACAAATTAAGTGTCCTGTTTTTACTTAATAAAAGTAAAGACTTATTTTCCATAAATTGAACTTTCCAATATTCATTAAACCTTCGATTTTTTTGTGAAAATGGAACGGTGGACGATTCAACAAAAGATTGCATGTGTAGAGCATTTTATTAGAACGAACTCAGGCAACACACTTATAGTACACTTATTATTTAAACTCGGAGGTGGTTTCGGCAAACAGTTTAGTTTTCCATCGCTGCCAAATTGCAGGACATTTGAAACATGGGTCGAAAAATATCGTCGAACAGATTCTCTTAAGGGTACTAAACTTGCAGAGAGGAAAAAAACTACTACAACACAAGTGAATACTTGGCAAGTTATGAGCAGAATTGAAGAAAATTAGAATCAAGGCGTTCGACGTTTATCGTCGCCAGTAGCAATTTCAGGTGAGTCTGTAAGAATAATTTAAAGTAAGACTTGCTCTTCCGGCCTTACAAATGGTACAAAGCCCAAACCCTTCTTCTTGAGCAGATAATATAATTTTTTTGAATTCATTGGGAGAGGAGCAAACAAAACTTACGTTCCTGGTCGGCCGAAAACTCTCAAGTTATATTCGAAGAAGAGCTGCATTCTCAAAAGGTAGCTGTGTGGTGTAGAATATGCTCAGATGGAGTATTGGGACTGTATTTTCTTGAAGATGAAATGGGAAACGTAGTATAGGGTGCTCTAAAACCGATTGTTCAGTTTTGGGGGGCTATTAAAAACAAACGGCGCAAGTAATATAAATGGGGTTTATATTATTTCATTCGGTATTTCATCATGCCGTTGTATGTATCAAGTGTTGAAGATGACATCAGAAAGATGATGACCAAACCTTGCCAACTACTGATAACAGCACAATCCTCCATAGCCAATGAGACCTTTCACAGGTTCCTATTCCCACCACAAGGGATATATCGGCCTGTCAAAACTGTACTATTTGTTTTGACGCACCCTATAGATGTCAATAATGGACGCTATGTGGAGATACTACAAACGTTCTTAATTGGCATCCAATAGTATCGCTCAACTCCGATTACCAATAAACGATATTTGGTATCAGCCAGATGCTGCAGGGTCTAATGTATCCAACATGATGCTGCCACTGCATCCCTTCACTTATTTGGCGGGTCTATTCTACACAGCTCATGTGCTTTGGTTAGTTTAAGTGGTCTCTAACAGAATGACATCATTCTGTACGTTTAGGAGCATGAATGCTCCGTTGCATGAATCGTTGATATGATCCTGAAGTAGTGTTTCGTGCAAGATGGCATATCTTGGCATATCGTAATGATGGTATCGACTGTTTCTACACCGAGTTCACTGTGCAAGTCGCTGTTGCGCACATACTATGGTGCATTGGCGATAGCACGTAACATTTTGTTTTGATAGCGTTGAATTATGTTGATTTTTTTAGCACATCCCAATAATTTGATGCCATATGACCAGATAGGGCGCAATACCTGTTTGCATAGGGTTAGCTTCTTGTGCAGTGTTAGTTCGGAGCAATGTCCTAGGAGCCAATAAATTTTTCTTGTTTTCAGTTGAAGTTCCTCTTGTTTTTTTTCTTAGTGTGCTCCTTCCATCGAAGTTTTTCATCAAGCGTCATGCCCAGTTATTTTGCAGTGTTGGCTGGTTGGATGTCATTATATATTATATATGAGGGGTATATTTTCAACCTTTTTATTGGTAATGTATGTAGACTTTGATTCATTAAGTTTGAGTCACCATTTACGAGTCCAGGTGGTAATAATATTTACTGCTATTTGGAATTATTTATCAAGTTATTCTAATGATTGCTATACAGTTTTTACAGTTGCCATCAATGCAGTGTCATTCGCAAAGGTAGCAGTTATCGTATTATCAGTATTAGGTGTACCCTTTGTATAAAATTGATACGTGGTCTGTTAGAAAAGTATCCGACATTTAGCCGGTAAAAAAAGCAAGCATACCTGGAGCGTTGGAAACCTAATCACCCTCAAAATAGTCTCTTTGGGACTTCACACACTTCCCCCAGCGGTGCCGCCATTGTTCGAAGCATTTCGAAAAATCCTCTTTCGAAATCGACTTTACCTCGGCTGTCGTTGCAGCCATAATGTCCTCTTTTGTCTAAATTCGCATTTCTTTTAATGGCCTCTTGACTTTGGGGAATAGCCAGAAGTCGCAGGGGGCATATCAGGAGAGTAAGGAGCCTGTCGAACCAGAGGAGTCTGGTTTTTCGCCAACAAAATTTGAACCAAGTGCGAAGAATGTACTGGAGCATTGTCTTGATGAAGTCGCCAATTTCCTGGTGACCACAACTCCAGTCGCTTGTGCCGCACAGCATCACGTAGGCGACGAAGGACATCCCTATAGTACTCTTTGGTAATTTTACTTGCATTGAAAAATCGACGAGAGCACCTCACACTACGTCACTCGAATACTGCTCCACAGCAACTGACACTAAGCTACAGGCGGAAAAAAAATCACGCATGCGCACGAAGGTTCAAGGTCGGCTCATGCAAGCGCGCTTGATTAAATCTAACAGGTGTTCAAAATAAAAAAAAGGTCGGATACTTTTCCACGTATTTAACAGCCTTTAACAGCCCACGTATAGCTCCGGGCCCAGTACATTTCAATGAGGCACCCCAGAACTGATGTTCCGAAGATCGGAGATCGCGTCCTCATATTTAATGCTAAATTTTCTTTCGGGTATGTATGATTTTATTAGTAAGTAGTAGTCAGGTAGGTTGGATTTAAGTTTGTGCAGTAGACCATCATGCAATACCCTATCTAACGCTTGTGCGACTTCGAGGAACAGAGTAGAGCAAATATTTTTGTCATCTATCGATTTTTCGATGACGTTGGTAATTATGTGAACTTGGCCATTGGTTGAGTGGTTGGTTCGAAATCCAAATTGACGGGCCGGCACCAGCTCATATTTGTTTATTATTAGCTTGAGACGTTTCATGATCAGCTTCTCAAAGAGTTTGGACATGATCAGCAGTAATGCGATTGGCCAATACGACTCCACATCATTGTGATTTTTGCCAGGTTTTGGTAGCACAATTACTTCCGAGACCTTGCATGCGGTTGGTATATGCTTTAGACCAGAGTTTCCCAAATGCCGGGTCCCGACCCGGTACCGGGCAACGGAAAAAAAATACCGGGTCGCAAACGAACTTTTGCTGTTTTTTATTTTAGTTTATTCATTTTCACGAAATCATTTTTCACAATCATTTACGAGTTGCCTATTTCTTGCAGGTTAGAATATGTAAGCGCATTTCTGACTAATTCACTCTCATTTTCGATTTTTCTTCTTTTAAAATGTTCATCACGCCATTTTGCAATATATTTAAATTCTTATCACATGAATTTGCCTGAAAACCTAGTTATGGCTTCTTATGAAATATCCAAATTACTTGGTGAGACTGGCTACCCTCATACAATTTCCGAAAAGTTACTAATTCCAGCAATGAAAATAATAGGTACTCGAATATGTGCTAAAATGTGACATTACAAGACAATAATGTCGGAAGAAGAGAATTACAATGCTTTTATGAAGACATAATTACAAAAACAGTTTTATCTTCCATGTTCCATCGTTCCATGCGAGAAGAAATTTTAACTGCATTAAAGGATCATCTGCAAATATTAAAGAATATTTTCCTGCAATCAACCGCAACAAATTATGGATGAGAAACCCGTTTACACTGAATGTAGAATTTGAAACAGAATTAGTACATACGGATGTTGAAATTATAATTGAAAGCTACTTTTGTTTTACCATCAGTAAAATGATCCATTGTTTATCTTCTTTTAATTTAACAATTACTCATAAAAAATTTTAGGTACTGGGTCACGAAGGAAAAATATTAAAATAACCGGGTCACGAAGAAAAAAGTTTGGGAAACGCTGCTTCAAACGAATTGCGGCATTGAATAGATAGTCAGATTAGTGAGCTTTACCAAGGATTTTCTTCGCAATTTCTTGGATTTTATCGGTAATTAGGTCGAAACCGGGTGCTTTCTTTGGATTTAGATTTGTGTGAATCTCCTTGGCTACTTCTTTGGGTGTTACTAGCGGGATTGTATCTTCGTAATTGTTTCTAGGAAGCATTGGGAGTTCATCCGATTTGAGGAGGAATCTGCTTTCCAAATGCTCTGAGAGGGTGTAACTTGTCCTGTTGAGAGGGAATAACCGCTGATAATAACACAGATGACCCGAGATGAACTCTAGAATCTTGACGTAGAAATGAAATATTGAAGTAGTGAAAGGCTCACACAATGCATCTGTGTGCTAAAGCGCTGTGTGCTAAAGAGTAACAGAATATTTCAATGTTCCTCCCTTGCTTTAACTAGTAAATCTGTCCCAAAGTGGATGTTATTATCACTTTTCAATTTTGAGTAGGCATTGCCTATGTGACTATATAAATCGTTGTCAATTGGAAATCTAGTATGCTCAACAAAAAATGTATTGTCCACTTATTTGGTCTTTTTGATAATTGCATGATTAAAATTAGGACACTCTTAATTTGTCACCCATTAGAATAAGCCAGAGCTTTTAGAAGAAGTTGCAGTCTCCATAAAGAGCTAAAACTTCTAGATTTAACTACAGTTTCTAGAAGAAATTTCAGTTTCTAGCAGTTATTAAAATTTTCTGATTTAACTAAAATCAATAGTGGTTATTCATAAGCACCTATCCCCCGATTTACACGGTATTCAATTTACATGGTAATGTTTTACACTGTTTTTTAAAAGCTGACTAAAAGTTGCCTTAGTGACAAATTCTAAAACCGCAAACATCAAAGTCATACGTTTTATGTAATCAAGGAAAGAAAGAAAACGAAAGAAATCTACTCAGGTAGATCAGTTCTGGCTTTATCCAAGAACGCATCTACCTTGTAAATCGAGGGATGAGGGTATAACTTTATTAGGTTCTTTTCCAGAATATTTGTTTCCCCGTACATTTTAAAAATATTTATATCTTCGCCCAATAAACCATTTAAATTAAAAAAGTATAACAGTACATTATAAAAATAAAATAGCAAACCTATAACTATAGAATTAACTTAAATAACTGAAGTTAATACAATTTTGTTAATAACATTTCTCATATTTTTAATTATTTTTATAACTCGCTTTTCAAAATTTTATTAGTAACACGCTAAAAAGTAGTTTTTTCTTTATTGAAATAACAGTGAATAAAGTAATATAGATGGATTGTTAACATTTATGGTGTATTATTAAATTCAGCTTGATTGACTGACGGCATCGATCGTGTTGTTTTCACAGCTATATCCACATATTATTTTTTTTTGTAGGATATAAAAGCGTCAGCTAGGGCTTTTCTTAAAGATTTTTTTTTCTATATTTATGAAGAATAAACCATTAAAATATTGCACAACTTGGACTTCCACAAAAGAAATCTATACATATATATATATATATATATATATATATATATATATATATATATATATATATATATACATATACATATATATATATATATATATATATACATATATATATATATATATATATATATATATATATATATATATATATATATATGTATATATATATATATATATATATATATATATATATATATATATATATATATATGTATATATATATACAGGGTGGGGCACATAAAGTGTTACAGAGCAATAACAGTCAAACTATTGATTATATTCAAAAAAGTTTCAGACAGATGTTTTAGGGATCGAGAGGGCCGTCATACTGGACCTCACTATTTTTTTATCGGTGGAGGCGCTGAAGCAAGGTCACCTCCACTTTTTTAAACGGAATCATGTATTTTTTTTTCGATAATATTATTTCCGATTTTAAGACGAATTCAACGACCTGCAACACAAGGTCATTCTAGTCATGCAAAGTATGAAAATAGTCGAAAATATCGGAATAATCACTTTCAAAGGATCGACTAACCTTGGTTTCGGTCTAGCTACAGAAGATGCTCGAAGTGGTGACGCTCGATTTGTAAACACTGGTTAATCTGCTGGTGAAAAGACCGTCTAACTTCAGTTAACATTTGTGGTGTAATTTCGGTACAAGCTCGGCGGATTCTTCCCCCCATGTCATCAGGCGTGGTAGGTGCTACCGCCATTACGCGATCTTTGATAAACCCCCATAAAAAGTAATCGAGTGATGTTAGATCTGGCGAACGAGGTGGCCAAGCTACAGGACCGCCTCGTCCTATCCACTTTTCGCCAAAAATATCATTCATCACTTGTCTTGAACACAGAGCATAATGGGGAGGTTCACTGTCGTGTTGCATCCACATGTTCATGCGAACATACAAGGGCACGTCTTCTAGTAATTCAGGCAGTACGTTTTGCAGAAAGTTTGCGTAAACTTGCCCAGTCAAGCAACCTTCAAAAAAATATGGACCAATGACGTGATCGCTGACAATGCCGCACTAACAATTAACGGACCACGGATGTTGAAATGGTACAGCTCTCATCCATCGAGGATTCTCACATTCTCGCCTATTCACATTTGCCGTATTTCTGAAGTTAGATTCGTCAGAAAAAAGCACGTGACTCAAAAATGAAACATCTGTGCGCATTTTTCTACGAATCAAATTACAGAAATTAACGCGATTTTTGTTATTATATACAGAAATTAACGCGATTTTAAGTTATTGCCGTACAGTTCCTGGTGTAAAGACATACGGTACGGATGGAACTTGTGTTTATGCAAGATCCATAACACAGATCGCCTACTAATTCCACTCTCTCTTTCCATTTGCCTGCTGCTCGAATGTGGATTTAGTACAACAAAAGCTAACATAGCAGCCGCATTATTATTATTAGTAACCGGTGGACGTTTCACTCGTGCTTGTTTCACTGTACCGAAGCGACAGGAATTGTCAGCTAAACGCTTAAAAGCCATGTGCGATTTTTGTCGCGGATCCGGATATGTTCTTGAAATTCGTTCATTTTCGCGATTCAATGTTCTCACATTAGAAGGTAAACCGTGACTAACTGATATGTCAACAGAAAACCAAGGTTAGTCGATCCTTTGAAAGTGATTATTCCGATATTTTTCGATATTTTCGACTTGTTTCATACTCGGCATGACTAGATGACCTTGTTTTGCAGGTCGTTGAATTCGTCTTAAAATCGGCAATAATATTATCGAAAAAAAAAAATACATGATTCCATTTAAAAAAGTGGATGTGGTGGCCTTGACGTAGCTTCAGCGCCTCCACCGATAAAAAATAGAGTAGTCCAGTATGACGGCCCTCTCGATCCCTAAAACATTTGTCTGAAACTTTTTTGAATATAATCAATAGTTTGACTGTTATTGCTCTGTAACACTATATGTGCCCCACCCTGTATAAATAAATATATATATATATATATATATATATATATATATATATATAGTAACTACTAACAACAATATATTTAACATATGTGGAAAAGATCACAGAAAAACTATTGATAGTAGCAGAATTGTTGACCACATGATGTTGAGAAGGTTTTTCAGCCGCATATAGAATACACAGGAATCTTGGTTCAAGGAGTTAGAGATGCAAGAAGTGGATATAACATAGGAGGATAGCCAGAAACGCGTTCCGCTGAAGAAGAAACTCAAATGTATTTAAAATATGCATTTAATTTACAATAATTTAGAAAAGGATTATTTTGAAAAAGTTGCGGGCAAAAATCCGAAAATATTTTGCTCGTTTTCATAAGCGGTAAATTTAGGCTTTCGTATCACCAAAATAGAAAAGGCTGATAGTGTTTGTTTTATACAAAATTTCGTCTCTGATATATTATATGTCCATATTCATCATGGCATGTCAAAATTTGTGATTTTTTATAACGCGAGTTTATAAGAATCCTGTTTTTTGACACCCCTCCAACTTCCGAAGTTTTATCTTACTTATTGTACAGGATGTTTACATTACAGTGTATCTTGTGATTTCGTTTTCAAGGGGTGATTAAACATCCGAAAAGAAAGTCATTAATGTATAAATTCTTAACAAAAGTTGCTTAATAAGAGAGATATTACTGTTTTAATTTTTTCATTGTTTTTTAGTGGCGATTAAGCCTAATTAATTAAACATTATTTCAAATGTTTTCATGGAATCCACTTTACACTAGTTGTTCAAATTAACGCCGAGTTATTGAACGCAAAGTCTCACTCTATTTATTCATGAATTGGTATAATTTAATAGGCTTTGGCCTTGCTGTCGAATTGTCGCCGCAGCTGTCTAAACTCGCTAACAAAGATCATCTGAATTAATTATTTCGTTGATGTATACTATGGTCTTCGTAACGCCCAATAAATAGAAAACTTAAGTCAAAAGAGTTAAGGTCAGATGACCGAGGAGGCCATGCCACAGAAACAACCTCGACCAATACACTTATTTTCAAATACATTATCTAAATGTTGGCGAACTTAACGATTAAAATGCGGCGGTGCGTCATCTTAAAAAATCCACATATGTCGACGTACATCCAATGGAATTTTTTGCAATAGTTTTATCAAATGATTTTGCATAAAGAAGAGATTTCATTTCCACTCAATGGATTTGGCAACGTATGTGAGCCAATAAGTTGTCCGTTAATTAGTCCGGCCCAAATGTTTATCGAAAATCTATGCTGGAAATGATTACGATGAATAGCATGTGGATTTTCGACAGCCCAAATATGACTATTATTTATGCTGTTACGTGTAACGTTGCTTCATCAGTTGCCAATACAATGGAAGAAAAGTTTGGTATTTCAGCATATTTTTCTAGAAACCATGGGCAAATATATAAACCCAAAGGATGATCTTAAAGTTATAAATCCTGTATTTTTTGTAAATGAAAAGGAGACTTGACTCTCGCACAGTGTTTGCCAGTCAATTTTATTTGAGACATCTACTTGCCGAGACATTTGTCGAGTACTAGTAAAAGGATCTAGTTCGACAAGACTTAAGGTTCCTTATTCGGCCGACACCAAAATTCGTTGGTGTCGGCCAAGTCCACTATCCCGACCTCGACGTGTTTGCAGTACACATTCTTGTTGTGCATGGTTTACTGGATGTTTACTATTAGCGGTGAATTTTGTGGAATAGGTGTTGGCCTGGTAGAAACCGCTCAACGTACAATCGACTTGCAGCAGCATAACTCTCGAGTGCTTCCCCATAAATTAGCAACATGCCAAAGTACTGGCTGTTGGGGAAATGAACCATTTTAACTTTCCTTATTACGATTTATTCAGAAGAATTTATTTCAAATCACAGTGCATTAGGATTGCCAACCGTCTTTTGTTTCAAAGGACAGTCCTTTATTTCAGCCTCAATGTCCTTGTCATTTACTCAACAGGCAATGGGCATCAAATGTCCTTTATTTCTAGTTTGTTATAAACTAAACACAAATAATTCCCGCATAATTACTACTGCTAATAGTGCGATATGTATACATAGTTTCCTTGTCGAGTCAATATTGTTAATTTTTGCTTAATTAAAGTGTTGTAGTGTACTACACATTGCTACATAATATTTTCTATCTATCAATATTGATTATTCTTCTTAGTGGGTTTACACAGAGCTACAGTATATTTTTCTAGGTGCTACTGTAGCACTAGCGGTAGCGCTGTTATATATGCGCTGCATCTATATTAAAGGTACATATTTGTAATCCTTTGTTTTTCATATTGTGTAATCTATTTGTAAATAAATAATTTTGTTTCAAGTACGCAAAAATGGATTCAAACTCAAAGAAGAACGAGCGACTTATTTAATAAAGAGTGGCAGACCAATAATAACTGGTGAGCACTAACAAGTTATATTTACGAAGCCCAATGCACATTATTCAGAACTAACTTAACATAACCACAGAATGTTACAGCAAAAACAAGAGAAGTACATGTAACCAGGAATGATAATCATCATGGATGACGGATGAGATACTGAACCTAATGGAGAAAAGGAGATTGAATAAAGAAAACCCAACAGTATACAGGAAGATACATGTGGATAACGGAGGAAAGACCAGGAAGGCAAAAGAAAAAGAAAAATTGTAGTAATTGAGGAAGGTCAGGAGATTGAGCTTTATCAAAGTAAATATGATACTTCACTGATATTCAATGTACACAAGAAAGTAAGAGAAATAACGGGGAGACACAGGAATAGCATCAATAGAAAACTAGTGGAAGAAACAGCGAACTATGTGGTAGACTTAGAAGACAAGAAAAAGATATGGAAAAAGTTTATAGAAAATATATTTCATGGCACTAGATGTGCTTTCACTCCAATTACAGATGATATAATTGGTATGGTTATATTAGAAGTAGAAGTTCAAACAACCATAAATCAGATGAAAGACGGAAAGGCTGTTGAAGTAGAAGCAAAGTTCTTAAAATTGATGGATGAAAATCACGTAAAATGGTTAACCCAAATTTTTTATTTTAAATTAAATTTATGTATCCGGAAATATTCCATTGGAGTGGCTGAACTTTGGAGAGTTATTCTGCTCAAAAAACCAAATACAAAACAATGTAGAGATTATTGTACGATAAGCTTGAGAAGCCATCTCTGGAAAGTGTTTTTGAGGGTGCTATATAGAAAAATATATAGACTATGTGAAGAACAGATAGCCTCTAAATAGTTTGGGTTTGTTAATGCAGTGGGTACTAATCAAGCCTTGTCCAGTGTGAAAATACTGTTTCAGAAATGTAGAGTTGTAAATAAAAATGTATTTGCTTGCCTAATAGATTACTACAAATTGATGGAGACTTTGAGAAAGATTTCAATGGAAGAAAGAGATTTGCGAATCATCAATAATCTGTATTGGAATCACACAGCGGCAGTCGTTAGCGTCGGTCAATCGGGCGAATGCCCGGGGCCCACGGGCTAGGGGGGGGGCACAGAGGCACCTTATTTTAATCAACAATAAAGATGATTTGAAACATAAACTAGGAGGTAACTTTTAAAACGCATTATTCAACTCTTATTTTAGTTTTATTTTTCTGTTTTAATAGCATCATTGTAACTTTCAGATATAGATTTCTTAATGCTGTGTAAAAAATAGATATTCGAATTAATAACGTAATGGAAGGGCAAGGATTTACTGAAAAACAGGTTTTTATCAAATACTGCGTTTGGAAAGTTACCTCCTCAAATGTATTAAATCAAACGAGTATGCAATAATTAATTATTTATTTAGTATCAATATGCATGCAGAATAAACAGAAATCGCTTTGCAAAGCTTCCGCGAACAGACCTTGTAAAGTAGACTCGTCTTGTCTAGTTATATAAGTATTGTGCGTCAATTATAAACTGTCCGGTGGGCAATTTAATTTATGTTTGTATAAATAAAGGTAAAAGAGACACACTGGTACACCGTACGCGATGCAACGAGGAGAATTAGTGTTCACACTCGTCCCGCGTATGCAACGTAAATTTTGCATCAGACGCTGTTGTAATTTCTTAGAAGGTGCACTAGTGCCTTTATAAGTCATGTATTCTGATTCTGATAGCGAGTTTGAGGATGATTTATTGAGTTTACTATTATTAAATATTTCCGCGCCACATAAACAAAAACTAGAGTTAAGAGGAGAAGATATTGGGTCCGTGAGATAAATAAACAAAGAGAAAAAGTTGGAGAATACCATACATTAATGCAGAAACTGGAATCTGATGAAGATTCTTTATGTACTGTCACATGTCTAAAATACAGTTTGAGGAGAACGCTTGCATCAAAGGTCTATTTGTGTATGACGTGCTACGCATAAGTTCTAGAAATACACTGATCACACGCGTGGATAGCGTTCCCTTCCCACGAACCCACGAACACGAAAAAACCTTCCCACGCCGATCTGGACATCGCAGATCGACGTTGCGTGTGAGGCGTGTGATTGCGTTGCATACGATAAGTGTGTTTCTATGGCATACTTTTAAATCTAAAATCAAGTGTGCACAAGAGTGCAGATACCGTAATGCGTTGCATACGTTGCGTACGTGGGACCAGTGTGTCTCTAGCTTTACTTATACCCCTGCACAGTGCCTCTGCAACTGGACCTTAATTGTAGGTAGGATTGGCGATTACTATTACTTACTTTTCATATATTTTATTATCATATTACAGAAACCGCAAAAATGAAACCTACTGGAAAGAAATATGAATCTGGCTACCAAAAAAGAAAAAACCCGAACCAAAAAAAAAAAAAAAAAAAAATGCAAATCAAACAAAAAGGAAGTCTACTAAAGTTAATTCCAAATGCTTCAACTTCGAGTAGTAAACTAAATTAGATTTCAATACCAAAGAAAATTAATATGAAAAGAAATAAATTGGAGAACAAAATTAGCGGAAATGGAGAAAAGCTGATGTTTTATATTACATGTAAAGATGTAGGTACAGAGGAAACTGATTCTGATTCAGAACAAATTATTGATATGTTTGAGAGAGAAGAACAAAAGGAAAATTCTGAATCGATATACGTAAAAGAATTAGACGACGAAGAAGAAATAAATTCAGATAAGGAACGACTTTTTTTAATAAGAAATAATCCCAAGCAAATTGTTGATTATGAGTTTACAATTGATTCAGAATACCGAAAATTCAATGTTCAGTTTTACACAAAACGTCTTCCAAACAGCGAAAATATTTCTAGAGATTGGCTGTTATCTTCAGAAACATAATGACTTATTTGGCTTCCTATATAGTATACCTAATTTAAAATATGTAGAAAATGACAAAATTAAAAAAGTTTTGTATGGATTTGCATCTAACATTGAAATATGATGATGACAACAATGGAGACATTACCGGAAATGATCTCTATGAAGAAATAAAGGTGTTCTGTAACATTTTCTGTGATGCATATGTGATAGGTCATATGATTATGCATATGTGATAGGTCACCATTATAATGCCTTAAAAAAATCACAAAACAAGAAATTAATTTCCCAATTTAAGTATAATCTTAAGAATTTTATTAACAATTCCGATAACCACTGCTGAGTCCGAACATGGTTTTTCAAAACATAAGATAATAAAAAACTATTTAA
The DNA here is from genome assembly GCA_944588485.1 of Phosphuga atrata. Classification (NCBI taxonomy): domain Eukaryota; kingdom Metazoa; phylum Arthropoda; class Insecta; order Coleoptera; family Silphidae; genus Phosphuga; species Phosphuga atrata. Next base: position 46,726,626 of record OX155898.1, read on the forward strand.
GATGACAAAGAAAGACTATCCAACCTAGCCGTGCTTTCAATAGAAAATAAATTATGCGAGGACTATGTGAGATAATAGATACATTTGCTGAAATTAAAACAAGGAAAATAAAGTTAAATTAATTTAGTTTTTCTTTTATATTAATTTAATATATTATTATATTATATTTCTTCTATACATATGTTCGTTTCAAGTATGCATTAAAAATTAAAGAATTTATTTGTTTTATTCACTTTTTTATTTACTGGGGGCCCCACCTCGATATTTATGCCCGGGGCCTCAAAATCCAAACGACGGCGCTGCACAGCGGTATTGCGTGTTGATGAAGAACAGACTAAAACTGTCCAAATTTTCAGAGGACTAACGAAGGGTATGTATCTTGTCACCTAATCTATTTAACATATATTCAGAATTCATATTTAGAGAAGCCCTGGAAGAAACAGAAGAATTAATTTTGATAAACGAAATGATATTGAACATCATCCGGTATGCTGACATACTAGTGTATTTGCTGATACTATTCAAACGCTAAAAGGATTAATGGATAGAATTGTAAGAACCAGCAGTCATTATGGGCTTGATATAAACACCAAAATACAAATTATAGAATTCTGATGGTAATAAGTTAATGAAATATTGCATATTCAGTCATTTGCACTGCTATTGTATATTTTGTAGAGACATGGACCTTAAATAAAAACACAGAGAAGAAGCTAAAGGCCTCTGAATTGTGGCTTTATAGACGGATTTTGAAAATATCTTTGATTCAGAGAGTGACAAACATAGAAGTAATGAGAAGAATGAACACAACACATAAATTGACCAAGATAGTGAAATGCCGAAAGTTGCAAAATCTAGGCCATGCGAAATGCAAAGAAAGACGACCTGGTCCAAAAAATATTTCAACGGAAAATTAACAGTAAAAGGGATCCTGGAAGAAGACGAATATCGTGGCTTTACCAATTAATTGTCAAAAATATGTTTTTTTTTAGTTAATTGATTATAAAGAAATAGTAAATCCATAAATAGCACCAAATGTTTTATTTTTGGATTTTGCTGTGAAAATGACTTGGGCGGTGTTCATAGGTAAAATACTTTGAAAACCTTACGCTGTGTTGATAAGAAAACAAGTTATTTATTATGAAAGAAAAATCTTTATTCACAAACAAAAAACTTTTTCACTATTAATTTACCTCTAGAGAGACTATAATCTAATAAGTAGGTATCTATTTGAACAAAGCAGTAAGTAACGACTTGTCATTAACTAAGTACTAATAGGTGGGTTCATTAATACTTAATAAAGAATTATAAAAAAATAAAACCTCTTCTTTACCTAAACTTAAATAAACAAAATATAAATCTCTCAAACTTTTTCGAGGTATAGAAAACTTTAATGAGGTAAGCCATCGCAATATTGATGACAAGAACCAGCAAGAACAACTTTTAGGTCCAGCAAATCATAAAATTCTCGCTAGGTTATAGGCAAGCGTGATGTAGAAAGTTTAGGAAGTTCTTCTATACCTCCTTCTACCTTTTATCCAGAGGGGCATATCATTGAGGGATGGGCTGTATCCGATAATCGAAATTGGGTTTAAACCAAATTGTACCATCAGGTCTATGTCCAAGCATTCGTATATTAGTTACAACAGGATTGTGGGGTTTTCTTTCTAGCCGAATCGATTTATAAAGGAAATCCTGCGAAAAATATGGGAAGAAAGAGAAATCAAGAAGTACCGACTTGTAATGCTTTGAGGGTCTAGCTGTTGTACAAATTCCAGAGTACTGCTCTGGCAAGTAGATTTCCTTTCCTTTTAATTTGCATTCAATTGCATTGTGCACTGAATCACACTCCATTTGAGTGTGGCCTTTGTCCGATATATTTTTGAGTAATCGTAGTTTTAAATTCAATAGCCAAACGCAAAAGAGCACTACTTAAAATAGAGTAACGATTCTGCAAAAAGCAGCCATCGGAGTACAGTACCACCTGGGTATAGTTTTCGGTCAAAAGCCTTCTCAGGTGGTCAATCAAACATGAAGCAAAAACAGATGCTTCTAATGAGCAATTTGTTTCATCAAACCAAAAAACAGACAACCTCTTTGGTGGCCAAGTTGTACACGGTGAAATTATGTACACGTACTTTCATTTTGTAGTAGATTGCGCTCTCTTTTAAGTATGGTGCTAATTTTACAGATTGCAGATCTAGCGTGAAAACATGAATATTTCCAGTTTCAGCTTTCGTTTTATCGAAAGCTTTTCAGCTTTCGTTTTTCTCTGTCTTTCTTAGCAATATGCTGCGTATACTTTTCCTCACATATGTTGCCTGTCTTGTGACTGCACCAAAATACATAAATAACTTATTAAAACATTGATTCAAGTTAGTTAATACAAAAACATACCTTTCTGGCCGCTATTTACAAACTCTTCAGGTAAATTCTGTTGAAAAATCACTCAATATCACTAAATCATGGAGCACAGTATCGGCGGGTGCGGTTTCCTGTAGCCATTTGAAAGACTTGTGCGGTGTTTCGAGATCACGTGACTTGAGCGTTGTCAGTGTGATTTAAAATAGCGTCATTTCATGTCAAACAACTAACCATCAGATGAGTTCAATAGACGCACATAAAAACGAACTATCCAATGGCATCAAAATGTCCATACCGCCAAAAATCGTATTAGGCGGTGTAGTTAGTAAAGCCAGGATATCTTAGTTTGACAACCTTAGATGGTGGTTCAATATGTCTTCAAATTAAATGTTCTGCGTCGCCACCAACAAGACTAGAATAGTCATCACGATCGCCAACATCCTAACCGGATAGGAACCGAAAGAAGAAGAAGAAGACCTAACATAACTAATGTCCTTTATTTTAGCTCTTCAGAGTTGTCAACTATACATTGCAGTAAAAACTGATGACACAGCTTGACAGATGGGACAAGGTCCATCATCATTGGCCTATTTAGTAAAAATTCACATATAATTTATCGTTTTAATTTAAAAAATTTCACAGAAATATCTCACTTAGTATGCAACTTTAGTTAAGACATTTTAAGGTTAAGACTTTTTATAAGTTGTTTAATCACCCCTTGAAAATAAAATCACAAGACCGTGAACACCCTGTATATCAAAATACGCAGAAATTTACAAAGATTCTGCTAATATAAATAATTATGCAATTTAGTGTACAATATTTCAGGAAATCTTAAAAACTCAACTATTTTCAACACCTTATAAATTATGCAATTTAATTTATAATATGTCAGAAAATCTTAAAAACCTAACAATTTTTAACACACATATTTGCAGCGATATATAATAAAGGAATAAAAGTAGCGGAATTTATTTTAGTTTTTCTAAAAGGTTTTTTTTAAAACATCAAAAATTAAGTAAATTAAGCATTAAAGTATAATTTGTTAGTATTATTTATTTGTTATTGGGAATGGGAAATTATTAAAAGGCTTTTATATTATATTTTGTCACGGAAAGCCACTCAAACTTGTTAGGCAAATGAATTGTAATGTTATAAAAGCCATTTAATAATTTCCAATTCCCAATAACAAAATAAATAATGAATATTAGAGAAGATAAGAAAGAACATTTGTTAATATTGTTACAAACAATACGACTAGGTAGACTGTTTAAAAAAATTTGTGTGCAATAAGCAATAACTTTGAAAGCAACCACTCGATTGCATTCAAACTTATTAATATTTTTAAATTGTATTGTTAGAAAGCGGTAACTTCGTCGGGAGGAGTTTTTATGTTAAAACAAAACTACGATTTAACTCGTCAACGTTTCGCCTTTATTAATTCAGGCCTCTACAGGATGCTACAACGGAACAAAACTTCTTTTTTTGATGAATTATTAAATAATGTAATAATACTCCTACCTATCGTGTGACAAACTAATATTATTGATGAAATTAAAAATTAAAAGCATTTTGTGTATAAATGTAATGGAGTCATCATTAAGCAAAGTGATTTAGCAACACACAGTTCATTCGAAAATTTAACATAATTTACAGAGCGTTATTGTATATAGGTTTCTTTAGTGACAAACTCAACACAAATTAATATAATTCATCAATGTAACAAATTATTAAGATGTAATCAATATGGGTTAAATAAATCAGATTAGTGTATATGTTACAGTAAAAGTACAAAATCGGCAAATGTAAATATTTACCGGTAAATGTAGACATCTACCAATTTAATAGGTAAATGTGAGTTTAAATTTAAGATCAGCTTCATATACATACTTTTATCGGTGAAAGTACACATTTTCAAACATATATAGGTAAAAGTTAAAAATAATAAACATAAATAAAATATTCTTGTATATGTTAAAATGTATGTGAAATAATTTATTTTATTTTATTATATATAAAAACAATTAATATATTTTTAACATAAGTTATTTTAAAAAATATTATAAGAATATGTTCGTTATACCTTATCCGTTATACCTATTCCTTATAATTTTATCCCCTTGTATAATAAATTTGTTTTTTTATTGTAATTCGAAATTAATTATTTATGAGAACTAATCACGCCCAAAAAAGTAAATATAAGGGTTTTTAAGAACCTTTATACATTTGCCGACATCATTAGGTACACATTTGCCGGAAATAGTTGGTAAATGTAAGTTGAATTTACATTTACCAACCAAGAAGGTATATGCCGGTAAATGTGCACATTTTCCGAACTACGTACTTTTACCGTAACATATATACTACTGTGGCCGTATAGCTATATCCGTCTGATATCCGTCATATATCCGTCTTGTCGTTTATACAATTGTTTGTTCTTTTTATGAAACATATTTCACATTAAAATAGTCTCTTTTTTTATTGTTTTCAAAGCGTAAAATTTTAGTATTTTGGAAATCAAATTTGTGGCCAGTAGTTAAGGCATGGTTGGCCAATGCGGTCTTTGGGTATTGGGATTTGTTAAGCGGTCTGCAATCTAGTCTGTGTTGGGCAATGCGGGCTGATAGGCTTTGTTTTGTTTGGCCCACATACGAAAAAGGGCAGTGTGAGCAATTAATTTTGTATATTAGATTACTGCTATCCCAAGTGGGTGTACTATCTTTTTGAGAATAGGTTGCAAACAGTTTTTTTTTTTTTGTTGTAAATAGCAGGTTTTGTGCCCTCATTTTCAAACAATCTCCTGAACTTATGGTACATTTTTTGGGCTTTAATGTGCCTTTTGTAGATTACTGGTTGGTTGGATAGAAGGTTAGATTTAGTGCGGGTTACACTGTTTATTTATTTACCAGGATAAAACATACATACATACATATACATGGATATACATAGATGTGCACCTATAGAGATGATATAAATCATCTGTGCATAGGCCTGGTTAATACAATTTTTCAATGTTGAATTGCTTATAACTATCCACCTATCATCCCAGAAAAACAGGCAGGAAAAAAAATAGTAAAAGAAAACGTAAAAATATAACCCTATCAGCAGTGAAAGATAATAATTTTTTGTTTACTCTCAACTACATACTAGCCAGTTTATAAGTTTTTCCTTATTCATTTTTTATCAACATTTAAAGATTTAAGATAGTCAGGTAGTATGTTAAAGGTTTTTATTGCTACAATATAGGAGTTTTTAAATGCAATTCTTTTATTGATTTTCGTTATAATTATCGCTCTGGCTCTAGTTTTACCTTGGTAATTATTAAATGACTTTACAATTTTCATAGTAATAACATAGGGACTCAAATATGAAAGTTTCCTTAATGCTCAAGATGTAATTGTTCCTTTGTTCAGTTACTACATCTATTAGTTTATTTTGCATACTAGTTAATTTTTTCATAATATTTTTATAGCAGCCTCCCCACGCAATTATTACATAATTAACTACACTCTAGAATAGTGTATGATAGATTATTTTAAGTGAATTTTTGTTTACAATCCGCTTTAGTTTATTGATTTGATTTGGTACCCAGGCAAAAAATATGGGAAAGCTTGGTTAAAAAAGGTATTGACCACAAACTGAAACAAATTTGTAAATGTATATATAACAAAACAAGGAATATGGTTATCAGTAAAACCAAAAATCAGAAGAATTTTAAACGAAACAGGGGGTCAGACAAGGAGGGAGCCTCAGCCCATTACTATTTCTTGCGTTTATTGACGAAATAATGAAAGAAGTACGTAAGAAAACTAAAGCCCTAGACATTGGATACAGGAACATGGGGAGGGTATATGTAAGTATGTTTGCGTTCGCAGACGATATAGCAGTAACTGCAGGATCCGAGAAAGAATTGGAAGAAAAACTGAAGATATGGCAAGACGAACTGACCAACAACGGAATGAAAATGAACGCAGAAAAAACAAAAATTGTAGTGATATCTAATGACCCAATACAAACAAACATTCGTCTCAATCAAAAACAAATAGAACAAGTAAAAGAATACAAGTACCTAGGAGTGACAATAGATGAAAAAGGAAGCCAAGAAGTAGATATAAACACACGAATAAGAAACGCAAAGTAGTCATATCATGCCCTAAATAAAATAATTCTATACAAAAAAGAAATAATGAACAACAAAAATGAAAATATATAAAGCAATATGCAGACCAACCCTAACATATGGTTGCGAATTAACGCAGCGGGAAAAAGTAAAATAAGAGCCACAGAAATGAAGTACTTAAGGAAAGTATATGGAGTGAATATAATGGACAAAATAAGAAGTGAAGATATAAGAAAAGAACTGGAACTTAAAGGAATAGAAGAGTTCATAGAAGAGAGACAATTGGGATGGTGGGGTCACCTACAAAGAATGAACGAGAAGGCCCAAGTGAAAAGAGTATGGGAAAGCAGAATGCCAAAAGAAAAGAAACGAGGGAGATCAAGGAAATCATGGGACGAGATGGTGCGAGGATTGATAGAAAAAAGAGGGTTACAGGTTAATGAAGCAAAGAAGATGGCGAAGGACCGGAAGAAATGGAAGGAATTAATAAAAAAAATGTAAAATAGATAGGAAATAGCTTACACCCTAGCGGGTAGAAAGCAGTTTTGAATGTATATATATATATATATATATATATATATATATATATATATATATATATATATATATATATATATATAGTTTATGAAAGATAAATAGGAAAAATTTTGTTTTATTTATTAAGTCTTTTACATGCTGGTCCCATCTCATATTACAGTCAAACTTTATGCCTAGGTATTTACAACTGCTAACTATTTTTATTTTTTGATTGTAAATCGATAGCCCAAAATTTACTGGAATACTATCGCTATTAGAACCAAAAGTTATGAATATAGTTTTATCTAAATTTATTGACATATAGTTATCAAAAAACCATTTCCCTATTTTATCTAAGTAACTATTAATTTTATGTTGAACATCAGGCCATGATTTACTAACACACTTTATAACTGTATCATCTGCATAAGCAGCTATCGAGTTTTCCGGTAGGATTTTAAAAATATCATTTAAGTATATAATGAACAGTAGCGGACCTAGAATTGTTCCCTGCGGAACACCAATTTCTACCTTTCTTTTCCTACTCTTTATTTTATTAATTCTTACGTCCTGAAGCCTATTTGTCAAATAGTTTTCAAATAGATCAAAAGCAACACCTCTTATGCCGTACTTATACAATTTTTCCATTAATATTTTATGGTCTACCGTGTCAAAGGCCTTAGCCAAGTCTAAGAAAGCAACTACCGTAGGGTTGTTGTTATCCATATTTGAATATATAAACTCAGATATAGATGCAAGAGCATCCTTTGTGCCCTTGTTTTTGAGAAAACCAAATTGTTCCTCAGCAATGATTTTATATTCAGTTATAAAAGTCTTTTGTTAATGATTTTTTCAAAAACTTTCGCGATTTTGGATATAAGGGAAATAGGACGATAATTTGTTGCATGATGTGTAACACCTGCTTTAAAAATGTTATAATTTATAATCAACATACAGTTATTGAATATATACTCAAGCGGTTTACTAATATAATGAATTGGGCAATCTTTTTATTACATAGACCACAGCCAACTCTCTTATTATCTGCAGGTTTTTTCGTGGAACGAGGGGTGACAAAGTTTAAGGACTCTATTTTTTAGGACATACAAGCAACCGGCCTTTTGGGGCAAACAGATAATTCAGAAATCTTTCAGAAGCTGTGGGTTTGCAATACCAGTCGATGGGTTAAATCGTAATTTTGTTTTAACATAAAAAACCTCCTCCCTACATAGTTACCGCTTTCTAAAAATAGTGATTCCCTAAGGAGTTAATCAAATATTTTTCAACATTTTTAACTTGATTCATAAGTGCTAAATGTAATATTCAAGGAACATATTTAGTTTAAATTTTCTGATTATATTGTTAAACTTAATTAGGTTTTTTATGACTTGTTTTGATTGCAACGGCTTATTAATAAATAGCTATAACCCGCGGTTTCGCTCGCGTGAATTTTTATATCAGTGAAATTAAAATTTTTAATAAAATCCATTCGAAAATGTTGCAGAAAATAACTTATGCTAATTTATTTCAACTTGATTTTATCTGCTCGTCGTAACAATTAAATCATATGAAATATTACTTAAGGTCTATCTTAATATCACTCCTCATATTACTTACAAGAAAATCAATGTTTGGGTACATAGCCGACCTGAATTAATTTAACTGATATAAAATTCCAAGCGAGCTAAACCGCCGCTTGTAGCTAGTTATTAATAAGCCGTTGCATTAAAAACAAATTATTAAAAAACCTAATTTTAAACAATTAAGTTTAACAATATAATCAGAAAGTTTAAACTAAATCTGTTCCTTGAATATTATACATCCTGAAGCATTTACACTAAAAATATCGTTTCTTTTAACATTATTAAACCTATTAACCCCGCCGATACTGGGTCATGGGTCAACATAGTGGGGCAAAGGGTCAACATGGGTCAACATACAAGCGTTAGTATTCAGACAATAGGGTATTAAGTTTCTTTTAAACAGAAATTGTGAGGTGACAACGTTTTTTTCACAAGGAAATTTTCTGAATATCCGCCGTAGATTTCTTTATTCTCTAAAGTTTTGTTCCGAAAGTACGATGAAACTTTCGGAATCTAGTTTAGTTCCCCAATTATAAATTACATAACAGAGAATTGATAGTTTTTAGATAAAACCTGTTAAGACTATTCAAAACGGAAATTGTGGGGAAACCAAAATTTTCACCAGGAAATTTTCTAAATATTTAGTTTCAATAATAAGTTTAGTTATTAAAGCGGAACATATAGCTTGAATATATAAATATATACAAGCTATGTTCGGTTTTAATAAGTTGGTATGATTGTATCTAAAATTAGTTTAGTTTCACCCCTATATTCAATTATTAATAATATGTTCTTTTCTTAATTCACTACAAGTTTTGTTCGAAAAGTTTTATCCTATTTAGTTTAATTCTCTATTTGAGGTGTTAATCCATGAATTATGAAAACTTTTTTCTTTGCGTAGTTTGGTCTTTGTCGATTATATCAAGCTACAAAGCGATTTGGAACAAATCCGACTTGATCCGGTCGAAAGCCGGTATGAAAAACCGGTGTTTTTTAAGACCCAGCTCAATCCATGCTTCTGTTAAGGTCGGTCCAGACGTTCCGTTTTGCACGACCTATTGTCTGCGCAGTTTAACACGTTGCAGAAAAAACGTTGCGTGTAGATAGGAAAACTGCGCAGTTTTGAAAACTAAAAACAGAAAACGAAAACGCGGAGACGGTACAATTGCAGCGATGACTGAGCTAAAGAGCATAGATATGCATGAACTGTGCAGACAAGTCGGCGCATGTAGACGGTAGCTCTGTTTTCCGATTCATTTTGTTCAAAAATGACCAGACTAGTACCTCCTCCATGACGATTTCACTAAAACTGTGCGAAATATACAGATATATCTGCACCGTGTAGACGCTCTACAAATTGCAATGTTTTCGTTCCATCTTAAGACTGCGCAGACAAAAGGTTGTGCAAATCGATGCGTCTGGACCGGCCTTTAAAGCCCACCATGCGCGTCACCGACTTCTTAAGATGTGTCCACACTGTGCCAATCGGAAAGGTTGAACGACATGGTCGGCTCTTGCCCTGTCCATATTAACTCAATATGTGTGGACGTGTCGACCGGCAAAAATAAATTTAAATACAAAGTAGTTTAAATAGTAGTTTAAAAGTATTTAAATATACCTATAGTATTTAAATAAATGTTATTTGTTTTATATTCATATTAATTTTTAATTTAATTTTATGTGTGATTCGGATGATGCATTGCAACTGCAATTATCATTGCAGTTGCTGGAAGTCGGCAACATCGTTGTCGTCGCCGCCCAAGAAGGTGTTGAGTTAGGCCCAGTCTTGTCTGCGGCAGAAAAAAGTATAGTACGGGGGAAGGATTTAGTGCTTGATGATGTTGATGAATTAAACTTAGAATACAGAAATGACATTGGCTTTAAAAACTTCTTTAGAATGAAAAATTACGATTTTGAAAATCTCAAGTGTGATTGCGCCGAAAATAATTTAAAAAAGACATGCCATTCAGACAACCAAACGAAACTGCGATTTCTATTACGCCATCGTGTCGTTTATTTCGATTTTTATAGTAGGGATTTGTAGGATCCCTCTGTAAATTACGTTCGCGGTACATTTCAATGAATGTAATTGTTTGTTCGTCACTCCAACTCATGGCGTATAAATAACTAAATAATTAATAAACTAAATAAAAAATAACCAAACCAATAGCAAAACAAACACGGAATAACTTAACAGTCGATCAACACGTCCACACTGCTGTTGATAGTTTAGCTCGGTTCGGTTTCCTTTGATCCGTACCGACTTGATTCGGGTTGCGTTCGGTTCGGCCCAGCATCATTTGACAAGGCCGGGCGGCACGGCACGTCTATACTTGTTCGCATTGTCGATCGGCACCATTCGGCATAGTGTGGACGTACCTTTACGTCAGCCTAGGGAAAGGTTGTTGTTCTCTTCTGTTTGTCGATGCCGACTGCTTGTTTTAATAACTGTTTGAGTGATAGTGAATTACAAAAATAGCCATTCTGAGGAAGAAACAGAACATGCTAGGAAGAAGGAGACAAAATTGGAAGACAAATCGTGCTAAGATAGAGAGGTTAGTAATTATTACTTTTGTTTGGTTGATTGTGTTTCCACGAAAGGTCATGCGCTCGCCGAAATCTTGCATATGTATTAGCAATTATCCTGATTTTTAGGTAATTCGAGGTACTCGAAGAAATTACTAGCGTAATGCGTAATACTGTGACGTAATTATCCTAATTCTTGGGTAATGCGAAGTACTCGGAGAAATCACAAGCGTAATGCGTAATAATGTCCAATAATTTTTAAAATTCTTAGGTACTGCAAAGTAATGTCACGTAAAGGAGGGGAATTTGAAATATTTTCTTCTAATGCTCTGAACGTTAAGCTACGTAGACACGGTATATAAAACTAGCGTATAGTCCTGCTATAGTTTGACTATAACTGTGTGAGCATGTCGTATAGTCCAAAACTATTCGTATAGTTGAACTATACGAAGCGGTCACATAGCTATAGTCAAACTATAGTAGGACTTGTTATGCTTGTTTTCTATACCGTGTGTTGTTACTACCTATAAAGATAAAAGTGCTAGTAATAAGACATCAAGTTCGTCGCGTCGTCATTAAATAACAAGTGTGTGAATTTTTATACCTTTATTGAAATCGGATTGAAATACAACAAAATTAGCACATTCACAAAGTACTTTTTCACATGTTTGTATTGACGCTCTATAACCACTTTTTCAAATTGTCTCAACTGGAAGATCCTGAATCCAGAAGCTCCACAGGGTCATAAAAAATGAATTCATTTTCTATAATTGCAATATCTTCTTCTTTAGGCCATATGAAGCTATTAGTCTAGATTTATTTTTTTAAATGATGATATTTATAATATTTTTTCTATTCTAATTTTTTCTCGAATTTTATATTGTTGTGCTGAGAGTCAATTCTGATTGTACAAGTCTATTGCAAAGTCATTGCAAAGTCCGTTTCCTAATCCACTGACACTTTTAATCGTATAACTGTTTTCGCCTTCAGAAGTACAAATTTCTTCTGGATAATAATTCTCCTTTTTCTTTTCTTTTAGAGATCTAATTCCGTTTACGCGATGAATTCTATATGATGATAGTCTGCCAGATTTAGTACTGAATAACCAACTTAGGATTGATTGTAAGACTTTTTGAAAAATTCCCCAAAATTGTGTATAAGTTGTATAAGTTCATATTTGCCATCAAAGTAAGTGGGCTGAGCGTGAAATGTTTTCTGTCTGTCTTGTAGGATTAATAAAAATTGATTGGGTTGATTTTGATACTAAACCCCTCAATTGTAGACTACATAACTTAGAAGTTTTAGTTTGGAGATAAAATTTATTAAGCTGATTTCAAACGGAAATTGTGAGGAAACTATGTTTTTTTCATATGAAAAATTTCTGAATATTCGTTATAGATTTCTTATTCTCCAGATGTTTATTTTCGAAAGTTTAGACCTATCTAGTTTAGTTCCTTAATTATAGACTCCATGAAATAGAAGTCTTAGTTTTAAGACAAAACCTCCTAAGTTGACAATAAAGAAGTCGCGTTTATACAGAAATAGTGAGGAAACTAATATTTACACAAGGAATTTTTCCAATATTTGTCCAAGATATATTAATTCTCTAGAAGTTTCGTTTAAAAAGTTATATCCTATTTAGTTTTAAAAGTGCTCTAATTATAGATTACGTAACTTAGAAGTGTTAGTATTGAGACAAAATCTATTAACAATAAGTTGATTTCAAACAGCAGATTTTCACAAGGAAATTTACTTAATATTTAAATATACTCAACCATTCCGGAGCTCTATCACAATTAATGAGTCTTTTTAGGACTACCAAAACAAATCTTACATGAAATTTGTAAGTTATTTTATAGCTTTCAGTCCACCTTCGTGGCACTCAACAAAAACCATAAAAATAACATTGTTTTTAAGATCATGTCTTTCGGATAACTTAAGTGGATAGCCATCTGTGGACGAGTTTCGAGATTTATCTCTCATCAGCACAGCTTTGCTTCCATGAACAATAATTTGTAAACCACTCACTTTAAAACCCATGTGGTCTTTAGGGTTAGATGTTTATAATTTTGACTTTTATGAGAGAGACATGAACTTAGCAGGCTATTGATTTAACTGATAAGATCGAATTGGTGAAACCATCTACGTTATAGAAAATCATACAAACTTAAAACTGAGAGCTATAAAATAACTTACAAATTTCATGAGAGATTTGTTTTGATAGTCCTAGAAAGACTCAATAATTGTTATAGAGCTCCGGAATGGTTGAATATATTTATATATTCAGGCTGTGTTCCGTTTGTTTTAAGGAACCCTCACAGTGTGAAATTTTCAAAAATCGATGTTTTCATTATCCCGATAGTATACACTGTTATAAACATTCTCCCCAATTTTTAAATCGAAATTCGAATTATTTAGGTCGCTACAGCCTTTCTTACAAAAAAGGATTGGAGTTTCTGGCGCTCACTACAAACTTTAAACGCGTTTTTCTCGAAATTGTGTTTTTAAAAACGGTCTCCACTCTCAAAGGAACAGTTTTCAAGCTACTTCTTTGAAATTTGGACTGAACATTCCTCACGTCATTCTTTATGTTCATATGGAAGATTTTTTTTTTGAAATCTACATTTTTTTTAGGAATAATTGTCGAAAAAATAGCCTGAATTCGATACCTTTTTGTCAAACCGCCGCCAATTTTTTAAAATTTCATAAAAAAGAAAAAACTTCCCCAGGAACATAGAGGCTTTCCTACAGATTAATAATGTTCTTAATATTTTTATATCAGATCAAAATTACGTCCGCTATCATGGAGACGATGCAGGAGCTTTTTTTTTTCAACGCCAAATTACCTTTAATAAAAAAATGTTAAACAATAAATAAATCAATTCAAAAAAAATCATTTTGTTATCTCGATTAGTACTTTAATTTGTAAAAAAAATCAGACCGATTAGTTTATCCTAAACATTAAAAAAATTATTGTGAAAATCTGCTATTTTTCGAGGTGTTACACTGGACTCTCACAGTGTAACAGTGTAACAATCGGTCCTTAAGTCTGTATGATTTTCTATAACGTAGCATGGTATCACGAATTCTATCTTATCAGTTCAATCAATAGCCTGCTAAGTTCATATCTCTCTCACAAAAGTCAAAATTATTTACATCTAACCCTAAACACCACATGGGTTTTTAAGTGAGTGGTTTACAAATTATTGTTCATGGAAACAAAGCTGTGCTGATGAGAGATAAATCTCGAAACGCTTCCACAGATGGCTATCCACTTAAGGTATCCGAAAGACATAATCTTAAAAACAATGTTATTTTTATGATTTTTGTTGAGTGCCACGAGGGTGGACTGAAAGCTATAAAATACTTTACAAATTTCATGTAAGATTTGTTTTGGTGGTCCTAAACAGACTCAATAATTGTTATAGAGCTCCGAAAAGGGTGATTATATTTATATATTCAGGCTGTGTTCCGTTTGTTTTAAGTTTGTATGATTTTCTATAACGTAGGATGGTTTCACCAATTCTTTCTTAATATTTGTGATAGATTTCACAATTCTCAACAAGTTTGTTTAAAAAGATTTATCGTAACCAGTTCCTAATAGTAGTAACCAATCCTATTTAATTTCTAAACTGCTCTAATTATAGACTACATAACATAGATTTGCTACAAAAACAATTAAGTCGATTTCAAGCATAAATTGTGAAATTTTACATGGAAATTTCAGCATTACTTGTACATTTCTTAATTCTCTGCAAATTTTGTTCAAAAGGTATCTAAAACCCACAATTATAAGACGACATGAAATTCATGTTGTATTTACTAATAAACTAACTCTTCAAATAAACAAATTTAGATTGTCCATACTCCTGATTTTCCAGAAATTAATTAATGATTATACCCCTCAAACATTTTTGCGGCATTATAAATGAAAGAAGAACTTTTTGGCCCACATTATATTTTTATGAAAAGCACTTTTGAAGATGACATAAAAATAATTGCAATTTCTCTTACACCTTTATATCAAAACATAATATTCTTTGGAATTGCTGGACGCATTCTTCGACGCATCCGTGTCGATCGTTTACAAATGTACCGAGAATACGAACCGAATCGATACAATGAATCGTTTTCAAGCTTCCGTAAATAAGAAAAACTGACGTGTCTTCGTTCGCGACGCCAGATGTACGTCCACGTCCTCGCATACATTTAACTTTCAGAAAGCAATTGTGTGCCGGGAACAAGTTGAGCGCCGAAACAAAGAGAGACGCGATTGGAATGCGTGCAGGGTGCGTAACGATCTTAAGTGGCGTCTATCGGCACGTCATACCGATATCAAAACTGTATGCTTCCATGGGTGTAAGTTTCTTCTTAGCTTTCAAACGTTCTATTATATTTGCATGAAAAAACAAATAAAAAAGTTCCATATATATAGCTTGTTTTTTTGATTATATAGAACTTACTTTCGTAAGTTCGTGAAAGGGTTAGCTGTCAAACGAAACTGTCATACTGAGCTCACTTTCTAATATTTATGATCAGTATACTCTGGCAAATCATCAGGAGTAGATTCACGCTTGAACAACGCTAGCAAATTATAAGTCATCGATTCGCACAACTTATCGCGCGACTTATATCAGCTTCTAAACAATTATATTTCGTCTTTACTAAGTTAATCTTTTTGTCTAAGTTGTCCTTTAAAATCGAATTAAGCAATAATTTCAACAAACCAGTAGATTTAATTCAAACTTATTCATATTTTTATCTTAATTCATAAGTGTGCAATGTTTCAATAAATTTTCAAGAAATTAAGTTATGTTAATGTTTAATTTATTTAAACTTGATTTTATCCGTCCCTCGTAACAATTTGAAAATCTTAATTACGGTCCATCTTAATATTTCTCTTCATATTACTTACATGATAGTCAATATTTAGCAAACACGCTATCCTTAATTAATTTGAATGCAAAATTGCGAGCGAAACCGTGGGCTGTAGCTGGTATTTTATATACACAAGAGAACTACTCTTTTCTTAAATAAATGTACATACAATTTGTACTTGTATAAATATAAGCGTACGTCGTTGCGTCTCTTGTGCGAGATATACACATTCGCATGAGTAATGTAGCCGGTAGCCGGGGAAAAGAAACAATAAATCTTATATAAAAAGCTTACAAAAGATTAGGTGGAATGTGTGAGTGAAGTGCAGTCTAAATGCATAGAAGTGTGAAGTTGGAAATGAGAGCAGGTGCGAGTTTCTCTGCCCCGCCACTAAACCACTCAACTGAAGATTCCGACACAAGGGGGTCCAGAGAACATTTGATCCCGGCGCGTTGGCAATAAAAACGGCGATCTCGGAAAATTGTTTCGCATTAAAACAAGACTACGGTAATCGCATTTGAGCAACTGTTTGTGCAGGTCCCCTTCTGCTTATCATTGTTACGTTCCGTATATAACGATAAACAGAGCGGTTGAGCAATATTTGACTTTGAAAATGAAACTCTGTCTATTTGCTTATTGCTGCTGTGGCTGGGACACCAACTATTTAAACGTAAATGTACACTTGCGTACTACCTGTACACGGAGGTTGAGTTTACCTTTAGGTTCGTGCTTGCTTCCGGAACGCGGAGAGTACGGGACGGCTTGATGAGAGCACGGAGCAACAACCGGAGCGTATACAGTTTCATTAGCCGAAACGAACAGACCTAATTTATGTAGTTACGTTGGTGGCTGCTTCTTTTCCCTCCACTAACCAGTATTCATAGCCTCTCTTAACCCTCACTTACATAACGTACTCTCTAATTAGCGCAATAGAACTTCATAATCATCGAAAACAATTTTAACACGACTGGAAATGATTGTTCGGTTAAAACGAAAACAGTTAATAGCGTTGTTGCTTGATTCATTGGCATGCAGATAGCGCGCTATAAATTTCACTGGACACATACGTCCTGGAAAATTACAATTCAATTAGTTAAATGTATCCGAACTGCGATGGGCTCATGATATTCGAATTAATATTTTTAATTCACCGGAGATTAAACATATCTTATCTTTATTATTATCGTACTTTTTTAACCTAAAAAAAATGCGATGAGTTTATGAGATTTGATATTCATTTTAACACACTTTTATTAACTCGACTTCACGTCCACACAATGTATCTTGTCCGTTGAAGTTTTCTTGTCCATTCAAGATTTATTGTCCTTCTCTCCATTCCCTGTCTGTTCTGGATTTTATTAACCAATTTACATTCTACAATTACTAGACTAGTTTTATAGATAGCTGTATGAAAACGCAGATATACAGAAGTACATGAATTAATGTAGCTAGGAAGGACTTGTTGAAACTAAATAATGAAAGTAGACTAAAATCCCTATTTCAATTTTTCCATTTAATAATTTATAGAACATTTATGAGGCATTTATAGAACCAAGCCATCCTCAGTCGTCTTCATGCATTGATAATTTTGCATTACAATTTGGGACTAGCTACACGGTAGAAACAACGGCATGTTATGTGTCAGATCATAGAGCCCTAAATAATTAGCCTAATTGATGACAAAAAACCGTTGACTCAATTTAGATTTAAACATTTCTTACATAATACATAAATACACAACAAAATACAATACACAACACAATAAATTTCCAAAAACTAATTTCTGAAGAATCAAGGCTAGAAGTATAGACAAAAATAGGAAATGACGTAAATATACAGTGGAAATGTTTCATGGAGAAATTCTTACTATTTTTTAATAGTAGTTATCCGACTACGTAAAAAATAGATTATCTAGAAACAATCCCCACAAATTCCTGAAATAACTACAATAAGAAGCAAAACAGATATTCTTCAGATGTTATACGAAAATAATAGGAAACAATTCAATAAGAAACGTGCATATGGTCAGACACTAAAAGTAGTCAAAAATTAAATTCGAAGATCTAATTAAATATTCGGAAAATATCATGAGATCAACTTGGGATGTCGTCAATCAAATTGTAGCACAAAACAAGCAACCAAACAACATATCGTCGCTGCGCCTGCCAAATTCCATATGTGCATTTTATCTTTTTTTTGCACTAAAAATAATCTCCGTTTCGTTATCTATCTGTTGATATAGTTCTTTTTGTGTTATTCGAACTAGAAACAATTCTAGAAAACTCAATATGTATTTTGACCGTTAAGAAAAATTCGTATGTGTAGAAATGCACATAAAGGATTTGTGTTCCGTCTTTAGTCGCTTACCAACCGTGTTAACTTTAAGCGTTGTAAGCGTTGTGGTGTATGAGCCAGCAAACCCAAGACTATTAATATCTAATTGTAAGTACCTTAAAGTGAGGAATATGAATGTGTGTGTGTGTTAATATTTATTTGTATGATAGATATCTATATCAGCTATAGGTATATGTATGACAAATTTACCTGCAAATTTATCTACACTCTTTGCCTACCTCTTCGCTTTTACTTTCTTCACGCGATATGACTCTGTTTGAAGAATTAAAAGATGTTACATATGAAAAACATCTTGATCGTTTTGTAGATCAAGCAGAAATCGATTGTACCATATCTGAGATCTCAGATAATATTGCAAAAAGATATATTCTTGATGAAATCACTGGCCAGCTAAGAGAGGATCTTGAATTATTTGAGGAAAACAATAAAGATAACTACTACCTCGATGAAAAGACAGGTATACTAGAGCGAAAAATAATACGGTTTGCACATCCGAAGAGGATAGTATATTTAAGGCATGTCAAACACGCGACCCGCGGGCCACATGCGACCCGACAATACAGAGATTGCGGCCCGCCGAGACATTTCAAAATATTTTTGATACGAACGGCGGAAGTATTATGTCTAGCACAAATAAGTCGAAATACTGTAGCAGAGTTGATGAATTAGCTGAGATTTTGAGAATATCAGCATTATATTTCAAGCCTACTCTGTTGCAATTGATGAAAGTATAGATATTCGATATATCGCTCAACTGGCCGTTTTTATTCCCCGATGAGATTTTAATTTAAAATTAAGTGAAGAAGAAGAACTTTTGGAAGTCCATTCCTATGCATTATACAACTACTGAAGCTAGTTAGAGTTTTGTTGCGCTTATGGGAGTTTTGAAGAAACATAAGTTACCATTGGAAAATTTGGTGCACCTGCAACTGATGGTGCACCTACCATGACATGTATTACTAAAGTAGTTTTTGAGGAATTAAAAGAAGTATGTAAACACCGTGGTGATAATATTTTGAGCATTTTCATAGTAATATGCAACAGCAAGTCACCAAAATTATATTGAAGCGCGTGGGCTTAATCATCGTCAATTTGTTTTATTTGTGGAAGATATAGAATGTGAATAGACCGATCTACCTTATTATACGGAAGTGGGATGGCTTTCCAGTCATAAAGTGTTAAAACACTTTTTTTAAATTGATGGACGAAATCATCATTTTCTTGGAAACAAAAACTTATGAATGTGCTGAATTAAAAGATGGACAATGTATAAAGGACTTAGCTTCCTCCGTTGATAATAGAAGTCATCTTAATCAACTTAATCTTAAACTTCAAGGAAAAAATCACGTTGTTACAATGCTATTTGATAATATTAACGCTTTCAAACAATAATTCTTAGCAAAAAAAAATAGAAAAAGATAATTGAATATTGGTGTGAAACCAAACTAATTATAGATACAATCATATCAACTAATTAAAGCGGAATATAGCTTGAATATATTTAACCTTACCGTAGCTCTATAATATTAATAAGTCTTTTTAAGACTACAAAACAAATCTCATGTTGACACGCAACATATATTTATATGCTATTTACTAGCCCTCGGTCCACTTTCGTGGCACTAAACAAGAACTAGATAAATAACATTCGAAACGCGGCTGCAGATGGCTATTAAAATGGGTTAAATAGAAAGATGTGATCTTAAAAACTATGTTATTTATCTGATTCTTGTTTAGTGCCACGAAAGTGGACTGAGGACTAATAAATAGGATACAAATATCTGTTGTGTTTCAACATGAGATTTATTTTGTAGCCTTAAAAATACTTAATAATATTATAGAGCTACGGAAAGGTGGATTATATTTATATATTTAAGTTATATTCCGCTTTAATAAGTTGGTAAATAGAAAAAAGAAACATTATCTCACTTTGAAAGCTGTCAATATCTATTGCTTAAATTACCTAAATTTAAATTTACAAAATATGCTCACCAAATTAAATTTATTAGAAACGGAATTCGATCGAAGATTTCTTGATTTCAAAAACTGTGAAGTATAATTTCGTCTTTTTACTTCACCTCTATCTATCGATATTGAAATTGTTGATGAAAACTTACAAATAGATTTAATTGATATTCAGTGTGATTCTTTGCTGATTTGAATTTCGGGAAGTTGGAATTCCAGAATTGTGTACATATTTATCTGTAGATCGGTTTCCTAAATGGATGCAAAAACTGGAAAATGTCCAAATATCTTGAAGATACGGATGAACATTGCTATGGTTTGTTACGCGTATACTCGCTATGTTCGCAAGCACTTATTTGTGCGAACAACTATTTTGTTTAATGAAAAATAACAAAAATACAGAAAGGTCAAAATTAACCGATCAAAATATATCATCAAATTTAAAAATTGCAAACAGTTATTCAACCAAAGATATTCAACCAAATATTGATGACTTACTTTCCAACAAACGATGTCAAATATCTTCTAAGAACTAGTATTTAACTGTGATTTTGTTTATTATAACTTTTATTTTAGTTTTTTTTTAATATACAATATTTATAGTTTCAGTATAAAAAATAAAATGAATAAAATAATACATAATATAACCATTCTAACAATCGTATTTTATTAATTTTTTGAACAGTAAAAACATGCGACCCCAAACTTAGTACAAAATAGAAAATGGGGCCCGCAATATTATATGACTTTGACATGCCTGGTATATTTGAATATGAGTTTTCGAACAGTGATGAGGAAATAAATAAAAAACAAAGGGAGTTTAATAAGTTACAGATGGTATGTGGCAAAAAATATACAGGCAGAAAGAGGAAATGTGATGAAACAGGCGAGAAAGCGAGATATGAATTAGTACCGAAACCTAGAAAATATTAAAAAAAAATAATGTACCCATTCTTGTATATCCAAATCTGATCGAAGCTATTTATGCAGTTTGATTTGTGAACAGAAAAGTAAAGCATTATTTGATTATTTTTGGGGCTTAACTACATGGGGTGAGAAAAAATCTCAACTAAAAAATCTTGTTCGGTTGCGTCCAGTATTAAAAAGACGTAAAACTACGAGTAATTCGGAAGATATGCCTCAAAGACGGCCAATTGTCTTTGACTGACTATTGTTTATCCGATGATCAGAATGTTACTATAAAGGTGTGCAAAAGGTGTGCAAAAGGCCATTAGCTCATACACCATCAGATCCAAACTGGTATGGGACTGTGTGGGGAAGCTGAACAAGCTTGGCAGGGATAATAAAGTAACGCTATACTGGGTACCAGGACACACTGGTATAGACGGAAACGAAGAAGCCGATCACCTAGCAAACAAGGGATCCAGTAGCCCCTTTATAGGTCCGGAACCCTTATGCGGTATGAGCGTGAACACCATCCGCAAAAGTTTAGATGAAGAAATAAGAAGAAAATGGATGAAAACCTGGGAAGAACTTCCAGGGCTAAGGCAATCCAAAGTGATGCTGGGATCTTTTAACCAGAAGAGAACTAAAGCTTGCCTGAAACTAAGCAGGAACAAGCTCAGAATTCTGACAGGAGCCCTGACGGGACACTGCAGACTTAGGAAACATCTCAAGGCCCTAGGCCTAGAGGAGGATGATGGATGCAGATTCTGTGGCTCAGCAGAGGAAACCCCCATACATCTGTTCAAAGACTGCGGAGCATTACTCCGCAAGAGACAGATGTACCTTGGGGCTCACTGCTTGAACACAGAGGAGCTGCAGGCCTTGAATCCCACCCATATCCTGAGATTCCTAAAGGAATCAGGATTAGAGGAGGCGCTCTAAATGGGTAAGTACACCAACACTTGGAGGAGGAGGGTGGGGTACAATAGATCTATAAAGGTCGCAGTACAAGTCGTCACCACCATATCTACAATCTACAAAAGCTTTTTTGTCAGCACCTTTAATATAAATAGTGATAAACTGTTAGCATGGATTAAAAAGCTGCATGATAATATAGAGGAAGGAAAGGAATAAAGATCTAAACATGAAAAACGACAATCAAAAACTATAAAAAAAACCTGTTTCGATCAAACTATTAGATCAACTGCTGTTAAAGAATGGTTGAACTTAGTAAATAAAGTACCAGGTCTCTATTGCCACTCTAGCAGTAACAGAGTTTACATTGAAGACACTTTTGAATCATAGTCTCACATATTTCGAGTTTATATCGAGTGGTACAAGGATAACCAAAAACTTAATATTGGTCGCAAACTGTTTAATGAGATATTGGAAGAGGGAAAGATTTCAATTTATAAACCTAGGAAAGACCAGTGCGATGTATGTACAGCTAAAAAAGAAGGCAACATAGCAGAAGAGCAGTACACATTACATATTGAAAAAAAAATGAAGCCCACAACGCTCATATTGAAGCTCGCACTATGAGCTCATCCGATGTACTCGTCCTGACTGTTGGTCCAATCTGTTCTCTTTTGTCCAAAGATTTTGGTTTCAATTCAGTATTATAAACAAAAACTTCATGTTGCACAAGCTGCTTAATAAATTTCATTAAGTCTCAGTTAACTATAAAAAAATAATTATTGTCTCAGATGGTTGTGCTTACCAAAACAGAAATAAAGTTCTGTCATCAGCTATACTAAAGTTAACAAAGGAGACTGGCTTGGAGTTCGAACAGATCATTTTAGAAAAAGGACATATTATGATGCAAGTAGACAGTGTCCACTCAACGTTGGAGAAAAAGTTTTGTCTTCCAATCTACGCACTAAGTTATTATATCAGTCGCATAAGGGAAGCAAGACCTAAGCAACCATACCAAATTCATCATGTTGCTTATACTTTCGTTAAGATTTATGAGGATGATGTTTGCCTTTGTTCCATTCGTCCAGGCAAAAGAGCTGGAGATCCGACAGTAAATGACATACGAGCACTTCTATATAAAAATGGTAGTATCTTTTTCAAGTGACGGCATCGCGACGAATGGAAAATCCTACCTCAGCGTCTTCATGCCTAACCCAACATTTGTTACTCAACTGTACAATGAACCCCAAAAAATTGATAAAATCAAATACGATAGTCCCCAGTCTTTAAAAGCTTTTATGCATCGCGACTCGTAGTAGACTCGTCGAAGTTCTGCCTCCTAAAGAAACCTAACGTAACCCACCATACTCCCCAGACCACTTGCCAACCAATTACCAACGTTTCAAGCACTATAACTTTCTCACCGGTAGAAGCTTCGCCAATGAGGACCAGATAAATCGGCCCACGTCGACTTCATCGAAACCCGAGTACCCAATTTTTATGCCGACGGAATTAATTTCAGTTGCGTTACGTTGGCAAAAGTGCACTGATTCGAATGGCGCTTATATCTATTAAATTGAATAAGTATTCACTGAGATATTACTGTTTAAAGGAGACTCAATAAAACGAACAAAACTTTTGAAACAACAACCTATCAATAATTTTTATAACAAAAATCCTAGACAATTGTCAAAACAGATAGAACAAGTAGAATACTTAGACATAATTAATTCAGTAAGCAATTCTATATGTGTTAAACCAAAAACATAGGAGGAAATTGTGGGAATAATTATGAATCTCAATAACAAAACAGTTCTGGTTATGATGGAAATTCAATAAGGACCATAAAAAATGTTATATGGAGAATTGTGGAACCACTGGATACTTATTAAATAATTCAATAAAATATGGAGATTTTCCAAACAAGTTGATACTCTATAATAACACTAGTCTTCAAGAAAGGAAACAGGAAAAATCTTTTAAAAAAATATTTGAGAAAATAGTAGGTAACAGACTATATATTTTCTGAAACACTATAAATTGTTGAACAATATCCAACACGGATATATTGAGGGACGTATTATAGAGACATATTGTTTTTATTTCATCAACAAAATCTTACATCAGAAGAGCTAGAAAACCATGACATCCTCTGTGGTATTCTAATTGACTTTTCTAAGTTAACTAAGTTAACTTAGTTAGTTAACTAAGCTAACCTAACGTAACCTAACCATAACATCGTACTAGTATAAAATAAAATTTTAAATTTTAAGCAACTCCCGACACAAAAAAATTTCTAAAAACTAAAAAGATAAAATCTCTATCTTGCTCCTTTAACTTCATTAAAAGTAGGTACTTACGCGTCGCCGTGTCGGGGGGCCGCGAAATGAAAAACTGTAATTAGTTATACCTACATAGGTATAACGAATAGAAAATACCTTCAAGTTTCAAATTGTACGTATGAACTTAGATGTATCAATCTATCTTACAAGGTGTACTAAGCAGAGTTTTGATATGGTATGCGGCACGGCACGGTGGAGTCAAGGAGAATCTTACAATTCTCCGTCGTTGATGGTTGTGTTTATTTTGCAAAATTTTCGGAATAAATTAATCAAGATTGAAAACTAAACGACTGGATATTCTTGTTTTTTTACTTACGTACGTGACTTACACAACGTCCTTGTATAATCCATACATTATCATTATTAATCTTCTTTTTATTTCTTTGTATTCTGATTTTATTATTTGATTTATTTAACAGTCCCCAGACGCAGCGATGCTCATCATCAAAATATTAATAGGCACTTTTAATTAAATTAAAAGGGCAAGAGAGAAATTTAATTTTTTCACTTTTTAGAGGTTTCTTGTGTCGGGGGTAACTTAAATTTTTTTATTTTATTTTATTATTCAAACTTTTTTCTTTTCTTTAATAAGTCCTTTGTAAATACGTGATTAATATTATAAATATAAAAACCTCTTTGAAATTTCCTTCACTAATAAGTGATTTTTTGGGGATTCTGAACATAAAAAGATAAGTTTTGTCATGTAGGAAATGAGCTGATGCTCGTCAAATGCCTCGACAGATCTTCATCAACTATAGCTAAGAACCATCTCGATGACGTCAACTTTAAAACATAATTTTGGATATACGGAACTAATCAACATTTGTGTCAAATTGGTTGCAGATTTATTTTGTCAAGTAGAAAATGAGAATAGATAATATGTCCGCAGAGGTCGGCGAGGAAGGGCTTATCATCACACAGGAAGTAGTAGAATGAACTATCAAACGACTAAAAACAACAAAGCCCCTGAACCAGACCAGATTCATGGAGAAGTCGTCAAACTACTGGACGCAGAACAGAAAAAACTGCTGACCAACCTCTTCAACTAAATTTACACAGGCGGTCAAATGCCAAATGACTGGCTGCTGTTGACATTACGCTTCCCAAAAAGGCAGACGCAACTAAATGTTCCGACCACAGAATAATCAGCATGATGAGTGATTTCCTAAAAGCTTACCTTACTATCATTCAAGCACGCATATGTAGAAAACTCGATGAGAGAATAAGCGACAAAGAGTTTGGTTTCAGGAAGGGACTTGGCACCCGAGAGGCATTAATTTCCATACAGGTCCTGATTCAACGAGCACTGGACGTCAACGTAGACGTCTTTGCATTCTTCATAGATTTCAATAAAGTCCAACATAGTAAACTCATCTCAATCCTACGTGAGTCAGGAATTGTCGACAGAGACACAGAAATAACATCAAAGCTATACTTACAAAAAAAGCCATTGTTCGGGTCGAAAACGAAACATCGGAAGAGTTTAACATAAGGAGAGGAGCGCCTCATGGTTGTATACTGTCGCCCTTAGTATTCAACATGTACTCAGAACATCTATTTAAAGAGGCATTGGATAACATGGAGGATAGAGTTGTAATAAATGGAGAAGTAATAAATAAGCTAAGATATCCTGATGATACCGTCCTTATAGCAGATACTGCTGAAGGACTCCAGAGACTTATAGACCGTCTAGAGACCGCATGCAACAGATATGGTATGAAGATAAACTTTAAGAGGACACGCATATTAATTTTCAGTAAAATCGTCATCGGCAACCTGCAGTTTACCTCTAGCAATGTAGCTCTCACAATAGCCGAGACAGTTACATACCTGGGCTGCATCTGGAATAAGGACTAGAATCACTCTCAACAAACAAGATGCCGAATCGAAAAGAGGTACGTTCGACAAGATGCCTAACATACTGTGCAACCGATCTCTCAACATCCATTCCAGAATAAAAATTTAAAAATGCAATTCATAGCATTTTATAATTCGCTCGACCCTCTAATATGGGACAGAAGCGTTGATCCTTACCAATACCTCGTGTAGGCGCATAGATGCACTTGAGACGAGGTACTATCGCCGCATTCTTAGAATCGCATAGATACACCACGTGCCAAACGACACGGTACTGCAACGCATCGGTGGTCAACTGGAATACCTACCAAACGTCAAGCGCAGAAAATTGGAATACTTCCGACATATCATATGATGTGAAAAATACCACCTTCTTTAACACATCCTACAGGGGAAAAGAGAGGATCGAAGGTCAACAGGACGCAAACGATTATTGTGGCTGCGAAATTTACGAACATGAACCGAAATGACATCAATAGCTCCATTCAGAGGGGCAGTAAATAGAGTGATTTGGACCAACGTGATATCCAACATCCACAGAGGATGATAGGCACTTTAAGAAGAAGAAGGAAATGAGCTGATGGTCATCAAACGCATGAACAGATTTTCATAAATTATAGCTAAGAACCTCCTTGATTATGTCAGCTTAAAAAAAACCGCATCAAAATCGCTCCATTCGTTTAGGACCTACGATTCCACAAATAGCCACATATACGGACAGACTGTCAGACTGACACACAGACACGTCAAACTTATAACACCCCTCTTTTGGTGTCGCGGGTTAAAAACTGGAGAAGTATGGAATTAGGGTTAAAGCTCTCGCCTCGTTAGTTTTTACTTAATGGATAGAACCCAATAAACAAAATTAATTTCAGAATGAGAGCACGCAAAATCGAATATTGACTATACACCTAAATTATTTGCCTTTAGCTTTAAGCCTTCGTATGGCATTCCAAACTATGCAGATGACACGAAACTACTCATGGCAAAGAAAAAATTGCAAGAGGTTAGTGTTCGCGACAATTTTAGTAAATCTGTATTTTTGATTTAACATTAGATTCGATTTCGGCACCGATTAACAGAAGGGGAAAGGTGTATCAACCTGGGCTGAAATCGCGCGGTTTATCAATTTTTATGTCGCGAATTTATATTCGAGTAGTATGCTTCGAGGGTGAGAAGCGTAAAGACAAAAATCGAAGCGCGAACCAAGCTCGACCGACACGTGCACGCATTCAAGTTTATCGTTTCAAGTTAAGTTTAACCAGGTGTGTAATCACGAGCCCAAAGGGCTGCAGCGGCATTCAACGTCTGGAAGAAAACAATTTTAAGGGATCCCTCTACCCATTATCATCTTTTCCTCCCTTAAAATAGGCGTCGGAAGGACGATCCACACGTGGCGGAGACGCGAGCGACCGTAACTGGTAAGTGATTAGACCAGCCCTGTTTCAAACAAGAAAATTTGATTTTCGTGAGACAAGGTCCAAACAGTTAGTCTTTTTTTTCACTAAAAATACAATTTACAATATTTACATAAATTACAATGTTAGGAAGGAGTGAGTACCAAGCTCCCGAGTAATCAGAGCCCAATAACAACCCAACACCTTAGATATTGCGATACACATAAATGGTATCCATCGATGACCGACAAAAACAAATGATTAGAGCCTAAAAACCCTATGCCCGCGGACACCGTAGCGCCCGCCGACCGTTTTACGCGTGTCCGCCACAAGTAAACGTAACCAAAATAGCAGAATATATTGCAGAACTTATTCAAGTAAGGACGGAAGAACTGGAGCTAGAAATTTTGGACCTTCAAAACGACATTTTCCTAAAATCCAATGCATCAGATGAGGACTTCTTGAAAAGAATAAGATGCCCGCCGCCCGAACGGCTTTCTAGAATGTGCTCTTGAGTGCTAAAAGGATTGGGATCGCTGGATTAGAGGCTTATTTCACCCAGAGCAGTGGGGTGTAATTTAAGGAAGTGCTTCAGGCTAAGAGGGGAACAATTGAAAATATCAGGGTAGTCTGAAAGGAAGCATTGGTTTAGGTAATTGTATTGTGCTTAGAGACGTGTGAGGGGGAATGTTTCGCTGAGTTCGTATGGAAACGCATCAGACTGGAGATTCTTGGTATGCGGGAAATTATTGTGTGACAGTTAAGATTTAAACGGGACAGTAGGTAGGGACAATCAATTCGAGTGTTATTTAATTTCAATAAAAATAACATATCGCGCTCAGTACGCCTGGCATGTAATGGGATACTACATGGTACCTCAGAGTTCCGTCCTCTGAGGTACCATGTATTACCCCATTACATGCTAGGCGTACTGAGCAAAACAAACGTGAAATACAAAACCTACGTGATAGAAAATTAAGGAATTTTCGTTGGATTTTTTTGAGACGTTACATACACTATATTGTGATACATTATATTGTAAATGTATAGGTACATAATATTGTGTATACATTATGTTGTGTATACATTATAGTCTAATTCAAACAATGCGTTCACCTTATTAAAACATTGGTTCAGAAAGAATAAACTAACAATAAATGAACGAAAGACGAATATAATCATTTTTAGGACAAATAGATCCCCTTTAAACTACCCAACACATTAGAACTATTAGGTTAGGTTAGGTAGTTATTGTGTAAAGCTGCTAGGGATAAACATCGATGAAAAGTTAAAATAAGAAACGCACATTGACTCTTTAATTAGCTACTTCAATAAATCAGTGTAACCATAACGAATCTTAAAAAGAGTTCAGATGTCCAAAGGTGATAAAACTGGTATACTATTCCAATTTTCAATCTCTTACGCGATTTGTCACAATCTTCTAGGGACTGGAAAAAACATCACTAATGTATTCATAATACAAAAACAGGCTCCATTATGCAAAAGTTAGACTGCAGACAATCTTGCGGAGGAAAATTTGAAGAGGCTAATATATTTAATTATACGGCCAATACATTTAATACAGAAACCACCAAAAATAAAGACAATGTGGAAACAAGAAGGAAGAATTTTTAATATTTGCCGACAGTCCACAAATTGACAATGTCAGAAAGAGGTTCTTTCTACTGTTGCACTTACTAAGTACGTAATCACTTGCCAAAAAAAATGTAATATGTAAAAACATTTTTAAACATTTAAAAAACAAGTGTTCAATTATTTACGGGACTTAGCACCCTAGGGATGAAAAGATTTTCACTGTTAAAAGTGAATCTTAAGTTTTGTAATAATCAGCTATGTATTATCTTGGCACATTTCCATTTATTGTATGACTTGAATATGGAAATAAGTTAGTTTGAATTCGAATTGATAAAATATAATATAATTTTGTATTTGCCGTTTCTAATAGTTAGTAAAACTTCCCAATTGTAATATTACATGCATTTAATTATTCGATGATGTTCATTCGACATAACATATTTAACGTTGGAATGTTGTTTAAATTAAAGTACAACCACGGTTTGGGGTTATAATTATGCTGATTCGAAATATAATTTTATGCCGGTGATATTAATTATGGTAATTCGGTAAAAAGCGGTAATCAAAACGTTTGGTAAATAATTTCATATATCAGCGGGTGTCACATTTGGAGAATTTAACAGGAACGAGGTGGCACATCCCTGTTCAAAATCCCGCAGACAGAATACAAATCTGCAGCTGTCACTTACAATCATAATTAACTTGCTAATTTGCTCCTCCATGTCATGCGTATGATGTATACGCCTCTCTCTCCCAGATGCAACCATCGAAAAGTAGCATAAACGCGCGTGAACTATTACTAATCTCAGCGAATGAGAAATGCGTACGAGTAGATTTATGTCGTTTTTTGCGCGTGTAATATAATCAAGGGGTTCGGTGGATGTAGCGCGTTATCATTGAGGTTCGCTCTCGGTTTCGTACTTAATTAATAAATTACGTGTTCCCGATCACAAACGGACGTTTGAAACGGGACCAGATAACTTCAAAACGACGTTTTGATTATGAGTTGCGATCGGCCCTTCGGATCCGATCATCCCGTCTCTAAACATTCTGATTGTGAAATCAGATTATAGTGCTGAATTGTATCATTATCTCTCTCTCTCTCGGCTTCACATGATTTACTGCCGAATCGGCTCGCGTACATTCATTGAATTTGCGCTGGCGCTTGTTCGGGATCCTCTCCACTCCCATATTATTTATTTGTTTGCCTGTGTATATCTGCGCCATCCATCATTCTTACTCCATGACATTTCACAACGAGCGATCTTTTGTATTGGAATTTAGTTACTGGTTTTAAATCATCGAACTGATTTCAATCGCAAACTTATTTTATATGAAAACGAGCGCAACATGAGAAATGTTTGGGCGCCAGTCATATTTTAATGAGTTCTCGCCATCAAGACGTTTTAATCTTCTCTTGCACAGAAACATAAAATAGATAAAACAACAAAATTATTAAATTATACAACTGCGTTCTTTCTATTTTACTGATTACATTTGGGAACCTCATAAATAAACTAAAATTGAATTATGCATGCACCATTCAATTTGCAAAGAATTCTAGATTGAATTATATCTAATTGTAAGACAATTCACATGGGCTACTTATTAATTAGCTCCCAGCAAATTTGATATAACATTGCCGCAACTGCAACATGGTTTTTTAATTACTAATACAAAAAGTCTAGATTATATCTTAAAGTTCTAGATATGCAAGACTACACAAACAAGATATATTAATTATATGCGGTATTTCTGACATGTGTATCCCGTATAGCCTTATTTGGTTTAGTTTCCTCGCCGTAAATTTATATGGATTCAATTTATCGTTCAGTTGAGTTTATACTAAACTGATAGTTCACGTCATGTCATTCAAAACTTTATTGCGCAAATTATTTGGATTTGCTGTCAGGTATCAATCCGTCCATTACAGAATTATTTCGTTCCTCCTGCAAAAGCTTGTTAGATTTAAAACGTTTCAATCAGACTAATAAAAGAAGCACGCTTTCAGAGTGATAGATCGATGATTACATCGTATGTAACTGAAAATGTTTCAAAATTAAACGAATATAAATACGGATATTCATTGATTAAGTTAACATGATTTGTTGGAAATGTAACTAAAACCTTTTTTAATTAAAAAATGATTAATAAAATTATTAAGCTCGCGAAACGAGTACTAGATAAATAACATTATTTTTAAGATCATTTATTTCTATTTAACTTAAGTGAATAGCCATCTGCAGACACGTTTCGAGATTTATCTGTCATCAGTGCAGCTTTGCTGTTTTGAATTATAATCTGGAATACACTTACTTGAACCCCTCGTTCATGACTGGCGAGGTTAAGTTTTAATTTGACGTTCATATAGAAAGACATGAACTTATTTGCAGGTTATTAATTTAAACGATAATTTAATATTAACCTCACCAGTCATCCACGAGGTATACAAGTAAGTGTATTCTAATTTATAAGTGTGAAGATGGCTATTCACTTAAGTTAAATACAAAGAAATGTTCTTAAAAACTACGTCATTTATCTAGTACTCGTTCAGTGATAGGAAAATTGTACTGGGGGCTGTCAATAACATGCAAATGTCTGTTGTATAATTCAATATCCTGCGTGGCATTAACCAGGGAAGTAGTTGGTTCAACAAGGGATTTGTTTTATAGTCTTAATAAGACTTAATATTATAGAGCTACGAACAGCTTGAATATATTTATATTTTCAGGCTACATTTCGCCCTTAATAAGTTTATATGATTGTAACTATAGTTAATATGGTTTCACCAATATTAAAAAAAATGGAATGTATAAAGTAATATAAACTAAAATACTTATTAGCAATTACTGGCATTACGTTCTATTAAATTAGTTTAAACAACCTTATGTTAGGTAACAAGCTTATAAGTTAGGTAAGGTTAGCTTGACTCAGGTTATACTATGATATATATATATATATATATATATATATATATATATATATATATATATATATATATATATATATAGCGGGAATTTGGATGATTGACACAACAGCTAGTGCGGCGATCGTCATCCTTGACCAAAACATAATAATCAGTCCTCGGGGACACTTCAAAAATGACACTTCATCGGGGGTGTTGGTTTCATATGGGCGAGAGTTTCGGGAGTTAGAATCTACAGCTGATACCTGCCGCCCAACACCACCTTAGAGATTTTCGGCGCACATTTAGATGATCTGGAAGCAAGCATTCGGTCAACTGATGGTGAAGTACTGATTGCGGGAGACTTCAATGCGAAATGCACGGAATGGGGCTCGTCTCGCACAAACGCCAGGGTACTTCTACTCGCAGAGTTAATGGTGAGACTTGATATACGTTCCCTTAACCCTTAACCTTCTGCCATACGTCTCAGGTGACAAAATTACTGCTACTTTGGGTCTGAGAGACGTATGTCATGTGGTTAGGTGTTAATGAAGGAACAGTACCGACCTGGGTCCTCGAGAGCGCGGGCTCGGCTTCGGTGATTGACGTGACCTTTGCCTATGCGGGGCTTGCTCAACTTATTAGCGGATGGAAAGTGAGAGACGGGGTAATTCTGAGTGACCACCGTTACATAATATACAGTAGATCTGAGTCTGTTACTAGAAGATTGAGACCACAACTTCAGACAAGGGGCTGGGCAACCAACAAAATGGACAAAGAAACCTTTACAACAAGCATATGTGAGGAGGCAAGAAAAATCTGGCGTTCCCAACCAGAAACTTTAGTCATGGCTGCTATAACGGCTGTGGAAAGAGCATGCTACGCGTCGATGCCCAGAAGATCTGGGATTTTAAAAAAGACTCCCATATTTTGATGGTCTGCAAATCTGGCGGTGTTGAGACGCGAATGCCTACGTTCAAGGCGCAAGGCACAACGAGCCAGGACATCTAGTAACCAGGAGGCTGATAATCTTGTGGCGGACCACAAGGCCGGGAGGAAATAGTTCCGCCTTGCTATTAAGAGTAGCAAGGAGGTCTGCTGGAGAGAAAAGCAAGAAGCTGTCGATGAAGACCCCTGGGGACGCCCCTACCGTATTGTTACAGGGCGACTAGGACGCAGATTACCACCTGTAACAAAAGATCCTATCGAATTGGAACGAATAATTGATAAACTGTTCCCGAATCATGAGGGATAAACCTGGGACGCTGCGGGCAAGGTCAAAGGGGATTCCCCAGACTTCACAGAATAGGAGCTGCGGACAACACTGAAGATATTGCCATCTGGCAAGGCGCCAGGAATAGATGGTATCCCAAATGAGGCGGTCGTGGGTACGGTAGCTAGTGCTCCGGAAGTCCTCCTTTCAGCTTACTACTTCAGCCTGCATAGGAAAAGCTTCCATCCCCGGTGGAAGAAACAATGCCTTGTACTTATACCTAAGGGCACAGCGGACTCGTATCGACCACTGTGTATGGTGTATTATTGACACGATGGGCAAGCTGCTTGAGCGCATGATACTTGCGAGGCTCAATAAGGCCATTGAACATACCGAGGGATTATCCGAAAGACAGTTCGGCTTTCGCAGGGGCCGCTCAACGATGGATGCCATGGAAGCGTGTTGAACATAGCGCGTATGGCGTACGCAAAGAAGGGCCATTTCGCGACGCCCTGTGCGATGACTACGCTAGATGTACGGAATGCATTCAATTCGGCGAGGTGGTCGGCCATAGTCTGGGCGCTACAACGCAGAGAAGGAATGCCTGGCTATTTAGTCGAACAGATTAATATTAATATTTTTCGAACAGACTACTAATATACAATACAACAGAGGGACAGAGGATTTGCCGTCTAACCGCTGGTGTGCCATAGGGCTCGGTACTTGGGCCGACCCTGTGGAACATTATGTATGATAACCTTTTACGAGTTAACATGCCAGATGGTGCAACTTTGGTGGATTTTGCAGACGACGTTGCTGTCATAGACTATACTACTAAGTAGAAGACGTACTATCGTTCACCAAAAATAACAAATAATGGAGGGGAAATACAAATTAAAATAACCATTAAATATCTCGGGGTTATAATTGACGAAAAGCTAAATTTCAGCATATCGCGTAGACTGCGGAGAAGGCGTTGATGAAGACACAGGCGCTGGCGCGAATAATGCCGAACGTAGGGGGAGCAAAACATTTCAAACGAGTGTTGTGTGGTGCACTCGGTATTATTATACGCTGCGCCTGTATGGTGCGGTGGCCTACCTGTGGTGAGGAGCAGGCAGACCATGATATCTATTCAGAGGCTAGCAGCTATTAGGATAACTTCAGCATACCGCACAGTGGCAACCGGGGTGGTCTTAGTGCTAGCCAGCATTCCTCCCTTACACCTTCTAGCGAGTGAGAGGAAGCGCATTCACGAGCGACAAAAAGAGATGAGAGTAAATGAAGGACCAATATGTAAGGCCAGAGTTAAGAAGGAAGATCGGGAAAGAACTCTGGAGACATGGCAGCGAGAGTGGCAGGAGAACCAAACGGGCAAATGGACACGTGAGATCATACCAGATGTCAATTTATGGTACTCGCGCAGACACGGTGAGGTTGATCACTATATGACGCAGGCACTCACAGGTTATGTGTGTTTTGGGACATATTTACACCGCATTAAAAAGGAGATTGCGCGGGGGTGTCATCATTCTGACAATGCATTAGACGATGCTTGTCACACACTCACAAATTGCGTAGCTTGGTCCACATAGAGAACAATTATGGAACAAACTACAGGCAGATGCTGAAACGGCCGAGATATCGGAAGAACGTTTCTGCGAGGCCCTGCAGAGTGGGATGCTGTCCGCCTTTTCACAAGAGAAGTCTTGACGAAGAAGATTGATGCGGAACGCTCCTGTGAGAGTGAAAGAGTCCTTAATCTAATGAGCTTACATATTGAAAAAAAATTGAAAGCAACATTTTTATGGACAACTAGACCTTAACTTTTTATTTAGATATTAATGCTACTAGTTATTTTGTACGCTTTAAGTTAAACTGTTCTTTATCTACTAATGTTATTTGTGCGCCTTATGTTAGACATATTTTATATTGTTATTTTTGCGTGTTCTATTTGTTTTACAGACAGTAATCTACTTGAAGTTGAATCGTGGTCAGACATTAACTTAATAGTAGTGAAATTTGTAAACTCATATATAGTGAAATAAACACGGATGCTAATTGAAAAGACAATTGAATGGTGGCGGATCAACTGATCAATACCTCAGAGCCGGTACATAGGGAAAAAGGGTGATGTAATGCTCGCGCGGTTTCGCTCTGTCTCAGGCGAAAAGGGGGATGGTTTTTAGTGGGTAGGACCATCAAGCCGGGTGAGTCCCACTCTCCTCGAGGCATGATGGCTCTTTTGGAGGCATGATGGCTCGGGGGTCGTACGTAAAGGTATTTTCCTCTCCTATCCCTCCCCTCGCCCCCCAAAAAAGGTTATACTATGATAGAATGGATAAGGTTAGGTTATATAAAGGCTGAACTTCAAGGACGTGGATGCCGGGTATTAAGCCATAAAACACCGCGGCCTACTAGAGAGAAGAGAAAACCTAGTTGTTATTATAAATTGCGTATAAATTAATTTTTCACATTTGTCTTCTGGTACAAATGCGGCCGGCACTGGGGATAGAACTCGGGACATCTCTACTTGTTAGTTAGCGGTCTAACATGAGGCCACGAGCGTCACCACTACACCACTCGCGACAACTAGGAGCACCTAAAACATGTAGGAAGTAAAGCGGCCACGACTGCGGCAGCCATCTCCTGAAACATACCCAACATTTGCGACCCTCGTCGTGCCAGGAGAAAGGTGCTTGCCTCCATAAGCACCTCATTATGCTCTACGAAGCACCTTTATGGGGTGGAAACGATGAAGATGCACGCGTACTTAAGACTGATCACCCCCCGCATATGAATAGTCCACTGAGGATCACTTATGGCTACAGGACAGATTCTACAGAGGCGGCATGTCATTGTAGGCCTACCGCCATAAACCTACCAAAGAACGACAACACGCCAACAAAAGAAACCGAAAACGAACATCAACCAGCGGAAGCAGGTCAGACCGAAGCAAGGACGGTGAGGGCAGATAGCAGGGTGGTAGAGGAGATGGGATATGACCAGCAAAGGCCGCTGGACCCACCGCTAAATCCGGAATATCCTACCATGGATCACAAGGAATCACGGAGAGGTGATTTACCACCTCACCCAACTCTTTATGGGACATGGTGGGTTTCAAGAATATCTACACAGGATAGGGGAAGCAACAACACCAGACAGCCCCGCGTCCACTGGCATCGTGGAGACGACCGAACATGTATTGTCCGCATGTCTGTCAAAGGGTATGCGGCGTCACTGCTGCACTCGAGAGATCTCTGGGATGCCGCCTGCCAGCTAACAGATGCAAAATATTAGAGGTCCTTCGCATCCAGAAGAAGGTCGACAAACCAAACAGGTTAAGGTATAACAAGCGAGGTTATGTTTTAATTTGACATTTATGTAGATATTTATATTATGTAGATATTTATGTAGAAAGACACACATATGAACTTTTTTCCAGGTTATTGATTTAAACGATAATTAAATATTAACCTCGCCAGTCATACACTAGGTGTTCAAGTAAATGTATTCCAATTTATAATTCAGGATAGGGGAGCAGCAACATCAGAGTGGGATCTCCACTCCAGGAACATCAACCAGCGGAAGCTGATTAGACCCAAGCAATGATAGTGAGGGCAGCTACGATAGCAGGGTGGTAGAGGAGATTGTATATGACCAGAAAAGACCGCTGGACCACCGACAAATCCGGAATATCCAGTCATGGATCACAAGGAATCACGGAGAGGTGATTTACCACCTCACCCAACTCCTTAAGGGACATAGAGGGTTTCAAGAATATCTAAACAGGATAGGGGCAGCAACAAGACCAGACTGCCCCGCATCCACTGGGATCTTGGAGACGACCGAACACGTACCGGTCGAGTACCCCAGATTCCAGCAGAGAGACGAAGCTGGAAGTGCATCAGCGGCGTCCGCATATCTGTCACAGGGTATACGGCGCCACTCCTGCGCTCTAGAGAACTCCAAGACAGACAAACCAAACAGGGTAAGGCAATAAAAAAGTAAGTAAAACAAACCGTACTACGAAAGAGCAGGAAGAGGTGGCAAAATACCCTGGTCTAAGAGCGAACGTCGGCAAGGGCCAAAGCTTTACCTTATGACTGGCTTAGATGTTTAGATGATAGTGTAAGATGGGATAGGAAAACGATGTAACGAAGTACTTACCAAGTATTAAGAGAAATACGGGAAGTAAGCCAGCTGTTTACTGGTGGCACGAGGAGATAGCAGAGAGCAGACGATAATGTATACGGGCAAGGCGCCTTGCCACGAGAAGTAGAAGCACCAAAGGAGAAGATGTAGAAAAGCAATTATGGATAAACTGTAGAAAGTGCCAGGATTCTCAAAAGAAGGTAATAAAAGCCAAACAACGCAAGTGGAACGAGCTGACAAAGGAGCTGGAAGATGTCGTCTAGGGACTAGTGTACCAGATCGTCACGATGAAAATCAAAATGCTGAGCAAGTAATGCACAAGAGGAATAAAAACAACTTAAATGGGCGGATAAACTGTTCCCAACCCACCAGCCGCTAAGTTGGACCCCACAAAAGAAGAAAGAAACCGACGAGATAGTACAGGAAATATCGGCAGAGGAATTAAGGACTGCGGCTACCCAAATGAAAAAATAAAAAACACCTGGGCCGGACGGGATAACTCTGGAAATATTTAGAATACAGCTGGAAAATCACGAAGAGACGTATAGAGCATGCCTGAATAAACTTCTGAGAAAGGAGAGATTCCCACAAATCTGGAAAACTGCTAGCTTAGTACTAATATAAAACCCAAAAAAACACACCAAAAAAAACCTCCGATAAAGACTCGGAGGACAGCTATCGACATCTATGCTTACTAAATGCACCAGGGAAATTATAGGAGAGCATCATAAGGAACAGACTGCACCAAGAGCTGCAAGAAAAAGGCAACAGTCAGAGCAACAATACGGCTTCCGCAAAGGCAGATCATCTGTCGTTGCTCTGCGGAAAATACAAGAGCTTGCAAGGGTTGCCTCCGCCCCTTCCTAGCGACATAAGAAATTAGCCATAATTGTGGCACTATATACATACATATATATATATATATATATATATATATATGTATATATATATATATATATATATATATATATATATATATATATACGAAATGCTCTTAACAGTGCACCGTAGTCTGAGATTATGAAAACGCTGGAGGAACAAAATATATCGACATACTTAGTACGACTGATTGGAAACTATCTTAGGGACAGAAAAATAGAAATAGGGAAAAGTAAAAAAATAGACCTAAGCAGCCAAGTGCTCTGCCTTGGGGCCCATATTATGGATTACATATTACGATATTACGACAGGGTATTTAGGCTGGACCGTCCGGAGAAAACTCACCTCGTGACATAAGCGGACGATCTGGCAGTGGTGGTGATAGATAGCAATGCAGAATGCTTGAAACGAAAAGTGGAATGTTAGCTTAATATCATAGACCAGGAGCTGGAAGAAATGGGTCTTGAAATTGCATCAGAAAAATCAGGAGAGTTGGTGCTGGTGGGGAGAAGGACCCTATCTGAGATAAGCGTAGGTTTTAAAAATACAATGAATAAAATTTAAAAAATGGTATAAAATATTTGGTCATACGACTGGATAAAAATAAAATATGACCCAAGAATGTTCCTACGGGAGAGCGCAAACGTAAGCCAAATGGTAGAACAGCTGAGAAGGCTAATGACAAACGTTAAGGGACCAAGGTCGAGCCGCAGACGCACACTCTGCACAGTGGCACTGTCAAAAATGCTGTACGGTGCCCCTACGTGGTATGAATCGCTAATGAGGACCAAAAATATAGAAAAATGTATGAAACAGTGCAGAGACAGCTGGCAATACGGATATGTAGTTCTTACAGGACGGCCTCGGTGGAAGCGATGTCGGTAGTTGCCGGACTGATGCCAATAGACCTGATGGCAAAAGAACTGTTAAGAAGGTAGCTTGAAGGGTAGGAAAGCAGTAGTCGGATTAGAGAAGACACTTTGCACGAATGGCAGACAAGATGGAACCAGGAATCTGGATGTGCGATGAGGGCAAAACGACTCGTCGCACGCATAGAACCATGGGTGAGACGAGGATCCGAAGAAGTCAATTACTTTCTCTCGCAGCTGCTGCTCGGACATGGTAGTTTCATGGCATACCTCTATGGCAGACCGAAAATTGTTTGTACTGCCTGCACCTGGTGAATGATTGCAACCATACATTTTTCAACTGCCCCAGATGGGCGATACAACGGCTGGAAATGGAAATAAAGGTGGGAGGAAAGCTGACCCCAGAAAACCTACAGGAGACAATGTTACAAAGCAGAGAATGCTGGGACGCAGTGGAGAAGCTGACGACATCTGTCATAACATCAAAAGAGAAGAACGAGACGGACCGTAAAAAAGGAGGAATAAGATGAACATAATTCAAACCCCGACCGAATTAATGTTGAGAAGGCAGTCCCGCAAAGGGCCACCAAGGTGTGTCGTCCCGTACTCCCAAGAGCACTGGGGGCTGTACGTAAATGTATTTTACGCACAACTGTATACAAATTCTTCCTTTACATCATAGTTACCAGGGCCAAAAATTTGACATTACGCCCGTCAAAATTTTACCGGCCCGTGGGCCTGTAAAATCACTGAAAAGCCCGCATCAAGATCTATCGTCTTAAGACTTCCCAAAATGAAAACCCCGTATCATATCGGTCTTTAGACTTGCTTGGGATCAAACTCAACACAGCTTCATTAGCTTCCATTAATATTTCGGAGGGAATTCAGCGCTTAGTTCCATTCCGAAATTATGAAAATTTTTATTTACAATAATTTTCGTTTTTTTCGTTAGCAACAAATAACCTAAGTGACGAGCTGTGAATTTAAATCACCGTCGTATTTTTTTTTTCATCGTTTTTAACCATTTTTAATTAAATTTTGTAGGTTTTCTAACGTTGTACATGCCTCGGGCCGGAGGAAGATTACGCCTTTCGTCTCATAAAGGCCCTCCTCCGTCGGGCCTCAAACTTCGGCTGCGGGCGTAATCTTACACCTCCGGCCCTCTATATGTAAATAACTATTACCCCTTCTCCCGAAAAAAAAGATAGGTTATATAGGATATGGTAGGATAGGCTAGGATAGGATAGGATAATATATGAGAGTATAGGATAGGATAGAATAGGATAGGATATAATTGAGCCTATTTGTATTGAACGAACGGTAAGGTCTATATAAGCAACGAACGTCTTTGTCTAACACATTAGTGTCATTGTAGCGTTCGTTCTTTTAACGTCCCAGTTTAATAGCCTTCTTTACACATCCTTCCTTTACTTATATTCACATAAAAATTCTTAGAGAACACATCTTAATGTATAAAGAAAAGAAAAAAGAAAAAAAAGGGTAAATTCGGGTAAATAAATCAACATTTCTACAACAGTAACAACATTATTTCCTTTAATAACATTATCATAAAGGAACAAATATTTGTATTAGAAATAGCTTATTTTTGTGGGGTTATTAAAATACGCTTGGAAAAAATTCCAGCTAATTATAATTAAAACGAGTTCGAGCAACTTATAAATTACTATTATTAGAGTTGTTTTCTTCTCTGTTGTTGTTATATACTCATTAATTTTTCAGAAGGGTTAATTTAAATATCGCTTTTACCCACAACCCAGTCATTAAGCTTTCACGAAAGAAAACAATCGATTAAGGAATCAGCCAACTATAATAATTTAAACATGCTCTAGAACAATGGGGCCCAACCTTTTTGTTTCTTTGGGTCGCATTGCAAGAATTCATGAAATTTTGGACCACAAGTACATTACCACAGCTTAAAAGCTTAAAGAAGCTTTATTTAATATTCCTTTCTCATTTATACATTGCGAAGTATTTAAAAATATTTTCTTTCCACTAAAAAATAAAATATGTATAAAAGTTTACGGCTTTGTGAAGCTTCTATATTGGTTTATGGGGTTGAAACAAATAAATAAAAAAAAAATCGGCTTCATTTTAGATCGCATTAGAATTTGGGTTAAATCACTGCTCTGGAATATATGATTAGAA
Source organism: Phosphuga atrata (assembly GCA_944588485.1). Taxonomy (NCBI): domain Eukaryota; kingdom Metazoa; phylum Arthropoda; class Insecta; order Coleoptera; family Silphidae; genus Phosphuga; species Phosphuga atrata. The sequence goes on from OX155898.1 coordinate 46,768,133, forward strand.
TAGCTAGACAAGACTAAATTGTATATACATACTTATACATAAGTTATGCTTATTACATAAGTATGCTTTTCCTTATATATTAAGAATAATTACAATTTCTTTCTTATATTTTGAAATAAAAAGGTTTCAATTGATTTAGAAAATAATTAAAAATAATGAAAATGTTGGTAACATTTAGAACAAATTCAACCTTGCATTCAATAAAATGCACATATTAAAATAAAACCTCGATTTGAAAATAATGTATGGGCCATCATTTCAAACAAAATCTGAACACAACACGAGCAATATTTTCATTGGACCTCGAAACGGTATCGGCTTTATGCAAATATAATTATTATTTATTATTTGACAATAAATCGCGACCGAAAAGCTCACGCATCACGGGCAAAGTAAGATTACCCGATATTTATTGTACAGCCGGATTCAGTCCACGAAATAAAATGAGTTTAATATATTTTAAAGTTAGGGAATTTCAAGAATGTTTAATCAAGTTAATGGCTAATAAAAGAAAGGGGCAGCGAGTTCCTTATTTTATACCGAAGTCTATATAATAGAAGTCGTTTGGAAATCATGCGGCTGGAAGACTTTTAGGGTCACAATCGCGAATTAAAAGAATTGGTGTGAGATTGGTTATTGAAATCGATTTTCTCGGTGGTAAGTGATTTTTGTGGATTGTTTTTGTATCGCCAGCCAGCAGAAGAGGACTATTGTGATGGCAACAATGCGACAGTAAACATCCGTCCGTTTCCGCAGATGCTTTGCTCTTCGAACTTTATCGATCACTCCCACCAGATAAAACTAATATCTGTTGGTTACACTATTGCAGATACTTTTTTTAAAACAGTTTTATCGACAATTGATTAAAAATATCCACGCAACAATGCACAGAAAATATTACGTATATACAGCGCCCATTATTCGTATCCTCTCATCAAGGTCTGCAATGCATTTCCTTATATAAATTACTTTGTCGGAAACAAAGAATCCGGAGCAAATTGAAAATATTAGTCATTCCTATTTTCTCTATCGCTCTAACTCCATCTGGAATGCCATATTAATATATCAAAAACTAAATTAACTTCAAAAAAAAAAAACAAAGCGTTACAACTAAAATAACCCGACAAAGCGAAACACGCTCTCTTTATGTAAAATAATTATAACCGAGGAAAATAAATAAAATTCTAATTTTAACTGTTACATATTAAAATGGCAAAGTGCCTAATCGTTGTTTAAATAGAGACTGAACACGCATATTAGAGGTCAGTATTTACATTATTATTAACGTGCTTAGACTGAAGAAATGTCTCCTAAAAACCAAGTCCTACAATTAAACTTGTTATCCATAAAATTTATATCCGCGAATTTAACCCAGTGCTTGTCCGACGACGAAGGTTTAAATTATGAAAATGTCGCCAAATTCCTAATGGATGCTACCTACGAAGTTCTCCAAGATTTACTGAAAATAATCTTGAACAGTAAGAATTTGGATGCATCTACTCGATTTAGTTGTCTGCAGGTGATCCTGCGGGAAGACGTAAGAAGATTGGATATCGGCCTGTTTCCCCATTCGTATTACGAGAAGATATTAGACGTGATTTCGGATAGAGGCGCAGGCCTGCAGCATTTAAACATGAAAGGGATGTGGCTGCGCGATTATCCAGCTTCCCTTGCCACGTTAATAGACAAATTAAAAAACTTGAGAGTGTTAATAATCCCGCACATGCCGGATGACTTAGTATTACAATCCACAATGCGATGTTCTAAATTATCTGTGTTAGATATTTCAGGAGAATGCAATTTTACACTTGAAGGTTTAAAACATTTAAAAAGCGATATCTTGAGCATTTTAAGTGTTGGAATGTATGGCAAGCAGAGTATTTGTGAAGGAAACAACGAAGATTACGTAGATACAATAGCATGTTTAATAAGGAATTTACCGAATTTGTCTGTTTTCAAAACGTATTCGTTTGTTGGTAGTGCGTTGTTGAAGATATTTAATGAATGCTCCGAGTTTCGGACGAAGTTGAAATATATCCACGATAGTAATACGACTTTAGAAACGCTAAATGCTATTGCGTATTTGTGTCCTAATTTGGAAAGCGTTAATTTTAATTCTCCGGAAGTAAATGTTTTGGCTAATCTTAGTTGCCTGAAGCGTTTAAACAGTCTTAAAATATCAAAACCTAATTCCAGAGAGTTATTATCCTATCTTAAAATATCCGGAAGTCAGTTGCAACTGTTGAAACTAAATACTGTTAAAGGGGAAACGTTAGATATAAGTTTAATAGGTATTCTCGCGCCTGAATTACACACGTTGGAGTGCTATAAAAGTAAATTAAGTTGTTTAAATCCGGACAACTATTTTATGAATTTGCAGAATTTAGAGGTGCTGTATTGTGATATAAGTGATAACGTTTTGAAATATTTGCTACTAAATTCGCCGTTTCTGCGACGAATTGTTGTTGGCGATGTTATCCGCATGACGGATGGTGATATCTTCAGACTATGTGCTGAGTGCGAGTTCCAGTCACTGGAAGAATTGTGGTTTTCATGCGCCCGAGGTCTGACAACCACCACTGTGGAATTACTTATGGGACACTGTCCGAATTTAAAAGTACTAGGCCAGCTAACAGGGTGGGACATCGCCCCTAACGATTTAGACTATCTCAGAGCAGTTATTCTATCTACAAACACTGATTTAGCACTTCTACCCTTAGAGACCACCGTATAAAATGTATTTATATGTTGACATTCGTGTTTTTAATATTTGAGTTGCGTTAAAATAAATTTCTTTGGAAACGGCGATTTTATCAAATGTAAGAGTTTTTATAAAAATTTGTTTTTTTGTGTAAATTACTTTCGACAAACGTTTAACGGAAGTTATTCGAATGCAAATTTGCAACGATAATTCTAAGAACGGAACGGTGTATTTTTGTTACAAAGAATGAACATTTTCAACGGTTCCTTTGTGTGCTCCACATTATATATATCTAGAAGTGGTGTCTGCGGAAGATTGTGTCATTATATAAAACGGGTGAGCTGAAACAAATCGAGGCTAGAAAGGAAATTATGTCACCGGTCGGATATCTCACGCGAGCAGTCACTCTACGCATTCGAATCAAAATGAGATATAATATGCATTCGTCGCCCGACGTGCAAATGCAAGAAAATTTCAAAGCTTTCAGACATCGCATTTTTCAGGAATATACACTCATCCTTTACATTACTCTCTTTCCGCCTTATTTCTCACAAACGATGAATTAAATATTTTTTCATATCCCACCGTATACTCCAACGTAAATGGCTACATTTACTGCACTATTCAAAGGAAAAATCCACAAAGTGCCTCAATTCCCTACATAAACTACGTCTCCAGAAATATCTTAGTTTCATTCCACACCTGATTAGGAAAGTTTTCTGCGGCTTAAAAAGATCGGAAATTCCGCGAATAATAAATATCCCCTTTTCAATAACATCTCCGACTGAAATTAAAAAAATCCTCAACTTTCTAATGACAGGAGTTTTGAAACATAAAAATGTTTTTTGACTAATTACTGCGGATAATTTGTTTCATAACTTCAATGTAACACTGAGGTTTTCTCGAATAAAGTTTTCGGGTTCGACAAGTTGGGAATATATGACTTGACCTAAGCCTCCGAGTTCAAGAAGACCGGCCCCGGCCAACTTCAAGTACTCACAAGATATAGAGAACATACAGGTCGCCATTATATATTTCCCGCATCATTTATCATTACCACAACTTTAGTACTTTTTCCTTAATTAAATACCAAAATGCAATAAAATGATTTGTTTACTTTATTTTTAAAACATATAGTGATTCAGAAAATTATTAAATATATTATAAATACTATTATTATGTGATATGTAACTTTTATTGTAATATAAAAATAAATGTAATGTGTGATTATAGAGTTCCGGAGAGGTTGAGTATATTTATATATTCAAGCTTTGTTCCGTCTTTATTAAGTTTATCTGATTATCTATAATGTTGTATGGTTTTACCAATTCAAAATTTATCATTTATATCAATAACCTGCTAAGTTCATGTCTCTCTCACAAAATGTCAAAATTAAAAACATCTAACCCTAATCAACACATGGGATTTTAAGTGAGTGATTTACAAAATATTGTTCATGGAAGCAAAGCTGTGCTGATGAGAGATAAATCTCGAAACGCGTCCACAGATGGCTATCCACTCAAGGTATCGGAAAGACATGATCTTAAAAATCAATGTTATTTTTATGGTTTTTGTTGAGTGCCACGAAGGTGGACTGAAAGCTATAGAATAACTGACAAATTTCATACGAGATTTGTTTTTGGTAGTCCTAAAAAGACTCATTAGTATTATAGAGTTCCGGAAAGGTTGAGTATATTTATATATTCAAGCTTTGTTTCGTCTTTATTAAGTTTAAATGTAATGTGTTTTTTCACCTCAGATTTGTTTGAATTTTTTTTGGAGATGACTCAACAGAAATCATCTGAAATATAGAAAACCTACCAAAGTAATTTAAGCTTGATAAGGTTATAAAATGTCAAAAAATGCTGGAGTTTTAACTTGTACTAATCAATTACCAATACATTAAAAATGAGATTATATTCTAGATTGCACATTTAGGGACATTTTTTATAAAGTAAATTCGATAATCGCTCAATTATTTTGGAAATTATTGTGAAAAATTTGGAAAGATTGACAAGCTTTTGAAAACAAGAAAATTGCTCGATTCCGTTGACTTAAACTATTTACTAAATCCACTTAGGAGTACTAAAAATTAGTTTAGTTCATATTTTCGCATTTAGTGACATTTTTAAAGAAATCCTTAATTAAATATTTCGGATATTATCGAGAAGACTTTAAACTTATTAAAGCTTGAAAACTTTTTTTGAAATCCCGTATTTTGTCGGATTTAGTTAATACTAATTGGTTATACTAATTGATAGATGCATGTAGAGAGAATATATTTATTTTATAATTCATACAAAGAGTCTTTCTCGCCAAAAACACAATATGAGTTTCAAAAGGAAAAAACGTAGGTATATATCAATAAAAAGATTGCAATAAAGTGATTAAATGAGATGAGATGACGAGTTTAGTAGTCGTAGATTGTTTCGTAAAGAGTCTTAAATGTAGTTGGGTGTCTGCGTAAAGTAGTTTTTATGTCTCCTATTATGGATTGCGGGTCTACAATGGTCCAGTGGTTGTTGCTGTCTGCATTTTATCCGTAGTTGTTGATGCCTGTCTGGGAGTTTTGGTACTCGGAAGAGTCTATATAGAATATCTTTGAGAGGATTATGAAGGATGTTGTTTGGGTGTCTTAGCTTAGAAATCAGTCATAATGAAATTCGTTCTGCCACTTCCAATATAATTAGTGTTATGTCGTTATGCCGTGTTTCAAATTAATATGTGTCCGTAGTCAAGGAGGGAGTGGCAGATCGCTTTATGGATTCTACCTGCCGGTTTAGTGCAAATGCCTTTATTTCCATGGGTTAGGCCACGGACATATTCACTTCTTGCTATTGTCTTTGCCTTTCATTGTTTCATGTTATTGGTGAATTTCATCTTGTTGTCAATGGTGCCTAAGTGTATGGAGAGCTGGGAGAAATTCTGTATTTAAGAATGAGGAGTTGGCATTTAGTTAGATTTGCAGAAAGTCTCCAACCATTGAGTCAGAATATCGTTTTGTCAGTAAGGGCTTGGAGATTGTAAATAGCTTTTTTTAGGTTTTTGTTGTGGAAGATAAGAGGGATGTTGATTTGGAAGAATCTGTTGTCAGGAAATGTTTTATTAGGTAGAGGAGGTAAGGTGGGATATGGAGTTGATTAGTTTTGTAAAAGAGTCAAATGAATGAATAGGGCAGCTCAGAGTTGGTGTTGAGGAAAACTCGAAAATTGTCAGATTTCGTTAACTTGTACTCATTACTAAATGAATTAGTAGTAAAAATAGATTACTTCATCTATTACGCATTTAGTGACAAAATTTATCAATTATTTTGAAAATTATTGAGAACAATTATTGAAGCTTGAAAACTCGTTTTGAAAACCTAAGGATTGCCGGTTATCTTTTCAAAAATCGCTCAATTACTTTGGAAATAACAGAGGTAACTTTAATAATTGCAGAATGTTGTTAACTTTTGCGTTGTATGTTATGGTTGCAATGCTGCCACCAATGTTATGGTTGCGATGCTGCCAGCAATGTTATGGTTGCGATGGTAGGTGAACCAACGTTGTTACCAATGTTATGGATGCAATGCTGCCACCAATTGTTCCTTGTATTCTGGGAGCTGGGCAACAGCTCGCGGCCTTGAGCTGTGGACGATCTTCCAGCAAGGGTAGTGAGTTGGTTTTGAGCTTCCCCCTCCCCAGTTGAGTTTCCTAGTTGGTATTTCTGGGCTGCAATGGGCACGGACTCAAGTTAGAAGTCGTTTGTTTAACTTTACAGGGCTTTATTAGGTGCTTCATGACACGTATATGTAGCAAAAAGTAGACTAGTTTATAGATTACATATTTATGGACATATCAATCAATTATTTTGAAAATTATCTATTAAAAATGAAAAGCCTGACAGCTTGAATTGAAAGCTTTTGAAATCTCGAAAATTGCAGGATTTCGTAAACTTGAACTTCGTACACTTGATTACTAAATGCATGTAATATAACTAAAAAATAGATTAGTTCATATATTACGCATTTAGTTACATTTTCGACATTTTGAAAGTGGTTAAATAATTTTTTAAATTACGGAGAAAATTTTGAAGATATTAAAGTTGGAAAACTCGATTCAGAAACCCGCAGGTTGTCGGGTTCTGTTTACTTTTACTAATTACTACATGCATCTATTAGTAAATATCTATTACTAAAAAATATATTAGTTTATAGATTGCATATTTAGTAATATTTTTAAAGTAACTTTTAGAAAATCGCTCAATTATTTTAGAAATTACAGAGGGAACTTTAAAGCAATTAAAGTTTAACAAGATTTTGAAAGCTCGAAAATTGCTGGATTTTGTTAAAATGTATTATACAGGGTTATTACAAAAGAAATAGACACTTTCAATGTTTCATTAATTCAAAACTAATAACGTTATTATGAATTCGTTTAAACTATTTTACACAGTGATTCTTAAAGTTTACTTTGGGAACTCATAGGTGCTCACTTCGTTGGTAAACAGCACGAACACATTCCACTGTTTCTTCTGACGCACGAGGTCTTCCCGGACTTTTGCCTTTATATAAACACCCTGTCGTTTCAAAATTATTGTACCAATCGTAGATCGACTGTCTAGAGGGGGTGATTTTCCAAAACGTGTTCGAAAATGTCGTTGAACAACAGTTAAGGAGTTCGTTTTGGCAAATTCAAGCACGCAATATGCTTTCTCAGTATAGTTTGCTGCCATAGTCTTTATGCATGCTTGCAATACCAACTTTACTATCGAAACTTCTACAGTTCCTCAATCTGACAGCGCAAAATGCATGTAAATATCACAAATAACTTTTGTAATAACCCTTTATACTAGATACTCGTATTAGTACTAAAAAGTAGATTAATTTATAGATCGTATGTTCAGCGACATCCCAAAAGTAACATTTCGAAAGTCGCTTAATTATTTTGGAAATTACAGAGACTTCGAATTAATGGTGGACAATGTTTTCAAAACGGGAACATTGTGGGATTATGTTGACTTGTACTAATTACTAGATAATTGTTTGTCAATTGTCAAATGGGTATAGATAACATCTTTTTAGGGTTCCGTTGTTATCAACAAGGAAACCTTATGGTTTCGATATGTCCGTCCGTCCTATTAGAAATATACAGCTGTAATTTGGCCCGGATATACAGATTCGTTACGGGGACAAAGTGGTAAAATAAAATCTTGATTTTTTTTTTAGTGTACCTCCTCTACACGTAAAGTGGGCCCTTTTTTCTCGTCTACCCAATCATGTGGGGTGCCGTTGGATAGGTCTTATGATACTCTTGAAAACAATATTTCGATTAAGATATTGTTTTGTGAAATATTAAGCTTTAAAGTGCTAAGTTTTGTTAGAGTTTGTTGTTATGCATCGGGTTACAACGTTATCCGTCTTCCGATTCCTAATCTCCAACTATCTCGGTTTTTCCACGCCTCTTCCTCCAATCCTCTCGACCGGATCTGTCCGTCTATACCCTCTCTCCAGCTTTTCCGGGGTCTTCCTCTCCTTCTTTTTCCCTGCGGTGTCCAGTGTATTACTTTCTTGGGTAGTCGGTCTTGGTCCATTCTCTGTACATGACGGTACCATCTGAGTTGTCCAGTTCTTATGCCATCCACGATATCGTGATTTACTTCCATTATTTCCCTTATACTTTCATTTTTGATCCTTTCCAATTTAGACTTTCCTGCCGCTCTTCTCCAGTAGTCCTTCTCTGTGGCTTTTAGTGATTTCTCTGCTCTATCTTTCATAGGCCACACATCACTACCGTAGGTTATTATACTTTCAATTATTGCATTGTATATTCTGTTTGTTTTCCTTTGTAATATGTTTATCTCATAGAATGCCGTTTAACATGGACACAGCCCTCCTGCCTTGAAGGTTTCTTTCGGCTTGCTATTTACTTTCGGCTATGGCAATTCCAGACTTCCTTCTTTCGATATTTTTATGCCTAGGTATTTGTATGAGCTGCAGTGTTTGATATTCTGTTTGTCTGAGATAGGCAGATCTTGTTGTTCTCCTCCTATACACATGTATTCTCTTTTCTGTATGTTCACGTCTAGACCCCACCTGTCATACTCGTCAATTAGTTTGCGTGTCATATATTCAATGTCATCAATGTCTTGTGCAATCACCACCTGGTCATCCGCAAATGCCAAAGTATAGATTGTTGATGTATCATCCACAGGCATGCCCATTGCTTCGCATTTTCTCTTCCATCTTGTTAATGCGCTTTCAAGATGGACCTTGAACAGTGTTGGCGATATAGAACATCCCTGTCAGAGTCCCTTTGTTACGGTGAACCAGGTTTTTAAGTTATTTCCTATTTTTATTTGTGTTCTTGCAACATTATACAGTGATTTTATTGCTTTTATTATTTCAGCATTTATGTTAGTTTGTTGTAGAGCTTCCCATAATTTTACTACAGGAATGATGTCATAAGCTTTTGTAAGGTCCACAAATAGCAAATGAACTTACTGGTTATATGTGATTTTCTTTTCTACGATTTGAGTTAACACAAATAGGTGGTCAATGGTGGATCTTCCTGGTCTGAATCCGGCTTGCTCTTCTGCCTCCATTGCACAGTATTCATCTTCTATGTTGTTTATGAGCATTCTTCCATATATCCTGCTTAGGGTGTTCCTCTATAGTTGTCGCATTTATGTTTATCCCCTTTATGGACTTTATGGATTACTGATATGTATGACAACTTCCATTCCTTTGGTACTTCTGATTTATTTATACATCTTTGGAATGAATTTGTGAGCATGTGGGTTAGTTTTTCTGTCCCATGTCCCAAGTTCTCCAGGAATATTTCCTGGTCCTTTCGCTCTTCCATTTTTTAGTGCCTTAACTGATTTTTTTACTTCTGATACAGATATTCTTACTGGAGATCCTTGAGTTTGGTTATATTTGTGTTATTATCAGTAATTTGGAACTCATTTCTATCTTCTGTCAGTAATTTTTCGAAATACTGATTCCATGATTGCTCTGTTATTGGGGAAATTATGTCATTGTTCCTTTCCCGTCTCATGTTCTTTAGTATTTTCCAACTTTCTGTGCTTTTCTTCCACCTACATATGTGTTGAGCCTAAAGCATGTTCTCTCCATTTTTCGTTCTTTTTTGTACATATAATTTTTCGTACCCTTGCTTGTATTTGTTTATATACAAGTTTATCATTTAGGTTTTTTGAGCTTAACATGGTGTTGTATATATTTATTAGTCATATATATATATATATATATATATATATATATATATAATTAGTAGTTTTATAAAAATTATTTCGCCACCTAGAATTATCAAGAACATGAACAAGAACTACCTAGAATTATCAAGAAAAATTTGAAAAGATTGAAAAGCTTTTGGAAACTCAGAAATTTCCGTATTTGGATAAATTGTAATAACACTTTGCGACATTTTAAAATAGACATTTTGAAAATTATGAAATTAGTTTTGAAATTATCGAAAATATTGAAGATATTAAAGCTTGAAAACTCGTTTTGAAAACCCGGAGATTCCTGGGTTTTCTTAACATTTGCTAATTATTTGATGCATTTATCAGTATTATAAAATATAGCAGTTTTCCGAAAATCGCTCAATTATTTTGGAAATCGCATAGGAAACTTTGAAGCAGTTAACGTGTAACAAGATTTCGAAACTTCGAGCGAGTAAAAGAGTTCAAGTAGGCTACACAATGAACGAGGCCGCGAATAAATCGCATATGAAAGAGTTAGTTAGGAAAGCAAACAAGGTAATAAGGCTGTATTTGGGGGTAGGAGAGCGAGAAAAAAATGGGGAAGCGATTTCAGAACCAGGATGATGACGTTTGAAAGTTTGATAGAGGGTAGGTATATTACTGTATGTGGCAGAAATCTGCGAAATAACTGGGGTAGGTTGAGAGGGTGCAAAAGGAATACCTGAGTTGGGTATTAGGGATAGACAGAGAAACTTTGGGATACATAGTGAGAGAGGAATGTAAGAGGGGCAAACTGAGAATGAGGGCTGGGAAGAAAGCAACTTGGTTTCAAGATAGAATGAACAGAAACCAAGACTACAAGTTACAGATTGAATGCAGGAAAGAAAGAAAAAACAATATATAGAAATGATTGGAAGAGAAGAATATTACCGAAGAAGTGGATACGCAAGAAAGGAAATAGAGAGGCTTTGAGCGGAAGGCAAGTAGATGAACGAGGAGATGAGCCAAAGAGACAAGGACGTAGACATGCAGGAAATAAGAGAAAGAATTAGGGAATCCAAATACAATACGAAGTATAAGAGCTGTATAATAGGAGGGACTCCGAGATACCTGGGAAGAGAAAGTGCAAAAGAAAGGAAGATAATAAGTGAAATGAGGAGAGAGGAAATAATATTGGATGAAGAAGATAAAATAATTCGTAGGATGTACTACGAGAATAGAGAGACAGTGTAGCATATGTTGAACGAATGTGTAGATATGAAAGAGGAAATGAAGTAAAACGGAACAAATATTGAATGAAGATGGAAGAGAGATACAGTGGATGAAAGAAGTATGGAAGAGAAGGAAAAGTTTGGAAAGGGAAAAGAAGGAGCAGGACAAGAGAAGCTTGTTTGAATAAATTTATGACGTTGTTATGATACATTGCAGAATATATTGAATGTATACACAGGGGTCCAGAAATCCCGTAGGAGAAATAAAGATTATTATTATTATATTGTATATTCAGCGACATCTCAAAAGAGGAATGTCGAAAATCGCTCAATAAATTTGAAAATTACAAAGACTTCAAAAGACAAAATTACAAAAAGTAGATTAGTTTATAGATTGCACATTTAGTAATATTTTTAGAAAGAAAATTTGAAAATCTCTCAATAATTTTTGAAACTACAAAAAAAATGAAAGGACTTACAAGCTTTTAAAAACTCAGAAATTTTCGGATTTTGTTCATATGTACTAATTACAACATGCAATCGGCTTTTGTTAACTTGTGATATTTACTAGATTCATCTATTAGTACTAAAAACATATCAGTATATAGATTGGATATTTAGTGATATTTTTAAAGAAACTTTTCTTAAATCCCTCAATTATTTTGGAGATTGCTTAGGAAAATATAAAGCAATTAAAGTTTAACAAGATGTGGAAAGCTCAAAAATTTATGGATTATGTATTATATACTACTACTACTATGTATTATATGCACGTATTAGTACTAAAAAGTGGATTAGAAAAGAATAGAAAAGTAGATCGTTTATAGAGTGTATGTCCGAAAAATTTAAACAATCGCTCAATTAATTTGGAAATTTGAAGACTTCGAATGAAAGGTGGACAATCGTTTAAAAATTCGAAAACAGTGGCTTTTGTTAACTTCTACTGATCACTAGATACACGTAGTAGTACTAAAAAGTAAATTAGCTTATGAGTTGCACATTTAGTAACATTATTAGAAAGAAAATGTTAAAATCTCGCAATTAGTTTGGAAATTATCAGGAAAACTTTAAAAAGATTGACAAGCTTTTGGAAAAATTCAGGATTTCGTTAACTTGTACGAATTAGTAAATGCAATAGTACTGGAACATCGATTACTTCATACGTTACGCATTTAGAGACATTTTTAAAGACAAATTTTGGGAATTATAGAGAAAATTTGAAAAATCAATAAAGCTTGAAAACTCATTTTGAATACGATAATTTTCCGATTTTGTGATAATAACAAATAGTATCTATTAGTACTAAAAGTAGAAGAATTTATAGACTGCATATTTAGTGATAATATTAAAGAAACTTGCTAAATCTAGCTCAACGAAAATCGCTCAATTATATAAATTATTTATATTATAATTTAAAATAATTAGAGACAAATAATTACAGAAAATTACCGACGAAACATTGACAGAATTAAAGTTTAAAAAGATTTTTAAAGTTCGAGAATTTCTGGATTTTATCAAATTATACTAATTATAAGATGCACGTATTAGTACTAAAACGTAGATTAGTGTATGTAGGGTCTTCCAATAAGAGGTTTCATATTTATTTTCAACAGCCCGCCATTTTAACAGTAGTTATGGGTCAACCTCTAACTACTTGGCAGATGGCAAGTAAAAACTTTACCATTAATAATCAAACGGCGTGTAGTAAATATCAATAGTCAAATGTCTAACAAATACCATAACCAATAACTTAATCAGGTGACATTCATGTTGTCGAGTTTGAGGTGCAACATAACCAATAATATATGGCTGCCGCTCGATTTGTTATGGCTCCTCTACACTATGGCCCATCTTGAGCCACTGGTAGCCATCACCATTTTGTACAGGGGTAGATGGCCTGTAGTGGCCTAAGTATGGATGATGGAGATGGTGACGGCCATGGATGGCGTTGGGAGCGGTCCGACTACACACATCAAAGGAGGCCAGCATGCGCAAGTAAGCTGCGCAGTGGCATGTCCACTCAATGGGCCATTATTATTTCCTTTATCGCACGCTTATCAGTGCCTGCTGCTTGTTGTCATGATAACACTGATTTTAGTAATTATTATTATTTAATTATAACGAAATATTTAGTTCATTGAGATATTAGTTTATTGAAATATTAGTTTTTTGAAATAATTAGTTTTCAATAACAAGAAATAGCTGTTTATTATTAATCATGGCAAAATCGAAGAAATTAATAACTTAAATAAATAAATAATTTCAACTTTATTAAATTTTAATATTAACTTTATAATTTCAATTCAAAATTTAAAATCAATTTTTATCAACAATGTATGTATTTATCAACAATAGATGGACCACTGTGTGAATGCGTCCATTCAGGCCATCATAATGGGCCATGATAATGGTGACCATCATTATGGCCCACAATGAGCCATAGTGTAGAGGAGCCATTACGTTTTATAAGTTGGTCGACTATTACTCGTAAACTAATAAAGCCTACTTAGCTGTGATACTTTTAACTTCTTAATATATAATACTATTGTGATTTTTTCCGCATATATAGAAACAGCCATTTAACTGGCAGTCGGGGGGGGGGTACACTTGACGCTTAACAAAAATAAGCACTATAAAGCTTAGTATTTCACGGATCTCTTAATCGAAACATTGTTTTCACAAACCTTTAATATTTTTGAAAGACCTATCCAACGACACCCCACAACATGGGGTAGAACAGGAAATAAAAACGTCCCCACTTTAGGTGTAAAGTAGATATCCTAAAAAAAAAAATCAAGATTTTATTTTACCCTTTTGTCGGGGTGACTAAACACCAAATGTGTATATCCACACCAAATTTCAGCTTTATATTGCAAATAGCTAATCTCCGGACTGTCTCAGCTTAACTCCGGACAGACGGACGGACATATCGAAATTATAAGTTTATTATTAGGTCATTGTTGATAACAACGGAACCCTAACAATTATTAACGCACTAAAATTATTCAAATTCACTACAAAAATGGTGAAAATTTCGCGGTCACATTTCGCAAAAGTAAAGCATTTTTGGGTGGTTAACCTTCTCGGCGAGCAATTGTGAAACTGGTGGAAAGCTGTTTGAGCTGTTGGGACAAGTTAGTGATGTGAAAAACCGAACGTGGCACGTGCACGTCGTGCAAGTCGATCAAGAACTGTTGTAGCCCATAGTGTTTAGAAAAACCTAGATTTGTCCATTTCTCGTCGATCTTTGGAAATGGACATTCCACAGACGACATTACACCGTATTTTGCATAAAGACTTATGTCTTAAGGCTTTTAACGTTCAGTTAACACAAGAACTCACCCCAACCGATTATCATTGGCGTCGTGTCTTTGCTGATTGGGTCCTTGAAATGCATCAAACTGATAGAGAATTTAATCAAAAAATCATTTTTTGTGAGAGGTCCATTTTTACCTCAGAGGCTACGTTGACAAGCAGAATTGTCGAATTTTCAGCTGGAAAAACCTAAGAATTATTATTGAAAAGCCTCTTCATCCTCAACGTATGACTACTTTCTCGAAAATAAGGCTGGAGCAACTGTTACGGTGACTGGATTGCGCTATCGAATGATAATTAATGTTATTGTATGCCCGGAATTGGAAGATGTTGATCTGGATGACATTTATTTTCAACAAGACGGCAACATTTATTTTCAACAAGATATCTCGAAGATGCGATCACAATTGGCCACCGAGATCTTGTGATTCAACACCTCTAGACTTTACTATTTTTGGCTACGTGAAAGACAAGGTCTATCCCAATGGCCCGCAATCGATTCAAGACCTCAAGGGTTGAATTTGTGAAGTTATCTGTGATATACAGCCGCAAATGTGCGAATTGGTGATGGAAAATTTCATGAAAAGAATATCGTCCTGAGAGTGTAGCCGTGGCAGCCATTTGGCTAATATTACTTACCATTATTAATGGCATATCTTCCTCTTTACAATTAAATAAACATTCAATGATTTAGCTAAAAAATACATGTTCTTTTTTACATATCAAAATGAAACCTCTTATTGGAAAACCCGATATATAGATTGCATATTCAGAGACATCTCAAAAGAAAAAGTTCGATAAACGCTCAATTAATTTGGAAAATGTTGAGTCTTTGAATTAAAGATGGACACGATTTTAAAATCTCAAAAATTGCTGGATTTTGTTGACTTGCACTTTTTATTAGATGCACGTATTAGTACTAAAAAGTAGTTTCGTTTATAGATGACACATTCAGTAATTTCTTTAAAACAACGCTTTTAAAATCGCTTAAACACTATGGAAAATACAGCGAGAACTTTGATGTAATTAAGGTTTTACAAGGTTTTGAATTAAACTAAAAGCGATTGTAAGGCGCTCAGTTCTACACAATAATGGCAATAAAATGTCTTCTGTATGTATACATTTCTTTCTTGAGGAGGGAAAAATGAGGGAGAAACTGAAGAAGGAATGCAATGCGACAAAGGTATTCGTCGGAATTTAAAGCTTGTCCAGTATGCCCTTAATTGGCAATCGCGGTCTAATATTCTTATATCTCGACTGCGGAATTTGATTGCGCAAAGTTGTTTCGCAAGGCGGCCGTCAACTCAAAGATCGAAAGAACAAAGGGATTTTCAAATTGTACGTGTTCGATTACAACTGACGAAATACGCGAATGTATTAATCAATTAATTAATTATAAATTAGTTTACGCGCGGTTGAATTAATCCAATGCACGCGTCATTGGAGATAATAAGGTTATTAAAGATTATTGGATTAATGCGGTGTATTATTGACTTGGATTGGTTTTTTAACACTTAGATCAAACTAATTATTCAACTAAAAGTTCTGAAATCACCATTTATAATTTCTTCTTTTTGTTTCAACCAAATTTTAATCACAATATATTTCAAATTTTAGATTCAAATTTAAGAAATCTAACATTATAAGACAACGATTAAATTGAAATTTGTGTCTTATTTGTTAGTAGCGTAGTTATAATAATCTCTTTTTCGAGGAATGATACATTTAGATTAATTGTATTTTGTCACGTTCCCAGTGGACCCTTCAGTAATTAACCCTTTTTACTGCTAGCAGGAATCGATAGAAAGTAACAAACATTTTTAAAAATGTAACAGGAAGGGGCGGACATTGTAAAAAGTGTAAGGGAAGAGACACTCATGTTTGATATGTTATCCAACAATGCGATATTGAGGGTGGTGATTCAGGATAGGAGATATTGAGTTTTATAGAAGTGTGGCTTTTGTGGGCATGAAAGCAGTAAGTAGTACATTTCGTAATAAAAATTATATTGCCAAAACATGTTTGAATGACTATAGGTAGATACGTTTGAAGAAAAAATAAAATATTTTATGCGCAGCTAAAATGCTTCTTGTGGCTCAGCTGTAGTTGCCAGACTTCCAGAACGCTCGTCCATCAAACACGTGCATTCGCCACAAAAAGTTACACAAATAATATATTATTATTCGCAAAGCTTCTTCATTTCTTGATTGAAAATCATCGGAGCGCCCTATCATGTACAATTTTTGGACCGCTTGGAAAGACTTATAAATTTTACAAAAAGGCGTTTCGCGGAAGATTAATTAATGTATATTAAGAATGTAATATTTTTAAAAGAATAAATAAATTCTGACCACGAATGTAAAAATGTTTGTGTTTTACTATGTATGAAATATATTTTGCATTTTGTTATAAATTCCATTTTATCTAGATTCTGGAATATCCATCCCTTCATGCATAAGTTTATTATTTTTAGAAATTTAAAAATAGTAAATCCTACCTTATCTTCTGTGCGATGTTAGTTCAGGTCCGAAGGTGATCAATAATCATGTGAAGGTAGCTGGAACAGAAGGGAGGATGAATTTTTATTAGAACATCGTAGAAAAAAAGTCGTAAAATTTCAAAATTCAAATATTAAAAATTAGTTTTCAGACAGAATGGAGGAGTGAAAGTGCTATTTCTTGATGAAAATAGCTTTTCGATATGAATAGAATACTAAAAAAAAATGGAATTAAGCTTATCTCCGAGGTGAGAGTCGACGGCTTCGAGATTAAAGCATATGCCAAGTCGATGGATTATATTCACACATTATAGCAGAAACATTCTGAGCAAGAAGAAAACAAGATATAATGCGGAGCTACGTAATCCATATTAATACTCGCCTGAATTTTAAAGAAACGTCCATCAAACGTATTCAGAAAAAGTTTATTTTAAATACAATGTTTCTAAATTAATATGCATCCCATTTATCTTTCCGTAAAAATTATTCGAATTCATTACCGAGTAGAAATGCAAATCGACCCGAGCCGTATTTCATATTAAAACCGAGTCAACCGCGAATTTAAATATATAAATAATATTTTATAGCTTACGTCCACCGTAATTTAATAAAACCCGCAGACGGAACGGAAAAATACCTTTTAATTGCCTTTAATTAATTAACAATCACTCATTTTAGTAATATATAAAACTGTATGTGTAGCCGTACAACAAAGTCGCGCAACGGACGGATAAATATTTAATGTACGATCAATACCTCACTTGATATAGGTCGCACAATATATTTATAATCATATTTCACTGCATCAATGTGATTTAAATTGGATTTATTAGATTGCTAATAATAAATCACGCGTTATTCAAATTTTCCATTATTGTTAATATTCAGGTGGTGAGAGACGCAGCACGATTTCTAATAATCATTATTTAAGGATAAATTTGATCGTGCCGAAAATGAAAATCTGTGGAAAGGATTTAAACTAAATTTTGCATTGAATTTAGTATTGAGAGGAGAGTTTACTGCACACCCACTGTTTATTTTACGACTTGTATTCCCAATGGGATGCAAACTGAGAAACAGAAGGATTATAATGATAAATAGAATTCAATAATATATAAAATCTGACTACATAAAAGACATTAACTTACTTATTGTGAATACCGTCTAGCGACCGTTACTACGTGGCATAAGATGTTAAAAATCAATGGTAAAAAAATAGTGTTGGGTTTTTAGTGTTAACAACGTCACGACGTCTAAAAAGACGTCGAAAAAAAAACAAGGTAGCATAGAAGCAATGTGGAACAGAACCAGAGAGATTCTGAAAGACACACAAGACAATGCATTGAGAGAACCTAGACAAAAGAAGAAGGAAAGCTGAATGACTGATGAGATTATGGACCTTATGGAAGAAAGACGTAAGTGTAGGTATAGAAAGGCAGACGAATAAAAGAGAATACACCCCGAAATAAGACGCAAAATAAGGCAAAGAAAAGCAGAATGCCATACTAAAGAAAATAGGGAGATTGAAGACTTTGAGGCAAAGCACGATCTCCTTAATCTACATAAGAAGATAAAACATGTTACTGGCAGTAATCGACTGAATCCAACTCAATATCTGTTAGATTTAAATGGAAACAAAATAAGAGACGTAGCCCAACAACTTTACAGACGGAGGGAATATATTACAGAGCTTTTTGAGGATGAAAGATCTGAAAGTGATATTGATGCCACATCAGGCCCAACAATTACTAAAGCGAGGCAGAACAAGCAATAAAACTCCCAAAGAATGGGAAAGCGACTGGATCAAGTGAGCAGGGAAATTTTAAAGCTACTAGGCGATAAAGGAATATAGCTCTTACAAAATTGTTTAACTCTATCTACGATACCGGCATATTTCCGTCCGACTGGCTAAATTCCACCTATGGCATGATACCAAAAAAGAGAAAAGCTACTAGATGTAATGACAATCGAACAATTAGTTTAATGAGCCATGTGTCAAAAATATTTCTGCGAGTAATTCATGGCAGGATATATAAGAAGCTAGTGGAAAGGGTCGGGAACAGTCAGTTCGGTTTTAGAAACGGCCTCGGAATTAGAGGGGCATTATTTGGTCTTAATGTTCTCATCCAAATATGTCGCGACGTCAATCATGATGTATTTCTTTGTGCGAACGACTTTTAAAAAGCGTTTGACAAAGTAAGCCATGATATATTGATTCAAATTTGAAAGACGACTGGAATGGATGGCAAAGATATTCAACTGATTGCCAATTTGTACTGACACCAGACAGCTAAAATACGAGTGGAGCATCAATTATCGGAGGAAGTCAATATCAAAAGAGGAGTGCGACAGGGCTGCATTCTGTCTCCCATGCTTTAAATCTCTATTCGGAGGAGAAATTCATTGAAGCTCTTGACGATGCCAGTGAAGGAATCAATATAAATGGAATTAATGTTAATAATATAAGATTCGCCGACGATACACTAATTGTAACGAACAACGAAGAAGATCTACAAAATCTAATGAATAAGATATTCGACACTTGTACTCAATTTGACTTAAAACTCAATGTACTACAAAACAAAATATATGGTCATTAGTAAAGCACGGGACTTTAGAGGTAATGGTATCATGGTCGAGGGCGTACATCTGGAAAGGGTGCATAAATTGGTTTATCTGGGTAGCAACATTAACGATAAATGGGACCCGAGCATCGAGATCAAAACCAGAATAGAAAAAGCCAGAGCCATTATAAAAATGAAAAAAGTGCTAACCAGTCATGATGTCTTTAAAATTAAGAATGAAAATGGCACGCTGCTATGTGTTTCCAGTTCTCTTGTATAGTATGGAGGCATGGGCACTGACGGAAGTAATGGTTAAACGCCTCGAATCATTCGAAATGTGGGTGTACCGACGATTACTAAAGATCAGTTGGGTGGACAACAACAAAGTCAACAACAATAGAGTTCTCAATCGCATGGAAAAAGATCTGGAAATAGTCAAAACGGCGAAAATTTGAATATTTTGGTCATTTTATAAGGCACCCGGAAAATATGAAATGCTACTACTACAACTTATTAGAGGGAAAAATACCAGGCAAGCAGAGCCCAAGAAGAAGGAGAACATCGTGGTTAAAGAACTTGAGGCAGTGGTATAGGAAGTCAACGGTTCAGCTTTTCCGGGCAGCTGTAAACAAAACAATCATCGTCCACATGGTAGCCAACATTTAAATATTGTAAAGTTTAGTGTGAAATGTAATGTTATATAACTTTACATATTATACAGGGTGTTAGGTAAACATATAAGCGGTTATTCATCGGCATATTCTAAAAATATTTTATCAAATGATGATTTATAAGAACCCTTTGTTTCCAAGATAGAAGATGAACAAAATTTGCGACAGCAACAACCTTTTATTATCAAAAAGTATTTTTAAAGTTGCTCAATCTACAATAAATGTTCGAAATGACTTCCTCCAGCCTGGATATTCTTCTTCTTACAGTGCCTATCCTCTATGGATGTTGGCTGTCACGTTGGTCCAAATGACCCTATTCACTGCCGCTCTGAATAGAGCTGTTAATGTCATTCCGGACAATGTTCGTAAATTTCGCAACCACGATATTCCTCGACCCTAAATTTTCTCCTGTAGGATGAGTTATAGTATTTTTCACATCGCATGTCCTAAGTATTTCAATTTTCTGCGTTTGACATTTGGTAGATATTCAAGTTGTCCAGCGATACGTTGCAGTACTGTGTCGTTCGGCACGTGGTGTATCCATGGGATTCTGAGTAGCACTACATGTCAAATGCATCTATGCGCCTACACGAGGTATCGGTAAGTCACGCTTTTGCCCCATATAGAAGGGTCGAGAGTACATAGCATTTTAAAATTCTTAGTCTCGTATGGATGTTGAGATCTTGATAAATGTACCTCTTGCTTTTTCGAGTGATCCCAGTCCTTTTTCAAAGTGCAGTCCAGGTATGTAACAGTCTCGGCTATTTTGAGAGCTACATTATTAGCGGTAAACTGTAGGTTGCCTATGACGTTTTTATTGATAATTAATGTTTGTCTTCTTACAATTTATCTTCTACACGTTGAATAGGAGGGGCGAGAAGATCCTCAACTTATGTTAATTTTTTTTTTGATGTTTCGTTTTCGACCCGAACAATGGCTTTTTGTTGGAAGAATAACTTAGATATTATATCTGCGTCTCTGTCGTCAATTCCTGATTCACATAGGATTGAGATGAGTTTGCTATGTTGGAATTTATCAATCGCCTTTTCGAAATCTATGGAAGAAGCAAAGACGTCAACGTTGACGTCCACTGCTCGTTGAATCAGGACCTGCGTGGAGAATAATTCCTCTCGAGTGCCAAATCCTTTCCTGAAACCAAACTATGTATCGCTTGTTCTCTTGTCGAGTTTTCTATATACGCGTGCTTGAATGATATTAAGGTAAGCTTCTAGAATATGAATCATAGAGCTATTTATTCTGTGGTCGGAGCATTTAGGTGCGTTCGCCATTTTTGGAAGCGAAATGAATATTGACAGCAGCCTGTGATTTAGCATTTTACCGCCTGTGTAAATTTTGTTAAAGAGGTTGGTCAGCAGTTTTGTCTGTTCTGGGTCCAGTAGTTTGAGGACTTCTCCATGAATCTGGTCTGGTCCAGGGGCTTTGTTGTTTTTTAGTCGTTCGCCAATGGTACATCCTGCATAAAATCGGGCAGTGTTTCTGCCAAAAAGTTTCGAAAAATCTCGCCTGTAAGCCTTGCCGGTAGAAATATCGGTCCAATTAGATAGTCACCTACAATTCCAACCAAAATATTCAAGGAGAACAGATGTTGAAATCAATCTTCACATACCTCATGCGTATTTTCATCTGCCCACACAAGGTTGTTATAAAAATTCCTTATTGCATTTTATGAGAAACTGGCTTCATCGGTGAAAAATATCTGTGTCAGGATTTGAGGGATTAGAACTAATGCTTGCAAATGCCATTGAAGTAAGGCAATACGTGGACGATAATCAGCAGATAGTAGTGCCCGAAAACACGTTCAATGTGGTATGGATACCACAAATTGCCCGTAAGAATTTTCCAAACTGTCCTATGACTTACATTCAAAGTATTGGCAACTTATCGCGTAGAAGTACTTGGATCTTCGGTTGTAGATCTCCGGTTGTACAGTTCTTAATGTCATTAATCTACCAGGCCCTCCATATCGTTTCAATATGCCTGTTTCACGAATACGTTGATAAATGTTTTAGAAGATTTTTCGATCGATCTAGGAAACCGTACCATGGATAATCGTCTCTGTTGCGATTATCCGTAATATTATATTATTGTAAGACGATTATCCATTGAACAGTTTCCTAGATCGACCGAAAAATTTTCTAAAACCATCATCAACGTATTCCTGAAACAGACATATTGAAACGAAATAGAGAGCGAACTGTACAACCTGGGGTTTGACTGTTTTTCAAACCCGGTTTTAAAAAACCGATTTTTAACATAAATTTGTCACATTTGAAAACCGGTTTTTAAATCACGAAAACCGGTTTCATTCAAATTACTTAAAAAATATTTTTTACATAACTTATTTGATTTGCAACTCATTCATTCTATGCAACGGGCAGCAGACATATTTTTACAACGTTGCAAGTTGTGTTGCCCAGTGCTTGTGCAATTTGCACTACGCACGTGGAAGAGACGTGCCTAACCGACTTATTTTATGTTAGTGCATATGTGCAATGTGTTGTCTTAGCATTGAATGATACTTAACCAATTTACCATTGAATGGTACTTCTTATATGTGGAACAAAGATGAATATCCTGAACTTTTGGAACTTCATAAAGTCTTGGGACCGATTCGTATAGCAGCTGGACGCTTAGGGCGACGAGATGCCAATTTATTAACAAGTGAAGGTATATTTGAATGTCTGTTAAATGATCTAAAAAATTTAAACACTGAAGTAGTTTTGAAATTATTCTATGTTTCGAAAGAACGAATTTTAGAAAGAAGACAAGTAGAATTATCAAATCTTTTGGTGTATTTACAAAATACACAAACCATTTCCGGTTCAGCAAAGAAATCTTGTATGCTTTCTTTAGCTTCAAACACCGAAATTATTAAGTTACCTTGAAAAATATCGTCTGGAATATTTTCAAATTATGTGGAAACAGATTCAGGATGAAGAGAAAATCAAAGAAACTATGTACTCATCAGTGTAATGCTTTTTAAAGGATGCCATAGAAAAATCAATTCATAAATTTCTTGAAGACTCTGAAGATAAAGTTACAAATCGAAAGACACTGAAAGCTGAATTTTCATTATATGAGACAACGAATAAAAGAACCAAAAATTATAAAATCAAGCTCAGTAGCTAGTGAATAAGTATTTTCAATTTCAGGCAATATTGTATACAAAATGGATGTCCATTAGAGATATGTTAAGTTCTTTAAAATCCTATTTTTGAAATTTTTGTTTGAATTTTCGTTTACGATAATATTTAATACGATAATATTTAATTTAATTTAATTTAATAAACTTTAATATTGATATCGTTTAATATTGATATCATCTTTTGTTATTTTGTTTAAATTGAATAATAGTATATTTTACAGCAAGAGATGAAAGTGGCGTTTTTTTTGGTGAGGTGGAAGTTTGCTCACGAGCGCCAGCTAGTTAGCAATCACACCAAACCAGAAAAAAAACACTTTCATCTCGAGTAGTAAATGCAATTTTTTCTACTGATTTCGGTTGTAGAATCCATAATTCGACTTCTAATAAATCCAATTCGAAGCGAACTGTCAGAACTGTAAAAACAAATTTCATTGTTAGTTTGGCCGTTTCCACGGTAACATATTGCATTATCATAGAAGGTGATACTTTTCAAGTCAAATGTCCTAATTTTATTTCGGTTTTTGAAATAGTTTCAGGCTCGTTTTACGTTTGTATATAAAATATTTAATTGAAATTGTGTAATTAATAAGAAAGTCCATGCAAATTTGGTTAGTTTAGTGTTTTAATCAAGAAAATCATAAATTTAAAATGCTCATTTTCGTCTCTACATGTGAAAATATTTTCATCTCTAGAATGAAAAAATGCTACTTTCATGTAGGGTAAGCCGTGGAAAAAATGCCATTTTCACATATATCAGTAGAAAAAAATATTTTTCCTTGCTATATATTTTTGACAAAAATTCGGAAACCGGCTAAAACCAGTTTTTTGGAAATCTGGAATTCGAAAACCGGTTTTTTAAAAAGTCGGTTTTTGTATAAACCGTAGTACAACCGGAACAGAATGTGCTGGACGTGATAGAGGAAGATCCAAGTATTTCTACGCTATAGCTTGCCAATACTTTGAATGTATCTTCTCTTCTCTTGTAATGAATTGGCATCAGCAAGTCCATACATGAAATGCATGTCAGTCATCTCGGCGTTCATATACATGGTAGAGGACTTCACTAACTATTAAAGTCACGTCAAACAGCCAAACCTCACGAAATGTAAACAACTGCGACCGATACAAGTGATGGTCACTGACGAGACGTATTAAAATGAAATCCACGTGTACGTTAGTAGATAAAACTGCCGTTCCAAGTTATAAATACAACTAATTAATTTTTTATACTTGATAAACTCATTGGCGCACGCTATACTTTTATTTACATTAAAGATTTCAATAAACATCGAATATAGTTGTCACAAATTTTGTTCACCCTGTATCTTCGAAACAAAGGGTTTTTTTAGAAATCATCATAGTACAAAATATTATTAGAATTGGCCAAGGAATAACCCCTTGAATTTTTGACGCATGTTTACTTAACACCCTGTATAATATTTTTACAAAATTAGTTTTTACATAGTAAATTTTTAAATTCAGACTTGATGGATTAATTCCGGATACCATTGGAACAATAAAATAAATTTTAATTAAAGAATCTTTTCCCTTTAGGAAATTATTTATTAAAGCGTATTTCCTTCCATCTTAAAATAGATAAACTTGGAATTTTTTCAAATTTGTCTTTAATAAATTGTTCTGGCATGAAAAGTATACGTCTTATATTTTATAAAATATTATTTGCATTTGGTACCAAATCTTTTAATTTACAGAGAGCTTATCCGGCCTCGACTTCACTTCTGACGTTATAAAACACACATAATTTTCGCTTTTAATTACTTCTCGAGATGCTCGTGATATAAACTTTTTGTTCCTGCTAATTTATCTTTGAAATGCAACAACCTTCCTCAGTCTAAGAAAATAAACTTAATATTGTCCTTTTTCTGTAAAATAACAATCTTATATAGGGGTCGTCCATTAATAATCACTAGACGTTTTTTAGCAACTTATTAAGCCGCCCTCCCCCCTGGTGATACGTGGTGAGATTTTCGGTTAAGCCCACTAACTATCCAAAATTACGTGTATCTCTCGGTACAAGTCGCGCGCCGCTTTTCGGTTTAAAAATCGCGCGTTCAACTAAAAAATAAATACGCGTGATATCTCACTACACCCCCCCCCCCCCCCCCTATGTGATATTTCGTAACCACCTACCCCTCCACCGCTTTCGAGCCTCACGTAATTAATGGACGATCCCATATTAGATAATTCGGCACATAATAATAATAATCTTATTACATATTTTAAAATATTATTTATTATTTTGAAATATGCAGTTACAAATGACACGGCATTTGCAGAATTTTAGAAAAAAGATATTGGAGCCAATTTGGAGTTGCGAATTGTAATTGAGATAAACTAGAATTCGAAAATTTGATTTTTATGGCAATACAAGAAAATGAGATAAGATAGTCAGTACATCTCTGGTTAATAACGGAAGTAGAAAAGTTTTGACTTATACAGAGTGATTCGGGAGGAAATGGAGATATTCTGAAGACCAGAAAGCATAATATAAGAAAATAAGCTTATATGTTCAAGTACGATTTTCATTTGTTTCGGAGATAATTAGGTTTTTCTTTTAAAAAGTTTTAAAGTTAAATTTAACAACGTTGTCCTAAATGCTATTTAGAAACAATATATTAATTAGGTAAATGTCATAAAAAGTGACAGTTATATTTGTTTTACTAGTTGTTTTATTATAAAAATGAAACATATTTTCAGTCATAAAGAATATGCAGATATGGTGTTTGTTTATGATTCTTGTAATGGTAATTCTGTTCGTTCAGTAGAAAAGTATCGAAGTCGTTTTCCGAATCGATGAATTCTTAATATGCAAGTATTTCGGCGGACATTTCGCGCCAATACTAAAGGAGAAGATGGAATAATCCAGACCACAAAAAATCTGATACTCGAACGCAACCAGATGAGAAGCAATAGAAATATTACCAGAGCAGAGTTAAAAGCGAAAAACAAGGAAATCTCCAAAGCAACCAGACGGGTCATCGGAAACTACAGCAGTAGGAAAATTGAAGAAACAATAGACAATAATTAAAGCTTGAAAGTACTGCGCACCCGTCTTACTGAAGACAAAACTGAAATTAGCAAAAAAAAACAAGAAGGGTTACATCACTTCAAATCGAGAGGAAATTCTGAGCATTGTCGAAAATTTCTAATTCGAATTGTACAAAAGACGGCAACAGGAACCTCTGAATGCTATTACACTAACACGGGAGCGAGGTGTCGTAAACCAGGATCCGAAAAAATGCCAGAAATCACCATCGAGGAATTTAAAGGAGCCTTGTCGAAAATGAAAAACAACAAAGCACCTGGAGAAGACTAAGTGGTTGCAGAAGCAATTAAAGCTGGAGGCTTTCTGTTGATAAAGAAAATACAAGCGCTCTTTAACATTTGCCTGCAGGAGAGCATTATTTCACAGAAGTGGCATGACACAAAGCAAACTTGGAAAATTACCGCCCTATAACCCTCCTTAGCAATCTATATACTGTGGTCTATTAGAAAAGTATCCTACCTTATTTTTTATTTTAAAAACCTGATGGATTTTAATCAAGCGCGCTTGCATGAGCCGACCTTGAACATTCGTGCGCATGCGTGAATTTTTTCCCGCCCGTAGATAGCGTCAGTTCCTGTCGAGCAGTGTTCCAGTTATGTAGTGTGTAGTACTTTCGTCGGTTGTTCAATGCAAGTAAAATGACGACAAGTGAAATGAGGGATGTCCTACGTCGCCTACGTAATGCTGTGCGGCGCAAGCGACTGGAGTTGTGGTCATCAGGAAATTGGCGACTGCATCACGACAATGCTCCAGCACATTCTTCGCACTTGGTTCACATTTTGTTGGCGAAAACCAGACTACTCTAGTTCGAGACAAGAGAGGACATTGCTTTGCTACGGAGGCTTTTTCGGAATGCTTCCAACAATGGCGGCACCGCTGGGAGAAGTGTGTGGAGTCCCAAGGAGACTACTTTGAGGGTGATTAGGTTTCCATCGCTCCAGGTATGCCAGCTTTTTTTTTACCGGCTAAAGGTCGGATATTTTTCCAAGAGACCACGTAAACTGTCTACCAGAATCCTAATAACAAGACTGGAGATCTAGAGAACTTGAGCTTTACCAACTAAGAGAGCAAGCCGGATTCCGATCGGGTTGAATGATCACCAATGATCACCTCCAGAGTATTAAGACCCTCATCGAGAAAATCGTCGAATACAATAGACCATTGTATTTGACCTCCTGTTTATAGACTTCCTCCTGTTGACTTATCCTCCTGTTTGTAGGCTTCCATAAGGCATTTGACACGATCGAATTGAAAGCAATAATGGAAGCCCTGAGAGAATGCCGAGTGGACTATAGATACTCAAAACTAATCTATAACATATAGAACGCTACCATGGCGATAAAATTTTATGACAAAAGCAACCGCATTAAAGTGGGAAATGGAGTGAGACATGGAGACACTATGTCTCAAAAACTATTCATAGCAGTCCTAGAATACGCTTTGAAGAAATCTGATTGGGAGGCTAGGGGTGTAAACATAGACTGTCGTAAGCTCAGTCATCTTGGCATCGCAGATGACATTGTCCTAACAATCAACAATCTTTTAACAAATGCTCAATTATTCGCTCAGGTGTTGGACAGAAAATGAACTTTTGCAAGACTAAAATCATGACAAATCTTGTCATGAGTGAGGACATATATATCGAAAACACCACAATAGAAATGGTTGGGAAATATTTCTACCTAGGCCATGAAATACTAATATCAAAGGACAACCAGACATGCGAATTACATAGAAGAATCAACCTTAGATAGGGAGCCTACGGAGAATAAAAACATGTCTTTAAAAGCGATCTTCCCATCTGCTCAAAGCAGTGGTTTCCAATCTTTTTCTAACCAGCGTCCCCCTTTTTTATAAAAAAAAATCATGCACCCCCCTCATTTTTTTTAACAATCTATTTTTATAAATCAAATTAAATATTAATAAATAGTTTCTAGTTCTTAATTTATTTGATGGGCTATGAAATAATGTACCATATTAGTACCATGTTATGTACCAACGTGGTCCGTATGCACGTTTTCAAGATGACGTTTTTATTCACGATAGGAATCAGGGCCTACGACAGAGGACCTGGGTGAATAATAAACGAATAGCGACATCAAAATGGAATTGGGCCGGTCTCGTGGCCAGAATGAAGGACGACAGGTGGATGAAAGATTGTTGGAATTGGGACCACGCGCTGTTAAGCGAAACAGGGGAAGACCACTTACACGTTAGACAGAGGACCTAAAAAGAATTGAAACCAACTGGAGTCAGGCGAGCCAAGACAGACAACAAAGAAAGCCATAAGGGAGGCCTATGTTCAGCAGTGGACGTCGTATGCTGGTTAATGCTGATTTATTGATGAAGTGTTTCAAACTATTTTTACACGTGCTAGCGAAACTGGAATGCTCCTAGGTGGACTTATTGTTTCTGATACACAGCAAGGGCTGCTCTGGTTTGGAGCTTTGAAAATATTCTGGATGTTGTAGAAAATAATTCAGGGATAAGTACAAGGCGCATTGCAATCCAATTTGAAACTCCACAAACAATAATTTGGAAAACATTAAAACGGAAAGGTTTAAGCGCTATTCATCTGCCGAAAATACAAAATCTCCAAGAAGGCGATTATCCGTTAAGACTACAATTTTGTCAATGGGTTCGTCAAAATAAAAGATTACTCAAATGCATTTTATTTACTGATAAAGCTCATTTTACTTGAAATGGAATCAACAATTGCTATAATAATCTTCCATGAACGGACGGAAACCCCATGCCACGCAAGAACACAATTTCCAACATCGGTTTAGTATTAATGTATGATGCGGCATTCTAAATGACCAATTGTTTGGTCCTTTTGTATTGAATGGCTGTCTTACTGTGGAAGGCTATTAGGAAGGTTATTGCATTTTTTTGAAGACCATTTAGAGGAAATATTGGACAAAGTACCTTTGAAAATTCGACGACGTATCATCTTCCAAAATTATGGAGCACCTCCTCATTATGCAAATATTGTCAGAAATTTTCTAAATATCCATTTGGAGATCGCTTGGAGGCACACTTGACCACCAAGATAACTGACTATTATTCAGTTAGGTTAGGTTTTACTAAAAGGACTCAATAATTGTTATAGAGATCCGAAAAAGCTGAATATATTTATATACTTAGGCTGTGTTCCGTTTGTTTTAAGGTTGTATAATTTTCTATAACGTAGGATATTGGAAAATATCCAAATTTTCTTTTTTTAAGAAATTATCCTATTTTTAAGGAATAGGAATTAGTTTCACCAATTCTCTCTTTTCAGTTCAAGTAATAACCTGCTAAGTTCATGTCTCTCTCGCAAAATGTCAAAATTATAAAGATCTAACCATAAACACCACATGGGTTTTCAAGTAAGTGGTTTACCAATAATTGTTCATAGAAGCAAAGCTGTGCTGATGAGAGATACATCTCGAAACGGGTCCACAGATGGTATCCACTTAAGGTATCGGAAAGACAATGAGCTTAAAAACAATGTTATTTTTATGGTTTTTGTTGAGTGCCACGAAGGTGGACTAAAAGCTATAAAATAACTTACAAATTTCATGTGAGATTTGTTTTGGTAGTCCTAAAAAGACTCAATAATTGTTATAGAGTTCCTGAAGGACTGAATATATTTATATACCCAGGCTGTCAGGAATATATTTATATATCCAGGTGTTCCGTTTATTTTAAGTTTGCATTTTCATTTAAATTTCCATTTTTCTAAAAACTAGAATTGAACATATGAGCTTATTTTCGCTTCCTGGACATTCTTTCTCCAGTCTTTATAATATTTCAATTTCCTGCCGAATCACCATGTAAGTTTTTCAGTGATTTATAGTATTCTAATGCCTTCAACAATTTGTGATTGAGAAACATTAGAACACACTCGACATTGTGATCATTCAGAACCCTCGGCCGTTTGATTTCACAACCGACACAACAACAATTAATTATCACCGCACTCGGTTTAAATCGAATTACACGTCATTTCGGAAAGCGAGCCCCAGTTTTGAAACTGAAACTTGATAACTGTCCGCTGGTCACGCGTCCGTGCTCCCGCATGCCATTTAGTTAAAGTTAGTTTATTCTGTCGTAAAGTTCGCGTTTTACGACGGCGATGCTGTAATTCGGTCCCACAGTGCGTACGCAATAAAATCCTTCATACAGTTCTTCCCACCGCACAGGTAACATATATCATCTCAGACAAATCAACTCTAATTAATTAAATTTTATTAAATAATCAACACATTTACAATTTTTACATTTCAAATAATAATTAATGCTCGAAAGAATAAATGGACAACAGTGAACAGATTACATTACACAAACAAAACAAGACACGCAAAACTGAACAGGTAAAACTGGACAGGCAAGACTGGAGAGAAAAGAATGGACAGGCAAGATTAAACAGACAAGATTAGGTAGACAAGATTGGAGAGACAAGACTGGATACACAAGACCTGACTAACAACATCGAATTGACAAGACTCGACGGAAGACACTACACAAACAAGACAGTACAGTCAAGACGGGACAGACAAAACTGCACTGACAATACAGGACTGACACGAATAAACCACATACGAGTAGACTAGACCAAGAAGTCTAAACAGAAAACACAGAACAGCCAAAACTAAACAGACAAGAGTAAACAGAGAAGACTAGCCAGATAAGACTAGGTTTTTTAAGACTAATTTTATGAAATAATCAACACATTTACAGTTTTTACATTTCAAATAATTAATGCTCGAAAGAATAAATGGACAACAATGAACAGATTTCATTACACAGACAAAACAAGACACGCAAAACTGAACAGGTAAAACTAGATACTAGACTAGGCTCACAACAGTAGACAGACAGGACTGGACAGAGAAAAATATACAGACAAGACCAGAGAGAGAACTAGACAAGACTAGATAAACAAGAATAAACAGAAAAGTCTAGGCAGACAAGACTAGGCAGACGAGACTAGACAGACAAAACTGGACAGAGAAAACTAGACACACAACAGCAGACAGACACGAGTAGACACACATTCCTAGATAGACAAGATAGACCGACAAGACTAGACAAACAAAACTAGACAGACAATACTAGATAGACAAGACTAGACAGACTAGACTAGACAGACAAGACTATGCAGACAAAACTACACAAACAAGATTAGACAGTCAGACTAGAGAGAAAAGACTAGATAGGCAAGACTAGGCAGATAATACTAGACGCACAATACTATACAGACAGACTAGAGAGACAAGACAAGACTAGACAGACAATACTAGGCAGACGAGCCTAGACAGACAAGACTTGAAAAACAAGACTAGACTGACAAGACTAGACCGACAAGACTAGACAGACAAGACTAGACAAACAAGACTAGACAGACAAGACTGAGATACAAGTCTAAATAAACAAGACTAGATAGGCAACGCTAGACAGACAAGAGTATACAAAGAAAACTAGTCAGACGAGAATAGACAGAAAAGTCCAGGCAGACAAAACTAGACCGTTAAAACTTGACAGACAGCACTGGATAGAATAGTCAGACAATACTAGACAGACAATACTAGACAGACAATACTAAATAGACAATACTGGACAGAAAAGACTAGACAGACAAGACTATACAGACAAGACCAGACACACAAGACTAGACAGACAAGACAAAACAAACAAAACTAGAGAGACAAGACTAGAGAGACTGACAGACACGACTAGATAGACAAGACTAGATAGAGAAGACTCACCAAATCCCGTATTCCACCTTGGCTTTTAGTATGCGCCACCCCGGTATCGCATATATTGCATTCATTCAGGGTGGGCAGCCCGGACGGTTAATGAAAACCGCCCTAGTTGTCGCCTCCCTGACCAGGATTCGAACCCGGGTCTCCCGCATTGAAAGTAGATAGAGAAGACTATACAGACAAGACTAGAGAGAAGACTACACATACAAAGCTAGACATACAAGACTAGACATACAAGACTAGACATACAAGACTAGATAGATTAGACTAGCGAGACAAGACTAGACAGGCACCATTAAGCATAGAAGGCTGGTCAGGCAAATCTCGACAGATTAAGGACTAAACAAACTTGAGTAGATAAAAACTAGACAAATAAGACTAAGTTGATAAGACTAGGCTGACAAGACTAGATTGATAAGACTGGACAGACAAGACTAGCCAGACAAGATTAGTCAGACAAAACTAGTCATACAAGACTAGACAGAGAAGACTAGACACACTAGACTAGACAGACAAAAGTATGGTGTATGGGATGCACAAGGCTAAACAGAGAAGACTAGACAGACAAAACTAGATGCACAAGACTATAGAATTAAAACTAGACAGACAACTGATGGGGGAGGAATAGGGTATTTTTATTGAATGAGATTATGTATGCAGGGTAGATATTAAAGTGGTAGTGTATTAGTTACAGTCGGTTGAGCTTCTTATACCATTTGCTTTGTATTCCACTTGATATTCTGAGCTATAAACAAAGTGTCAGATTCCATTTAGTATGGTATTAAGTGAATAAGGAGTAATGTTGCCATATTATTCATCGTGTGAACGTATTTAAATATAAGTCTCAAAGGAGGAGCTGACACTGACTGGAGCAGGGAATCAACTTACTTAGGTACTTCCTCCGACGGACTGCATTATATAAACATAATTTCATCCGAGCAGGTTACATTTCCGCAGCAAGGACGTCTGATTCCCGGCTTCCCGACAACTATTTTATCACGTCCTCATTTACGATTCTTTTATTTGATATCTTTCGTCGGCTGCCGTTTATTATCGCAGGAGATTGCGTTGATCCTCTTCAACCTTCCGCTGCGATAAATCCCCAACGGAAGATAGTAATTAAATATATTTTTCTTTCTTTATCTTTCATACCTTATCATCGACTATAATAGGATAAAATAGTGCGAGGCAAAGGTCGTAAGGATCGGTTGGAATTGTAAAAAATAGGCGGGTTCACGTTGACGAATGGGGGGAATTAACTAAAGGGTCGTGCTAAATGAACCTTACTTTCTCAAAACGTGTTTTCCGTTAGCAAGCAATGGCAATTCTGATAACAAAAATAACTCATAATACTCATTCAATTTATCTCATTTTAAGTATTTTTAAGTGTAATGTTACGGCGTCTATTTTTCTCCTTGTTATTGCGTATTTAAGGTAAGGACTTGTTATCGAACGAAGCAAGTAGCTTTCTTAATGTATTAAGGGAATAAATGTTCCTCTTGGAACAGTATAAAAGAGGTCATTTACTAAGACGGAGCTTAAATCAAGTGTAGTTTTTACGCTTTCGCTGTGTGTAAGCCTTCGCCGTTTCGGGAAAACTGCGTAGTTCGTCAAACGAGGAAATATTAGGAAACAGCTACGGTGGAGTATTACTTGTCATTGCGAAACGTCTGAATTTATTTATATGAGACGCCAATGGAAATAAGTTTTTTGCATCAAAAATATGTTTGGACGAATGCGAACGAACGCTACATTGAAAAGATGATGTATGTCTGTTATTCCATTTTGATCTTGATGTATGCTGGAGGCAGATAAAGTGCTGTTAAACCAGCCAGGTGGGGAACGGGTCCGGCGGAACGCGGCATCAATTTTCCACTCTCTGCATTCGTCACTCCCTTGTCCAGGCATCTCCTAAAGTTCCTCTTGACAAGGGACGCGTCCTGAATAATTACATCGTTGGATATACACTCACATACGTATACTACCATCACAATATTCAACATATTTTATTCATTTCTGCCAAAGCTTTTTCTTGTTTAACATAAATAAATATTAAAAATGCTGCTGAAGTAAATATTTAATCATCCATTATTGCTATTTGCATATCATACATTTTCTTTTCACATAAATAACGTATAAACGCTAAACGGATATTTCCTAAAACCTGCAATGATAAAAATATTGAATTTTATTTTCATATAATGATTATTTTCCTCTGACAGACAAGACTGGACAGACATGACTAGATGGACCAGACTAGACGAGACCAGAGAGACAAGACTAAACACACAAGACTGCACGAGCAAGCCTATACAGACAAGAATAGACAGACTAAACTAGAGAGACAAGCCTAGGCAGACAAAACTAGTCAGACAAGACTAGAAAGATTAAGGACAAAACAGAAAAGACTCGGTTGACAAGACTAGTCAAACCAAATTAGACAGACAAAACTAATCAGATAGGACCAGTGAGACAAGGCTAGACTGATATGGCTTGACAGACAAGACTGGACAGACTAAACTAGACAAACGAGACTAGTTAGAGAAGACTAGTCAGACAAAACTAGTCGGACAAGGTTATGCAGGCAAGACTAATCAGACAATACTAGAGAGATTAGGAACCAGGCGGACAAGACTAGACAGATAAGACTTGATAAACAAGACTAGACAGAAAAGTCTAGACTGTAAAAACTAGACAGATAAGATTGGACCGACAAGGCTAGACATATAAGACTAGTCAAACAAGACTGGACAGAGCAGACTAGACAGACAAGACTAGCTCTGACTACGTGCCTGATATCTGTATCAAGCACGTAGTCAGACAACTCTAGACAGATCAAGGACTAGACAGACAAAAGTAGAGAGACAAGACTAGACACACAAAGCTTGTCAGACAAGACTAGTCACACTAAACTAGATAGACTAGATTAGTCAGACAAGATTATTTAGACAAAGTAAAGCCGACAGCACTAGACAGATTAGGATCGAGACAGACAAGCGTAGACAGGTAGGACTTGACTAACAAGACTACACAGTAAAAACTAGACGGAAAAGACTAAAGACACAAATCAAGACAGAGAACGCTAAGCAGACAGGACTAGATGGACCACAGTATGCCTCCTTGGTAGGTATAGTCTTGTCTGTAGCTAATAATATACCCGTCTGGCAAACGGGAGATCCGGGTGAGTTTCCCGGAGAGTCAACTACTTGTGTTGTTTCTACTAACCGTAGGGCTGCCGAGGCAGACAAAACTAGACAGATAAGACTAGACAGATAAGACTAGTCATACAAGACCTGTCAGACAAGTCTAATCCGACAAGATTTAGACAGATGAAACTTGTTTCACAAGACTCTTCAGACAAGACTAGTGAGGCAGGACTAGTCGGACAAGATTATACAGATTTGGAACTAGACAGATACGATTTTTTTTTTTTTGATGGAGGTAGCTGGCGGTTATACACCTGACCAGACAAGTACCCCCATACTGTTCCGTTTGAATTCAGTTTTCTTTTGCTTTAAGCATATGTCCAACTATTGTTCTCGGCTTGATAGGTACTTCTGCATTAGTTACAATTGTGTCACCTTCCATTTCTCATCGAGAGCAGTCGAAGATTGTATGGCTCACGGTATCGGTCTCTTCGCAGTATACGCATTGGTGGTCTGCCGCCCTGCAAATTTGGTGCAGGTAGTCCATGAAGCATCCGTGTTAAGGTAATACTTGGGCGAGGTAGTAACTGTTTTCCCCGTGTTCTCTGTTTATCCAGGGTTCACGTTCAGGGATAAGAAGTCTGGTCCACTCTCCTTTAATTCCTTGCCGCCACCTTTGCTGCCATTCTTCAATTAGTTGTTTCCTGGCCATTTTTTTTTAAGTTTGCTGCGACTTGTCTCCTGCAGTTTTCTTTGCTCTTCCACAAGCAAGTCAAGGAGCTTTAAAGTAATGCTCTCTTCTCCCAGTGCTCTGGCCCATATTGGTGCACCGTACATCATAGTGGCTTGTACTGCGTGGCTAAGCAGCCTGCGTTTACTGCCCCTGGGACCTCCAATGTTGGGCATGAGTTGTTGTATTGCTGCCATTGCCCTCATCCCCTTTGCTGCAGTTTCTTCTATGTGCGGTGTGAAAGACAATGCCTTGTCCATTACTATGTCCAGATATTTTATTTGATGCATTGGTATTAGCGTCATTTTTTCGATTTTAAAAGTTATTGATTGGAACTTTTTTGCTCTATAAGAAGAACCGCCTCAGTTTTTTCCGGCGCTAGATTGAGGTTTTTGGATTTCATCCATTCAACGATTTTCTCTATAGCGTGGTTGACCGCCTGCATCAATCCTTCTTCTGTCCTGGCTGTTACTACTAGAGCCAAGTCGTCTGCAAAGCCAATCAGTGTTTCCCCCAAATGGAAGTCTCAATCTCAGCACATCGTCATATAGGACGTTCCACAGGGTTGGGCCCAAAGTTGATCCTTGTGGAACCCCGCTGCTGATGCTTCTCTCTTCCGTTTTCAGAACCCCTCTCAGAATTAACCTTCTTCACTAAGGTAGCTCCTCACCATGCGTAGCAGATACGGTGATATACCTCTTGATGTTAGGCCTTCTATTATCTGCTTCGAGCTAACGCTGTTAGATGCGTTTCTGACATCGAAGGTTAGCAGTGCACACAGTTTTCTTGTTCTTTGCGTACCAGACTTGGCCTTTTCAGCAATCTCTAAGACAGCTCTTAGCGCCTCGATTGTGGATTTTCCTTGCCTGAAGCCAAATTGTTTTACTGACAGTTCATGCCCGGTCTCGAGTTCTCGTTTTATTCTGCTTTAGACAGATACGACTAGACAAACAAGACTATACAGACAAGACTGGACAAATAAGACTGGACATAGAAAACTAAACAGACAAGACTAGACAGACAAAACAAGACTAGGCAGACAAGACTAGACAGACAAGACTGGACAGACATGGCTAGACGGACAAGGCTAGACAGACAATACTGGACACGCAATACTAGACAGGAAGGACTAGACAGATATGGCAGATATGACTAGATAATACAAAAGTAGATACACAATACTAAGCAGATAGGACTAGACAGACAAGAAATGTTCTGGACTAGATAGAGTAAATATCTCTCATTGTATGTAATGATTATTACAATATAGTTGGTATGTTTGGTATGTTTAAAAGTTCAATAAAATGTGACAAAGTAAATGGTAATAATCGAAAAAATAAACTGAAAAACTATCAACTTGGTGTGCATGAATCCTAGTTACAGGAGTCCGCAATAAAACGGCAATAAAATTTAAAACTAGCATTTCTGCGAACAAAAGAATTGCTGCTAGCACATTTATAACGTATAAAATGGCATGTGCATTTTATTGCGGTGTGCCATGGAGAGCGCCGTTTCGAGTTGCTTATTTGGATTGCTTTCGTGTGTGATCCGTGTGCCAAAGCTTACATCATCCCTCACACATCACCCTTAACTTCTTCATACGATGCCCGCAAAAATTGCATCAATGGCTATTTATTACTCACAAGATAACATTCCCCACAAAGAAAACATTATTATTGCTTCATATAAAATCTTTATCTGAATCAAATGTCTAGACAAAGATGACTAGACTGACATAACAAGACCGACACGATTATGAAGTAGATATTGTTGTTGCAGTTTCTCTGAAGGGATTTAAAAACGGGAGTTAAAGCAGGATTATTCGATATCAATTGGTTATTAATAATAAAAAAAAATGTGTATTTGATTTAAGCAAATATTGATTCAATCAAATAAATAAATGATAAATAAATAATTATATTTTCAGCAAAATACGAAAAATAAGCATCGAGTAATAGAAAAGGCTGAATAAGCCAATATTTATGCGGCAAAGTTTTGTTGACCAAAAATAAAATTTAAATATTGGATCCATTTCGAAACGGGAATTGCGAAAATGTTCGAGTGTAAGTAATTCATTGGTACAAAACATTTGTTCAAACAGACCTATTATCGATATATTTTTTTTTAAATGATAATACGATTGCGATTATTATTGTACTAATAAATCCATTTAATCTGGAGATTAGAATTGATTTAAACCATTGTCTGTATCAGTTTAAGTCTCATTCTAATAGTCATTCTTAACATATTTTAATTTAATTCAAATGAATCACGTATATTTTCTTAGCAAAATGAGCACATAAAAACTGATTTTTTTAATTCATATCAGTTTGTATCATATGTATCAAATAAAGCAATCAAATTAAGATTACTCCTCTAGATAATGTATTTGTTTTTGTTATTCGGAAATCTCATAATGCTTCATAAATAATGCCAGAAATAGAGAAAGCAATTTCTTCCAATTTCGGAAAAATGTATTTATTAAGGACGAATATTCACATCGTAATCTTATAAAGTGTTTCAAATAATATACATGTCTTTTATTCATCACTTATTACTGTGGCCCGGATTAATATAAAAATTCATATTTTTAATTAAAATTATTTTCGGTCTTTATTTTGCTTTCCAAACAAATTATGATATTTTGAACGAGAAAAAGTAATCTTTATTTTCCATATTTTGCCATAATTCAAAGGTAAGTCCATATTTTACAAAAAAATATTCCATATATTTATTATTTTACAACGGAACATCAATGCACATAATTGAAGTTTGCGCTACTTTGATATCGAACGATATCGTTTGCTTCATTCTGAATTCCCGCATCCAATTGAGTGTTACAGCAAAAGTAGTATTATGCACGCTTTCTTTCTAGACAAAATTACATATCTATACTCGTACCGACGAGAGAATGCATCTCGTATCGACGAGTTTAGCATTGTTCTGCGCATACCCCACTACATTTCGAGTGCGCGATGTTTAGTTCTCATTTAAAGAACTGGTGCATATTTCTTAAATCAAACTAATCTGCGCGTACCTCGGCGCGTCCCTTGTCCCTCATACCTCGGCGCAGGACAGCTGCATTCTCTTCGGTTCGAGTATATCTACTTATTTAAACCTATCTATCTACTTATTTTAATAAAAATGCCCAAGAATAAACAAACATTGCGGTTCAAATTGGAAAATATATCGAAGATTTTCCAAAACAATCGTTGAGTACAGATGGGAAAGTACTGTTTTGTAATGTCTGTGAAAATTCTCTATTGACTGAGCAACGATTTTTAATATCGCAACACGTATCGACTGCAAAACATAAGGTAAATATTACAAGGAAGAATAAATTTAAGCAACAAGCTTTTTTTAATGCAATGGCAAGCTGCTCTCAACTTTCTCGAACGAATTGTGTTATGCTATGATGTGTGCAGACATACCTTTATGGAAATTAAACAATCCTGATTCTTAAAAAAGTACACGGGCAAACATATTCCTGTAAACACTTAAGAAAAATTATGGTAGTGGTATTTATGAAGATTGTTTAGTTTTGATTCGTGAAGATAGTCAAGATGGCAATCGACAATACTACAGATACTGAAGGTCGTTATATAGGTAACGTAATTATTGGTTGTGTATTTGAAGATAGATCCTGAAAATCTTTTTTATTGGCACGTGAAGAACTTCCTAAATGCAACCACCCAACATCAGCGAAGCTTTTTAATGATGCCAAGGGTGGTTTGTGGCCTAATGGAATTAAACATGAACAAGTTTTATTCTTACTTACGGATGCTGCCCCGTATATGATTAAAGCAGCAAATGCTCTTAATGTTTTATATCCCAAAATGATCCATGTAACGTGCATAGCACATAGTATAAATAGATTAGCCGTTGACAAAATCGTTGACAGGTCAAAATATTGGTTATGAATCATTTTTTGAAGCTGTTTGTTACGCTTATATAACTTTTACGCTCTCCTTTATTCACCGGCTGACTCTCGCTTCAAAAAAATAAGCACCAGAATTGAACGATGTGCTTCAGGATGCTGCTTATAAGATTATGATGTTTATAGGATTATAGACATTTTATTAAGAGCCACTTTTTTGCAGTCGCTTATTTTAAAATCTCTCTTAGGATACGGATTCCCACTATAAAAATTAATGATTACATGCAGAAGTAAGATGGATATCAAGAGGTCAAAGTTTAAGAAGACTATTGTTATTATGCTCGCTCCAGACTCTCGCGAAGTAGTACGGAGTTGAGCCAGGAACGAGAGTGTGGTCAGGTTACTCGCCTCGCCTTGTGCTTCCTCGCCACGCCTTGGCTAACTTCGCTTCATGAAGCGGTTTTTCGTGCCCGAGTCAAAGAGACACGAGGCGTTTCAACCGTCACAAAAACAAAGTATTTTTATTTAATATCATTAAATTTTACTAATAGTAATTTAAATAATATCAAAAATAATTTACTAATAGTAATTTAAATAGTAAATTATGAGCGATTGGTCCCAAGAACTCCAATTACAATTCCTTGAGGCTTTTCAAATGGAACCAGTTATTTGGGATCAGTTATTGGGATAACATAATAATAATAATTAAAAGCACAAATAGCTGCAGCAGCATCTACTACCTGTTCGGTGTCGGTCATGGCACTGAGGTCTTCGCAAAGTAAGGCGAGAGTGTGGATGCCTACTCCGTGTAGTTCCTCGCCTCGAACAACTTCGGCGAGGATACTCGTCGAAGTTACTCCGCGAGAGTCTCGAGCAGGCATAATGCCTGCTCCTCTTATATTTACTTCGAATGATAAAATTGAGTTTTAATAAAAAGATCAACATTTGGAAAATTAGGGTAGAAAAGAATTCGTTCGAAATGTTTTCCATTATCAACAATTTTATATCCGAGAAAAATCGGAAAGAAAAATGTCTCAAAAATATCTGATATATAACTCAGCTAGAATAGCCTTTGAAAAAAAGTAGCAAGATCACATTTTTGTTCGATTAATAATATTTCGATTTCGTCCTTTAACAACAAAAATCTTCTTAACTTTGACCTCTTGATATCCATCTTACTTCTGCATTTATTTATGTTTATTCTATATTTTTGGGTTGCGAAAAAATCACAATCATAAATGGGGTCATGAATGAAAAAAGTTTAAGAAGCCCTGCAATATAAAATAAGTTTCTGCAGCAGATAAATTCAGCAGCAGTTTTGGATAAATTTAAAGGATTTAATACCTTAAAAAAATTAACTGCATGCTGAGTGGAAGACTAAAAGACCACCTAAACGTGCCTCACTTACTTGCCGAATTGTGCAAATGTATCTATGCTCCAGTGACATCTTATGATGTTGAAATATCATTCAGCCAGTACAAAGCATTATTTCGACCAAACAGAAAGAGTTTTAATTTTTTAAATTTGAAAAAGTATTTGTGTACTGCAATAATTTCAATAATGTTAATGAAACGGAATAAAATAGTTCTTATTTATTTTTCACTTTGAAAACT
This sequence comes from Phosphuga atrata, assembly GCA_944588485.1. Classification (NCBI taxonomy): domain Eukaryota; kingdom Metazoa; phylum Arthropoda; class Insecta; order Coleoptera; family Silphidae; genus Phosphuga; species Phosphuga atrata. The sequence goes on from OX155898.1 coordinate 46,809,644, forward strand.
GTGTTTTTATTAAACTATACTTTAAAAATATTGTTATTTTTAATTCATATATTTTCCATATTTTATATTTTTTGTTTCATGTTATAAGTACATATTTTGTAATTTTTAATGCATTATTTTTGTGTTTATCCGAGCCCTACTTACTATGAATTTGTTGCAATTGCCAAAATAAAAAAAATCACAAAATTTAAATTTATTTGAACTTTATACGCATTTTTAGCCCCTTATCTATGAACCACTCTCAACTCCACCTAGACACCATAGACATAACACCGACACCACATGTTAATACTTGACTGACTCTTGTCAGGCCTTTTTAATGAATCCTCTTCGAAGATCGTAAAAAAATCTTTGCATTTACGCCCACACATATTTACAATGGTCCAACAACTTCACCCTCCTAATTATCTCCAACGGATGCAATTTTGTCACTGGTATAACAACAATTTGCATGACAATATATTGAGCAGTAAGACATTATTTTCTACTACGATGAAGCATGGTTCTATTTGGTTAAATTAAACTCACAAAATTATAGAACATAGTTTATTCAAAATCCACATAAATGTATCCAAGTTCGATTGCACCCCCTTAAAACCGGTGTATGGGTACCTAATGTCGCGAAAGCAAATTATTGAGCCGATATTGTTTTACGAAACAATTAATGCGGAGAGATACCGAAGACTTCTTGTAGAGCCATTTTTAAATCAACTGAATGAAATCGAAACCACAAACGGCTTCAAACCAAAACGCAGATACACTCTGCGACTTCACATACATTATGAGCCACAATAAATTATTTAGAAGAGTTTTTCCTAGAACGTTTAAGTTTTTGGCAAAGTAGCTCACCTGACATGACCCCGCTGGACTTCTTTTTGTTTCCATATCCAAAGAATGATTTGTTTCGCAATTCCAATAACAATTTGGAGGAATTTCAGCATGCTATTGAAAAGGCAATGGGAATTGAGGGACCTGAAATGTTAATCAATGTTTCCAACAATTTATCAAACAGAGTTCAACGTTGCTTACAGTAAGAAGGCCAAGAAAACATTTTTTGGATTTATTTGCAATCATTCGTGTTATCTAATAAAGCTTGTGGATTATTTTGTCAGTATTGTATTTCATTAGTTTGTCACATAACCTAAATAAAGACGATTTCCTACTGACAGGTTGCACAACCAACACAAGAAACTACTACTAACCTGCTCAGTGTTGCCATTACATTATTTTGCTTGAATCATTTATAGTCGTTCGGTATATGTAGACCTATCCTAGTCTATGTATATATACTTAAAGTAGCTGAAACTACATCGGTATGTGTAATAACGAAATTAAACCATAACCTCCATAACTCTAATCAATGATATCTTTTATCTTAACCAAATTTTCTTTCTTATGTCTCAGAGAGACATAAACAACTATCAACTAGGGGAATAGGCATGGTGATTCGCCCCCGGAAAGATATTTATATGATAATTGACAATTGGTTTTCGATTACAATTGGTTTTCGAGAAAAAGTGAAATGTGTCAAAAACGAACAAACATTTTTTTCTCAGTAACGGCTGAATCGATTGATCTAAAAATTTAATATGCTTTGGGGACCGATAGGAGCACTAACGAAAAAAACATCTATATAGCCAAAAAAATTTTTTTTTTAATTTTAATTTTTTAACCATGGTACAGTTTTGGTACATATATGAAACTTCTTTTTTTCAAAGCCCTATATATTACCCTTTAACTTTATGAGTTTTCCTGATTTTTTAAAATTGCCATAGCAGAAAAAAATTAAAACCATTTTTGGCTAAAATAATGCATTTATTTAATGTTTCAAGTTTTAATTTCCTTGTTTTTATGCATATTTAGATTATTTCTAATTATTAGAAACAACACTTTATATTTAAAATAACAACAATAATTTTTTCATCAAAATAAAAAATTAAAACAGTAAAAAATAACTCATCTTTATATATTAATTTCAATAAATATTTTGAGAAGTTTTTTTATTACAAAGCTCGATTATTATTTTATTATACTAAATTAATTTCATTGATATAACCACAGTTAAATACATATATTAATGATAAAAGAACATCTTTATTCAATGTATTAATTAATTAATAAATAATTAATAAATTGAAGGTTAATTTTCAATAAATAATCTGTCTTCTTCAATCACAAGTGAAGTATCGTCTTTATCAAATAGTTTATTTAATATTGCAGCAGGTCTAGGAATTTTTGAGGAAAGTAGGAAGTATCTCACGTGCGACAAAAAAATTAACAATCGCGGCAAAAATCTTTCTAAGACCATTTGCACACTCTCAGCTGCGTCTCGTAAAGCTTTTGTATCTGATAGTATTTGGCTTGTAATCAATAAAGCATCTCTAAACTTTCCTGCTAATGTGACGTGATTGAACTTGTGATTTTAGTTTCTTTGAATGGTCTTTTACATACCAAATAGTGATATCAACCGATTCATCCATCATTTCTGATAAATAAGATATCGCTTGTTTAAATTGGTAAGAACCAGTGAAAAATATTCTTAGATCTTTTTATGTCATTTCTGGAAAATCTTCTAAATCATCTGTCTGAAACGGTAGTTTTCTAAGTTGACAGCCATTTTGCGTCACTTCATCAGCTAACGTATTTTCAACATTATTTAGGCATTTTATCATTTCTACAATATCATCCAGGCACTCGGCATCAAACGACCCGATTCTACAAAAAAAGTACCGATTCTAGGAAGCATTTTGTTGTCAATTGTCTAATCCAGTAGATATTTTTGTTTGCCTAGGGCCGTTAAAGACAAAGATACTCATCTAACAATCATTGACTCACTTTCACTCTAACATTGTCTCAAAAGACATCCTTCAAAAACTGTATACGAAAAACTGTATGACCAATATGACGACTAATCATTCCATATCACCTCACTTTTTTTTCTTCTAATTATGAATGACATAAACGTTTTGTACTCTCTGGCGGAATGACTTTGTGGACGATAGCCATTTGTTACTGTTGATGACAATAAAGATGATTATAATTAATATGTATAACCAAAAAATCTTTTTAATTAATTACTTTCTACTAATTATTTTCTACTTTCTTACTTTGCATGAATTATTTTCTACAATTATTGTATAACCTGCGATTCGACTCGCGAAGGTGATTTTCTAGTTCAAAGAGATTCATGTGGAGCGACAAAAAACATTTTATCTACGACCACTGTTGTAAATGGCCATTATTGTACAGTTCGTGGACTATGTAAATACATCATACCACATACATATGTAACAATCCGTTTAATGTTATGTAATAATTCAAAATTACCCATGAACGTTTGGTTTACGATTCGTTGATTGGTTGAGCGCTGCACGTTGATACTATTTTTAAATATAGTACTCCGTGATTTCCAAACAAACATTAAACGTCACATCATTCACATACAAGCTGTCATTCATTTCGTTTTTACACGTTTAAATCCGACGGAAACTTTAAATAAGTACTAAATAAAAAGGTATGTAACCATCATGAATGTATTTTTTTCATTTCTATCAAGTTGAATAAGGTCGAAGGTGTTACATAACACATATTTTTCTTATTATACAGAAACAAATTAGTGTGGTAGTAGATAAAGTATAGTACATAACTCGAGTTGTAAGGCAATTACGTGCTCGTGGAAGTACGCCCTCCCCGCTACGCGGGTCGTGAGTAACTGTTCCGCTGGTACATAATATGCTTCTTACAACTCTTGTCACGTAATATACTATTACAATCTCTGTTATGAGTATTCGGGACATCTAATAATGACGGTTGCATTAAAATATGTTGGACTTAATTTATAATTGTTTTATCCTCTGCACAAGAATGCCATATAATAACTTTGTGAACCCGAATTGAATGAGCCATCCAGATTTTTTCAAGAGAGAGATTTTTCTCCATTACATCGCCAGAACGAATAAATCGCATTACAGGAGAATTGATTGTATTATATTTATCCATTGAAGTTCTTAAAGAATTTTGTTTGACTATATGAAAAGTAAATGTTCCTTTGTTCATGCCTTGACAAACATTTTCATTTAGTAAGCTATATATATTTTATATCAGCCACTTACTATAAATATTTTATATAACATAGATATTTTCTATAGGCTCATTTTGGGACCCTTTAACACTCGGTTACTGGCGCGACTTCACTTTCAATGTAATGTTTGTAATACCTTCAATGGCGTAGCGTCTATGGGACACCAGCAAAGATATCTTATGCAACGATATATGGTATGATATCAAATTTATGTATGACAAATTTATATATGACAAATTTATATATGAATTTATGTATGATAGCAAATGATTAATTTAAAACTATTTTTATGGATCGGTTCAGCTGCAACAAAAGCTTCGTTAAGTAGGAAAAGTTGCTAAAGTCAGAGGAGAGTAAGACGAAAACTACAGGAAAGTAACTTAACCCCTAAGACACCTACAGTTTGTCAAAAACTTACCCCAGCTCATCGTTAAGCACGCGTTTTGCAAGGGATCATTTAAATTGTACGTTAGAACAATTCTGCAATTCTTAGATGAGAATATGCCTCTATGGTAGCCAGCAAAGAAGAAAAGTGTACCGGAGACCAAGAGAGCGATTTTCAGAATGCATGCATGTATGATTTGTTGTGCAATTTCTATGGGAGCACGAACTTACAAAGCTTCCATCAATAAGGGCGCTCGTGGTCAATGGAGAAGAGGTTTAATGGATGCTAGGTACATCGAAGAAATTTTAGCAGTTCATGCGGTACGTTACGTAGACTACATTGTAGAAGAATTTATCTTTATGCATGACAATGCGAAGCGCCACCGATAGAATCGAGCATGATTACATTACAATAATCGATTTTCGGGTTATAGAGTGGCGAGCATGTCCTGATCTAAATCCAATAGAAAAATTATGGGATGAGCTTAAACGAAGAATTCGACCTAGTTTTCGTGCCACAACCTCAAAACCACACCTTATTGTTGTAATAGAAGAAGAGTGGCTTAACATCCTACAAGAAAAAATAGCGAAATTGATTAGATCTGTGCCTAATCGTATGAGAAATATTATTGCAAGTGGAGGTCATACCAATTATTATAAAGTAAGTGTTAATTTAGATAATTGTTAATAAACACATTTCTTTTAGTAATAAAAAAAGTTAATATTTTTCATAAGTTAATTTCACTATGTTAAACACAAGAAACCCAAAAAAAATGTAATAAATTTAAACTCATAATAAAGTATTGTCTTTCAAACGGCATATTTCTTTATTTCATCTAATAAATAGTTTCTAAAGAAAAAATAGTTGAATTCAAAAGTTTATATTGGGCTGATTTCAATTTCAATGCACGCAATTTTTGTTTTATAAAATGAACCGATTTTTAAATTATTTTTTGCTTTTTCCAATCACGAAACCTTAATTTTCAAAACTTTTGTTGCAAAACTGGCAATAAATAAAATTATAACTTGAATATTCGTATTGTTCCTGAAAGATTGTGACAATCTTGTTTCAATATTAAATGCTTTTCAATTTTGTTTTTCACATCTTGTAGAAGAATTAGTAAGGTTTCGTAGAAAGGAAAAAGGTATGTAGAAGGAAAATAACCCACTATTCGTTTTCAACAGTTGTTCGTTTTCTACGGATGATAGTAAACGTAATCGCTGACGTAACAACAACGCCAGGCCAATGACGGAGCATTAAATCCTTGGGTTCAAAAACATTGATGAACCGTGCTTACTGCTATTTGCTACTGCGTCACTGTATTTAATGTTATTACGTGTGAAATACAAAAATGTAATATGCCTTCACATGGAATATATTTTTGAAACGGCTGATCCCATTTATCCTGTCGATAAATTGAATTATGTCGCTGTAATTTTCACTTTGCGACAGTTTCAGCAGTAGAATGAAATTTTATTCAATTCAACATTGAATTATTTGCTTTATACAATACACAAATTCTTCTTAAAAAAAAATACAATTATTTTATGTTTTAGATAATTAATCACTTGTGCTTGTTACTCAGACTAGAAATATTAGAAAACAAAAAAGAAAACAAAAACGCTACAAATTAAGTTATGATTTAATTTAAATTCTTAAAAATATTTAAGTGTAAATATACAACAATAATTTCATAATTAACACTATACAAGCCGCGCGATTACAAAGGGGATCATTGCTAGGGGCTGTCCCCTACAATATACAAAATAAGAAAAAGACCATAGAGTTTTCCAAAGAAAGTATAAAAAGTTATAAATTTTCTGGTTCAAAATACACACTACAAGTGCCAATTTTTCCAAAATAATAACTGGCTAAGTTTCCAAATTCGAGTTTCTCTAAGCGTCAAAATTTCTATTCATCTGTTAAGGATCCAAATCTGAAATCCAACCGTTACAGCTTCCAAAACCCAATTTTTATTTTGTTTCACGATTTCCCGTCCAAACACGAATTGGGGAAATCTTTAGTTTCGCAACGCTCCGTCCAAATTCCTAGCTATAATTTTTTCAAATATCAGGACGCTATTAAGAATTTTCCGACAATTTCTTCCGTTTTCCATCGTCTGGATTAAAATTCAAGTATTAATTATCCTATAATGCCTCGGTATTAAAAATTTTCCGAAAATTTCTTCCGTTTTCCATCGTCTGGGTCAAAATTCAAAAGAAAGTATTAATTATCCTATATTGCCAAAACGAGTCCTTTTGTTCCCTGTTTAATGTGTGTAAGTGAGTAATGTGTATACAAGTATATGTATGTATATACTTCCACATATTTGACTTTTTTTTTTAAATCTGTTTTTGTATACATGAAGAACAATAAATGAAATAAATAAATAATTTTTCCGAAAATCTCAGGGAAACTCAAACAAACACAACTCAACAAATTTTAAACAACTTTCTCAGTTTCTCAAAGTTTGGTCCATAGTCAATATAACGATATTTCTGAAAATTTAGTAAAATCTCCACTTAGTTTGGACCAGAAATAAAGCAGATAATACAATACATAAGAATCAAATTTTCTATTATATTTACATAAGCATCAAAACTTCAAATTTTCAAATAACGTATTGTGTAAATTTTAACCCAATTTTAGTAAATTTGTATTTTTAATTTAACATTTGAATCGATTTCGGCACCGATCAACAGAAGGGGAAAGGTGTATCGACCTGGGCCGAAATCGCGCGATTTATCAATTAATTTCATCGCGAATTTATATATTTTGCGGCAATATGCAATCGAAGCGCGAACGAAGCTCGACCGACAGGTACACGCATCTTTAAGTTTCTCGTTTTAAGTCAGATTAACCAGGGGTGCAATCACGAGCCCAAAGGGCTGAAGCGGCATCCAACGTCTGGAAGACAACAATTTTAAGGGAATCCTTCCACTTACTATCCCCATTTCCGCCCATAAAAAAGGCGCCGGAAGGACGATCACACGTGGCGGAGACTCGAGCAGCCCTAACAGGTAAGTGATTAGACCAGCCCTGTTTTAAAACGTGAGACACGGTCCAAACATATTGTGTTCCTTGCGTTCTGTAAAGTAAAAAAAATTCCAAAAATCAAAGAAAATCGTCAAACTTTTGCAGTTTTGTCTTGTTTAAACCCCAGATAACAGTTTTCTCGAAAATTGAGAAAAAACTCCAATTTCGCAAAAAACAAGAGTTGGTTGTTACGTCTAAGTTTCAAATAAAAAATAACGTTCTTCTAGGTCAAGGGCTCCTATACTTTGATTATAAATTGAGGCATTTCTAAGTCGTCGGCTAGCAGGTTTCAAATTAGAAAATTACTACGTCAACCAGGGCCGGCGCGTCAAAATATGCCGCCCAAGGCGAATACAACTTTCGATGCCCCAAAAAATTTCGAAAATTTTCATATAAATTGTTTCTTTCTATACCTATAATTCACTACATCCAGCGGTGTGATACCTGTTGTTATTATATAGGGTGTCTACAAAAGAATCATTGGGTTTTAAAAAGATATATTTCACAATGTTATACATATATAATATTAAATGACACACGAAATTAAAGGTAAAAAAATGTTCAATTTCAAAACGCGCGCTAACACACTTCGCTTTATTTAAACTTCGCATTTCATTTAAATGGAAAGGTGAACCGTCACAACATTCGGATATTAGGCACGGAAAATGCTCATATCATTCTGGAACATGAAAGGAATTCTCAAAAATGTAATGTCTTCTGTGCTGCCTCCAAAACAAAAGTGTACGGACCCTTTTTCTTCAATGAAAACACTGTGACGGGAACAACATACTTGGATATGTTGCAGTTCTGGTTGTTTGCTCAACTGACAGAGGATTCCAACAAGATGGGGGTGGAGCCCTGTTTCGATGCCATGATCATTGGCATAATGAAGTGCGTCGCTATCTAAATGAGGAACTAAACAGGACTTGGTATTGTTTAGCTGGCCTCCCAGGTCACCCGATCTTACGGTTTGCGAGTTTTTTCCTTGGGGGTACATTAAAGATAGGGTTTACGTGCTACCAATGCCATCAACACTGGGTGAACTCCCAGAACGCATTACTGCTGCTGTGAACAGCATCGATGGGGGCACATTGCAGCGCATGTAGGCCGAACTGGACTACCGTTTAGACACATGAATGTGTCATTTAATATAATATACGTAAAACTTTGTGAAATATATCTTTTTAAAACCCGATGATTCTTTTGTAGACACCCTGTACATACATACACCCTGTATTCCGCACAATTTGTAATTCGTTTGACAAATTTAAAGATTCTATATCGTCTTTTGCATGTGCAAATCCTGACAATTGTCAGGTACTTGCTCTGACAAAAGTCAGGTACATGTGCAAATCCTGACAATTTTTAAGAATTTTGTGTTTTTTTTTGCGCTAATATAATATCATATAAAAATTCCAAAATTTAAAAATGATTTTACAATTGTGTAAATCTTTCTGTAAAACAATTAGTACAAATATTTAAAGAGAATTAAATACTTGAACTTTTTTATTTTTTTGACAGATTTTGTATTGGTTTATCCATTCCTTCGTAAATAAATAATTTGCTTTTACCTCTAATTTTAATTGAGAGACGGCTTTCAAAATATGCATTTATTTTTATTTCATAAGCTATTTCTTGAGCTTTACAAATTATTTGCTCAAAACTATTTATACGAAATTTCATCAGAAACAAATTTACGCTATTTAATATTTTAACACATTCTGATAAAATCATATTTGGGCTTATAATATGCCGCCCTAAAAATATGGCGCCATAAGGCGACCGCCTGTCCGACCAGGCGCACGTGCCGGCACTGGTCGTACAACGGGCTATAAGTATCAAACATGCTTAGACAAAATTAAGCATCAATTACAAGACAAGTGACTAGATAAATGACTAGACATTACTAGAAAGTAGCACAAGACGGAAAAGAAAAGACAAACCTTGATAATAAAGATGGATAATAAAGACAGACAAATCATAGTCTAGGACTTTGATAGTGAGTCTGTTTGAGAAGTGAATCAAATTTTGTTCATTACTTTTTTTAATACTAGGTTGTGTGTCATTAAAGGTGTTATGTGTTAACAGGATACTTGGCAGTTGACACTTTCTTGGTTCCCACTTTTGAAATCCTCTAAAAAGGTATTTTGTTTCTTCTAAATACTTTAAAAAGTATAAAACTTTAAAAACATATACCTTTCAGTTTTACAACTTTTACTTTTTCATTTTTCATTTTTTTAAGTCAAGAGAAAGAAATAAAAGTATATTACAGTTCTACAACTAAAAACATCTAAACTGTATTAATAATAACTGTATCAATAATTAAACAAATGTGCACAATCTAGTCAAAACTACAATTTCCACACATTTTAGCAACAACGTGTACTCAAAAAAGGAATGTCTTTTCGGTACTTGGAAAGTTCATCGATTGCAATTCACCGACAAAAATTCACAGACTAGTAAGTTCACCAAACCGCAATTATGCGGATAATTTACTAACGCCAGACTCTACAATTGCCTTAGATTGGATTTTTAAAAACCAAAAAACTTAATATTATTACTCTAATTAATTGTGTAATAGGTAATTTATAATTGCAAATACCTCTATAGGAATTTTACTACGTAAATTATCGGGTTAAATAAATGAATAATGTAATTAAAAATCATGATTGTATAGTTAGTAAATTATTTTTTCGACTAATTGCTGGTTGGTGAATTTTCTAGTAGATGAATGGTTGTCGGTGAAATTTCCGTCGATCAATTGCGTTCGGCGAACTTTCCGCTTATGTTTTTTTCACCACGTCCCCGTCTTTCATTACAATGTAATTTCACGATTTTCTTAAAACTACGACAGCGCAGGAGTAACTGATTAAAAGGAAGATTCCTTGCTAACCCTTTCCATTGCCTGTTTTCTCTTTTATTATATAAAAAATAAGTTTATCAAAAACAACGCGTAGGTTATTTAAGAAGCATTCGTGGGTCAGCATCACACCCGCGGGTCACAAGTTCGCCAATACTGGCCTAGGATCTAGACTCTAGATTAATAATTTCACAATAAAATGTATGATAATTTTTTATTTTTCGCATTGAAATAAATATTAAATAGATTTTAAGTTTAAATATAAATAGTTAAAATTTAATATCACAAAATTTAATTAAACATTTCCATCATGATTTGCATTCAGTGGTCATAATTAAAATCGAACGAAAATGGGCTCTGTGAAGCCATTATTTCCAGAAAATACCTAGACAAAAAGCTGTAATACCGAAAAATACACAAGAAAATAAAACCGTAATTTATCAAACAGGTAAAGTTACTAAAACTAGTATGAATTCGAGAATAAACGCAAACAGATGGCTGACACTGTAAGTGTTTATCAAGTATTAGTGTAATCTCCTATGATAAATGCGCAGGATCAAACGAAGTAAATATTTACTCATACTTGTATAAACTAGTATCAAAACTTCTCGCACCCAACTGTTTATCAACCCAATCTCTATAAAGCGCCGTGTTTGCATAAACACCTGGGGTATTGTTTTCCCCGCATCCTATGCCCCAGGAAACAATTCCGATCTGCAGGAAACGGCCGGGTTGGCCAGAAATAGGGCACACTAATGGGCTGCCGCCGTCGCCCTTGCATGTATCCTTATTTTGTTCCCCCCCTGCACAAATAAAACTACTATGTAGATGATAAAACATTCCTAATCTGGTGCTACGTAGAGATTGCAAACAGAGGTCGCGCGGGACTATCGGCAATTCCACCTTCTTGAGAATTGATGAATGTTTCCCTTTCTTGAAGGCGTCTTTCCCCCAGCCGCTCGCAATGCACCGAACACCATCCAGCTGCGTTCCGGGGGTTGGTAAACAGATAAAGCCGACATTCGCTGCTAGTTCCACAGGCTCCCCAAGAAATAGTAAAGCTATATCGTTTTTTAAAGAACCCCCTTGGTAATGCTGGTGAATTACAATCTCCTGCACTAATCTATCCTGATGGGGTAACAATTCATCCTGGCTCCTTGTATTCCATTCTCCCGCTCGTATTGTCCACTGTCCATCTAACGCACCGGCTACACAATGAGCCGCTGTTATTACAACTTGATGATGGATTAGCGAACCTCCGCATTTGTACATGTTTCTATCACTGTCCGATTGTTCTTTGTAGAGAACGACAACGGTCCACGGCAGCTCGCCAAACTGTGCCGTCTGCGAATCCCCGGTAATGCGATAACCCACGCCTGTAGGATTCTGAAAGCCGCACCCTTTGAACATTGTCTGCGAAGCCGGTGGCGTCAAAAAATCCTTAATGGGATTCTCACAGCATATTTCGAAGTAATTCCTACATGCGCTCTTCTCAAACCTGAAAAAAATAAAAGTAATGAAAGAAGAAAGCTCTGAATTATGAGCTACTTACCTAATATCTAAAAGGCCTTGCCCGTTTAGAGCCGTATCGTTGTCCCGGCACATATGCTGAGGTACACAAGAACATCCACCATTATTAATATCACTTTGTAAATTTGAAAAGCTATCTCCCACGAAAATGTTTAGTAATATAAATATACTATACTGCCACATGTTGCTTTCGAAAAATTAAAACTAATCATGTACATGATTCCGCACGGTTTATCGTCTTCACTTTTTTACCGTCGCAGTCTCGGCTTTTTATTTCCTCCGGGAAAAACATATATCGATAGTGTGGGAATCGCGTACAATTTTTTTGTAATCTATTTTTAAAACAAGATTCGCATTGTTTTAATTTTGCAAATATTGTAATGGGAGAACAATAGATTTCTTATCAACTAAAAAAGTATCTCAAGGGATTTCGAATAAATTTGATAACAATGAGATTAAAAACGTAGATTTATAAACAATTAGATAGACACAAGGTACACATTCATATGTATTAGTGTCACGTTAAAAGCAGAACGAAATGGGGTGCATTTATATTGCATTGCTTCTTTGCATATTGAGTTTTACAAGTGCATCTAAATGCCCAACAGGTATTGTATTACTATACATTTAAATATATATAAAAGTTATTTATAAATTATTTTTTTACCGATTACAAATATCTAAATTAAATTCTACTAAAAGCAAATGAATAGAAAAATAGACAGATGTCAAATAGACAAATATATATTAAATAGATTAATAGATGCAGAGGAATAGACAGAAGAGACAATACATATTAGACAGACTAGAATAGAGAGGCAAGACTAGACAGACAATATAGGACAGACCAGACTAGACAGACAAGACTCGACAGACAAGACTAGACAGACAAGACTAAGACAGACAAGACTAGACAGACAAGACTAGACAGACAAGACTAGACAGACAAGACTAGACAGACAAGACTAGACAGACAAGACTAGACAGACAAGACTAGACAGACAAGACTAGACAGACAAGACTAGACAGACAAGACTAGACAGACAAGACTAGACAGACAAGACTAGACAGACAAGACTAGACAGACAAGACTAGACAGACAAGACTAGACAGACAAGACTAGACAGACAAGACTAGACAGACAAGACTAGACAGACAAGACTAGACAGACAAGACTAGACAGACAAGACTAGACAGACAAGACTAGACAGACAAGACTAGACAGACAAGACTAGACAGACAAGACTAGACAGACAAGACTAGACAGACAAGACTAGACAGACAAGACTAGACAGACAAGACTAGACAGACAAGACTAGACAGACAAGACTAGACAGACAAGACTAGACAGACAAGACTAGACAGACAAGACTAGACAGACAAGACTAGACAGACAAGACTAGACAGACAAGACTAGACAGACAAGACTAGACAGACAAGACTAGACAGACAAGACTAGACAGACAAGACTAGACAGACAAGACTAGACAGACAAGACTAGACAGACAAGACTAGACAGACAAGACTAGACAGACAAGACTAGACAGACAAGACTAGACAGACAAGACTAGACAGACAAGACTAGACAGACAAGACTAGACAGACAAGACTAGACAGACAAGACTAGACAGACAAGACTAGACAGACAAGACTAGACAGACAAGACTAGACAGACAAGACTAGACAGACAAGACTAGACAGACAAGACTAGACAGACAAGACTAGACAGACAAGACTAGACAGACAAGACTAGACAGACAAGACTAGACAGACAAGACTAGACAGACAAGACTAGACAGACAAGACTAGACAGACAAGACTAGACAGACAAGACTAGACAGACAAGACTAGACAGACAAGACTAGACAGACAAGACTAGACAGACAAGACTAGACAGACAAGACTAGACAGACAAGACTAGACAGACAAGACTAGACAGACAAGACTAGACAGACAAGACTAGACAGACAAGACTAGACAGACAAGACTAGACAGACAAGACTAGACAGACAAGACTAGACAGACAAGACTAGACAGACAAGACTAGACAGACAAGACTAGACAGACAAGACTAGACAGACAAGACTAGACAGACAAGACTAGACAGACAAGACTAGACAGACAAGACTAGACAGACAAGACTAGACAGACAAGACTAGACAGACAAGACTAGACAGACAAGACTAGACAGACAAGACTAGACAGACAAGACTAGACAGACAAGACTAGACAGACAAGACTAGACAGACAAGACTAGACAGACAAGACTAGACAGACAAGACTAGACAGACAAGACTAGACAGACAAGACTAGACAGACAAGACTAGACAGACAAGACTAGACAGACAAGACTAGACAGACAAGACTAGACAGACAAGACTAGACAGACAAGACTAGACAGACAAGACTAGACAGACAAGACTAGACAGACAAGACTAGACAGACAAGACTAGACAGACAAGACTAAGACAGACAAGACTAGACAGACAAGACTAGACAGACAAGACTAGACAGACAAGACTAGACAGACAAGACTAGACAGACAAGACTAGACAGACAAGACTAGACAGACAAGACTAGACAGACAAGACTAGACAGACAAGACTAGACAGACAAGACTAGACAGACAAGACTAGACAGACTAGACAGAAGACTAGACAGACAAGACTAGACAGACAAGACTAGACAGACAAGACTAGACAGACAAGACTAGACAGACAAGACTAGACAGACAAGACTAGACAGACAAGACTAGACAGACAAGACTAGACAGACAAGACTAGACAGACAAGACTAGACAGACAAGACTAGACAGACAAGACTAGACAGACAAGACTAGACAGACAAGACTAGACAGACAAGACTAGACAGACAAGACTAGACAGACAAGACTAGACAGACAAGACTAGACAGACAAGACTAGACAGACAAGACTAGACAGACAAGACTAGACAGACAAGACTAGACAGACAAGACTAGACAGACAAGACTAGACAGACAAGACTAGACAGACAAGACTAGACAGACAAGACTAGACAGACAAGACTAGACAGACAAGACTAGACAGACAAGACTAGACAGACAAGACTAGACAGACAAGACTAGACAGACAAGACTAGACAGACAAGACTAGACAGACAAGACTAGACAGACAAGACTAGACAGACAAGACTAGACAGACTAGACAGACAAGACTAGACAGACAAGACTAGACAGACAAGACTAGACAGACAAGACTAGACAGACAAGACTAGACAGACAAGACTAGACAGACAAGACTAGACAGACAAGACTAGACAGACAAGACTAGACAGACAAGACTAGACAGACAAGACTAGACAGACAAGGACTAGACAGACAAGACTAGACAGACAAGACTAGACAGACAAGACTAGACAGACAAGACTAGACAGACAAGACTAGACAGACAAGACTAGACAGACAAGACTAGACAGACAAGACTAGACAGACAAGACTAGACAGACAAGACTAGACAGACAAGACTAGACAGACAAGACTAGACAGACAAGACTAGACAGACAAGACTAGACAGACAAGACTAGACAGACAAGACTAGACAGACAAGACTAGACAGACAAGACTAGACAGACAAGACTAGACAGACAAGACTAGACAGACAAGACTAGACAGACAAGACTAGACAGACAAGACTAGACAGACAAGACTAGACAGACAAGACTAGACAGACAAGACTAGACAGACAAGACTAGACAGACAAGACTAGACAGACAAGACTAGACAGACAAGACTAGACAGACAAGACTAGACAGACAAGACTAGACAGACAAGACTAGACAGACAAGACTAGACAGACAAGACTAGACAGACAAGACTAGACAGACAAGACTAGACAGACAAGACTAGACAGACAAGACTAGACAGACAAGACTAGACAGACAAGACTAGACAGACAAGACTAGACAGACAAGACTAGACAGACAAGACTAGACAGACAAGACTAGACAGACAAGACTAGACAGACAAGACTAGACAGACAAGACTAGACAGACAAGACTAGACAGACAAGACTAGACAGACAAGACTAGACAGACAAGACTAGACAGACAAGACTAGACAGACAAGACTAGACAGACAAGACTAGACAGACAAGACTAGACAGACAAGACTAGACAGACAAGACTAGACAGACAAGACTAGACAGACAAGACTAGACAGACAAGCAGACAGGACTAGACAGACAAGACTAGACAGACAAGACTAGACAGACAAGACTAGACAGACAAGACTAGACAGACAAGACCAGACAGACAAGACTAGACAGACAAGACTAGACAGACAAGACTAGACAGACAAGACTAGACAGACAAGACTAGACAGACAAGACTAGACAGACAAGACTAGACAGACAAGACTAGACAGACAAGACTAGACAGGCAAGACTAGACAGACAAGACTAGACAGACAAGACTAGACAGACAAGACTAGACAGACAAGACTAGACAGACAAGACTAGACAGACAATACTAGGCAGACAGACAAGACAGAGTTTGCAACAAAATGGCGGATAGTAAAGACAAAAGTGATATGCTGTGTAATCTTTGAATTGGTAAAACCATACAACATTATAGATAATCAGATAAACTTAATAAAGACGGAACAAAGCTTGAATATATAAATATACTCAACCTTTCCGGAACTCTATAATACTAATGAGTCTTTTTAGAACTACCAAAAACAAATCTCTTATGAAATTTGTCAGTTATTCTATAGCTTTCAGTCCACCTTCGTGGCACTCAACAAAAACCATAAAAATAACATTGATTTTTAAGATCATGTCTTTCCGATACCTTGAGTGGATAGCCATCTGTGGACGCGTTTCGAGATTTATCTCTCATCAGCACAGCTTTGCTTCCATGAACAATATTTTGTAAATCACTCACTTGAAAACCCATGTGTTGATTAGGGTTAGATGTTTTTAATTTTGACATTTTGTGAGAGAGACATGAACTTAGCAGGTTATTGATATAAATGATAAATTTTGAATTGGTAAAACCATACAACATTATAGATAATCAGATAAACTTAATAAAGACGGAACAAAGCTTGAATATATAAATATACTCAACCTTTCCGGAACTCTATAATACTAATGAGTCTTTTTAGGACTACCAAAAACAAATCTCTTATGAAATTTGTCAGTTATTCTATAGCTTTCAGTCCACCTTCGTGGCACTCAACAAAAACCATAAAAATAACATTGATTTTTAAGATCATGTCTTTCCGATACCTTGAGTGGATAGCCATCTGTGGACGCGTTTCGAGATTTATCTCTCATCAGCACAGCTTTGCTTCCATGAACAATATTTTGTAAATCACTCACTTGAAAACCCATGTGTTGATTAGGGTTAGATGTTTTTAATTTTGACATTTTGTAGCTTAGCAACCTGCAACTTAGCAGGTTATTGATATAAATGATAAATTTTGAATTGGTAAAACCATACAACATTATAGATAATCAGATAAACTTAATAAAGACGGAACAAAGCTTGAATATATAAATATACTCAACCTTTCCGGAACTCTATGTTTTTGGTAGTCCTAAAAAGACTCATTAGTATTATAGAGTTCCGGAAAGGTTGAGTATATTTATATATTCAAGCTTTGTTCCGTCTTTATTTAGTTGCTCTGTAATCATTGTGGCAAAAAAGTGCGCGATGCCGTCTGTTGTATAAAGTGTTACAGGAAATTCCATCCAGGTTGCTTACCGCATGCCAAGAAAACCAAATGTTTCCACAAAACGAATGAGGAAGTGGAAGATAATGATAATGAAAATGAAATTTCTTTGATAATGGAGGATGATACAATGGAAATACTGAAGATTGAAAATGGTTTGTTAAAGAAACTTATTAGAGAAAAGGAGGATAAAAATAAAATTATGAAGAAAAAATCGAGGTATTGTCAAAACAACCACAACAATCACAACTAATAAATAGCGCCCAACACACTGCAACATCTAGCGCCCCTCAACGACAAAAATCAAGAATAGAAAATCTAGTTTCTACATCGATTAGTACAGTATCCGATAATATTAATTCTGAAAACATAAATGCGGAGACGCTGGTACAGGAAAGGGCAGCAACTATAAATGCACCTATAGACAATATTGGTAATAGACATAGACGGGAAGAGGATAATCGATCAAGGGATAATCAAGGTTTAGCTGTATCTAGAGGAAGAAGAACTCGAGCTTCGTTTGGAAATGCTATAGTTAACCAAATATTACAAAGCTACTGGACTTTCTGGACGAGAAAATATGGCTATTTATATCACGGTCTAAGGATCACGTTACCCAAGAGATCGTTACGGATTACATAATGAATAAAACGGGACAGAGTAGAAATAGCATCATAGTAGAAAAAATAACATCAAAAATACAATCTACAAACAATAAAGCTTTGAAAGTAGGGATGGATCTCCTATTAAAGGACTCTATCTATGACTGCGCCTTCTGGCCGGAAGGAATACGAATAGCAAGATTCAACTTTCTACGTGCTGACCGAAACAAGCGTTTCTCAAATTCAAATTTTCGGCAAACAAATCAAGCCAACCCTGCAATATAATATTGTATCTAAACATACAATCACTAAATGAAACCAAAACTGCGCAACTTGAGATAAATACAGAGGAAACGAACCCATTATTCATTTGTCTAACAGAGACCTGGGCCAAAAATAAAAATATAACATTAGCCCATATACGTAACTATGCTTTAATAATTAGCTACTGTAGAACGAATGGGGGAGTTGCTATCTGGGCTAACTTAAAAATAATAGATACGATCGAGAAACTAGAACTGCATTCGTTTGCCATAAAAAAAGTAATAGAAATATGTGAAATCAAATGGAAAGCTAGTAACAACACCACCGTAATAATAAATGTATATAGACCACCTACAGGATGCTTAACGATTTTCATGGTACAACTCGCATAACTACTTTACTACATAGATACAATGGCGAAAAATTGAATTAAAACTGCAGATTTTAATATAAACCTGGCATTAAACAGCAAAGAAACAAGTAATTTAACAAATCTAATGCTGTCATACGAACTACAACAAGAAGTAAAAGAACACGAATAACATCCACATCAAAGACTCTAATCGATAATATCTTTCTCAATACTATTCCACAAAATCTACTTTACATGACACAACTTTATCAGATCACCGACAAATAATCCTTGAAACCAATTCTAGACACAATAAACCTACTACAGGAAAATTCCGTCGTTGCAGGATCTATGCTCACGCAAATATAACAAGATTCGCCAATGCATTAAGAGATGAAAACTGGCTGAATTTGTATACAGAATACAACTGCAATACAAAAACATCTATCTTTATACAGATTCTACAATTCCATTTCTACACCAGTTTTCCGCTAGTCAGGGTCCGTCAAGAAATCAAAAGCAAATCTTGGGTAACAAACACGGTTAGAACCTCAAGTAGAAACTTAAAAGACCTATATTTATTGTAAAAAGAATTTCCACAACTAAAGAATCGTTACATAGTACAGAAGAAAAAACACAACATAATAATTGAAGATGAATAAAGAAAATTTCACGAAAACATTCTAGAAAACTCCCCCAACATACAAAAGCAATTGTGGACGATTGATGTGATGGTGATGGTGTGATGTCCACTCTTCTAATTTCAGTTCACTCAGTAATATTTTTGATGACATTGTACTATTGTACATTGCATCAATAGTAGCTATATCGTAGTCATATAATGAAATCAGTATATGACTACGACATCTGTACCAGCACGAAACCCATAATGAATGTATTATACCCATAATGGTAATCATATATGAATTTATTTTAATGTAAAAAGTGTACTAACCAATATTTTACGAATTTTTCAAAGATTTTAACCAAAGCTGTTTATTGTGATCATAATTGTGTAATTACTAATTTTTGTTTGGTGGCCAGTTTTAGGTGTAATTATAGATGATTTGAACTGTGTAGGAACGTGTACCTTTTCTATCATTCTGAAATTGTAGAAGTATTTGAGGGGTTGCAGTATATATTGGAAATTGATCAATTGAAACAAAGTATTTAATTTTCGATTCTTTGAAGTTCAGTGTAATTTGGATTGAAGTTTGTATTTACTTTGTATTTGGATACTTTTACTTAAATATACATTTATACCGATAAATCTTACTAACAATGAATGTATTTAATTTTATTTAATGTACACACAATGTACATTGCACAATATACTTTCCCCCTTTGGGTACGTATTAAGTGACAAGTGAAACAAGTACAAGTGACAAGTACGTATTAAGTGACATTAGAAAAAATCAGGAAAATAATTTCGTGTTGTCATTTTACAAAATATTTTTGCAAATTTCATTCTGTTCCTCAACAGACATGGCTTTGTCTCCCCATCCCCAAACATCGTCCTTTCTCTCCTTGTAATCCGCGGGAAAATTGCGTTTCAAATCGGTCAAGGTCCCAGTCCAGCTGCCGTCGCCCGTCCTCAAAGCGCGCTTCCTTATTAGCTCCGCTGAAGCGGTTTTTAGCTCGGTTGCCCAGCCGATTCTAGCGAAAAAATCTATGAGGATCGTCGTCGCGTTCCTGGAATCATCTCCGAACTCGGCCGCTTTGTAATCCCAGGGGAAGGTGTGGTGGTAGTTATGGAAGCCTTCGCCCATCCCTAGATACATCATTGGGCCGTTTTCGGTCGGACCTATATCCCTAAAACAGTGAATTGCTGGATGGTTTTGTCTTGGGCAGTTATATAAAATTACTTGTCGTAGGGTTTCTTGCCGTAGAGATGAGCGGCGCTGTTTATGCACCACGTCAGATTTACTGCACCTACGTAACGAAAGAGGGAGACTGTGTAAAAACTAACCATGAAAGTTTCATTCCAGCAGTACCATGGCACCAACGCTGGTAGTATAAATGTTCCAAGAATTACCAATGGTATATAAAACCCTAAAATTTATTCAATTAACAAAAAAATCGTCATAAGAAGTGTTCTACAGGAAGCTATACTATTCTCAATGAAATATATCTTCTTGTAGACACCCCATATTTAAGTGTTTTACAGGAAGCTATACTACTGCCAAGGCTGTACTACTGCCTTGCCCACTTTTTATTTAATTAGAAAGGTAGTACATTAAAGTCAAAGTAGTGTACCTTCCCGTTAATTTAATCTCAAGTTTCCCTTACTTTTTCTGAAACATGACGACTGCATCCTGTTCTAAATCTGACATGTCTATGCTCTTTCCTTTTTCTATAACATCTCTATGTTTTTTAACCATCAGCCATCCTATATGCGCAAAGAAGAAACCTGACGGAACAATATTGAAATTCAAGCGAAAACTTATTTACATACTTCTGAATGTTGTTCTTCACATTACAATTATTAATGAAACGCTATGAATAATTTATGTAAATTTATTAATTTGTCAGCATTTCATAATTACCGAGTTGAAAGCAAAGAATGCAGTGAATGGTTTCATTTATTTAATTCTAATTTTCTAAATCTTTATTCTAGTATTGTCTGTGTATTTTCTCTTGTCTAGTCTCTCTAGTCGGTCTGGTCTGACTGGTGTGTCTAGTCAGTCCACTCCGTGTAGTCTGTTTAGTTGGTCTCATATTCTCTCTTTGGTCTTGTCTATCTATCCTACCTGTTGTCAAGTCTTGTTTATGTAGTCTTGTCTGCCTAGCTTTATTTGTCTAATATTGTATGCTTAACCTTTTCTGACTAGTCTTGTCCATCTAATCTTATCTACCTAGTCTTCTCTGTCTAGTCCAGGTGTCGGCAGACGGTTTATGTGGTGTTTAATATTTATTTTTTATTGTTAATAAAAAATCCGAAAAAGTATAAAAAATCTCGGGGCTTAACTGTTTGAAAGAAAGGTGATGGAGTGTTTCATGTTTGAAGAGCCGAAAAAGAGATTATGCAAGGAGCCAGAGTCTACCTATCGCTGGTCTAGCCTCTTCTATATAATATTGCCTCTTTAGTCATGTATGGCAGGTATTGTTTGCGTAAAGTTGCTTCTCCGTTTTGTGCATGTTGTACACCGTTCAAGTCTTACAGTAATTCATGTGGTCTGAAAATTTACCTCGTTTGGCATTATGGGGATCGGCGTCTGTTTCGGAGAACTTGTGATGAAGTCGATGGTCTCTGGCCCACACGTAAATGCTATTTTGAAACGTCATCGTCATCAAAGTAGCCCAAAAGATCCTTAGAGGCAAGTTGGCCTTATAACTTCTGTGAGCCCACAATCTATGAGCGCCCCCAGTCACAGAGATAGATGAAGCATACGCAACAACATACACTGAACACACAAGTAAAAGTCTATTAAATATATAATTTTAGTCGATATATAATCAACACATTATCGTACAACACTTGATTTATTAGTACAGATTTTGTTCTGTACACGGTTAGTTTCGTATAGATATATCTTTCTGATACAATAAATCTATTTATAAAGATCGCATTATATAGAACCACCTACATATTATGTTTTAATTAATACGTTAATTGCCAAACAACCAGATAACTGGTAGTTTTCCATGGCAGTTAACGTGTTTATTAATACGCTTATTCATGAATATGGTTTATTTTGTTCTATTAGGAATTAATACTCACCCCAGAATAAAGTATATAAACGTGCATGTCCACTAATGCATAAGTAAAACCCATACAAAGCTCCTAAATGCAAAAGAAAGAATACGGCAACATTAAACCAAACAATTTTATTTTCTGGTACAATTTCATCTGTATTTTCCGAATCACTAAATCTACTATTTCCTCGAATTTTGTCGGGAAATACGATCGAGGAGAGAGGAAAAAAATCGTACATCATTG
Organism: Phosphuga atrata; assembly: GCA_944588485.1. Classification (NCBI taxonomy): domain Eukaryota; kingdom Metazoa; phylum Arthropoda; class Insecta; order Coleoptera; family Silphidae; genus Phosphuga; species Phosphuga atrata. The sequence goes on from OX155898.1 coordinate 46,832,409, forward strand.
GATTTCTTACAGAAACTGGAAAGGCAATATTTTAACAGAAGATTTCGATTAATGATGCTCTTCACTGTTCAATAAATTGTCTGCTTGTAAAAATTGCCCATTGAGTATTTATATAAGCAAAAAATATTGCAATTGGACATTGTGTGTAAATTAAAAGCAATTGTTTAGTCATTTTGATTGCAATTTAAGCACAATGTAACTCATTCCACAATTGCCAATAGACTATATTATGATATTAATTAGAAAATATATTTAAAAATATTCTTATTTGATACAGTTTCCGGGAACAGTAGTTTATTTTATATTATGTTATATTTCTATATATTTTCGCAATTGCAATTGTGATTTATTAAACAATAACACTTAATTTGCACACAATATCCAATAAAAATATGTTCTGTCAGTAAATACAACGCAAATATGTAAAAGCACGGAGAAAACACTTTAATCCAATTCGAAGATTTCGGAAATCACAACCCCTTCCGTTTCTTGGACAGTATTACACCTTCACGGACCACATTCAAGGCACGGCCAGGGTCCTCGTCGCTGGGCTTTTAGTATCGAAGAGAATTACAGGAAAGAACTTAAATTTCTGCTCATCAATTTACATGAAGAATACATATATCTAGGACAGAAACTTAGAATTGACCGAACCAACCAGAAAGAAGAAATAAGAGGGAGTATAAGGTAGAAATGAGTGGTCTTCGCCAAACTATCATTCGTCCTGCGAAATAAGAACATAGCTCAAGAGTTAGGGCCTAAAATTAAGGGTATAAGACCAGTACATGTTACTTGTGATGACATATAGAAAACTAAACTGCAACTAAACAGACGCACTAAAAACTGCACAAAGAGCAACGGAGAGAGGTCAATGACGGGGAGTACAAAAATGAACAGATTTCGAAACTAAAAAATACAAGCAATAACTAAAGTCGCCGATATTGGAGATAAAATTGCAATCCTCAAATGGAGATTCGCAGTTCACGTTGGAAGAAGTGATAGGATGAAATGAGACCGGCGAATCATAGAATAAAGACCGTAAGGACACAAAGGAGGAAGAGGAATACCACATATGTGCTGGTATGATTATCTCAAAGGAACAGCCGGACTAGCAAGGATTCATCCAACAGTTTTTACTCGTTAGCCGTTTTTACCAAGTAGGCACTGAACATTCTAACCTTATCGTGTCAGTGATTTGAAGTATTTTGTCTGTTAAATTTACAATTTTGCAATATTAGCGGTAAGAAATAATTATTGTTTTGTAAATTAAAAAGTATTTTAATATGCTTTCTAGATAATATAATGTATGATACACTTGTGTGAAAGGCTGTTGTGCACTCATTGCGATTAGAAAGAAATTCAATCAAATAATAGTATATTTGCCGTTTTTTTTAGTGAGGTGAGAGTTTGCTCACGAGCGCCAGCGAGTTATCAATCACACCGAACCAAAAAAAAAAATGCTTTCGCCTCCAGTAGTAAATGCAATTTTTTCTACTGTTATTCAGTTGCAGAATCCATAATTCGACTAATAAAACCAATTCGAAGCGAACTATCGGAACTGTCAATACAAATTTATTCGTTGGTTTGTTGGTTTCCATGGTAATATTGTTGCATTCTCATAGAAGGTTATACTTTTCAAGTCAAATGTCCTAATTTTATTTAGGTTTATTAAATAGTTTCAGGCTCGTTTTACGATTGTACATAAAATATTTCATTGAAATTGATGCAATTAATAAGAAAGTCCATGCAAATTTGGTTAGTTTAGTGTTTTAATCGAAAAAATCATAAATTTAAAATGCTCATTTTTATCTCTAGATGTGAAAATATTTTCAAGTCTATAATGAAAAATGGTCACTTTCATGTAGGGTAAGCCGTGTGCTATTTTCACATATATCAGTAGAAAAATGTATTTCTTTTAAATATACAAATACACGATAACAAATATTTACAGAAAATACTGGCCACAAAGGCAGTGCCCGTGCGTAGCCAGGAGTCTTTTAAAATCAATGAAATTTAAAACAACTTCTTTTATCATAGAATAAAAATAAAACTTTACGGTAATACAAAATTAAAATAAAATAATTGTTCTCACTGTAATTATTTTTTTGGAAAATGAAAAAAAATAATAAAAAAATAGAGAACCAACACCAACGGGGAACGCTCAATCAGTGTCTGCACCGAGTATGGATACCTTTGGATTTGTACAACTTTCAAACACCTTCCCAGGAGGCTATGACATGGCGATGCCCAAATAGCATGATGGGTGAATTCCGAATCGACCACGTAGCAATAGACAAGCTACACCACACCGAGATATTATGAATGTCAAGGTGCTACGAGGAGCCAACATTGACTCTGATCACTACGTTTCTCTGGATAGGACGAACCTGAAACAACTGATAAAGACCCTTGGTATGTTAGCAAAACTTAAAGAAAACAGCAATAGTTACCAAGAGAGGCTGATTCATAATACCAACAGGATTAACACATCTACAAAATGGGATCCGCTTAGGGATGCCCATCCCCAATAGACTTAAAGGGAACAAGCATCCGTGGTGGTCCAGCGAATGTAAAAAAGATATAGAAGCCCGGCGAATAGCGTGGATCAAATGTGCATAAAAACGAAGCTAATTTACAAGCCTTTATTGCACAAAGGAAAACTACGTCGAGCATCATAAGAGGGGCCGAAAGGAAGCACAACCAGGAACTGATTAATCAATCAGAGGTGGATTTTGTAAGGAACAACTCTAGAGATCTATACAAATGCCTCAAACAACAAACAACCCAATTCACATCCCCAACCTTACACCTGCAGAGACCAGATGGATCCCTGTGTACTAATGACAGCGATTGTACCAAGACCCTAGCTAACTACTTCAAATGATTCTTAAATGCAGAAGAACCTATTGAGTGTCTCCAAGTTAGAGAACCAGTTAACCCTAATACTGAGTATTATCGCTCATCCGACGCTCAGTATATCGCTCATCCAACCTATGAAGAAGTCAGAGAAATAATTAAACTACTCAAGAATAATAAGGCTTCTAGGGAAGACTAGATAGTAGCAGAAATGCTAAAACATGCCGGAGAACACACCTTCAAGAGGATATATAAAGTAATTCTGGATATATGGACGTTGGACGTCAGCAATTATCCATCCAATCCACACGAAGGGAAGCAAAAGAGATCCCAGTAACTACAGAGGAATATGAATCCTTGCTGTTACCTATAAGATATTTTCCATACGACTCAGTGGAAAGAATTACTGTTTACAAGACCTTAAAAGTACTAGGACACAACGACAAGATCAATAGACAGGTACAAGCCACCCTGCATAACACCACAGCCAGAGTAAAGTTTAGAGGACAACTCTCGGAGAGTTTCGCCATTAAAACAGGGATGAGACAAGGAGACGGCATCTCATGCATATTATTTAATTGCGTACTGGAAAAGATCGTTAGAGAGTGGACGAGAATCCTATCAGAGAACACTAGATTACCGATGGGAATTAAAACCGACAAACTAAGAATACCATGCCTAGCCTTTGCAGACGATCTGACTGGAATCTGCTCTATTTATCCGGTTTCGGGTTGTGTACAGATCAACTCGTTGCTGCATTAGGCTTTCGACAGGCGGAATACCGGCGATAACTGACACGACGTCCCTCGAGATCGTGTTCTGTATGCAATGCTCACTCTAATTGCCATTTTCCTTTGTAACGAGGGACGCATATTTCTCAGACTTGCTTTGGTAATTGCCCTGACCCAGACTGGGGCACCGCACAGGATAGTCGAATAGGCCATTGAGCAGAGTGTAGCCTTCTTTTACCGTTCTTTGGCCCATTTTTTGAGAGCTGGTGTAGTGTTTTTAGGGCCTTTGCGGTAATGTTTTAACATGTTCCTCGAAGGAAAGCTTTTTGTCGATGGTGATTCCCAGATAAGTAATATACTCTTTGGGTGTTAGAGATATGTAATATATTCTTTGGGTGTTTGTTAGACAAGGCAAGACAGACTAGACTGAACAGACAAGTCTAGACAGACAAGACTAGACAGACAAGACTAGACAGACAAGGCTAGACATACCGGACTAGACAGACAAGACTAGAGAGGCAAGACTAGACAGACAAGACTAGACAGACAAGACTAGACGGACAAGACTAGACAGACAAGACCAGACAGAAAAGACCAGACAGACAAGACCAGACAGACAAGACTAGACAGATAAGACTAGACAGACAAGTCTATGCAGACAAGGCTAGACAGCCTATTTTTATTTTCCTTCATGTGCAGACTAGCGCATGAAGGCCAGAATTCCGTCCAAAAGGACACTATGTTGGTTGTGATGCTATTAGTTTTACTGTTCTATGTTTATCTAGGTCTATCCTCCAGGTCTTAATGGATGGTACAAATAGCTTGGTCCAAAAGCCTGTTGTAGCCACATCCCATCTGTCCTGCCAGATCTTCTCGAAATGCCCATTGTAATGCCCTTTGTAAAGCCTGTTTGGGCCTTCCTTGTCAGCTGCTTGTTTGGCAAGCATGTCTCCTCGTTCATCGCCTTCAAAACCAGCGTGGGTCTTAACCCAATGCCAACAGATCTAGTTCTTCCTTGAAACTCTGGCAGCTGTCTTTCACGTCTCCAACAATAATTCAGTAGGTGTATTTAAATTCTTCAGAGCATCCACAATAGATCGGCTGTCACAAATGATTGAACAGGGTCTGCTGCTGTTATTTTCCAACGCAAGGATTGCAGTATGGCCAAAAGTTCAGCCTGAAAAGTTGAGCAATACTTTTCTAATTAATAAGATTATGGTACACTTCTTCATCTTAAAAGTAGACGACGAATGCAGCCCCGTACCTCTGATAGAACACGATCCGTCCGTGTACACTTGCAGTTGAAATTTATCACTCAGTGTCAAATGTTATGTAACCAGCGACAATTGTGAAGGGTGAATTAATTCTTAGGTATTCATGGCCATCTCGAGCTCGCTCAATGCATCTGGTAACCCCATTATATCTTTAATAAGCATATCATCTGTGATCTGGTGAGAGTTATGGAGGGTCAGCTGATTAAAACGAATGTCGGCTGGAAGGATACAGGCTGCCTCAGAGGAGACTATGTGATACGCTTTTGCAGCACGGATGGTGCTGAGACAAAAGCTTTAGGTATCCTTTCAAGTCACGCGACTTCTGCCATATTGGAGCAGCGTATAATAGTGCGGGTTCTATAGCGTCGCGGAAGATATCAATCAGCTGTGATCCCCCAGACCACACTCCTTTCTCGCTGCGATACCCAGCTTTATGCTGAACCGTTTTACCCCACCACAAGCCTGCCTCATTTGTTCTCTGAAGTTCAGGAATCTGTCAGTTATGACACATGTTGTTGCCATCTAATTTTTGTTTTCCCGAGAGTGAATACGGGACCCCTTTGTTTTGAAGATCTGCCGAAGAAAATGGCCTCGGTCTTTTGGGCATTAAAATTAAGTCTGGTTTCAATTGCCTACTAGCAAAGATTATCTAGAGACAGATCAGTTTTCTCCTTTAAGCCTGCGATGGTTTTGCTTTTGCAGAATAGAAACGTATCATCCATATAACCGACAATTTCGCAATCTTCAGGCAGATCTCTTTCGAAAATGGTGCGATATAATATATTTCTGAAACCTGGATCTGACTTTGAACCTTGTGGACAACCTTTGCCGATACTACTTTCAATGTATAAGCCAGGTTCGCTGATTACTGCTCTGCGATCTACAAAGTAAAACCTGGCTAACTCAATCAAGGCTAGACAGACAAGACTAAACAGACAAGACTATAATGGCAAGTCTAGATAGACAAGACTAGACAGACAAAACAAGACTAGATAAAAAAGACCAGACAGGCAAAAGTAGACAGACAAATCTAGACAGACAAGACTCGACAAACAAGACTAGACAGAGCAGACTAGACAGACAAGACTAGTCGTAGAGATCTACGAGAATCGTGGAGACTACATAGACAAGACTAGCTAGACAAGAGTAAACGGACAAGACCAGAGAGAGACAACTAGACTGACAAGACTAGACAGATAAGACTAGACACACACGATTAGATAGACAAGATTAACAAGATTAGGTAGACAAGATTAAACAGACTTTGTAGTAGTATTTAATAAGTTAACTAGAAGATTAATTTAAATGAAATTCAGCTGAGAAATCTGCTGACAATTATTTTTGCTGAAATCAATATTTATTGGGTTATAGCAGAATCTAAACGTGTTTCTGTAGATATTTCGGCTGCTAATTATAAATTTGTAAACTATATTTTTCTAGTCATTTCCGCTCAGCAGATGTAAATTCTCACTTCAATTGATAAAACCGATCGAAACTTCTGGAAATTTTGGTGCTCAAGTAGAGATCTTGCAGATTATTTTTCCGTTCAAAATTCAATTGTGATAACATGAAAATATTCTTATCTGCGACCATTTTGTAGATATTCATTTATAAAATTGGCTATAAAGAAATTTACAATTTAATATGTCGTAATGCAAACTTCTCATAACCAAATAATCTATAAAACAGTTTATTTATTTTCTTGAAAAGTTTAAGCAACCCAAAAAATATTTGGGACCCTATTTTAATTTTTTAAAGAAGAAAAAAATAGTAGAACGTTTATTCTTTATAATGATTAAACAACAGATATATATATATATATATATATATATATATATATATATATATATATATATATATATATATATATATATATATACATATATATATATATATATATATATATAATCTTTTGTATTGAGGCAACATATTTCTACATACTATTAAAATAAATAGAAAATCTTAATAACATATTACAATTATTTATAGATGGTCCGGTGAGAGCATGTTACTATTCAAGCTGGGCTTACTACAGAGAAAATGAAGGCCATTACAACATAAGCCACATCGATCCGATGCTGTGTACACATATGGTGTACACATTTGCCGGCTTAGATATAGATTCCAAAATAACATCCTTAGATCCCAATTACGATATTAATAAAGGTATTTCGAATCCGCGGGAATATTTCACTAAAATCGTAATCCGCGCGACTCATTCCAGGCGCATTCCAATATTTCAACAGTCTGAAAACCTTCAATCCCTGTCTGAAAACTCTGCTTGCGATCGGCGGCTGGAACGAAGGCTCCATGAAATATTCGATTGTATGAGTTTATGCAAAATAGCAATTCAAACTTGTTAAAATGGATTGGATTTTTAGATGGTGTCCACCAAATACTCAAGGTTCGTCTTCATTGAAAGTGTTTTACGGTATTTGGCCACGTATAACTTCGACGGAATAGATATTGATTGGGAATATCCAACAAGCCGTGGTGGCATTGAGGAGGATAAAGAAAACTTAGTGTTATTGATACAAGAGCTCAAAGAACGACTGGACAAGTGGAACCTCATGATTACCATTGCGGTGCCAATTTCCGAAGAAATTACAACGGCCGGTTACGACATAGCTGGCTTAAAAGAGTAACCATTTTTGCAGAATAGAAGATTGCGAAAAATAATTGCCGTATTTATCTAGCCATAAAATTTGGAAAGCTTTTAATACTAAATTTATTAAAATCGGTTAAAAATTTCGCGAGACATCAAGGAAAACCGCAATTATTTTTGCGCCTATCTAATAATTGGATAGCTACTTCTTAATTAATTTTAATCACATAATCTTCCTTTCCAGTCTTGTTGATTACGTATTTGTAATGGCTTATGATTACACGGCAACTGATTCTAAAAACACCGGTTTAATAGCGCCACTGAGTAAAATTGTAAGAAGATGAATTAAAATTTCTAAATCAACTAGCTTGTATCTATTGCAGAAACGAACTCTTGCCATCTGGAGGAAAACTATGCCCGCGAAGAAAATTGTTTTAGGTTTGCCAAGTTACGCGCGTACTCTCACTTTATTGGATGCAAAAAATACTACTATTGGCGCTCCCACAAATGGAACAGGAATTGCAGGACGTTATACAAAAGAGGCTGGATTTTTAAGCTTCTACGAAGTAAGCAAATTATTACCGTTCATAATATGGTTGTAATTTAATCTTAATTTTAGTTAAAATCTAAATTAGCTACGACAAGATACAAAGTAATCGCAAGCGACACAAATTACTACGCTTATTACAAAAACGAATGGTTCTCATTTGATTTAGAAGATTCATATAAAAATAAGGTATATTAACATTAACATAAAAAAATATTTTAACTTAAAACTTAAAACATTTTAGACGAAATATGCATTGGAGCAAAATCTTGGAGGTGTAATGTTATGGTCTATTGATACTGACGATTTCCTTGGTATATACGGCAAGAATTACACAATCCTCAACACCATCAAGGACACAATAGAAGAGTACCAAGCAAACAATGCAATTAAGTTATAAATTATAAGCTGCAAATAATAAAATAACTGGCATATGTAAATTGTTTTTTCCTTCAGTCTAAAATAGCAAGGAGATTAAAACTCGCTGGATTAAGGTCGGGAAGGAAAATGTTTTCATTCGTTGCATGGATAATCGATAAAACTATGTTTATTTTTAATTATCCTTCTGTTGGATGAGTGAATCTCTTGAAGGACGACGTAATAATTTATACCGTGGTCGTATTAAAATGATAAGCTTGTATATAAGGCGAGAGGATTTACTGAATTGATGCATCGAGAGTAAAATACAAAACTTCTTTTAAAGTTTGAAATTCTTCTAGAACTTTGCTATAAATTATTAATCTTTGTTGTTCTACCAGAATGGGGTTTATATTGGAAAAACACAATTTGTGTTTAGGACATGTACAAGTTCACAAGTTATTTAGTCAGTTACAAGCTATGTTTAGTCCAGGCATAGACAAATTACAAAGTCAAGACTAGTCTCAAAAATTTTGTCAAATTGACAAGAGATTTGTCAAATTCTCAATTTTTGCTAAAAATTTAAAATTTTTAAAATACATTTGTAGCCTCCTGAATTGTAAAGCTAGCTTTGCCATCGTGTGTACGTCCAGCGAAACTAGATTTTTACATACAATGTTGCAAAGTACGGCAATTATGCGGTAACCACCTACAAAATAAATGAAGTATAAGACAATAAAATCTAATTTAGAAAAGCTACTTTACACCATATTTGTCACGGTAATGTAGAAAATAAGAGCGATTTTTTAAATTTTAATGTGCGTCTGACATTTGGAAAAAAGACATAACCAGCCTAATAAATTTGAATTAGTAAAAATGTCAAAGTTTGTGAGTACCAACATTAAAAAAAAAATAATTTCCAATATTGTAATTAATCTAAATCTATTTGTTTCTTAAATAATAATTGTCCGCCAAAAAATCTTATACAAATTTCGTGCGGAAATGATTTTACATTGCTCCAGCAAATGGGGAACTCGCCCTTTGGCCTCGTTCAAAAACCAAACGCGCTGTTGCATTGTATTCATTGTTGCAATCAATGTTTCCGCACTCAAATGTAAACTATTATTTTCCTACAAACTTGAAATTTTGTGAAAATGTTATTAATAATGCAACTAAAAACTTCTGCCAATTTAATAAAATTCTAATAAGAACAAAAATTTGACAAATTTACTAAATTCTCAATTTCTGCTTAAAATTTAAAAAAGTTAAAAATTTAAATAGAAGACAGAGAGAATATATTCATTGTATACTTTATACATTATACAAAGGGCTATCGACCACAAGGTCCATCTGACCGGAGATATAATTTTATTTAAAAGGGAAACAACAAACCTATGTACCTACATATTAATGATATCAATATAGTAATGCGAATAAAATGAGATAAGATGATGAGTTTATTCGTAATAATTGATGAGTTTATTCGTTGTTTCGTAAAGCGTCTTAGTTCGGTGTCTGCGTGAAGTCGTTTTAATGTCCTGTTTTATGTATATTGGGTCTACTACGATCCAGAAGTTGTTGCTTTCTTTGAGTTTAGTCAATAGTTATTGATACCTGTGTAGGAGTTTTGAAACTTGGGAGTCTATATAGAAGATCGGTGGGAGGATTATGAATAATGTTGTTTGGGGGTCTTAGCTTGGAGATCAGTCACAATGAAGTTCGTTCTGCCACCAATATATTTAGTGTTCTGTCGTTTAAAAATAATATATGTCCATAGTCAATGAGGGGGCGGCAGATGACTTTATAGATTAAAGCGGCCGTTTTGATGGAAATGCCTGGAAGTAATCCATAGGTTAGGCCATGGAAATATTTCTTTTTCTTTACGTGCCAAGTCCTCCGAGGACGTCGGCGATCATTATAATGATTTTTATTTTATCAGTAGCGGTATGAACAGGCTAGTAGAACTGACACCATACCAATCTCTCAGGTTTTTCAGCCAGGACGTGCGTCTTCTTCCTGGACATTTTCTACCTTGGATTTTGCCTTGCATGATATTCTGCAAGATACGGTACTTTTCCCCTCTAATAACGTGTCCAAAATATTCCATCTTGCGTTTTTTGATGGTAACCATGACTTCTAGTTGCTTCTGGAGACCTTCGCAAGTACCTCGGTGTTTCGGAATTTGTCTACCCTTGATATTCGCAGCAGGCGGCGGTAGCACCACATCTCGAACCCTTCCAGTCGGTCACACATTACCTTTGTTAGAGTCCATCCTTCCATTTCATAGTACAAAATTTTAAATACATAGCACCGTAGTAATCGATTACGCAGAGGTATTGACAAGTCTCGGGATGTAAGAACCTTCTTCATATTGATAAATTCTGCTCTAGCCTGCTCGATGCAGGACCATATTTCTTGCTTGTTATACCACTCTCTGCTCAACAAGCACCCCAGATATCTGAAGCTCGAGACTTGGTAAATCTTCCGGTTGCCTGTACTCAGGTTTGCTAGAAGAACTCCATTTTTGCTAATAACCATAGCTGTAGTCTTTCTACTATTTGATTTGAGCTCTCTTTTTCCGCTTTTAGCCGTAACCCTATCCAGTAGCGCCTGCAAATCATCAGCACTTCCTGCCAGCAGAACTATATCGTTAGCATAACGCAATTTATTTATTACTTCTCCGTTGACAACACTTCCTTCCCGTGCTTCGTCCAATGCTTCGGCGAAGATTTGCTCAGAGTATATGTTAAAGAGCAGTGGAGTGGAGAAATATTTACTTTTTTCTATTGTCTTTGCCTTCCGTTGTTTCGCGTCGTTGGTGAATTTCATTTTGTTGTCGAAGATCATGCCTAAGTATTTGATTTGAGGAGTGGGTGTTACGTCGATTGTGCTTAAGTGTAGGTGGGGAGACCTGGGATAGATTCTGTGGTTAGGAATGAGGACATCAAGAGGAATCTTTAAGAATTGGCGGATAGTCTCCAACTATTGAGCCATGATATCGTTTTGCACCAAGGGCTCGTAAATTATTTTTTTTAAGTTTTTGTTGTGGAAGATGAGAGCTGTGTCGTCGGCATATTGTAAAAGTAGTAGGAGGAGAGGTTGATTTAGAGTTTTTCGTCACAGTGGTAATTATTTATGTCGTGGCAGTATAGGTTATTGAGTAGTGGGGAGAGAGAAGAAACTTTGGGAAGACCTTGATATGGGATAAATTCAGGAGAAAGGTGGTTGTTTATTTTGATTTGGAGGGATCTCTCTACAAGCAAATGTTTAATTAGATAGGTGAGGTAAGGAGGGATATTGAGTTGTTTCATTTTGTAAAGGAGTCCGGCGTGTCACATACTGTCGAATGCTTTGTCGATATCGAAGAATAGGACAGCTGAATGTTGGTGTTGAAGGTATGAAACATGTAGGTTATTGGAAAGCATGAATTAAGTAGTATCTTATACTACTACTGTCCTTCTTTTTAAGTACGGTATTTAACCCTTTCGACCCTCCCGGAGGCATCTGCCACCGTAACATTTGCAATCCTCTACTTATTATGTCTATGCATATTTTTACTATTATTACATCACTGGATGTTTTTCTACAAGGTATTTTATAGTATATTTTACAGCAAGAGATGAAAGTGGCGTTTTTTTGGTGAGGTGGGAGTTTGCTCACGAGCGCCAGCGAGTTAGCAATCACACCGAACCAGAAAAAAACACTTTCATCTCGAGTAGTAAATGCAATTTTTTCTACTGATTTCGGTTGTAGAATCCATAATTCGACTTTAATAAATCCAATTCGAAGCGAACTGTCAGAACTGTCAAAACAAATTTAATTGTTAGTTTGGCCGTTTCCACGGTAACATACTGCATTCTCCATACTGCATACTGCATTCATAGAAGGTCAATTATGGTCAATTATCAATTCAAGTCAAATGTCCTAATTTTATTTCGGTTTTTTAAATAATTTCAGGCTCGTTTTACGTTTGTACATAAAATATTTCATTGAAATTGATGTAATTAATAAGAAAGTCCATGCAAATTTGGTTAGTTGGTGTTTTAATCGAGAAAACCATAAATTTAGAATGCTCATTTTCGTCTCTAGACGTGAAAATATTTTCATCGCTAGAATGAAAAAATGTCACTTTCATGTAGGGTAAGCCGTGCAAAAAAATGCCATTTTCACATATATCTGTAGAAAAAAGAATATACATGCGCAGGTAAGCAAGTTTTAAACTAAGATTCATGCAAATAAGCATTTTCTAAATATTGTTCAAGATTGATGCTGATAACTTCAAACCTTCATTTAGTAAGAACGAATAATTAATGTGTAAATCTCAATATTGATTTGATTTTGACTGATATGTGAAGTGTAATATGTATAATATGCGAAACAAAAATGTGTGGGGATTGAAGTTTATGTACGCAATTGCCACCAATAGTTGTTTGTGTAAAATTTAGAAGAAAAAAACATATTTTTTGTCTACCTTCTTAGATGATACTGGAATACCCACAATCCGCTTTATGGAAACATAAAGTCTTTTCCAAAATGGGATTTTACCGCCAAACATTGTTTTTACTCCGTCTGAGAATAATAAAGAAAATAGTCATAAGGATCAGTCTCCAATGATGTCTTTTGCAAAATATTTCCCAAACAAAATATTTATTGATCTGACAGAAAAGACAAACATGAATTCAATTTACAAAAGGGGTAAAAATATCAACACAAATGTAGATGAAATTAGAAAAATTGTAGATATGCATATATTCATGGGGTATAATTCGTTTTCCCAGATTGAGGATGTATTAGACGTAGATGATATTCAATTACCTCATAACCGATTTGAATCCCTACGAAATAACTTTTTTTTCCTCTAACCAATATGGGTCCAGGGGGGTTAGCCCTTAAAACACTGCGGCCATTAGCCTATTGTATTTCTCCACATTGTTTCGTTCTTGCAAATACATCCAGTCCCTCTATTAGGTCAAGTATTCTATGTGCCATGTTTTTCACGGGGACTCTCTTAGCTGTAATATTAAGCTTGTGTCTCCTACGTGCAATTGCTTCACAGTGGAAGATTATGTGGGCGGCGGTTTCTTCCTCCTCATAGCATAACCTGCATAAAGATTCATCCTTCCAGATACCCATTTTATGTAGGTGATCTCGTAGAGGGCAGTGTCCTGTAAGTAGGCATACCACAATTCCGATCTGCTTCCTTGGCAGTTGCAGGATTTCAGCAGTTAGAGTTTCCGATAGGTTTACTAACATTCGTTTGCTGTGTGTCAGACCATTCAAATTAACCCACTGCAGACGGTGCTTAGTTGCTACCCATTTACAGATTTTATTGGTCGTGGTCTTGGTAATGTAGAGTCCGCTTTCAGCAATGATGTTTGCCTTCCAGGCTCCATCTTTTGATAGCTTATCCGCCATTTCGTTACCCACCAGTCCCATGTGGCTAGGCACCCAAGCGAGTGTGACCTTGTTATGCTTTGCCAGGGCGTTTAGGTCCTGAAGACAGTCCCAAACTGTCTTGGATTTGATTTCGTGACACGCTAGAGCATTAATCGCAGCCTGACTGTCCGTGAAAATGCGGATGTTTCTACTTTTGTAGTCCATTCTCAAATTTTCACGGGCACAGACCATGATAGCGTATATGCTTGGAATACTGTGGCATGTGTACCCAGGGGTACAGATAAGCTGCACCCCAGGGACAGTCCATAAATTCCTGCGCCAGTACCACTGTCCTTCTTGGAGCCGTCTGTATACTAATCCAGTCCTCCTTGGCAAGTGGTTATTTGATTGCCTTCTGTCCATCGTAGATGTGTTTTGAAGGGTAGATCGAATGATAGCCTTTTGGGCATCGAATCCTCCTCTATATTGAGGTACGAGATTCCCATGTGCCATTGCATATGCATCTGAAAGCTCGCATCCTTGCCTCGCCCATGATAAAGATATCCAGCGGAGGAAGGCCTAGGATCACCTCCAGAGCTGCAGTTGGGGCGGTTTTCATCGATGCGGTAATTGTTAAACAGGCCAGTCTTTGAACATAGGAGAGTTCTCTGATGGTCTGTTTTTGCTTCACTTTGGTCCACCATACTGTGGAGCCATATGTCAGAATGGGTCTAACTACCATAGTGTATAACCAGTATACCATGCTTGGTTTCAGTCCCCATGATTTTCCAAGTGTTCTTTTGGTCATCATCAGTGCCATTTTACACTTGTTGGTAGCTTTCTTTAGGTGTTAATTCCAAGTCAGTTTGGCATCTTGGATTACACCTAGATACTTGATTTCACCACTCAACTTTAGATGTTCGTTATAGAAAATTGGGGGCTTTAGCCCATCAGTTTTTCTCATTCTAGTGAATGGTACTAGAGTGGATTTTTGGGGATTGACCCGAAGGTCGACCCCACTGCACCAAGTCTCCACCTCGTTCAGTGCTTCTTGCATAAGCGCTGCTATTACAGAAGGAAATTTACCCCTGATGAGGATGACTAAATAAGTTACACATTGATATAAAATTGATATAAATGGAGAACGGAATGGTAATGATATACTCTGGAAGGTACGGCCAATCATCAATTCTTTCAAAAAACGGTTTTGATGAATCAATAATACCTTTCAAAGCACAACTTGTTATAAACCAATATCTAAAATGAAAGCCAAACCCGTGGGGAGTAAAATGGATGGATTTGTTGAAATTTTATATATAATAGTAGAATCGTCGGTACTTTCTGATTAGTACGTCTAATTTGCCTAATTAGTACGTCGAATCAAGGTAGACCATTGCTCGACAGTTCCAGAACTTCACAAGTACTAATTAAGCACACAAAACACATATCATTCCTGTGAATGACATAAGATTTTATAGCCTTGGTCACTAGCCGATACATAAGAATGGCAGCGAGCAGCGCTGTAAGCTCTAGAAATGTGGAGGGCGTTCACAGATTCAGTAAAGTGCCAAGTTCCCCTCTGCTTATCTAAATTTAAAAACTGCTTTAAAAAAATTATTCTAAATAAAATGTTTATGTATAAATCTATTCATTTAATCGAATAAATGTTCATTTTTACTTTCAGCAGTTTTTACCGGTAGGACCAGCTGGTGGCGTTTGCCACCACTGAATAATTCCTATACCTATAAAGCAAACCAGTTCAAAATTGGTATTGGGGTACATCATAAGCTTGCCATCAAAAATATTTAACAAAAAAAAGTTTCAAAAGAATTAAATCATTATTAAATCAAAATAAAAAATTCAGGGCCGAAAGGGTTATCATTAGAATAAGTTGGGATTCTGAAGCGTTTTGAAGCTTTTAACGATTATTTCGCTTCTATGTACTTCAGGACTAAATGTTCTAGCTTTAGTTTTATGTGTTATAAATGTGCAAATGTTAGTGACATATTTAGACATTAGACATAGTTAGTGACATGCTCTCGACAAACTCAATGCCAACAAGGGTTCTGATCAAATACCACCCAAATTCAGGAGGTCAATTTCAGGAGGTCTTGGCTCTCCCTCTACAATTTATAATTGATTTGTCTATAAAATCCAGTAAATGTCCAACATTGTGGAAACGTTTATTGTGCTTGTCTATAAATCTGCTAGTAAATCTCTGGTCGATAACTATCGCCCGATTCCCATATTATCAACTTCGTCTAAGATTATCCAATCCATAATACCTAGTCATATCTTCTTACGTTTCAAAAAGACAGTCTCTTAATAATCTCTATCGCTCAAAACATGGGTTCTTATCGCAAACGTTACACTGTGACGAACTTACTATCCTATACTAAAAACATCATCAGTGCCATGAGTGATGGCCAAGAGGTACATGCTATTTATACTGATTTTAGCAAAGCCTTCGATAAAGTCAATACTTATTATCCAAATCTTATTAAGCAAATTATCAGCTTAAAGAATACGCGGTTGCCTAGTTCGCTTCCTATCCTTCTGTAAAGTGGTTCAAATTACAAACTTGTCTATCAAATAACAACAGCCTATATATACTTGCCTATCAAAAACAGCTTGTATATTCGGGTGCTCCCCAAGGTTAAATATTGAGCCCCTAACTTTTTCTGTTTTCATGAATAGCATTGCCGATGTCGTTGCATGTGACATTGAGTTATTTGCTGACGACAAAAAATTTCAAAGTAATTGTAAATCCTTGTGATCAAGCGCAACTTCAAAGTGATTTGCTCTTTTTGACTCAGTGGTGTAGCAAAAATCTAATGGTATTAAATAGGGATAAATGCTAAACAATCAATTTTAGTCGGACATTAAATCCTTCTGTACCGTACCATCTGGTAGATAATGAAGGTCTTAAAGTGACATCAGTTTTTATGGATCTAGGAACAGTTCCTGTTTAGTAAATTGTCTTTTACTCATCACTATGAATACATAATCACTAAATCAAACAACATATGTCTTAGTCTTAGCAGATGTGAAAAGATATGGCTATGAATTTCACAATGTTCGCACACTAACTGTCCTTCCTATATATGACATTTGTTAGGTCAATTCTAGTTAGAATTCTAGAATTTGTTAGATCAATGGTTGTTTGGTCTGGACGCCTTTTGATGCAGCTCATATTGAGAGAATTGTAGCTATTCAAAATAAATTTGAAAGATCGGTCAAATATAAGCTACCAATTAGTTTTAGAAACTCCAGCAGTCTATGCAAAAGTTATCTTGGCTTGACTGAGCTAAAGATGCGTAGAAAATATTTAGCTGTATATTTGGTTTATAAACCTCTAAATAATATGAGTGATGCTCCCGGGAGATATATGCCTTGTCAATGAGTTAAATATTTGTGCGCCTTATTACCGTACGAGGGATGTTCCCTTATTTCATATCCATCACTATACCTCTTATTTTGCTTTATTATCACCATTTCATTCAGCTGTGGCTGCTTGTAATAGTGTTTGTAGTGATTTGGACTTCTTTGGAATGCGGTTATCAACTTTAAGATATAGAGCCCTTAGACTTACAAATTCGTGATCTATGTGTTTACTTGTAGGGTAAATCTTGTCATGTACATTTATAAGTATGTCTTGTTTTTTTTCTTAAGGTATTTCTTAAGGTACCCACTACCGTTAATAAATTATTATTATTATTGTAAAACTAGACAGGTTTAAAGAAACAAGAGACTCACCTAGCAAAATCCGCGATAAGTTCATCCAAACGCAAAGAAACTCCATCAGAAAATCCACGAGTGCATCTGAAAAAGAAACAAAACGTTGATTTTATGCATCAAACTGACCCCAGATAAACACATTCTTTATGCAACTGCATATTATTAGAAACTATTAGAAATTAACCGAACATTTCCAAGAACGTACACTCGCTATTTTGTTCCGGCGGCTCGCCTCACGCCGAAACTTCCGAGATTAAGTTTTAAAACTTTAACTACTTCCTGCAGGATCAGTAGCGCTAGTTTAATAACTATTTTCCAAAATAGCCAACTATTGCTAACTCGTTCAGAGCTCGCACCAAGGTTCCAAATTTCACACGAAAATTAAACTCTTCCCATGGATATTACTGCGGTTAATACGAATCCACATTATCATATCATCCACACGTTCTTTAATAGATATAGATATAGAATTAGTAATTACAAACTAGTTTGTTGACTGAAGATTAACAAAAATCAGCAGCAGAATTCACGATATAATAAGAGGCTTATCTAGTCTTGATAAGTTTCTCTATGATCTTTTCAGACTTTGTCAAGTGTTGTTTTATTTAAGCAGTTTTATTATATTTTTACAGACATTCTATCTTTCTCGCTCGCTCCGCTCCGCTCGCGTGCATTTTTAACGTAACATAACATTTAATTCTTTGCGGATGTAGCGTCCATCTTATTCTAATGAGGTAGGTAGGTGAAATGAGTGCGGTAGGTCATTTCATTTTTATTTTAATATGTGACTTAACTTTAACAGTTTTATTTTCTTTGTAATACCAGTGTCAATAGTTATCAAATAAGAATACCTGGGAAATGTATTAAATTATGTAACAAAAATTTAAAATTGTTTTCAATTTAAAATGTTTATTCCAATTTCTTTCTAAATAATAATTAGCCTTGATAAAGACTAAAACCTAACCTAACCTAATTTGGGCCGAAATGTTGGCGTAATTTAAATAAACTACTATCCAAGAACTTTTGAACTACCAATTTTCACCTACTTGGCGAACTACTTGTTTTCATGGCTACAAACTAACGAAAGCAGTTCAATCAATACTCCAAAACAGATGGTTTTATGTAGAACTTCAAAATAAAAAAGGAGCTGGAGAATCCAAAGAAATTGTCTCCCACAAGGGAGTGTTCTGGCTCCCACTATTTAATATATACACCAATGACCAGCCTATAACAGAAAACGCCAAACACTACGTGTACGCTGACGACCCAGTTGTTATAGTTCAAGGTCAAACATTCGAGGAGATAGAGGTAAGGGTTGGAGCACGCAATGATAACTATGGCCAAATACTATCGAAAAACTTCGATAAAACCGCGCCCATCAAAAATCCAAGTAAGTGCTATCCATTTAAATACACACAAGCCTTGCAACAAACAAGACGTCTGCTGCGAGGGCAAAGAACTAGTATACGCCGAAACACCAAAGTATCTGGGTATAATCTTAGAGAGAACACTAACTTACAAACAGCACCGACACAAAACCCGACAAGAAGTACTTGCTAGAAATAGCCTTGCACAAAAACTAGCGGAAGCAAATGGGGTGCAAAACCTTTTGAAAAGAGGTGAGAAAAAAGTCTTGAGAACATCCGCGCAAGCCCTCTGTTTTCAACTGCAGAATGTACCATCCCAGTCTGGTGCAGATCAAGCCATGCAAAACGAGTCGATATCGCCTTAAAACACACTTGCAAGATTATTACTGGCTGCATGAAACCAATACCAATCAACCAATTTCACATTACATTATACAAAGCAGCGGGTTGCACAGAACCAAGTGAAAGAAGAATGGGTATAGAGCACGTAGAAAAATTTAAGCAAACCTTCGACGATCGCCATGTCCTTTACGGCCAAGAACAGCAACGGAAAAGGCTCAAGCAAAGTGGAAAATTGAGCAAGACCAGCAATGCCTCTCTGAATGTAGGAAGATACAAAACATGGGCCACCTGCACATTATGCCTAGCAACGTGCTCCATCGATGAGATGTGGAATGCAAATGAAAATGCCATAGAAGTAGCCCGATACTAGGCAGAAAAACTTTGAATTAAATGATTTTGTACTCGAAAAAGTTAAAGTAAGTCACGGACCTAACTCATTATAACGTAATATAACGTTTATTACGGTACATTTTCAGTTTTTGAGATATAGACATCCTATTAAAAAAACTTGGCTCGCCTATCAACCCCTTAGAAACAAAATTTCTAAAAATCCTTACTTTTACACACCACCTACCTATACACACACGCGATTATGCGATATGGCGACTACGCGCGCGCGCTAATTCGGTCGACGACACCGTCCAATAAGACGGACTATTGAACGTTTGGTTCAAACATTCGAAATAATGTATGCATTGCATAATGTCCCAGTGCCTGTTCGACAACGCAATGCTCGAAGTGAAGAAAATATCGTCGCCGTTCGAGAGAGTGTGCGTGAGCAGCCAAGGATGTCGATTCCACGCCGATCGCAGGCGTTGAACATCAGTGTGGCCAGTTTGTGGCGAATTTTGCGGAAGGATTTGGCTCTCCGCCCGTATAAGATTGCGTTGACCAAAGAACTGAAGCCAAGTTACAGCCTAAGTTACGATCATTCTCTGACGACAACTTTTTAAGAAAATTATCGAACATTTTCGGATGAAGATCACTTCTGGCTCGATGGTTTTGTCAACAAGCAAAATTTTCGCATTTGTTCGAGTGAGCAGCCTGAAGTCATGCACAGGACAGAACTTTATCCGAAAAAAATAAGTGTTGGATTCGGTTTTCGTGCCGGTGGCACCATCGGCCCATTTTTCTTTTTTGAAAACAACCGTCAACGGCGATCGCTACAGGGCCATAATATCGGAGAATTTTTGGTACCAGCTCGACGCTATGGACTTAGACGATATGTGGTTCCAACAGAGCGGCGCAACGTGCCATACAGCGTACGTCCCAAGCGAATTATTGATTACCAAGTTCGGCGAGCGAGTTATCTCACGCAACGGTCCTCGAGAATGCCCGGTTCCTTCGTGCAATTTAAATCCTTTGTGGGGTTACATTAAATCGCTGGTCTATGCCAACAAGCCAGCAACGTTACAGAAGCTGCGGGCCAACATAGAACGCGAAATTCCTGATATTTCGGCTGATTTATGTGCTCGAGTCATGGAAAATTTTGTCCAGCGTATTGACACTTGCCAGCGCTTCCGCGGCAAACATTTGCACGACGTCGTATTCCGTAATTAATGGCATCGATTGAACTTTCATTTGAAATAAAAATCATTTCCATAACTAACAATAAACCCAAACTTAACGATAAACCCATTATCTTGGTTTTGATGTTTTCATAGCAATTACGCGTTGATGTTCAGGGTTAGTTATGAAAAGAACGAGGTTCTCGACGTTTCGGCGAACTAGCATTTGCCATTCTCAAGAGATTTATACGTCCGTGCGGGTTAAACGTTAGACGTATACTGAGCGCACGGTCGTGTGACACGTTTATTTATAGCTGCATGACTTTGGGTCATATGTGTTGTGTGCGGTGCTTCGGATCGCTTGTTTGTTTGTCCTGTTGGTCGTATATGTGTCTGGAATGTTAGGTTGGTTGGGTGAGGCATACGGCATTATATTTTCAGGGTGGATATAATCAGGCTCTATACTGGGGGAATCATTTCTCGAATTCGAGCAATTTTCACGTTTTTTCTATCTCTATGACTTCTCTGTTTACCCTTGGTTTTTCTTGGCTAATCTGTGCAAGAATCCTTGAGTTTCTAAAATCCATCCAGTGGCCGGTGTGTTGGACAACAGCGGGTGAAACTTTCTCTGTATGTCTGACTGAAACTGCATTTTCTTGAATAAAACATAAATATTTATTTATTTTGTTTTTTGAATTACTTTAATCGTTTGTGTATTTGTTTGCAGGTCTCATAATGGTTCGACGTTTAGATCAACATGAAATATTATCGGCACTTTTGGATGATAGTGATGGTGACACAGATGAGCTAAATTTACCCGGAAGTGAAGGTGATGCGGATCATTTGAGTGAGTACTCAATCTGAAAGTGACATCGAAGAGGATGTAGTGCACTTGGACATTTCTTCAGGAGGTGAGTCTTCTAGCTCGCAAGGCTTTTATATTGGTAAAGATGGCAAAACAAAATGGCAAAAAGAGCCATTGAGAACTAATGTTCGTACAAGACAAGAAAATATAATTACACAGTTGCTGGGAGTGAAAAGTCAATATAAAGACAAGAAAACTAGTTTAGAATGCTTTGAAGTATTTATTTCCAATGAGATACTTGAATCGGTTGTGAAAAATACGAATGTAAAGATATGTCTTTCGAGACCACAGCCACCAGACGATGAACCGCTAAATGTTCTCTATAAAGAAACAACTGCATATGAGATGAAAGCAGTTTTTGGACTTTTGTTTTTAGCTGGATTGTATCGTTCTGGGAGACAAAACCTCAATGACCTCTGGGCTTCAGATGGTACTGGAATCGAAATATTTCGATGCACGATGTCTAAAAATCAATTCTCGTACTTACTAAATAATATGAGATTCGATGACGCTACGGCTAGAGACAGCGGCGTAGCTAGGGGAGGGCGGTGGGGGTGGTCCGCACCGGGTGTCACCCGTTTGGGGGGTGACACCCTGCCACGATTGAAAATAAAAATAAATATCTTACAAAAACTCCATGAAATGAAATAACCGCTGAAATTCTAAAAAAATAATAGGTTTTTCATTTCTGTGCGCGGTTTCTTATGGAATGATCTATCTAGTTATTCTAAATCTGTGACACCAGCGGTACATTTGTACGCTGTGAGCTGTGACACTGCTGACTGCCTCTGCGTAGTCTAGAGAATAGATGCGCACGCAACTTTGTCATTTAAGATGGCTCGGCTGTCGGCTGCTCATTTCATTTCGTATTGGATATTGTGATATAAAAATATCGCGACGGTAACCGTGACGCTGGATTGTGACAATCATTGGGTTTATAAAAGTCTTGAAAAGATATCTAAAAACTAACACCAAGGTAAGTGGATAGTTCAATAATTTGTAATAAAATATACCAAACATTTTTGATTCTTATAATTGTAATTATGCGTCCATGATACTGATGTAGAATATTTTTTTTAGCAACGTATGTGTAAACGTGTATCAAATACACCAACGGATAAATATACCTCGAGGAGTTCATACATCTAAGAGGAAAAGTGGGAGTCAGCAGAGAAAAGAAAAACGGGCTAAAATTGATGCAGTTTCTTCAAATATGTTATAAAAACTGATATTGGTCAAGGTTCATTAAAAGAAACAGATTCTGATTCTGATGTTGATGTTAGGAATGATTTAGATAACAGCTACATTGCAAAAATGACGACAATCGACGAAGAAGACGAATCAGAAGAAACTGCTGACAATGACAGTGATAATACTGATACTGTCGAAAACGGTAATAATACGAATAAATCATTAACTATGCAGGACTTGACAAACGTCTCACATTGGAGTATATCCATTCCTGATAATGTTTGCATTGAGATCATAAAAAAAGGAAGTGCACATTTCCAATACAGAGAAGGACCATTTGGCACTGTATCTAGGTACGGGTTAAATCCCAAGGGCGATGTTCGATATCTTTCAAAAGAATGGTTTTATAAGAAGATGTCTAATGGTGAAAATATTCTGCGATCGTGGATGGTTTACTCTCCTATCACTAAGAACCTGTACTGTTTCTGTTGTCGTTTGTTTGCTATCACCAATAGCACTAATACAAGATCAACATTTGTGACTGGATTTCAGAAGTGGTGGAAACTAAATCCTAAAGTGGCCGACCATGAAACTTCAAATGAACATCTGGAAAATTTTGAAAAGTGGAAAACTTTAAAAATGAGGCTAAAATTGCACCAAACAATAGATGACGCAGCCTTGCAATTAATTGATACTGAAAAACAGAAGTGGAAGGGTCTTCTATCTAGATTATTAGATATAACTTTGTTCCTGGCTAAACAAAACCTACCATTTCGTGGACATGATGAAGGATAAGGTTCTACAAATAAAGGCAACTTCTTAGAACTAGTCAAACTACTTTCAAAGTATGATGTAGTACTGAAAGAACACATTCTGAATTTGGAGCATGGTAAATCATCAAAAGTATCATACCTTTCGCCAGATATACAAAATGAATTCATAAGTGTTTTATCGAACAACGTAAAATCTAAACTTGTCAACGAAATTAAATTGGCAAAATATTTTATGTCATGTTTGATAGCACACCCGACATTTCACATGTTGATCAAATGTCTGAAGTGATTCGTTTTGCGAAAATTGATAATAGAAAAGTGGAAGTGAAAGAAGCATTCCTTGGATTTTTTCACTTAAAAGGAAGAGCCGCTGATCTAAGTGATGAAATTCTTAAGAAGCTTAAAAGTGACGGGTTAGATATTATGATGTGTCGTTCTCAAGGCTATGACAATGCAGCTGTTATGAGTGGCGTACATGGAGGAGTACAATCCATTATAAAAGCAAAAACAAAAAAGCAGTTTTTGTTGGATGTATTGATCATTCAATTAATTTATGTGGCCAACTCATTTGCACAAACTGTATCTTGTGTATCATTTTTTGGAACAGTAGAGTCAATTTTTACATTTTTCTTCCACTAGCCGCTGGCAAGTGCTTATTAAACACAGCAAAGCATCTGTTAAAAAACTTTCAACAACGCGTTGGAGTCCTCATTATGCAGCAGTAAAAATACTAGCAGAAAATTTGGATGAGGTTGTAGCTGCAATTTGGGAATTATGTGATCAACAAGAAAATGTAGACACCAGAGGTGCTGCGCAGAACCTTATACCTGCTGTATGTAATTTCATTTTTCTTTGTAACCTTTTTTTTTAGAATAATGCACTAAGGGAAATAAATTGCGCTCAGATTGCATTGCAAAGTAAAGGCTTGAGTCTTGATCAGTTAGCTATAAAAATAGAGGCACTTCGTCTCTATATTCAAGAAAAACGGGATCATATTGTAGAAGAAGCAATAGGTCTTGCTACGAAAAAATCAGAGGATTACGACATTCCAATTGAAAAACGAATTCGTCGTAAAAAACGAATGGCCGGTGAGTAGGTCACCGATGCAGGACTCACACTGACAGCTGAAAATCAAAAAGATATGCTGGAATGTCTCGACCGATTCAGTACGGAACTTCGAACTAGATCAAAGTCCATTGAAGATGTAGCTTCATCGTTCGAGGTTGTCCAGACAAATACTTTGCTTTCGGCGAACATCGAGGAGTTGAAATTAGCTGTTTCAAAATTTACTGGTTTTTATGATGAGGTATCAGAAGCAGAGCTACTCCTACAGATACCAAGGTTGCGAAGACATTTAAAAGCAGCTAATGTTACAGTGTCTGATTGGGTATCCGTAGACTTTTTGAAATTCATCGTAGAATGGGATTTTACAGAATCCCTTCCAAATCTTATCGTTGCACTAAAGTTATTTATGACAATTTGCGTATCTGTTGCTTCGTGCGAGAGGAGCTTTAGTAAATTAAAATGAATCAAAAACTACTTACGGTCAACAATGAACAACACGAGTTTAAACAATCTTGCAATGTTAACGATCGAACATGAGGCAACACAAAGTAATAATTTTGAAGATGTGATTTCCGAGTTTGCAGCTGTCAAAGCTAGAAAGCAGAGATTTTAAATTATAATCTCTTCTATCTAGCTTTGATTATAAGTTATAAAACTTAAATAGATTATTTTTAATTTTTTTTTGTCAGTTTCTTCTATATAATTATGTTTATGATATTTTATTGATAGTTTTGTAATTTGATGATCAAATGACTTATAATTTTTCAAATGCTTACTTAAATTGCTGTATTAAAATCATACTTCACGCTTATCTGATTTTTTTCTTTTACATAATATTGATTTTAACCATTTTCGAGGGGTGACACCATGGATATCCGCCCCGGGTGTCACCCATGCTAGCTAAGCCACTGGCTAGAGAAGAGAGAATAAAGACTGATCGTTTAGCACTAATCCGAGACATATTTGAAACTTTTGTCCAGCTTTGCCAAAATGCGTATACACCATCCGAACACCTAACTCTTGATGAAGAATTGGTTGCCTTTCGAGGGAGGTGCGGATTTCGGCAGTATATCCCATCGAAACCCGCAAAGTATGGAATTAAAATATATGCCTTAGCCGACGCTAAAACATTTTACACCGTACATTTAGAAATTTACTGCGGCAAACAGCTAGACAACAGTCCATTTGCGTTGAGCAATAAACCATTTGAATTAGTCAATCGTATGGTAAACTGCGTTTCCAGCTCGTCAAGAAATATTACTATGGACAATTTCTTTACCAGTCATGAAACTGCTGAAAACTTGTTGCAGAAACATAAATTAACGATAGTTGGTACTTTGAGAGCTAATAAAGCTTGCATTCCATTATGTTTCAAGCAATCTCGCGGGGAATATGCATCACGGTTTGGCTTTCAAAAAAATATCACTCTCGTTTCTTATGTTCCAAAGCCTCGAAAGTACGTTTATATGATGTCTTCCCTTCATCATGATAAAGAAATCGATCATGAAACTGGAATCAAGCAGAAGCCATCTATGATTACATTCTATAATGAAACCAAAAGTGGAGTAGACGTGGTCGGTAAACTTGCCAGAACATACGACGTTTCTCGCAACAGCAAACGCTGGCCTCTCACTTTATTTTTCTCGATGCTCAATCATGCAGGAATCAACGCTATGATCCTAAGTATGTTCAATAATGGCATTGAAGCAGGAAAATCTAACACTAGGAGAAAGTTTATTCGTGATCTGGGAATGGCTTTCATTGAAGACCACCTGAGAAACCGCAAAGATAATCCACGAATTCTAAGGGATTCTCGTAAGCGCATACATGTCTTACTTGGTGAACCAAGTGTGGAACCACCAAAGAAGATGCCAAGACGTGTAATAAGATGTTCGGAATGCGATGGAAGAAAAGATCGAAAGACCAAGTACGGTTGCGAGCGATGCGAAGTACCTATATGCGTAGAGCACGCATATTTTTTTTGTAAAAATTGTGCAGATTTGAACCAACTGGGATCTCATGAAGACTAATTACGTTTAGTTATTTTTATTTTATTATTGTTTCTTATATAATTAGGCCCTGAAATAAAGGGCAATAAGAAATTTTTAGTTAAGTTTTTTTTATAAGGCTAAACCAAATAAGATAGTCTCCTTTTAGTTATGAAAAAAGTACTATTTTTGTTACAATGCCTACAGGTATTAAAAATGTTTATTTTACTTAACAAATTTATTTTATTTTTATCTCCTAATAGTCCAAAAACAATATAAATATGTATAAAATAAACTTTAAAAAGATATTCTCTATATATAGATAGAATGATATATGGG
This sequence comes from Phosphuga atrata, assembly GCA_944588485.1. NCBI lineage: Eukaryota > Metazoa > Arthropoda > Insecta > Coleoptera > Silphidae > Phosphuga > Phosphuga atrata. The sequence continues at coordinate 46,859,331 of OX155898.1, forward strand.
GTATAGGAAACACCACATAGTGCAGGACGCAACTTCTACCCACGTGGTTTACGGAAGGTTAAGGATTCTGGCGACCCTTGCCAGTTGCTCCATAAACATAAACAAGGTATTCTGACGAGGTATATTCTGACGAGTATTCTGACGAGTTATGGTATATTCTGACGAGTATCTGACATTCTTCAGTTCTTTGGTTACGGTTCTCTGTTCCATCAGCACAGCAGCTGAAACGTTGAGAATCCGGTTCTTTTCAGAACCAACCCTCAACATCAACGCGGAATCTCCGAGAAAACAAATCAACACATATTTCTACATTTCATACATTGTTAGATATATATATATATATATATATATATATATATATATATATATATATATATATATATGTATGTTGTATTTGAGGTTTTCGCGGATAGATACCTGTGTTGTATTGTTTTCTCGGGGATTCCGCGTTGATGCTGAGGGTTGGCTCTGAAAAGAACCGGATTCTCGACGTTTCGGCGAACTAATATTCGCCATTCTCAAGAGATATATGCGTCCGTACGGGTCAACCGTTCGACGCATACTGTATGCGTCAGTATGCGTCGAACGGTTGACCCGTACGGACGCATATATCTCTTGAAAATGGCGAATGTTAGTTCGCCGAAACGTCGAGAATCCGGTTCTTTTCAGAGCCAACCCTCAGGATCAACGCGGAATCCCCGAGAAAACAATACAACATATATATATATGTTGTATTTGAGGTTTTCGCGGATAGATATCTGTGTTGTATTGTTTTCTCGGGGATTCCACGTTAATGTTAATGATTGCACGGGATTGGTTCTGAAAAGAACCGGATTCTCGACGTTTCGGCGAACTAGCATTCGCCATTCTCAAGAGATATATGCGTCCGTGCGGGTCTGTATAATATATATATAGGTGTGTGTGTTGTATTGTTTTCTCGGGGATTCCGCGTTGATGCTGAGGGTTGGCTCTGAAAAGAACCGGATTCTCGACGTTTCGGCGAACTAACATTCGCCATTCTCAAGAGATATATGCGTCCGTACGGGTCAACCGTTCGACGCATACTGAGAGCTCGTTCGTGCGATGCGACTACTTATAGCTGTCTGGCTTCGGGTCATGAGCGTTGTGTGCGATGCTTCGGTTCGGTTGTTTGTTTGTTTTGTTGGTCGTACATGAGTCTGGGGTGTCTGGGATTGCATTTTGAGGGTGGATATGATCGGTCGCCATGCTGGGGGCGTCTCAAGGAATCGTCTCTCGTGTTCATGCAGTAGTCTCGTTTTTCTATCTCTATGGCTTCTCTGTATACTCGTGACATTTCGTGGCTAATCTGTGCAACAGTCCTTGAATTTCTAAAGTCCATCCAGTGACCAGTGTTTGTGTGTTGGACAAGTGCCGATGAAACTTTGTCTCTGTGTCTGATTGAAACTACATGTTCTTGAATCAAGAACATGTAGATTCAAGAACATGTAGTTTCAATCAGACACAGAGACAAAGTTTCATCGGCACTTGTCCAACACACAAACACTGGTCACTGGATGGACTTTAGAAATTCAAGGACTGTTGCACAGATTAGCCACGAAATGTCACGAGTATACAGAGAAGCCATAGAGATAGAAAAACGAGACTACTGCATGAACACGAGAGACGATTCCTTGAGACTGCCCCCAGCATGGCGACCGATCATATCCACCCTCAAAATGCAATCCCAGACACCCCAGACTCATGTACGACCAACAAAACAAACAAACAACCGAACCGAAGCATCGCACACAACGCTCATGACCCGAAGCCAGACAGCTATTAGTAGTCGCATCGCACGAACGAGCTCTCAGTATGCGTCGAACGGTTGACCCGTACGGACGCATATATCTCTTGAGAATGGCGAATGTTAGTTCGCCGAAACGTCGAGAATCCGGTTCTTTTCAGAGCCAACCCTCAGCATCAACGCGGAATCCCCGAGAAAACAATACAACACAGGTGTCTATGCGCGGAAACCTCAAATACAACATATATATATATATATATATATATATATATATATATATATATATATATATATATATATATATATATATATAATGTGTGAAACTAGTGTGAGTTTTGTGGTATGTGCGTAATAGAGCTAATTAATATTCAAATTGAATTTGTGTGTAATATTTCCTTTTTGTCCGTATTAAGGTTACATTAACTTGAAAAGTTGTCTTGTAATCGCATTAAATGCTTTTATACTTTGGGGTCTCTCCCAGTAGTCATGCGACGCTGAACATTCTGTCCGGCCAGCACTTCTATAAAACAATCTAATCAGATTGTACGCAGATTACATGGAAACTTTTTTAATTCAAGTTTGTTAAAGAGAGTTTATAAGCTATTTGAGATTACCGAGTGAGAGAGAGAATTCGCGCCATGGTCTCGAGAATTGCGCTCCCTATCAGATAATGAGACCATTTAACACTATGTACTATTAACGCTTCATAATGGAATTATTACTGCGAAACAATTTCCTTGCTCGCATTTCATAACTTCTCATACACAAAACACTCACTTAAATTGATACCCTGTTTTGCAGTTACGTCTTTACACAATTTCCTCATTTTTAAAGGCAACACAATGGAAGCATAAGCATATACCATGTCTGACTGTAATTAGAAATACAGTTCAGATGCCTATATACCAACGAAGGTTTAATGTACAAGTTCTAGGTTTTCCACGATTTGAAAACATGGTTTTTCATGGTTTTGAATTGGTAGGCTAATAAAATCGGGTGATGAAGTTTGCGCCGCATAATACCATTCGATTTAATACGTTTATAAAAACGAATACATATTTCGTGGAAATACAAATTTAAATTTACAATTCAAGAAAAGCTAACGGTTGCCCAATAAAAAGCATCCATTTATCAATAATAGATTATCAACTGTAGAAAACAAATACTTCATACAGATTATAAATACAATATATAGATTGAAAACACATTCATAGTTTGGAATGATAAAGTGGTAAAATAATGGATATAGTGACAAAAAAAAACATGTGATTAATTTAATTACCATTATGGTATCTTTTATACTATTTTAAACTAAAAGTTGTCGAAATGCTGATAATGATTATTGTACGTTGTCGTACAACGTAGAACGGAGAACGGAGAATTGCCATATGAATTGGATTTAATAGGAGGAATCTAGAACAAATTATTATTTCTTGTAGTTCTTCTTGGCATAAAAAAATTCAGGATTGAAATAAATAATTCAGTATTAACAAGTTTTATCAGCACTTTGTGAAGAAAAATCATGCATTTGTTGTTCCCTGTTCCAGAGTCAACAATCTGATATTAAGTAGAATATTTGTTTAGCTTCGTGCATTAAATTTAAAGCAGAGTATGGCGACAACTTTTTTCGGAATGGATTCAATGCTAGATTTACGTTTGGAATATTGTGCATTCCATGTAGTTATAGCGTATTCTAGTTTTGATCGAACGATGAGGTGTATAACATTATAACTGTTTGAATATTAGTAATCCAATAGATCACACAACAAAACCTAATAATTTATAGGCTTTCTAGCCATACTATCTATATGGCCAATTAAAAGAAGATTAGGGTCGACAATAATACCTAAATCGCGAATACTGATGTTCCTTATGAGAGTTCATGTTGTTCATGTTACAAGGATATTATGTTATAAGGATAAGTGATTGTACTTTAGGTTAGATAGATTAGTTAGATTGGTTAGAGAGTTTGCACAGCACTAATCGTACAGACATGAAAAATCCTCTTGTAGTAAGAAACAATCGTTATACTCGATAACCCTAAAAAACTTTAAATCATCTCTCTATAAAAGAAATTTAATATGTGGAAAACTATTAATATTGTGTTGATACATGTATATTTGTTGACAAAATAGTAATTTCGTTTTGTAGTATGAAAGAAACAAATTTGTTTTAATACAACGAATAAACTTTAAACAATCATATATATTCGATGTTGCTCAAAGACCTTTTGGCATCTTTCTTGTACATGCATTATTTCGCGCTTATAGAACGTCTGGTCTCTATCAGAAAAAACAAAACCAAGTGCAATTTAAGGTCATGTTCACCTGATTTTTTTTACTATTCAAAGAGTTCTGAAAACTTCAAAATAAATGGTAATCAAATGCCAGGTCAGGGCTGTATGGAAGATGCGACAACACATGCCAACCATTTTCCTACATTATTCTGGCGCAACACAATCTCTTTACGATTTTCCAATTCTGGCCGTTTCTCTTTGATTACTTCATCCAGTTTAATCAGTTATTGACAGTAAACATCTAAATTGATTGGCTGATCACTTGGCAGCCCAAGCAGCTCGAAATACACAACATCTTTATAATCCCAACAAATCGACAGCATAATCTTTTCTTGGAGCAATTCAGCTTTCGATGTAATTTGTGGTAGTTCATCATGCTTAAACCATGATCGCTTTTGAAAGATGTTACCGTAGGTAACCCAGTTTTCATCACTAATCTTTTCAAGGAAGGATGGTTTTCATTTAAGATACATATGGCAACCATTGATTCGTTATGTTATGTGAATATTTTTCAATTCATGCGGAACCCAAATATCGAGCCTCTTAACAAGTGCAAGACGTTTTAATTCATTTTCAATTTTTGAGCGATACATTTAACCTCTCGCTAACAGTCATTTGACGATCCTCTTTAATAATGACTTTGATTTGGTCCTCATCAACTTTAGTCCACCAGAACGTAGATCGTCTTAGAGTCAGAATTCTCCAGAACGGAATCTTTTAAACCAATTCTGACACGTGCGCTATGTTATGCTTTCAACACCATAAACTTCAAATATCTCTTGGTGAGCATCTATAGCTCCCTTTCCTTTGCGAAAATAATAAATTGTTGCACTCCATGTTAAAATATACCCTAACTAACAACACACACCAAGTGTTACCAAAGACCTACAACCTACTGTCCACGGAGGCGTCATTTAACGAATGCATGCAAACAGATGACAAAAGGCGTCATTTGCATCTTAGATAGTTCCGTGCAATCGTCATACATTCGTCACGCAAACTGCAAAACGGCTAATTTTAGCTCTAAAGTTTAGCAACGCAGAAGCACGGTTTTATTTCACTGCCCTATTTCCTCCAGTGTAATCTACATTCGTTCTGTTCATGGAATTATAGAAATAATCCCGCCTTAATCGGCCCAAAACAAAATGATCGGCCTGAATGCCACTTCGTAGAATATCTATTATAATTTTATGTTGTTTAATGTTTTTATTGACTTCTATGCGTTTGTATTTAGTTTATTTCAGTAATTATTTAACTTCCCGCTATTCGCGAGATTCCCGGGAAAATAAATTTATATTTCCAGTTTCCCGGGAAAAAAAAATTTCGGGAAAAGTCGCCTCACGTGTCAAGAGGACACCCTCTAGTCGCCACACGTGTTTTTTGTCTCGCAGCATGGTTTTTGTAGTGGCAGCCTGCAGCACGAGCTGCATGGCGAAGGCCTGACGATGCGCAAATGAGACGATCCCGCACCATGGACACACTACCGTACCTTTCTAAGCAAAATGCAAGCCAGCTGCACAAAAGTGTAAAATGACAATGTAGTACGTATTATGTGCGGTTTTTTACATGGTTCATGTGCTACATGGACAGTAGGCCTAAGTCTTAAATTAACCTCGATAGAACTGATTCATTCATAAATAATTAAAATGATGCTCTCTATGTGTGGCAACCAAAATTACTTCCAAATACATATTGATTAAGAGTTGTATTGTAAGAGTGTAATTACCAATAGATATTGAATAGTAAGGGGCCTAAAGATATCCTTGAGGTCCACAGAAATAACATAAAGGCCCTAGGGGTATAAGCATGGTGATTCGGCACCGGAAAGATATTTATATGATACTCGGAAGATATGTTGGTACTAATTAAATAATAAGATCCTGAAAGTTTCAGATCGCTAACTCAATTGGTTTTCGAGAAAAAGTGAAATGTGTCAAAAACGAACAAACATTTTTTTCTCAGTAACGGCTGAATCGATTTATCTAAAAATTTAATATGTTTTGGGGCCCAATAGGATCTCTTGCGAAAAAAAATTAACAGCTATATAGCTTTATAAGATTTTTGAAAAAAAACCTTTTTTTAAATTTAATTTTTTAACCAAGGTGCAGTTTTGGTACAATTATGAAACTTTCTTTTTTTCAAGCCTTATATATTACCCTGTAACTTTATGAGTTTTTTGGATTTTTCAAAATGGTAGGCCATAGCAGAAAAAAATAAAAACCATTTTTGGCTCAAATAATGCATTTATTTAATGTTTGAAGCTTTAATTTCCTTGTTTTTATGCATATTTAGCTTGTTTCTAATTATAAGAAAAAACACTTTATATTTAAAATAACAACAATAATTTTTTCATAAAAATAAAAAAGTTAAAAATAACTAATTATTAATAATTTCAATAAATATTATGAGAACTTTTTTTATTACAAAGCTCGATTGTTGTCTAATATGTTAACGATACACTTTTATAACGATAACAAATAAAAGTCCATTACAAAATACATATATCGAAAACTATACAGAACAAGTCTTGTCAAACATTAAAAATGGACAATCTGAAACCGATGTAAATATAAATAATTCTACATGGATAAATGCAAAAAATAGAAGAACTAGGAAAAAAACAATTAGAGGCTCAAACACAAAGGAGGATCCGAAGATCGGAGCTGTAGAAAGCAGAAGATGGATTTTTGTTTCGCAGCTAAAACCCGAGATCACAGAAGATGACCTTACCGATTACCTCACTAACAGGGATATTCCAGTTAAGGGATGTAAAAAATTAAAAATTAGTACGACTGAAATCGCGGCATTCAAAGTTGCTGTAACTGAAGAAGATATAGAAAAAATATTTAATTCTATGCTATGGCCAAAACATGCTATTGTGCGTGAGTATGATTCCCAATGGGGAACAAATTTTCGAAAGGAACCTATCAACGGGCCCAGGACGAGGTAAGTTTTAAACTTGTTTCCGAAATTGAGGATGAATTCCATATTTTACATCAAAATATACAGGGCTTAAAATCAAAAATTGATGATTTAAATATTTATATAAAACAACAAAATAAAGGAAACTCAATAAGCGCTAACTGTATTGCGCTAACCGAACACTTTTTAACAGAAGGTGAGGAGAAGTTTATAAATATTGATGGTTACAAACTAGTCTCATGTTATACAAGAACCAATCATATTAGGGGTGGATCTTGCATTCTTGTTAAAAATTATATTGATTATTTAATTAGGCTTGACTTAGAGCAAAAGAGTGTCAATTTTGATTTTGAGTGTAGTAGTATTGAAATACCAACCCAATCGGTTATTATCATTAATGTATATCGAGCACCAAATAGCAACATTCAAAATTTCTTCATAATTTTGGAAGACATATTACAGTCATGTAAATCAAAAAAGAAAAAAATTATTCTTTGTGGGGATTTCAACATTAATCTACTAGATTCCGACAACAACAATGTTATCGAGTTTAGAAACATATTAAAATCGTTCAATTTGATTCCTACAATTACAGAACCAACTCGCGTGACTGTAAATAGTGCCACTTTAATAGATAATATTTTTACCAACATTTCAGAATTCAATGCCTCTATTATAAACTTATCAATATCTGATCATTATGCACAACAAATGTCTTTTTGCACACCAAATCCATATAAAGAACATAAAACTCAATTTACAGAATATCGAAAAACTAATAAAGAAAAGTTGGAACTCATAAAAGATGCTCTTATGCAAGCAGACATATGTATACTAATAAGTAATAAGTTAATAAATATCACTGATGTTAATACAGCGTACACGATATTCTTCAACCAGTTAAGCTACACATTTAATTTATTCTGTCCAAAGAAAAAATATAAACAAAAGGATAAAAATAACAAAAAATCGTGGATTTCAGATGAAATAAAACAAAAGAGCAGAATCAAAAGAGAAATGTATGACAATGGAGTGGACAAGGACATATACAGTGCATTTTGTTCAGACCTAAAAAAGTTGATTAAAGAAGAAAAAATGGCATGCAATTCTAATTACATTTCTAATTCCACAAACAAAACTAAGGCAGTGTGGTCTGTTGTGAAGCAAGTTACGCAATCCAATGTGACCAAAAAAAATTTTAAACTTAAGGATATTTCTGTAAATAACAATTGGAGTGACTCAGAAATTCTTAATAATTTAAATAATTTTTTTATAAATGTATGTGATTCATTCAAGTTCGACAACCAAAACTATCAAAATTTTAAATTAAGATCCATACAAAACACACTTTTTCTTAGGCCGACTAATGATGGCGAAGTTATAAAGGTCATATCGAATTTAAAAAACACAAAATCTGTAGGTCCAGATGATATCCCTGTTATGTTATTAAAATATTGTGCTCGTTTTAGCGGGACCACTATCCATTATAATAAACCTATGTTTTTTGACAGGAAATTTCCCCAGCGCACTGAAAGACGCCTTTATATTACCCATACATAGAAACGGTAATAAGACTAAAATTGAAAATTATCGTCCTATCGCCCTACTTTCAAATATATCGAAAATATTCGAAAAAATCATTTATATTAGAATCACAACTTTCCTGGAACAAGAAAATCTATTAGCGACCGTACAAAACGGTTTCACGAAAGGTAGATCTACAACAAGGGCTATATTTCAGTTCGTTGAGGAAATTATCAACTCCTTGAATTCCGGTCAAAATATTGCTGGGATATTCTTGGACCTTTCCAAAGCATTCGATAGTATAGACCATTCAAAAATGCTTGTAAAGTTAGAGGAATATGGTTTCAGAGGGTCCAGTTACAGGCTCTTAAAATCATACCTCACAGATCGAAGACAATGTATTCGAGCACAGGATGAGTGCAATGGAGGTTTCAAGATGTCCCAGTACCAATATATAAAAAGAGAAGTCCCACAGGGAAGCAAGCACATTAGGTCCCTTACTTTTTTTATTATACATAAATGACCTTCCAGATAATATTATTTATAAAGTGGTAATGTTTGCTGACGATAACACACTGTCTGTTAAAGGTAAAAATCTGGTGGATTTGCAGCAAGAAATAATTAATGGTATGTCGGTCATGAAGTCATATTATTCACAGAATAATCTTAAATTAAATGTCAACAAAACCAAAATTATAAAATTCTCTGCTCATAGAGAGGAAAATATCGAATTCATCTTCAATGAAGAGACACTTACGTCGTCCTCGGATACACAGTTTTTGGGTGTTATAATTGATAAAGGACTTAACTGGAAGGCCCATGTTAACTATATATCTCCAAAAATTAGTAGCTTCTGTTACGCATTGAGAATGCTATCTCAGTCGGTTGACGAATGTACTAGTTTAACTGCATATTATGCATACATTGATTCAGTTATTCGGTATGGAATAATTTTTTGGGGAAATTCGGTCGATGCTCATCGAATATTTTTACTTCAAAAAAGAAGTATTAGAAGTATGTTCAACATGAAAATGACACTCATGTAAACCAATATTCCTTGAGAAGAGAATACTTACGTTACCCTCCATCTATATTTTAAATAGTGCCAGTTATGTAAAGGAGCATTATAAAATGTTTGAAAAACATGAATATACGCACGAATACAATACGCGCAAAAAATGTACTTTACGTCCTATAAAAACAAGTTCAACTTTAGTTCAAAAAAGTGCTGTTGGTGAGCTAATAAAAATCTACAATAAACTTCCGAGTTGTATTAAAGACATAAAGTGTGTTAAAATATTTAAACTCACCTTAAAAACGTTTTTGACTAAAAAGGCATTACTATTCATTAAATGAATATTATTTTGAAAATTTTAATTAAATGTAATATTGCCTCTTGGTTTGTTACTTTTATATACACATTTTATACATTTTTTTTATACATTTTTTTTTTCTTTTATAACATATTTTATTTGTATATTTATATTGACACGTTCTACACCGCAAGGTATTATTGAATAAAGATAATAATAATAATAATAACAAGAACATTTGTTTTAATTTTTGTGTTGAAACTTCACGTCTAGACTGGCTTGAAATGGGAAAACTTGGGAAATGGGAAAACATTGAACTGCGCAATTTGTCATCATCAATGAGAAACACTGGCGGTCGAAGTATAATTCAAGCACTCATTGCATTTTTAGTCAAGCTTCGCACAGGCAATTCAAATAAGTTGATATCTACAATTTTAGAGATCAGGGAAGAGCAGTTAATGACAAAATATTGTGAACAAGTGACTCAATCTTTCGAACAAGACGTATAACCTCTTCATTTTAGATTACATGCAATGTCCAGAAATGATATCATTCAAAATCATACATCTGCGGTTGCTAAAAAACTTAACATAATAATCTCAATGGCAAACTCATTAGTATTGGTGATGGGACGTATGCTCGTCATGAGAAAAGTTCAAACAATCAGTACCAGAGAACCATGGAAAAATGTCAGGAGTGATCATTATAACAGCGCATGGATTGATAAAGAATATATCTCCAAGAAAAAACTGTTGAAAGAGGATGTCAAGAGATGGAGACAGAGCGGAGGAACTCCAGAAACATTAAAAAATATGAAGGATCAAATGAAAGAACTTGTGAAGAACAAAAAAGGAACGTGGCAAAGAAAACAAATGGAGGAGGCTAGGAAGCTCAATAGTGAAAGAGAAATATGGAAGTTTATTGCCAAAAATGTGGAAAAAGCAACCCGGAAAGTCAATGAAATTAAGATGGAAAGATGGAGAGACATTTTATGCAGTTGCTGGACGGAAAAGAAGATAAGGGGGCAGAGGAGACAAGAAAAGAAGAAGAAGGCCACCGACCAGAAATTATGTGGGAGGAAATGGAGCAAGTGCTGGGTGGGTTGAAAAGAAGAAAAGCGACAGGTCCGGATGGAATCCCAAATGAAGCGTGGAAACTAGCGCCGGTGTCAATACAAAAAAAACTCCACGAATTATAAAACAAGATTTTCAAAGGACAGCAAGCAATTCCAGAAAGCTGGAGGGAAGGGGACATCGTACCAATTTTCAAAGCAGGAAATAAGCGAGAAGCAGAAAATTACAGAGGCATCACACTGATGGATACATCATATAAGATATATGCAAAAGTAGTGGAGATGAAAATACAGGAAGAAATTGAGGAAAAGGAAGTGATTCCGGAAGTACAAGGGGGTTTCAGAAAAGGGAGGGGAACAACGGACCAGCTGGTTACCTTAAAATACGTAATAGAGCAAGAGCTGGCACAGAAAGGTGGAAAGGTGTATGCTGTATTCATAGATCTTAAAGCAGCATATGACACAGTAAACCGAAACATGCTATGGGAAATGATGAGAGCAAAAGGAATTAGTGGGTGGCTAGTGAAGGCAGTTACAGATATATATGGCAAGACAAGCTGCAGAGTTAGAATAAGTGAAAAAAAAATCCGAAAGATTCTGGGTTAGGAAAGGGTTAAAGCAAGGGTGTCCACTTAGCCCTGTCCTATTTAATGTTTTTATAAATGACTTAGAAAAGGTTTTAAAAAATGGGCAGGCAGGAGGAGTGGTAATAGGTAGGATGAAAGTGTGGTCTCTAGCTTACGCGGATGACATAGTTGCTTTAACAAGAACAAAAGGGGAAATGAAAGAGATGATTGGAAGGATTAAAAGATATTTTGAGAAAAGAATGTTAAGTGTGAATGTAGAGAAGACTAAGTGGATGGTGTTTAGAAAGAAAGTTGGTAAGAAAGAGGAAAGCTTGATGTGGGGGGAAGAGGTTATAGAGCAGGTTAGCAGGTTCAAATACTTGCGATTTATGTTTGGTAGTAATGGGTCCAATAATGAGCACATTAAGTTCGTATGTAAGAAAGCATGGGTGGCTGCTAATAGGTTTTGGAATGCTTGGAAAGATAAATTTGAAGATAGTTTCGTGGCAAAAATGATAGTATGGAAAGCGTGTGTTCGGAGTATTCTGTTGTATGGAGCGGAAATATGGGGTATGAACGAAATGGAACAAGTAGAAAAGGTACAACTCCAGTTTATAAAAAGGGCGTTGAAATTAGACAGGAGTGCGCCAGGGTACCTGGTGCTACAAGAAGCGAATGCGTATAAAGTTGCAGTAGAAGCATCAGTGAGAGTGGCAAGATACGAAAGGAAAGTGTATAGGTTAGGGAATGAAAGGATAGTGAAAGAGGTGTTCAATAGTTTAAGGAAGGAAGGTGTCGGAGGGATTAGACTAACCAAATGGGGAAATGAATGGAAAAAAATGTATGAACGAGTAGGGTTGTCGAAAGAGGAGGTAGAAAGAATGAAAAGGGAAGACGTAAAGTGTGAAAAATTGTTGGGTGAAAGGAGTAGGGAGATAGAGCTGCAGATACGACAAAGCCGTATAGACGAAAGCAGGTACAATCGGGAGTACAACAAGGTACAAGTGTACGGCAGACTCCCTTTGTACCTAAGCAGAGGGTCCAGCGGTAGCCAAAATAGGATAGCCAGGTTTCGGTGCGGCAACGAAGAAAAGGGAAGAAGGTACTGGTTGAATAAAAGGGAGAATTTGTGTACCATATGCGGAGATGGTACTGACAGGTGGGCACATTGGATGGAAGAATGCAAAGGGCTAACATGGGAAGAAGGAAAGAAAAATAAATGTAAAGACTGGGAAGCGTGCATGGACGAGTCAGGTAGCGGGTGGCCCATAATGCGGGAAATTTTAGAGCGGAAGGGAGTGATTGTGGAAAGAGTTTAGGGAGAGAGAAAAGTTAGTGCGGGCGAAGAATAGTGCGGGGGTATTTTTGGGTCGGGTTATTTGTTATGTTCTGTTTTTTGTTCTTTTTTTTATTGTTTCCATGTTTTTTTTGTTTTTGTTTTTTTTGTTTTGATATGTTGTATTGTTAGTCTTATAGTAATTGTTGTAAATATGCCAATAAAGGTAATGATAATAATATTAATAGTACCGGAGAAAGTCATATTCTGGGCAAAAAAGTGCCGCTGTGTAAACCATTTACGATTTGTACAACTGATGGATACATTATCGATATGCTAGAACCGTATTATGCTACCCAAAATGATGCTAATATTATGAGAGATATTATAGATAATCCAAATGGTATATGTAATTTATTAAAACCTGGTGATGAATTTGTGGTTGATTGTGGATTGCGTGGTGTTAAAGAGCACCTAGAAAGTAAGAGTTTTGAAGTATTAATGCCAACACTAAAAGGAAAACGCAATCAACTAGCAGCTGACAATGAGTCGAATGCGTCCAGAAATGTAACGAAAAAACTTAACGAAATTGCGTTGGCCAGTGAAAGCAGTCACGGGATGTTAAAACAAAAATATCTGCTTTATCAGAAAATTGACAACAAAATGCTTCCTAGAATCGGTACTTTTTTTAGAATCGCGTCATTTCTTTAATAGATACAGCAAACGCCTAACTTTTGATGCCGAGTGCCTTTATGATATTGTAGAAATGATGAAAATGATATTGAAAATACGTTAGCTGATGAAGTGAGGCAAAATGGCTGGCAACTCAGAAAATTACCGTTTCAAACAGATGATTTAGAAGATTTTCCAGAAATGACGGAAATAGATCTAAGAATATTTTTCACTGGTTCTTACCAATTTAAAAAAGCGATATCCTTATTTATCAAAAATGATGGATAAATCGTGTGGTATCACCATTGAGTATGTAAAAAACCATTCAAACATACTAAAATCACAAGTTCAATCACGTCACATTAGCAGGAAAGTTTAAAATTATCATACATAGATGCTTTATTGATTACAAGCCATTACTATCGGATACGAAAACTTTAGGAGACGCAGCTGGGAGTGTGCAAATGGTCTAAGAACGATTGTTTCCGCGAATTTTTTGTCGCACGGGAGATACTTATCCAGCATTCATAGACCTGCTGTAATATTAAATAAACTATTTTATAAAGACGATACTTCAGTTGTGATTAAGGAAGACAGTGATGAATATTAATAAAATTCTATTCATCTATATTTTTGTTCCATATATCGTATTTGTTATTCTTTTCTATGTTGTTTATTTATTGAAAATTAACTTAATATATTGAAAAAATATGTTCTTTTATCATTAATATATTTAATTGTAGTTATATCAATGAAATTAATTTAGTAGAATATAATAATTTTTTAACTGTTATTTAACTGTTTAAATTTTTAATTTTGAGGAAAAAATTATTGTAGTTATTTTAAATATAAATTGTTATTTGTAATAATTAGAAATAAGCTAAATATGCATAAAAACAAGGAAATTAAAACTTGAAACATTAAATAAATGCATTATTTGAGCCAAAAATGGATTTTTTTTTTCTGCTATGGCCTACCATTTTTAATAAAATCATAAAGTTAAAGGGTAATATTTAAGGCTTGAAAAAAAGAAAGTTTCATAATTGTACCAAAACTGTACCATGATTAAAAAATTAGAATTAAAAAAAAATGTTTTTTTTCAAGAATCTTATGAAGCTATATAGCTGTTAATTTTTTTCGAAAGAGCTCCTATCGGCCCCCAAAACATATTAAATTGTTAGATCAATCGATTTAGCCGTTACTGAGAAAAACATTGTTTTGATACATTTCGCTTTTTCTCGAAAACCAATTGAGTTAGCGATTTGGAACTTTCAGGATCTTATTATTTAATTAGTACCAACATATATTTCTAGTATCATATAAATATTTTTCCGGGGCCGAATCACCATGCTTATACCCCTAGGGCCTTTGTCTAGCTTTGAATCCATCGCTGACAATACATTGAGATCTGTTTAATATATCTATCGATCGATATCATTCGATCCATCTTAGAAATGATCCTGAACCTGAAATCTGTGTAGATTTTGCGAATTTGTTTACGATATACGTCCAAATTGCTACTCAATAATACAGTTTATGAAATTTGGATATTCCGGACTGATTTGCCTGGATAGATACAAGTTTGTTCAGGTATTATATTTTTGAAATCATTTTTTATTTCTGCAATTATTAAAAATTCTGAAAATGTGGTTTGAAATCTGTCGCACCTGTTGCTAGATTTGAATATAGGTGTTATAAATGACATTTTCCATACAGTGGAAAACAATCACAAATTCAAAGGTTAAAAATTATGTGAAGTAGTCCTGTTCAGTAATGGACAAGGTTTTATTGAATTTGGGGTGTATTCTATTTGCGCGGATCCTTTATTAGTATTTAAAGTTTCATGTCTTCTACTTCTTCAGCCTTTCTTTGCCCACACCTCAGTATTGGCCTCTTCCAGAATTGCGCATATGTCTCTATTTTGGGCGACTTGGTACCAGTTTTTGCCCGTAATTTGTTTGATGTCCTCAAGTTAATTGTGCTGGGGGTCTTCTAACACTCCCCTGTTTTAGTCTTCGTCTTCATTCGTCACACCATGTCACACCATGCGTATGTCCATGTATGTCTACCATGCGTATATCACCATGTCTATGTCCACTTGTCAGCGTTTTGTCTTGCTATGTGTCCAACAACACGGACTACAATACCTCTTACTTTCGTCCGCGCTCTTAATTCGATATTACATTCTTTGCTTCTCAAGTTTGCATGGATCGGACAAGGATATTATGGGCCTTTTAATTTCTCTTTGTGATGTGAGTTCTACGCTTCATTTCGTTAAAATTGCGGTTTCCAGACCGTAGGTTGCTACAGGTGAGACACTAGCATGGTGTAACTTTCTCTTAAGGTTGATATTAACTGTTCTACTTTTAAGGAATTATCTAAACTTGTCTCGTGTGTTTCGATGCCAACTTGATGAAATGACCGAGGTATATTATTTTTAATATTCCTTTACCGAGTAAAGAGGTGGTTATGCTCTTATTCAAGTTCGTCTTTAGACCTACTTGCAATAATGCTTCTAGAAGTTAGGTGAGCATATGTTGTAGTTCGTTGTGATCGCTACTTCAAGTTTCAAGTGCTGTTAATATTTTAGTTTTACTGAAATATAATAGTATATTACGTAACGAGAGTTGTAAGAAGTACGTACGTTATATACGAGGGGAACAGGTACATAATTCCACAAGTACGTAATTGCCGTACAACCAAATAATAGTGCTCATAGATATAGACAACCCAATGTACGCAATGTCAATTTCCGTTAGTTTGTATTGTGGCACGGGGGGCGCTGAACGTATGTGCACGTAGTAGCAGCTCTCAACCAATCAACGGATCGTAAACCAAACGCACGTGTGTGTTATAAATCATTACTTAACATTAATCGCGGACAGTTATATACGTCTGTGTTATGATGTATTTACATAGTCCACTAACTGTACAATAATGGGCATTTACAATAGTGGTCGTAGATAAAAACAATTAACGGTCTTATCGAATCATCAGCATAGACAGGACCAGACCAGGCAAGAGCAGCATGACCAGGCATCGACATTAGCCTTTGAAAATAATGAAGGCAAGAAAGTTTAAAAATTTACTTATCACAATCGCTTTTATTAAAATCGTAATAAGATGAGAAAACACACAAATTAAGGGAAGGTGAGATAGCTAAAATATATAAAGAGAGAATAGAAATGGAGATTATTAAGATCAAAGAAAGTAAGAGCAGCATGTCAGTAGAAGATGCATGGAGAAATATCAAGAAAATAATAACAAAAACAGCGAGAGAGACGTGGTGGAATGACGAGGTAAAAATGAAAGTAAAAATGAAAAAACAACAATGGAAAAAGTACCTTAGAAACAGAACTACAGAGAACTATAAAAATTATAAATAACAGAGAATAAAAGTCAAAGAATTAGTGAAAACATTGAAGCAACAATCCTTGGAAGAATTCGGACGCAAGATGGAAGAAGATAGCAAAGGAAATCAAAAGTTATTTTATAGAGCCTTAAAAACACTACGAAAAGGAAAACCGAATAACAGCATAGCCATCAAATCTAAAGAAGGAAACTTAATAGAAAACGAGAAATATATAATGGTACGATGGAAGGAGTACTTTGAAGATTTGTTAAATACAAAGCAAAATAATACATGAAATAAAACAGAAGAAAAAAAATTTATACATAGGAAACAAGGAGAATATGATAGATGAAGACATAAAGACAGAAGAAGTAATTGAAGCTATAAAAATGTTAAAACGGGGAAAGGCTGCTGGACATGATGAAATAACAACAGAGATGGTAAAGAACATGGGCAACAATGGAATAGAAGTATTAGTAAAATTATTTAATTAAATCTGAGAAGAAGAAATGATACCTGCAGACTGGGAAATAGGAGTACTATTACCACTCCATAAAAAGGGAGACAACAAATATTGCAATAATTATAGGGGTATAACATTGATAAGTACGATAGTCAAGATATAAGGGAGAATCCTGGAGAAAAGATTAAAAACTGTGACTGAAGCCCAGATGGAAGAAGCCCAGAGCGGTTTTTTGAAAAGGTAGAGGAGTACAAGATCACATATTTACCATGAAGCAACTAATAGAAAAGAACGTAAGCCGCACCAAATATGTAGTCTTTGTCGACGTTTAAAAAGATTTGATAGCATCCCAAGAATGGAAGTATGGAACAGCCTTAGGCAAAGAGGAATCAGTAACAAGCTATGAAAAGCTATTTTCAGGCTTCATAAAAATACAAGAAACTATGTTAGAAAAGGAAACTTGCAGTCAGAGGAATTCGTAACCAAAGAGGGATTAAGACAAGGGGGAGTATTGAGCCCGACTCTATTCAATGTAGTCCTGGATGACATAATAAAAGAAACAAAGAGCAAAACAAAGAAATTACAAGTAAGGTATAGAAACATGCAGAGGGTGGAAATAGTGGAATGTGCTTTTGCCGACGACCTAATGATTTATGCAAAGAACGAAAAGGATTTACAAACGAACCTAGACATCTGGAAGACAGCGTTAGAATACAAAAATATGAAAATAAACGTCGCCAAAACCAAAGTAATGACCATCGAGAAAGGAGAACCAAGCATAACGATAAAAATAGATAAAAAAGATATAGAACAAACAGAAAGATTTAAATACTTAGGGGTAAATATACACTTTAACGGAAAGGAAGAGGCTGAAATCAACACCAGAATTGAAAATACAACAAAACTATTATATGCAAATAATAACACGTTTATAAGAAACAAAGACATATCGAAGAAAACGAAAATGAAAGTGTACAATACTATATACAAACCAATTGTGACATACGGTAGTGAAAGCTGGGTGCTAAGCAGTCCAATGAAAAATAAAATACAGGCGCTAGAAATGAAATACCTAATAAGCACTAAAGGTATTACTAAAAGAGACAAAATAAGAAATGAAACAATTAGAGCAGATCTTAATGTCGAACCAGTCCTGGAAAGCATAGAAAAAAGGCGATTCAAATGGTTTGGGCATCTAGTAAGGATGGAGGAAGGAAGACAAACGAAAAGAGTATGGCTAGCTAAATCTACACAGAAAAAAAAACAAAGAGGAAGACCAAGGAAAACATGGAACCAAGCAGTGGCCAATTCGTTGAAGGAATATCCTGGAATGAGGAGTTGAAGATGACAAGAAACAAGAAAGAATGGGCAAAATTTATTTATGCATGAAATTGGTTGATTTTATTTGATAGTTTTAATTTGATTTATTGTTATGGTAAATTAAGATATTGTAATAAGTACCTTTAAAACTTAGGGTAACAAAGGTTTTTACTGATTAAAAAAAAAATAATAAGATGAGATGTTGGGTAAGAGAAAGAAAAATAATTCTCGAATGGAGGGTGTTATGAGTTGATTTTACTTATCGGAGTCATCACTTACTCACAGTTAATTTCAATTACAATACTTTTGTACAAAACTCCGGATCTAATAACCTATTCATGTGATTACATATTATACCGTTATATTAATTTAAGTTATACAGAGCTGTTATCTTCCTTCCTTCCAATGGCGCTACAGCCCAAATCGGGCCCTGGTCTCCCCTTTGCCTCGTCTCCAGTTTAGTCGGTTTTCCACTGCCGACTTCCAGCTCTTGTATTAGTAAAATCTAAATGATTCTTCAGACTTTTGCGAAATGAGGGAATTATCTTGTCATATAAACTCAGCCAATTTCTAGGAGGTTGTAATCACCTACTACTATGAACTCATTATTAGAATGCATCATTCACAGGTTGATAAGAGGTGCAATGATTCTCGTAAGTTTGTAAGTCATTAAGTCTTTTTCAACTGGAGTGACGCGGCATCTTGGAGTGCCACAAAATTTAGGCATCTTCTTGGAAATTTACTTGAGTGTAGTTCAAGATACCTATTTGTGAGTATATTTCAGCTTTTTTGCATTAAAATGCTATTTCAAATTGTTCACTTTTTAAATTTTACTTCCCACCCCAACGATGCGCGTGATATTCGCATTCGCAAAAAAATCCCCGGAATTCTAGATCCCCGGTTGTTCAAGGCTGCCACGTTCAGTCAGAGGTGCCACGATTTTTTATTTTTCAGTCAGGGGTGCCACGATTTATTGGGTGAAAATAATTGCGCCACTCAATGGAAAGGGTAGAAAAATACTGCACTGACTAGGAGAAAGTACCCAGCACCTGTGAATTTTTAGATGTTAACACTTAATTGTAGCTATATGCAGCCAATGTTATCCATGCTATTTAAGTTATTTAGCCATGTTTCAGTAAGAAATATAATGTCCAGACCAGAGCCTCTCAAGGCCCCCTCCCACATCCGTTGAAAATCAAAAACTTAGGGAAAGAAAAAATTATACTTTTTGTTATGGTATTAAATATTTACTCAAATAGTAAACTTACTTGTAAGTGTAAGTAAACTTACAAATTCTTCTCGCGCTTTAGCATCAGAAAATTCGCTTACAATTCGGTTGGAATCTTGGAAAGTGCCCCTTCTGTCCTCCCCTCTGATATGCCCTGGGTACAACCATAACGCTCAATGACACAGACAAAAAGTTATGTTTTACACCACATATCGTGCAAGCAGAGATGAAAGCAGCACTGGAGGAGCTACAAAAGCTGAAAAAAAACGGAAACTGCTCTGCTGGGCGAAATGAGGCAAGTAAGGCATGGAACAACCACAACGCTCAAGGACGTACACAAAAAGTTATGTTTTATACCACATATCATATCAGAGATGAAAGCACTGGAGAAGTTTACAAAAAGAGTTACAAAATCATATATACCATTAAAGCAGTCAACAGCTAGAAGGGGCCGTAAAGGTACAAATACCTTAAACCTAACATGAAACTTGGATTAGAAAACCAAACTTTCGGTACTACATGCAATACGGATGATATTGCTCTGGTAGTAGCAAGGAAAAACGAAGGGGCAGTAATGGAATAGTGCAATTGCACATATTGAAAAATGGATGGTGAAAAGCGCATAAGGCTGGCCCCTGCAAAAACGGAAACTGCTCTACTGACCGAAATGGGACACTTAAGGCCGATAATAGTTAAGGTCAGAGGTACAACCTGAGCCTCTCAGAGAAAATGGGAGGCCCGGGGCAATTCATATTCAACGGGTGTGTGAAGAGGTCCACACACCCGTTGAATAGTAAGAACTTAGGGAAAGAAAAAATATAGTTTTTGTTATGGTATTAAATATTTACTCAATAAGTAAACTTACTTAACAAATGCTTTTCGCGCTTTAGCATCAGCAAATTCGCTTATAATTCAGTTGGAATCTTGGAAAGTGAGGCCCCTTAAATTATGGAAAGTGAGGCCCATTTCAACTGGCCCTTCTGTCCCCCCTCTGATATGCCTTGGTCCAGATAACAGGATGATGATTGGTCATGGAAATTAACTAATTTTGTTTCTATTCCGGGAATATTTCGGTAATAAAGATTTAAATACCAGTAGGGTTATTTGTTGATTTTTAAACTAATGTTTAATAAATATCGTTACTAAAGTCAACTAATAACAAGTCAACAATAGCAACTCAACAACTCAAGAACAAGAACATAACTAAATTTCTAAAATCTTGATTTTCCTAATAATTGAATCTTAAGTCTAGATCGGTATAAGACATTCGGGATAAATTCAATCAGTTCTGTTAATTTCCACGATATCTGGCCTCATCGAATTTTCACTATGTACATAAATATAGCATATAAGTACATTTTATACAATTTATAGTCGACTTAGCCATAGACATGAACCATAGACAAAACAACGTCATAGTGTTTTTGTCAAACATCAAATAGTGTATTAATTACGATTTGTAACACAAATTTGTTTTTGTTTGAAAATGCCAGGTGGGACTTATTTATCTGAAATTGAAAAAGGAAAAATAATCGCACTAAATGGGGAAGGATCTACTAGAAATCGCTCCAAAAATTAAAAGATCGCATACAGTGGTTTCAAATTTCTTAAGAAAACCCGAAACGTGTTTCACAAATAAGAAAGCGGTCTAGAAAAGCAACTGACTTCTAGAACAGAACGTCGCTTGATAAATTTGAGCAGCAACAGTACAAAAACTTGCAACAAATTGGAACATGAGTGTGGTGTCAATGAGTCTATTCGTAGAATTATAGACAGATAGGGCTTCCAATACCGGAGCAAAAATTAAAACCGGTATTTTGGTATTATGTGTTTTCAAAACCGGAATACCGGTATTGATACCGGTATTACCAGAAAAAAATATTTTCGACAGATTTTTATAAATATCAATGATAATGGTGATTTATTAAAATGAAAACAAAGGAAAAAATTATTTATTTAGTTATAAACTGTACAAAAAAATATTTAAACGAAATAAATATAAAAACTAAACATTTGCTTACTCCTTCTGTATATAAAAAAACAAATTATTTATAGCAAACATTCGGAACAAAGTTATCATAAATATTACTACATTTCGCAATTTGAGTTTATTTTATTAAAATATGCGCGTAAAAAAACATAAACAATCAATTGTTTCATCGTTCAGACTGGACCGAATCTTTGTACACAAGTGGCTTGCTGCAGAAAACGCCCTTTCCGATTCCACACTTGTTGCAATTGTACTTAAATGGTAGTACGTCAGTTGCAAATATTTTCCTCTTACTCCTGTTCTTCCAAAAATACCAATTTTGTCTTTTATAGTTGGTTCCACCCCTTGCACTTTTATAATCTTAGGTTGAACTGGAAGTTTTTGTTGGATTGCTGATTAAAGTTGCAGTTTTAATTTGTCATGGTCATGAAAAGCAAAGTTCGAGCCAGTCCTTAATGTATTGGTCAGATTTTTTTCCAAAGATTCTTCGCAATTTTTATAATTTTTATCATAGTCGCTTTAGTTAACTGTGGAAATAAAGTTTGAACTAAATCGCTATTATCTTGTTCTCCACTATGTAAGTACTGAAGTACCTACAATAAATTATTTCGTCTTTGTAATATGCGAATTTTTAAAGCGTCATAAAATTCTTTAGCAATTTCACAATTTTGATTTGAAAGAGCTTCCATCATAAATTTTATTGTCGCATCTGCTGTAAGAAGATTAGAATCTTGGCGACATAATGCATCAACTGCTAATTTTATAGGAGTAAGAGTAGTGATAATTTCAGATAATAAATTAAAGTCTGTTACAAAAATTCATTCTGGAATTTATGTCAATAAGGGCTTTTTGAACACAATATCTCAATTGGTAAAATGTTTCTAACATAAATAACATGCTATTCCATCTTGTTTTACAGTCTAATTTTAAAGCAATTTCTCTACCAAAATCAATTTTTAGTAGATGAATTTCTAAATATTTTGACTACCTTTCTTATTTTTGTTACAAGAGGAGAAATAGTAGCATGACTAATACTGGCCGTAGTATCTACTAAATTAGATTCAATAATGACGCCATCAACATATTCTCCACTCTCATCGTCTTCTTCTTCAACATTCATGTCGTTATCAACAAATTCATCAGTTACCTGACTGATAACCAAATTTCAGATAACCAAACGATGGAATTGTCAGAACTTCTGACCTTGACTTATAAAGTATATCGGTTATTGCTAAATTGATGCCATGCACCAAGCAGATATGTTGCTCAGCATCAATAAGTTTGCCTAATTTAACCATAACGGATGCCCCATCAGTGGTTAGAAAAACGTACGGTCTCAAACAATAAACATTACAGCAATCTACAGCAAATAATAAATTCAGAAATATAGGTTATATGTATGTGTTGTTAATCGTGTGCGTGTGAGATGAGAGATGGCGGGCTAACAGGAAAGCAAGTTCTTAAAACGAAATTCAGTGACTAACTTCACTATGCATTGAAAAGGTATAAATACGAATTTATTATTCTTGATCTTATTCTGTTCTGCTAGTTGAAATAACTAATATAAATAAAAAGTAAGATGTTTTATACAAATACCAAAATACCGGTATTTTTTATGTAATACCGATTTTCTAATACCGGATAAAATAGACTATAATCCCGGTTTTCGGAATCCCGGGATTCCGGTATTGAAAGCCCTATAGACAGAAGTCCCCATATAAGCATACAAAAATGAAAGCAACCCCCAACTTACATTGTGGTAGAAACAAACGCATTTGGAATTTTCCCGAAGAAACATGAATCGTAACTGATCCCGGGTATTCCATTTCTGCTTTATTGCGTATTTATTGAATCTTGTTTTTGTCTTAAGTTCATTTTTTCCGATAAAAATAAGTTTAATTTAGTTAGTCCCGATGGTTTAATTATTACTGGAGAGTTCTGAGAAAAGAACCTCGATATTTTTCGAAACGTAATTTTGGTGGTGAGGTTTAATTAATGATTGGGGTAGGTTTTTGGGGAATGAACAGTGCATAATACAATGAAGTGATGGAAGCTAACCTACTGCTATTTCTTTTTCTCTTCCTGCCATTTATTTATCAACAAGATAATACGGGAATTCATGTCAGTCGACAAGCGAAAGGCTGATTTCAACGTAACAGTTATCAGTTATTAGAAGGACCAGCTTGTTCATCGGATATGAAACTCACTGAAAATCTTTGGAAAATTATCAGAACGATCTATGCATATAACCGTCAATACGAAACAATTCAGGAGTTTGGACAATAATGTTCAATACTTATTATATATAAGAACTATATCGAACCAGAAAGAATTAGATCTTTAGTCGAAAGCATGAAGTCGCATTTTCGAATTTGTTCGAAAGAATGGAGGCCCTACACATTATTAATTTCAAACGTAATTTTTCAAAATAAAATACATTTCTGAACGGTGCTACAGTTTTGCAAATGCTAAAAAATAGTTTTTCTTTTAAAGAAAATTAAACATTTTTTTCTTTAAATTTCGTACATTTCTTTAAATTTACTATCATTGTTTTTTTTATGGTGCGACGTTCATTACAGCCCTGGTCGTTTCACGCATCCTAGTTTCCACATTCTTCTATCTGCCCAATCATCTTCTTCTAGATCGCTACTGCCCATAGCGTTCAACTTCATTTCTCTAGTTTTGTCTGGGCCGTCCTCTTTTTCGCCTATCCACCGGGTTCCAGTTCAAAACCCTTTTTGGCCAGCGTTCATTTGACATTCTATTTACATGTCCATACCAACTTAAGCGTTTTACTTATATTGTCTCAATGATATCGACATCAATACCCATTATATTTCTTATCTCTGTGTTGGACACATGGTCCATTCTTGTTCGCAACACCGCCACCAATAATCCATTTCCATAGCTTTAATTTTAGATTTATTTGCTTTATTGATATCCCACAATTCTGCTCTATATATCCCTACCCTTTCAACAATTGTTTTGTAAATCCTTATTTTTCTATTTTGCTGATCTTTTGATTGCACAATACCCTGTTAAATTCTCTGGTTACTTTTCTACCTATTCCAATTTTATTCTTAATTTTGTCATTACTGCCTCCAGTATTAGTAATTTTTACTCCCATCTATTTATAATAGTTAACGTTTTTAATGGTGTCTATTTCCAGTTATAGCTGATCTCCTGTACCTCCTACCACTACATATTCTGTTTTAGATATATTGATCATTGCTACCATTGCTTTAACGAACAAAACAACAAGTAAACCCAATGCAACCGCCTTTAACACCACCACGCCACATAATCGAACTAACCAAAAATCAGCAATGCGTAGAGAATGGCAATAATCAAGAAACAAGCAAACCAAAATCACCCTTAACAAACTTACACACAAAATCAAATGGAAATGGACAACTGCTATTACCATTCATACTCACGAACAATCGAGCACCTAAGCTCCAAGGACGCTGGACTTTGGCGAACGACCAAAAACCTACTCAAACAACCAGAAAGCAACTAAAATATAATAGACAACGGCACTATATACGAAACCAATGGAGAAAAGCGTCAGGCATTTGCTAACCACCTAGCAAATATCTTCACATCAACAATACGGACGAAAACAAAAGGCACACAATATAAATCATACAACACATTGAAACGCAAAATAAACCTACCAGAGGTCAAAACCCAGTCATACTAACGAACAATCGAACAACTAAGCTCCAAGGACCCTGGATTGTGGCGAATGACCAAAAAACTATTCAAAAAACCAGAAAGCATCTCGTGTATAATAGACAGCGGCACAATATGTCAAATGGATGGCGATAAGTTTCAGTCATTTGCGAACCACCTACCAAATATCTTCAAAACAACAATTACCGACGAAAACAAAATACACGCAACACAAATCATACAACACATTGAAACGCATTGGCCAGCGACCGTAGATTCAATCAACGAAATGACCCTACCAGAAGTCAAAACGCTATACAAAAATTTACCCAAAAAATCACCGGGTCACGACTTAATTACGAACCAAATAATAAAAAACCAAAAATACACTAAAATACATAATTTACGTTTTAACGCATGCTATAGTCAGCAATACTTCCCCGAAATCTGAAAATACGCGCACATAGTCCTATTCCAGAAACACGGCAAAAACAAAACTCCATAGATAGCTGCAGGCCGCTAAGCCTTCTTCTAGCAATGTCAAAACTCTTCGAGAAAATAATACAAACAAAACTCAACGTCCAAATCGCAGAAAAAAATCATCATACCTCCCAAGCAATGTGAATTTATAAAAGTGAAATTATCCACTTAATCCTATATCAACTTCAAAGGCTAATTGAAATCATCGAAAAGGGCTATGCAGATAAAAAAATATACCAACAGAATCTTCTTAGACGTCACCAAAGCCTTCGACAAAGTTTGGCTGTGCGAACTAAAATATAAAATATTTAAACTTGATCTACCAAACTAGCTAACATCAATTATATTCTCATACATCAATAACAAAACTTTCTCTGTTAGAGTAAATAATGCCGCCTCCAACACGAAAATCATCAACGCTGGTGTTAGCCAGGGAAGCGTGCTCGGTCCTATCCTATATAATATCTTCTCACATGATATTCCCTGCAAGCAGCGTATAACCGACTGGAAAGATGGTACAAAAAATAGTCTATCACTATGAACGAAGCCAATATAGAAGTCAAAGTATTCACCCTGAAATACAATATAGACGCAAACCATATATGGATACCAGATTGTCATGGAAGTACCATGTCAATCAAAAGTTGAACCAATGTTATGCCCGACTCGCAGAATTATACCCAATTATGAATGAAGTCGTAACTGCACATAGAATGCTCGATCCTTCTATAGAAATCGGTCATACGCCCGATAATAACAATAATGGGTGTAATAATAATAATAATAAAAATAATAATAATGGGTGTCCGATATGGGCAGGAACCGCGAAAACAAATCTCAAAAAAATTCAAACGTTACAAAATAAAGTTTTACACACAATTGTCAACGTGCCATATTTCACCCGAAATAAACAACTACACTATGAATTAAATATGTCAACAAATATGTTCAAATTCATATACAAATTAACAAAAACCTTCGACAAAAATCTTCAACACTGCGACAGCGCTACACACTAGGACTGAAGAATATTCACCAACGTCTAAGTCGCAAACTACCCCAACACCTCTTATAAAAAAAACCTCTGATGGAAAACTCCTGCCACTAAGCGAGATCACAGCCGACGGAGGAGGCCACTCCAAGAATAAAATAAATAAATAAATAAGATTACTATCATGCACCTATAACATTAATTTGCTGATCTTATAAATAAGGAAGTTAAAAAACTATTTTTGATTTACCCTAATCTTTGCAACTACTTATTGCTGTGGAAAATATAGATACAGCTAATTAGTTATGCTCTTTAGTGTAGTACCTATTAAGGGGGGAAGTCCATGTAAAATTTAAAAAAAATCCATTTTTTTTTTCGATATTCTGAAAGTACACTATGCTGAGCGTGTACTGACGAGACGAAAAAAAAAATCTCGAATATTTACAAAATTACAGCTAATATAATGGAGCGGGCCGGAATACGTATTGTAAAGTAGCGAGCTTGGTAGACGGAGCGTTTCGGACAAAAGAACCTTTCCATTATAATAACTCGAAATACTTCTTCAGTCCTATACCTGGAAATGCTTATTCCTGGAACAGGTATATATACTTTCACGTTCCTGTACGAGTGTAACGTTAGTCGAGAAATGGTTTTAGTTTAGCTGGAGAATTCATCGTGTTCAGTAGATTTTAAACAGTGAAAATGCCGAATTATAAAAAAGGTACGCCTGGCAATATTGCACGAAATAACCACAGAAAACGAAGATATCTGGGCAATCAATTCACCGATAAAGAAGGTGAAAAATTCGAAGCCAGTACAAGCCGTGATAGTGCCAGTGGAAAAAAACTGCGTGCACGTGATAGTGAAGATATAATAACTAATCCTTTGCACGGGTACAGGATAATTGATTTTTTTACGGTATTTACAGCTTTGTCTGAAATTGTGAAGTGCTCGGTATGTAATCAGAAGATAAGATACAGTGAGTGTGGTTCTAGAGGTCTTGCTTTTAAAATTGTTGTCACGTGTCCATGTGGTGATAAAAAAATAAATTCAGGTCCTTTCATTAACAACGGATTTGAAATAAACCGAAGAATAGTGTTTGTCATGCGACTTTTGGGTGTTGCAAGAGAAGGAATAAATATTGTTTGTAACCTGATGGACCTATGCACTGGTATAAGTAAACATTGTTACGCTAACATCGTACAACACATTTATGATGCAGCGAAATCATCATTTGAATTACTATCGCAGAAGGCAGTGGAAGAAGAGATGGAAAAAAATGTCGAGCAAGGAAGAGAAAGAAATATTTTAAAAGTATCTGGAGATGGTACCTGGAAAAAACGTGGTTTCAAATCAAAGTACGGTGTTGCAACGCTCATAGGATTTTATTCAGGGAAAGTTATTGATTTGAAGACAAAAAGTAGTTACTGTCAAGGCTGTAATTACTGGAAGAACAAGACTCATACAGAAGAATTCCGTAAATGGATGGAAGATCACGAGAATGAGTGTCAAAAAAATCACGAAGGTTCGTCAGGAAAGATGGAAGTCGATGCCATCATAGAAATGTTCTCGACTTCTGAAGAAAAATTCGGAGTAAAATATGGTAACTACATTGGCGACGGAGATTCTAAAACATTCAAGGCTATTCTAGATTCAGAACCTTACGGTAATGAGTTACCTGTTGTGAAAAGTGAATCTATTGGTCATGTAGAAAAAAGAATGGGTTCCCAACTTAGAAATGTAAGAAAAGAAAAAAAACTTTCAGGAAGAGGAAAACTAACAGATAAAGTGGTAAAAAAATTAACAAAATACTATGGTTTAAGTATTCAGAGAAATGTTAACAGTGTTGACGAGATGAAAAAAGCCATAATGGCTACTTATGAGCATATTTTTTCCACTAAAGAAAAACCTCAACATGATAACTGCCCTGTAGGCGTTGATAGCTGGTGCAAGTGGCAGAAGGCTATTGCTCTAAATCAAAATCCTCGAAACGAAGATTTAGCTCTATTACTTGGTGAAGATATAAAAAAGCATCTTTTACCAATATATCAAGATTTGTCCAAAGGTGATTTGCTTGAGCGATGTCTTGGTGGTCATACGCAGAACGCGAACGAAAGTTTTAACACGACAGTTTGGCGTTTATCACCAAAACACCTGCATTGTGGTCTAAAAGTAGTCGAAATCTCAGCTTACATTGCTGCCGGGATATTTAATGAAGGTTAAACTTCAGTATTAAAAATAATTAACCTTCTGAATCTAACTATTGGCACTTATGCTAAGGTATTTGAGCATAATTCAGACGAGGAGCGAATAACCCGACAGAATCGTAAAAGTCTTTCAGAGACCAAAGATGCTCGTACAGCTCGCAGGCAACATCAAATGGAAGAAAATCAGCTTTTCGAGGAGGCAGAAGGACTGTTATATGGACCCGGAATTGCAGATTAATCGGTAAGTAATTAATAAGTCATTAAAACTGATCATTTTCCTGTACTTCAACTTTAAACGCGATTATCTCGAAACTACATTTTTAAAAACTGCTCGTGTTGTAGCTCAAAAAATTATTGACCGATTTGGCTGAAATTTTTTGAGGCCTTTTTTTACATTAATATCGGAAGGATGATCCTAAAATTTCATATATTTCACGTTGATAAAATACTTTTTTGCGGTCAAAAATGTCAAAAAAATAGCCCTAAATTATTACTTTTTTTTAAAGGCTTATTTTATATTGAATTTTATACTTTGTTTTTTTATTTTATAGGTTCATCCTTTCCGTTTATATGTCCTAAAAAAAATAAACTTTCATTTTTGTCTTTCAGATGAACGGTTAATGAGTGACAACTGGAGCAGTTTGGGACCTCGCGTCGGAGACTGCCTATAAGAACTCGTACTGAGCCGCCATTTTTTATTGAAAATTAAAAAAAAATATGTTTTTGTATTCTTAAAATATTAAATAAAGTTGTGTTAAAATTTAAAAACAATCAAATTATTTTATCAGTGCTAAAAATAATATTAAAAAATGACCGATTTCGAGACGTTTACATGGACTTCACCCCTTAATTGAAATTACAGGAAAAGCATAATTTTTCTAGGAGCGATTCTACAACTTCGCACTTAAATTCAAAACTCCAACCTTTCGTCGCGAGTTTACCATCTAGTAACAATATTTTACGGTATTATATTCACACTAATAATTTAATAAAATATTTCTCTAAATGTTTGTAGAAGATATCATAAGTTCTTTATTGTTGTTTTCATAAAATACATAAGTAGGTTTAATTAAGATTTTACGGTGAAATATTTTAGCGAGTTCGTAACTTCATTGATGCTTGTTGGAGAAGTATAAAGCAGTTTAATTTTTATTGCCGCCCGTTTCGGCAGTTAAGCGGGCTAATTACAGGTAGGTTAGTTATATTTTACGGGCAGCGTTACTGGAGCATATGGCTCCCGAGGGTATCAGAGCGAACACCTCTACATCGCTGTGACACCCAGATACATCACCCCGACGAACGAGTCGGGCATAACTACTTCGAAAACTTCTTGCTAAATAACAACACGGTGAAAAGTTTTATCGGGGAGGAATTTTGTCGTGGAAAAATCGAATGGTAATATAAGTGTAAATTTGGTATGATTTGCGAGGGGATTCTTTTAGTTCGTCCGCAAATCCAATATGATTGCGACAAGGAACTAATGGGACCCCATTTCACAGTCCAGAGCGTCAGCACATCCCGCGGGACGTTTCTAGTAAGTTTCCGCCACAATTCGCGAACACCTCACTGCCGGTAACAAACAAATCTGTAGCAAATGGTTTTCCTAACTTCCAATCTGTACAGACGACGCAGTAGCAGCACATTCCCTTGCAAATTGTCTAAATTTAATTTACCGCTTCCATCTATAGATTTTCTACAATTTATTCCCAATCGAATAAACATAACTTTTGCTTTATTCCACTCACGAGTAATTGGAAGCTCGTTCCTGAAAATGCTTTGTTAGTCGTAAAATTGCTTCGTACATCCAGATGGTTCCTCTATATTCGTCTCTTGTCAACTGCCGTGAAAGGCAACGAACATATTAAACGTTGCAGAGGCAAAATAATTTACTGCTGACAAATATACATTTAACCAAAAAGAGAACATTTTTTAAAATGAAACTTTCCCGATAAATAAACCGCGAGAAATTCCGCTGGATTGTTGGCACGTTATTAACAGCATAAACATAACGAAACTATTAAAAAAAGCAATTAAAGTTTGTAAGTACGCCCATACATCTTCGAACTTTTAATAACCCAACAGGAGTGAGAGGAAAGAACAACGGAGCCAATAAAAATTACCCGGCGAACTTATTGGTATATATCTACCATCGTTAAATTATGGCATTTCCTCTATGCAATAAAAAGGAAACAGGCGGAAAGGAGAATATAAAAGACCGCTATCCGATGTTATTGCAGAAGGAACTGCTAACAAACGACTACTCCTGCGCATAATTTCACGAGCGTCTCGAGACGGAGAAAAAGAGGAATTGATTTCTCGCGCAATATGATGATGAGACACAAACACCAACAATGTAGTCACAATAAATAATGTATTTCTCTCTGCGCCGATTTCGATTTCTCTTTTCATCCATTTTCTATACATTTTGTTGCGGAAACGTCGTAAAATATTTTCAATATTTAATTCTAGAACACACCGAGAAATAAAGACAAAGTTTAAAATTTAAACCTAATTTTTTGTTTTAAACACAGTTAAAGACTATATTATTCGTTGTTCATCTCTAGTCTAATTTTCTATTTAGTTATTGACCGGTTAATTATTGAAATTATTAATTCGTCATTACGTAAATTAGACTAGAGAAATTGTTATGAACAAAGTCGTCCAAATAAACAGAACAAAGAAACACCAATCTAAGAAATTTAGACTGATTTTATTAAGTAATCCTATATAGCAACTAGATAGAAAAAGAAATTAATAGATTAAATGAATAAGTTCACTTTCAAGACAAGCTGTCAAGCATTTAGTCCTAGACTACTAGTCTAATAGGTCCAGTTTTATGGTTTTAATCTTGACTGTCTAGCTTAACTCTAGTCTAGGCTGTCTAGTTTCACACCAATCTAGTCGGTATAGTATCAATCTAGTATAGTCTGTCTAATATCACTTTAGTCTAATCTATATAATCGCACTCTTGTGTAGTCTGTCTAGTTTCACTCTAGTCTAGCCTCCCTAGTTTCACTCTAGTAGAGTGTGTCTAGCTTCATTTTAGTCTAGTCTGCCTAGTTTCTCTTTAGTATAGTCTGTCGAGTTTCACTCTAGTCTAGTCTGTCTAGTTTCACTCTAGTAGACTTTGTCTAGTTTCACTTTAGTCTAGTCTGTCTAGTTTCATTCTAGCATAGTCAATCAAGTTTCACTCTGGTGTAGTTTGTCTAGTTTCACTCTAGTATAGTCGGTATAGTTTCACTTTAGTCTAGTCTGTCCAGCTTTATTCTAGTATAGTCTGCCTAATTTCACTCTTGTATAGTCTGTCTAGTTTCACTCAAGTATAGTCTGTCCAGTTTCACTCTAGTATAGTCTGTCTAGTTTCACTCTAGCATAGTCTGTCTAGCATCTCTACGCCTGTTTTCATTTCCGGTCAAGTCTGTCTAGTCCGTATAGTTTCAGTCTAATATAGTCTATATACTTCCACGCTAGTCTAGTCAGTCTAGTTTCACTCTAGTAGAGTCTGTCTAGTTTCACTTTAGTCTAGTCTGTCTACTTTAATTCTTGTATAATCTGTCTCGTTTCACTCTAGTATAATCTGTCTAGTTTCACTCAAGCATAGTCTGTCTAGTATCACTCTAGTAGAGTTTGTCTTGTTTCACTTTAGTCTAGTCTCTCTAGTTTCATTCTTGTGGTCTGTTGAGTTTCACTATAGTCTAGTCTGTCCAGTTTCACTCTAGTCTAGTCTATTTAGTACATCTACTCCTATTCAAGTTCAAGGAAAATTGATTGAAAGAATTTTCTTCGAAAGAATTTTCTTCGAAGGAAAAATGTACGAATGCGAACATCGAAGTTCGAAAAGAAATTTGTTTGCGGAAATTCGTTCGATTGAAAATTTATTCCAATTACATTTTTTACATTCGGTCTTCTTCTTCTTCTTTTGAATAGGCCTGCTTTAGACCACGCTTGTTCAACTGTTGGGCTTTGACCTTTGCCCAGTATTGTCGCATCTTCTGCCGGTCTTTCTCTCCACTGTCCAGGGAGTACCTTTCCTTCGAGGTTTTTCCTGAAACCCACGGACTTCCTTCAGGTAGCGTCTCACAGACTGTCTGTTTTTGAGATCTGTTATTCCCAGTTCTTCAATATCCTTCTCGGTCTCTGTCAACCAAGTGGTACGAAGCTTCTTGTTGGGTTCAATCCATTCGCCGAGATACTTAAATTTCTCAGTCCTCTTGTTTTGCTGTTTCCCTGTTTCCCTGTTCTAGTAACATCTCTCTGTTTGCTTTTCTGATGTTGGTGAAGAATTCTGTTTTCTCCAGCGACACTTGAAGACCCACTTTGGCAGCCTGTTTTCTGAGGCAGTTTACCTGCATTGTTGCCAACTCAAGAGAATCAGCGAACAGTGCCATGTCAACTGCAAAGGCCAGGCAATCTACAACCAGTCCATCGTTCTTACGTCCCAGGTAGATACAACTCTGAGCACCCAAATTGTTCTGTTCCTTGCGCCATTCTCTCATAACCTTTTCAAGGACACAGTTGAAGAGAAGTGGGGAAAGTCCATCTCTTTGTCTCACTAAAGTTTTTATTTCGAAGCTTTCTGAAATCTCGCCTCTAAATTTAACCTTGGAATGGGTGTTGGTCAAAGTTTCTAGGATGAGTCTGCGGGTTTTGTTGTCTAGCCCTAGTTCCTGGAGTAATTTGTTAGGCGTTTCTCTATCAATGGAATCGTAGGCCTTCCTAAGATCAACAAAGGTGACGACCACCTTGCAGTTTCTCATCTTGGAGTATGCAAGTACAGTTTTAAGTTACAGTTTCACATTCTGAATACTACTACTTGATTGGCCACATTGGACCACTTGAGTTATTCCATGTTCGCTTTCTCTTTGAAGATTGGACTGCTTGCTTTTACGCTCAGCCCAGTACTTTATCATTCGTTCCGAACGAAAATTTCTTAACTTGTCTGAAATCTCTACCGGTCTTCTGTGCGTCATTTCTGCTGAAACTTCCTAATTCTTAAGGAGTGTGTTAATTTTCCGACTCCGTTAATAGTCCGACTGCTTCAAGATCTTGCTGAATTTCTTTGACCTATTGTCCTACTTTCTTCTATCCAAGACCTCTCATCACCAGTTGTTTTAAAATACTGTTATCGGGCAGTCTTAAGACATGAAAGAACTATGAGATTCTTTTCTTCTTCATTGTGTTGGTGATTTCTCAATCTCACGATAGACAGTTTCATTAGCCAGGATTCTCCAGACCCCAACAACCTGGTATTTTTTATTTATGCATGTTCTCATAATTCTTCGTTCAGTCTTGAAGAGTTGATCGGTAATTCTTTCATTTTTAATTTGGAACAGAGTTTGGCAAGCATAAGTTGCTTCTGGGAGAGTTACAGTTTTGTAATGTTGGATCTTAGTGTTTATTGACAAGCATTTCTTAGTATATGTTGACCACGTTAGAAATTGTGCTCTTTTAAACTTGTTAGTTCTCTTTATCCATGTTGGTTCTCACCTAAGTTGTGAAAAATGATTTCTCCAAAATTCATAAATTGTAAAACTATTTTAATTGCTTGATTATGTATGAAGATTTTATCTATGCAAAGAGGTTTCATGGGCATGATTTCAATTTTCTAAAAGGATATTTGTAAACCTATTTTAGAAGCAATTTTCTGGAGACTGTGATCTGAGGACGAGCTTCTTCCATGTCAAGAGATAAGATAGCTTAATCGTCAGCAAACCCAAGACAGTGTGCTCTTATTGATAGTTTTGCTCTAATTTTTATTTTATATGGATTTTCTTTTTGCCAGATTGTCGTGATGTAATCGAGGGGCACATTGAAGGACAAATGGGATAATCCATCACCTTGTCTGAGTCCTGTTTTTATTGTAAAAGCTTTGACATTTTTCCTCTGAACTTGGTCTTTGAATTTGTGTTAGTTAAAGTTAGCTGAATGAGTCTTATCAGTTTGGGATGGAGACCATATGATTTAAGGATTTTTATAAGTGTGGATCAATGAACACTATCATATGCTTTTTTAAAATGTATGAATGAGATGAATAACTATTTGCTTCTATACTTGTAATACTCCATTATTAATTTCAGGCTGAGACTTTGGTCTGAGCAGTTTCTGTATGGTCTGTATGGTTCCAAAATGTTTTTGATCCTATTGTAAATTATGCGGGAGAAAATTTGGTATGTGCAGCAAAAGGGTTATTAGTTTGTAATGGGTTATTAATAAGGTCCTGTACTCTGGAATTTTCTCTGTGATCCACATTTCAATTAGATGTTGGTGGAGATTTATGTCTTCACCTTGACAAGCCTTGTAATATTTTAGTTCCTGAATGGCAACCTCTACCTTATTGATAGTTGGAGGATCTATTAGATCTGGGGTGGTTAAAATAGGTGTTTCAGTGTCTACTTGAAATGTTTCCAGTGGGTCATCACAATTTTAAAGATTGTTGAAAGTCTCTGCAAAGATCTCTGCATTTTCTTGATCACTATGAGCCAACTTTGCTGACTTATCTCTCAATGTTGGGGACTCTTTAATACTTTTTAAGATGTCTTTTCCGTATTCAGCGTACTTTGGACTGTCGGGTTGGCATTGATGATGTGGATGATTTTTTTATAAGTATATGACCGTAGAATTTCAGTCTTTTCCGTGCAACTGAGGGGAATCATTCTATGAGGGAATACAGTTCTTGTGAGCTTTTACGCATCCCGATACCATCTTGTATCTTGGGTCCAAATATTTTTTTCAGTATCCGAGGTTATACTTTCTCAATATCATTGATGTAGATGGTTAATGATGAAGTCCCAATTGCATAGAGTGCTGCTGAAAGAATGACTGTATGGTAGTGACGGAGTTTTGCTTTGGTAGAAAGTGATTTCTTGTTGTACATATTCCAGGTGATGTATAGGCTTTGCGTAACTTTTTTGCACGTGTTTTGTTAGCCATTCTTTTCTTATCAGTGTTTCCAATTATTTCACCCTAGGTGAAACCTAGCACTTGAAGTGCTTAACTTGTATGATGTTGCCATATTCGGTAGCAAGATGTGTTATATATGAGCTCTTGGAGTCTATGTATTGCGTTTTTTCGTAAGAGATTTGAAGGTCGGTACTGATGGCGCTTTCATGAAATTCCTCGATGGCGTAATAAAATTCCTCGCAAGATCGTCAGCAAAAGCGAGGCACTTTATGTTGATTTGTTTGTCCTTTGTTCCGATATATACTCCAGGTACTTCTTTCTCCCATATTTTGATTATCTTATCTAGTACCAGGTTGAAGAGGAGTGGGGACATCCATAGTGAGACAGGGTTTACTCCAGCAATTATTTGAAAAGGCTCGGAGATTTCACCCATGAATTTTTCTTTAAATGTTGTGCCTGACAAAGTCTGTTCGATATACAAGGTTGTTTTAGTATCCACACCGTAATCATGAAGAATATTCAACAGAGTTATACGGTCAATCGAGTCATAGGCTTTCTTGAAGTTTAAAAAAGTGACAACTGTGCGGTCGGCTGGCGATGTTGCAGTATCATCTGCAGGTTCCAGATTTGTTCCGCGCATGATAAGTGCGTTCGGAAACCTGCCTAATATTCACCGATCAGATGTTCTGTCTGTTCTTCCAGTTTGGTGAGGAAGACCGTGTTTTTGTGAGAGAACTTTGTAGGCGATTAATAAAAGGGAAAAGCCTCGGTAATTGTTTGGATCATTCTTGTCGCCCTTTTTGTGTAGTGGGTGGATCAAAACATTTTTCCAGTCCGCTGGTAGGATCCCGCTCATCCATGTATTTGCAATGATAGATTGCAGTCTATCAATCAAGGGCTTACCTCCGATCTTGAGCATTTCAGCGATTAAGCCGTCTTCCCCTGGTGTTTTGTTGTTTTTTCGGTATAAAATAATGTTTCGTATTTCGTCATGTATTGGTGGAACAAAGTCCTGGTTTGGGGCGGCTATTTGGCATTGGAGTCTTTCTTCAGGGGGTTCGCAGTTGTGTAGCTTCTCGAAGTACTGTTTCAGAAGTTCGCAGTTCGCTTTTGTGTTGGTTTCAAGACATCAGGCCATCAGGCCGCCGAAAGCACAGGCTCCGTGGCTTGTAGTTCATCAGTTCTTGCCTACATGTTCTTTAGAAGTTTCGCGTGTTATTTCTTTTGAACTCATTGTCGATTTCCTCTAATTTTTTGAAATGGTATGTCCGTTTAATGCGTCTGATAGTTGTGGATGTCTTCCTATGAGATTTTAAAAAATTCTGCCAATTCTCTTGTGTCTTGTTGCTATGCCAAGTCTTCCACGCAAGCATACGGTATTCAAGGGCCCTGTCGCATTCCAATGTCCACT
The DNA here is from genome assembly GCA_944588485.1 of Phosphuga atrata. Taxonomy (NCBI): domain Eukaryota; kingdom Metazoa; phylum Arthropoda; class Insecta; order Coleoptera; family Silphidae; genus Phosphuga; species Phosphuga atrata. The sequence goes on from OX155898.1 coordinate 46,896,754, forward strand.
ATCTGTGTTTTCGTTTTCGTGGCGGTTGACCGAGTTTCCTTGCTGATTGCTGGATTGTCTGAAGAAGTTCGTCCCATGTTTGTGTCTCGGTCTGTAGTGATTTTGCGAACTCCTCCGGGTGTTCTCTTAGGTAAGAAAATAAGTTTTGCTTTCTGTTAGGTAAGAAGCAGGTTTTAATTTGTGAAAGATAATAGTCAGACTCCATGTAATCCTTGTGTACCCTCACGTTCATGATTTCTGAGGAGGATTTTCTGGTTATCGCTACGTGATCGATTTGGTATTCCCCGATTTAGTTAATTAATACTTATATGTATTATATTATTAACATATTATATAAATAATTATATATATTTTTTAGATAAGTAAACATAACATATTAATAAAAAGAGTGGTTGCGACTGTTACTACCTGGTAATTCATACTTACTCTGTATTGAAAAGTGCGTTTAGATTTAAATGCTCTAATTTTTGTGAAAATATTAAATAACTTGTAAAGTTATATAAATCTACACACTTTACATGACTCGATTTTCGACTCTGTAAGGTTATTTTCAAGTGCTCGAGTCCCGTAAATTGTGTAGAGTAGTATATTACTTCACAAGTTATCAAATAAATTACCAATCGAACAAATTTCTTTCGAACAAATTGTTTTCGTATACGTGTTTTTTATCCCTGTCGCGACCTTGTTTATATAGATGTATCTAATTTGATCTATCTACTTTTGCCTGGCTAGTCTTGTCTAATTATATTCTATTTATATATGTGTTTCCCTACATATCTAGTCATATTTATCTCCTCTTTTTTAGTTAGTACAATCTTGTTTTGCATGTCTGTCTAATCTTGTCTGTGAAGTCTTACTTTTTTTTTATTGATCCAATGTGGATGCCGGGTATTAACCGTTCAAACACAGCGGCCTACTAGTGACCTATTCACTTAATGGTATACCAGAAACCTAGTATATTATTATAAATTGCGCTAATTAATTTTTCACATTTGTCTTCTGGTACAAATGCGGCCGGCACTTGGGATAGAACTCGGGACCTCTATACTTGTTATTTACCGCTCTAACATGAGGCCACGAGCGTCACCACTACATCACTCGCGCCGACCTGTGATGTCTTAACTGTCTTTCCAGTGCTAGTAGAAATTAGAACTGGGAACCTGATCGGGCGTAGAATGAAGCAGGTACATCATGTAATACGCTATAAAGAAGTATCCTGTACAGTTAACTCGATAGCATAAATAGCATAATTTTAATGCTTAATTTTAATTTAATTTAATAGCTTTATGCTTCCTTGATAAGTTCTACCCTAAGCGGAGGGGTGAAAGGAATCCCGATGATACGTAAGAAAAGTAGATTTAAAAAAGTATATTTGCAGTTAGGTTGCTAAACTGATGCTCCTCTATTCACCCGATCGGGCCAACCGTACAGTAGCCTTCTACATAGAGCATTCTATATCTTCAGGCACTTCATTCCTCGCCGTACCAAGTCCACAGTTTCAATTCCCACTAGGGTACCTATCTAGTGATATTATAATCCTACCTATCTAGTGATATATGATATTCTCTTGTTTGTACAATCTTTTCTTATTTGTACCTTTATTATGTTCTTAAACACTACAGCCTTTTCACTCAAAGACGAGCACTTCTATTGTATATTCATAATAATAAAGCACTGTATCTAACTGCTATAAATAAAAGATATAAATATATAAATTGACTGCTATAATAGACTCAAATGGACATAAAGTGCAGTCTCGATAATTTGAACACCCATTAAAATGAACATCTCACTAACGTGCACATAAAATGTAATAACAAAGGACGTGGCATAATGTGAACAGCGGTAGCCCCCGATAATATGAACGATACGTGATAAATATGTAATTGAGCACTTCTTATGCTCCTGCATATTTTTGTCTTCCGAGTAAATCATCCGTCTATTCTAGCATATATCAGTTAATAACAGCAGCATAAATATAGCAGTTAGAGGCAGTGATTTATTATTGCAATGCAATAAAAATACAGAGGGTGCATGCTTGGACATACTTACATCCTCGAGTGAAAAGGCTAAAGTGCTAGAAGAACATTAGAAAGGTATGTCTGTTACCGTTTTATCCAAAAGATAAGGGATTGTAAAATCTACTGTTTGTTCTATTAAGAAGAAACAACGAACAGTTATTAATGTAGTCAACAATACGCTGAAGACATCTAAAAAATATACAACTGATTTGTAAAACAAAGAGAGAACCATTTACCTGCATCAGGAGAAATGCTTAAGCAAAAGGCATTCATACTGAGCAAGAGTATAAACATGCCTTCACTGCCAGCGATGTTTAGCTGCAACGTTTTAAGTGCAGTCATGGCGTAAGATTTTTGAAAATTACGGGCGAGAAGTTATCATCTAATCTTAAATTCGTTTATTCAAATGTTTGAAGAATTGAGATCTGAAATCTAACCAAGTTTATAAAACCGTCGAAACCTTATACTGACAGTTATTGCCATATAAAACCTACGTGTCCATTAATGTAAAGACTTTTCCGGGGATGAAAACATCTAAAAATGGGATAACTTTTTTAGCATATGCAAATGCTTTCGGACTGCGTACACTAAATCCACTAATGATTGGAAAATCGGGAACTCCAAGAAGTTTCAGAAATTTCAAGATCCCTTTAATATAAAGAAGCACTGGACGACAAATCAAATTTTTAAAGAAAGGTTCTTTAAAAATTTGTGCCGGTGATAAACCATTCATAGCAAGTTTTGATTGTCATATACATAATGTACATATTTTGTATGAAATCATTTAATCTGCAACCGAAAGCAGTTCTACTTTACGAGTGATAAGGGGTTTGAAGTGCATGAAAAGCACAGGAACATAAAAAATCCCTATCTAAACGGTATCAAATATGCAGCGGAAGAAGTAGCAACACCAACGGAAGAAATTAATAACAATGGCTTTAAAGTCGGAGTGTACCCAAAAGTGCTGAAGGTGTCGAAAACGATACCAATATTTATAAAGGTGAACAAGAACGGTAGAAATAACTACAGACCGATAAACCTAGTGTCGTCTTTTTCGTAATGGAGAAAAGTAATGGAAAAGCTAATATGTAGTAGACTGCTATCCTTCATAAACAAACACCACCTGTTTGATCAGCGACAACGCCGGTTAATCAAAGGCCGAAGAATAGAAACAGCATCTTTCCAGTTTCTAAAAGAAATCATTCAACTTCTGGAAGGAATTCGGGGTGATGCTCTAGACCAGGGGTCCTCACTAGGATTTTTTAGAGAGCCTAATTGTTTTTATCAGATTTACCTGAGGTCCGCAAGTAAAAAATGTAATTCATAATAAACGTCTTTTAGGTTTGTCAACAGCTTTGTTAAATCAGAAACATCTTGCTTTTCATCTGGATTTTCATCAAACAGTTCTTCAATATACATACATATTGAACTTTTGTTCCTGCGAAAAAACAATACTCATCATTTTCGTTACAATTTTATTTTAGAACAAGAAAAAAAACAAATTCGTTACAATTTTCTCTTTGCAATCGAGTCAGTGTTTCATTCACAATGTCCATTCAATGCCCATTAACTTACGTTTTTAAATTTTCGTTTTTATTTATTTCGCTAACAGCGGAGGGCCGCAAAAATTGTTCCGAGGACCTCATGCGGCCCGCGGGTCGCGTAGTGAGTATCGCTGCGCTAGACCTAATAGGGAATATGCATCATTTTTTTTTATTTGCTTAATTCACTTTTTACTTCGTTTTAACCTAGTAAAAAAATATAAATACTGTTGAAAGTGTTTCAATTAATTTAAAAAAAATTATATAAAATACAGATGAAATTTGACCTGTTTGAACGGTCCCATTTTTCGCGCGCTTTGGACAACGTTACAGCTCTCTATTGTCATTCAGTGTTGTTTACTATTTGCAATGTTGACAGTTACTTACTCTTTTGATAGTTAAGTATGTTCAGTTTGAATCGCAATTTCGATAATGGAAAAAGCTAAAAAACCATATTATAAATATTGTTTTGTACCGGAATGCAAAAACACTATTATAAGTACTCCACATAAAGTGTTTTTTTTTTGTTCCAAGAAATGTGAAAATGCGTAAAGAATGGTGCAAGGTTATGAGAAGAGATGAAATATCTCCAAAAACGTGTTCATATTGTTGTGAAGATCATTTTAATGTAAGTATATTGTATTTAAAAGAAGGAGTTGTGCCTCATATATTTCAGTGCCAAAAAAAAATATGCCACCACCACAAGAGGGAATATGTGCAATCAAAAGACAAAGATTATCACTAGTAGCTGTCAAAAGTACAAAAGCTTTAGAAATCGAAACACCAAAAACAAGTTACTATGAAGCCGGGAAAAGTAGTTTTCATATTGAAGGAAGTGATGATTATCGAGCAAGGCCCAGTGTCTCTCGTATGGATGTCTCTGAAACAGAGCAGATTGAAGCCTCTAGTAATGCAAACAAATTATACTGTGACAAAGCTCTGCAAGTAAATATTAAGTAAAAGTATTAAGTTAAGTGAGTAAATATTGAAGTAAAGGTGTTCAAGTAAATTTAAGAATGCAAAAAAAATGTTGCTCTATCTCCTCTTCGTCTTTCATTACAAAATATTGCAACGTCGCCAATAAAATCAGATAGGAAGTTATTTACAGATAACCCAGTTGATACAACATCTATTTCTTCTGATTCTTCAGTGATATCTCCTGAATATGCATCATGTAGCTCATCTGAGTTAAGTAAGTTGGACGCAAGATGATTTGGAGGATGAAAAACATTTTAAAATTGCAATCGAACTGGTACAATAACTGCTATAGGAAAAGAGCCTAAAATGTTGATAGGATTACCCAAACAATCACATCATTTAATAAAACTTTTAAGTGAAAGCATCCCACTTTCAACTATAGACACTAATTACATTAAAGATATTAAAATTAAATGGATCATTTAACATATTAGCAATGCAGTTTAGTTATTCTCAGAGGACATCATAAATACATCTATTTTTGGCAAATTGTCCGATTGTGCTTTAACAAAACCTTTTTCCAATATTGTTCTTGATAATTTATAATTTCACTATAGACCAAAATTGCACTACGTACTAACACACTAGAAACGCAGAACTAGAAAACACTAAGAAAAACTAGAAAACACTAACAAAACACTAGAAAACACAGAACTAGAAAAACACTACAGTAATATTGCCCAGCAAAACAGCACAGTGAATATAAGAGACAAATATTGACGTCGATAAATGTCATAACATGTGTGTCACAGTCCTTGGTTTCGGTTCGACCAATGGTGATGCGTTTCGCAAATTTAAATTTCGCTCGCATGTTTTGGACTTTTTGATTTTAATTTTTGGAATAAAATACAAACTAAATAAGAAAATAATGGTATAGGTGTAATTGTAAAATCATAAAATATCGGTGGTAAAAAAATAAAGTAAATCTATATCTCTTGAATATTCCCTATTACACACTACCTACAAAATACAAACCAAATAACAGAAATAGAGATATCACAGGAAAAAGAGAGATCGAGACTAAGGATTATAAATATGGTAATGCCATAAGGTAGCACCCTGGGTTCTTACTTTTCATACTGTACATTAATGACCTCCCTGAATTAAATCTACAACACACTCCAAATATGACATTGAACTATGCAGATGACACAAGTATTATTAACGGAAATAAGTCAGAAAATATAATACGACCACACCTCAATCGAGGCAATGAAAACCAGGTGTGACGAGAACAGATTGATAATAATAATTAAAACGAAACGGGATAAAAGAGCATGCAACATCGATTATCAAAGTCTAAATATTAACTTTGAACTCCAGAACAGCGTAAAACTGATTGGTATCAATTTCTACGACACTCTAGTATGGACTACGCATCTATCACAACTGAATAAAGAACTAAATAATGGGGTATATGCCTTGTGAATATTAAAGCAGTTCCTGAATATTGCGACACTGAAAACAGTGTATTACGCAAACTCTCATAGCCACCTTAAGATAGGCATAATGTTTTGGGTGAGAAGAGTACAAGCAATTAATGTGCTCAAGAGGCAGAAAGATGCCCTAAGAACTATATTTTCCCTAAACTATCGAGAATCCTGAAGAGGAAAGGTTAGAACATCCAGGATGATAACTTACGTCTACGAATCGATATCGTCTTTAGAACAAATAAAAATCTTTTCGAAGAATTTATTGTTAAAGATTCCAAGGAAACAAGTGACGGAAAAGTTACCACCGTACGTCATGGAGCTGTACAATACGTTACCTAAATATATTAAATTACTCGCAACGACCAAAAATCTTAAGAAGTAACTTAATCGAATCCTCGTCGAAATATAACAGTACTCCATACAGGAATTTAATGAACAACTAAAAATCTATCAAGAATGACTGCGATTATATGTTACTCCTAATTATAAAAGCTCTTCAAAAGTTTGCTTACTTAATGAAATAAACTATGAATTTGAATTTTTAGTTTGACATTACGCCCTCACATGTATTACCTGAAGAGCTCAAAACTGCAGATGACAGGATCTTCGTAATGTTCCTTCCACCAAATGTCACCCCTTTATTACAACCCATTAATCAGAACATCCCAAGGCTCAAGAAATTATACTATACGAATAGCTTGCTAAGTTGGGACTTAGTGGGGACCACTGTTAGTGAGGAATCAGTAGGAACAGCACCGAAAAACATTACATTCAAAGATACAGTTCTTCATATGTCATCTGCTTGGTATAAATTATCATCAGAAGCGATTAAAAACTGCTGGAATATTATAATGCCTGGAACTGACATAGCTAATAATGTGAGGTCCGACGAGGCAGATAATAATCCAGATGACGATTTACCGCTAAATCTTTTGCAACAAATATGGAGGAACGAAAAAGCTAACGAAATTGAAAGTGTCATAAGGGATACAATTTCATAAGGGAAGTAACACCCGCAAGTTGAGTTTCTATACATCCGTATTTTTTTACACGGATTTCTACGGCTGTCGCCGCCTCCGCCCTAAGTTTTTCCATATTCTCCTATCAAGAGGTTGTTCCTCGGTTAGATTTCTTGTTTCCATCCCTCCAGCTTCTACTAGGTCTTCCTCGCTATCTCCTCTCCGGCGGTATCCATTCCAACATTTTCCTAGGCCATCTATTCTCATCCATTCTTTTCGTGTGACCGAACAAAGTCAGTTGTTTTTTCTCGACTTCGTCTAAAATATTCTTTTCCCAGCCCATTCTTTTCGGATCGCATCGTTTCTCACTCTATCTCTCCGCGACACTCCACAGCTTCTTCTTAAAAAATCCATTTCAGTAGTTTTCTCTTCAGTGTTTCTGTTATATCCCATACTTCTGCTCCATACATTATCACACTTTAAACAATACTTTCATATATTCGCTTTTTGTTGTTCTCCTTATATTCTTATCCCAGAGGATTGAATTTAGGTCTCCCATGATTTTTATATCTTTCATATTCCTTTCTGCTATCTCATCCCTGCTATTGACCTCTTTGTTAAATAAAACCCCTAGGTATTTGGACTTTTCTACTTATTTTATGAATTCGTTTTCTAAGAGAAGATTATTCTGGTTGTTTGTGCCAATTGCCACGTATTCGCATTTATTCATATTCATCGATATACCAGCTTTTTCGTATTCCTCTTTCAGTTTTCTGACCATATACCCCAAATTATCTTCATCCTCTGCTATCACAACCTGATCGTCAGCAAAGTATAAACTATAGAGCGTATCATCTCCTACTCTCAGTCCCATATGTGTACATTTTCTTGTCCACCATCTAAGGGATCGGCCAAGGTGAATTTTAAAAAGAGTAGGGGATAGACAGCATCCCTGTTTGAGAAAAAACTCTCTGTCTTAAAACTCTCTGTCAGGCCTGTACCTAGTTTGACTCTTGTAGAATTGTCCCTAGAGTAGTTTTTAGTGGCTTGTAGTAGAGTTGGTCTAAACTCTAGTTCCTCCATTCTTTCCCATAGTTGTTATATAGGGACGCTATCGTAAGCAATTTCTAGATCAACAGGGCTATATTTGTTTCTCTGCCTCTTTGCATTCGCTTCTCTAACGCTATTTGAGGGGTGAAAAGGTTGTCGATTGTTGAGCGACCCGCTCGAAATCAGGTTTATCTTTAATATGGTCTTCCAATAGGGTCTTCAGTATACGAGAATATATTCTGCCTATTGGAGGAATTCCCCGGAAGCAGGAAGCGAAGCAGCGATTCCCCGGAAATTATGAGGGTCATTTTGTGATCCCTTTTTATGTATGGCTGTGATATATGACTTTCGCCAGGCTTTTGGAATATCGGCACCATTTAGACACCGCTCAAATAAATTCTTCCACAAAACCTTCAGTTTTTCAGAGACAAATCAAACAAATTCCGGGTGTATTCCTCCAGGTCCTGGGGATCTTCTAAGTTTAGTCGTTTTTAGGGTTCTGTACCGAAAACGGAACCCTTATAGGATCACTTTGTTGTCCGTCTGTCTGTCTGTCTGTTTGTCTGTTTGTCTGTTTGTCTGTTTGTCTGTCTGTCCGTCTGTCCGTCTGTCCGTCTGTCCGTCTGTCCGTCTGTCCGTCAGTCCGTCTGTCTGTTTGTCAAGACCATTTTTCTCAGGAACGCGTAGAGGTAACAAGTTGACATTTGTATCAAATACTCGGGTCTGCGGCCTCTTTCATCTGTGAAAAAATCAACGCGATCAAAAGATATGACCGTTTATGTCGCATATTTTGCGATTTCACAAGGGAATCAAAACCTATAGGGTACTTCCCGTTGACCTATAATCATGAAATTTGGTGCCTTACAGCACATGTAAAGGGAAAATTCTGAAAACCGTTTAATTACAAGAAAAATGCGAATTTACTATTAGAAACTTATGAAAATACACTAATGTGTTGCGTGGTATTGTCAGGCGCCAGAAGCATATGGGTTGCATACAGTTAGGTCCTCCCAAAGATACCTTACTTACAAGTTTGTACAAAACCCTCGGTGCGCGAGGGTCACAACTCGCACTTGGCCGGTTTTTTTTAGTCTTCCTTTACTAGGGACATATCTACTTTCAAGGTTTGCCCATCGATGTGGTTTGGTTCATTTTCCTCTACATACTATGGCGTTGTTTCTTTTACACCCGTAAATAATATAGCATGAATCACACAAGACTGACAAGCACTATTTTGCTCCATGGAAGAGTTTCAGATCCCCAAAAATCTTACAAGACTAACGAAAGTCACATTAAAACATACACATTGCAAGATTTTAAGAATATATTTTAATAAGAAAGTTATCTGTCATTTGGAAAACTGAATTTTCCCAGTCAAAACAGCCTTTTTTCGCAGACGACGTGTACCTGGCACAAAGAAGAGTGACAGCAGAGAAAGAGAGCTTCATTAAAATGAAGACGGAATCTGTAAAATTGGGACTGAAAGTGAGCGATCCTCGTTGTGATCCTCGTTTTCGCAGACGACGTGTACCTGGTAGGAAGAGGAGTGACAACAGTGAAAGATAGCTTCATTAAAATGAAGACGGAAGCTGCAAAATTGGGACTGAAAGTGAGCGAAAGTAAAACCAAGTACCTGACTCTAGATCGAAGACAATATGGGGAGTAGGGCAAAGCGCAACCATTGACGACTATAACTTTCAGGTAGTAAAATCCTTCAAGTATCTGAGATCGATACTGAACATCAACAAAGAGCTGTACCAGAGATGGCGAACCTATGACCCACGGGTCAGTCACTGACCCACTCAATCTTTTTAAGTTACCCATGTATTGATCTATGATTTTAGAACCTTATTCTATCACCGATTTTAGAAAATTTTAATAACTCATTATTTTTTTTGTCGGCTCTCAACACATAAAGAAAGATAAACATATTTTTAACAAAAGAAAAAAGAGAATCATTATATGTTTTAATAGCGTTTTTGGTTAAAAAAACTAACATAACAGTTGATAGTTGCCCATTGCATATTTCAGAAAGAGAGTTTGTAAAACAAGCGTTTTTTTTTAATATAGTTCTACTTTATTTCCAGATTTGTTTATGAAGTGTATAAATGAGTTACCAATAAGTGGCAATATAATTAAAGAGATATTAAAAGAATTAGAAAAAGACTTTTTTCGCAAAATACATACGAACTTAAATTATACAGCAATGTATTCAAATGCTTTAAATGAGAGTAATGATGTAATTGGTTTTGCACAATTAGCATTTCTTGCTCGACATAAAGTAGGAAATATAATCAAAGTAAAGCGATTGCAACTAATAACGTTGAAAGGGAAGTATACTCTTATCTTGATATTTTTAAAGAATTTGATATTGCATTTAAAATTCCCTGGGAGGCTAACGTCCTAGATACAGGTCCTGGAGAGAATGGAAAAAGAACGAGAGGTCTTACTAACAATAAACAGAAGGAAGAAATGAAATACCTTGGCCATATAATGAGGAAAAGTCAACGGTACGGCCTATTGCAACTTATACTACTTGGACGAGTAGATGGAAGAAGAGCGCCAGGAAGAAAGAGAATAGCGTGGATAAAAAAACGTTCGAACCATCGTTCGATGGTTAGCCATGATCGCCAAAATCCGAAGCGGATAGGCACCAAAAGAAGCATATGTCACTGACCTGGTGACCCACAAGCTAGTACGAAAAATATAATTAACAAAATTTGACCCACTGCTTAAAAAGGTTCGCAATCCCTGACCCAGACGATGAAATCAAAGCCAGATTGATGCAAAGAAACAGATACTTCCATGCTTCCACTAAAGCACCTCTTCCGAAGCTCCCTACTAAATAGAACCGAAAACCGACTCTACAAAACAATCATACGTCCAATAGCAACTTGTGGTAGTGAAACGTGGACTCCAACAACACAACAAAAAAACACGATAAGCATTTTTGAACGGAAAATTCAGTGGTCAATCCTTGGCCCAGTAAAAAAGCAGATACTTGTAGAATAAGAATGAACTGAGAATCAATCATCGGAGCAAACAAATCAGTTAAACTGAGATGCGCGCGACACGTGGCCAGAATGATGGAAAACCTAAGATAATGGTAAACCGAAACTTTTATATGACCCGAGCGCACGGAAGACCAATGAAAAGGTGGCAAGACTGCATTGTGGATGACCTAAAAGCACATAGCGCCTCAAACTGGAAAACGCGAGCGGTAGAACACCCACATAGGGTTATGACGGCTGCTAACTAAGTAAGTACAGAAGAGTTTATTCATGTACCTGATTATTAATTGGATTTAGTTATGAAGAAAGCAGCAATGTGGCAATTTTTGAAAAATGAGAAATTAACAAAGCTTACAAATTTTGACATTTTTTTAAAAGACAGCCATGTCGATATCTCTTATTATCTCATCTATAATCTTAATATATCCTATTATCTTAACTACCTAGAGATGAGCAGCCAAACGCAGCAACTTCAATATTTTTTTTTTGTAAAAATCATTCAACATGGTATAAAATGCGACCAATTTCGATATTAAAACTAAATATAGGATTCCAATGACTAGCTAGTGTAAAAAACTGGGTAAAAAAACCGGGTAGAGAAAAATTCTATTACTTATACCTATACTTTTTAAATATTAATTTGACAGAAAAACGCTTATAACTCGATTTGTACTTTTCTACAGATATATGCTTTCTGCATAACTAGATCAAATGGTGAAATTAATTACAGACTGAGTACAAATCTACAGGTGTGGAAGAATAGGATGAAGATGTTAATAAAAGCGGTGCAATCGAATTACAAGAATCAGATAGCAGTGAGGATGAAGAAAACGAACTACCAGTCATCAAAATAATACATGCTGTAGCTATAAATGCAATTGAGTAATCTAAACAATATGCGATCCATATTAGTGATCTAAAGACATTATCCTAAAGAAAAGTATCCATGAAAAAGCTGTAATGGCGAATATATCACAGAACAAAAGCAACTAGTGAAAATAACCTATTTTTTTATAAAAATAAATGAGTAATTTATTCTACTCGCCTTTTGTTTTACGAAAATATGTATGTTCATATGTGTTTATATATTTGTTCAATTATATATTGCAAGCAACAATTTTATAATATAATATGCACCCTTATTAATATTCCCTTTACAGTGAACAATCTCAATAATATGAACGGCCGCCGGGATATTTGTGGTTACATTATAAATATTGCACCGTTGTTTTGTCTACTAAGACATATTACGCTGATATTTACTAAAATTTAAAAATGTTCTAATACGATCGATTGAAACGGTGTTGGAAACGATGAATTCATTCGTTTTTGACGATGGAAATGTGCTGGAAATAATAATGTCTCAGGTTGATGCATTTCTCAGGAATTGATCGATGAATTCCATTATAGCAGACGGGCAAAGGTTTTAGGGGAATATATAGTGTTAAAGCAGAAAATAATGTATTCGATGTCGCGAAGAAATATATAGGAAAGAGTCGCCGTCGCCGGCGCAAACGATACTTCCATAACTTAATTAACTTTGCACAATTAGGACGATTCTTGGAGGCCGCAAGTTTCGTAAAATGTGCTACATCATCAACTAGCTTCAATTAATATTTCATTTAAGCAGCTCGCGTTCGTATTCCCTGCAGGTACCTCCACAGCCCGCATCCCCAATGGATATAAGTGGTTATCGATGCCCGATCAGATTAAATAGGAAATACAAATTGATCCCACAAAATTATCGAATTAAAAATGTTGTAAACATTTAATCTATGATATTTTTGGAACTTTAATAATAAACTTGTGCGACAGGTAATATTCGTATTTGCAAAGAATAAACATACATATGGCGAAACATAATTCCAAGTTATCTCTTGGGAAATTAAAACAAAGTGTTTGCCTTTACCTTGACTTTATCTTATGCGCTCTCTGCGTCTTCGTTTGCAGAGTCTAACTGCCTGAGCCTATGCTGCCTGAATTGCTATTCATACAGCCAGTTTTTCTGGATCCAGAAGTGTCAATTATAGCGGAAGATGATTAAAATAAAACCAAATTTACAAGGTGTTAAATTAACAAAAATATTTTAAATTAGATTTTTTTGCTCCGCGAACGTGATATCATTACGGAATTGCGTTTAATTTAGAGAGGTCCTGCAATTTGCCGCGCATATCGGAACCGTACGGAACAAATGGATTTGAAAGTGATTCCATTTTCTGTGCCATTAGTTTCCACTTCTAGCGCCCGAACTCCTGCTACTCGAAAATAAAACTCGAGAGAATTTTCAAATCAACCGTTTCCTTGCTTTTTGTAAAATGCAAATCGTGCCGCAATCCGAGAAAACATTAGTTTGATTACGTGTTGTGGGGAAACGGCGAAAACGGGCCTGACGGCATTTGCCTAAGGATTTTTATGATAATCGTTTCAAGTTGTGAAACGATAGATTTAACGGCGTAATAACTCGAAACCTTATCGCCTTTTTTCCACTTTAGGTTCAATTATAGACTCGTTTTAGTGAATGCGCTAATGTTTCTGCCCTCTCGGGGCAATTCCGTTCTCATTCAATAAAATATAATCAACTTTCCTTCAGCAAGTACCTTTTGTCTTTAAATCCCATTATATTAACGATCCCATTATATGAATCATAAAATTCACTGAAACTTTTATACACATTTCCCTCCAACCGATTCACAAAGTTCTCAACTATTCCTACAGAAATTAAATTTACACCAAATCTATTATATTTCGGATCATTAAAATATTTTTTTTTAAATTCCGCTTTCCGCTATCTAGTCTTTTTCCATCTTGTATAGCTTTGTCTGTTCTTTTATGTATGTAATTTCCATGTATAAATTATTTGTGAATTTTATCACTGATGGATGCGATTGGAGATTTGAAAAATCGACGTGATTAATATTTAGCGACAAGGGTAAAATCTTCTTGTTTCGCTCTAAATAAATCGCAATACCGAGGTGGAAAGGAAATCGAACCCAGGGCCGCATTTAAGTGAGGTAAATGTGTTTATCTGATGACTTTGCAGATTGCTTTCTGCAAGTTTAACGAGTTGAATATTTAAGAAAAGTTTCTGTCGTGTATCCCCACATGTATATCGTACATTGCGAAATCTCTGATTGAAAGGGAAAATGGGAAAACCGTGAAATAATACTGCATAATAGACGTAAAATCTAAATCGCATAAATTCAATATTTTTAGATGTCTTGGTATAATTTTGGTTTATAAAAAAACCATCATTTTTATTAAAATTGTTCCTTAATTACCAAAATGTGTATTTTGACTTGATAATTGGTTAAAGTAACGAGTGGGACTCTCGTTACATTAACCAATTATCAAGTCAAAATACACATTTTGGTAATTAAGGAACAATTTTAATAAAAATGATCGTTTTTTTATAAACCAAAAAAACCCAGAAATCCACTCCTACTATCAATTTGGAGAAGAATTATTTCATCATTCTCTTGAAAAAATTTTAATTTTATAATTCGCAACATATAACAATAAAATAAATCATAATGTTAAATTTATGAGAAGGCGTTTTATCTATAACTAATGAACTTATTTAACTTAAACAACACAAAAAACAATGCGACATAACCTTAAACTCCCTCCAAATAATTCATGGTTATCATTTACATTAACAACAATTGACTGCTACTTAAAAATTAAATTTGATAATTACTATAATTGTATATGTGTGAATTAAGAAATGACCAGCCTCTTCAAATTCTTGGCATGAGTAGATTCCAAGAGTTTTGGGACCCGCGTTGTATTAAAAACAATTGCCAATCAGCCATTGAATATTAATGCGAACTTCAAATCATATCGCCCTTCTTGAAAACCCCGTTATATTGATTTATAGAATATTGCATTAATACTAATGGTGTAATTATTATTTAATAAGATTGTTACAAAGAGAAATGCGTTGTATTAAAGTTTAACGAAGCGTCTGAAAAATGTGTATTAAAATATTTAACGAAACCATAAGATTCCAATTAGTTATGAAAATTTTAACAGCTTTCATTAAGTTCCATTTAAATTTTAAAAGGGGAGGCTGGTTTTAATATAAAAACTTTGCCAACTTTCAGGAAAATATGGTTTCACTTTATCTTACTAGTATTAATTCGCGGTTCAAACAACGAGCGCGGGAACGTTATTAGTATGATTTCCGCTTTGTCTTCGACGGGTCGGCTGCAGGAAAGCCTCGGCATTGATCACACTGCTAAGTTTTCTGTTTTTAACGACTTTGCGTCCACGACCTGACTGAGGTTGAGCTCGTGCGATTCGTCTCTTTAATCCGCTTTCTCAAATGTTTCCTTCGAACTTATAAATGTAAGGGCTCCATCTCCAATTCCTTTTTATTATAAAAAAGAAAAATTACATTTCAACACTTTCTTATTTTGATAAATCATCGATTATTAAATATAGACGCTATAAACTAATAATAAAAAATTAAATTGATACTTTTACTTGTAAAATAAGTAATAATAAATGGAACTTTTCCTTTGTACTTGTGTTTATTAATTCCGTTGCTTTTTATGTACCCAGAAAGTTTTATGAGGCTTTTAAGCGGACTTGGAAACGACTTTTCATTTCGCCGTTCCACGTAGCAATGATGATCGTAATAACAAAAGTATTAAACATGTAACCGAGCGAAAGGTGGAGTAATCTATACAAGAAATGGAACATCGCATTTCAGGGTCTTAGCTCGAAGACGTTCATTTACATAATTCAGTTTGCAATGTTTCATTGAATTTGGGGACGAAAAAAACTCATTTTCCGTTAGAAATTATGCTCAAATAAAAATCAAACTTGTAAATAATGTTTGCGTCGGCAAGTTTATTGCAACCGTGTGTGTGCTAGTATATAACACGAATTCGTCAAAAACGCGAATGATAAAGTTTCTCTTTATATAACCGTATTATTACTACATAGGAATAATTTTCCACAAAACTCAAAGCTTTGAAATATAAAGGTAACCGAGTCAATCAATAACCACGGAAATATATGATTTTGACTCCACAAAATATCTAATATAGGGTATTCCAATAAGAGGTTTCATTTTCAATAGCCCGCCATTTCAACAGTTGTCATGAATCAATCTGTAACTACTTGACAGTTGGCAAGTAAAAACTACGCCACTGATAAAAATAGAACGATATACGTTTTAACAACGCATTGAAATTATTAAAATTCACTACAAAAATGGTGACAATTTCGCGGAAAAGTTTCAGCTGTTGGAACAAGTTAGTGATATGAAGAACCGAATTCGTGCACGTCGCTCAAGAATAACTGAGAATATTGCTGTTGTAGTTCATGGCGTTGACGAAAACCCAGATTAGTCCATTTTTCGTCGATCTTTGGAATTGACTCCCCCAGGTTCGGATGCACCAGCCCCAAAACTGAAATCACGTTATTTTGACCTTTCAGGCGCATTTTTTGTCAAATCTCGAAAATTCTTCCCGGACGCTTTAGCCGCCGCCGCGCCACGTTTATAGAGCCCTCGCTCGCCGTCCTGCGACGTCCCGTCCACTTAGGTTTAGAATTTAGGTTAGAGACTTAGGTATTAAAGCTTTAAAACTTCAGTTAACACAACAATTCACGTATACCGATCATCAACGTCACTTCTTTGCCGATTGTCTTCTTGTAACGCATCAAACTGATCCCGAATTTTATCGAAAAATCATCTTGAATGATTTCCCATTGCCCATTTTCACCTCCGAAGCTACGTTAGCAAGCATAATTATCACATTTATAGTTCGGAAAACACAAGAGTTATGGTTAAAAAGCCTCTCTATCTTCAACATGTGACTGTTTGGTACGGTTTTTGGTCTGGCGGGGTCATTGGACCTAGTTGCGTTAACCTAGCCTCCCAAAATTGAAAAAATAAGAAAATTAAAACGAGATACTATTGACCAAGATTTGGCCATGATTGACCACCCAATAGTTTTGTTTGCCCAAAATTTCATTCCGAACATTCAGTTCAAAAGATATTACAAAAAAAATGATTGGGGCCCTAGCCCCACAAAATGCAATTTTTCTGTATTTGATAATGGCTTCTTAAAAAACATGGTTTGACCATGTTTGCCCATCATTTTTTTTTTTTTTTTAGTAATTTTTTTTAAACTCCTCAATCGATTTTTTAATATAATTTTTTTTTTATTATTATTGTATTTTTATTGTATTGTTTTCGTTTGGTGTTGAAGAACTTCGTTTTACAATGTTTGTCAATCGTTTTTTAATACAAAATATTTTTAAGGGACCGAAAATAGATTTTTTTAGTGTTTGATTTCAATGGGCGATTCCCCAAAAGAAATGGATTGCCCAATTTTCCGGTCAAAATACGATGTAGGGAGTTCAGCTAAAGTTGTTGGGCGACATTGACGGTCCTATTCGCGGGAATAAATTTATCGTCAAACATATCGTTTCATCGAAGCGATAAGTAAATTGGAGCTTCTTGCAAAAGAAAACTTGAAATGTTCAAAATACTCAATGAGAAAATTATTCAAATATCCAAAAAGAACTTTAAATTTGAACAAGAAAACGAGTAAAAACTGAATACTACAGGAAAAGAATTGGAAAGGAAACAATACAAAACTCGAGGACATTATTGAGGAAAAATTATTAACCAGCTC
Organism: Phosphuga atrata; assembly: GCA_944588485.1. Lineage (NCBI taxonomy): Eukaryota > Metazoa > Arthropoda > Insecta > Coleoptera > Silphidae > Phosphuga > Phosphuga atrata. The sequence continues at coordinate 46,914,397 of OX155898.1, forward strand.
AGACACAAATACAGAAAACCTTTCCGAGACACTAGTCGATGAAAACTGCATGCCGGCTCTTTCATCCCCTGGTCGTAACAGTTCGATTCAACAAAGTTCTTTGCAATCAACATATCAAAATCCCAAAAACCCGTTGTTCTCAACAGATGATTCACATTTTTCTTCTGTGGATTTTACACAGACATCGGATATCAGTACTGTTCCTCAAATCGGAAGAAAACGAATCATCGATGAAACTACAAAAAAATATCAAGAAGAAAATTTTTAACACTGTGTCCAGAAGTACGACTTATTCATGATCGATCACTGAATAGGGATCAGACTAAGATGATTTTTAGAAATGTTGGAATTGTGGGACCGGTTTGTATTGGAGAAAGATTGATACAACTGAAACTTGCCTGTTTGATAGGATATTGAATTTGCAAAGATAGCTTACACAGATAATGAATTGTTTCAAGAATGGAATTGAAAGTAGGAGATTATCACTACGAAATCTTCAAATCTGTCAGTAGCTGGAATTACACGGATATCTTATGTTACTCTTTGGCATACCCCGCTGAAGATGCGTGTTGTAAGCCGTTCGCTTCGTCAAAGCAAGCAAGATTTGAAGATATCGTAGTGAAAATCTCCTACTTTCAATTCTATTATAAATTTGGTTTAAACCATGACATCCCATTTTAAACTTTGTTTCAAGAATATTTGCAAAATTTGGAGGAAAATTTTCTAACTATATCTTTCATAAAAACATACGCATCATGGACCAACTTCCAGACTTTACCAGGCAAGAAGGATAATTCTTGCTAGCATATTCAAGGAGTAAAATGGCGTCCTTGATTGCCAAGCAAAGATCAGCAATCTTATCGGAAAACTTTCTTGTAAATTTCTTGTAAATCCAACTGCAGAACAAATGGCATGTACGATCTGCCAGTCGAAACTTCATAAGCAAATTACAAATGAAGTAGACACAGAAATTAGAATCCAATTCGGATTCATAAACGGCTTACAAAAATTCGTTGACTTTTTTTCAAGAAAAACACAGACCATCAACCGTCGCAATTCATCCGTCGTGGAAATGAATCCAGGTAAAAACATCATTCTCGACGTTGAATAGACATTGACGATCAGTTACCATAGAAAACTAAGCTATGATGCACCCGACAATATTTGCCTCGTTGGTAATCCCCAAAAAATTGCAATCAAGGGAAAATCTTATTATATTCTGAACGGGACACTAGCATATGTCGAACCACCTGGGAGACGAAATGAACGAGAGACAATGGGCATTAGGTATGTGGCATATTGTCGAAGAATTACAAATCGTTGAGAAGTTCGCATCGAACTATGGTAAAACCAACAAGGGAAAATAAATGGTAAATAATTCACAGAAGTGTAAAATATAAGTTTCCATCATTTTTTACACGGAAATTCACGAAAACTAAAGGAAATGGAAATTGGAAAATCAAAAGTATAAAATGGAATTTATATATAATAAGATAACAAGTTGTAACCAAACAGATGGCGTTTCAAATAAATCAACAATAAAAAAATAAAAGGAACTAAATAAAACTGTTTTCTTTAATATTGACTTTGATGTACTGATATATTTATAATGTGCTTCCAGTACGGAATATACCAAGACCAACAAATTTATGTTTTGCACAATTTTTCACCTTTTATACAGTAAGAAAAAAGCAAAGGTGCAACCGACATCGTAGAAATGAGAGCTTTCATAGTTTTACTCTATCTAGCAGGACTGTACAAAGGTGAGCGGCTGAATTTAGAAGTTTTGTGGGACACCAATAGAAATGGCATTGGATTATTTTGATTAACGATTAGTTTGGTGCGTTTCCGATTCCTATATCGCTGCATCAGATTCGACGGTCGCGAGAGGAGAAACGAAAGGAAGAAAGTAGACCGCCTTGCTCCTATAAGAGATTTTTTTGTGAGAGAAATGTTCGTTGATTATAATAATTACTATAAAAAATATTTGCTAAAAGTATGCTAAAAAGTATTAGACCAGTAAAATGGAGATTTATGCTGGATCCCTACCAGTTAGCGCATTTTTTCTGAGCAATAAAAGTTCAGATGTCGTAAAACGGTTGGCTTCACCCATGAGCAACACAGAAAGAAACGTTACAATGGATAATTGGTTTTGTGATGTGTCATTGCTGGAAGAGCTGGCAAAAGAACATAACTTCTCATTAGTCGCGACACTGAAAAGAAACAAGTAGCATATACCACCTGAATTCAAAAATCTAAACCTACTGATATTAAATGAAGTGCTTTTGGTTTCAGAAAAGATAGCACTAGTTTCATACATGCCAAAAAACTACATGCTAAAAAACATTTGGTGCTAATTATCAAGCATGGACTTTGATGCCAAAATCGATGAAAATACTGGTGACCAAAAGAAATCTGAAATTATAATCCCTTATAACCAGACATATGTGTTTGTGCCTACATGTTAAAGTTTCTTTGCACAGAAGAATATCAGTACAATAATAAATCAAAAAACAACGTAAATTGTAATGTTTTATAAATCGAATGGATCATTGCTTTATAGCTTACTACAAAATATGTAAACCTAAAATAAAAAATTGTAAATTCTAGTTTGTTTTTGTTTATATAAATACCTCTATCTGTGAGGTACAGCGCAACCATATTTGTCTGGCTGGAGCCGTGATTAACAGAAGGTTAAAAATACTTTTTTTTTTCATAGCAAAATGAAACCTCTTGTTGGAAGACCCCATATAGAATCCAAGGTTGTTAACTTATCATATAAATTTTAAGAGATTGGTAAAATTTTATATGGACAAACAAATGTAATAAGAAAAATTATATGCAGCGCCGTAACTACCTTTCTGGGGCCCTAGGAAAAACCCACTGAAATATTTACTACCTGGGACGAGCTCTGGCCTCTTGGTTTGTGCGGGCCGCGACAGACCATCACAAGTTTCCTATCGCTCTGTCTTCGTCTGGTAGAGTCCAAAAGGAAAACTAAATTTGTGTCCGACGTCCATTTTTCCTTGCAAATACAACAGTATTTTACCATTGTCTTTTTGAAAACAACTTTCACTAAAATATACACTTAACCGCAAAATTAACGCACCACTTATACATTCTGATTTATTTCGAAAAATAATATGTGTTTTCCGATTCAGCAATTACAAGTATAGTAATGATGTTTATTGTTAAGCCTTTTGTAGGTTTAAACTGTCCTCTTTATTTAATCTCGAAGTCATAGCAGCTTTTCAAAAGTATTATGTTTTTCCAATAATTAAACCTCACTTCTAAAATGGGTTTTCATTTGTTTTATCAATAGATACGATAATTGTCATTTGTGAAATACATCTGGTCGCAATGCAACGTGCTAGAAAGAATTTTAATCATGATGAATGTGTTGAAATTGTAACTTTGTTCAATTCACATTTGTTTTTTCAGACTAATAAATCGCGAACTTGGCAGAAGATATGGAGTATCTCATACAACGGTCGGTAGGCTTCTGCAGAGGTTTATAGAGAAGAAAGATCACGCTAGACGATCTGGGCAAGGCAGACCACGAACTACTTATGCTGTGGAGGACCGATTTTTAATGCTTCAAACACTGAGGGAACGGTTCAGTACTGCACGAACTCTCCAAATACAACTTGCTGAGGTTATTGGCACTGCTGTTAGTCAAGATGCCATAAGGAGAAGACTTCGTGCTTCAAATTTACGACCTCGGGTAGCAGCTACTGTCCCCAGATTTGTCTGTAGACCACCAAAGAAACAGAATGACTTTTGCAAGGAGGCATGTGGATTGAAAAATCCATGATTGGGAGCAGATATTATTTACAGTGTAAGTTCTGTTCGCCGCCCAAGAGTGTATAGAAGGCCAAACGAAAGATATTTTGCTTTTAACATACGAGAAACCACTTTATATGGAGGTGGCTTAGAGGTGGTATGGGATGGAATATTTTTAACAGCTCGCACAGAGCTTTTGATTGTTGATAGTGGACGTCTGCATTCTGAACGATACAAAACAGACATTTTAGAATATCTTATGGTACCTTTTGCATCTTACATTGGGGATGGATTCGTTCTTATGCGGGATAATGCTAGGCCACATGCAGCACATATTGTTACTGAATATTTAAATTATGTTAATATTCAAGTCCTGAAGTGGCAAGCCTGCAGTCCAGACCTGAACAGAAAATCGAGCATCTTAGTGACATAATGGGGCACCGGGTTGAAAGTCAACATCCACCACTTAACAGCTTAGACGAGCTGTGACAAAGTCTTATCCGCGTATGGGTAGATATCCCTCAAGAAACGAAATATATATTGATAAGCCAAAAACGTTTTTTCTCCACAATTGTTTAAGTCAAATTTATTATTATTATCGAAATAATTCTGTTTATGTGTTCTATTCTGAATATGTTTTTCAAAATGTATGATAATATTGATGACAATTAAAATAAATTAAAATAATGTATATGTGGTGCGTTAATTTTGCGGATAAGTGTATAAACTTCTGTTTATAATAAGCTCACCGATTGAACGATCTCACTCTCTTTCTTGATACAACTCAATACAACTAGCTTTTCGCTCTGACTGTCACATCCTCCCACTCTCGACTACACTGTTGGCTAGACAAGGATGAAGGGAGGTCCTTGGGACCTCTCTCTCTCTCTCGGCGTGCACAAGCCAAGAGGCCAACGCTCGTTCTAGGTAGTATGTATTTCAGTGGAAAAACCTCACCATTGTACCCTTCATAACTTTATTAATTGAGCAAAGCTACCTATTATCATAAAATAATATAAATAAATATAAAATACTAATATATTTTCGACTGTCTCCAAGAAAATGTTGAAAGAAGCACGATTGCTTGTCAAAGCATTAAGATTTTTGGGCCCCCTTCCGTCTAGGCTCTAGGCACATGCCTTTGTTTGCCCTGACTAGTTACGGCCCTTATTATATTCAATGTCCTTATTACATATATACTTGTATGTAACACAGTAATTATACTTGTATGTAACACAGAGAGTTGAACGGCAAAAGTCTAATGTGTGAAATAGTTTAGTAGCTAAAACCTGGAGGTCAAAAGACAAATCTGTGCAGTTTTAGTAAAAACAAAATAAAAAACAAAATAAAATCTTTCAAAATACTATATAAAATATGCGTATAATAATATAAGTTTTCAATAAATATTAACTAATTTATTTAATTACATCTAAACTTGCGTGCACAGAAATCGGCCATTGTAACCTTTTGACTTTAACTATTGTTTCATAAACTATTTATGAGATGAAATAAAGAAATATGCCGTTTGAAATACAATTTAATATGCTTTAATGTGAGTATATATTTATCAAGAATACTTATCGTTTATAGGCGTACCAACTGGTAAACAAAAACGAACGTATTTATATGGCGGTTATAACCAGAATAAGAAACTTGTGAAACTTGTGAAAGATTGTAATTATTGCCGTTGGAATTGAAATTTGCACATTATTCGCCTTTCATAATTTGATAAGTTTTCAAGAGTCTCAGTTCAAAATGCACAATAGACCGCAAGTATCCGCGCAAGTTTTTGTTGTAATGGAAAAAGCCAACCGGCTGTTGCTCGACAACTGGATACGACACGCGCCGCGGTTCGAAGACTATTCCAACGTTATGAGACTGATCCTTTCATAGGCGACCTAGTACAGGTAGAAGGAGATTTACAACGGCTCGGGATGACAGCTTTATTATGTCAACATAATTAAGAAATCGTCACCTTAATGATGTTCAACTGCAACAACAGCTCCGTAAAGTACGAAGAGTGGCTACTAGTCAGTGGACAGTAAGATGAAGACTGTAGGAAAGACTGTTGAAAAAAAATTAAATTGACATTTAATACATCTGCAGTTTGTCGAAAACTCACCCCAGCTCATCGTCAAGCACCTGAGTTCTGCAAGAGATCAGATAAATTGGACGTTGGAAAAACGGAGGTCTGTTTTCTTCTCAGATGAGACAAGAATATGCCTCTATGGTAGCGACCGAAGAAGAAAAATGTACAGGAGAACTAAAAAGCGATTTGAAGAATGCTCGCTTGAATGGAGAGCTGCTTATGGAGTTGGTTCCTGTATGATCTATGTGCACTTTCTATGGGAGCACGAGCCAACCCTGCTTTCATCATTAGGAGCGCCCGTGGTCACGGGAGAGGAAGTTTAGATGGTGCTAGGTACATCGAGTAGATTTCAGCAGGTCATGTGGTATCTTACGTCGAGTACATTGCAGAAGAATTTATCTTTATGCATGACAATGCGAAGCCCACATCGCAAGAATCGTGCAAGATTACATTACAGAAATCGGTTTTCGGGTGATGGAGTGGCCAGCATGCAGTCCCGACCTAAATTCGATAGAACATTTATGATATGACCTTAGAGGAATAATTCGAGCTAGGTCTCGTGCCCCAACCTCGATCCCAGAGCTTATTCTTACAGTAGGAGTAGAAGTAGAGTGGCTTTACATCCCACATGAAACAATAGTAAACTTAATTAGATTTATGCCTAATCGTATGAGAAAAGTTATTAATGAAAGAGGGGGTCATACCCATTATTAAAAATGAAGGGTTTATTTTTATAACGGTCAATTTCGCTATGTTAAACACAAAAAACCAAAATAAATTATTGTAATAACTCCATGCTCATAATGAAGCATATTAAATTATCTTTCAAACGGCATATTTCTTTATTTCAACTCATAAATAGTTTCTAAATAAAAAAAAGTTAAATTCAAGAGTTTACAGTGGGCCGATATCTATGCACGTCAGTTTATATGACATTTAAAAACTTTATTTAGAGTAGTAATCAAGATCTAGAGGCTTAAAACCAAGTCTGTTTAGCTTTAGTTTTGTGTGGCTTTAGGAATTTAATCATGATCGCTAGTCGCCTAATGTACCGTTGAGACTGTATTAGTGGAAGTGGTGGGGTCACGTCTACAATGGATACTCCAACACCTTAGAGTTCAATTGCTTAAGGGTTTGAATAGTTCAGGACAGGGCATTGTCAGGCAATAACAGAATAGGATCGAAGGCAATGGCAAGCAGCCTGTTCGCCTCGGTGCATCCTTGACACTATTAGTCTGGTTTGCAGAAATATTCGAGTTATTAAAATCAAATAAAATTACGAATTTTTAAACAAGAATTATCATTTAATATCTGTTTTAATAAATAAGTTTAAAGTTAATTTAATATCTGTGTGTTCTTGTCTGCATAGTAATTAAATAAAAGTTGTTATTAACTGATTTTAAGATATGCTATTGCACATAGTTGGGTTGGTTCGGTTATCAGTGTAAACATGATTTCGTGTTCCAGTTAATTTAGTAGCGGAAACTAAAATTTGCAGTGGATACAGCGAACTAAATTAGTTAGTGTCTATTGTATTTCATAGGAAATGTTGTATTTGTAATTATATTGACCAAACATGTAGCCCCACTTTATTACACAAATATTACAATCCAGTAAAATACAGTAAATTCCAATTAACAGTTTTTTCCTTTTTTAATATAATTTGGAACAATACAATAAACATTTTGATGTTTATAACTCTATCCTATCTCTAATTCCAATTTCAAAACATTACAAAACAGTTACACATTTCAAAACATAACAAAACTATTGTTAATTTTATATCTCCGCAATTAATTTTCTTTTGAAGAAATTTCCTTGTGATATTTTTGCAATTTTCTTGCGATCAATTTTCTGCGGTTAATTTTCCGCGATCAATTTTCTGTGACCAATTTTCAGAACACGTTTTTATTATTGTATTAAGAAGCATTAGTAAATAACAGAAGATAAGATTACATTATCGGTGTTTATAACTGTAACGATTATTTTCTAGAATTTCTGTAAATATTGTTCCGAAACAAAACTCATTTATATCTAATATTATATAATATCGATAAAAAGACCGGAGTCTTGAGTAAGGTGAAGCGATAGTCCCAATCAAAAGTTGTGTGCAACACGGTTTGCCAATTCCCACACTTTTAACAAACGTGCGGACGTGTCAATTTGACGGCCGGAAGCTGCTCCGTTTAGCTCCATCTCGAGGGAGGCCCGATCACGCCGATTTTCGACTTTAATTGTTTTTCAATGGCGATTATATATATATAAAGCTCACACTCACACACAGTCGACCTTCTCCCCAGCGATTTGATAGATACACCGGCATTTCAAATCATTAAACTTTAAACTGAAAACGTTTCCCTTTTATAGTATTAAAAATAGAGCTGAGTAAATTGAAGTAGGATTTGATCAAATTATTTAGTTTCTGTTTAATTGAAATGTCAAAATGACAAACCAGTTACAATTAAAAAAGTGACAATCAATTGACAATCAAAGTGACAATAAATTGACAACCAAAGTGACAATAAATTGACAACAAAAGTGACAATCAATTGACAATCAAAGTGACAAATTTTACAAATTTTACAAAGTTTACAAATTTGATTAAAAAATAAATATATGAACGACTGGAACCTACTGTGTTCATCGTTTAAGATGTACTAAATTTAAGTTTTGCTATAAACTTGAAAGATTAAAGACTTAAAAACTTTATAGTTTGAAAACTTGGAAAACGTATTACTTTAAATGGGAAAGGTATTATTATTTTATTAGTTAGTAGAATTAACATTGTAATTTTGTGTTAAATACCCAGTGGAGTAATATGTGGGAAACATTCCGAGCATTAGGTGCGAAAAAAGTTGGATTGAGTGCCGCATCATTTTTCAGTTTGGAAAACATCACTTTCGGTATATCACTATATGAAGAATAATCGTTATAAATGGTCGGCCAAATTAGGCCGAGCAGAGATAATGTAGGCACACTATGTCACTGTCGGAGCTCAACCACGATGAAGGGCTCAGATTTAACCTCTCGCCAGAGACATTTTATATTAGTTTGTAACAATTCCAACAATGTCCGTTCGAAATCTCCACCGCCGGCGGAAATTAAATATTCGCGTACGCGAATCAACATCTAAAACCAGGTTAAAAAATATTTCTCTGCGATAATTCAATTACAGTTTCACGTTTCATTAACCAAAGCCACCATTTAAACGTATCACCCCACAATAAACCAAACGAAGAGCCGGGTTTGCAGAGTCTATTTACGAGTTTGCTCAAAGGTAGTATTATTAGTTTCCGATCAGGTGCTCTTCAAAAGGAATCATTAAATATTCTTTTAAATTCAGTAAGCGCATAGACGGAAAAAACGAACCATCGTGAGTTTTTCTTGATACATGCACCTGACAAGTTTGGTTCACTGATCAAAGAACTACTGCAACGGTTTATTGGGCCCGTCCGCGTCCCAGCCCAGCTTTGAACTCAAACTGAGTCCTTGCAGCTGACCCAAACTACCTTACTCCCTTCTAACTAATGCTCACTGTCAAAGACATTCATTTAGATATTCGATTTTTGTGCTGCTTTAATATCGCCGTTTAATAATTCCTACCGAGAAGACTTAATGCAGCCCGTGTTTTTAAGGGAATAGGGGATTGCTTCCTGTAATATATTCTATCACTGATACGAAGCATCCCAGAAGTGCCATATGGAGACCTTTACGTCAGAAAATAATGTTAAAGATACTATTTTGCTTGATATATGCAAGGCAAGTCTGAAATAATCTCGGATCGTGTACGCTCCATATGAAATAAGTTTACATTAAATAACACTTAATCTCAAAGACCCAAAAAAAAGTAATGCTTTTTAATGTTTAACATTAAATTAATTTTCAAATAAAAATATTCCAAAGCAATTCGATAATATTAAATAAATTATATAATGTTGTTCAAAATAAGTAAGTCAAGTTTTTATCTTTAAGTTTGTCCGAGTCAAGTTCAAATTTGTCCTTTCAAAGTTTCAAAATTTCTTCACATATATCCGTGTCGTGTCAGTATTGTATCAGTTCAGTGTGAATAGAAACCTTGCGCATAGAATTGCTTTAATCTCTTAAATAGATACATGATATAAATAAGACTTCACTCGAGTACGATAATTTTCACATCTCGTCTCATAAAAGCGAGAAAAGACCGAGACTGAGAGAAATTATTTAGGGGAGAGTACATGCGTGGAAACATAAGTCTCGTTTCTGATCTTGCTTAAATTTCTTAATTTCTCCAAAAATTTACGAAATTTAAAATCGGATGAAATATTTTATTTGTACCTTTTAATATATTTTAAGGGCAAAAAAATTTTAATTAGGGATGGAAATCGTTGATAAACTTAATTTCTTTGTCACTGGGTTTCATCACAAGTTAAATTCCAAGATTTGGAATGTTCTGTTGTTCTAGAGCAGACCCGGGCAAATGACGGCCTGCGGGCCACATATAACCAGTGTCGACATTTTATGCGGCCCGCGAAACATTTCATAAATTACTTTTATTAACATGTAATATCTAAATTAACAAAAAAAGTTGGTTTTGTGATCGTGTCCTGCCAAAATATTACTTGACTCAGAAATCATTTACAAATGTATCTATATGCATTGTATCCACAATGAATGATCTTAATTCGTATTCCAACCTAAAAAAGCTCAAAATTTTTTATCCAAAAGCACGCCTTTATGTTTAGCAGGCCTGATGTTTACTTTATTTTCTATCCGCTACAATTTCATGGACACATAGACACAACTATTAAAATATTTTTTTTAAAGCAGCCCCGAAAATCTAATTTTCATTCACAATGTGGCCCAGCCAATTTGCCCACCCCTGTCCTAGAATATCATTATTTCAAATGTTGGTTTTTATCATCTTTAGTATTCATAATCTGTTTAGTTATTGGGAATGGGAATATTATTTAAAAGGCTTGTTCTTCTTATATAGCTCTACAGCCCTGGGTGGGCCTTGGCTTGAGTTACAACATCCTACCATCTCTCCCTGCTGTTAAGCAATTGCAGCCAGTTTCTCACACCTAATATCTTTAGGTCGTTGATGCAGTCATCTCGCCATCTCTTACGTGGTCTACCCCGAGCTCTTCTTTCATGTGGACTCTAGTTCGTCAGTATTTTCGGTCTTCGGGTGCTTTCCATAGGCATAACATAACCAAACCATTGTAACCGTAGTGCCTTTACATGCATTACGATGTCCGCTCCTCCAATTAGTCTGTCCAGTTCATGGTTCATTCTGCATCTCCATGTACCACAGTTTTCCTTCACAGGGGCAAAGATTATGCGTAATATGCTTCTTTCGCAGACTCGTAGTGCATTTTCGTTGATCGTAGATATGGTCCATGTTTCACACGCGTTATGATGGGTCTAATGAATGTGTTATAGATCTTTAACTTTGATTTGACACTTGTCTGTTGTCGTTAGTTATTTTCGACCCAAGGTAAGAAAAGGTTCTGACTTCTTCGAAATTAAATGCGTTGACTTGTAGTGGCTCTGGCCAGAGTGTTGGATCCCTGGCGCTTCTCATGAACTTGGTTTTATTCACGTTTATTACTAGTCCGGCTACGCTAGATTTCTGTTCTAAGGACGCAGTAGCTTCTTTTAGGCTTTCTGCTGTTCGTGCTGATATAATTATATCATCGGCATATGCGCATAGCTGCTGAGATTTTGTGTGTATGTGGCCTGTTATGTGCAGGTTTCTAATAACTGATTCAAGTACAAAGTTGAATAGCATAGCAGATAGCGCAACCTGACCCCTGTCCTGATGTCGAATTCGTCCGTGAGTTTGGATGCTACTAATACTAATACGTGTATTCGTTAGAGTTAAGTTTACCATTCTTATAAGTTTTTGAGGAATTCCAAGGGCAAGTAACTGGTACAATAGTTCTTCTCTAGCCACGCTATCAAAAGATTGTTTGTAGTCAATAAACTGGTGGAACAAAGTTGTTATGCTCATAACATTTTTCAAGCATTTGCCTCATTAGACGTATTTGATCCGTTGTTGATCCATTCCTTCGAAAACCTCCTTGGTAGTCCCCAAGTATCTCCTCTTCATATATTGATAGTCTATCGTATATTACGCTGGATAATATTTTGTAAGTGGCGTTGAGAAGAGTGATTCCTCGATAATTTGAACATTCTTTCTTGTTTCCTTTCTTGTATATGGTAAAAATAATGCCTTTTCTCCAGTCACTTGGCATAATCTCTTCATTCCACACCCTGACAATAAGTTTATGAATCCTTTCCCACAGTGGTGTCCCTCCATTTTTCAGAAGTTCCGTGGGAATTGTATCACTTCCTGGAGATCTATTGTTTTTAAGATTGTGTATTATCTTGGTAACTTCCTCATAGCTCGGTTCGAGGATTTCGGGTTGTGCTTTATGGTGCCATACGATTTCCTGTTCTCTTTCACCCCTTTGGATTTCAGTGGAGAGTAGCTCGCTAAGGTGTTAATGCCATCTTTTGAGTATTTTATCATCCTCGGTTAGTATTGTCCCGTTTCTATCTAAACACGCGATGGTTCTAGGTTGACAAGCCGTTATTTGCTGTTGTACTGCCTTATAAAATTTTCTGCTTTGTTTATTTACGTTGTATTGTTCTAGTTCTTCCACTTGTTTATTTAACATTATTTTCTTTTTTGCTTTGCAAAGTTTTGAAGCTATTGTCCTGAGGTGCTCGTAGTTAGCTCTATTGGCTCGGGTTCCACTTTGTAGTACCTTTTTCCGTGCTTCATTTTTAACGAGTAGGGCTGCCCTGCATTCATTATCGAACCATGAGTTTCTGACTTTTATCTGTTTTCCTATTGTAATATCCGCAGCTTCAAGTATACTCGTCTGTATATGTTGCCATTCTTGTACAATACCAGTGTTTGGATTATTTGCTAGTAATCTTCTCGCAATGTATTGTTTATGCTCGTTTTGTTTTAATTCTTAAAAAAGGCTTATTACCATATTATTTGTTTTTTGGCTTATTTAGACTTATAACATTTATATTTATTTGCCTTACAAGTTTCGGTGGCTTTCTGTCACCTTAATCATAGCCTACAAAGTAAAAGGAGGTAAAACCTAGTTATTAACTACAAACAAAACAATTACAAGAATTAAATACTTCTTCGAAAAAAAGAATTAATTACTTCTAAATTAGTATATTATTTTAGCTCCGAGTTTAAATGAAAAAGAACCAGGTTATTTTAATGTTTTGACAATAAAAAATAATTTAAATGTAATATAAGATTAAATTCAATAAAAACACAAATTAACAAAAATTAATAATTTCTAGAAACAAATATTATATCAAAATAAACAGTTTTGGATTTTCTTTGGATTGTTTTCGAATTTGTTGCTTCGATTTATACATTTTACCTAATTTTATATCATTTAACTTTTGTTTATAATTGGAGTATATATTTTACTCAGGTTATTTAAGTCTTCTCTAAAATGTATCGTTGTATTTTGTTTGATAGCCGACATTTCACTGATATTTAACAATAATAACAATTCGTTATCGGTGTTCTGTCATTTAATTTTGTCAAGATTTTTGTTGTTGTTGAAACATTGTATTTGGCTAAACCGCATCCTATTTGTAATCTTTTAACTTCCTAGTTTGCATCCAATTTTCTTAGTAATCTTCATATTTTGTTTTTAAAATTGATTTTTTTGCTTAAATTTGGTATATATGGGAATATATAATTTATTCAATTTATGTTGTTTATTCCTCTCTTCATACATAATTAAATTTTTTGGTAATTTCCTGCAAAAAGAGACGTCCAAGGACACTAATATATAACTATCTGGTATTTTCATGTCTTTGAAGATTTCTACTAATTCTCTCGAGTTTTTAGGATTATAATATGAAGTGAACTTGACTTCCGTTATTATGTTATTTACGAATTTACTTAAATTATAACCGGGACTATTAATGCAACTTGCGACTGGTCTTAGATTTAATGTTAGCTTATGAGTTTCTCTTAGGCAGTAGAGTTTAGGTGGAAAGGCGTTATCTTATCTTGACATATTCATCTTGTATCCTTTATCCAATAATGTTTTTATTATTCTGTTAGCCTTATCTTGTAGTTTGTGTGTCGGGTCCTTTTTTATTTTTCCTTAAGTCTCTTTGAATTCTTGCATGCTTCTTCATGCCACTTCTACATCTTATTCACTCTTGAGCATAATTGTGGTCGAATTTCCCTTGTCTGATCTTCCTATGTACAGTTTTTATAGTCATCGATCATCCGACTAATCATACTATTTTGAGGTTAGATTAACTATCTGACAGTTATTACTAGTAAGACTATATTAGTAAGACTATATAAGAGGATAAGAAGGTAAGCATAATTGTTTTGATTAAAATGTAGATTTATAGGGTATTTAGATCGTAAGAAAAATAGGTATTCAATACACAATTTTAAAGCAATTGAAAATTAAAAATCTATTTTTTACTTGAATTTATTTATGTATTTGTTATTGTTTATTTACTAATTTATTTATTTTTAGGTTAAATACGCGAGTGTAATATACATATATGTATATATATATATATATATATATATATATATATATATATATATATATATATATATATATATATATATATATTACCAAACGTAAAAAAGGTAATAAATATATAACAAAATGTACAGATAATCAAATTGAAGATGCTATTAATGCAGTTAAAAATGGGATGTCGCAATGCTCAGCTTCAAAAAAGTACGGTATTCCTAAATCAACAATTCAATTTAGACTTAGTAATGCATTCATCAAAGCTACTCCAGGTCCGTCTCCTGTATTAGGATGCAATGCAGTAGAGGACTTAGTACGTTAGATAATTGATTGTCAACGAAGAGAAAGAAAGATCAATATACAAGCTATTGTCAAAGAGTTTTTGGATCATAGAAAAATAAAAAATCCTTTTCGTGACAATGTTCCAGGGAATGGGTGGTATAAAGCTTTTCTTAAAAGGAATCAGATTCTTACTGAAAGATTTCTAGATAGAGTAATTAAAGCCAGCTCTTGTGTAAGTGAGAGTGATATTAAAAAATGATTTAGTGAAATATATGATTATTTATCAAAAATGAAATATTTAGACATATTAAAAGATCCGACTCGTGTTTTCAATGGTGATAAAACTTATTTTATGGTATGTCCAAAAATGGCCCTCATGGGGCCCAAAATGTTTATGAAATTGATCACGGTAATTCTAAACTTAATTTGTCCGTACTATTTACATTTAGTGCAAGCGGAGTAACATCTCCACCAACTGTTGTGTTTCCTTATAAAAAATTACCTTCTGTAATTGGAAAATCAGTACCTGACGATTGGGGAATTGGAGTTACACCAAGTGGATGGATGAGTGCAGAATTGTTTTGTGGATATTTGAAAAATAAATTTCATCCTTATCTTATTAAAGAAAACACAACATTTCCTGTTATTTTATTCATAGATGGTCATAGTAGTCATGTCACTTTAGACGTCAGCAATCTTTGTAGAGAATTAAAAATAATTCTCATTTGTTTTTATACTAATTCAACAAGGATTTTACAACCTGCTGATGTTTCAGTATTTAAGACTATGAAAAGTATGTGGTTGAAGAGTGTGTTAGAATGGAGACAGAATAATCCAACACAGTTATTAACGTTGGCTATAATGGCTCCACTTTTAAAAAATGCACTTGATAAGTTTTCACCGAATGTAGATGCTGTCAAACACGGTTTAAAAGCTTGTGGTCTATATCCTTGGGATCCAAATGCTGTAGATTTTTCAGTGTCTCGGTGCAAAGACTGCAAAATCTGAACAAAACCCTATTCATCGACCATGTGATACCGCAACAGTAACATTTGAAACATATACCAAAATCGTGGGAGAGGATTTATTAAAAGAACTAGAATTATTTTCTTCGCATCTAGTCGGCAGTGAAAATAAGTCAAAAGAATTTTTAATTATTCATCAATTTCTAAAATAATATGAAAAAAATTGTAATCCTATTGAAAATAGCAATAACTTACAGTCAGTCTGCGTTAGATACATACATACTTGAGTATGTCGCATCTCGGTTATAAAAAAGCAAAATTTAGACATAATATATACCCTGTATATATTATGTATATAAAGCGTACGTGATGATGCATAACGAATATAAACAGAGAAAATTCAAAATAAACATAGAATAGGACCTAACTGTATGCAACCCATATGCTTCTGGAGCCTGACAAAACCACTACGACAACATTAGAGAATTTTCATAAGTTTCTAATAGTAAATTCGCATTTTTCTTGTAATTAAACTACATATTTACGATTTTCAGATTTTTCCCTTGACATGTGCTGTAAGACACCGCTTCTTGCCAAATTTCATGATTCTAGGTCAACGGGAAGTACCCTATAGGTTTTGATTCCCTCGTGAAATCACAAAATATGCGACATAAACGGTCATATCTTTTGATCGCGTTGACTTACAAGTTTGATTTTGTTGACAGCTGAAAGAGACCGCAGACTCGAGTATTTGATACAAATTTCAACTTGTTACCTCTACGCGTTCCTGAGAAAAAGGTCTTGACAGACAGACAGACGGACAGACAGACAGACAGACAGACAGACAGACAGACAGACAGACAGACAGACAGACAGACAGACGGACAACAAAGTGATCCTATAAGGGTTCCGTTTTCGGTACGGAACCCTAAAAAGCGACAGGAGAAATTGCAAAAAATCCGAGAGATTGAAGACAAAGAAAATATTGGTGGCAATTAATAAAAAATAATAATAATCATACCTAATGTTAATTATAAATTTATGTTGAATTATTTTTTTTTAACAATAATTAAATATTTTTCCTTTATTAGATAACTGAAAAAAAATGTAAATTTTTCTAATAAATTAGTTCATGATAGTTTTTCATATTTTTTAATTACTTTTATTTATTATAAAGCGTTGACTAATTACTGTAAACCCACTGGACATTCACTACATTCTTATGATCAATAACTATGTTTTTTGAGCAATCAAATATGTATCTTCTTATTTTCTATAAAATTTTTAATTTTTGATTCGAATTATTATTTAAATAGAAAAGTGACGTTTTTTACAATTACTAGCACTACAATAATTCATAAATTCATTTTATACAAGCATGAAATTTATTATTTTCATTGTTCAATGTCTAAAATGACCGATCACTATACTGTTTACCTATATGGTTTAAGATTGCTCCGACTATTTTAGATCTATATTCCTTCTGCATGTCTTCTCCGGGTATGTTTTTGTTGATAATGGGTTCAATATCTTTGATCATGGCATTGAGTGGTAACTTTGTTGTAGGCAAACAAATTTTTGGGCCTAGGGCCTAGCATTTCTACTTTTTCTGGTATGGTAACATCTGTGTAGTTATATAAATATTCATTTGTGAAAGTGATTTAAATAGACATTTTACGGTTAGTTAAGCGCATGTGCGTCCGCTTTGCTTAAAAGGCGGGAATATGTTTCGGGCACATTTTGTTAATTGACACATGCGCATAAAAAAATTTAAACTATGAAAAGGTCTATCGCAACTGCTTGTTTAATTAGGTCTTTGTTTTTTTTTTTTTTAGTCTTTTGATATCTCTGAATTTACGGTTATATTTGTTTTGGAGAAAATTCTTCGCATTACTGTATTCGTTATTAGGTAGAGTCATTCGTAGATCAGTGTCTTCATTCGCTATTCTATTTCGCAGATTATTTATTTTCCAATTCGTAATTTTGATTTCGGTATTGAGAATAGCCTTTCTCAATCGTTTAAGGCACTTATCTAGTATATGCAGGTAATGACGTTCTTGTAGTTCTAATGAGTAGATTTGGTGAATATTATTTACTCTGTTTTGAGAAAACCTGTGAATCATTGAAACATAACAGGAAAATACTCCCATTTAATATAGAAGCCATTTTATGTAGACTTTGTTCGTGACGTCTTTGTTTCTAGAAATTATTAAGTTTTGTTAATTTGTTCATTTATTGAATTTAATTGCATATTTAATTTAAATAATTTTTTATTGTCAATTGTCAAAACGTTAAAAAAAACTGGTGCATTTTAATTTAAACTCTCTGCTTAAATAACTTATTTAGAGGTATGTTCTATTATAATTCTTAAAATAGTATTAAAGAACGAGTTCAATAAGCGCGATTTTTCAGCACGGATCCATGATTAGAATTTCTCTAATGGACATGTGCGAGAAACGCCCTATGAACAAGTTTCTATACTATTTTTTCTATTTTGCGCCCTTTTATGCCATTTCTAAATAAAAAAATCGCCGATACATTTTGAGAAAATTGTATCGCACTCAGCGAGCCATTGACGAACACATATGAGTCCATTATAGACTTCATTTTACACGCAAAATAGAAAAATTGTTTTATTTATGGATTATAACTATGTTTTGTTTCCTTTTAGTCTGCAGCCTATGATTAAGGTGTCAAAAAGCAACCGAAACTTGTAAGGCAAATAAATATAAATGTTATAAAAAAGAACTTTTAATAATATTATCATTGCCAATAAGTACAAAAATTGTTTATATTTTATTATTATCTAAGAGTAAAATAACGAATGATAATAAAAAAATAAAAATATTGGAATAACTGTTGGATTATGTTATTATACCATCTATATAAAACCATAAGATGGTTTACAATATTTGTGGATTTGACCATCTCGATGGTTATTAATTCAATCTTGCTTTGGTAATACTAATTTGGTAATTAAGTAAATAAATATTACCAAAGCAAGACATAATAAAATGCTTTATCACCGAATCTACAAAATTTGTATGTTTGGGTTTTAACCAGTTAACCGGATATGACGGCATATTTCGTACAAAAATTAGGTATTCAAAAACTCTATCCAAAAATGTACAATATTGGACAAACCGCACGGCAGTAAGTACAGACGACTGTAATTACCTTGTTTTAGACTATCTTAACATCGCTTAGCAAAACCGATATTTGACGAGACGAGATGTGACAAGATGTTGACGAGACTAGAAGTAATGATGCAAACGTTTACGAGAGCGAGACTGAAACAAGAGTTAGTTACCCCCGTATTCATAGTCGCTCCTTGAGGAACAAGGCCTCCTTGTTCCTTATTTCCTTGTTCCATTATAACTATCGATTTTGTAAAGTGGTTTTAATCAGAGATACAGGAAAGTCATAAAATCTGGCACAGCAGTGAATGTGTTAATACAACTCCTAATAACATTGCATTCTTATTGGTAAACTGGGTTTAATGACATGGTGACAATGTCTTTTATTGAAAAATTATCATTAAACCCAGTTTACTAACTTAAATGAGAGTTAATAATTGTGTATATGTAAATATATGAAATAAATATACTTTGCTCTAAATATGTTTATATTTATATGATACGGAATATTTTTTATTGTACAATTTATTGTAGAATCTTGGTTAATTCCTATAATCTGTCCGGAAAAAACTTAGTGGCGTTGGTGTCGTTTTTATAAATTTGGTGCATGCGCATTACAATTTCGGACATGCGCATTACAATGGGAGCCAGAGGCGTACTGAAAATAAGTTGAATATATTTCGTGGCGAGTAATAAAATATATTAAAATATATCTAGACAGACAATCATAGATTGTGAGAGATCATATATTTCCTACAAAACGCCACGTTTATTCTTGCCCGTTTATATCAAAGAGGATCCGATCCTCTTTGCTTTTATATGAAAAACTGTAACTATGGCAACATATATTATTTTAAGCGTCGTATTGAATATGCATGCAAACAGCTACGGTACAATGTCTCGTGTGGATTTTATTGGTGGTTTTACCTTGGTTAGATTAGGTTGTCCGCCGCGAAGCGGGAAGATAAATCAAGACAACATACGCGCGGCAGCGCGAACTCTCGGTCCAATGTAGGACAAAGTGACAAGGACCGCTGGTTTTTTATCAAAATTAATTTATCAATACAAAATTCCATTTTAAAATTATTACAATTTCTTTACTTGTGAAACTTCTACTTTTAAAAATGTTGAGGTTATAACCGTTATTTTTCTATAGTGTGTTCCCGCGCAACGCCACTGAGCTGCCACGTTAGTTGCATTTTCTGCCACGTACTGGACGGACAGATTATAGGAATTAACCAATCACTTTTGGCAGTCGTATCAGCCTCAGTACCTTTTCATTGGAAATATTATGAAAAGCAATTGAAAGAAATTACTGTAGACCTGACGTTGACCCCATGTCACCTGAAAAAGGTAAAAGAAAATGGTAAAATAATGTTAATAAATTTTTCCTTTTTATAATATTTACAATGTTCTTCAAATGCTACTGTGCTGTCCAATGGACAATCAATTTTCACATCAATATTTACACTTGTTTAATCAATGAAATCCATGACTCAGTCCACGCGTTCTAAAGGCGCAGGGCCCCCACCAGTCAGGAGACGTTGGTGTTTCATTGTTGTTGTCAACTTTCTTTTTCTGAAATTATTTTTGATAAAATAATTGCATTTTGAAATAGAAAATATCATGCAACAATTCGATTAGATGGGAACAAAATTGTTGTCACTTACTTTTGTTTCTGATTTAGTGCTGTCCCAGCACTTTCTCAATTGTTTGCAGGTATGTGGTGTCCACCCTTTACTTATAAATTTCATCATTACCTTTTTCCATGCTTCAGCTTTTTGTTTCGATATTGACTGAGCTAATAACAGCCTTTTGCGGTTCATGTAATGCACACTTTTTACTTCATCAATAATAACAATTTTAAGGTTATATTTACAATCAGAATGTAATGTTATATTTACAATCAGAATGTATCTAAATGTCCCTAAACAAGGCTTCCTTCTGGAAGGAAGCCTTATTTCACGACTATGAAACGAGGACGCCTCAGAGATTTAAGGAAGCCTTCATCAAGGCGTCCTTATTCCTTAAGTTAAGGAGCGACTATGAATACGGGGGTTAGTCTCCACTAACAAGACCAAGACAGGATTATCTCGCCTTATCTCGCCCCGTGTGAAGCCCTATATATAAAACTGCTGCCCTCAAATATCAAATTTGACGGAGCGGATAGTGAAGGGATACTAATAGTTACAATGCGACACTATCAGAGCAGAGTATAAGTTATCAGTGACACAGCTGCAATTTCACGGAAATGGGTAGATATGGTATTGATGGTGTACTGACCTGTTTGGATAGACCTTCAGAATACAATTTCGTTTTAATCCCAGTTATTTTCATTCAATTTAATATTTGTTTTCTTTAAAAAATATGCGACGAAATTGAATTTTACAAAAATAAAATTGTAGTTTGAAACGATGAATTTGAAATTTCACCAAATTAAACTGACATAAGGCACTAGATTAGAAGGACAATCATAAGCTTATTTTGGTGACTAAAGTTTTAAATGTTTTTGAGCATAAAAAACGTGTGCTGTCAGGGAACCCCCGTGAAGAACGAATGAGTGCCCCACGATTCTTTTAACTGCCAATATAATTCGAAAAAAAATTTGTATACTATTTTTTATTTTGTATCATATTTTCAATGCGAATTATGTAAAATATGGAAACAAATCAAGATGGAAAGAGAGAGCACGAGAGTGATAGTACATATGCCTGCTCATAGACAGATGGATTAATGAGACATTGGATGAATGAGAAAGCATATGTAGGGGTAAACGTATCAAAAATCTTACATTTTGTCTAGAATCTACCGTAAGCCCCTTAACTTTGTTCCAAAAAAGAATATTAAAGCAATTTTAAAGCTGGAATTTACGAACCTGTTCCGTCATCCAAAAGAAATATCCACTATTAGAAAACTTTTACACCTTACAGAACAAAATTCATAATTCATAACTTACTATCTGCTACTAGAACAAACTTTTATAAAAATAAATTAGATAAGTCCGCCAATAAACAAAGAACTTTTTGTAAAACAATATGAACTGGTAAATAAATCGCAAAGGAAACAAGACATTTATATTAAAAATAGCGATAAAATTGTAAAAGATCCAGATCCAGATACAGTAGCTTCTTTCTATCTTTAGTAATTTCATTAAGGCCCCACCTGAAAGCAATACGGATTTACTGTATAAATCTGCAAAATGACCATCTATTCCGTAATAACCAGTCTATATATCTAGCAGATTTCACTCCCAACGAAATGGTAATGAGACTCGAATTGAAATAAAAATTAAAATAAAACTCGTAGCCCGCATTCAATTCCTGGAAACATTATTAAGTAATTTCAATATAAATGATTGAACCTATTAGAAATATTATTAACTGTTTGTTTTCTATTACAAAGGTACCAGTGGTTTTACGAACTTCTAGAGTTATTCCAGTATACAAAAACTACGGGCCAATATCATTGGTGTCAGAAATGGCAAAGATTTTAGAATACTCTAAGATGATAAACATAACGACTTGATTCAAAGCAAAGTTAAAGTGAGTGGCGTGATGGGCACCATTGCAAAGAGGAAGTGGGCATGGGCATGACATATCGTCAATGAACGCGAAGCGTTGGACCAGGAGAGTTTTGCAGTGGAGACCCAGAGTTGACACCCGAAGACGAGGCCGATCACAAAACCGTTGGGTAGACGACGTCATACAACACAGTGGATGGATGAGACGGGTAAAAGACCGCCAGGATTGGAGAAGAAGGGAAGAGGCGCATATCCAGGAATGGAGCACGAAAAGGCCACCATGATGATGATGTCATATGGACTAATGCCTTTCGTTATGAAACATAATCTAATTGCCAAAGGACAATATGAATTTTGTAAAAACATATTTACCACTACAGCATTAAAAGAAGTTTACAATAAAATCGTTTACGAGGTTGAAGGTACTTTCCCGGTGGGTGTTTTCCGCCACCTGTCAAAAGCATTTAACTGTATCTCTCGCTATGCACTATTACAGAAGACTCATTAGAGGTAAGACTGGCGACAGTATTTGGACAACAGGGTACAATAAACCAACATCGACTAGGTGAAGAAGATTAGACTATCAAAGGCCAGTGTAGTTAACTTGAAGACCTGTAGTTAACCTCAAGAAAGTATTTTAGCTCCGATGTTGTTTTCTCTATATACAAAGGATATGATTAAATATATTGGACAAAAGCACTGCAGCGCTCTCTACTCCTATTACACGCACTGTATATTCTCGGAAGGATCTTTGGCAGAAACCACTTAGAAACAAATACTACATTAGAAAAGCTTTAGAAATGGTTCAGAGCTAATAACTTATTTCTTAATAACAGAAAAACAAACAATGTAGTGCTTCAGTCTAGACGGAGAAACCCTTAAAATGATATTTAACATAAGATTGGTGACTGTATATTCCATTGAAGTCAAATTTCTTGTTATGTATCGAGTAGAGCATTTAAAATATAATACAACTTTAGAACAAACGATTAAAACGATACACAGTAAGGCGTTTTTGTTAAGACAATTGCGTCAAACAGTGGGAGGAGGTAGTCTTCTACCTATAACATTTCTATCTACCTATAATATTGTAGCACTTCAACCTATAATATTGTAGCTAAATTTGAGAAAAACTTATAGAGCTTTTTTGCACACAAAAGGTTTCTCCGATCACTAACTGGCATCAGAACAATATTATCCTGCAGACCCTACTTCAAACAGTTAAAAATTCTTACTGTATCATATACATACATTTAGGTAGCAGCCTCTTTTATATTTAAAAATAGACACATAATTGGTACCAATGAGGGTTGTCAGGCGTAGATGATACGGAATTTCCTATATCTAAGAACTGTTAAAAGCAACTTAAACATTTCCAAAGAAGTCCCCATATATATATATATATATATATACATATATATATATATATATATATATATACATATATATATATATATATATATATATATATATATATATATATAATATATATATATATATATATATATATATATATATATATATATATGTATATATATATATATAATCACCATACCTAACGTAATCCAATACTTGAAGAAGCTTGAAATTGTCTCTATTATCTCTAATAGATTAATGCTACTACAGCATTACCTGTACCTGTCATGTGTTATCTTATCCAGTTTGGTCTAGTTTTGTCCAGTCTAATCTTGTCTACTTTAGTCTAGACTTATCCAGTCTTTCCTAGATAGCCTCCTTCATATTTGTCTAGTCTTGTCTCCTTTTGACAAGTTTTGTCTAGTCTTATCTAGTGTGATCTTGTCCAGTTTTCTTTAATCTAGCCTTGTTTAGTTTTGTCTTATCTAGTTTTATCCACAGAGTCTAAGAATGCAGTATTGTTTAGTTTTATCTTGTATTATATTGTCTTCTGTAGTCTTGTCTAGCCTTATATATTGTTGTCTAGTGTTATCTTATCTAGCCTGGTCTAGTTTTGGCTACACTTGTGTAATCTTGGTTAGTATTATCTTGCCTTGTCTAGCCCTGTCTAGTTTGGTCTACACTTATCCAATTTTGTCTAGATTGTCTTGTTCAGTTTTGTCTAGTCTTGTCTGGTCTTGACAAGTTTTGTCTAGTCTTATCTCTAGTCTGATTTTTTCCAGTCTATTTTTGCCTTGTTTAGTCCTGCCTTATCTAGTTTTATTCTCAGAGTCTAAAAATACAGTATTGTATAGTTTTATCTTATCAACTATTGGACAGTCTTCTATAGTCTTGTCTAGCATTATCTATCATCTCGTGTTATCTTATCTACTCTTTTCAAGTCTTCTTTAATCTTGTTTAGTCTTCTCTTGCCTTGTCTAGTCTTCTGTAGTTTAATCTAGAAATATTCAGTATTCTATTGATTGTCTTGTTCAGTTTTGTCTAGTCTTGTCTCGTTTTGACAAGTAATTGAAGCATTGAGCGCATAAGCGGACTAACTCCAACACAGATAAAACTGAGTCATTTGATTTTTAGTCCAGTATTATATACAGACAATATAAAAAAAAACTTTTAATGCAAAAACTCCTTTTATAGTTTCTATAATCTACTTTTGATTAGAAAAATGTGGGTTAATCACTTTTGCTAGATGCACGCGATTCAATAAAGTACATTAATGCCACTAACGCAGAAAAATTGTGACTTGGGCTGCTTTTACGCTATAATATAATCCTGATACCTCATACCAGAGTCTGTATTAAATGTATTAATCTTTATATTAACTTATTAACTTTTTTGTTAAGTTAAGTTAATTATCTTCTTTTTAGGGTTCCGTACCGAAAACGGAACCCTTATGGGATCACTTTGTTGTCCGTCTGTCTGTCTGTCTGTCTATCTGTATGTCAAGAACATTCTTCTCAGGAACGCGTAGAGGTAACAAGTTGAAATTTGTGTCAAATACTCGGGTCTGCGGTCTCTTTCAGCTGTGAAAAAATCAAACTTGTAAGTCAACGCGATCAAAAGATATGACCGTTTATGTCTTGTGCGATTTCACAAGGGAATCAAAACCTATAGGGTACTTCCCGTTGACCTACAATCATGAAATTTGGCAAGAAGCGGTTTCTTACAACACATGTAAAGGGACAAATCTGAAAACCGTAAATATGTAGTTTAATTAGAAGAAAAATGCGAATTTACTATTAGAAACTTATGAAAATACACTAATGTTGTGGTAGTGGTATTGTCAGGCTCCGGAAGCATATGGGTTGCATACAATTAGGTCCTACTCGGTTAGGTCCGAAGGTTAAAAAGTATGTGTTGGCACCAAGCTGTTTATTCTGAATTTTCTTTGTTTATATTCGTTATGCATTTCATCACGTACGCTCTATATACATAATATATACAGGCTATATATTATGTCTAAATTTTGCTTGTTTATAACCGACATGCGACATACTCAAGTCCCGTAACATCCTGTATATATTATATTTCTTTTCTTTATAATCTACATATACTTAAATCACGTACGCCCTATATTTTTTGGTAATCAATTGCCCAAAAAGCAGTCAATTGAACAACTGAATGTTAAGAGTATCGAAATAGATCTAGAAATAGTTAATATATTAGTTTATATTAGATCTAGAAATAGTTAGTTCTTAATGTAAGTTAGTGAATAAGTGTAATACTAAAATAAAGTTTTCTTTTTATAAGTTTAAAAATATTCGCGTTATTTAAAAAAATACCCTATATACCTTTATACGGGGTATATAGGTATACAGTAAAATTGAGCAGTAAAAACAAATAGTGAAGTTCCAGAACCCCTAAACACTCATAGTGAATGGGAGATGTATGGTAATAAAATATAGGGTAGAATTCCATCGTACGACAGCGACATCTTGAGGTTATGCTTGCAGCGGTACTAAGATGGTCGTGATATCAGGAGGGCCACTTGTCAAGTTAACTGAATGTGCTTGCTACGTCCTGCACAAAAAAAAGATACCTTACTTACAAGTTTGTACGGAATCCTCGGTTCGCGAGTTACAACCCGCACTAGGCCGTTTTTTTAGTTTGTTTTAGCTTGTCCCACATGTATTATTGACATTCATCGAGAAATATACTTGAATTTGAAAATAATGGACAAATAAGACAGAGGTGTTTATTTTGCTGCCTACCGTCGCGTTATGACAAAGTTGCACGTGCTTAGAGTAGACTATAGTTACACTCAGGGATGGGCTGCCAAAATTTGAACAACCGGCTCGCTATTATTTCGAAAATAAAACGGTAAGTGCGTACATTGTCTTATTTTATTGTTCTACAGTTTATATAATATATATATATATATATATATATATATATATATATATATATATATATATATATATATATATATATATATATATTATATTATATTATAGAGTAGACTATAGTTACACTCAGGGATGGGCTGCCAAAATTTGAACAACCGGCTCGCTATTATTTCGAAAATAAAATGTAAGTGCGTACATTGTCTTCATTTATTGTTCTACAGTTTATATAATATATATATATATATATATATATATATATATATATATATATATATATATATACAACAATGAGTGAAGACAATGTACTAACGTAACCTAACCTGTGATTGTGGTTCATCCAAGATGTAACAAAAGGAATGTCATCGAAATTTGCTATTGGTTTCCCTAATAAATATATTGTCATTAAATATATGTTCCACAGTAAGGCTGGTTCTTAATTTTGATGTCATTAAATTCATAAGGCTAAAACCTCTCTCAGCTTCTGAACTGCTAGTAGCAATTGTGCACGCTATTCTTTTTTTTTAGCCCTTAAAATTGAATTAGGTAACTGAACATTTTTCAGTTATATGTTTGTGTCTTAAAGTCACGAAAATCATTAACATATACTTGAAACTTTAAAATTTCACATAATTTTCTAAACATTTTTAGGGGTAATTTACCAAGCGGCTCGCCGAGTTTCAAAAACTGGCTCGCGCGAGCCGGACCGAGCCAGCTCCAGCCCACCACTGGTTACACTATTGGTAATTAATTTCTAATAAATACAGATAATAGAAAATATGTTATTATTCTTCCCTGAGAAGCCATTATTAAGTTTTAACTTAATAATTATTATATTCATTTGATCATTAATTTTTAATACATATAAATAACATCAAATATTTTATGGTTGTTTCTTGAAAAGCTATTAAGTTTTAACCAGTAATATAGATTGTCCAACTGGTGCTTTATTGGATTTGGGATAAGCATAAGTTACTACCAGCACGATATATTCAAGTAATGTTAAAAGTTTGAAAAATCCCTGCAAAGCTCCCAATGTGGAAATTACTACTTTTTACGGCATATATGCAAAGTTTCGCGAAACTGCAACACTATCCGCTGTACACTGGAGGCCATTTGGGAAACCGAAACTGAAATGAGGACAATGTTTATGCGGCTTCGGTACACCTACAACTGCAACGCTGCTCCCCCCTTTCGTTAATAAAATTAAACTGGCCGTTCATATTTGATAAAATAATCGATATGGGAATTCCCGCCCGCAAAAGTTTGAAATACTTTAAGCCGCGGGCTATACTACCACATAATGCAGAAACGGTTCTACGGATACAAAGCGATATGATCAATATAATCTGCTTCCAAACTTATCTTTATAAGAAAACACAATTTTAATTTTCTCTTTGTATAAATTACCTTAGTTACGCCATGCTCCAACTTTTATTCGCAATTCTTAATCCTACAGCGCAAAATGAATTCTCTTTAACAATAGAGAAAGAAAATGTGCATTGAGGTAACATGGACCATGAGATCCCGTCTTTAATATTTTGTTATTTAACCTTTTTTCAAAATTGTTTTCTCTGGCATATTAAAGGGGCATGTATTTTTTTATTTTTGGATTTTAACTTTTTCGAGCGTGCATATTTTAATGTATAATAGGATGTGAGTGCTGAGAGTATATAAAAAAATTGCATAAAAAGGCAATAAAGCTATTTATATTACAATGTGCACAGGGAAAAGCTTAAAATCGAAAAACCAACAAAGTAAATTCCAATGAAAACATTTGAATCGATATGTTTCTATTAGTTAGTTAAACATAAATTTTAAAATAAAACCGCTTTATGCATATTGTTGAAACCGTAAATAATTGAATAAACAGGTAAAAATCGATAGAAGTAATTTGAAGGTGGTTATCGATTTTCGTGTCGTATGCACAGCTGGTGCCATCTAACGACGGGTTGCTTAAAAGCTCGGTTTTAACATCTGCAGAAAATGATATAATGAAACAGAGGAGCAGCGATTTCTACAGGCGTAAACGTTGCCTGTAATTTGCTGAATCCTGTAAATCATTGATTCATAGTCCTATTCAGAGACAAGTATCTAAAGAGAGATGCGACACTCACTAAGGAATTTCTGTGACAGAAGTTTGCGCTAACTGTGAATGATACTTGGAACTAACTATAGGCGGGTTATATGAATGTTTTATTAAATATATGCGATAATATAATTTATTTAAAATTGGGTTAAAATTAAAAACAATTTGTTAATTATGTTTTTTACATATACTAATAAGATACTAAATATGTATTTACATTAAAAAATATATATAAAACTTTGTAGAGGGTCATCCTTCATATTACTTTCAAAACCAGGAACAACACATCGGAAATATATGGAATCTATTGTCTGAAAATAAGGGATATGATGGTAATAAACCAATCATGTTTAATATAGTAAAAACATACACACTTACCTTTTAATCTAGATTATAACTAATGTACAGAGAATTATTTTCAAGAGTCTTGCACTAATAATGTCCTGCAGAGACGATATATTCTTCGATGTGGTGGCAGGAAAAGAGTATATTTGTTTTGGGTGAAGAACTTTGTTTTGGGTTTGTTACCATCTTATATTGTTAACACATGTTCCAATCCCTCTCATATTGAGACACCCGCGCTTTTAGGGTCGGATCTCAAGGGTAGTTTATATTACTACCATGGCTGTAAAATTCCTTAACCGCATATATAACACTTCACACAATCGACAAAATATAACGAATGAATATTTGACACATTGGCGACATCATCTTTAAACTGATTGACTTTAGATACTTGTCGCTGGTTGACATTTTGCTAATATAAATGTAAACAACACTAGTTATTTACTAGAGATTTTAGGTGCTCAGTGCCATCTATCAGTTAATTTAAGCGACCAAGCCATCTATAATAAGTACTTCGAATTAAAACTTCTATCACAAATTTTCCCATAAGAGTGCCATACCCCTGGTCCTATTATTTAAAACTGATTATTAGAATAGACAGGCTTTTTTCTTTTTCAAAACAAGTTTAAAAATCCAAAATATATCTAGTTCCAAGCAAATAGAATTCCCTATACAAACAAATGTTTAAGAATAGTTTTTAATTGTTTACTTGATATTCTTTTAAGACTCTCTCCAGACCAGAGTTTCCCAAACTAGGGGTCGCGACTTATTGGTGATAGGCGTGATAATATCCTGAATATAGGTAAATATAAAGGGTCTTCCAATAAGAGGTTTTATTTTTAATAGCCAGCCATTTTAGCAGTTGCCATGAGTCAACCTGTAACTACTTAACAGATGACAAGTAAAAACTACGCTATTAAAAATGGTGAAATATTCGCGGTCACAGTTCGCAAAACTAAAGCATTTCGCCAGCAATTGCGAAACTGGTGGAAAAGTTTGAGCTTTTGGGACAAGTTAGTGATGTGAAGAACCGAACTTGTGCACGTTGCTCAAGAACGGAGAATATTGCTGTTATAGCCCATAGTGTTGAGGAAAATCCAGGATTGTCCATTTCTTATCCATCTTTGGAATTGGACATTCCTCCAACGACATTGCACCGTATTTTGCATAAAGAGGTCTTAAAGCTTTAAAGTTCAGTTAACACAAGAATTCACGCCTACAGACCATCTACCTACAGACACCAACAACGTATTTGCTGATTGGGTCAATGAAATACAAGTGAAATACTTTCATTGAAAAATCATCTTGAGTGTTGAGGACCATTTACACCTCGGAGGCTACGTTAACAAGCAGAATTGTTGCATTTGTTTCTCTGTCCCAAGAATTATGGTTGAAAAATCTCTCTATCCTCAACGTGCGACGGTTTGGGGCGGTTTCTGGTCCGGCGGGTCATTGGACCTTACTTTTTCGGAAAGGAGGCTGTAGCAACAGTTACGGTAAATAGATTGCGCCATCGAACGATGATTAATTATTTTTATGGCCGGAATTGGAAGATGTTTATGTGGACGACATTTATTTTCCACAAAACGGCGCTACGTGCCACACAAGTAACGATATCATCTCTCATTTGCGTAAAAAGATTCCTGACCGTGTGCATTCTCGAAGAAGCGATTACAATTGAACACCTCTAGACTTTTTTCTTTGGGGCTAGGTGAAAGATAAAGTATATGTCAATGGCCAAATATCGATTCAAGATATTAAAGATGAAATTCGTGAAGTTATCGACCTACAGCCGCAAATGTGCAAACTGGTGATGGAAAATTTCATGAAAATAATATGATCCTGCAAGTGTAGATGTAGCGGCCATTTAGCTACTATTGTTTGTCATAATTAATGGCATACCCTCCTATTCACAATTAAATAAACATCCGATGATTTCGCTAAAAAATACTCGTACTTTTAACACACCAAAAGGAAACCTCTTATTGGAAGAGCCTGTATATTCAAAGGTAAAATTAAATTATTCCTTTGACAATGCCATAGATTTTAAACGGCTTTGAATGGCAAATACAGTTCTACTAATGTACAATAATAAACACATTTTATTTATTTATTTACAATGGGCTCCACTCCGTTTAGTGCCCGGGATCTCAACATTTGAAAGGAGAAGCTGATCAATAGATAAGAGCAGTTTATATGGGGCACATATACTGTAAGGCTAGGTTGGAGCTGCTGCAGGGTCTAACTCCGTTGCGTCTTGTCGTGAAGGCGTCCGCTAGATCGGCGATTGTAAGATTCAGCAAGGAAGGAATAGGAAGAGCCAGAATAATCGGCGACCTAAACACCAAACGGAGACCAGAACGCCAAAATAGGAAAGGAAGTGGAATACGAACCAACCATAGGCAAACACAGCCTCCATGATGAATCCAATGACAACGGAAAAAGGATAATAGATTTCGCAACAAGTAAAAACATGATAATTAGCTCAACGTACTTCCCACACCGTAACATACATAAACAAACAGGGATATCCCCGGACAGCAGAACGGCCAACCAAATCGACCACCTGATCATCGGTCAAAGAAACGCATCCAGCAAGCGTGATATCAGAACCTACAGAGAAGCAAATATTGTATGTATTGAATCCCCAGGAGTCCCAAACAATATATCACCTAGAAGAACTGAAGGAAGAAACAACACTAACACCTTTTCAAAATAACATAGCAGAAGTACTACAGAAACAGAAAGAGAAGATATACATCCGACTACAGAGGGCCACATACGAGGATGACAGAAAAGCAACTGATAAACTGCTACGAAGAAAGAAAAGAGCGACCATTAACAAGACACCGCTACAAATATAGGAGTACTTTAAGAACAACGACACCAGGAAAGCATGCAGGCAAATAAATATATTCAAGAAAGGTTTCCAGCCAAGCACTAGCCTATGCCGAGACGAGACAGGTGTTGTGAGGTTTTTGTGTGGGGCTGCCACCAATGTTGTGAAGGGGGTTATGGTGTGAACCACCGCCGACTTCAATGTTGAGAGGGAAGGACTGCGGGCCAACAATTCTTCGGACTCGGAGATATATTTAAATATCTCGGGATCTTGTAATGTAATGTTCACCGAGATTCGCAAGGCACGTAGTTTGTCGAATAATAGTCGAGTTGGTTGTAGCAATTTAATTAAACAATACTACAACGAAATAACTTAAGACTTAAGAACTTATAGCTTACCACTCTACTCTCTTTTCTCTTACTTCTTACCTCTTACTTTCAACTGGGGAATGGTATTTATACCATCCCTAGTATAATATATCTGTAAGAGCGGTTAAATCATCCCACTAATTCAAATAATGGGGAGATTGAATTTTCTTTGCTCCTCCTTTGAACAATCGAGGCTTAAATTCTCTAAATCCCTTAAAATGTCTGGTTAATCTCTATAAGAAGGTTTTTATAGGCTTTCGCACGTTTTTTAATATGTTTGGGGGAGGTAGATTTTAGCGTGGTAATAAAAACCCTTTGTTTCTGGACAACTATAAAACTATAAAACAATTGCAATTATCCAAAATGTGGGACAAAGGGCACGATTTAGAATGTGTGCTAATCGCACACAGGACAATACATACGACAATACGGAAAAGAAACAGAAAAACATCGGAGGTAGAAACAATATTTCGAGGAACTCCTAAACCCAAACAGTAACCAGAATCCAACCAACAAAGACCAGAGAGTACTCGAACACACAGCAGACGAACTAGAGGAGAACAGCGACCCCGCACTGAAGAAGAGGTAGGAAAAGCAATCAAGTTGCTAAACAACAGCAAATCACCAGGTATAGACAACATTCCGTCAGAATTAATAAAATATGGAAGACCATAACTAGCGAAAGCTTTAACGGACCTAATCAAAGAAATATGGAGAAACGAAAAAATGCCGAACGAATGAAGAACCCAGCATCATTTGTCCAGTCCACAAAAAAGGAGACATGCTAGAATGTAAAAATTATGGGGGAATATCCCTACTAAGCACAACATATAAAGTACTCACAACCATCCTCCGAAACAAACTAGAACCACTAGTCGAAAACCACATTGGCGAATACCAAGCGGGTTTTAGACCAGGAAGATCGACCACAGACCAATTAAGTAAAACGAGTTCTGGAGAAATGGGAATATGACATTGACGTGTACCAACTGTACGTGGACTTCAGACAGGCATACGACAGCATAAACAGAGAAAATCTCTGCTGTATCACGCTAGAGTTTAACATACCACGAAAATTAGTAAGGCTAACAAGACTAACAATGGAGAACTGTGAAGCCGGGTGTAGATACAAGGAAATCTAACAGATCCATTTAAAATAAACCAAGGTCTCAAGCAGGGAGATGGACTCGCCCCAATTCTCTTTAATCTAGCATTAGAATACACAGTAAGGAAACCAGGGTAGACCACCCAAATCCACCCAACTAGCAGGATATACAGATGACATAAACATACTCGGAAGAATCCTAACTTCAATGAAAGAAACCTGCATACAACTAGAAGGCGCGGCTGAAGAAGTGGGCTTAAAAGTGAATGATAAAACCAAAGTATTAATGCAGACCCGAAGCAATAAGAGTAGAGGCCAGAACATGACAATAGGCGACCAAAACTTTGAGGTGGTCAATGACTTCACCTACCTAGGCTGTAACATATCCAGCAAACGGGACGAGATGAAGAAAATCCAACGAAGAATAAGTAAGGCCAATAAAGTATACTACCACATTTTGTACATAATCAGATCAGGAAATGTCCACCGGAAATCAAACCTGGAACTGAAAACAAAAAAATAATACTCCCAGTGTTATGTTATGGAAGCGAGACCTGTACGCTATCACAAACAGCGGAAAAAATGGTGAACGCATTCGAAAGAAAGATATTACACAGAATATATGGACCGGTCCAAGAAAACGAACAGTGGAAAATAAGATACAACCACGAGATCTACCAGCTCATTCGCAGAAGCAGACCTAGCAATAACAATAAGATTACAAAGACAATTGAGATAGGCCGGGCATTTACAAAGGATGGAAGAGTCAAGAGTAGTTTGAGAAGGTAAAAGACCGGTTGGAAGACCAGGGACGAGATGGGCAGACAAAATCCAGGGGGACGGTCAATCCATGCCCGGAACACCAAACTGGAGAAAGGCGGCGGAGGACAGGTATTTCTGGAGGAAGGCCAAAGCCCGATTTGGGGTGTAGCGCCATTGGATGGATGGAAAATAATGGGCACAGCGGCGCTGCCAAAATCCCCTAGCTGGAAGTAACAAAAGACGAAATGATATGCAAACACCATTTCGAGAAAAACTACACAGCAATGTATAGCAGTAAAGCCGAATGGAGTGATGAATGCTAAGAATATCAAATTGAGCAAAGTGCTAACGAGTTGCAAAGCGCTACAGATGGCCGAAGGCGAAGCAAGAGACTGGTTCAGGAGTATTTAGACCTCGTACCAAGTACTTCGAATCCATGGGATTCTACCTAAGTATGTTCCAATAAGACGTACAAGCAAAATAAAGATGTGCACAATTTAACCACTACAGGAACTATCATAAAACAAATTGCTATCCCGTCAGATATTCCACCTGACATCAAGGCTATTAGCTCATACAACATCAGATCCAAATCGGTATGAGAATGAGCGGGTACCAGGACACACTAGTATCGAGGAAAATGAAGAAGCCGATCACCTAGCAAACAAGTAATTCCATTATAGGTCTAGAACCCTTTTGCGATTTGAGTATAAACACCATCCACAAAAGTTTAGATGAAGAAATAAGGAAATAATGGATGAATGCCTGGAAAGTACATCCACGGCTAAGAAAATCCAAAGAAGTGCTGGGATCTTTTAACCGGAGAAGCTTGTCTGAAACTAAACAGGAACAGGCTTAGAATTCTAATAGGAGTCCTGATGGGACACTGCAGACTTAGAAAACATCTCAAGATCCTAGGCCTAGAGGAAGAAGATAATTTGCAGATTTTGCAGCTCAGGAGAAGAAACCCCCATACATCTGCGCGAGGACTGCGTAGCACTTTTCCGTAAGAGACAGATGTACCTTGGGATCCACTGCTTGAATGAAGAGAATATGCAATCCTTGAATCTTACCCAGATCCTGAAATTCTTAAAGGATTCAGGACTGGGAGACGCGCTCTAAAGGGGTAAAGTATATAAACGATTAGAGGAAAAGGGTTGGGTATAATAGATCTATAAAGGTCGCAGTACAAGTCAACTTCGAAATCTACCATCTACATCTAGGCTATATTATTGTAGGATAAGTTAGACAATTTCCAATTTGTTCTTTTCTACATTGAAAAGCCGAAAATTAATGATAATTGAAAGAAAATAAAAAATACAATTCATTGTGATTTCAAAGTATTGCTAATATACAAGAAATATATTATTATAACAGAAATTAATTAAGGAATTAATTAATTAAAAGTTTATAAAATATTACAAGTTGTTTTTTTAAGATTAACATACTGAACTGATAACCTTTCATGTTGTGTCTGGAATAACTGTCCTATTCACATTTACAAAATATTGATCTAAACTTTTGAACTTTTCAATGATTTGACACTAAAAATAACTCAAAAATAAAGATAAATTTATTTATTTCGATGACTTCAACTCTTTGTGCACGCTATTATCGCATCGTGCAAATAGGTTTCTTAAATATTTAAATTCGCGCTTCCTTATTCATCAAAGTTTACAAAAAATTTCCTTTCGTTTGATCAAGACATTCTCTATTGCGTTACTTCTCAAAGTTATGGATGTAGCTTTAGAGTTTGATAAACTTTAAATTATGTATTGTGAACGAAACGACTATTATATTACTATTTTAATAATTAATATTAATAGGAGACTTCCGTATCACATTTATTAATAAATATTAACACGTTTTCAGTATACCAGTCGCATGCAAATTAATTTGTTCCCCGTTTAAAACCAATAATTTTAAAATACAAATTTGGCAATATTGATGGCATAAACGCTTCACTCGTCGTAAATAATTCCACAGCCGGTTTTATTGCACATAGGTTCGAAACTAAATATTCCTGTGACATTTTAATGGTGTAATTTGGCAAGTTTGCCGAAGACGCGGAGCTCTTCGGCGTATTGCGAAATACAGTTCTAATGTTATTATGTAATGATGGTTACTTGATCCGCCTCATCATGTAACCATAGATTATAAGCAGCAACTCTATCTGCGAAATACGCTAGCAAGCTCAAATATTTAGAGTGCCGAGGGAATACTTAGATATTTAGCCAGCGAACTAAATGGGTTAGTAAATATTAGCGACTATTAGGATAATAATCGTTCGTCGGTAATTTTTCTATATTACGACGGAGTAAAGAAAAACAACTATTAATAGAATTTTTGTCCTAGGATAGGTTTATTGAGTCGCTTAAGTTGGGCCAGGGTAGGTTGTAGAAATTAACACATCAAATTTAATTAAATATAGATTTAACAACACTTTGAAATATTCTGTAAATACCAAGTATAGATCAATCAAATGTAATTTACGTGTTATGTAATATGACCAAACTGTCGCTCTATTGTTCCATATTCTGCGCTCTACCTATTCTAACTATGTTAATTAATGAACTGGATATAACATATATAACGAGAATTAATTTAACTATACAAGTTTCCTCTCACTCTAGTTGCGATTTTATAGTTTTATTTATCTATATCTGTTTGTCTAGTTTTATCTACTTCTTCTTCTTTACGTGCCATGTCCTCCAAAGACGTCGGCGATCATCATAATGATTTTTATTTTATTTTATAGTAGAACTGACACCATACATACTACTCTCTCAGGTTTTATCTACTTAGCTTTCTCTATTTAGTCTTGCCTGTCTAGTCTAGTATGTCTAATATTTTCAGTCTAGTCAATATTCTCCGTTTTTAAGTTCAAATCAGGATCTGCTGAGATTACAGAACAGCGCCCAGAGAGGCACTGCAAGCGATCGCGGGGATAGCTAAAATTGAACTAATGGCACAAGAAAGAACCTGCATTTACGGACAAAAACAAAACGAAGCTTGAGATCAAAGCAAACACGTTAGGGAAGTGGGAGGACAGATGGATAAAGGAGCCCGGATCGGCGGCATGGACAAAAAGATTAACTTCCGATCTGGAAAAATGGGTCAATAGGAAATATAGAAACCTAGATTACTATAATACACAGATACTTAACAACAATAGGGATTTTAGAGCATATTTAGGCGATTTAGGATCATTAGTGGGGAAAACTGTGAGATGTGCAATTTAAAAGAGGATAATTAGTATACCTATTTTGTATGGTGGGCAAAGGAAAGGAAGAAAATGGAAACAAAAAGAAAGTACGAACTTACACCGGAGAACATCGTCCACTTTTGCTGGAAAATACAGAAAACTAGGATTAAAAGAGCAAACAGCAGCCTAGGATAAATGAAGGAAAACACACTGAAGCAATTTCTGATGATATTACAGGTGCGGGGTATCATAAAAATGTATGTAATGATGTATATATTTAAAACATTTTTTTATGTAAATGAAAAAAATCCATTTTGTCCAGCCGTGTTTCAAGAGCATTCTAATTTTGTCTGTCAAGTCAATCTTGACTTGTTTGTCTATTTATCTCTAATCGGGTTATATAATATTGTCCATTTACTCATACCATAGTCTTGTATATCGAATCTCCTTTCTCTTCTTAGTCTTCTTCCTAAATAACTTATTTAAACTTGTCTCTTTAGCCTAGGCCAAGGTCGGCAATTAGTTTTAAGTAAAGAGCCTTTTTCTTAAAAATATATAACAATAGAGCAGCAGGAATGATAGTATAAAAATGATAAATAATAACGTTTTAATTATTTTATACATTAATTTGTTTTCGCGTATCATTTTATAATCAATTTCCTTCCTTTCCTTTGCCCACCATACAAAAAATTGGTGGATCTGTGTAGGACTTTTGGGTTGCTCATGAAGTCTACAGCCTTTAAATACTTGTCAAGAAAGAAGAAGACTTGGATTTCACATAATACCAACCTGGGTGAATTCCAGACAGAACATGGCCATTTCACGAAAATCTCAAAAGGAAATACAAAACGTGAAGGTACTAAGAAGCGCCAATCTGGACTCAGACCAATAACTCTCAAAGATCAAAATAAGACTCTAGCCTAGGAATACTAGATTACACAGAACCTTCAAAATAGTAACATTTGACGTAGAGCAGCTTAAGAACAGGCACGAAGTAAGTCGAGACTGAACAATACAAATCTATACAGCTGGGACTAACTGAAGGAGACTCTTGTCTAGGTTGCCAATGACCTCGCCCCTCTCGCTAGAAGGAAGCATCTGTGGTGGACTGAAGACTGTGACAATGCAATAGCCCAAAGACAGACAACCTGGGTGAAGTGAAATTCTAGAAAGACTAAGGAAAATTGCACATAAATTTTTGGAACAAAGAAAGGTTCTAGCCAAGATAATTACTAACCCAAACTAACCCAAATCGAAGAGAGCTTTGCTAGGAATAACTCCAGAGATTTCTTTGGAACCTTCAAGCAGACACTCAGAAAATACGCTCCGCCAAGCCTTCACTTCAGAGACTCACAAGGCAAACTGGCTTTTAACGACAAGGACAATTGCCACCTTTTAGCGCAGTACTTTAAAAATCTATTCAACTGCGATCCACCCAACGAAGACTTCGACTATAAACAAACCACACCAAACCCGGATTCGCTGCCCCCTTCATTGAAAGAAGTTGGTCACATAACTCTTTGCTCAGATTGTAAATCAAAATAAGTCTGGTCTTAAAAAAACTGGAACTGGGAATAAAAAGGATCAATTTATATTTGGAGCATGGAATAGATTTCCTAAAGTTACAACCAATTTGCAAAAACTCTTTATAATAAAAACTTAAAAGTATAATAAGGGCCCAGTTCAACGACGCTAGCCTTAAAAGTTGAAAACTAGAGACTTCAAATTACGAACCTGACACAAAACAACTATAATAACGTACAATATACAACGCCCGTTATATATTAAAATATGAATTCTCGAAAAAAAGTTAAAAATCATGAGGTCTGGAGAAATCTAAAAAAATTACATGCCCCAATGTGCCAAATAAAACAATTTTATAAAAAAAGTCAGGCCTGAGGAGGTAAATAAACCTAAAATAAATATTTATGAAAGGGCTCACTCAATTTACATAAAAGAGCCGATTGCGGATCGCGAGCCGCGGGTTGCCGAAACTGGTCTAGTCTAACTAGTCTTGTTTGTCTTGTTTTGTTTGTCATGTTTTCCTATACTATTGTCTGTCTATCTACCCTTGTGTGTCTAGACCTACTAATATAGTTGTTACCCAAAACTCCATGATTTCTTCCAATATGGCCTAGCAAAACAAACAAAAGCCCAGAAACAAAAAGATTGTACACCCCTGCTATAAATATTTAAAAAATCTTGATAGTACAATGAAGATCTCTTTTGAAGAGCTCTTTTCATCTCTTGACTAGTCTGGTATGTCTAAAATTGTCAGTCTATTATGTTTCTGGAGCCTTCTAATTGTACCTGTCTATCTAGTCTTGTATACTTTTACTTGTCTAGTCTAAGTTTTTATCTAATGTTGCCTATTTAGTCTTAGATTTCCAGTCTTGTCTATATAATCTCCTTTCTCTTCATAGCTTTATTCCTTAATAAATTTGTCTGCTTAGTATAGTCTAAATAGTATGATGGTTCATCTAGTTTTGTAACGTCTCCGGACTCCAGTTTGGATCAGAAAACCTTCTCTAACAGTACGTCCGGTCCATGCTTCAACAACTCTATAGGAACACAGCAGCTTTCCCATTCTTCATGTATTTTAGGGCCTTTTTTAGTTTGGTAACATTGATTTCTTCTATATTATCTATGATCTTTCCTCCTCCGGTATTGTTGTCGTCATAAACAGACGACTGTCTTCTTTCAATAATTATTGGTAATACTTTTCGCACTCGTTTATTTGTATTAGTGTGATGTTGTTACTGTTTTTTTTTTAAATGTGTTTTTCAAAATTATCCTAATTTCAAATTTTTATAGCATTTTAATTGCCAAGATTATTTTAAATTTTTAATAGAAATTCGTTCGAAAATAAATAAAAAATGTTGTTTACAACCCAGAATCTTTAAATATTTATTTTCAATTGCATGCTTGCTCGTCACATCTACTTCTACGAAATAATGATTAATTTAAATTACTTTTTAGTGAAATATCAATTCTAAAGTGGACTTTTATTGTTGTTTATATCGTTAGATGTATTTTTACAATTCCCTTTATTGCTGAGTATGTCTTATTTACCTCAATTTAAATCAGTTACCATCATAAAACTTGCATTCAGTTATTTAAGTTTGAGCAATTATGGTAGGCGGGAATTCGGTGACAAATACGGGTCTTCCGTTGCAAATGCCATAGGATTTTACTTGAAAAATAATTAATAAATTGTGAATATAAAGTACAACTCATTGAGTTCATAAAATACGTAACAAAAACAAATTTTTGGTTGATGTTTGTTAACAAAGGTATTTCCACCAAGATAATGAAAAACAGGACTAGCTGAATACACTAATAAATTTGGGGCGTATCTAGTGGTTGCATCAGCAATGCAGGTTGCATTTGACATTAAAATACATTTAAGGCGAGAACTGTAAAATTGCAGATTTATTAAAAAAAATCGGGACAGAATAAAAATGCAGGCAATAAATTGGAGCAAGATGTGTACAGTCCAAAATTAAATGTTTAAATTACCATAGTTTGTCGAAAGATAATAAAATGATTAAGTCAGC
The DNA here is from genome assembly GCA_944588485.1 of Phosphuga atrata. NCBI lineage: Eukaryota > Metazoa > Arthropoda > Insecta > Coleoptera > Silphidae > Phosphuga > Phosphuga atrata. Next base: position 46,955,233 of record OX155898.1, read on the forward strand.
GCTCAAGTTTCAATTAGTCGCTGGCTGTGCCCGAGTCGGACAACATTTTTTCTATCAATCTTGAACATGATACCGAAGCGACACTTTCCGTTGCTGCTTCTACTTATCTTCGCATTGTAAATAATTCACATATTTTTCGGGAATTCAGTTAACAGTGCTAATGTTTCAGATGTGCACAGGGCACGATATACCAGCGAAGGCAGGAAAAGCAAATCCTCGATAACATTCTTTCGTCGGTGAATTATGACGCACGCATTAGACCACCTTCGAACGCCACCGGTAATTATCATTACAATAATAATTAATTTTTGTAAACAAAAAAAAACCTTTTCAGGCGAACCAATTCAGATCGACGTTAGCCTTCACGTAAAAAATATTAATTCTATAGACGACAACACCATGGTAAGTAAATATTATTTCTTTTAGAAATTTATAACCATCACAAAATTATATAACAATATTCAATATATTCTACCTATATTCAATATACATACAATATACCTATAACCCAAATTATATTGTTTCTCCTTATTCAAGTAATAAAGGCTTCCTATTCCACATGCAACACCATGTGGCGCTGAAAGCTCCACCAGTATCGCACTCCACAAAATTCTATGCTATTCCAATTTCATCAAATATTGCATCTTCAGCAACTTATTTACTATCATCAACTATTCTTAAACTAATGAACCAATTAAAGTTGTTAATTAATTATTTTTCAGTTATATGATCTAGACGTAATTTTTCGTGAGGAATGGATCGACGAGCGTTTGAGATTCGCGACGTCGAACGGTATCAAATATATCACGTTGGATGACGAGGAAGTCGTGTGGACGCCCGATTTATTTTTCAATGATTTTGAAGCTCGAGCTCACGATGTCACTAAACCAAATCTCTACCTGCGTATTTATACCGACGGAAGGATTCTGCTATCGAAGAGGTAAGCTCCAGAAGCGGACGTATTAGTAATAGAAATTGCTCCTCGATATATTGAAATACTAGGAAGTTTTTGATTGCAAAAGCTTGATATGAATCTTAGTTGAACTAATTTTGTTCAATATTACTGAAACTATATGATTCGGATAAGGCTAAATAAACAAAGCAATACATATTAGACTAAACAGAAAAGGCTAGAGAGACAGGCAAGACTAGATGGACAAGACTAAACAAAGAATGCTAGGCACAGTAAAGGACTATTTGTATCTTCTAACTGTTTTCTTCGAATGGAGTTGAATTAATTAAGTGACTAATAATGAATAAAGTGATTCGTGTTTTCCAATTGTTAAAATAATCACCCACGAAAGCACAAATAACAAAATTATCTAATATTAGAAGTGACGCGCGAATGCCCCACGCAATTTTACGAACGTTTTCGATGCATAAATTTCGCGGACAAGTGGGACATGAACAATATTGTGGTGTAACTCACATCACCAGAAATTGCTGCCGCTGCTATACTCACAAAATTCAATTGTGGTTTAGTAAATTAATCGGGCCTAATGCATAATTAAATAACGTTTATTACATTTTTTAATAGGCCCTTTGTCCACTCAGCATCCTGTCAACAGTTTCATGCTTGATGCGATTTAACGGTTCAATTAATGATTCTCTAACGTGAAAACTAAACAACTAATGGTACACAGACAAGACAGATAAGATGCGATAGAATTCTTAATATTTTCCAATTTTCTTTCATATATTATTCTACCTGTTCTAATTTTCCCATAAGAGTAGTAAAATTTTGTAGGCATTTATTTCCCAGAAGAACGAGCGCGTTGGTAAATATGAAACATTTTAGGATAGAAATAAAAAAAAAAACGTTTTCAAAATCGTCAATTTGATGCGCAAACACTCAACAAATTCTGCGGATAGCAATTCGCAACTTCATCTATTTGCCCATCGACGGCCGAGCCTTCCAAATCGGATGTTATTTTCTGTCGCATGCGTTATTTAACATTACATTTCTGCCGCCCTTAACATACCATCAAACATAAATCTAATTTAATTAAAATATAGACACATATTAAAACATTGAAATATTTCTTCTCGAAGTACGATTGTAAGTATAGAGTGATATAATGGAAACTTATATTTTAGGTACAATTTAGTCCTCCACTGCCCAATGGATTTAAGAAAATATCCTTTTGATCGTCAGATCTGTCAAATGAAAATCGAAAGCTGTAAGTTACTGAATACGTTTTATATTTATGTGGCGCAAAAGTCATCGTTCAATTTAAATAACACTTAATCTTTCCTTGTGATGGTTTCTCTTACCGGAGATTCAACATTTGTATAGAAGAGATTTACAAAAATTATTAAATAGACAAATTAAACCAAAGAGTAGAAAAGGGAAAAGGAAAGTGGGAAAATTGTGTCCTTGTTGCTAATAATCTCGTGTTTCAATTATTCGGATCACAAGATGTAATAGCCGCAGACTACACTCTTTGTTATTTATTAGAAACCAAAGTTATAGGCTAAGACAATCGATTGACTTAATAAGCCTAGTATATAAAAAATCATTAATTACAAAATATATTTTTAGATGCGTGGAAACTCGAAGAAGTGATCCTAAAGTGGAAGGAACCAGATCCATTAACCATATCAAGAAATCTATTCATTACTCTTTTCTCGTTGGTAGAAACATTAACGAGCTCTGGCGAACACAGATTGCCATCGGGTGAGTGGTAAAGCATTCGTAGTTTATTTACAGACGTTTGATGGATCGACGAGTAAATCGCAAAACTATCTAGTAAGGGAGACCAATGCATATTCAGCGTGAAATGAAATAATTTATAATAAAATTAGTGCACTTGGTATTGAAAATTAATGGATTGCTCTAGTGTCAGGGTTTCAATGAAAATTGCACAAATGCAAAAAGGAATGATATTTGTCCAAATTAGGTGTAATTAGTGGTTAATTACATATTCTGCAAATATAGTTTGATAATTTTCCCGAACTGGAATCAGATTCGATTCGGAAACTCTAATTAAGTACGAGTAATTATATTACCCTTACCGCAAATCTTAATTAACCACCGTATTTATATCCACGTACTAACATTTATTTTCGAATTCACAGAACAAGATTACCTAACAAATTCGCACATTATTATTTATCTTGGTATTCCCACCGCATGTAATTAAATTTATTAATTAATTCCCGTTTTAATTAGACATTTCGAAAAATCATTATTCATTAAAACAATTTAAATTTTAATGTTAATATACGGGTCGTACAAACACGTGTAAATAGAACTATAACGCATTATTGTTTGCCAGTTTCATGTAACATCCCATTATTACACGAATTCATTGCCTGTCGCCTTTAATGTAAATATATATCATATAAATATTAGATTCTTCTTTTCAATACATAAAATAGACATTTATTCAATATCAAATAAGCTTGTCTAATCTTGTCCAGTCTTGTCTAGTTTGTCTAGTATTCTCTAGGCTTGTCTAGACTTGTCTAGTCTTCTTTATTCTTGTCTAGCATTGCCTTGTTATTGATTAGTTTTATATTGGCTTGGGTGTCCATATTTGAACGAATATCAAAGAACAAATTGATGTAGGCGCTAGGGAATTAATTATTATAATTATGGTTATTGTATAGTCGGAATACTACCGTAACATGTACATCAAGATATCGCATTTAACCGTGTAATTTCAATAGGCTATTTATTGTAAATTTATATTTGTAGTGCCGCCCATAAAACGAAAGTTATTAACACATTTGCATTAAATCAATAAAAAAAAAAAAATTTATTGCAGGCAATTACCCGTTTTTGAGCGCGTCGTTCAGATTCGCCAGAGAATTGCATTACTACATTGTGATGGTGTTTCTGCCGTGTATCATGGCGGTGGTCCTGGCGTATTGCATGTTTTGGATAGATATGAGACAGTTTGGAGCAAGGCTGATTCTAGGTGAGTTGGCGTTTTATCATAACTTTGAAGCTTTTCGGTGTTGCAAGCCATAATACGATCCATCCATTCTCAATAAAATCAACTCAATATCGGAATCACTTACCCCGACCCAAACTTATCCTTGTCTCTAACTTATATCCACCGATATCTCGTGCTTGAGAAGAATATTATTCACCAGTTTTTTTTTATAGGTATTGTAACTTTGTACGCGTGTAGTATGTCAGTGGCGAATACAAACTACGAGATGCCTAAGACCTCCTACAGCAAGGCAATTGACGTGTTCACTGGGCTGTCCCTAACTTTCATATTTGCTGCTGTAATTGAAACAATATTTGTTTATTTCATTGAAAACAAGCGGAGTGAAGACGGCGAGGGAAAGGCAAATATTAATGACTTGGTGGGTACTCCAGCACGTTGTGTACTCAACACAAACTTTTCTTATTATAATGAAATTTGTTTCTTGTAGAATGAAGTCGAACACAACAAATTAAAGCAAGTGAAGGACTGGATGGTTAAGAAGTCTTTGAACAATATCGATGTGGCGTGTCGAATCGTCTATCCGATACTTTACGTTGCATTTCAAATTATATATTGGTCGGTTTGTTTATCCGTTGACCACAATTGAAATTCTGATGATTTTACTAAAACATAAACAATCTATTAACTAAATATATAATTTATAAAATGTATTTTAAATATAATTATAAATCATAATGAAATTTATATATATATATATATATATGTATATATATATATATATATATATATATATATATATATATATATATATATATATATATATATGATTTCTTAGGTTCTCGTGGTTGCATCCGCGTTTTATTTGAAAAGTTCTTATCACAAGCTTCCGGCAATCTCGCTGTTGCCAGTTTCAGGTTATATGTTGCGTTCTGCTTGACAGTTCAGGCAGTTCTATATATATATATATATATATATATATATATATATATATATATATATATATATATATATATATATATATATATGTTGTATTTGAGGTTTTCGCGGATAGATACCTGTGTTGTATTGTTTTCTCAGGGATTCCGCGTTGATGCTGAGGGTTGGCTCTGAAAAGAACCGGATTCTCGACGTTTCGGCGAACTAACATTCGCCATTCTCAAGAGATATATGCGTCCGTGCGGGTCAACCGTTAGACGCATACTGAGAGCTCGTTCATGTGTCCTTTGCTTTCTGACGGTCGTGAGCCTTCCGCTCAGCTGTTCCGTCGTCTTGTTTGTTTCTGTGTGTTTTTTTTTTTTTTTTTTTGTGTCGGTTTGCTTGTTTGTTTGTCGGTTTGTTTGTTCTTCTGTTTGTTCTGTCTCACTCATAAACGGTTTTCTTTCCTTTTTTTTTTTTTTTTGGTTCTGTTTTTTCCTTTTTTTGGTTCTGTTTCTTTCTTTTTTTTTTTTTTCTTTTTTTTTTCTTCTTCTTCTTCTCGTTGTTGGTCCTTGGTTTGTCCTTGTGTTGGTTCCTGGTTCGCACTCCTGGCGGTTCCTGGTTCGTCCTTCGTTCTCGTGGTGGTTACTTGTTCGTCCTCGTGGTGGGTGCTGTGTCTCTCTGGTTTGTTCGTGTTGTTCCTGCCTGTTTTTGTTCCTGGGTGCTCCGCTGGGTTCGGGGATGTGGGCTTTCCTGTGAAAAAGAAAGATCAGTGATTACCTATGTTGTTGAGGTTTTGTATGTTTCCATTTAACGTTGATGTTGTAGTTTGCTGCGTTGTTGATTGTTGGGTTGTCATGCGTTTTCATGCGTTCGAAGCTTTCCGTTGCTAGTTTTTCTATGTGTTGCTTGATTGTCTCCATGTTTAGATCGCTGTGCAGCTGCTCATTGGTCATGTACCATGGCGAATCTGTTATTTCTCTCAGAGTTTTGTTCTGGATGATTTGGAGTTTGTAGATTTTCCTTTCTTTGGATTGTATCCAGCACGTCGATGAGTACGTCATTGTCGGCCGTATTATGGACTTGTAGATTTGTAGTTTGTTCCTTATGTTCAGCTTGCTTTTCCTGTTTAAGAGCGGGTAGAGGTAGCCTTTAATTTGTTTTGCTTTTTTCGCCGTCTGATCGATGTGTTCTGAAAATGTAAGAGCTTTGTCTAGGATTACGCCTAGATATTTGATTCGGTTTTCCCATTTTATGTCTGTGTTGTTGATTCTCAAGCAGCTACTGGGTTCGTGATTAAATTTTTTCTTCGTGAAGATAATTGCCTGTGTTTTTTCTGCGTTTAGTTTGATCCTCCAGGTGTTACACCAGTCGTTAATCTTGTCCAGGTGATTTTGGAGCCGTTTTGTTATGGCCTCGGTCGAGTATCCTCTTGTGAAAATTGCTGTGTCGTCTGCGTATAGTGCAATTTCTGTGTCGTTTAGTTTTGGGATGTCTGCGGTGTAGATGCTGTAAAGAAGGGGGCCCAGGACAGATCCTTGTGGGACACCGGCTGTCATTGTCTGAGTTGTGGAGATGCTGTCGTTTATTTTGACTTGGAATGTTCTGTTACAGATAAAGGACGTCACTAGTCTGATCATTGGTCTTGGGATTTTAAATTGGTGCAGTTTGTATATTAAACCTAGGTGCCATACCTTGTCGAAAGCCTTAGAGACGTCCAGAAAGACGGCTCCCGTGGCTAACCCTTTGTTGAAAGCGTCGATTATTGCTTCGGTTATTCTTGTCGTCTGATAGGTGGTAGAGTGCTCTGTTCTGAAGCCGTATTGTTCGTCGGGTAGAATACGTTTGTCTTCAGTTATTTCTGTCAGTCTTTTGTGTATTACTTTTTCTGTGATTTTACTGAGACCTGTCAGCAGACTTATTGGTCTGTAACTGGAGGTGAGGTTTCGGGGTTTGTTCGGTTTCGGGATTAGAATCGTTGTTGCGTGTTTCCATTGGGTCGGAAACACTCCAAGTTTCAGTGCGGCGTTTATGATTTGTGTTATTCTGTCTATTGCGTTCGGTGTTAGGTTTTTTAGCGCGACGTTGTTGATGTTATCGCAGCCTGGTGCTTTCTTGGTTTTTAGGTTTTTAATTATACCTTTTATTTCTTCCGGTGTTGTTTCCTCTATTTCCGTGTTTTCTACGCTACTATTTAGTACTCTCAGTACGGTTTCGCGTATTTCTTGCCTTTTGCGGAGTGGGTGTGTGTCGGCGTTCGGTTTAAACTGCTGTGCAAGCGACTTTGCGAATTCCTCCGTTTTCTCCTCGTCCGTGCTTGCTACAGTGTCGTTTGTTGTTTTCAGTGGGGGAATTGTTCTCCTCTCCTTGTTTCTAAGATTCTTGGCTAATTTCCACGGTTCCTCTATTGTTTCGTTGATGCGTTCTAGTTTGTCTTCCCATTCGGCGTTGTGCTGTTCGCGCAGTGCCCATTTCAGTTGGTTTGTCAGTCTGTTTAAGACGTTCTTGTCCGTCGGTGCCAGCGTCCGTTGGAATACCTTGTTAGCTTTGCGCTTTTCTTTTAGTAGATTCCTGATTTCCTGTGGGAGGGTTGTTGTCGTGTTGGCTGTCCGTTTCCTTGTGGCGGCCTCGAGTGCTGCTTTTATTTTGTTTTCTATCGTCCGTGCTGCTTCTTCTAGGCACGGGGGGCTTGTAATTTCTGTACAAGTGACGTTCGTCAGATTATCTTTGAATTTGTTCCAATTTGTGATAGTTTTCTCGATTGTTTTCCTGGCCGTATTCGCTTGGAGATTTATGTGCACTGGGTTGTGATCTGAGCTCAAGTCCTTGATGCAGATTATTTCCACGTTTGCTGTGATGTTTTTCATAACGGCTATATCCAAAATATCCGGCATTCGCTGAACTCCTGGAAAGTGTGTTGGTTCGTTCGGTGCAATTACTTGTAACTTCCGGTTTTCCGTGTACCTTAGTAATTGTCGGCCCTTGGTGTTTGTTACTCTGCAATTCCATTGCGAGTTCTTTGCGTTGTAGTCTCCTGCGGCTATGGTACCTATATTTCTGTCGAATATTTTGTCCAGGTCGTCGGCATTTATTTGTTTCTGTGGCGGCGAGTACAGTGCGTAGAGGGCTATGGGTCCGTCAGTTGTCTGTACTTCTACTCCTACCGTTTCCGTGTCCGTGGTTGTTTCTACTTCCGGCAGTTCGTGATGTTTTATGTTTCTTTTGATGACGATGGCGACTCCACCTCCGGCTTTCTCGCTTCTGTCTTTTCTATAGACTTGGTAGTTTGCTATGTTCAGTTGGTTGCAACGTCTGAGGTGCGTCTCGTTGATCAGGGCCACGTCGACGCTGTGTTCGTTTAGGTGTGCTACTAGTTCCTGTTTCTTGTTTTGTATTCCGTTTGCGTTCCAGAATGTAAGTTTCAGATTGTCTCTAGTTCTTCTAGTGGTCATTGTTGAGTGTGAGCATGATGGTTGTGATTCTTCTACTGAACTTTTCTGTTTCCTCTTTGCTGTGTCCCATTTCGGCAAAGTCGAGCATCGTTTCCGTCAGTTCAGATCTGATTGCTTCGTTGCTATTCCTTTTGTTTCGGCTGGTTGAAGGTTTTGTCTCCGGGTTGGGGTTGTTGCTTCTTTTTATCGGTTTTGGTATTTGGCTCGTTGTCGGTGTTTGGGCTGTTTGTCTCTGTGTTTGGGCTGTTTGTCTCGGTATTTGGGTTGTTTGTCTCGGTGGGGGTCTAGTTTCCTGCTGTCTTTGTTCCGTTTGTCTAGCTATTTCCGGTCTCGCCGGGCAGTTTCTCCATATAGAGGTGTTTTCGCCTCCGCAGTTTGCGCATTTCGGCGGCAGTGTTAGCGGTTTCTCGCACAGGTGCGTGCTGTGGTTCTGTCCGCATTTCATGCATTTGTATTCGGCGTTGCAGTGCCTGTGCACGTGGCCGAACATCTGGCATCGGTGACATTGCACGGTTTCTCCTCGTGTTTTCAGTGGTTCCATTTTCACGCACAGTCCGTAGAATCGATCCATTTGGTAGATGGATTTGTATTCCTTCCCAATTTCTACCAGGACCATTTGGATTGGCGTGGCTTCTCTCCCTTTCATCCTGGTCACTTTTATGGCCGGGTATCCGTTGTCGTTGAGGTTCTCTTTGATTTGCTCCTCCGTCAGGCCGCAGGGAACTCCCTTCACTACGACCTTCAGATTCCTTTCCGTGCTCAGTTGGTGCGTGTGGAATTCGTAGTCTTCTTCTTTCATCAACTTGTACATGTTCCGGTAGTCAGTTATGGTTTGGGGCTGGATTCTTATCCCGTCCCTGGTAGTCGTTGCCCTGGTGTAGTTGATGTTGTTTCTGTTTAGCTTCCTTGAAAGCCCTGCCCATTTGTCCTTGTTTCGTAGCACGATGGGAGTTTTGTTGTTGACGTTGTTTTCGGTGGGGGTTTCGGTCTCAGTGACTTCGTCTTCGTCGTCGTCACTGTCCCTTGTATTTAAGCATGCGTAACTGTTCATACTCACCTGCGGTCCTCGCAGGCTTGACGTGGTTGGGCTCGTCAGCTTAGCGGTTTTCTTGGGAAACCGGAAGGTTCCCTCGTCCTCCGGGTCAGTTTTGCGCTTGGGGGCGGCCTCGGTGGTGCTGTCCGTGTCCATCGGTTGGGTTTTCCTCCTCGGGGCGGCTTCGGTGGCTCTCCTCGGGGCGGCTTCAGTTGGTTTCTTCGGTTCGGCGTCGTTGGTCTTCTCGGCGGCGGTCCTTCTGGTCGCGGCGGTGTCCTGGGGTTGTTCGGTGGCGGTGGTCTTCATCCTTTTCGCTATTTGGTTGAATAGCTTCTTCAGGCCGTCGTCGCTGATGCAGTCCAGGAAGTCGTAGTCCTTGATTTCCATGGAGGCGGCGGTTCCGTTGGCGCTGGTTTGCATGATTGGGTTCATGATTTCTCGGTTGGGTTTTTTTAATTATTTTGTCAAATAATTGCTAAGTTTAACGTCTGCTTCGTTCGAAGTTCGGTTAAGCTGTGAGATCTCGTTCGTGCGATGCGACTACTTATAGCTGTCTGGCTTCGGGTCGTGCGCGTTTTGTGCGGTGCTTCGGTTCGGTTGTTTGTTTGTCTTGTTGGTCGTACATGAGTCTGGGGTGTCTGGGATTGCATTTTGAGGGTGGATATGATCGGTCGCCATGCTGGGGGCAGTCTCAAGGAATCGTCTCTCGTGTTCATGCAGTAGTCTCGTTTTTCTATCTCTATGGCTTCTCTGTATACTCGTGACATTTCGTGGCTAATCTGTGCAACAGTTCTTGAATTTCTAAAGTCCATCCAGTGACCGGTGTTTGAGTGTTGGACAAGTGCCGATGAAACTTTGTCTCTGTGTCTGACTGAAACTACATGTTCTTGAATCCTAGCAGATATTTTTCTATTGGTACGCCCAATGTCAGTTCGTTCACATGTTCCGCAAGGTATTTCGTAAATTCTATGGGATTCTAACGGGATGGTGTCTTTAACGCTGCGTAGCATGGAGGATATTTTCAGGTTAGGTTTGAAAATGGTGTCGATGTTGTGTCTTGATCCATGAACATATGGTAGGTATGCTGTGCTAACGGGTTCCTGGCGTTCTTCAGTTCTTTGGCTACTGTTCTCTGTACGACGGAAAGCTCTGGATATTAAGCTGTTTGGATATCCATTTTAAGAAAGAGCTTCTCGTAAGTTCCTCAATTCTTTCGGTAAGTTAAGCTGGTCAGCTAGTCTTTTGGATCTGGTGGTAAGAGTGTTGACTACAGATGCTAGTTGTTTGGGATGATGGTGCTTGTCGGACTGAGCCGTGATTCCATCTATATGGGACTTTCGTGTTTTCGGGGGGGGGGGGGGGGGGGGGAAAATCAGGATGAAAAAGTAGGCCACTCTTGAAGCCAGTTTAATTCCACAGGGTTTTGCAGAGATCGAAACAAGTCCTAGTTGGAAGGTGCCATATCTGGGCTATACGGGAGATATATCAAAAGTTCCAAACCAAACTGTCTTAATTTTGGAGTCAGAAAAATGTGTGATGTCGAGCGTTGTATTTTTATTTATCTAGTGTAGATTATCTAATGTTACCTATTTATTCTTACTTTTCTAGCCTTGTCTGTCTAATCTCCTCTCTTTTCATAGCCTTGCTTCTTATTATACCATTAAAATTTGTCTGTGTAGTCTTGTCTAATTAGTTTCTATGTCAAGTTTTCTTTGTCATGCTTTGCTACACTTGTCTACCTAGTAGACAAGTGTTTGTTTAGACTTACTTTGATACTTGTTGCCGAAAACTTAATGATTTTTTCCAATGTGGCCCAGATAAACAAAACAGTTTGGACACCCCCGCTATACATGCTTAAAAAATACTGATACAACAACGAGATTCCAAAAAAATGTATTTTTCAAAATTATCCAAATTTTTATAGCATTTTAATTGTTTATTAGTTAAAAGTTTATTTTAAAATTTTACTCGAAATTGGTTCGAAAATAAATAGAAAATGTTTACAACCCAGAATCTTTAAATATTTACTTTCAATTGCATGCTTGCTCGTTACATCTACTTCTACTAAATAATGATTAATTTAAATTACTTTTTAGTGAAATATCAATTCTAAAGTGGACTTTTATTGTTGTTTATATCGTTAGATGTATTTTTACAATTCCCTTTATTGCTGAGTATGTCTTATTTACCTCAATTTAAATCAGTTAACATCATAAAACTTGTATTCAGTTATTAAAGTTTGAGCAATTATGGTAGGCGGGAATTCGGTGACAAATACGGAACGTCTTCAGTTGCAAATGCCATAGAATTTTACTTGAAAAATAATTAATAAATTGTGAATGTATATAAAGTACAACTCATTGAGTTCATAAAATACGTAACAAAAACAAATTTTTGGTTGATGTTTATTAACAAAGGTATTTCCACCCAGATAATGAAAAACAGGACTCGCTGAATACACTAATAAATTTAGGCCGTATCCAGTGGTTGCATTAGCAATGCAGGTTGCATTTGACATTAAAATTCATTTAAGCCGGGAACTGTAAAAATGCAGATTTATTAAAAAAAATCGGGACTACTACTACAATAAAAATGCAGGCCATAAATTGGAGCAAGATGTGTACAGTGCAAAATTAAATGTTTAAATTACCATAATTTGTCGAAAGATAATAAAATGATTAAGTCAACGCTCAAGTTTCAATTAGTCGCTGGCTGTGGCCCAGTCGGACAACATTTTTTCTATCAATCTTGAACATGATACTGAAGCGACACTTTCCGTTGCTCCTTCTACTTATCTTCGCATTGTAAATAATTCACATATTTTTCGGGAATTCAGTTAACAGTGCTAATGTTTCAGATGTGCACAGGGTACGATATACCAGCGAAGGCAGGAAAAGCAAATCCTCGATAACATTCTTTCGTCGGTGAATTATGACGCACGCATTAGACCCCCTTCGAACGCCACTGGTAATTATCAATACATTAATAATTAATTTTTGTAAACAAAAGGAAAACCTTTTCAGGCGAACCGATTCAGATCGACGTTCGCCTTCACGTAAAAAATATTAATGCTATAGACGATAACACCATGGTAAGTAAATATTATTTCTTTTAGAAATTCATAACCATCACAAAATTATATAACAATATTCAATATACTCTACCTATATTCAATATACTTACAATATACCTATAACCCAAATTATATTGTTTATCGTTATTCAAGTAATAAAGGTTTCCTATTCCACATACAACACCATGTGGCGCTGAAAGCTCAACCAGTGTCGCGCCCCGCAAAATTCTATGCTATTCCAATTTCATCAACTATTGCATCTTCAGCAACGTATACTATCATCAACTATTCTTAAACTAATCAACCAATGAAAGTTCTTAATTAATTATTGATCAGTTATATTATCTAGACGTAATTTTTCGTGAGGAATGGATTGACGAGCGTTTGAGATTCGCGCCGTCGAACGGTATCAAATACATCACGTTGGATGACGAGGAAGTCGTGTGGACGCCCGATTTATTTTTCAATGATTTTGAAGCTCGAACTCACGACGTCACTAAACCAAATCTCTACCTGCGTATTTATACCGACGGAAGGATTGTGCTATCCAAGAGGTAAGCTCCAGAAGCAGACGGAATAGTAATATAAATTGCTCCTCGATATATTGAAATACTTACTAGGAAGTTTTTGATTGCAAAAGCTGGATATGAATCTTGGTTGAACTAATTTTGTTCAATATTACTGAAACTATATGATTCGGATAAGGCTAGATAAAGAAAGCAATACATATTAGACTACACAGAAAAGGCTAGACAGACAGACAAGACTAGATGGACAAGACAAAACAAAGAATACTAGGCACAGTATAGGACTGTTTGTATCTTCTAACTGTTTTCTTCGAATAGAGTTGAATTAATTGAGTGACTAATAATGAATAAAGTGATTAGTGGGAAGAGTGGGGTGGACAGGACTCCTTAGCCGTAGTGAAGGCGACCTGTCTAGGGGTGACAACCTCGAATAGTAAGCCTCCCTAGCTAACAACTTGGGTAGTATCTTGGACAGTGGCTCGCCACTGTCCCATGGAGAATATTCTTCAACTGAGCATGAAGGAAAATTTCGCTAAATACACTACTCCAGGTGGTAACCAATGCACCGTCACCTATGGTGACGTTAGCGGACCTTCGGATTCTGGGCAGTCCGCACCTACATGCTTTAAGGATGAGTCGGAGCATCCTGAAATCACCGGACGTAAACTCAGACCAAGACGGCAAAACTTCTTCGTAACAGTTAAAGTCAACTCACTGCTAAAAGTGGGTAAACTGAAACATTTGACTGATTCACTAACACGACACAAGATAATACTGATAGCAGTACAGGAAACCAGATTTATGGACGAACATGCCTTCGAGTGCCAAGGCTACAGAATCCTCAAGGGAAAAGTGGGTCAGCGGTAAATGGAGAACCCCACTTAGGTACAGGATTTATAATCAGTTACAGGATACTGGATTCAGTCACCGACATTAACTCCCCGAGTAGTCGTGTATCTGTCCTCTCTCTCAAATGCGCAAACAAGGACTACAGTATAGTCAAAGTACATGCCCCAATCAACCAGGACAACATACGCAATCAAATCAGAACTGATAAATTCTGGGAAGAATTAGAAGATATTATCTCTAAACTTCCAGGGAGGCACACCGTCATACTTCTTGGTGACTTCAATGCTCAATTGGTAATTGAAAAAAAATACAGAAACATAGTGGGCAATTATCCGGCGCATAAGCGAACCAAGCGCAACGGAAAATGATTAGTGGATCTGTGTTGGACTTTTGGGTTGCTCATGAAGTCTGCAGCCTTCAAACACTTGCCAAGGAAGCAGAAGATTTGGATTTCACCTAATACCAACCTGTAAGATTTGACGTAGAGCGATTCAAGAACAGCAAAGAAGTAAGACAGAGACTGAACAACACAGACCTAAACAGCTGGGACCAACTGAAGAAGACTCTTGTCAAGGCGGCCAATGAACTCGCCCCTCTCGCTAGAAGAAGGAAGCATCCGTGGTGGACTGCAGACTGTGACAATGCAATAGCCCAAAGACAGATAGCCTGGGTGAAGTAGAATTCTAAAAAGACCAAGGAAAATTGGCATAAATTTTTGGAACAAAGAAAGGTTACAGCCAAAATAATTCGAGGAACCAAACGAACCTTCACACAAAACCAACTGACGCAAATCGAAGAAAGCTTTGCTAAGAATATTTCCAGCGATTTCTTTGGAACCTTCAAGCAGGCACTCAGAAAATATGCTCCGCCAAGCCTCCACTTCAGATATTCACAAGGAAAACTGGCTTATAACGACAAGGACAACTGCCACCTTTTGCCAAAAATCTACTCAACTGTGAACCACCCAGCGAAGACTTCGACTATAAACAAACCACACCAAACCCGGACTTGCTTCCCCCTTCATTGGAAGAAGGTGGCCAGATCATTCAACTTCTTAAGAATAATAAGGCAGCTGGACAGGACTCTATCGTTGCTGAACTGTGGAAAGGTGCTGGAAACAACGCCGTGTTTGCCGTGACAAAGAGAGTCAACAAGTTAGAACTAGCCTACCGACTAACTAAAAAGATTGAATGAAGAAAGACAGTCTGTGAGACGCACCCTGAAGGAAGTCCGTGGATTTCAGGAAAAACCCCGTAGGAAAGATACCCCCAGGACAGAAGAGAGAAAGGAGTTACACCGGCAGAAAATGCGATAATACTGGGCAAAGGTCAAAGCCCAACAGTTGAACAAGCGTGGTCCAAAGTAGGCCTATTCGAAAGAAATACACTTGATTCGTGTTTTCCAATTGTAAAAATAATCACCGACGAAAGCACAAACAACTAAATTATCTAACATTAGAAGTGACGCGCGAATGCCCAACGCAATTTTACGAACGTTTTCGATGCATAAATTTCGCGGACAAGTGGGACGTGAAACAATATTGTGGTGTAACTCACATCACTAGAAATTGCTGCCGCTGCTATACTCACAAAAATCAATTGTGGTTTAGTAAATTAATCGGGCCTAATGCATAATTCAATAACGTTTATTACATTTTTTAATTGGTCCTTTGTCCACTCAGAATCCTGTCAACAGTTTCATGCTTGATGGGATTTAACGGTTCAATTAATGCTTCTCTAACGTAAAAACTAATTAGCCAATGGTACACAGACAAGACAAATAATATGCGACATAATTCTTAATATTTTCCAATTTTCTTCCATATATTATTTTACCTATTCTCATTTTCCCATAAGAGTAGTAAAATTTTTAGGCATTTATTTCCCAGAAGAACGAGCGCGTTGGTAAATATGAAACACTTTAGGAGAGAAATAAAAGAAAAAACGTTTTCAAAATCGTCAATTTGATGCGCAAACACTCAACAAATTCTGCGGATAGCAATCCGCAACTTCATCTATTTGCCCATCGACGGCCGAGCCTTCCAAATCGGATGTTATTTTCTGTCGCATGCGTTATTTACCGTTACATTTCTGCCGCCCTTAACATAACATCAAACACAAATCTAATTTAATTAAAATATAGACACATATTAAAACATTTAAATATTTCTTCTCGAAGTACGATTGTGAGTATAGAGTGATATAATGGAAACTGATATTTTAGGTACAATTTAGTCCCCCACTGCCCGATGGATTTAAGAAAATATCCTTTTGATCGTCAGATCTGTCAAATGAAAATCGAAAGCTGTAAGTTACTGAATACGTTTTATATTTATGTGGCGCAAAAGTCATCGTTCAATTTAAATAACGCTTAATCTTTCCTTGTGATGGTTTCTCTTATCGGAGATTCAACATTTGTATAGAAGAGATTTACAAAAATTATTAAATAGAGAAATTAAACCAAAGAGTAGAAAAGGGAAAAGGAAAGTGGGAAAATTGTTTCCTTGTTGCTAATAATCTCGTGTTTCAATTATTCGGATCACAAGATATAATAGCCGCAGACTACTCTCTTTGTTGTTTATTAGAAACCAAAGTTATAGGCTAGGACAATCGATTGACTTTTAAGCCTCCTAGTATATAAATAATCATTAATTACAAAATATATTTTTAGATGCGTGGAAACTCGAAGAAGTGATCCTAAAGTGGAAGGAACCAGATCCAATAACCATATCAAGAAATCTATTCATTAATCTTTTCTCGTTGGTAGAAACATTAACGAGCTCTGGCGAACACAGATTGTCATCGGGTGGGTGGTAAAGCATTCGTAGTTTATTTACAGACGATTGATGGATCGACGAGTAAATCGCAAAACTATCTAGTTAGGGAGACCAACGCATATTCAGCGCGAAATGAAATAAATTATAATAAAATTAGTGCACTTGGTATTGAAAATTAATGGATTGCTCTAGTGTCAGGGTTTCAATGAAAATTGCACAAATGCAAAAAGGAATGATATTTGTCCAAATTATGTGTAATTAGTGGTTAATTACGTATTCTGCAAATATAGTTTGATAATTTTCCGCAACTGGAATCAGATTCGAATCGGAAACTCTAATTAAGTTCGAGTAATTATAGGACCCTTACCACAAATCTTAATCAACCACCGTATTTATATCCAAGTACTAACATTTATTTTCGAATTCACACAACTAGATTACCTAACTAATTCGCACATTATTATTTATCTTGTTATTTCCACCACATGTAATTAAATTTCTTAATTAATTTTATTAATTAATTCCTATTTTAATTAGACATTTCGAAAAATCATTATTCATTAAAACAATTTAAATTTTAATGTTCGGGTCGTACAAACATATGTAAATAAAACAAAAACGCTTTAATGTTTGCCAGTTTCATGTAACATCCCATTATTACACGAATTAATTGCATGTCGCCTTTAATATAAATATATAATCATATAAATATTTAATTCTTCAATTCAATACTTAAAATAGACATTTATTCAATAACAAATAAGCTTGTCTAATGTTGTACAGTCATCCTGCGATCCATCTAGTATTCTCTAGGATTGTCTAGACTTGTCTAGTCTTCTTTATTCTTGTCTAGCATTGCCTTGTTATTGATTAGTTTTATATTGGCTTGGGTGTCCTTATTTGAACGAATATCAAAGAACAAATTGATGTAGGCGCTAGGGAATTAATTATTATAATTATGGTTATTGTATAGTCGGAATACTACCGTAACATGTACGGTATCGCATATCAAGGTATCGCATTTAACAGTGTAATTTCAATAGGCTATTTATTGTAAATTTATATTTGTAGTGCTGCCCATACAACGAAAGTTATTAACACATTTGTATTAAATCAATTAAAAAAATAATAATATATTGCAGGAAATTACCCGTTTTTGAGCATGTCGTTCAGATTCGCCAGAGAATTGCATTACTACATTGTGATGGTGTTTCTGCCGTGTATCATGGCGGTGGTCCTGGCGTATTGCATGTTTTGGATAGATATGAAACAGTTTGGAGCAAGGCTGTTTCTAGGTGAGTTAGCGTTTTATCATAACTTTGAAGCTTTTCGGTGTTGCAAGCCTTAATGCGATCCATCCTTTCTCAATAAAATCAACCCAATATCGGAATCACTTACCCCGACCCAAACTTATCCTTGTCTCTAACTTATTTCCACCGATATCTCATGCTTGAAAAGAATATTCTTCACCAGTTTTTTTTATAGGTATTGTAACTTTGTACGCGTGTAGTATGTCAGTGGCGAATACAAACTACGAGATGCCTAAGACGTCCTACAGCAAGGCAATTGACGTGTTCACTGGGCTGTCCCTAACTTTCATATTTGCTGCTGTAATTGAAACAATATTTGTTTATTTCATTGAAAACAAGCGGAGTGAAGACGGCGAGGGTAAGGCAAATATTAATGACTTGGTGGGTACTCCAGCACCTTGTGTACTCAACTCAAACTTTTCTTATTATAATGAAATTTGTTTCTTGTAGAATGAAGTCGAACATAACAAATTAAAGCAAGTGAAGGACTGGATGGTTAAGAAGTCTTTGAACAATATCGATGTGGCGTGTCGAATCGTCTATCCGATACTTTACGTTGCATTTCAAATTATATATTGGTCGGTTTGTTTATCCGTTGACCACAATTGAAATTCTGAAGATTTTACTAAAACATAAACAATCTATTAACTAAATATATCTTTTACATTTTTAAATCATAATGAAATAGTAATATATATATATATATATATATATATATATATATATATATATATATATATATATATATATATATATATATATATATATATATATATATATATGTATATATGTAATATACATATATATATACATATATATATATATATATATATATATATATATATATATATATATATATATATATATATTTCTCATTGATACAGTTTGTTTGATCAAAGGGTATAGCCGGATTTTTATATGAAATTTGTCCCCGCGGAGTGTTTTCTTCGCCATTTGGGGATCGTTTTGGTACCAAATAAAAATAATTCAGTCAAAAATTGAGCTCTTTATCTCGAGCCGTTATCGAGATATTGTAAAAAAAACTGATTTTTCTAATCGTTAATCTTTTTTTACTAATCGCTAAAAAAAAACACATAATAAATATTTGTCGAATACATTTTACACTGCCCCATATAACTAAAAGAAATCCTAAAACATTAAAACCAAATCATGCAAAAATACATTTGAAAAAATCGTAATGTCACTCAAGCTCATTCATTTTTTTATTTAAATTAAAAACTGGGAAGTTGAACAAGCGTGTTCCAAAGTAGGCCTATTCGAAACCACAAGATGAAGAAGAACTCATGAAACGAAGAAGTAACCTAAGAGAAGCGGAACTCATAGAGCAGAACGCATAGAAGATACAACAGAAAATAACTAGAACATGAAAATACTTAGAACGCAAAATGTCAAAGGGAAAAACGAAAATCCATAACATTAAAAATAAGGACGGTACAACGGTCAACGACAAAGAACATATTCTCGAAGCTTCTACACAGACCTCTACAGATTCTACATACCAAGCACATTAAGTACCAAAAAACGAGCTAATACAGAAGGCTAATTCAGAAGACATACCGAAAATAGATATCCCAGAAATAAATAAAGCCCTTGAATAATTAGAAAAAAAACGGGAAAGCACCAGGCGAAGACAAAATATCAAGAAATGATCAAGAAATGTTACAACAAGGGCACACTGGGCCAGATTACAAATTTACGGCGACAAAAATAAAAAGCAGTTCATTTAATATAAAATGAGTCTCTATTAGATGTATACGCCCTCCCTCTATTAATTAAAAGTGGAAAAATATATTTATGACAAATGTGCTAGTGCAATATTTTTTTTCATTTTTAAGTTCACGACTGATCTTCGTCAAAATAAATATCATTATCACTATCTGCAACTTCTTCATCATCACTAACCATATCGCGATATCATTCGAGGCTATCCTAATACTACCTCATTCCATTTTTATTTCTTCCTTTGGGTTTTGTCCTATCACTAGTAATTACAGGATGTAATGGTATAAGTAACCAGTTCAAAATGTCCGTAATCGCATTAATTCTTCACATATTCCTGGAGTGGTATTGTCTAATCTGTTTGTAAGTCTTATGACTAGCCTCTATAACATCTTCTGAGAGGAAGCCTACAGGCAATGGAAGTGATTTTATTATGTCAGCCCCATCAGTAATTTATGGACACTCGCACAAATTCTATTCTTCTTTCTTCTTCTTTCATGTGCCTTGTCCGGTCTCCCCGACGTTGTTGATCACCATGGCAAAAGCTGTACGGTCCTCCGCCAAGCGAAAAAGATCACTAGCCTTTCTTTTGCGAGTCCAGTCCCGTATATTTCTGAGCCACCACTGTTGCTTTCTTCCACGGCGCCCCTCAATCTTGCCCTTTAGTATGAGCTGTAATAGAGGATATTTATCACCTTTCAAAATATGTCCAAGATATGAAGTCTTTCAGCATTTTACGGTCGTGAAAATTTGCCTTTCGATGTTTGCTCTTCGTAGTACATTCTCGTTTGTAACATGTTGTGTCCACGGAATACGAAGCATTCTTCTGTGAATCCACAAATCGAATGCCTTAAGTTAGTTCATTGTCCTGACCTTCAGAGTCCACGTCTCTACTCCGTACAGCAATACCGACTATACATAGCATTCAACCATGCATTGTCTTAGCTTCAGATTCAGGTTGTCATTGCAAAGAAAGGATCTCATATTATTAAAAGTTGCCCGAGCAATCTCTATTCAGCACTTTATCTCGCAGTCCGGGTTTAGATCCTCTGTAATAATACTACAAAGGTATTTGAACTTAGAGACGTGTTCAATTCAATTTGGCTTCCATTAAGTTCTAGGCTACTGCCATTGTGTGGTTGCCTGCTGAATATCATAAATTTGGTCTTTCCTATATTGATTTTTAGACCTTGTGTCTCTCCCACGTTACCGATTTTGTTTATAAGCAACTGTAGTCCCTCGATTGTGTTTGCTAAAATCACTGTATCGTCAGCATACCTGATTGTTGTTATTGGCTCTCCAATTATTTTGATGCCGAGGTGTGATATTCCTTCCAATGCTTCCTCAAATATTCTATCAGAGTATAGGTTGAAGGGTAATGGCGACAGTATGCAACCCTGCCTTACTTCACGTTGTGTCTCAATACGGTCTGTATTAATATTGCCTATTTTTATCTGTGCCGTTTGATTCAAGTATAGATTTTTAATTATGCGGATATCTCTATCATCTATTCCAACCCCTTGTAGTATATCTGTAAGTTTATCCTGCAGTATGCGGTCAAAGGCTTTTTCGTAATCGATAAAGCATGCAAAAACATCTTTTCGCTGATCGCGACATTTTTGGAGGAGAAGGTTCATTCCGAAAAGTGCTTCACGCGTTCCGAAAGCGTTTCTGAAGCCAAATTGAGAATCATCAAGATCTTCCTTACATCTACGCCGGATGCGTGCGTGAATGATCCGTAGGAATGCTTTGAGCATACGGGACATGAGGCTGATTAAGCGATAATCACCACATTTTTTTGGCTGATGTTTTTTAGGTAGAGCAATAAAGGTTAATGATAACCAGTCAGATGGAATTTCACCTGTCTCATAGATACTATTAAACAGTTTTAAACTACCAAGCTAATATTTTCCTCCGTAATGAGCTTTAGAGCTTCGGTCGGAATGTCGTCAGGGCCAAATGCTTTCCTATTTTTTGCTATAGAGTATGCATGTATCACCTCAGAGTTAAGAATAGTTGGTCCCATGCCCTCATGCACGTATACCGCATCAGCTCTATGATCTTTGAAGTTGGCCTCTATATAACGAGTCCATGTGTTTTTTAGTTCTTGTTCCTCCAAAATTAGTTGGTTACTATCATTTGTAAGTGACATAGTAGTTCTCTTCCTGTGGATTCCAGCTACTTCCTTTACTTTTCTATACATATTTAAAGTATCATGTTTGGAGCAGAGGTCTTCTATTTCTGCACATTCCCGTTCCATCCATTTCTGCTTGGCTTCTTTGATCTCCCATCTTATGACATTTTGTATTTTTTTATATTTGTGAGGTTTGTTCTTTGTCAGTCTTCGCTGCTCGATAAGGTTCTAACCCTTGTCACACCCTTGTGATCTGTCATCCACGTGTTTTTGGGTTTAAAAGTCACGCGGAGATGTAATTTACACGTGTCCATAATGATATTCTTGATGTCATTCCAAAGAGTCTCTATATCTTGGAGCTGGTTCTCCTGCAAACTTGTTAACCTGTTATTTATTTCTTCGGCAACAATATGTCTGACTTCAGGGTTATTTAGCCTCGTTACATCAACTGCTCTAGCCTGGTGTGTTTGCTTTTTAGCTTTAACGACATTTAGTTTAACGACAGTTCAGCCACAAGAGGATTATGGTCCGAGCCAATGTCAGCCCCAGGGTGAGTTTTGGCATTTTTTATTATATTTTTGGATCGCCTATTTATCAGTAGGTAGTCGACCTGATTTCTAATTGGTGTTGACAAATTCTATAGCATCCATAAATTATATTTGAGTCCGCATAAAAATTATTATTAGCAAAGTATTGCTTTGCCACTGTGCACTTTTTGCACTGCATCTAGACCCCACTTGTAACTGATTTAATAACAGTTGCTAATTTGGTTCATGTTTTGAATAATAACATCCTACTGTACCTGTGTATGTCTTCGCACAGTATGATCTAAAAGATCCTGTAACAGCTTCGTTTTTAGATACACTGATATGTAATGGATCATTTTATTTTCTGCTTCCGACACCACGTAATATGAGGGATATATATATCAGTCCCTCTAGTTTTAGCTCCTTGCTGAATCCTCAATTATGAGCACTGCATGGCCTTACTCTCTTTGAAGGTGATGAATAGTGAGCCGTTTTCATTCTTCTCAACCATTTAGGAGTTCCAGTTAACGCAAGTCCCAGCACCTTCGCCGGACTTTTTTTGACAAAAAGGTGCAATTTTAAGTAAGGTGGAACGATGTGGAAGGGATAATGCTTTCCTAAAATTGTCAATGTTTGTTTTGTGTTACAAACTATTTAATTTAACGGTACTATGTGGAACTTTTTTTAAAGAATCAATGTATTCAGTATATTACAAGATTTTTTAAATTTACATTAATCGTTAACAAAACTTATTTTATTACGCAGTTGATTAAAACTTTCTACAATTTTGATATTATTATATGTAAATACATACTTGATGCTATATTCTCCATATTTAAAAAATCACATTTTTTGAGCGCAAACACAAAATAGGCGTAGTTACTTCGTGTAATAGCCAGTGCATTAATTTCTTTTTGGTACCGAAGTGACAAAAGAGATGTTTAACACGCTCCCACAACCAATGGAATTGGTTTCTAGCATTAACCTGTTTGTATTATTGTGAATGGGTTATTAAACAATACATCTTAACTGGTTTTAATTAATTGTGAGACATTGTGAAATTCTATTTTTGTTGCCGTAAATTTGAAATCCGGCCCAATGTGCAGGGGTGGGGGACACTTTATTAAATGCAGTAAAACTTATACTAAATAAATGCATTGAATAAACGAGAAAACCTACCGCCTTGGAACACTCTGAATTAATTCTGATAAACAAGAAAGGGGACAATAAAGATATTAAGAACTATGGAAACATCGGCCAGCTATCACAAATTTATAAATTGTTAACAAAAATCATAACAAATCGCCTAACAAACAAACTGGATTTTTACCAACCTACAGAACGCGCTGGATTTCGTAAAGGGTTTGGCAAAACGGATCACATACAAACCCTTATCACATTAATTGAGAAGCGTACCGAAATTTAATGCACCCATAGATCTAGCGTTTATTGACTATGAAAAAGCGTTTAATTCTAAGGAACTCAGGGTAATCTCTACTACTATGAATAAAACCAGAATTGACGGTATACACAATTAATTCGACAAATATACCAAAATGCTCTTTTAAAGTGACACTAGATGAAAAGTCTACTACAGAGAAGATCAAGATAGGGAGAGGAGTCAGGCAAGGAGACACCATATCACCAAAGCTGCTTACACTCGCTTGAGAAGACGTTGTTTAAAAACAAGCTTTGGGAAAAGAAACTCATAAGCATAGAGGGCACATAATATCACTTACGTTTCGCCGATGATATTATATTAATAAGCTCAGACAACCAAGAACTTAAAGACATGCTAGACCAACTAAATACAGCATCACTATCACTAGGCCTGGAAATGAACCTGGGAAAGACAAAGATCTTGACCCAAGAAGTTGGAGCCCAACCGCACCAAATAGACGGGCTACCAAAACCTACCAATTACCTAGCACATCAAAGAAAACTGGGGAAGGAAAATCAGGCAACAGAAAAAAACCAGAAGAATAAGTCAGACCTGGGCTGCTTTCGGCAAACTCAGACACATAGAACCCAGACACCGCAATGCCTAAAACGAAAAGTATACCACATGTGCATGTTGCCCGTTACGACGTATGACCTGAAAACGATTATATGGACAGCAAATAGTGCAAACAGATTAAAAACCTGCAAACGAGTAATGGAACGGGCTCTGTTCGGCAAAAGCTTAAAAGACAGAATAACAAACCAAGAGATCAGACTGCGAACCAAACTCAAAGACGTGATTGAACGAAGCGCTGAACTGTGGAGCCGCCTAGGACATGTAGCCAGCGAAAACACCGAAAAATGGACCCATAAGATTACTCACTGACCAAGAGCCACAAAACGAACGACTGAAAGACCGCAAAGAAGATGGCTCAACGACATCAAGAAAATAGCGGGGAAAGAATGCCATCAAATCGCAAAAATAAGATGCGCATGCAACAACCTGAAGGAGGCTTACTTCCGGCAGTGGACAAACACGGGCTGAGAAGGGAGAGAGTCTATTTTGTCTAGTCTAGTTTCTGTCTCGCTAGTCTTGTTTCTCTTATTTTGTCTTGTTTGTCTATTTGAATCAATTCGAATGAAATATTCTCCATTATTATCGAAAATGTAGCCCCATTTGTCGGACTGAGCCGTGATTCCATCAATATAGAACTTCCGTGGTTTCAGGGGAAAAAAATTCAGGATGAAAAAGTAGGCCACTCTTGAAGCCAGTTTAATTCCATAGGGTTCTACAGAGATCGAATCAAGTCGTAGTTTGAAGGTGCCATATCTAGGTTATACGGGAGATATATCAAAAGTTCCAAACCAAACTGTCTTAATTTTGGAGTCAGAAAAATGTGTGATGTCGAGCGTTGTATTTTGATTTATCTAGTCTAGATTATTTAATGTTACCTATTTAATCTTACTTTTCTAGCCCTGAATGTCTAATCTCCTCTCTTTTCATAGCCTTGCTTCTTAATATATCATTTAAATTTGACTGTGTGGTCTTGTCTATTTAGTTTTGTGTATCGAATTTTGTTTGTCATGCTTTCCTATACTTGTCTACCTAAGTGTTTGTTTAGACTTACTTTTACACTTGTTGCCGAAAACTTAATAAATTCTTCCAATGTGGCCCAGATAAACAAAACAGTTTGGACACCCCTGTTATATGTATTTAAAAAATATTGATACCTCAACGAGAAACCAAAAAAATGTAGTTC
Source organism: Phosphuga atrata (assembly GCA_944588485.1). Lineage (NCBI taxonomy): Eukaryota > Metazoa > Arthropoda > Insecta > Coleoptera > Silphidae > Phosphuga > Phosphuga atrata. Next base: position 46,980,671 of record OX155898.1, read on the forward strand.
TCAAAATTATCCAAATTTTAACAGCATTTTAATTGTCAAGTTTATTTTAAATTTTTACTAGAAATTCGTTCGAAAATAAATAGAAAATGTTGTTTACAACCTAGAATCTTTAAATATTTATTTTCAATTGCATGCTTGGTCGTTACATCCACTTCTACGAAATAATGATTAATTTAAATAACTTTTTAGTGAAATATCAATTCTAAAGTGGACTTTTATTGTTGTTTATATCGTTAGATGTATTTTTACAATTCTCTTTATTGCCGAGTATATCTTATTTACGTCAATTTAAATCAGTTAACATCATAAAACTTGCATTCAGTTATTTAAGTTGGGAGCAATTATGGTAGGCGGGAAAACGATGGCAATTACGGAACGTCTTCCGTTGCAAATGCCATAGAATTTTAGTTGAAAAATAATTAATAAATGCGTCATGTATACAAAGTACAACTCATTGAGTTCATAAAATACGAAATAAAAACAAATTTTTGTTTGTTGTTTGTTAACAAAGGTATTTCCACCCCGATAATGAAAAACAGGACTCGCTGAATACACTAATAAATTTGGGCCGTATCCAGTGGTTGCATCAGCAATGCAGGTTGCACTTGACATTAAAATTCATTTAACGCGAGAACTGTAAAAATGTAGATTTATTAAAAAAATCGGGACAGAATAAAAATGCAGGCCATAAATTGGAGCAAGATGTGTACAGTGCAAAATTAAATGTTTAAATTACCATAATTTGTCGAAAGATAATAAAATGATTAAGTCAACGCTACGCTCAAGTTTGAATTAGTCGCTGGCTGTGGCCGAGTCGGACAACAATTTTTCTATCAATCTTGAACATGATACCGAAGCGACACATTCCGTTCCTGCTTCTACTTATCTTCGCATTGTAAATAACTCACGTATTTCACAGGAATTCAGTTAACAGTGCTAATGTTTCAGATGTGCAGCACAGGGCACGATATACCAGCGAAGGCAGGAAAAGCAAATCCTTGATAACATTCTTTCGTCGGCGAATTATGACGCACGCATTAGACCCCCTTCGAATGCCACCGGTAATTATCATTACATTAATAATTAATTTTTGTAATAAAAAAAAAACCTTTTCAGGCGAACCAATTCAGATCGACGTTAGCCTTCATGTAATAAATATTAATTCTATAGACGACAACACCATGGTAAGTAAATATTTTTCTTTTAGAAATATATAACCATCACAAAATTATATATTAATATTCAATATACTTCTACCTATATTCAATATACTTACAATATACTTATAACCTAAATTATATTGTTTCTCCTTATTCAAGTAATAAAGGCTTCCTATTCCGCATACAACACCAGGTGGCGCTGAAAGCTCCACCAGCCGCTCAAAATTCTACGCAATTCCAATCTCATCAACTATTGCATCTTCAGCAACTTATTTACTATCATTAACTATTCTTAAACTAATCAACCAATGAACGCTGTTAATTATTTTTCAGTTATATGATCTAGACGTATATTTTCGTGAGGAATGGATCGACGAGCGTTTGAGATTCGCGACGTCGAACGGCATCAAATACATCACGTTGGATGACGAGCAAATAGTGTGGACGCCCGATTTATTTTTCAATGATTTTGAAGCTCGAGCTCACGACGTTACTAAACCGAACATCTTCCTGCGTATATATACCGACGGAAGGATTTTGCTATCGAAGAGGTAAGCTTCAGAAGCAGACGGATTGGCAATAGAGATTGCTCGAGTTTGCACGATATATTGAAATACTTACTAGGAAGGTTTTGATTGCAAAAGCTTAATATGAATCTTGGTTGAACTAAATTTGTCCAATATTACTGAAACTATATGATTCGGGTAAGGCTAGATAAACAAAGTAATACATATTAGACTACACAGAGAAGGCTAGACAAACAGAGAAAACTAGATGGACAAGACTAAACAAAGAATGCTAGACACAGTAGAGGACTATTTGTATCTTCTTACTGTTTTCTTCAAATAAAGTTGAATTAATTGAGTGACTAATAATGAATAAAGTGATTCGTGTTTTCCAATTGTTAATATAATCACCGACGAAAGCACAAATAACAAAATTATCTAATATTAAAAGTGACGCGCCAATGCCCCACGCAATTTTACGAACGTTTTTGATGCATAAATTTCGCGGACAAGTGGGACATGAAACAATATTGTGGTGTAACTCACATCACCAGAAATTGCTCTCGCTGCTATACTCACAGAATTCAATTGTGGTTTAGTAAATGAATCGGGCCTAATGCATAATTAAATAACGTTTATTACATTTTTTAATTGGCCCTTTGTCCAGTCGGCATCCTGTCAACAGTTTCATGCTTGATGCGTTTTAACGGTTCAATTAATGCTGCTCTAACGCGAAAACTAAACAGCTAATGGAACACAGACAAGACAGATAAGATGCGATAGAATTCTTAATATTTTCCAGTTTTCTTCCATATATTCTACCTGTTCCATTTTCCATAAGGGTAGTACAATTTTTGAGGCGTTTATTTCCAAGAAGAACGAGCGCGTTGGTAAATATGAAACCCTTGAGGAGCGGAATAAAAGAAAAATCGTTTTCAAAATCGTCAATTTGATACGCAAACACTCAGCAAATTCTGCAGATAGTAATCAGCAACTTCATCTATTTGCCAATCGACGGCCCAGTCTTCCAAATCGGATGTTATTTTCTGTCGCATGCGTTATTTACCGTTACATTTCTGCCGCCTTTAACATAACAGTAAACTAAAATCTAATTTAATTAAAATATAGACACATATTAAAACATATAAATAATTCTTCTTGAGGTACGATTGTGAGTATAGAGTGATATAATGGAAACTGATATTTTAGGTACAATTTAGTCCTCCACTGCCCGATGAATTTAAGAAAATATCCTTTTGATCGTCAGATCTGTCAAATGAAAATCGAAAGCTGTAAGTTACTGAATACGTTTTATATTTATGTGGCGCAAAAGTCATCGTTCAATTTAAACAGCCCTTAAACTTTTCTTCTGATGGTTTCTCTTATCGGATTTTCAACATTTGTATAGAAGAGATTTACAAAAATTATTAAATAGAGAAATTAAACCAAAGAGTAGAAAATGGAAAAGGAAAGTGGGAAAATTGTGTCCATGTTGATAATAATCTCGTGTTTCAATTATTCGGATCACAAGATTTAATGGCCGAAGACTACTCTCTATGATTATTAAGACTAATCGATTGACTTTTAAGCCTCCTAGTATATATAAAAGCATTAATTACAAAATATATTTTTAGATGCGTGGAAACTCGAAGAAGTGATGCTAAAGTGGAAGGAACCAGAGCCATTAACCATATCAAGAAATATATACATTACACTTTTCTCGTTGGTAGAAACATTAACGAGCTCTGGCGAACAAAGAACGTCATCGGGTGAGTGCTAAAGCATTTGTAGTTTATTTACAGACGTTTGATGGATCGACGAGTAAATCGAAAAACTATCTAGTCAGGGAGACCAATGTATATCCAGCGTGAAATGAAATAATTTATAATAAAATTAGTTCACTTGGTATGGGAAATTAATGGATTGCTCTAGTGTCAGGGTTTCAATTAAAATTGCGCAAATGCAAAAAGGCATATTTGTCCGAATTCTGTGTTATTAGTTGTTAATTACATATTCTGCAAATATAGTTTGATAATTTTCCCGAACTGAAATCAGATTCAAATCGGAAACTCTAATTAATTAAGAGTAATTATAGGACGTTTACCGCAAATCTTAATTAACCACCGTATTTATATCCACGTACTAACATTTATTTTCGAATTCACACAACAAGATTACCTAACTAATTCGCACATTATTATTTATCTTGTTATTCCCATCGCATGTAATTAAATTTATTAATTAATTTCATTAATTAATTCCCGTTTTAATTAGCCATTTCGAAAAATCATTATTCTTTAAAACAATTTTAATGTTAATGTACGGGTCGTACAAACATGTGTAAATAAAACAATAATGCTTTAGTGTTTGCCAGTTTCATGTAATGTTCCATTATTACACGAAGTCATGTCGCCTTTAAGGGAAACCACATTAGGATGTTCAAAAAATTCGATTTTTTTTTTTATTGCAATAAAATCATTCCATGACTTTTATACATTTGCATGCAATCTAGCTCAAAAAGCGTAGAACCGATCATTATGTAAATTCATAGTATGATTATTTCTAAAATTTCGAATTATATGAACCAACTTGTGAGATGATATGATTTTAAGGGTATTTTTCCAAGAATACGCTGTCAAAATTTCAAATCGAAATTCGCATTCTTTTAGATTTTATGAGCATAGAACCGAGTGCACATCGGAAACGGGCTCAATCGGAGCATTACCTCGTTTATCTAGAAATAACTTTGATCGTAGCAAATCGTTGGCTTAACTATCCAAGAATACGCTGTCAAAATTTCAAATCGAAATTCGCATTCTTTTAGATTTTATGAGCATAGAACCGAGTGCACATCGGAAACGGGCTCGATCGGAGCATTACCTCGTTTATCTAGAAATGACTTTTATACATTTGCATGCAATCTAACTCAAAAAGCGTAGAACCGATCATTATGTATATTCATAGTATGATTATTTCTAAAATTTCGAATTATATGAACCAACTTGTGAGATGATATCATGATTTTAAGGGTATTTTTCCTTGCATAATTACAGAAAAAATTCGTGAAAATCGAAGAAAAATTGTTCCAACACCTGAAAAAAAATTTCTTTTCATTTCTTTCGCCTGCATTGAGGTTCATATTCTTAGAAAATAAGTTATTAATGTAAAATCAAAACCTTTTTGATTTCACATGAAAGTCGAAGTGGCTACACTGCACGCAATTGGAAAACTATACTTACAACTTTCGGCAGACATCACACCGTATTTTTTTTATTTTTGACTGAAAATATTGAACAAAAATTCACAGAAATTGTTCGAAATATGAATGAAAATTTTAGTTATTTTTTCCCACAAAAAAAAATATCCTAAAAAAACAGTATCAAACAGCCTCCTAATGTGGTTTCCCCCCTTAATATAAATATATAAATCATCTAAATATTTGACTCTTCTATTCAATACATAAAATAGACATTTATTCAATATCAAATAAGCTTGTCTAATCTTGTCCAGTCTTGTCTAGTTTGTCTAATATTCTCCAGGCTTGTCTAGACTTGTCTAGTCTTCTTTATTCTTGTCTAGGATTTTCTTGTTATTGGTTGGTTTTATATTGGCTGTCATTGTTTGAACGAATATCAAAGAACAAATTGATGTAGGCGCTAGGGAATAAATTATTATAATTATGGTTATTGCAGAGTCGGAATAATATCACATGTACAGGATATCGCATTTAACCGTGTAATTTCAATAGGCTATTTATTGTAAATTTACATTAGTAGTGCCGCCCATGAAACGAAAGTTATTATCACATTTGTATTAAATCAATTTAAAAAAATAATTTATTGTAGGAGTTTACCCGTTTTTGAGCGTGTCGTTCAGATTCGCCAGAGAATTGCATTACTACATTGTGATGGTGTTTCTGCCATGTATCATGGCGGTGGTCCTGGCGTATTGCATGTTTTGGATAGATATGAAACAGTTTGGAGCAAGGCTAGTTCTAGGTGAGTTAGCGTTCTGTCATAACTTTGAGGCTTTTCGGTGTTGCAAGCCTTAATGCGATTCGTCCATTCTCAATAAAATCAACCCAATATCGGAATCACTTACCCCTACCCAAACTTGTCATTGTCTCTAATCTATATCCACCGATATCTCGTGCTTGAGAAAAATATTCTTCACCAGTTTTTTGTTTATAGGTATTGTAACTTTGTACGCGTGTAGTATGTCAGTGGCAAATATAAACTACGAGTTGCCTAAAACCTCCTACAACAAGGCAATTGACGTGTTCACTGGGCTGTCTATAACTTTCATATTTGCTGCTGTAATTGAAACAATATTTGTTTATTTCATTGAAATCAAGCGGGGTAAAGACGGCGAGAAAAAGGCAAATATTAATGACTTGGTGGGTACTCCAGCACGTTGTGTACTCAAACACTTACAAACTTTTCTTAATGCAATGAAATATGTTTTTTGTAGAATGAAGTCGAACACAACAAATTAAAGCAAGTGAAGGACTGGATGGTTAAGAAGTCTTTGAACAATATCGATGTGGCGTCTCGAATCGTCTATCCGATACTTTACGTTGCATTTCAGATTATATATTGGTCGGTTTGTTTATCCGCTGACCACAATTGATATTATGATAATTTTACTAAAACATAAACAATCTATTAACTAAATATTTCATTTATATTTAAATATATCATTTATATCATAATGAAATAGTAAAATATATATTTTTCATTGATACAGTTTGTTTGATCAAATTTACGCCCTAAAATCTAAATTTACAATTAGAAACAGGATTAGACAGACAAAACACGTTTGTGAAAAGAGATAAAAGGAAATATTTTCAAGTGACGTATTTGCGAAGAAATTTAATTTAAACGGTTAATATCATCCCCTCGAATCCGCAAAGATTTGTGCTGCAAGTGGCATCTTCCCCGAAAATTAATCTAAACAGATAAGCTTATCTCTCTCGTATATAAATATTAGGTTTCTTTTGTGCGGCCGTGATATATGGATACGAGACTAAAACTTTCCAACGACTTCCTATCTTCATTTCCCACATAAAGACATAACATAAAGAAAACCGATGCCGACTGAACTTGATAGGAAACCGATTTTAATTTTCTCCCCGTAAATAAAAGACTCGTTTACCGCCTGTTGGTTGCCTGGGAGCTTTCTTCCCCGAGGAGCACGGTTGATTCTTAGCTGCCTTCCCTCGTCGTATATGTAATATGACCTTCTCAAGGGGCACTTGTAATCAAATCTTGTTAGGATGTGCCGTAGTTCCTTGTTCTGAATTTCATTTACACTTACACTGATCCCCTGGAAACGTAAACCCTGATTGAAATACAAATAGGACGCGGCACACACGTATATTGTAACAATATGTCCTTTTCTTGCTTCACAATTGCTTTAGAATCTCACTTTTAAATGAAAGAGTTTATTAGCATACTGTTCAAACTCGTTTATTAAGACAATCTACTATCAAATTCACTAAATAAAAGTCTACACCGTTTTTTGAGAATCACTGGAGATTTTAGTGGATTGCACTAAATAGTTTGTGTATTATATTGAATAATGAAAATTCGCTTCGGTATTAGAAAGGTAAAATAATAATTTTCCTTGAGGCAGTTTCTCGTTCGTAATTGCGACGTGTGTTTGGATAGGATATAGTCGCATTAATGTAGTTCCAGCGGGTCTGCTTCATAGCCGAACGTACAGGAAGGAACTTCCGGACTTCCGTCGAAATGGACCGCCGGATTCTGCATGTTTCTGCGATACATAGCCGACCCGCACCGCTATCGGACTTAAACAGCCATCATAGATTACTGATTGAACCACTTTAAGCTCGACCTGATGATTTAGGCGCCGCAATATCGGATATCGGTGTAATCCCGTCTTTGTCAGACGCCCGGCAAAGCAAGGGATCGCTGGAGCTGGATATATAGTCGTTGAACAGGTAAATATTACTGCTCGTCTATAATTTAACTGTGACTCGCTATACAAATTAAGTTTGGCTGCGGATGTGTGTCAGAGATTAACTAAAACACTGGCAACTTTGAAACATAGTAATTTAAACTTTTATTAGTGCATAGTGCATACGCTGCATGAGTAATCACCATTCCAAACTTCTTTTTAATTGTGCGATTATTTAAACTATCATACTATTTATCTTATTTTAACAAAGTACAACTACATTTCTAACTTAACCGACAAATTAACAACAAAAAGCTAATAAATGTTTTCGTATGTTTCTACATGGTTGCCTCGTGCTAATTCTTCAACACATAATCATTTTACAGCAAAATGAACAGCAGCGAGAAATTGATAAAATTAATTCATATTTTCATCATATTTCATATTTTAAATATGAGCCGCTTATTTTAAAAGCGGTATAAGTCCTCTTATGAAAAAATGAGTGTGTATCCTTTCTACGGGGTTGAAGTAAAACATCTTTAAACTTTCAACGATTAAACTTAAAATAAATATGTAAATCTCAACTTTAGTTTTATTGATTGAAAATACAATACAGTGCGTTTGAAAAAGATCTCTCTAGTTTTATTGTATCATAGAAACTGTTCAAAGTGATACACACGATTCTAGTTTGTGGTGTTTGATTCATCAACAGTCCAAGTTTTGCTCCCTGTACGCCTGATTGACCCTGAGACGACTTCAGGACTCAATTCGCTTAATTCCGTTCACGCGTTCAGTGCAGTGCAATGGCTACTCCGCAACAGAAGGCGCAGTGCATTATTTGGCTTGTGCAAACTGTATTTGTAATAACAATGCAACGTAATTTTAGACGACAGTATGTTGTTGAACCCCCTATAGCAAAAATTATCCCTCTTGGCTACATCCTTTCAAGGAAACCAGGAGTGTTTTAAAAGGGAAATCAATCGGACAGACCGAGAACTTCTGAAGATGTTGTTAAACAATTCGTGTTACGTGTGTTGGGAGCACAAATAAGTCATTGGCCAGACGTAGTCTCAAATTAGAATTGCCTAAAAGTACCGTGTATGATGTTATGCGTAAATTTTTTTTTGCGTGGCTATAAATTGCAACTGTTACATGAAATAAAACCTACTAAAAAAATCAAAAGGTTAGAGTTTGCTATTGATTTGCTAAACAGAAAAGATGTTGAAGATAATTTGTTGAAAAATGTTTTCTTTATTACGAGGCTACATTTCATGTTAATCGAACAGTAAAACGTCGCAACTGCAGAATTTGGGGGTCAGGCCATCCACATGAATTTATTCAGCACCACCGTGACTCGCCCAAAGTTAATATTTGGTGCGGCTTGATGGAAGATCTTGTGATCTTTGTTCTTTCATTTTTGTAAAACAAACAATAAATGAGACAATTATTACGACAAGTTACCAGAGTATGTTTTTTCCCAAATGGTTGATATTGAGGCGGAAAAGGGGCTTGTGTTTTTCCAGAAAGATGGCGCCCCACCCCATAACAGTAACAACATGCGCGCGTCTCTAGACGCTTGCTTTCCGGGAAGGTGAATAGGGAGAACTGGTCCTTAAACTCTTGGCCACCACGAAACCTGGACTTAACCCCATTGGATTCTTTTGGGGTCACATAAAAAATTAACAGTGAAAAGATCCGATCAGAGACACCGATCATTTACGCGAAAGAATCGTCGCGGCTGTTGGGACAATTACATCTGATATGTTGGTGAATACGTGGTGAGAAGTGGAATATCGTCTCGACGTGTGCAGTACAACAAATGGAGCCCACGTTGAAGTCCATTAATTTTAAAACAAAACTTTGGATTTCTTTTTCAAACACACTGAACATATAAAAGGTTCAATGAACTTCCACCACATACATTTCACCGCGGAATCTTCATCGTAGGAACTTTCACCGCAGGAACATTCACCGCTAAGCAGTTTCACCGCTCACGTTTCACAGTTCGTCAATTTCACGTCATCCCATTCAAAAATTGCATAAACAAAAATATAGGAAAATAAATTGATAGAGGTGAAACTGGTTAGCGGTGAAAGTTCCTGCTGTGAAAGTTCCTACGGTGAAGATTGTGCGGTAAAACAAATGCGGTGAACGTACCGGATACCAATTTACAGTGAGTAATAAATTTTTAATATGAAACTTTATGAAAACGGAATATCAACAAATGCAAACATATATAAAATGTAAGTAGAATGTAGACATTATTTAACGTTATTTCCGAAAAACGGTCTGTTGATTGAGTTGTGCTCTACACAGAGAAAGAAAATCATTGCGCGTTTGCGTCAAATTTATATAAGTTTGCAAAGGTTTGTACGGAAAATGATATCATAGGACAATCCACTATGTATTTCATTGACATATTCAAAAACTGTCACAGACTAGCAAAGAACAGACGAAATATTGTTCTAAAACAACTATTCCAGTATTCCCTAGATAAATAAAGAAAAATAACTTTAACTGTAATCTTGCGTTTAGCTTTTTTGAAAATAGAACAATGGCCGATTGATAAAAGAATTGTCTATGTAAATCATTTTGTTAGAACAAATTCAATTTTTCTTATATCATTCAATTATAAGATTCGAAAGAGGGTTCAACAACAATTTAATGTTTGGAAAATCTGTCAAAATATATCGCTGCACAGGAACACTTGCAGAATTTAAACCAAACAATTTTGACAAAAAAATATATACACTTTTAACCATACAAATGATTGGAAACTGATTTCTTTGTATACAGTAATTGCTAATAGTGGCTGTTATGTAAAAAATTTGATAGTCAGAATATAAACAAACCTGTGCCTGAAAAACTTTAAAACTTACAAGACTGGGACTATAAACTGAAAATACGCTGAAGTATAAAAAAATTATTTTTTGTTAAAACACCAGAAATGAGTCAAAAATTTCTAATTAATAGTAAGATGGATACATGTACCTATAATTTATATTTTAATTCAGGATTTACCTATCAGGAAATAATTTCGATTTTTACAAATCTTGAAAAGTAAAATATAAGGTGAATTTCACATAAGGTGAATCGATAATTCGTTCAGAAATCCAAAAGTAAGACTTTTCAATTGATGTGTAATTACACTATAAAATACGACGTTGGCCGGCTGAAACAGCGCTGAATGATGGCCAATTGTTATTTTGGTATTTATTTATAACAAAAATATGTTTTATTATAATTATTACGATGCTGACAATATATTAGATATTCAAAAAAGTATCAAAATCAATTAAAACCAATTACCATATCCTAGCGCTGGGCTCGATAATTCGTTCGATAATTCAAAAGTAAGAATTTTCGCTAGAACGTGATAAACTGTCTTGTATCATTCCATTTTCCATATATGTACTTAGTATATCCAATTTTAGTATATGTTTTAAATACAATAAATTGTCAAAATATTTCGGCATAATATCAAGTAAATTCAAAATAAAATTTAAAATTCATTAAAAATTGATACCACATTCTTGCGTAGGGGCCATGTTAATCTCTAATATATGCATTACCGAAGCAAATACAATAAATAAGTATCCCGACACAAAAACAATGTAAATGAAAAAATGTCAAAATTTATTAGAGAAAATATACATAACATCCTGGCGCAGGGACTATGTTAACCTTCTCTGTATTCATTAACATTTCTCTGTCGACATTATAAACTGGTTTGTGTATCACAAAAAATAAGAATTCCTTTTTTTGAATTTAACCAATTGCAAAAACTTTTTGGTTTTTCTTCTTTTCTCTTCCCAGAACCTAGAACCTTTTCATGCATTCGCTTCTTTTCTTTCTTTCGTCATTGGAAATGATTCGTTTGGGCCACATTATTGGTTTCTCCTGAAATGCTTTTATACTGTCTACTCTCCTTCTAAACTCTCTTCTGTTGTGGGCCGTCTGTAGTGTGATTCCAACATCTGCCGCATCCCTTTTCACCTCATCTACCCTTTTAGATGTGGTCTTTAACAGTGGTTTTGGTCGGTCTGAATTCATCCATTCTCAGTAGGTGTCCGTAGAACTTCAACCTCCGCTTCATAATTGTATCCGTGATCTTCTGAGTGTATTTGTAGAGTTCTTCGTTTTTACTCATCCTCGAAGTCACATCAGTAGTTTTCTGTGGTCCGAATATTTTCACACAGAATCCTTCTTCTTTCTTTTCGAGTTATTGATTTTCCCCCTTCTTATTTAAAATAAGACACTCCGAGACGTACAACCCTTCTGGTTGTACTACCGATTTATAGTGTCTGATTTTGGCCTTGTAGGATAATGCCCGTTTGTTGTACTTGTTCTGCGTTAGCTTCTAGGCTAGGTCTAGTTGTCTGGCTCTTCCTTTATTTGCCTCCTTATCTAGTCCGTTGGGTTGGATCTATTCCCAGGCATTTAAACTTCTCTGTTCTCTTTATCTTTTCCCATGATTTACCTCCATGTACCTCCAACTTTGGTGCTTGTACTCCATATATTCTGTCTTTTCATAGTAAATTTGAAGGCCCGTTTTTACTTCGATTTCATGAAGACACTCAAGCATCTTTCGATCGTCTTTTCGGTTATTGGATAAGATAGCAAGGTCATCGGCAGAAGCTAAACATTTAATTTCAAGGTTTTACCTTACCCTCCCAAGGCGCATTCCTCTTATTCTTTCCAAATTCAGGGCCTCTTCCCAGGTTTTATTTTTGCCATTACGATTTTAAAGACCATTGAGGATAATCCATCTCCTTGCCTGAGTCCTGTTTTAATTTCAAACGGATCAGAAATTTCCCCGTAGAACTTGATTTTCGAGATGGTATTCGTCAGTGTTTGTTTGATGATTTCTCTCGTTTTTTTGGTCATTTCCAAACTCTTTCAAGGTACTAATACCAAGGTAATAATGCTTGTCTGTCAATTGAGTCACATGCCTTTTTAAAGTCGACAAAGATGACTACCGTATTATGGATTTTTAGAGCTCTTGTTCGCAGAATGCTTTTTAGACTGAATATATGTTCGGCGCATGATCTTCCTATTCGGAAACCAGCTTGATATTCCCCAATGAGGTGATCAGCCTGTTATTTTACTCTGCGCAACAGAACTTCAGATAGTATCTTATAAGCGATTGGAAGTAGAGAGATCCCCCTGTAATTATTTGGGTTCGTGCGATTACTTTTCTTATGAAATAGATGTATGAGCGCATATTTCCGCACATTTGAGATCTGCTCCGTTGTCCATATTCCTTCTGTAAGCTGACGGATTCTTTTTGCAGCGATCTATCCTCCGATCTTCCACATTTTTGCCACAATGCCATCTTCCCCTGGTGCTTTGTTATCCTTGAGCTCTTTGATTATCAGTTTTATCTTTCTTCCTTCAGTTTTATCTATCAGTTTTATCTATTCAGTTTTATCTATCAGTTATCTTCTGTTCTCTTCCGTTCTTGTGGATTTGGTTCCCTTATAATTGTTACAATTTATAATTGCTGCAAATACACGCTTTTGTTACTTTTTACCCAATTTATAGTATCTCTTAAAATACGTCTTAAACTTTCATCGATTCTCACAATTTTCCTGGCATGTCTTTGAAAGAGACAACAAATTCATAATTTAAAACTGTTTTCTTACTACTGCTTTACAATTTTACTGAGTATTCGCCAATTTGCGACAACATTTGGGACCAACTGACACGCAGGGACATTGATAACACTCGGACCTTTCATAAGACTTTTACTAAGGTTTGAGCAGAGGAAGCTAATACTACCTGGGGACCTGCCTAATTAATCAGCTATTGCCATTTTGTCAAAAAACTGTTTTCGATAGTGATATACTTGATATACGGCATAGGCAAAAAAAGGGAACAGCGATATATTTTGTTTATTTAATATGACACACAAACAGTAATTGTAAGACTTTATTGTAAAAGGAATCAACAGATTATGTGTAGTTATATTATTCGAATTATAAAGCAACCTTTCAACATTTTTCTGCTGCAAATTTCTATATTTGCTCATCACATTCTAAATCGTTTATTAAAGCACAATTTATGAGAAGAACAGATAAATGAGTTAGTAGATAGTTTGACATTGTCGCCCTATATTTGTTTTCTATATACGACACCCTGGAGAAAAAGCACTCCGCTTCATAGCTATTGATTAAAAGCCACGTTAAAATAATCCGTAAGATTAAGAAGACAAGTTTCTTTCCATAAATTAGCATCAAAATTTCATTGCAAGAGGTGTAAGACTCTGGCTTAGACTGTAGTAAGATTTTAACCGAATGCACTCATTCACTAAATGTTTGCCCACGTCATCTTAATAATAATCAATAATATTACGTGCAATTTACAGATATTTGTTTCTGTCTTGCAAATCCATTAAAAATTTGATTTCTTGCTATATGCCGCATGGACTTGGCTTCTTCTATTTAGATCCATAATCAGCTTATGAATCAATTAGCAATGTTTCGCGTGCCTCCTTTCAATTTTTACTGAGACTATATCTCACCTTTGAAGAAATTTCTCTTGTTTATGTCACTGTATTCTGTTCCCACACTAGAACTTAAACTTTTAGGTTTCTCTTCATATTTCTTAAGTTTCTGATCTGATTGGTGCCGTATATTGCTTTCAAACTCTATTAATGGCCTAATTAACTTATTGCCTTTACAAATATCTAAACCAGGGCTCTGTACTTTTTAACTAAATTGAATCTCTCTAAAATTTCTGCCCAAAAAGCAATTAAAAATGCAGTATCGGGTTAAGCCAGTATATTAAATAAATTTCCGGCCTCTTTTCGAAAATCAACATTTTAAATTTTCGATTTTTTTTAATTCACTCTATTGCCCATCGTCTTCAATGGGGACTGGGGACCCTTTATAGCCACGGACATTTAGGCTGCTGCCTAAAAAGTCTTTATATAGATCCGCCCCTGGGTATGACCTACTCTCAAGTCGCGCCTAAAGTAGTTTTGTTTACACTTTTCAACGTTCACAAATGTCAAAATATTGGAGCGGTTAAAGAGCGGCAATTAGGTATATATGACTTAACCAAATCGTTATTTTGATCAGTCAACATCATTTTCGATTGAAAAAAGATCCCAGTTACTCCCAAGTCGCGCCTAAAGAAGTTTTACTTCAAAAATATGAGTTAATAGTATTATAGTTTAGGTGATATATACCGGGTGTACCAGAACTCCACCTATAAGGTTTCAGGGCTGATTCCATTATCCAAAATATGCAAAAAACTTAATATATATCGAGTCAAAAATTTAAATAGTTAAAAGTTATCTTCGTTATCTTCGCGAACAACTCTTACACCTTTTTAGAAATCATAAAGTTTAAATTGTAATGCCTTTGTTCCTCGAGTACAGTTTTGTAGGTGGTTCTTGAACAGCACACAACAGAATGAACGGTGTCCAGAGTTGATTTTACCTTTTTTTTACCGATGAGGTTGCATGGACAAGAGAAGGAATGTTCGATGGCCATAACATGGACTTGTGGACTGAAGAAAATCCTCAAACAATACATGGTAGAAGTTATCAACACAGATTAACACCGATTATTTTTTTGGTATAAATTTTAACAATATTTTAACATTTTAAATGAATTTTAACAATTAAAAACACATTATGTTTTGTGTATTATTGTCCGCTTTTCTTTGGCGGAATTTTTTCCGTTTTTTTTTCGAGTATCTCGGAAACTATAGTCCATTTTTTTTAAGAATGCAGTAACTAGAAACCTGATTTACACTATGACAAATGTTCAATCTAATTACAAAATTTGGCGCTATATTCAAATATAGTTACTTGAATATAAAATTGGCAATTTATTAATGGTTTCATTGAATATCTTATTATTATTGATTAAATACTGCAAATGGCAGCAATAGTAATAAAATACAAACAAATAAATGGAGAAAAACGCAAAAATCTAAATGAAACAAACAGATCAGATGACAATTGTGAATTGAAACGGCAGCCATTGACAACTAACAGCTGCAAATGTATGTGAAAAGAAAGAGAGAAAAGAGGTTGAGATGGAGAAGTAAATATTGTTGGTGTGAACTTCTCCTCGATTTAAGCCAATCAGAGAACAAGGTCAAATAAGCCCTATCTCCCCTGTACTGCATTCTTAAAAAATGGACTAAAAGCGTTTTTGACCCCATATGTATTAAGAGTTTTATGCTTATTTTGGATCAAAGAATCTGCCCTGAATCCTCTTTTTATATTTATAATCACGCATTCAATGGAGCACGATATCGTTATAAATTAATCAAAATAATTTTAGTCCTAAAATGTTTTCGCAAATATCCTTTATTAAGTGGAACGGACTTACCCTACGAAGTAGTCATTGATTATTGATTATTTCGAATATGATTCGTTCACAATATGAGATTAGTGACTCGACAATGCATACTACTTCAGGTGAACGATAATATTTTTTAATTTTTTTAATTGATCCTTGGGCCAATCCAATGGGCTATAACTGCGCGTGGTGAAATCGAGGTTTGACAGGAGGTGACGACCAAAAAATCCTAGAAGCTTCGAATTAATCGCATGTCGCTTTTAATTGCAAAATGCCAAGACGATTGGCGCAAAACCTCACCTCCCAAATAATACAGCACATCTCCCAAATAATACAGCTCATCGCTGCATTATTCAGTTGAAAGTATGTCAATAATGCAAAAAAAACTGCTATTTTCTCGGATATTTCTCAAAATCGTTATTTTGCATTACAAATCGATGATTCCACAGATACTGCGAATATTGCGTATCTTAAGGACATTTATTTGATCTTACATGACTGTAAATGACTCTATAATTTGGCATCTTATTCAGATATATTATAGCGGATAAATTTTCAGTTTTAAATTGTCTCAACAAAGAAATTTCATTTTTTTTAAGTGAACGCCAGCATGGCAAAATTTAATTTGTGGCAAAAGACAGTTGGTAATAGAAGAGTCGACTCGTTTCACTGTGTTTATTACAAGCTTCGCTTGGAAAATTGATGCAGATACTCTGAAATGTATAAAACAGCATTTAGATAATTTACAAGTGGGCCTGAAAAACTATTTTTCTGATTTAATCAAATACGTGGTCTGATAGAAAAGTATCCGACCTTTAGTCGGTAAAAAAAAACTGGCATACCTGGAGCTTTGGAAACCTAATCACCCTCAAAGTAGTCTCAGTAGTCTCCTTTGGACTCCACATACTTCTTCCAGCGGTGCCGCCATTGTTCTAAGCATTCCGAAAAAAGCCCCTTTCGGAATCGACTTTCACTCGGCTGTCGTTGCAGCCATAATGTCCTCTCTTGTCTAAAATCGCGTTCCTTTCAATGGCCTCTTGATTTTGCGGAATAGCCAGAGGTCGCAGGGGGCCATATCAGGAGAGTAAGGAGCCTGTCGAACCAGAGGAGTCTGGTTTTTCACCAAAAAATTGTGAACCAAGTACGAAGAATGTGCTGGAGCATTGTCGTGATGGAGTCGCCAATTTCCTGATGACCACAACTCCAGTCGCTTGCGCCGCACAGCATCACGTAGGCGAAGTAGGACATCCCTATAGTACAATTTGGTGATTGTTATAAAATTATATTGTTGTCGAAAAACCGACGAGAGCACTACACACGACGTCACTCGAACACTGCTTGACAGCAACTGACACTATCTACAGGCGGGAAAAAAATCACGCATGCGCACGAAGGTTCAAGGTCGGCTCATGCAACCGCGCTTGATTCAAATCCATCAGGTTTTCAAAATAAAAAAATGGTCTGATACTTTTCTAACGGACCACGTATAGCTTATCCATAAGATATCCATTTAATATGCATAAATACATACAACATCCATACCAGAAGGTTTATCGCATGCGGAGGAAGAGCAGTTGTTGGAATTAGCTTCAGACGGATTCGGGAAACTAAACATAAGGTGGGTAACATAACAACATTCTTATTGGAAATGTAACGAGTGTATACAGTTTTAATAGAGAAAAAGTCCTAAAATACATCTGGCCTTTTCCAACTTCATATCCATATGAAGTTACATTTTCCGCATTTACCTATAGACAATAAATAAAAAAAGGAACAGGTTTTCGATGTGAAGCCGTGTGTCAGATTTTGGGAAGCAAATTATAATAATCTGTCAATCCAACATAAACAATTTCATCCTTCTGATTGATTATAATAAATGTTTTTTATAACATTTAATTATTTTATTTATATTTTATTATGACTGCATATTAAATTTCGTTTATTATTATTTATGTACTAAAAACCAAATAAACAGATGTATTTGGATTAGTATTAAAGCATATGCAATTTATCGTTTGGACGAAGATTACTCTGTGAGGAGTACTCTGTGTTACAAAAATTATTGAAGGAGTAGGCCGACAGTTTGGGAAACATTGGTATATTATATTATCAGCGACATCTCAACAGAATTTCAAATCGATCTCTGTTCATTATTTAACGCGGAAACGTTTTCAAACAATGAGTTATTGGAGCAATATAGGTGAAAGTATGGGAGTTTCACCAATCCCATCCATAAAATCAGTACAAACAGACTTTATTTCATTTTTGTTTGTCCACATTTATGTAAACTCATTTATGTAAACGTTTGGAAACCCCTATTTTTTTGTAAAGTAAACAGATTGATTTATGCACTGATTTGTTAAATATTTCATTAGTAACAAAGGGTCCACAAAATATCTTCGACTGTACTATAGTGTAGCACTACAGTTTGTTTATTATTATTTACATTATTTTGTTGTTAAATAAAAATGCTTACAAAACATGATGAGTATAAAAATGAGAAAACTATGCTTATATTTTGACTTTTAAAATAATATGTAGGTATGATGATATGTTCAAATATTTCATCAGCGACAGAGTCTATAAAAAATCTTCGAATGTACAGTTGAACAGTAAAATTTGTTATTATACAAATACAAAATATATTTGTTATTTGATATTATTATTATTTATACTATTATATTGTTATAATTTATATTATTTCGTTGTTGGATAAAAATGCGAAGAAAATATATTATGAGTAGAAAAAATGAGAAAACTATGCATGTATTGGGATTAATAAAATGATATATAGGTAATTGAGTTGTTCTGTTTAAGGGTAATTGATTGAGTCATTGTTAAGGGGAGAAGCGCAATTTTCAATGCAACCGGCAGGAGGAATTGGATTGTAAGCTGGGGGTGTGTTCCATCTCTGCGCTGGTAAATATTTGACAATCTGCAATAAGAATTAGGGGTGACAAAGAAGTGCGGGTATAATTACATCTTTATTTCTCAAGGATATGTCCATCATGTGTACGCGCAAAATGAATTTCCAAACCTAAGAAATGTTCCGCTAAATCAGATTCTGTCGACTAGTTTCATCCCCGTCGTGCAAAACATTTTGCTAAAAGAACAAAAACTTATTTACCCTTATTATGCGCTATATGTTTTACATATACAAACATATTTTCAAACATCGAAAACGAAACATTACTTCACTATAGGTAAAATCACGTTTGGATCGTTCTGATCACCGTCACTATATACACAAACATTTCACATTTGTTTTCTCTTTCATAATCCCACAACCTAAAATATTATTTGTCACCTAAATACCAACAAAAACACTGCGAATAACATTGCTGCTTCGAACGCACGGCCCTTTGTTGCTCCGGCAGATATTGTTTCCAATTCCAGCGGAGCTGGGGCCACACTAGGAAACAACCAGTTTTCAGACAGATCCTCATCCAAATTGTGCATTGTATCTAGAATACAAAAAAATACATGGTAATAACTTTCATGTGTTGTTGCTACAGCGCGAGAACACATTTACTTTAAAACTTTTCAAAACAATGTTTGTCCCAGTTTTTTCTCATTTACTCTTTTATGTGTATTCTGATGGATGCATATTAAGGAAACCAAATGTACATTGTCTTTCCTACATATTTTATGGCATGCATTTATATATTTCCTAAAATAACGACAGATACTAATATATCCAATTAACACAGGAGTATTCAATTCAACACTGGGGCTGTGTTTAATACATTTAGGAATCCAAAGGTAGAAGTAAAAACGAGGGAGCGGTAGTTACGAATAATCATGGACAAAATCATTCTTTTTGAGAAAATATGTTCTTGAATAACCGTCGCTCTTCTAGACCCATTCAACATTTTTAAGGCTTGGGATCTTCACAGGGTGGTTTCTAAAACAACGTCCTTAATATCAATAATTGTATTTTCATTTATAGACCTGTTCACTGTCAAGCATATTCATTGCTTAAATTCACAGAACCGTTCATTTATAGGCTAGTTAATATACTAACCAGTCTCTATACAAACGGCGGAGTAATCAAAACGTTTGTTTTAGTGAATGTTATAAGAAGCTCCAAATTTACAATAATAAACCAGTTTTCGCAAATACATACATTAAATCGATCAGTTTGTGAAAACCGACAACAGTTTCCGGATATCCTGATACTCCACTCTGCTAAGCAAACCGTTTCAGTTCCGCAATTTAGATACGCATAAATATTGAATAATACCCGCAAGTGGGATAAACGCTAACAATAAACACAAAGTTACCTGAGAAGGGTCTCCGTTTGCCTAACAGCTTAATCCCAACGCATGTTCAGAAGGCATATGGCAGGAACTTTGCGTAAAACGAGAACCCCGTCAAACCGTTTAACAACAAAATAATTACACTAAATCCTCGAAACAGACGCGCAACGTCCTTCTATGGCTCCAAATATCCCACAAATGCTTTCAAAGTAATGTTGCTTAATCGAATAGAAAATAAACGGTCGCAAATGGTTTTTACAATTATTTTATTAATAAACATTAAATTAAACCCCTTGAATACAAAAGCGAGTATATATACGCCTTCAAATGTCCATTAATAAATACGAAATATATAGTTTTGGACAAACAATTTGGATGTTCCCTTCGAGAGGCTGCCGCAGTCAAACAACGTTCATTAATAAATATTTGTCTCTCCATATTAAGTCTAAGCAATATTAGACAAGACTGGACAAGGCTAAACAGGACTAAATAACACTAGACGAAAAAACTATTGTATAATTTAATTGGAAATTGTGATTTCATGAATTATATGAACTACCAGTGCAAATTACAATGTAAAATGTGCAAAGGGAGAACGTTAACAGAGAATGTTAATTTCCACCCCAAACAATAAAATATTAATAATTTGGTCGGAATGAAGACCGTTTGAAAATTAAATTCAAATATTTAACTTTAACGTGTATTTTTGGCGTTTGATTTCGTAATTACATAATAATTTCCTTGCAGTTTAAATAAAGTCGCAATAAAATATGTATACGAGTAATTAATATAATTTCGCCGAACTTCAATATCTAAACCCCACACTCCACCACTTCAAACTTAACACAAACCAATTCAATCTAAAATCACTTTAAATTAATGCATTTCTTTAAAAAGCATTTCGACGGAAAGTTTTGAGTACTAATATTTAATTCGTAATTTTATTATTTTGTTATTGGATAGGCTTGGAAAGCGAATAAACTTGTACGGTCTGCGTGGCTTGAGACATTTGATTTTACCGGATAAAATCAATAATTCTAAAGGCAGTGAAAAATGCTGTTTGCTGTTTCAAAACAAGTTGCAGTTTCACAACAATCCAGAGCTTTATAAAGACGGAAAAAGTAAATTTAAGTACTTTTCGATACATATTGCAAGCGAAACTATAAGTACAAAGTTTTTATAATCTTTTTTTATAATTCTTTTATAATCTTTTTCGGAGCTAAATTGTGTTGTTATGCTGTTTTCAACTAGCAGCTTACTCAACGGAGCAATATTTGATAGAAAGAAATATTTGTTTTAAATTTTAAATTACAATTGATGAAATCTCTATTGACAAAAAAATGTTTGAAGAGTATATTAATCCTTCATTATAAGGATTATATACGAATATAATTCCTGATTTAAACTCACCTATTCTCAGAGTCGAAGATGGTGTCATAATATATCGAATGGAAGTGAATTCTGAAATAAAAAAGAGATGCATTAATATGAGTAAGTTGGAATTAATGTGGATTATAGTTGGAAAGTTGTTAACTTCAGGCGCGAATATTTATTATCTTTGTGAAAAGAGCGTCTATAAATTGAAGAATTATAGTAGTACTCCGACATAAAATCCACCTGGTTTAAGTATAAATATTTTTACTCGGCACTTCTTTCTCGGTTTATAGCCGATAAAACTTTACAATCCAGTATTTGTTATAATGTATAAAATAGATAAAAAAAATCGAGTGACAATTAAATTTATTGCCAATCGACGTAATTGCGAAATATGGCGAATTTAACTCCTTTTTTTTAATGGCATTTTTCATCCCCCGTCAGTACTAAAACTCGGAAACATTACACTCCCCCGAACATACTAAATTGCTATTTACGCTTAACTTATTACCCACCTAATTCTAATTCCACAACAATCCATAAATACCCACCTTATAGACAATTACACATTTTTTTATAAATTATTATTCGCATTTTTACACGCGATTTTATTTTCAAATTGTACAAAATTCCAACGTTTTTTACAACAAACATTTATCACCATAATCCCCCGGCGCGAATTGCAGTTCCTACAATCCCCAAATATTTTGCGTACATTTAGCACCGCTGTAATGGTACAAATAAAAAAACTCTTGTCACATTAAAAAATATTTCAGGAACATTTCAGGTCTCGCAACCGCGTTTCTTATTCATACGGACCTGTATAAATATTTACGCCCTTATGCAAGTGTTAAGATATCGATTATACTGTGCGGCTCTAGCCATCGCGCGGCATCTTCGGACTAGTATCGAGGGAAAAATGCAAGACCCTTGTCAAATATAACTGAAAATTAAAAATAAATAATGCAGAGATGTAGCGTACATATTCCATTGGTATTAATGTTCAGTGCAATATGGATTACATCGTTTTAAATCCTCGTGACGTATTATAACAGATAAAATGGTGAAGGTTCTGGGCTAAATTTAATCCCTTCCATTTAGTATTTTAACAGACAAAATTGCGAAGGTTCTGGGCTAAATTTAGTCCCATCCGAATCTCTTATGATTTATTTATATTATTTTGATTTACATTAACACTATACAGGCTGCGCGATAAATAAAAAAGTTTGTATATAACTGTGAAAAATACAAAAGTATTCTCCAAGGAATTTCAAAATACTGCCAGAGCTAGTTTTACAAAAGACAAAGAAATATTGCAAATTTTCCTAATTCGAGTTTTCCCAAGGGTCTATATAGACTTTTCGATGGTCTTTCCGACTTCGTTTGGTCGAGATCGAAAGCAAAAATGCCACCGTCAACAATTCACAAAACCCAATTTCTTTTTGGTTTCGCGGTTTCCCGTCGAAACTATATAATAAAAACTATATATCGAAACCGGGAATAGACGACATTTCTCGATAAATTCTTCAGCTCCGCAAGGTTCATTCCATAGTCCTAGCTGTAGTTCTTCCACGAAACAGGATTTAATTTTCCTACAATTTTTTCAGTTCCCCATGTCCGTTCCATAATCCAAGTATAGATTTTTCCGAAAAACTAGAAAATCTCCAAACCATCCAACAACTTCGCAGTTTACCAAGATTTGGTCCATATTCTGAAAATCTGGTAAATACTTCGCGGGTCCAAAATCAATGGAAAACTTTTACAGTCTAACCCAATTTTACAGTCTAACCCAAACTGTTGGTAAAGATTTTTCAGAAAAATAAGGAAAATCTCCAAACTTACTACAAGACCCAATGGTCTTGTACAAACCCCAAATATAACTATTCCATAAAATCGAGAAAAACTCCAAAATTTACACAAAACCAAAGATTTTGGTTTCTCCAAGGAAAATTTCCAAAAACTTCATAAGAAAATTTCACCAAACTCCAGAAAACGAAAATCGAAATCGTAAAAATCAATTTTACAATTCCGTTGCTTCCAAATATTCGAAGGCAAAACAAAAAATTGCCTGCAGAATTTTCGGCTCTCTTGGAGAGAAGATTTGAAATAAAACAAAAAACGTATTAGTACATCAACGGACAGCAATCTGTTAAGATTTTGTTTTTATTAACCTAAGTATATATTATATTTACGAGATAATCACGTAGAACAGGCCTGGCCAAACCAAATGGTTTCACGGGCCACTTTGATGACGCGTATGCCGGGTTTACGATGAACTTAACGACGTGACGCGACGAGACGTGATTTAAACCTAAAACACATTGTTTTATATGTTTGTTTTAATTTTGGATCTTCAGAACGACATTCCCCTAAAATCCAATGTATGTAACAAATTTTCATTCTTAAAAAGAGCATCATACAAAATCATTTTTTTTGTAGATGTCAATCCATAAATTTACCTTGCAAAAATATCGGCAATCCAGAATATGCCTTAGGAACAAAAAGGTTGGAGACACCTGCTGTAGAAGATCTGCGAAACAATGTAACAAGAAAATGCGAACAGATAATACATTATTAGAAATGTGTTTGGTGACCTGAGAGGGGTATTAATTTGTGTATTCGTGAAAATGGATAACACATTTAACATCAGTTGTAAT
This sequence comes from Phosphuga atrata, assembly GCA_944588485.1. NCBI lineage: Eukaryota > Metazoa > Arthropoda > Insecta > Coleoptera > Silphidae > Phosphuga > Phosphuga atrata. The sequence goes on from OX155898.1 coordinate 47,004,864, forward strand.
ATTTGAATCTTTGTTAATTCAAAAGTTGAAGTTGACTTAACTGTTCAGGTTAACATACTACCAAGTAGTCAGCTATTCTACGCCTACCGACCCCATTATAGAATTATTTTTCAATCACATTTGGGTGTTTTGTTTTCTTCTATTTTTATTTAATTAATGTTTTTATAAATTAGCTACATATGTTTTATATAAGACTATGTGGGATAAACATTTCGCATGGCGTTTAAAAACTAAACTTTCTATTTTAATTTTTCTATTAATACACACTTATTACACATGGTATTTGAATGACTATTACAAGTATTCGTTTTACAATGTATATAATATTGGAGTTTTTTCTCCTCCTTTCACTTTCAAATAAATTACATTATATGCGCCGTTTCTTTTCTGAGGGAGAATAATCAGAATTTTCTTGCACAGAATATACTTTCCTTTAAACTCCTACTTCGCAAATTTTGATTCTATCGTCGCTTTGTAATTCACAACACTATAAAATAAATCATAGTGTTAAATTTATGAGTAGGCGTTTTTTTTATAGCTAATGAAATTGTTTAACTAAATCAACACTAAAATCAATACGACATAACCTCAAGATCACTCCAAATAATTCATGGTTATCATGATTTTACATTAACAACTGAGAGCTATTTAAAAATGACATATGATAATTTGATTAATTTAATGTGTGCGAATTAAAAAAATATTGCAATTTGTAAAAAAGGATTGCACGAGTTTTGGGACTCAAGTTATAATCGCACTTTTAACAACTACTAATTATTACATCATCAATCAGCTTATTGAAGTCGACTGCTGGACGTAAGCCTCCCTCAATAGTTTTCACTGTCCTCGGTCTTGTGCTGTCTGCATCCAGTTGGTACTGATGCGTTTTAAGTCGTCGGTCCATCTGGTGGGGGTCGCCCTATATTTCTGAAGGCTTCCGATCTAGGCCTCCATTCAAGGATTCATCTTGTCCATCTGTCATCAGCAGATCTCGCAATGTGTCCCGCCCAGTTCCATTTTAGTACAGTTATTCTCTCTACGGAGTCTGCAACTGCGGATCGTCTGCGGATTTCAGTATTTGGTATGTGATCCCTGAGAGAGATTCCCAGCATCGATCGTTCCAACGCTAGTTGCGTAACTCGTATTTTCTTTATTGTTCGTTTAGTCAGTGTTAGGGTTTCGGCTCCGTAGGTAAGGACTGGAAGGACACACTGGTTGAAAACCTATCCCTTTAGGCAGTTAGGAAACTCTGCCTTGAACACATATTTGAGATTCCCATAAGCAGCCCATGCGAGCCTTATTGCATATGGCTCGCATAAGAATTATTACATATGGTTAGAATAGTATTTCGAGAAAACGAACGCCTTGCTCCTATTGGTTGATCTCCTATTGATTTGGAAATATATGAAATTCTGTGCGGATGTAGCGTCCATCTTATTCTAATAAGTTAGCTAGGTGAAAACAGGTATTTGGACAGTTCTTGGATAGTAGTTTATTTAAATTACGCCAACGTATCGGCCCAAATTAGGTCTTTACCAATGCTAATTTATTTAAAAAGAAATTGGAATTAACATTTTAAATGGAAAACAATAGTTTCTTTTTGTTACATGATTTAAAAGGTTTGCCAGGCAATCTTATTTGATAACTATTGACAATGGTAATTTGGCATACACAGATTTATAATATATACATAATATATAACATATATATATATATATATATATATAAATATATATATATATATATATATATATATATATATATATATATATATATATATATATATATATATAAATATATATACATACATATATATATATATATATATATATATATATATATATATTAATATTTCTTTTATAAAAAGAAAAAAAATTAAATTAAATATCAAATTGTCGCCAAATGAGTTTAATTAACAATTTGGAAAAATTACTAAAAAATGCCTAAAAACACGAATAATAAACTTTCTAAATAGCAACAAAATAATAAGTGAAAATCAGTATGGGTTCCGAGAAGGCAAAAGCACATCAGATGCCATGCATGAGGTTGTTAATGAAGTTTCAAGCAATCTTAATGACAGTAAAAAATGCATAGCAGTATTCTTGGATTTGGCAAAGGCCTTTGACACGTTGCATCATGAAAAATTACTAAGTGTTAGAGCGGTATGGAATTCGTAGTAGTGTATCAAGTGTTTTCAGAGATTATCTAAACGACCGCTCACAATATGTAAAAATCAATAAAAGACTAAGTGAACCGCAACTGGCGAAAGTGGGTGTGCCTCAGGGGACAGTTCTAGGTCCTATAATCTTCACCATTTATATAAATCATCCATTTACACTTAACATAGATAGCAAAGTAATATCATATGCTGATGAGTGATGACCTGTTGCCATATTTAGTGGATATGGTTGGGAAGTCACTAAGAAAAGCGTTCAAGAAGGTATGAATGTCATAAAGATGTGGCTGGATGGGTATCAGCTGTCTCTAAATGCAGATAAGACCAATAATATAGCATTTACCATCACAGATATAAGCAAACCCAAATTTCACAGCATTAATATTAAGGGCATTGGAGACATAAAAGAAGTTGAAAATACTAAATGTTTAGGAATTATTATAGGTAAAAATACAAAATGGAACCAACATGTAGCCTATTTAACAAAGCGAATTAGAAACTAATTTACAAATTTTATCAATTCAAGGATATCTTGAGTAAAAATATATTGATTTTGGTATACAAATCCCTAGTGGAATCACTTTTAAGATATGGAATTCTAGTTTGTGGAGCACTATTTGAAAATTCATAAAAAACTTTGTCTACAATTCAAAATTATATACTGAAAATTATTTACAAAAAAGGTAGACCCTACACAACCAGACTACTTTTTGGAAGGGATATATGCAATATAAGATCGCCGTACTTTCATACATTGGTAATATTTATGCATAAAAAAAGAACGTTTAAAAAATCGTATCTTGCATAATATTGTGACTCGTAGTATGACAAACAAATAGCTGGTATCTAACTCTAATAAAAATGTACAAGCAAGATTTGCTTGCCATCTAGCCCCAAAGACTTACAATTTATAATACCTTTGAGTATTAGAAATATTAAAAACTACAAAAAATATTCAATCCAATGTAAGACCTTTATAAATGACAACTATGTTTCATTCATAAAACTAATTGATTAATTTACTCTACTTGGTATTTATAATTATAAAATTGTTTTATTTAGTATAGGCAAAATATTATCAAATTTGTTAAAAAAAAAACTATGATAAATACGTTCTGCACAAAACAAGTGTTAAGTCACTAGGTGCATATTTGTAGAAATCAGTAAAGTGCTATCACCAGCGAAGTAATTTTTAAACATTTTGCGTTAGGTTCATTTTATTTTAACTGTATTATATTAGGTGATGACCCTCCAATGAATAAATGAATGAATAAATAAATAAATAAATATATACATAAAAAAAAACATATAAACATACAATTGTACAAAAAAATTGTTAAAGTTAAAATTGAATAAATCACATATTAAAATAAAAATGAAATGATATGTAATGCGGCTAACCATGTGCTAGTATCGCAAAAGTCAGAAACATTAGGTTTCTGGCTTTTGCGATAAGAACCGTTGGTTTATTTTAAATAAACTACTACCCAAGAACTATCCAAATACCTATTTTGTCCTACCTATAAATTTCTTTTTAAATAAATTAGCCTTGATAAAGACCTAATTTGGGCCGAAACGTTGGCGTAATTTAAACTAGTATACAAGAACTGTTTTCAAGGTCCAAATACCTGTTTTCACCTACCTAACTCATATGAAATTAGTTTAAAAAAAAATAATTCTGTTATAAAAATTTAATAATTTTTACATTTTTGCAAAAAAACTCCGCTAGACTCATTTTAACGGTCGCAGCGGCCTGGAGCGACAGCGTGTCACCACACCACGGATTAAGTTTAAAAAAAGGTATACGCTTCCAAGAATAGGTTAAACACCTACTAATCAAGACGCAATCTTTATGATGAAGATTATTGGGATATTGTTTACTGTTGGGCAACTGAAATCTTCAAATGTGAATATTGACCGTCTATGGAGCAAAAAAATATGGACCACCAATTTTTCCAGCAACTTTCTATTTCTATCTAAGAACAGAAACCAACAAATTTGTAAATTTATTAGATTAGATTAAGAATCAAGATCACAACGGCGTGCAAATGACAAACTTGCACCTAGTAGAGAACTGTGGGATCGAATGCATACTAATTTCGAAAATTGCTACATACCATCATGCAATCTGACTGTAGATGAGGAATTGTTTGGTTTTGACGGAAAATGTCCATTGAAGCAATACATGCCGTCAAAACAAGAAAACTAAGGAATAAAAATATTTTGGCTAAATGATTCTGCAACAGGATACCCTCTAAAAGGAATTCCATATGTAGGAAAAGAGGAAAATCAACGTGTCACCAACCTGGGTGGAAATTTCGTACAAGATTTATGCACTCCATCTTATGTTACAAATAAAAATATAACGTGCGGCTATTTTTTTACAACCAAACAATTGGCTCTGAATTTGAAGAGTTTGGGTCTCACTATTACTACAATGGTACGAAAACATAAGGTATTTATCCCCCAATTTTCACTCGAAACGTTCTCGAGAAAAATTTTCACCAATTTTTGGATATAGCGTTGAAACTAAACTAATTATAGATATAATCATACCAACTTATTACAGGGGATCACAGCTTGAATATATTAATACATCCAACCTTCTATTCTATTCTGTTATATATCTCTTACTTATATATCTCCATTCTATAATATTATAGAGCTTCGGAGTTTTAATATTTTTGGATGTACAAAATATCTTCCATTATTGTCATACGTTCCAAAAAAAGGAAATCTGTTATTTTATTATGTCCAATACACCATAGCGGTGCAATCACAGACATTAAGGGAAAACCAGAAGTGATTCTAGTTTTCAACAAAATGAAAGGCGGCACATATTTTATGGACAAGATGATCGAAACTTATACATGTAAAAGAAAAACAAATAGAGGACCTATTGAATTTTTATGAACTATTTAGAATTAAGTTTATTGACTGCATATATTACATACACTAACGTTTATATAAATTGAAATTCAAAAAAGACAAGAAAAACATTTGTAGAGGAAGTTAGGAGAAACACCGCCCTGATTTCACCGCGATTACAGCGACGATATAATCAAAATTTGCGAAGTAGGAGTTTAAAGGAAAGTATATTCTGTGCAAGAAAATTCTGATCATTCTCCCTCAGAAAAGAAACGGCGCATATAATGTAATTTATGTGAAAGTGAAAGGAGGAGAAAAAACTCCAATATTATATACATTGTAAAAAGAATACTTGTAATAGTCATTCAAATACCATGTGTAATAAGTGTGTATTAATAGAAAAATTAAAATAGAAAGTTTAGTTTTTAAACGTCATGCGAAATGTTTATCCCACATAGTCTTATATAAAACATATGTAGCTAATTTATAAAAACATTAATTAAATAAAAATAGAAGAAAACAAAACACCCAAATGTGATTGAAAAATAATTCTATAATGGGGTCGGTAGGCGTAGAATAGCTGACTACTTGGTAGTATGTTAACCTGAACAGTTAAGTCAACTTCAACTTTCTTAAGTTGTACTTATTATTTATTTTATATTATTATTTTATATCATCTTAATTCATTACTTTTAATATTAAAAAGTGACATAGTAATTTTTCCCAATGTTTTATTGTCCGATAGCACAGCAAGTACACGTGATTGTCTAAAGCTTTCTATTCATAGTTTTCTATAAATATGATAATGCCAAATGGCGTAGACCATTTTACTGTGAACATTTTATTAAATAAGTAGTATTTTATTATTACAAAGGATTCATAAAAAAAACAAAAATCTTTTTATACATTTTCCACGGATTAGCCATGAAACATACGATAATAAATATACGATATCACATATACGATAAAAAATAAAATATACGATATCACAATAATTAGTACGGTTTCACCAATATTGAACTCCCTTCATTATTTGTGTCTTTCAAATTTAGGATGTGACTATTTATACATACAGTATGTATACGCAATTGGCTATTTATACATGCAGTATGTATATGCAATTGGCTATTTATACATACAGTATGTATACGCAATTGGCTATTTATACATACAGTATGTATACGCAATTGGCTATTTATACACACAGTACGTATACGCAATTGGCTATTTATACATACAGTATGTATACGCAATTGGATATTTATACATACAGTCTGCATTCGCAATTGACTATTTGCACATTCTGACTGTATATAAAAATGTTGGAGTTAGTTTTTTTGGTAATAACTATGCAAATTGTTTATCACAAATTGAATATAAGAATATTGAATATAAGAAATATAAGAATATATAAATACTTATACTTTTATTTATTAATAATTTATATATTATTAAGTTCATTTACAATCTTGCGCAACAAACTCATAAATAAAATTCAAAGTATCACTAAATCATATGACATATAGGTTTAAATTACATTTAAAGTAGGTAAAATAAGTAAAATAAATACAGGTATATCATTTTTTTATTCTGTATATTTTTGTAAAAAGTGGTGTTTTGTAAAAAGTTTTATTTTAGATTTGAATTGTAAGTTTTTATTTGATTTATTTTGAGGGGCTGGCAGGGCTCGATTGATAGGGCTCGGTATTTGTTTTTCAGGTTCTTCTCATTCAATTGCACTAAGCCCACTACTACTCTTTCATGTTCATCACTACTCTACATGTTCATCTTTAATTTAATCATCAATGTTTACAATTATAACATCTGTATCCATATTTAGTGCATTTTCAGTTGAAACATATCTTGCATGAAAACAACTGTTTGAAAATATGTACAAATTATGGATTTATCATCTAATCTTAAATTAAACATGTATCACAAGATACAACTTGTAATTGGATTGATTTTTCCAGGTGCAAAAGAAATATTATATAAATATATTATTATTTATTATATAAATCTTATAAATTTAAGGATGTGGCTATTTATACATACAGTATGAATACGCAATTGGCTATTTATACATACAGTCTGCATTCAGTCTGTACCAGATATAGTGTTGAATTTTTATAGAGGTAAAAATACAAAATGGACAATAATAAAAATGTTACTTAATCATAATCATACAATCGGTAAATAAGAATATGGATATTATAGCAAAGCAAAAAAAAAAAATGAATGTAAATGATTATGATACAGCAACGGCTTTGTTATTATCGAGCGCTAAAGATGGAATGTAAGTGTTTTGAATAAGAAAAGTGGAAACATTTTATACGAAAGGATATTCAAAATTTAAAAAAAAATACTTTTTCCCACAAGCACCGAACATACCACAGTACTTTAATGGAATTTTTAGCAAAAAATGAAGAAAATTGTGGTTTTTACGATATAAAAAAGATGCGAAAGAAGAACTGGAATCACTATTTATAGCCTCCTCAGAAATGGCTCTAAATTATAATAATTCTCAGTGGCCAGTTATACAAATAGAGCTTCTTTTCAGGTTTAATGTTGATCAGGTTAATGTTATATTGTCTTATCATAAGAATATGACAACGTGGTCACTAAAAGAATTCCGAAATGAATACAAACATGTTTCCACCGATGTATTATAAAATTTTGATATTTTCCTATCAAAATTTTCCTCAATGCCATTATTTTTAATTCTCATTTTGAACTCTAAAGTTTTAAATAATTTTAACTGCCTATGAAAAAAATTTATTCCTGTCTCTGTGAGGGCTTCAGAACATCCTTCAAGTATATTTCTTATTTCGATATCACTATATATAATTTTAAATACTTTTTGTTTATTTTTGGCTAATTTTATATTTATTCTTGAATCAATACAGATTATGATTTCCGTAATACATACGTAAATTATTGGCAAAGTATGATATTTAGTTTGTATGTATTGTTTAAGGGGCCAAGTGCTTCCCATTAATGGTAAATGTTTTCTAAAACAATGTACCCACATTTCTTTACAACTATCCCAAGTTTTAAGGAATTGTTCCTGAAGTGTTACATATTTATCTTTTGTTCCTATAAAAACTTGTACAGATTTACAAATTTCCAAAAAATCTTTTTTCTGCTCTTCATATTCTTCATATGAATGGGAATACGAACATTTCTTGAATTTAGCCATTAATTTATGCTTCTCATCAATTTGCCAATTATAAGCAGTAGAAACTAATCGATTATATATAATAACATGGAATTTGCAAAAACAAAATGTTTCTTATTGCTTTTATTTCGGTTAAGTCTTTGTCTATTAAAAAAGCATTCATATTTAATTTGTCAATTAAAGATGAATGACGAATATGTTTCTTTAGCAATAAATGCTCTACCGGTGCAAATTCCGATTTGTCGGTTATACTAGAGTAATAACAAAATCATAATATTTTCAACATTAAACCTGAAAAGAAGGTCTATTTGTATAAATGGCCACTGAGAATTATTATAATTTAGAGCCATTTCTGAGGAGGCTATAAATAGTTCTTCTTTCGCATCTTTTTTATATCGTAAAAACCACCATTTTCTTAATTTTTTGCTAAAAATTCCATTAAAATACTGTGGTCTCTTTCGGTGCTTGTGGGAAAAGGTATTTTTTTGAAAATTTTGAATATCATTTCGTATAAAGTTTTTCCACTTTTCTTATTCAAAACACTTACATTCCATCTTTAGCGCTCGATAATAACAAAGCCGTTGCTGTATCATAATCATTTACATTCATTTTTTTTTGCTTTGCCATAATATCCATATTCTTATTTACCGATTGTATGATTATGATTAAGTAACATTTTTATTATTGTCCATTTTGTATTTTTACCTCTATAAAAATTCAACACTATATCTGGTACAGACTGAATGCAGACTGTATGTATAAATAGCCAATTGCGCATTCATACTGTATGTATAAATGGCCAATTGCGCAATACTGTATGTATAAATAGCCAATTGTGTATATATACTATATGTATAAATAACCAATTGCGTATACATACTGTATGTATAAATAGCCACATCCTTAAATTATATATAATATTTCTTTTTCACCTGGAAAAATGAATCAATCCAATTACAAGTTGTATTTTATGATACATGTTTAATTTGAGATTAGATGATAAATCCATACTGATGAAGCCAAAAGGCAGAAACGCGTCTATAGATGTTCATTAATTATTAGTAGTAATATTTAGGAGGATATAGTATCTTTTATAACCTACATGGTTTCTGGTGGCACGAAAGTGCAGGAAACCAAAAACTTTCTTACGTTGTACTTATAATTATATTTATTTATTTTATAAGTGATTTGTGAATTTAATATCTTAATGCATTACTTTAAATACTTCGTGGTATATTATTAATTTGTATTAATATTTTTACCGAAGGGCTTGTTCCCGATATTAGTGAAAAACGCAAAACTCTGTACGAGGTGAGTCTGAGAGATCAAAGGGCCTCTTTATGATCTACAATGGAGTGAGGGAAAAATGACCATGTGCGGTCATTTTAACACATAAAGTAAGTAAGCTATTGAAGATTTGGACATCCGACACCTATAGGGGGAAGAAAAGGAGGGCATCGCAAAACGTTATTGCTGTGCCGATTTGATAGGTCCCGCCCGACGGAGGATTAAGTAAACACACTTTTCAGAAATATAATACAAATACAAAATGAATAAAACCGTATTGGTGTACTGTGTTTCAATATAATTTTATTTTGAAAATGAGCTAGGTAAAAAGAACATTTGTAAAAAAAGAACTAAGCACTTTATATTTAAATTTCGGCGTCATCTTTTCATGTGAAGGAAAATTGTCGCCAATACATTTAAAGTCTCTAGTACTTTAAATACAGTTGGTGGCAATTTTCTTTAATACCAAAGGAAAACGTGAAAATATAAGTATAAAGGTGTAAGTTTTTTTAATGATCTTATTGTAACTTTCATAATAAACGACTCGATTAATTGGCGAGTCTTTATTAGTGAAATATTTATTTATAAAAAATCAAAAAAATAATCAAAAATATTATAGTATACTTAATACAAAGGGTTATCGACCAAGAAGTCCTCTGCCCGTAAATACAATTTGATTTAAAAGAAAAAAAAGTATTTATATATTAATATATAAATAACAATAGAGTGATGGGAATGAAATGACATGAGATGATGAGTTTAGACGTCGTAGATTCTTTCGTAAAGCGTATTAGTTGGGTGTCTGCGTAAAGTGGTTTTTATGTCTCGTTTTATGCATAGTGGGTCTAATACCAGCCATACACGCTACGGTCTACCGGAGAGGTTACCTGTGCAGATTTGCCTGCACAGGTCAACAGTACGCAAAAAACTGCAAGGTCCCTATCCCATACACGCTCCGGTTTACCTGCGCAGGCAAACCTGCACAGGTAGACCTCTGGTGTACTGTTGTGTGTATGGCGGGCATAACTCTCGCTTAATTTATGTAGATATAGATTTATGTTCGATGTTGCACATATTAGGTGATTTTATAAATGGAACTCGTTAAAGAATCACATAATGAACTCATTGCACATTTCTTTTTCGAAAAAAATGTTTCACAAAAGCAATTACAACTCGTTGTGCGAAACATCTTAAATTGAAATATCTCTTGGACGTGAAATTCTAAAAATTCAATTTTCAGTGCAAACGCAAAAATTTCATGGTTTCATTTCATTGTTGCTGATTTAACTCCATTTGCAAATTTTCAGGAACACTATACACTTTAAGATGAAATATGCATGAAATTTTTTTAATATATTTTGCTAATTCTGAGAAACGACTATCAAATGCTGTTTATAATTTTCTTTATTTCATCAGCACAGTTCGAGAAATTCTTAAGATGGCTTTTTGGGAAGTTATTTAAAAGCAGAAAATGATGAGCATTATTATTTCTAAGTCGCCATTCAAATAAAAATAATTTCTTATTCAAAGCTTTAATGAAATTACAATCATCGTTTATCATCGTCAATGATCTTGCCCTTGCAAGTCCTCATTTAGCTGATTAAGTTTTTTTCTGTTATATCCATTAAAAAACATAGGTCTAACAACCAATCATCATCAATTATTTCAGGAAAAGAATATTGTTTCTCGTTCATAAACAAATGTATTTCCTCTCGTAAATTAAAAAACCGTTTTATATATTTTCCACGGCTTAGACATCAAACAAATATACGATATCACAATATTCAGAAAATAATTTTCTCATTAATTCTTTGAATTTCCGATTCTGAAGAGCATGTGTATAGATGTAATTGACTTTGATGTTTGATTGTACTGATGTAACCTTTGTAACTACGTTCATATCGTGATTCATGTATTACGTAAATATATTTCGTTTATGTATCAAACAGTGAATAAAAAAATCATTGGTTTCATGCCTCTGCAGTGTAGCTGATCCATAAATAATTTAGCAGCTACCTAATTTTTACCTAAAAAAGCAGGTGCTGCATCTCCTGAAAGAGCCTAAAATTTTTAAGTTATTTTCTACTAAACATTTTTCAATCACTTGGAAAACACCCTCTTCACTAAATAATCTAAACTTATTAAAGACGAAATGCAGCCTTTTCGTCTTTTCGCGTCTCGTATTTTTCGTCGACGTCTTTAATAAGTGAATATGATTGTATCTATAATAAATATGGCTTCACCAACCCTCTTCACTAGTTGTGTCTTAAAAATTTTAATGATTTAACATTTCTTCTGCACCTCGTATGAATCATTCACATCATATATTAATATATATATATATATATATATATATATATATATATAGATATATATATATATATATATATATATATATATACAGGGTGCTTAAAAAAAATGTATACACACTTTAAACTATTGTAGTTTTCCCGCTCTAGAAGGCTAATGTTATATTTCTTCGCCAGGTGCCAGCATAATCGTCCCTCTATGTTATATTATCAGTTGGAATTTGTAATATCAACATGGGGGACGTACGTTTGAGTTTTGAAGAACGTAAGCAGGTTATTAAGTGGTACTGGAAGTTTGAGAATGTAAATGAAGTTCAAAGACAGTGGAGAAGGGAGTATGATACAGAACCACCTTCAAGATTAACAATTACACGCATACGAGACAAATTCGAAGTTCATGGAACAGTGTGTGATGTGCATAAAGCTCATTCAGGTCAGCCTCGAACAGCTACAAGTGATGAGTCATCAACGGCAGTCTTGGAACTGTTTCAACGCTCTCCTAACAAATCTTCAAGGCAAGGGGCACGTGAAAGTGATGTAAGTGCCTAGCAGCGTGCTACGCATTCTGAAGAGAGGCAAGTATCGTGTTTACATTCCAAGGCTGGTGCAACAGCTAAATGACGACGATCCAGATCGAAGGTTGCAATTTTGTGAATGGATTCAGGAGATGGATTCAGGTGAATGGATTCAGTGAACCGGGATTTATGGGTAGCATCATTTGGTCGGATAAAGCCCAATTCAAACTTAATGGAACTGTCAATAGGCACAATTGTGTTTACTGGGGTGAAGAAAATCCTCACATTACAATTGAAAAAGCTGTAAATTTGCCGGGGCCAATCGAGTTTCCAGCACGCTCTCCAGACCTTACACCACTGGATTTCTTCTTGTGGGGCACAGTAAAAGATGAGGTGTACAAACGTAAACCACGTAACCTAGACATTCTTTGGAATGAGATTCAAGCAGTGTGTAGAGAAATCTCATTGGACGTTTTGATACGATGTACAGAATCAGTGGTGACTCGTACTCAGAATTGTATTGATGCTGCAGGTCACCAATTTGAACAGTATTAACATTTGTTATTTATGTTTCATTTACATTGGACTTTCAGCTTTCTATTTTCCTGAAATTTAACTTTGTAGAACGGTAAATAAATTTTCTATGGAAGTTCAAAGTGTGTATACATTTTTTTGAAAAACCCTGTATATATATATATATATATATATATATATATATATATATATATATATATATATATATATTACAAGATTAGAAGTATCTGTACTTTCATCAAATGCAAAAAAATATGATTTTTGGATTTATTGATTAATTTTATCTCGCAAAGTTCAGCAACTATTTCAACTAATATGTAATCAATACGACGACATATAGTTTGGCGTGAAAGACTGATACTTGTAAATAAATAGGTTTTATCGGGCAAAACATTGCGGGCGAACTGCTTCCAAACAGTCCTTCCCTAGTTCACCATCCGAAAATGGTCTCATTTTCTTTGCTATCGAAATGGTATCAAGTATAACTTGCTTTGACAATGTTAGACAAAGAAAAGCTGTTACACAATCCACATACAATATATTTACACTTTACTTACAATATACTTAGAACTTTAAAGCTTAATATTGCACAAACATTTGATCCCTCAATCGAAATATTGTTTTCGCAAACTTGTAATGTTTTTTAAAGACCTATCCAACGATACCCCACATCTATCCACAACACCATGGGGTAGTCGAGAGAAAAAAAGTCACCACTTTACATGAAGAGGAGGTACCCTAAATTTTTTTTTAAGATTTTAGTTTACCACTTTGTCGGCGTGACTAATCTGAATATCCGTTTCAAATTACAGCTTTCTATTTCTAATAGCCTCTGAGCTAAACTGCGGACGGACGGACATATTGAAACTATAAGGGTTCGTTGTTGATAACAACGGAACAATAAAAATGGACACATAAACAAACAATTACAGACATAGCATCTCACAATCATCCTTTTCGAAAATAATTAAGAAGCTGATAGTTAAAATACTATTAGACTTCTTAAACAAACATAATATCTTAAGCCACAGACAGCACGGATTTATCAGAGGAGGTAGTATTGTAACAGCAAGCTTTCAATTCAGAAAAGAAATAGCAAGCCAGCTGGAATCACATAATATTCTATGTGGTATACTCTCCAAGGTTTATGATACCGTCGACCATTCCATCATGAATAGAGCAGATAGATGCGAAATCCGAAGAATAATTTACATCTTATCTAAAAAAACATGAGCGAAATCACCGCAAGAAAAATTCAGATCGACGCCGAGGACCATAAACATAGGGATTCCACAGTGGGAGAGAGAAGGAGCGATTGATTCGAAACGACAAAAGGAGTTAGACAAGGCTGTCCACTCAGCCACTGTACTGTGGCCTGTACTGGCCCTGTACTGTTTACGATATAGGTGGCAGATAAGGAAAGAAACGTTTAAGAGGCCGCAAGCGGGAGGCTGTGGGATAGGTAGAGAGAAAGTATCAAGCATGTCGTTTGCGGATGATGTGGTAATGGTAGCAAAAAGCGAAGGGGAAATGAAAGAAATGATGAAAAGCCTAGGGAGCTATGTAAGAAAGAAAGGTGTTTAGCAAGAGAAGGAGGAGAAGATAGAATGGGAACGGGGAACAAAAGAACGACTAAGTGTGTTGAAATATTTAGGCTACACCCTGAATGAGAGAACAGATTGAGGTGCAGAGAGTGCAAGAGAAATATCTGAGATGGGTGATAGCGGTAGACAGAGACATGCCGGGATACATCGTGAGAAAGGAATGTACGAGAAGCAAACTGAAATTGAAAACAGGAAAGAAAGCCACTAAATTCGAAGATACAATGAAAGGAAACCAAGTTACTGACCGAATGCTGTAAAAGTAAAACAATATGAAGTATGAGAGATGTATGCCAGAAGAGATCCCGAAGTACCTGGGAAGAGAAAGTGTAAGGGAAAGGAAGATAATGGCGAGATTCAGATGTGGAAACGAGGTGAGAGAGAGAATAGATATTGGATGGAAGAAGAAAAAGTATTGTATAGGATGTGCTACCAGGAGAGAGAGAGAGCCAGTGGATCATATGTGGATAAATGTGACGAGATTAAAGAAAGAGACAGAAAGGAAAGAGAAGAAATACTGAATGAAGACGGAAGAGAGATGCAGTGGATGAAAAAAGTATGGAAGAGGAGGGGAAGGGCTGGATAGGAAATTGTAAATATAATGCAAACATGATTGTAAAGATAAAGAAACTATGTAGGGGAAATAAATTTTAATTATAATATAGGTATTCCACTTGATAGAAAAACGCTTAACAAAGTACTCCAAGAACTAGGTATTTTTACCAACACCCATTCCAAGGTTAAATTTACAGGCGAGATTTCAGAAAGCTTTGAAATAAAAACTGGAGGGAGACAAGGAGATGGACTTTCCCCACTTCTCTTCAACTGTGCCCTTGAAAAGTTTATGAGAAAGGCGCATGGAACTGATCAATCTGGATGCTCAGAGTGGTATCTACCTGGGTCGTAAGAACGATCGACTGGTTGTAGATTGCCTGGCCTTTGCAGATGACATGGCACTGTTTGCTGATTTTCTTGAGATGGCAACAATGCAGGTAAATTGCCTCAGAAAACAAGCTGCCAAAGTGAGTCTTCAAATGTCGCTGGAGAAAACAGAATTCTTTACCAACATCAAACAGAAAGATGTTACTAGAGCAGGGAAACATTAAGAGAACTGAGAAATTTAAGTATCTCGGCGAATGTATTGAACCCAACTTATCAGAAAGAGCATTATTATCCAAGAGAGTCGAGTTAGAACTAGCCTGTCGACTGACTAAGAACACACACACAACAAGAAATGCCTGTCACGCAACCTGAAACTTAAGCATTACAAATCAGTCTTGCGACCAGAAGCCATGTATGCCCTGGAGTGTTTTTCCTGAGAATCCTTAGGAAGATCCTAGGCCCGGTAAAGAAAGAGGGGGATTCCGAAGGCGGCATAACTCTGAGCTCTACGAGCATATTGAGATGCTCTCTGACTGTGCAAGGAAAAGAAGTGTAGATTTCTATGGCCACGTTGCAAGATTGCCTCCAAACCGACTAACCAACCGCCTGCTGTTCACCTTCTGGCAAAACGACAAGGTTCGTACCACTTGGTTGACAGAAACCGAGAAGGATATTAAAGAACTGGGGGAACTGTCTCAAAACAGACAGTCTGTGAAACGCACCCTGAAGGAAGTCATTGGATCCGTGGATTTCAGGAAAAGCCCCGAAGGAAAAGCACTCCATGGACAGAAGAGAGACAGAAGTTACACCGACAGAAGATGCGACAATACTGGGCAAAGATCAAATCCCAACAGTTGAACAAGCGTGGTCCATAGTAGTCCTATTCGAAACAAGAAGAAGAAGTATGAAGCAGAAAAATGGGGATGGAAAGAACAGGATGAGGTGGAGAGAGAGGTGGTAAGTGACATATCTGGGATGGGTGCTAGGGGTAGATAGCGACACGCCGGCATACATAGTGAGAGAGGAATGTAAGAGCAGCAAACTGAAAGTGAAAACGAGGAAGGAAGCCGCTGGATGAATGAATGAAGGGAAAATTGCAAGTTACTGACCGATTGCTGGAAAATTAAAAAAGAGGATATAGAAATGAACGGCAAAGAACAATATTATCGAAGAAATTGATATGCGAGTAAGGAAATAGAGAGGTTAACAGCTGGAGGCTGGGGAATGAATGGAAAAACGAGTAAAAGATACAGGGATGTAGAGGATTTAGGCAGGAATGAAGAGAAGGAATAAGGGAATCCAGGAACAATATGAAGTATAAGAGATGTATGATAGAAGAGATCCCGAAGTACACATGAAGAGAAAGTGTGAGAGAAAGTAAGATAATAGCGAGGTTCAGATGTGGAAACGAGGAGAGAGAGAATATATATATTGGATAGAAGAAGAAAAAATATTGTGTAGGATGTGCTACCAGGAGAGAGAGAGACTGTGGAGCATATGTTGAATGAATGTGTCCAGATGAAAAAAAAGACACAAAGAAAAGAAATACTCAATGAAGACGGAAAAGAGATGCAGTGGATGAAAGAAGTATGGAAGAGGAGGGGAAGGGCTGGATAGGGAATTGTAAATATAATGAAAATATGATTGTAAAGATAAAAAAACCCTGTAGGGGAAATAAATTTAAATTATAATATAGGGATTCCACAGGACAGTATTTTGGGCTACTGTTCATTGTGTACATAAATGACCTGTCGGAATTAAATTTAAATAACACACCGAACATGTTTTTGAATTACGCGAACGACACAAGATAATTTATATCTAACTAGACAAAAACCGAATTAACAAAAAACATAAATACGTCAATGGCAACGCTGCACAGGAAATTACTAGAATACATAAAGAAACAATAAGAGTATTACTAGATCTAAAATACACAGAATCATATAGAGGAAAGTTCAGAGCTACAAACATGCTAACGACTACATAAATATACATTTACGAAGCCCTACTGTTTCTATTTGAAAATTAAAGTCCTTTTAACAAGTATAAAATATACAATGAGAAACGACAGGGTATGCAAATTTGAATTATAATGCTTCTAGGCACAAGCTGTCAATGTGACTCCACCTTACACAAACATCAAATTTTTCAATGACCTACCACGGTCCGTTAAAGTAAAAGCAAAATTTACTGATTACAAGAGAGAACTGCATGATCTTCTAATAAATATAGAGCCTTACTCGATGCAGTAGTTCTAAGCTGAAATAAAACTTTAACAACGATAAAGGCTAAAGCGGTTTTTCGACATATATCTGTTGGGTTAAGTTCAGATTATTTTAACATTAAAATGTAAATATTTTCTTATGCATGCTTAAATATGGAAAAAAATTAATTAAATTGAATTGGTATTGGTTATTGTAATAATGCATCAAACATCATTTGCAGAGTTTTCAGATATCTAGTTTGAATCTTACTACAAATAAAAATTATCGGCGTACCCTTGCCCCGATAATATAATTTTAGGTTATTATCAAAGATTACACAGATAGAAAAAAAGTTTAAATATTAAAGTTGTGTATTGCTTATTAAAGTAATGCACAAATATCTAATCAAAAAAGCTAATTAACTACGTAATACTTAGTTTTTTTTAATACACTTTAATTATTCGAATGGAATGAAAATGAAATTCGAATTTCATTTTATGGATGTGCTTGCATGTTTTTTACGAGGTTTCCGATTCTCGGCTTAACCACAGAAATCGCACAGCGCAAATCACTAGCACTGTTAAGTTTATTTCTGTACTGGGTTTTTATTGCTACAACAACAGAAAATCCTCTCTCGCACAAATATATACTTGAAAAGTAAACACAATTGAAGTGATTTCTGTGCAATTTTGGGATAAATTGGGAACTATTTGATCCAAATTAAAGTTTTAGCCATTTTGTCGAAATCGTATTTGGCAGAATAATATTTTTTAAATTCCAATACTTTTCCATTGCAGCGTTTCTAGCAGGGCATCTACGTTAACATGGAATAGATCCGTCGCCAATCGATAACCGTTATCTTACACCAGTAAGAGCTAGCGCACATGAGTGACTTTAGTCACCGTGACTGTTTTGTCACTCTTGTCCGGTCTATGAAAATCTATGGAGATGCGCGCTCGTTACGTCGTGACAACCTCGTGACACTTTCGTACGCGAACCCACGAACAAGCCCGTAACAAAATTGTCTTCGCAACGCTAGGTTTCGATAGACGCGCGAGAGCGAATGAGAAAATTTCCTTCTTCGAGTCGTCCTTTATTTGCATTCCGACTATCGACACCGAAGTTAACAACAATGGCGTCAATGTCTTCTCAAAACGTGACGATGCATGAAAACTATATTGATAATGATGTGCATATAGAAGAGATGGAAAAAAGAGCAGCAGGACAGGACGCTGAAAATCACATAATTCACTCCCACAAAACTATGCAATCCTCTTACTCTTCTGAACAACCACAAGAACAAATTGACTGCAAGATAAGCACCCAGCGAAACTATGTTCCTATGTAAATTCCATCTACAAATCTTCAAAATATCCAATTCAATCCCAAATGTTCTGTCTCCCTACCACCTCCGAGTCCCTAAAACCAAGTTTATAATACTTCTCCACTATCATTACCTTCTAAAAGTCTTCAAAATTTCGAGATCAATC
This sequence comes from Phosphuga atrata, assembly GCA_944588485.1. NCBI lineage: Eukaryota > Metazoa > Arthropoda > Insecta > Coleoptera > Silphidae > Phosphuga > Phosphuga atrata. The sequence continues at coordinate 47,023,911 of OX155898.1, forward strand.
CTAAATATTTTGTCTCCCTATATACATGTTACATGATACATGTTACCTATCACTAAGCTGAATATTTCACTATCATTACCTCCTGAAACTCCTCAAAATTTCCAGACCAATCCCAAATATTCTGTCACCCTACCATTGAAAAGTCACCAAAAACCGAGATATTACTCTTTAACATCTCCCGAAGACTCCTCAGCTACATCGAATAGTACTCAATCCATTGTTTCACAGTTGACACCTGACATTTGCCAGGAGTACAATATCAGTGCAGCAAAACTTTAAAATACCTTACTACTTACTTACTAATTGGTTATAAAATAACAATTTGAAAATTGATTTTAAAAATAAAATTTTTATTTACTTACTTTGAAGTTCCCAGCTGTAGAAAGACTCGCTCTTTCTACAGCTGGGACAAACATGTTAGACAGATCTCATGTTCGTATTTTTGTATATTATTTTCTATATAGTAATACAGGTCGTGAAGTGCGAAGTATTTAACAAAACTTCCAATACTCATTCTAAAATATCGAAAAACATTCTTTGGTTATTGTCGAAATTTATAAAATATTTTGAAGAACTTTCCACTTTCTACTCTTTTTACGCTTTTTTTGTATCAGGAGTTCCCAGATAACGACTGTCTCTTCGAAACCCATTTATACAAATGACGCTGGGATTTCAAAAAAGTTTGGTGACTCATACTTCGTGAGCGCACTCCACTTTGGTGACGTGACGTGATAGTGACCATTTTTTTTTGTCGCCGTGACGAAACTTACTCGTGAGCGTAAGCTCTTTAGGAAGTAACGGTTGAACCCTTCAGTAAGGCGCTGTAAATGATTTGATATTTTTGTGTTGGTTTCAGGTTCCCCAAAAATCGCCTAACAAAGCGTTTCTTCGGAAATACTGCTCTGCTAATACAATCGATCAAAAATCTAAAAACGATCCAAAAGTTGCAACTTTTTAGTAAAAGTCGGGATGACATCTCGATGATAAATTATATTTGAGTATTCACCCTGAAGTTTCATGTTTAAAGAGTTAAAAGAACCCAAAGCTACTTGGACACTTGGGCTTTTGAATTTATCGTCGCGAAGTTCAAATAAGCTTGCGGCCAAAAAATGAGGTCCTTAACTAGACGGCCGGTCTACGTATTCATTTGGTGGCTGGTCCCTTTTGGCTAGCGCGCCCCCACTTTAAAAAAACCCTGAGACAATGAGTAGTAGAAAATATTTTACTGATTGTGATTTTCTTTTAATTAGCATAAAGGATAACATTTTAGATATTAAGGATTTAATTTTGGTTTAATTTCTACCTCAGTCTTGTATGAAAGCTTAAAATAAACCAAATGTGAAGGGTTTTAAACGAACTTGTTATCAATTGGCCATTGAAAACGAAACAGACGGATTTTGCGATAGTTAAAGATGGGTTCTCAAAAAACGCTCGGACACGTCAACTTTGTGAGGGGTCACCTTACAAGAAAATTTGTAACCAAATCACTTAACCCCTTCGCAGTGGGACCACAACCCCTAAAATTTTAAATGGCACGGTGGGGTAAGTTATACTTCATTTTAAAGCCCTTTTAGCCCTGAATACTAAAGGGCTTACATTTTCTAAATCTATCGATTTGTTTTCAAGATTATTTAATTTCAAGTTATGAACGCGTTCAAGTTTATGTCGTTGACAGGAAGTCCAATTGTTCAATCTGTTCTTAATGGGAAAAGTGTAGAAAAAACATCACCATTCAACGCAAGAAGAGATTTTTATTAGTCCAACAAATACTCAAATTGTTTTTTTCTTAGACAAGTACACATGTTTCTATTAAGCAGTGGGTTTTGTTCTGTTATCGGAGTATTACAGATTACTTTTTATTCTACCTTTTTTAGTCTCTTACTACCTAACATATCCCATTTAATCTGCTTTTTGAAAATTTTTGTATTTTAAAATAAACATTGGTTGTGCAAAAATGGTTTACTCTATTGAGGAAAGGGTCAAAATGTTCATGTTGTTTTTAAAAAATGGTGAGAACGGCAATCGTACGGCAGACTTATTTAATCAAGAGCATCCCGATAAACACCTAAACAGAAAATTCGTGTTGGAGTTGGTCACGAAATTTCAAGAAACAGGTTCAGTAGCCAATAAAAAACCGGACCCTTAACGTGAACTCCCGGTGAGAAAAGAGGCTGCTGTGGTTGGAGTTTTAGAACAAGTTGTTGCAGACCCAACTCTGAGTATGAGAAAGCTGGCCACTGTAACGAACATTTCTAGAACAATTATTCGCCGAATCCCAAAACAACATAAATTTCATCCATGTAAAATGCATTTAGTACATGAACTGGAATGATGATGATTACGATAGGCGACAGGAGTTTTGCGAAGTGATGACTGAAAGAATAGGTGCTGATGCGAATTTTCTTTTAAACATTTGTTTTTCTGACGAGTGTACACTTTTTCTAAACTCTACTGTAAATCGCCATAACTGTCGATCTGGGTCAGATGTCAATCCAAAGATTTTCCAAAAAGTCCTAACTCAAAATCCACTAAAACTAAATGTCTGGGCCGGTATTGTTGGATACCGTATTATTGGTTCCAATTTTCTTGGTGGTAATTTGACGGGTAACCGTTACCTGAAAGTGTTGCTTCGTCCACCCATTACTAGTTGCTATCGTTGAAAATGATGCTCGTTACTTAGAAGACTATTTGACTTTTGGAAGACTAATTGACCAATGGCCGGCCCAGATATTTCCAGATAGAACCAAACGTCGAAGGGACGTACGTTTTTTATCCATTGATACAGAAAACGTCATATAAAGACCATGCACGAGTCGCAATTAGTACATTCAGTGCATGTCCATTTTTCAATTACTTTAACACGTTATTATGTCCATCCATTAACTGGACGTATATTGTATGTCTATGTACGGATATATAATATACACTCATGGAATCCATGCATTGGACGTTTAAAATTGTGTATTCAGGTCAGTTTTACATTTTATTTTATGTTACCGTACAAACATTTAATTTCCCTGTTTTTTTAACTTTGCATTTAATTTCTCTTTCCAATATATTTTACAAACTGTAAACAATACTTGATTAAATAAACGAGTCAATTGTTCTACGTTGAGTTTATGTTACCACGTGTAGCTTTTGCTGTTTTTTTTTCTAGATAAATGTAAAAAAGTGTTTTTCTTTCATAGTCTTTCTTCATCTTGACCACCTTGGGTGTCGATTATCTTCGATTCTGTTGTATCTTCGAACAGAACCCGGGATCGAATACTTATTTTGGTGAGTATCACTTGAGTATCATCCTATCTAATGTTATTTATTTTATGTACATATTTTAATACTTCAACATTAAATCTTACTTTCCAAATACGTTTACAATTTTTACAAACCTTGTATAAAAGATTGTTAGATAATACTTTTCGTATATTTCTGGTACCCCCGGAGAATTGCTTTCGTAGTGTGTACTTGTGGCGTTTTCGGAGAATTGTTTTTAATCCATTTCCTGCATCTTCCTGCATCCTGCATCTTGGAAATATTTTTAGTGTCTACGAAGAGTTGCTTTCGCAGTGTAAATCTGGTGTCTTCAAAGAATCCTTTTTTGTCTACTTCCTGGGTCAACTACTTGCTACTTGCATATTTAATCTTGCTATCTTGCTTTTTACTTGCTATCTACTTAATAAGTCTACTTGCCCTATTCAAACTTTAGATGTTTATTAGGCAATTTATGTATTCTTTTTTCATATGTTTAATATCAGTTCTTTTGCGAATCTTGTCACATAATTGAATTTGAAATTTGTCGATTTTAACATTGGATGGATTATGAATGGACTGTATTTAACGAAAAATTAAGTTTTGAATTGGTAAAACCATACAACATTATAGATAATCAGATAAACTTAATAAAGACGGAACAAAGCTTGAATATATTTTGGTAGTCCTTTGGTAGTTTTTGGTAGTCCTAAAAAGACTCATTAGTATTATAGAGTTCCGGAAAGGTTGAGTATATTTATATATTCAAGCTTTGTTCTGTCTTTATTAAGTTTATCTGATTATCTATAATGTTGTATGGTTTTACCAATTCAAAATTTATCATTTATATCAATAACCTGCTAAGTTCATGTCTCTCTCACAAATGTAAAAATTAAAAACATCTAACCCCAACACCACATGGGTTTTCAAGTGAGTGATTTACAAAATATTGTTCATGGAAGCAGAGCTGTGCTGATGAGAGATAGATCTCGAAACGCGTCCACAGATGGCTATCCACTCAAGGTATCGGAAAGACATGATCTTAAAACTCAATGTTATTTTTATGGTTTTTGTTGAGTGCCACGAAGGTGGACTGAAAGCTATAGAATAACTGACAAATTTCATAAGAGATTTGTTTTTGGTAGTCCTAAAAAAACTCATTAGTATTATAGAGTTCCGGAAAGGTTGAGTATATTTATATATTCAAGCTTTGTTCCGTCTTTATTAAGTTTATAAAAATTAAGTTGTTTTCTAATTTTAATTGGGATTGTCCCGTCACTTAGCTTAGGGTTGCTGGCGCCTCCGCCCCGTAGTGGGACGTCCTTCCGTCGCCTAATTAAAGAAAGGAAAATAGGAACAACAATAAATATAGGGATATATGCGGAGGGATACCCTTAAAATGTGTCATTCCGGACGTGAAATGTCGCTGCAGCCGTTTGGATCGTGATCGCATCCTTTGTAAATTCAGCTTGACGAGGTAAAACTTTGCAATAGGTGCACATGTCGGTCGAACATTGTTTGCGCTTCAATTTGTGTCTTCTCGCTTTCAACACTTGAAGCATACTGTCGGAAATATCAATTCGCGGCGTGATTAATAAAAATCGCGAGATTTCGGACCAGGTCGACATATATCTCCCCTTCTTTCAATCGATGCCGAAATCGATTTAAATTTTGATTTAAAATATGTGGATTTATTAAAATTGGCGCGAACAACATTGCAGATTTAATTATGGCTTCATCCAACAAAATAACGGAAGGAATTTTGTGAGATGTCTAACAGATGCTTCCGACAAATTTCAAGCAAAAATTGCGTCCCAACAGATGTAGCACAGAGAGCCAAAAATATTGTTAATATTTCCATCCCTACGATTGCGAGGGGCAATAATTAGGAGCCTAGTGAGATTCTCGTTCAAAATCTTGGTCCCTCGACTTCTTCTAATTACGATCCACTTCCGTTACCGGCCGATAGCTCAAATACATCGGAGCAGGATTTAACCACAGAATACGAAGAATAAAAAAAAAACAATTTTCAGCAAAAACTTTAGCTGAATGGGTTGCAAATAATATAAGCCATCGATCTACAGCTGAACTGCTCAATCTGATAAGGCTTCATAAATGTTTTCAGGATTCTCCGAAGTCGTCCAAAACATACCTTTCGACAGCAAAACGTGTCAATACTGTTTCTGTGGATCCAGGCTTTTGCCATTTTGGATTGCGTCGCGGACCAGTTTTACAACAACAATTTTTACAATTAAATTGTAATTTTTCAGAAAAAATATTTTCATTACCAATTGGCGTTGATAGTCTTCCAATCTTAAAATCGAGTTCACTTCAACTATGGCCCATTTTATGTCGAATTTGCGGTACTCATTATGTATTTTGCTTTGGTTGTTATTCTGGTAAAAGCAAGCCTCGATCCGCCAATTAATTTCTTGGGTTATTTGTGGAAGAAATTAGAAGTCTTATGCTCAAAGAACTGTCATATCGCGATACAACTTACGCGATAAAATTGCATTGTTTCATTGCTGACGTACCTGACGTTAAAACATTTGTTTGCTTTACAAAAGGTCATATCGGGTACAATAGCTGCATAAAATGTATAACTGAAGGATCTTATATGTCCAGTCGTTTGACATTCCCAATGACAAAAAATTGATCAGTGATTAACCGATTTATAGTTGACATAACAGCAGTAACAAATGGAAATATTCTGAACGATGAGAAATGGCATGACAAATTGCCTGCAAAAAAACTCGCCGGATATCAATGAAGTAGAGGAACTTTTGAAGAGTATGAAGAGTCAAAGAAGTCTTTTGAAGAATCAAAGAAGCAGTTGGTGAGATTTTCAGTTTTCTTTTAGTCAGAAAAGAAAAAACAGATCTGTCGTCCATGGCGACCGTATGAGTTATGTATGATATGTCTATCTTTTTCTAGTTTCTTTATCCTTTGTTTCTCCCTCTGTCTCTATCCGTTTGAATCACTTACAAACCTTGATTATTTAGCTGCCTTTAAAGATGCCCCGTCGATAACGAGAGAAAAATTTGAGACAAGATTCAAATAGTGGTTTAGACATGTTCCAGCTCGTGTTGCCAACGCGCAAAAACAGCGCCAAAGTCCACTTCCAATAAAATGATGATAGTAATAAATATTGTATAAATGAAAATCTTTGTCTTGTATTTTTTACCCTTTGTAAATATGCATACAGCGTTCGATGTACATCCTTTGGAAGTACATTATAACAATCAACAGACATTCACTATACTTCCCTTGGACGTACATTGAAACGAGCAATAGACGTACACTATACATCCCTTACACGTACACTATAACAATCAATGGACGTACACGATACATCCTTTAGATGTACACTATAAGGATCAACGGACATACATTATACATCCATTGAACGTACACTGTAACGATTAATGGGCGTACACTAAACATCCTGTGGACGTACAACATAACGAGCAATAGACGTACACGATACACACCTTTGTACTTATACTATAACGGTCTCTGAACGTTCATAAGACGCATAACTGCAGCATATTCGCACCTTCTTTGGTCGATTTATATACGCCCATAGATTTCCGTTGGATATTTGAATATCTAAAAAAAATACGTCTATTAAACGTTTTTTTTTCTATCTGGGTGGACTCTTTCTTGTAAGGTCATCTACAGAGTAGAATTTATGCAACAGAACCAGAGTCTCTGGAAGAGTTACATCGACGCATTATTGAAGAATGCCGTAAAATTAGTCCACAGAAACTCCAAATTGTAAGAGATCGGTTTCGAGAGGAATTTGTATTTTTGTTTGGAAGTTGGTGGCGAACAATTCGAGCATTCGTTAAACTAATAAAAATCTTTTCTGGAATTGAATTGTGTCTTTTTTCCTTCACTTTTGCAATTTTTGTAAGGACAGATTGAACAATTGGGACTTCTTTTCAACGACATAAACGAAGAACGCGTTCATAACTTGAAATTAAATAATCTCAACAACAAATCGATAAATTTGGAAAATTTTAACCGCTTAGTATTCAGGGCAAAAGGAGCTTTCAAATGAGGTATCTCTTACCAGTGGTCCCAGCGTGAAGGGGTTAGGTGCTTCGGCTTCAAATTTTCATGCAAAAAGGTGACCCACTCACCAAGTTGTCGTGTCCGAGCTATTTTGAGAATTCATCTTTAACTATCCGAAAATCCCTTTGTTTCGTGGGTTAATGGCCCACAGGGTATAAAGAAAAACGGCCGAGTCTCACTCAGACCTGAAATATTTTGATACTATTTGATATCCATACGGCTTAAGTTATAATTATTGTTTTAATTTTACTAATTAATTAAGGAAAAAAAAATTAATTTAATTAGTTTTTGTTTTTAGAATTCAATGCGGAAAAGATAATAAAATTTTTGTTGCATTTTTTTTTGTTTTCGTGCAAAAATATATACATCAGTAAAATGTAGTCTGGTGCCTTCAGACTACACAAACTATCAACATCATCCCAAAGATATTATTATTTCAAATTCATTTGAGTTAATAATAATAACCGATGACGGACACAAGAATGTCCGTAGTAGTTTATTGGGTGTTTTGTGCAGCAAAAAATAACTTTATTGCATAACTGCATTCAAATTAGACATGAACGTAACCGATGGTTGCCTAACGAACCCGATTCTTTTACGGCGGTTCTTAACCTATGGTGCCCCTAGGGGTGCGGGAAATTATTTTTGGGGGTGTAAGAGAAGCTCCTAACAATATAAATTATTAAATATCGTTTATTAAATTTTTGAAAATAAAATATTTCAAAACTATAGTAATCCCCCCAATAACGCGAAAGTCGGGACCGCGTTATTAGATATATAGAAGCTTCAATATCGCTTCAATATATCTAATAACGCTTATACAAAAAATAGGGATATTTATGGGTTTTTTGCAAAAATTTCAAATATGCCAAAACGAAGAACATATTAATAAAAAATACGTGAATGAACTATTTATGTATGTTCAAAGATGTATATTTAGCTACTTATATATTTATATGAAATAGGAGTTGGAGAAAAGATGTATACACGCATACATACTACATACATGAGTAAAAACTAAGTGTTGAAATTTAAAAAAAAAATAGTGTTGAGTGCAATATCTGTTTACGATAACATGATTTTTTTTTAATCGATTTTTTAAGTATTTGGAAAAGTACGATATTTTTTCCGGACATGGTACGGTCAGCGCCACCTTTAGGGTTGCCACACTGTTCCTACAATTCGATTAATTCGATATTATCAATATGGGATCGATTCTTTTGTGAAGAAATCAGTGCTACTCATACCTACGTACCGTACTTCTATATCACACTGAAATACGATGGCTCTCTAAGAGCCGCATGCTTAACAGGGTTTTTGAATTGCGTGAAGAAATTATTCATTTACTGACTAGTCAAAACTGTGAATCAATAAAAGATTTTGAAAGTAAGGATGTAATTCTGAGTCTCGCCTACTTAGCAGATATATTTAGCCACTTGAAAGAATTGAACATATCAATTCAAAAATTTGGTAAAAATATAATAATAACTAGTGAAAAATTATCTTCATTTATTAGGACACTAGAAATTTGGATAGGTCGAGTTGAAAATGGGAATTTTGCAAATTTTCCCTTGCTTGATTCAATTGTTTTGGAAAATGAAAAAAATACAATTATACCCGACATTATTTGAAACGAATGAGCGAATCATTCAATAAATATTTTTCTACCGGAAATATTACCACAACTAGGAGATGAATACAGGATCCATTTCTATATAACATAAATAAGATGGATGATAGTGATTTAAAAAAAGGCGTTCTTATTGAAATGCGTGACAGTGGACATATTCAAATGGAATTCGAACAATTAGAATTACAGCTTGTTAACTAATTTTACACAACACAGTTTGAATGTTATGCACAGTTGGCGAAAGAAGCATTGCAATTAGTTTTACCATTTGCCACCATCTATCTGTGCGAAATGGGATTTTCTTCGCTTTTGCATATAAAAACTAAAGCGAGAAATCGCTCAAATGCAAGTGATGACTTACGCGTGTGTCTTTCAAAAAAAAGAGACTCGCTTCACAAGTATTATAATGAACAAGCAACAACTGCCTAGTCATTAATACAAATAATATTGTTTTATATTTGATATATAAAATGTACAAGTTTTTTTAAATAAAAAATAAATTTTGCAAAAATGTATTTTTAAACTAAAAAAATGAAACATTTTTCAATGGGGTGCGGAGACTTATTTTCAGATTCAAAGGGGTGCGGCTCACTTAAAAGGTTAAGAAACACTGCTTTAATAATTGGGACAAATACAGCAAGAGAATTAAATGTAGGTACCTCCTGGCGGATATTAGCTTAAGAACGTTCTACTTGGAGAGTACTTTTGTAGTACTTTGATCAAATTGGTTAATGTTCAAATTTAGATATACCAAATATTAACTGGGTAGTTTATATAAGATGAGTCGATAATACCGAATGCCTAAGGATAATGTCGAATTATACCTACATTTTACTGCAAGCAAATATACGAAAAGGTTTTATATAAAAAAAAACACAAAATCACTCCTCTCGGTATGCTGACCGGCAAAAACCTGGCCAACAAAAACAAAAAGCCATTGTTTTAATTAATTAAAACCCTCGCTAATATCCAGCATCGTCGCTCAAGTCAATATTCAACGTTTCCCATTGTATTTTTTGCATAAATTTAATAAAAAAAAAAACTTCTACTGACCCGGAAAATATCTGAAAATAAATCCAAACAGTTTCCGCTAGAGCAAAACGCTGAATACATTACGAATAAATATATTCCTGCTGCTTATCTCTTCATAAAAAGTTTCGTTTTGCAACTACAAAATAGCGTGTCAACGTGCAGGCCTTATCATTAGCGTAATTAGTTCGGTATTTATGCCGCAAGATAGAAACTTACCAGTGGTTGAAGACTCGGTTGTGGTTGTTGTTGTTGTCGTGGTCGTTGTGGTTGGAACCTGAATTTCTGCAAATAAAAACTCCGTGTTAAAAACCACAGCGCACTCTGTTATTTTACTGTGGCTTCTTTGTAAATAGGAACTGAGTTGATGAAGAGCCATTAAAACTGTTATTGAATTTGGATCAATGTTTGACATTGTACTCCAGCGAAGTGCTGGTGTAAAGTAACGTTGCGGTAGCTGAGGCGTTTATTCGAGCGGTGATTCGTGTTTTCATTAGGCGTAGAATAAACGGGAACGGCGTCGAGGACAGGAACAGTTTCCAGGAGATAGTACAAACGGAAAGGGAGAAAAAACAAGGGTTTATCAAACTCAGTATGATGGTGCTTACCGTATAATCTCGCTGAACTATCGGCCCTCCCCATGCTATTCGAGGCATAGCATTTATATGTGCCGTAATCAGAGTCCGTGATGTTGTGAATTGTTAGTATCATGGTTATTTTCACTCCGCTTCTCTTCTCCAATAAACTATGCTTAACACTGTTAACAAAAGTCAGTTTAATTAAAATCAAATAGTATTAGTTATTTCTTAGATTTTAAAATAATTTCATGCCACTATCTACAGAGATGTTAAATATTGGCATGTCATTGGCATGTTATTGGCAATTGATTCAAATTTGCATATTCCAATTTGGTGTCCAATTTCATTTGTCATGTAAACTCACAAATTAGATTATTGTAGAATTTCATAAGCTTAAGAAACAAAGAAATGCAAAAATCTTTATTAGTTAATGGATTGTAATGAACATAATGTTTCATGCTTCTGTAGTCATAAACTTAACAAACAAAGAATTATTACATTTAACACGTTGACATGCCCCGCAATTTTACATGGCCCGTGGAGCCAGCATACACAAATTATGTCTACTAGCGTTTCAATCAAACTTGATGCCGGTCACCGGTGTCTCCCATGGCATTCAACGTGTTAGTATATAAAAATCTTGTAATTTAATGAAAGTTAAAATGTTTCTTGCTCCTTTAATAATTTACATTTATATAATGCCCCACCTATATATTTTCACGTAATACGAAAGAGATATTCTGCGAAAAATGGAGAAACTTTGATGTCCATTTTCAATATACCTTTAACAATCATTCAAAATTTACATCCCAACTAACAACTAGATAAAACCGAATTTTTCAACAAGCAACAGGTACACACACAATACAGTGGATTAATAATATAAACCCACCTATTGATAAGAGTCTCCTCTGGATACTTAATCCAATAGTTGTTGGAGTTGGGGAAAGCTTCGACGTCGCATTTGATCTTGGCGTTGGATTCGAGCGGAGCTCCTACAAGCGGCTTGAAAACTTGCACTGTCGGCGCAACTGTTTAAAAGAAAGTTTCTAGCTTAGACATTAACTTAAACCCAACACCATGCAACTGTTGCATTAGTGAACAGCGAACTATATGGCATAAGCTGATACGCGCCAGAAAAACCAAAGAGTAATCTGTGTAATGCACGAAGCGAGAAGTTGCATTTACACATGTAGGTTTAGTTCCTGTTTGAAGTACTTACAATTGATGTTTAATGTGATGCGCTTGCTGACCGCTGGAGGAACGTCGTTGCTCGCAATGCAGAGATACGCTCCTATCTGACGACGGTTTACTCTCGTTAAACTTAAACTTGCTCCACTGTAAGTATCTAATGCAACACAAACACATTACAATAATGTTTGTTACAAAATAATCATAATCAATACATTAAGTTACATATACCAGTTACTAAATCTTACAGATGTGTTTTGTTTTTAAGATTATTTCGTTGAATATGTTTATTAAGTTCTCGTTGATTAATTATTGCTAGTTCAAAGTATTTGAGTTATTTAGTTTTTAGGAAACGTCACTTTATCAACATTTAGTAGAATAACTGGTTCTTTATGAAAAAGGTTTATCATTAGTTTCAAATTCCATAATGCCATCCATGAATGCCATTCCATAAATATATCGAGGACATTTTCTCGTTGCCGCTCGCATCACATTGACTGCAGACGCTGCGCTCCACAGCTTCAGTTTAAAATTAGATGGAAATGCTTGAATTGAACAAACAACACCAAAGTAATAAAACCCTCTTAAGACTGCAGATGTTGTTTCAAAGAGACAAAATTAGATAGCCTTGTGTTCTAAATACGTAACATAAAAATAGTAAAAAAATGACAGCATTTAACTGTAATTGATCAAATTCGCTAGCCCGCTAATTACGTGACGTCGGTGAAGCCAAGAGAGGATAATTTTAATCACGAGTTTCATTGTGGAATTAATGAATTAGGGTTCATTAGTTCCACTCTAGAGCCTAAACGGCAAAACCGATTGCGACAAATATGGTTTCGTTGTTTCCGTCTTAACACTGTTTATTCCATGAAATCCTTTATAATGGCCCATTCATCAATTACCAACTATTGTTAATTAATCTCTACGTATAATACTTCTTATCCTATTTAAGTTTTTATTAAACGACTATAAATTTATTTCATAACTGTGTGTTAAATTAAGTTAGAATTAAATCAACAGTACCAGTTAGACTGCATATTAACATGTCTTTATTTTCATATTACTTGTATTGATTTAAACTAAGTCGCAATTCAGCTGGCTACGAATATTAATTTGAATTTAATTTAATTAAAATTGTAACGTGGATCTAAAAACTACTCGCAGTTTCAATTAAAACTAACTCAGAACGCTTAAACTTCGAAAACACGAGTTCGGCTGGCAACCCTTGCCGGCGTAATCCTCCTATCGAACATATTAATATTACATCAATTATCCAAACATTGATTTCAATAATCCCCGCTTCAAATACATCTTAAAAAATACCTATGCATCAATTAAAATCCATTTGGGAAATACGAATTGATTTTAGGATTTCATACATTTAAGTCTAGATTGGAAACTTGTACATGCTTGTATTGTTTCCTTTAGACTTGTCTAGTTTTGTGTAGGGTCATGTTATAGCATTAGGTAGAATCATATAGTCATGTTTTATCTAGTCTTTATGCTATTAACCTTTTGCACTCGTATGTCGCCGTATTGTCGACATTTTACTTTTACTGTTGCGCTCATATATGTCGCCATATTGTCGATAAGCCGATAATTTTCGGGCTTGAAATCAGAATCGTGTATATTTATCGGAATTTCTATAATTCAGCTTAATTATATTTGTATCGACCAGGGGTCGTTAAATAAAAGAGTGCAATTTAGGTGAACCATGCGAAGGTTGGGATTATAAAAAATAAACAATATCCACGAAACTTTTTTAGTGATGGATATTTTACAGTCCTCAGCCCTTGGGATTAAAAATGGGTTCCAAGAGCAAACCTGGAAGGGAATATAAATACTGTCACGTCCTACAAAAAAGACAGTAAGAAGTGTAACACCACCACGACACCATCAGTTCAATGCAAGTTAGAACCCCGTGAGCCGAAATAAAACCGACAAGATAACGCCTTCAGGTACCACAGTTTCAGAAAACTATATGTTTCAGCCGTATTAAAATCAAAAATATGAAGACCAGCAAAAAGTTAGTGATATTTCATTCCAATACGTATCATCGGTATATTAAAAATACCCAAATGTATACAAAATTAATTTATAAATAATTTGGAAAGCAGCGATTATGATTCTTATATCGATTCTGACGAATACATTATTGAAGTGCTAGTGATATTGTGGTCAATAAACGAAGAAGATCTTTACCTTTGCTATCGAGTTCCAGTAACAGCGATGATCATGTCGTTGAAAGTACTGATAATTTCGGACCATGGCAGGATGTCACTCTCCAGGATAACGAACCACACATAATGGTGTTTACTAGTGGTGATAGGATTGAAGGAGCACGGATACCTGATAATTGCGTTTATCAAATGGTAGAAGAACCTAAAATTTAAGAGCGAACTAAATTGCGCAACAGCGATTATCCAATGGCAATACTGGATTGAAGTTACTTCTGAAGAAATTTGGGCATTTCTGGGAGTGATTCTAAATGTGGAGACAATTACAGTGACTAATCTCCAAGACTTTTGGTCGGTAAGAATTCCTTTCTTTAGAAGTGTATTTAGAAGAGAGTGATTCTTACAAATATTTTGGATGCGTGACTTACATCGGAATAATCCAAATAATCGTCTTCCAGCCCGAATCCAATATTAAATTTACAACACATTTGAATTAAGAGGAATCTCTGTAGATGAGTCGGTAGTGTGTTTCAAAGAAAAAAAGTTATTTAAAAGTAAGTTTTCCTAAATATAATACAAACAAGCGACTTAGGAACGGAAAAAAGACAGTTAGGATTTTGTACAACAAGATTTAAGATTTTTGTAGATTTTTTTCAATAATTTTTTTTTGTGATATAAAGTTATTTACTCTCTAAGGCTAACAACCTTAGTAGAACTTTGGACTATGTGCAACCACCAAGATAATTTTGATATCACGGATTTGGTTTCTTACGAATGTGATTACCCTGAAGACAAAGTCTCAAGATCCTCCCGATCGGATTCCTGACAGTTTGAAGGCACTGCATGAATCGGAACTCCACAGAAACCGCACCATCAAAAGGAACAGGATATATTACTTCCGAACGTACAACATTAACTCTCTCATCTAAGCTGGAAAGCTAAAGCAGTTAACAACAGAAGTCAGCATTTCTATATTGGCGCTCCAACAAACAAGGTTTATAGATGAGGAAATATTTGAATCAGATGGCTTCAGAATCTTCAAGGGGAAACCCGGACTAAGATCATGAAAAATGTCCCACACCTCGGAACAGCATTTATTGTGAATAAAAATTTCTTGAACGCCATTATGGACAAGAGTACAAACTCCAGACTTTCGGTTTTGACAATAAAATCTGCCAACAAAAAGTACACGATGATAATGCACCTGCATATATTAATCAAGATAACACAACTAATCCTGACAAAGGAGAAGAATTATGGGATAAATTGGAAAATGAAATAATTAGGATCCCAAAAAAACAATATCATTATCTTAATGGGAGATTTCTATGCTATGATTTCTATAATATTAAGCTTGAAAATGATCATTAAGTACTACACCACATGAGCTAAAGGCATCTTCATATCTTTTGTTAACTTCAAAATCCCCTATGACTCAGTTGACAGAGAAACACTAGTCGAGGTACTGTGAGAATATGGAGTTGATAAAAAAAAACAATAAACCTGATCAAATTAACACTCGCAAACACTGTGTCAAAAGTAAAATTTCAGGGAGAGATCGGCAAATCGGATTTCATGTCATGTTTCAGGACAGGATTAAGACAAGGTGATGGCCTTTCACCGATGCTGTTTAACCATTGACATGTCCATATACATGTAATCTTATCACATATACATGACGTCTCCGAGACGTCAATGTATCTCAAGGGGTTAATGTCTTGGATAAGATAATGAAGACATTCTGTCAAGATAAAGCCTCTGGTGCTATAATTGGATCAAAAAACAAAAACATCAATGCCAAATGCCTGGCGTTTCCAGACGACCTGGCTCTTTTAGCTAAGACTGGACAAGAAGTTGTAACTCAAATCAATGAACTCAAGGAAATAGCAGAGAAAGCTGGACTCCAGATTTCCTTCCAGAAAACAGAAATAATGACGACTGAGAAAAAAATTACGAAAAAAACAGACGAAATATGGGCAGATAAAAGTAACGAAACAGTTTAAATATATTGGAGAGTTTATCAGGAACAATGGATCCGATAAACCTAAAATAGAAAATAAAAGACTGAAACAGGAGAAACTAAATGTCATAACTAAATCATCTACAACAAAAACAACTTGCCCATCAATGCAAAAATAAAGCACAATAATGCTGTATGCTGTAGTGATACTGTATGGAATGGAAACTGCAACCTTAACAAGCCTTGAAAAGCTTCTGAAAATCAGAAGGAGGATATTATATATGCGGTCATATGGATAATATGCGGTCCAAGAATAGTAAATGGAAACTACAGATTGAGATCAAACAAGGATATTTATGAGGAGGTAGAAGATTTGGAAACAACTACAAGGAAGAGACGACTTAGACTCTACGGTCATATGATAAGAGTGAATCTTCAAAGAAAAATAAACAAATCATCGACAAAATATATAATCTGAAAAGCCAAAGTGGTTATCAAAAGCAGATGAAGGAAGAATTAAAAAGACTTGGAATCACAGATGGAGACTGTCAAGATGTTGAAGTTGAAGAATAGTTGAAGAGAAAGTGAAACGTGGGAATAGCAATTGGATGGAGGAGATACGAATACAGCAATCGTAGAAAATGAAGGTTTTTTTGGAGGAGAAGCAGGAGGAAAAGTGAAAGTGTGGTAAGAGTGAGAACTAAACAATGATATCTGCGAGTTTATTAGACGGCCAGTTCGCAAAGAAAAAAATACAAACAAGTCCACAAAGTAGGGAATAAGAGCATATGTACTAGCAGATGCAAATAAAGGATACGTATATACAATTCTAGCGTATTATGGAAGTTTAACTACATATGAACCCACACAACCTGATCTTCCAGTTAGCAGCCGTATTTTGCTAGAATTGCGCAAAATATTATTAGGTACTAAACCGGATAGCCAAGGATACAAATCATAAAATAGTCTGCAGCTTGCAAAAGAGCTCCAATAACAAAATTGTTATTACGCCGGAACTAAACAAATTAACAGAAGATACCTTACTGACTCCCACGTACTAAAACGTCCCACCTTTGCTGAAGGCAAAATGTTTGCGTGTATGTATATGGAAACTTATTGTTACTGGCATGGAAAGACAGACAGGTAGTCACTGTGCTTAGTAGCTGAAAAGTTTCAGGAACACAGCATGTGACGAGTACGCGGGGATAATGTACAGGTAGTAAATAAGCTGTCTGTTATTGACAATTACAATAAATACATGGGAGGGGTAGATCTAACAATGCTTCCTAATGTTTTCTGAGAAAGTTAGTGAAATGGCGGATAAAATTATTTTTTTGAGAAGTTGAATTATGTTCCGTAAATTCATATTTATTGTATCAAGAGGTTCAACGTCGTGAAAATAAACGTGCGATGACACTTTCGAAATTTGTTAGTGGATGAACTTGCAGGAGAGTTTAGACAAGGATCGAAAATTTCCGGAAGACCATCCACAGCCGACAAGGGAGAGCGCTTGAATGGCAAATTACATATTTTCGATGAAATAAGGGAAAGAAAGATTGTTTAGTGTGCTCAAATCGAAAAGTGAGAGGTGGAAGACATGAAACACGCTATATTTGTGATATATGTAGTCGCAAACAAGATTTACATGTTGCTGACTGTTTCGAAATATCCCATTTGCAAGACTATTTATAACAGTAAATATGTTTCTTAATTATTTTTCACAAATTTAGATAATAAAATTTATAATAATAAAATATGTTAATCTATTTATTTTTATATGGTATTTAATAAGATTTTCAATAATAATAAATATCCACATATTTTTATTACATATATTTATTATTATTCAAAATCTTATTAAATAACATAATAAAAATAAATAAATTAACATACTTATATTTGGGATAGTTTATTATTAGAATGCGCATGCAATCCTCTGTGGATGCATGTGTTTGTGTGTACGTTGTCCTTGAAATATATTTGAAATTTCAGTAACATTAGTAGTAAATTTTATTAACTTTTATTATAAAACTATCATAAACAAATTTTTGCAAAACATGATTTATTTCAAAACTTGTTTTTTTTTTATTTTGTTGAAATTGCACAAAGTTTGTATGAGAACACAATCTAAATTCGAAAGCGATTATGAAATTTTCTATTAAAGAAAATTGGAAAATTTCGAAAATTTGACGAAATATTCTATCGTCTATCTATCTTATATCGTATCTTCTATCGTATACAGTCGCACTCGACATATTGTATGACAGTCACATTAGAGTTAGACACATTAGAGTATTGAGTACAGTCGTATATCCTGAAAACCGCTATCTAAAATAACGTCGATTTCTTGCACATTTCTCGTTCTAATCTATAAAAGTTTTTTTTAACTACTCCATTACAAAATTGTTTATCTTCAATTATTTAAATAATTAGGGTACACGGTATGATTACTGACGAAACTGGTAGTTGTGATATGTTCGAAGAGGACGAGGGTAATTGCACCCAAAAGCAAATTAAACGCGGGTGCCCAATAAAAAAATTTGCCGAAGCAAAGATGAAGAATTCACTTCCACCGACTTCTACCCGCTCAAATTATCAAACTACTCATCAAACTCAAGATACAGCCTCTATAAAACCCACCGCCTCCCTTCACCACATTCAAAAACCCAAATCCCAGTCTTACAATTACACTTTACCATCACCAGTTCTGCAATAAAAATAATAGGAGTACAATTTTCCACCTACCGCAGCCACACCGTCTAAAGAATGGAGACATCATTATCAAAACTAATACTTCGTACTTAAAACCAATAATAATCGCGAATACTATCTACGAACCCCAATTCACCACAAAACCATCTCCTCATTTTCTCTCCTAATACAACTTAAATCCATAACTATAGGGTCTTCCAATAAGAGGTTTCAATTTCAATAGCCCGCCATTTTGGCAGTTGTCATGGGTCAACCTGTAACAGCTTGACAGATGACAAGTAAAAACTACGCCAATAATAAAAATTGAACGATATACGCTTCAACAAAGTATTGAAATTATTAAAATTCAATAGAAAAATTGTAAAAAGTTTTGGGTAGTCGTGTCGTGAAGCACCTTCTCGGCCAGCAATTTTCGAATTGACGGAAAAGTTTGAGCTGTTGGGACTAGTTAGTGATGTGAAGAACCGAAGAACCGACGTGCACGAGTCGCTCAAGAACAACTGAGAATATTGCTATGGTTGTCCAGTGTTGAGGAAAACTCAGGTTTGTCCATTTCTCGTCGATCTTTGGAACTGCGCATTTCACTGTATTTTGCAGTAAGACTTAGGTCTTAAGGCTTCTAAAGTTCAGTTAACACAAGAACTCGTACCGCCTACCGACCATCAACAACGTAGTGTTTTTGCTGATTGGGTCCTTGAAATGCATCAAACTGATCCAGAATTAATCGAAAAATTTTCCTGAGCGACGAGGCCCATTTCCCAAGATAAGGTCTATGTTAATGGCCCACAATCGATTCAAGACCTCGAAGATGGAATTCGTGAAATTATCGAGGACCTACAGCCACAAATTTGCGAATTGGTGATGAAAATTTCATAAAAAGAATATGGTCCTGCCAGCGTAGTTGTGGCGGCCTTTTGGCTAATATTACTTTCGATTATTCATGGCAATTCCTTTTTCCAATTAAATAAACATCCGATGATTTCGCTTAAAAATACTCGATTTTTCTCTTACTCTTAAATATCCAAATAATACCTCTTATTGGAAGACCCTATACATCTCCACAAAAAAACTGATTCCTACTCCGATGTAATTGAATGGGTAGACTATGAAATCAAGGAGGAGATAGTTGCCTAACACCCAACCTTTTTAAACTACCAACTCCGCCACTATATGAGAATTTTCTCAAGGGTCGTAAACAACCCAACTCGACTAATAATAATCATCACATCGGGAATAAATGAAGGGTGCAGGCAAAGAACAGGGAATGTCACATTTTTTTGTTTTTTTGTTTTGCACTGGTAACAAATCTATGTCTATGGTAATTGCATATCAAATTTCTAGTTTTTACAAATACCCAACAAATGTCGCTATGAATACGTTTTTATATATGCCCAAAGCGAAAAGAACTAGAAATGTCCATGACATACTGGTGAAGAAGGAGTATAGTCCAAAAATTGACAATTGTGAACTGGTGATTAGTTCTTTGACTTTGCTTCCTTTATTTACATTGTTTATTTGCGTTGCAATTTTAATTCAAAATTTGTAAACAATGTTTTCTGACTCTGTTTCTGTCTTCTGTTTTTTGACAATTTTGAAATTTTCTGACAGTTTTTGCCATTTCATTGGTATAAACTACTTAAAAGTTTAAGGACAAAACCGTCACCTTTCAAAGTTATTGAAATTGCTCCAGGAGAAGTCGTAAGAGAATAGTCAAAATTTCGCACAGGAAAATTCATGAAGAAATGTAAAAGTTCCGAATTCAAAAGCAAACGGAAGTAATGGTTTCCAAAAAACATGGTCTTGTGGTACTGCATAGAGAAAATTACTTGGAAGATTGGGAGAAAACAAAAATTCTAAGTAATTGTTGTAATCCTGTCACTAACATTGAGTCGGAACTTTCAGATTTTGCATATAAAAAGTAGAAATTTTTGACCCAAAAGTGAAGTAAAATACAGAGATTTCATGAGTTTGATGCCATTTTGTGCAAGAGAACACCATTATTTTATGGAACACTAAAATATGATTCAAAAACCAAAGATGCTGATGACTAAATTTGACATTCCTTGTTTTTGTTTGTGACGCCAAGGACATTCCTTGTTTTGTACTTTTTGTAAGATGGTTGTCAATAACTGAAAACTCTTATTTTAACATAAATATGCTTAATAATAAGTCATTGATATTTCTAAGTAAAAGTTACTGCATAATATGATCTCAATAAAAAGATTATAACTTCTAAACTTTAAATTGGTTTTTTTCTCAGAATCTATTCATAAGGACATTCCCTGTTATTTGCCTGTACCCTTCAATTACCGTCGAAGCACTATGCCCTCTGGTGATCTGTTCTTTATGAACAGGCATTACCCTATTTTGCCAAGTACTCCACCTCCCTCCATTCCTAGTCCCTGTACGAAGTGCCAATCGTTCCTCCGCGCCTCAAAGAAATGCCCCTATCAAATGTAGAAAATGTGGAGGAACTCATTACACCAACAAATGCCAACCAGTTTGCCGCCGAGATGCTCCTCCTGGAACTCCACAGAACATCGACGTTTGGTAACACAAATGTCCTAACCATCCAAAGGCTTCTATCGAGAGAGTACAGAATGTAAAAATAAGGAGCACCAACAAAAGATGATCGGAACTACGATCCACGACATTTTCGTTAACACAAACACTCTTGTATCAGCAACCCTGACGAACTAGTTAAAAAACTTAACATGTTTTATGACGAACTTTCAAATAGACACTCACGCCTTTTCTCGGGTAATAGTATGTACATCCGAATGCTCGACCTGACTTCCCAGGCTCCGACACACCTACCAAACTAACTGACGAAGCCACACAATCCCTCATAAGAATTCATGAACAAAATTAATTTGGTTTAGGCTAACATAAATAATTACACCAATACACGGCTGCTTAGGGACAGCTTTCCAGATACACATCACATCGACGGACATTTATGTGTTGAAACAAAAACAAAACCAGACACCAACACAATCTTTAGAGACTCCACCTTAACCCAACATTCCAGCTCGTGAAAGCAAACTCCCCCTCTGTAAATAATCCTATGAATGAATGCCTTCATTTCAAAATACCTTTCATTTAAAACAAAATCAGTTCTTGTGAGGAAACAAGTCAAAATCTATTTTGAAAATTAATCTTAAATTTTTGAAAATGTCTTTTTGAAAAACGAAAATATTTACATGAATTGATTGCTAATATTATTGGAACTGACCCGTTCCAAGTTTTGACTGTTGAAAGTCATTTTCAAGAGAAATGACCTTCAGCTTGAAAATGATCTTCAACAGTCTAAACTCGAGTGGTGTAAAGCTTACAGAGTTTACAAAAATTAGTGGATAAAACAAAGTGAATTTTTCAATTCAAGTTGTTATTAGAACCTTTTAAATATTTAATAATTTGTAGTATTAGCAATTAACGTTATCAATTGAAAACTGAATATGGGTTTAGTTTGTTTGTGATATGTAACTGTTTCGTATGAGTTCTAATAACAAAATTATTTTTGTGGCATTATACTATCCTATTATATCGTTTAATTCAAGGTATGTGTTATATATAATAATATTTTTTATCTACTCGCAGACCAAAATGAACACATTATTTAATAAATTATTGTATGTGAAGGATGTCATTATTATAATCGTGTGTAAAAGTATCCAAATCGTGCGTAAAAGTCCAATGTAGATCAAATACAGTAACATTATTAAACGATTTATGTTTGTCGTTACTATGGCCACAACTCATGTGATTAAACTTCATAAAAAAACACATGTCAAAATACATAGGCGTAGTGAAAATATATTTTCTGACGTGACGAAAATTTACGTAATATGACGAAATTTTATTTTCATTACGTGATATGACGAAAATTTACGAAAATAGAATTAATCTTCTTTATTTTGAAACAAGAAGTCTCCGTTTGGCCACTCCGTCTGGATTTATCTGACTCTAATATAACTTAACCTAACCATAATCTAATCGAGATTAAATCTAGGTTAACCTAGGTTATCTTGACAACGACCAAATAGTGTTCCCGTCACGGTGCATTTTTACTAATTAGCAATTTTGACACGGAGGCGCTGAACATTACCTTAATGTGTTAAGAATTACATCGTCAAAATTATAATTTCTAAAAATTATCGGTAAGAAAATTTTTTTTTTTTTAGATTTTTGATAATAAAGATTATGGATAACGAAGAAATCGAATCTAGACTAGAAGAGACTAGACTCCAGAAATTGCCGAAACTGCAAATCATATAGTAACAAACTTGTTACCGATCAAATCTAAAAGATAGTCTCAGACGGTCATCTGCTTCATTATTGGCAGACTCGGGAGCAGATATTTCTGCAGTTAAACGGCATGGAGGATAGAAAATCTTCCACCGTTGCTGAAAGTTACATCGAAAATTCTTTGCAAAATAAAAAGGAAACAAAAAAAATATTTGGAATTGAGTACTGAGAAACTAAAGAAAAATCAATAACTAAATGAAAATTAAAATATTACCAAAATTATTATTAGCAATTTAACAAATTGTGAAAATTTACATATTAATATTAATATAAACAAAACTAACTAATAAATTGTTTTTCTTTTTTTTCTACCTGCTTAGATAAAATGCCGTAGATAAAATAATGTATGAATGACACTCGTGTGTGAAAGGCTTTTGTGCACACTCGTATCATAAACTACTATCGTAGACATGTATAACAGGTTCCAACTGCAAGGCTTGTAAAGATTTGTACGCATATTTTTTATATATTCTTCTTATGGAATGTTAAATCTGGGATATGTTAATAACCCATTGAAAAGTGTAATGTCAAAGTCATATTGATTGAATAAAAAATAACTTACGAGTTGACGGTAGCTAATTCATGTCAATATTAAATACGAGTGCAAAGGGTTAACACGTTGAATGCCACTAAGTTTGGCCAGGATTACTAGAAACATATAAGTTGAGTAGGCGTCCCGGGCAAGTCATGTGAAATTAGTGTTGCATTAAATGTGTTAATAAACTAATAATATTTGAAAGAAATTTCGATTTGAAAATAAGTGGAATAGCGAACGAGGAAAAAGTTGAATGCGTTAATAGATGAAATATGGGTCGTTTATTAATCTTGGCTCGGTAAATCAAGCAGCAGCCCTTAGAGAATCGCGGAAATGAAAAATTAAATAACCATAAATCCAAATGTGGTTTGTGTAGCTATGATTAGGTAATAAATCTGAGCCGTCAAGCACTAGAGTCTTACCTATATCACTTTCGAACGGTTTTGGATGGTATAAGATGTGGTTTCCGTCCTCTCTTCGCCACAGAATCCTCGGTGGTGGATGTCCCGTCGCCTTGCACACCAGGGTCACATTATCTCCCTCAGACACGGTCATGTCTCCGCTGGTTTCTATATCGTCAATATCCGGGGGAACTGTAAAATACATTTTACGACTAATAAAAACCAAAGAGAATAACGATTCGAATATCGGCAACAAAAATATGACATAACGGTTATTCAACTGGAAGGATAATCGTATTGCTGGATATAAATTTGAGTTTGAATCTGCATTTTTATATTTTTTTTTTTGGGGGAAAAGATTTGGGCGAGATACGAAACTATACGTGATCGCCGAGTAACTGAGAGCTTTCGCAAGGAATATGTAATGTTTCGGAGAGTGCATGTGTCGGTACATTACAGGCCATTTTCTGCGAGCACTCAGACCCAAACCCCTATCATTCATATATTCCGGGTAAAACTGTCACCAATACACCGCTTTGTCGCCCTTGCGGTTCGCCGAGAAATATCACCGCACATGTCATTTAACTCGTGGATGCCAACGGACGCCGTGAGATATGAGGACTTTATTGCCGCAATAGTCCACTCGATTACCTCGCTTTGCTTATCACGTCCACACATCTGGGCCGCTCGAACATTCGCAAGAATAAATTGCGTAAAATTGGCGAAACTCCCTCGCAAATTCAATTTATTTGACGCTCAATTTCACCAATTCTCTCGGATAGAACTAATACTGCCTGCCTTTGCAAATTGTTTAAATTTTCTGAATAAAACAAAAGCCGAAAACAAAAATAGGCAAACAA
Source organism: Phosphuga atrata (assembly GCA_944588485.1). NCBI lineage: Eukaryota > Metazoa > Arthropoda > Insecta > Coleoptera > Silphidae > Phosphuga > Phosphuga atrata. The sequence goes on from OX155898.1 coordinate 47,048,618, forward strand.
GACTTAACGGAGAAAACTTGACTTGAAGACTAGACAGGCTAATTCTAGTAATTATATTTTAATAATATTTCTTTAAAATTTAAAAATTGGGAAGTGATAAATTTAATCTGAAGCTAAATTTGGAATTAGCGATAACTTATTTAATGAAAATATCACCTTGAATGTAAAAACCGCTCATCCCTAAAGTTATGCACCGACACTTGAAACAAACTTCCCGTCCCCAAACTTCCAACCGTTTTCCACCAACACATTAACAAAAGCTCTAAATTCACGAAACTTATTCATGAAATTCTAATAAACTCACTTACACTCTACATCTTAGCACATCCAGTTCACCCCTAGATCATTTATCAATTACAACTTCCCAATTAATCTTCAAATAACTCCAATCACAGTCAGGTAGGTGAGATGTTTTATACCTTTACATCTTACCTAATTTTCACCGCCGGAATTATATCCAATATTTCAGTTTAACTACTGTTTTCACATACTACCGATCCAAGGGAATTTAATTACAAATTTACTTGCAGGAGGTGGGGCAGGTGGTCAGTCTTTGCAAACTCGTATAGTTTGTTGTTTATGTTTGGTTTAAGTCATTTATTATAGATAAGACCATGAAGGATCTAATATATTAGTTACACTATTAATTTTACTTACAAACTAGTAGGTAAATATCTTTATTTAGCTTCATATATTTCTACTTTTGTTTAGATTATTAACTATAAACCGTGTTCATACTAAAGGAACGATTTGAAAGTAAGATATCGCGAAAAATGTTAGCGAGTTACAACTAGATTCAACTTGTTACTCCAGTTAGTTTTCCAAAATCACGTTGGACTAAATTTCGAGACTAGATAAAAAAAACTAGAAGTTTCAGTAAAACATTCCATTTCTGTAAAATATAGCCTAATCCACCTTGTTTAACCACCTCGTTTAACCACCACACACATGTAAGAATTTTGATAATTGGACTAATAACAACCGTATTACAACTAGATTAGGCATTACTCAAGTTGCTTCAATTAGTTTTTCAAAATTTCCGTAGACACCATAATAGATAACACTAAATTACTCAAAAACTAACTGTTTCAGCAAAACATTCCATTTAGATGAAATGCAGCCTAGTCTATCTCGTTTAACTTCCCGTAAGAATTTCGGAAATCAAACCAGAATTAACCGAATTATAATTACATTAAGCCAGTTAGTCAAGTTGTTCCAGATAGTTTTCCAAAATTGGCCTTGACTAAATTTCCAGACTGAGTAATGCAAAAACTATACTTTTCAGCAAAACATCCCACTTAGATAAAATGTAGCCTAGTATATCAAATTTAACTACCTTTAAAAAAATCAAAAACTGGACTAGTATTTACCGAGTTAACTAGATTAAGTTTGTTAGTCAAGTTATTCCAGTTGGTTTTCCAAAATTAGCCTGGACTAAATTTTCAGACTAAATAACTCAAAAACTTGCAGTATCAGCAAAACATTCCATAAAAAACAAATGCAGCCTAGTCTATCTGGTTTAACTACCTGTAAGAATTTCGAAAATCGGACTACAATTAACCGAGTTATAATTAGATTAAACCAGCTAGTGAAGTTGCTGCAGATAGTTTTACAAAATTGCCCTTGGCTAAAGTTCCAGATTGAGTAACTAAACAAAAAATAGACATTTCAGAAAAACATCCCCTTAAGATAAAATGTAGCCTAGTCTATCTAGTTTAATTACCTGTAAAAGTTTCGGAAAGTGGACTAGTATTAACCAAGTTACAAATAGATTAAGCTTGTTAGTCAAGTTGTTCCAGTTAGTTTTCCAAAATTAGCCTAGACTAGTTTTTAGAACATCTCAGACTAAATAACTCAAAAACGAGCAGTCTCGACTAAACATTCTATTTAGATAAAATGCAACCAAGTGTATCTAGTTAAACTGCCTTTAAGAATTTCGTAAATCAGCGTATAATTAACAGAGTTATAATTAGAATAAGCCAGTTAGTCAAGTTTTTCGAAATAGCTTTCCAAAATTGGCCTACACTAAATTTCCAGACTGAGTAACTCAAAAACTAGACATTCTAGCAAAACATCCCACTTAGATAATATGTGGACTAGTCTATCTTGTGTAGCTACCTGTAAAAGTTTTAGAAAGTGGATTAATATTAACCGCCTTACAACTAGATTAAGCTTGTTAGTCTGAGGGGGAATGGGATGATTTCCATGCATAAAGCAACAGATGGAGGGAAGAAAGAAAAGCTGAAACCAATCAATTTGAAAATTGCTACCTGGAACGTAAGAAGCTTGTTCATGGCAGGTAAGACATACAACGTGTTAAAAGAAATGAGAAGATTAAAGATCAATATCTTAGGGGTGAGTGAAATGTGTTGGCAGGAGTGTGGGGAATGTGACATTGATGAATATAAGATACACTTTGCTGGAAATGTACAACATTGTAAGGAACTAAATCGATTATATCCTAGTAAAACAATGTTACAGAAATAGTGTAAAATCTGCTAAAACATACCCAGACGCAGACATTGGGTCTGATCACAACCCCGTACTAGCGATAATCCACATACGGCTCAAGAAAATCTTGAAAAAAACAACATCAAAACAACATTGACAGAACATTTTTAAGTGAAGAATCTACCAAAGACTGTCTAAAGGCCGTACTAAAATAAATGAATATCTTATAACTGAAAATCCTAGCGAACAAATAGACATAGATGCCCAATGGAGGAAAATGGAAACATCAATAAGGGAAATCTGCTGCAAAAACCTGAAGGGAAAAGCCCAACCTGAAAAGAACTCCTGGATGACTAACGAAATAATAGGATTGATGGAAGAGCGCAGAATTCTTAAGAACAACAAACAGGCGTACAAAAAGCGTATTCAGAAAGTAATAAGGCAGAAAATCCGAGACGCGAAAACAGAACACCTGACCAACGAATGTAAAGAAATAGAAGCTCTGGAAGCTGCATACGACAATTTGATGACAATTATAGAACAATCAGCTTAATGAATCACTTTCTACAAATATTTCCCAAAATTATTCATGGCAGGATATCTTCGAAGTGTGAAGAATACTTAATTATTCGAAATTTGGGTTTACGCAATTTTGGTTCCGCAATGGCTTCGGCACAAGGGAGGCTCTATTTGGCATAAATGTCCTGGCTCAAAGAAGTCGTGATATGTCAGTTGATGTCTATGCATGCTTCATAGACTTTCAACAAAAGGCATTCGACAGGGTTAAACATGATATATTGGTAGAGACTCTAGACCAAATAGGACTGGACGGAAGGGATATTAGGATAATTGAAAATTTCTATTGGAACCAAACTTCAGTAATTAGAATAGATGGTGATGATACACCGGAAATGAAGATCAAACTTAGAGTAAGGCAAGGTTGTATTTTATCGCTTTTGCTCTTTAATGTATACTCTGAAAGAATATTTAGGGAAGCACCAACTAATATACAAGCCGGCATTATTAAAAATGGCGAAATCATAAACAACCTTCGCTACGCAAACGATACGGTACTGTTGTTGGCTGGTCAGGAAGATTTACAACGGATACTGGATGCAGTCATCGAAAATTGCGCCATGGCCGGACCCGGATTAAATGCATAAAAGACCAAAGATTTGTAATAAGCAAGCTACCTAATATCATAGTTAACATAACAGTTGGGGGTGAACTATTGAAGCAAGTAAACCAAATAAAATATCTAGGCAGCATAATAACTAACAGCTCGGATAGTCAAACTGAAGAGAAATCAAGGATTGAGCATGCTCGAGCAGCATTTCAAAATTAGAATAGGGTCCTGTGCTATAGAGATCTGAAGCTAATTCTAAGAATCCGACTTCTCAGATGGTATGTCCTCTTCACCCTGCTATACGATATGGAAGCCTGGACTATAAACAAGACGACTTGAAGCCTTTGAGATGTGGGCTTACAGGAAAATATTAAAAGTTTAATGGACGGAAAAAGTATCCAACTTGGTAATACTCCAACGTCTGAATAAATCCACAGAAATTCTTTCCACCATCAAAAGAAGGAAACTGCAATATCTCGGGCATGTTATGAGAGGCGAAAAATACCGATTACTGCAGAACATCATGCAGGGAAAAATTGATGGTAAAAGAAAGCAGGGCCGCAGAAAAGCATCATGGCCCAAGAATCTACGTGACTGGTATAAACTCAACTCAACCTCTCTGTTCAGATTTGCCGTTGACTTGAAAATAAAATCCTGTTCTATATAGTTTAACAACTTGTAAGAACTTCGGAAATCGCATTAGAATTAACCGAGTTATAATTAGATTAAGCCAAGTTAGTCAAGTTGTTCCAGATAGCTTTCCAAAATTGGCATAGACTAAATTTCCAGACTGATTAACTGAAAAACCAGACATTTTAGCCAAACATCCCACCTAGATAAAATGTAACCTAGTCTATCTAGTTTAAAAGTTTCGGAAGGTGGACCAGTATTAACCGAGTTACAACTAGATTAAGCTTGTTAGTCAAGTTGTTGCAGCTAGTTTTCCAAAATTAGCCTACACTAATTTTTTAGACTAAATAACCCAAAGATTAGCAGTAGTAACATTCCACAGATATAAAATGCTGCCTAGTCTATCTGGTTTAACTACCTGTAAGAATTTCAGAAATCGGATTAGAAATAACCCAGTTATAATTATATTAAGCTCGTCAGTCAAGTTGTTCCAGTAAGCTTTTAACTAAACAGGTGAGCCAAGTCAATATTGAGATTAGCGATAAAGTTAGACAGAGATTACATTACATTGTTAAACAGATGATGCCAACATGATTAGGTAGAAATTAAATAATCTCTGTGTAATTTAAACACTAATCTCAAAATTAACTTGGTCCGCCTGTTTAGTTTATCTAATCGTTCTTTTAGTATTCACACGCTTTGTAGTTGTGTAATAATGCGCAATATCCAGAAATCCTGTTTCGATTTAGTTTTTTAATTGGATCTTGATTTAGTAAAGATGAATAAAAATCTTAATGTAAGTTCGTCTATCTTACCTTGAAGATAGATTCTCTGTATACATTTTGTAAACTAATAAAGAATAAATTGAAATTAACCTTTTCACTACGGCACCTTCTCGGAGGATATTACACGGAGAGCGATATACGACTTTCATATATATTAATAGACTTGAGAGCGTATATATACGTCTTTCGTAGTCAAAAGATACAAGTGCAATTTCATGTGCTTATTTTTGCAGATTAAATTGTAGATTTAGTCTTGTCAGTTTATTCTTGTCTGTTTAGCCTTATATGTCTATTATTTTCTGTCTAGTCTTATTAAAATTTCAAACATTATTTTTAATAATTATTTTACGGCTGAGCGCATAAAGGGTTCATAGTCTATACAGCAGAAAGTTTAGTTATATTCCATCTATATTAACTGCATAGTAAATTTTATGTAGCCGATAAGGGGTTTTATAGTTATTACACAATTTACATCACCATTCGTCGTATTTTGCCATTACAGTTTTATCCATCCAGAAATTAAAAGCAACTAAATTTCAAATCCAATCGTAATATTAACTAATTTTGCTTTAATATTTCCATCAAAAAAGTTAAAACATTCAGAAGTTATCGCTATTATCCTGAGATATTTACTTCAATATACAAAGTTTCTAGTTTTATTACGGCAACATTTTCGCTGAGAATATGATGCAGCGAAAGTTATCCTTTTATGTTGCATTCATATTTTAATAAGTTCTGATTAGATTCCGTCGACACATTATGGAGACGCAAACTTGGCAACTCCGTTATCGATTCCTTAAGAGTCCGTAAAAAACTCAAGGTGTCATTGAATGTTGAGGCATTGGCCGAATACCAAGTTTAATTAAACTAAACTTTAAAATTAAATCAATTAATGCTGTTGCCCTGCACGAAAGACAATATAAATACTAATTTAGAAAAGGCCATTGGCAGTAAAGGCTTTTCAACAACATTAATACTTTAGTATCTACCTTTAAAACTCCTTGAAATGTTATTTGAAATACTTTCGTTTCATCAATGGAATGTTTTGTAACTAAAGGTTATCTATATGTAAATGTAACTTTAAAATTACGCATTGGAATAATTTTCTCCACTAACAAAATGGTAAATGCTGAAGCGTAACACATACGCTAAGGTTGAATATGTATGATATTAGAAAATACAAATTTTCTATCACATACAGGCGTCAGAGATCAAAAGATTTAGACGAAACAAATATAATTTAAGGCGCACTGTTTTATGATATTGAATTAAAATATAAAAACAATGTTATGGATAAACAGTTTTATTAGGAAGTCAATATTTGTCATAAAAAGTAGATATAAAAAGTTATTGGTTATCAGAAGTAATAAAAAACGAGCGGAGGCATCGAAAGTTGAGTATTGAACATTCTGCACTGTGCGTCATGGAGCGGAATTCATCGATTTCTTCCTTCGATACCACCCAGTATCCTATCTATGTTCAGTAGTTGGATTATAAGATATTTAAATTAATTTAACATTCGTCTTAATATTCAATGTTTTTGATATTCAAAATTACTACCTATATGTGACGGGCAGTGTATAGCATACACAAGGCTTAAGATTACATTATGAGATTGAATTACGGTGTGATAATATATTACGGTGTGAAAAATATTTACATGCGAAAAAGTTATATTTGCGAGTTCAGTTAATTATTCAATTAACTCGACAGATTATAGTTAAGTTAATCATTCAATTAATTCGACAGTTTACAGTTTATCGTCTTGTTTGTCTAGTCTAGATTAGTCAGTGGGGCATTCGAAATGCATGGTGGCACATCGCTTATTATCTGCAGGCTATTAGGTTATTAGGTTGTCCCGACAATCTCATCAAATTAGCCAGGAGCTACTTTTCAGAACGCAAAGTCATAATGAGCAAACCAGGTGTGTACCTGCAGAGAAGAATTACCAAAGGATGTCCACAGGTTTTAAAATCAGGTCTAGGTTTTTGGAATATTTTGCATGGAACCATCTTTGAAATAAATTTGCCTGAAGAGTGTGAAATCATAGCCTATGCCGATGATACTCTTCTTCATTGTTGGACTGAAAGACATCACTGACCATGCTCTAGAAAATCTTGGAAATTGGAAAATTGAAACTAGGTTTAGTTTCAATCGTGAAACCTTAGGAGCTAAGGTACAGGAGCTGCATCCCTTGCCTATTACAAGTGGCGCTCGTGAAGTTAGAACATTACTGTTCAATATTCCAAGCAGAACTCATCACCATACAACATGCCTGGCATTATCTTGAAAATCACAGCAATAGTCCATGTTCGATAATATGTGACAGCAGATCTGTTCTCGAAGTTTCTCTGAAAACTTTGAACGGAGCCACTGAACTGTTGCCTAAACAAGCAATAAAATCAGGTTCCAAGGGACATTTCGAGTAACTCTGGCAGGACAGATGGAATGCAGCTACAACAGGCTTGTGGACTGTTTATACCGCCAATAAAGGCTTGGTGCAGCTTAAACGTGAGTTAATAGCATCATTCAATTCAAATTATAACTGGCCATGATAACTTCAAGGCGTAACTAAACAGACTTGGGAAAAAACAATCTCCACCCTGCGAGTGTGGTGAAAACGAAGACGCGGCACACATAATAATCTTCTGGTCAGATACAGCACTATGGAGACGATCCTTATAGACAGAAATGGACTGCAACAGCATGGACTGACCTGGTCCCAGAATGAAAAAGTTTTAACTAGAGTAGAAAAACCAATTAAGTGGTGGTACATCTTCAATAAACACGCCAAGAAATTGTCCAGACTGGATAACGACAGACAGTTCAAGTGTTAACAATTTGGGTCAAGAGACGCCCCTGTAAATGGCCGATAGAGACGTTACAGCAAGCATAGTGTCGCATTTGACGGAATGCTGGCTTATGTGGAATGTGGCAAATGAAGAAACATCAAAATAGACTGCCTAGTCTTGTTTGTATAGTCTTGTCTGCCTAGTCTTGTCTGTCTAGTCTTGTCTGTCTAGTCTTGTGTGTCTAGTCTTGTCTGTCTAGTCTTGTCTGTCTAGTCTTGTCTGTCTAGTCTTGTCTGTCTAGTCTTGTCTGTCTAGTCTTGTCTGTCTAGTCTTTTCTGTCTAGTCTTGTCTGTCTAGTCTTGTCTGTCTAGTCTTGTCTGTCTAGTCTTGTCTGTCTAGTCTTGTCTGTCTAGTCTTGTCTGTGTAGTCTTGTCTGTCTAGTCTTGTCTGTCTAGTCTTGTATGTCTAGTCTAGTCTTGTCTGTCTAGTCTTGTCTGTCTAGTCTTGTCTGTCTAGTCGTGTCTGTCTAGTCTTGTCTGTCTAGTCTTGTCTGTCTAGTCTTGTCTGTCTAGTCTTGTCTGTCTAGTCTTGTCTGTCTAGTCTTGTCTGTCTAGTCTTGTCTGTCTAGTTTTGTCTGTCTAGTCTTGTCTGTCTAGTCTTGTCTGTCTAGTCTTGTCTGTCTAGTCTTGTCTGTCTAGTCTTGTCTGTCTAGTCTTGTCTGTCTAGTCTTGTCTGTCTAGTCTTGTCTGTCTAGTCTTGTCTGTCTAGTCTTGTCTGTCTAGTCTTGTCTGTCTAGTCTTGTCTGTCTAGTCTTGTCTGTCTAGTCTTGTCTGTCTAGTCTTGTCTGTCTAGTCTTGTCTGTCTAGTCTTGTCTGTCTAGTCTTGTCTGTCTAGTCTTGTCTGTCTAGTCTTGTCTGTCTAGTCTTGTCTGTCTAGTCTTGTCTGTCTAGTCTTGTCTGTCTAGTTTTGTCTGTCTAGTCTTGTCTGTCTAGTCTTGTCTGTCTAGTCTTGTCTGTCTAGTCTTGTCTGTCTAGTCTTGTCTGTCTAGTCTTGTCTGTCTAGTCTTGTCTGTCTAGTCTTGTCTGTCTAGTCTTGTCTGTCTAGTCTTGTCTGTCTAGTCTTGTCTGTCTAGTCTTGTCTGTCTAGTCTTGTCTGTCTAGTCTTGTCTGTCTAGTCTTGTCTGTCTAGTCTTGTCTGTCTAGTCTTGTCTGTCTAGTCTTGTCTGTCTAGTCTTGTCTGTCTAGTCTTGTCTGTCTAGTCTTGTCTGTCTAGTCTTGTCTGTCTAGTCTTGTCTGTCTAGTCTTGTCTGTCTAGTCTTGTCTGTCTAGTCTTGTCTGTCTAGTCTTGTCTGTCTAGTCTTGTCTGTCTAGTCTTGTCTGTCTAGTATTGTCTGTCTAGTCTTGTCTGTCTAGTCTTGTCTGTCTAGTATTGTCTGTCTAGTCTTGTCTGTCTAGTCTTGTCTGTCTAGTCCTGTCTGTCTAGTCTTGTCTGTCTAGTCTTGCCTGTCCAGTCTTGTTTGTCTAGTCTTTTCTGTTTAGTCTTGTCTGTCTAGTCTTGTCTGTCTAGTCTTGTCGATCTAGTCTTGCCTGTCTAGTCTTGTCTGTCTAGTCTTGTCTGTCTAGTCATGTCTGTCCAGTCTTATCTCTCTAGTCTTGTCTGGCTAGTCTTGTCTGTGTCGTCTTGTGTGTTTAGTATTGTCCTTTTTTTTTAAGGACGTAACAAGCACTTTCAGTTAACTTGACAAGTGACCCTCCTGAAATCCAAAATGACAAGTATTGCACAGTATTGTGCTGATTTAAGCATTACGTTTCATCCACTTTTCTCCTCTGGGGTCCACCTTTCGCATTCGAAAATGGTATGTTGTGTGGTGTCTGTGTTTCCACAGTACACACAATAGTCGTCGGAGACCCTGCCGATCATATGCAAGTACTCCCGGAAACATCCGTGACCGCTGAGAGCCTGTGTTAGATGATAGAAAACATCTCCATGCTGGCGTGTTGCCCATAATTTTACACAGGGTATTAGGAGTCTCGCCCAGGGTCCTTTTTCAGATGCGCTCCAGTTTTTTTGCCATAGTGCAAACATATGGTCCTTTGCGCTTCTTCTGTAGTGTTCTCTGTTTGTGGAGTTTCTGGTCTTGTACAATTCTTTTCTTTTTCAGCCATTCATCCATTTGTTTCATGGCCATGTTTGCGCGACTCATTATCTCTTCCTCTGTCTTCCCTATTGCAGCAATGGTTAGGTCATCGGCGAATCCTATTATTTGCACGTCGTCCGGCAAGATTAGTCTCAACACGCCGCCGTACAGGATGTTTCACACTTCACTTTATAATCAGCGATTTCAGTGCCAACTTCGAATAAAATTCTCCTGTTGGATAGATGGCTGCGAGGTAATCGCAACAGGTATGGAGCAAAGTTCCTCCTAGTCAGTTCTTCCATGATATTTCGCCATGCGACCGAGTTGAATGTGTTTTCCATCGAGGGTTATCAATGCGCTAATCTTCCGTGTTGTCCGCGTAACACCTGACGCTTTCTCTGCCATTCCAACAACTCTCATGATAGCATCTACCATCGACCTTCTTTCCCTGAACCCACATTGTCTGTCCGAGAGCTGTTTGCCTTTATCAAGCTCTGTCTTGATTCTATCAAGCAACATCTGTTCAAGGAGCTTTCCTGTGACATCCAGTAAGCAAATGGGGCGATAGCTGCCCCCTATGCTCTTGTATAGCTTTTTCTCCCTTCCTTAGGAGCACCAGATTGGCCTTTTTCCACTTTTCTGGGAAAATTCCGCTTCTTAGAAAGCTGTTCATTGTTTCTAAAATTAAGTTTGGCTGGCTGTTTACCACAATTTTTCTAATTTCTGGAGAAAGGTTATCTGCGTCTGGTGTTCTGCCGTCTAAGTCGTTTAGTGGCGCTAAGTAGTTCTTCCCTAGAGAATTCTAATACCTCGCTTACTTCTGGTAGTTCTCATTCTAGCTTTTCGTGAGTTAGAAAGAAGACACTTCTATCATCTGTTACATCGTTAGTTGCAGGTTCGGGTGCCTTACCTTGAGCTCCAGTGTAGCAATCGAATACGCGTCACCCTACTCATTTGTGTCAATTTTATTGCAAAGTTGTTGCCGGTGTTCCCTTTTGGCTTGGTAAATCTCAGTACGTAGCGCCTTTTTCGATGTGGAATAAGTTTCTATGCATTTCTACTGACTCTGTGTTTCCTCTGTAGGTACGTCTTGCGGCAATACCCGAGGCTCCCATTTCAGCGAGTTTATCGCTCGACCAATATACTTGTTTTTCTTTTCTGTATTTTTCCCCGAGACAAGAGTGGCATTACATATTCTCTCCAAGGCTGATATTAGTTCTTCTGGGGATCGTTCGTTTGTGATGTTTACTTCCTCCTCCGGTCTATTTTTCTTCATTCATATTTTTTATATGCCAAGCCCTGTGATATTTTATGTAGCTCGCCAATTTGGGATACACATCTACAGTTATTTGATATATATATTCTACAGTTATTCATTTCATGAGCTGTGGCCTTCATTAGGTCTTGAGCAGCTCGACTGCGCATCGCGTTTATTTGCAGGAACAGTAGAGACATTTCTGCTCATTTTTTCTACGCCTAGCATCCGTCAGCACCTTTCTAGAAGCCGAGCACGCTCCCGAGTGTGCTCTGTGGCCATCCACATTGCATATGGGGCAAAACTCGTTTTACTTGCAGTCCTGTGCAGTATGTCCATCACTCGCATCTAAGGCATAACTTTTGCCTGTCCGGTCCATTGCATTTTCTGGCAAGATGTCCCGTGTGCCAGCATCTGTAGCATTTGGTGACGTTTATACGCTCCTGAATTCGACACTGAACCATCCCTATTCTCATTCCAGTATTTCCACCAGAGTGGCAGTTAGAGACTTTGGGACTGCGACAGTTGATATTTGGCTATCTCCGTAGGCAGGTCTTAGATTTCTCACCTTAATTTCACCGTTTTCGCCACCGAGTTGTTCTCTTATTGCCTGTATTATCTCTTCAGGTGTAGTAACTGCAACTGCAGGTGTAGTAACAGGTCTTGAATGTGCAATATTAGGTCTGCGGAATTGACACGTACTTGGACCATCGGACATTTTTTTTTCTAATTCTTCTTTTAGTCCTTGGGCTTTGCCGTCTTTCAACTCCAATAACAGTTCGCCTGATTTGGTTTTCCGTGCTCTTGTGATGTTCAGGCCAAAAAGTACAGGAGCACTTTTTGGGCCAACCTCTGTCCTTACGATTTTAGGGAGGTCAGCGTATTGACGGCCCCCGTCTTTGTTAAGAATAGCTTCCGTGTTTTTGTTTCTTACTCCACTTTTTTGTTCTTTGCACCACTGGCCATCTTACTTTTCAGCAGATTGCGTCTATGCCTTTAGTACCTGGCTTTTTTGGGCAGTATACTCTCACTTTTATGTCAGTTGTTGCAAACACAACTTCTATTAACTTCTTCGCGATTTGCCAGTCTACTTTGGCTGGTTTATGTAGCGCCAAGCTCTTACTACCAATTTTTTTCACTGATGACTTTGAGCTGTTGTAGACAGTCAAATAGGTCTTTTAAGTCAGCCGTTTCCGCTGTAGGTTCTTTAGACACCATCTGGTATATGTGTCTGACGTGAGTTGGTAATATGGCCGGATTTATCTGGCATGCCAATAGTGTGTCGTGTCGTAAATATACCACTTTTCCTACTTCTGGTTTTTGCTTTTCTAACTCCTCCGGTCTGGCGTACGCTTCGGTTAGCGCTTTGGGCACACCTTGGTCCGGGTACAGGTTCACGTCAACGCACCAGAGAATGTCCCACTCGCTGGATGTTGATAGTGCACTACCGTCTTCCTCCTTTACCCTGCGGTATATCATTTTGGGCCAAACTTGTGCAGTGACCGTCTTGAACTCTTCATATGTTGTTCCAGCGTCTATTTGTTGGTGAAGTTCCTCCATTTGTTTCTCCTCCTTTTCGCTAGCTGTCTGGTGCTAGCGTTTCAGGTTGTTGCACATTTGTTTTCTTCCTCCCTGCTCGCCTCCCTTGTTTGGACATCGACGTCGAAGGTTAACTTTTGGATAGGCTCGAATCTGTGCTGTTCTAACCAGCTAGCGACCGAATCGCGTGAGAAAACGTTGGCAGACTTCCTGACTCTCGTTGAAATCTCCCTAACTTCTCTATTGGTACTTGGAATAGCCGTGATGGCTTTTTCCAGGTCCTCCACCTGTTTGGTCAGAGCCCCGAAGGCCTCCAGGATAGTCAAGACAATTGGGCACTCGAAAGGAAAGTTAATCTGCCACTTTGCGCTTTTTTATAGCCTCCCCTATGGATTGGCTCCTCGTATGTCCCAATCTATTCTTTGTAGTTTCCCCTGCCACCCCGAACTTACCAGCTTTGGTAAAAAAAAAAGTCCATCGTAAAACCCCTACCACATAGGATTTTGGATGGAAACAGCTGTTTGCTGAAATGTTAAAATTAATTTTGCCGGAAACTGGTTTTGAACCCGGCACACACAGATCCACAGTAGCGCATTGTTGCACTGACTGCGATACTAAAGTTTTGTTGAATAACGCGGGCGAGAATAAATATGTTCTTAAATTTAACTGTTTTCTTTTCTTCCTTTTTTCTATTCCAGCTGATTTTCTTATCGCCTCTTGGCGATAAAAATTTGCACCGTCACAACCTTTTATAATTTGTTAGCTTGCAAAAACTGTGTCTGTCTGGTCTTGTCTATCTAGTCCTGTCTGTCTAGTCCTGTCTGCCAAGTCAGTCTAGTCCTGTCTGTCTATTCTTGTCTGTCTATCTAGTCTTGTTTGTCTAGTCTTGTCCTGTCAGTCTTGTCTGCCTAGTTTCGTGTAAAAGGAAATTATATGAAAGAGAAGGAATCTCTGGCGCCGGACTAGAAAATCAATTTTGAGGGAAGGTGCAGTGTGTGGAAATGCTAAGAGCGCGATTAGTAGACGCAGAATTACAAGAAAGCCAGTGCAAAATTGAGAAGTCTACGCAAGGAAAGAATACGCATTGATTCAAGTGCATGATCGTTTACCAACCTATTTAAAGTTAAGTAAAGAGCCTAACGCGCAGGTCATACTAGCTAGATTTAGGTGTGGAAGTGAAGAGCGTAGAAGGAGATATTGGATAAGTGAAGAATAGAAAGTGGAGAATATGTGGGGCAGGAAAGGATAGATGGAAACATTGGATGAATGAATGTACAAGCAAATAGTGTAAGGAACAAGAGAAAGGTAGGACGGAAATGTAAAGAGTGTATGGGTGAAAGGGGAAACGGATTGGATCTGTTAAAGAGGATGAAAAGGTGGAAAGCGCAAACAGGTAATGACGAAAAAGCTGTTGCTGTAATTTGTAATTTATGTTTCGTAATGTAAATTTACTATTTATTTATGTATTATGTATATATGCCATCAAATTGTCATAAAATAATAAATATAGTCTCGTGTGTCAAGTCTTGTCTGTCTAGTCTTGCATGGTTACGATTCTCTATCTAGTCTTATCTTAAATTGTAATAAAAATATTTCTTTATTACAGTATGTATTCTTGTAGAAAGCTTTAATACCAAAAACCTACTCTATTACTTGAGTATTGATCCATACAGTTTCGACATACGTGGAGATAATATCTACTCGCATTTTCCTTTTTTTGTAATTTGAAACCAACACCTTGAAAATAGGTCACGGGAAATGAAAAACAATTTCAAATTCTATTGTTTGTTAGAAATCAATATGGCTTCAATTCTAGTCATTGGTTTCCAATATATTTTTTAAGTTTTCATCGAAGGTGTTAAAGTATTAACGCAGAGTATAAAATACAAAATACAAATAGCTAACAATGTAAATTGTAAGGTTTCGCGGTCTAAGGCTTTATTAATAAAGTGCGTCTTCGTCTAGAATATTTTGTAAATTTAATATAAGGTATACAAAGCATTGTGATAAAAAATAAACATGCAAAACTTGAGTTCAACACGGAATGGATTTGTGTTAGAGCTTGAATAACCCAGAGAACAATTAGTGAGAGGATTTAGGAAGCCATAACATAAATTCAAAGATCTATGAATCCTTGTATTTAGGTATAATAGGTTTTGAGATATAGCCCGGACTACATTTCCTCCATAAAATTTAATAACCCCCAAAAACAAAAATCCATAAACCGCTTGTGTTTTTTTTTTGTGCCATCCCAAATTACTTTAATTTCCTTCCCAATTATTTCAGCACGCTATCATCTAATTACGTTTAGTTAACACGTTGCAATCAGCACGCGATTTAACACTAACCATTCACACTATCAACAATTTTGTGGAATATTTGCGGCAACAATCTGTAGGAGTTAAAGTTATTTCACGCTTCGGTTGCCGCAGTCAAGGGTAGTGCTTTTAAAAACTTGCTAATAAATACCTTTTTAACAACCCCTAAACTCCGTGTCGTAATCTACAATTTAAATCTGCACATTTAAAGTTGCCTAAAAGGGGCGAGCTCGGATTACGTCTTAGGTGTCAGGAAGTTTAATGTTTCTGCTAATTATTCTGCAAATCGCGCACTCATGATTAAGCCAGAAATAATCGGCCGGAAAAGTTTTTTTATTAAAAGATTCGTTACCGTCAAGAGCTCCCATTTAAATTCATAAAGACATTATCACGAGGATATATATCTCTCTGCCCATCGTTAAATGCCGTACCTTAAGCGAACCTATAAACATAAAAAAAGGATAACTCTGTTATTGCGAAAATTTCAATATCAACAAAAAGTAACTAAATATAAAATGGCGTAAGAGGTTATAAAGATTTTATTTAAGTGTGGTTTTAAGCGTTGTATCGTAATATGAGACAACTCTGATTATAAAGAAAAGTTGAATGTCGAGAAAACTAATTGGAGGAAATTGAGTTTCGCAAATTTTGATACACAAAAATATAGATGATAGACAGAATTAAAAATGATCGAATATAAAATGTTGAATGCCACGCTAATTTCAGATGAGTTGCCCAACATACTCAAATTATTTTTCTAGTAATCCTTTGCCGGTCACCGTAGATGCCCGCGGCGCTAAAAACAAACTTGGTATGGGAGACGGGTAAACTTTATGACATTCAACGTCTTACGGAAATCTTAAAACAATGTAAAGCAATGCAAAAATTATATTTTATAATAAATTTATTCCGGCAAGAAGAATTTGCGTAAACCCCACTTTCTTCTTGGTATTTTCCTGCCTCGATTTTAGAAATATATTTAAAATTCTTCAGGCGCGTTTGTTACATATGAAATATTATACACCTTTTTAGTAATACGTTATGAAGCTGTGCTGTGAGTGAAGTTAAAACTGGGAGCCGGGAAAGGCCGCGTAATATATTTGCCCCATATTTTAAGCAGAGAACACACACACCCGCGGCATTCTTCACCTTTAAACGGTTCTTTATACACTTTTCCCGCTCAGTGGAAACTCTTCCTATTTATCTTTTCGACTCGAACGTCAGAATTATATCCAACATAAACTCGTAATATCTTCGAATATTTCGAATTATAAATTGTTTTATAAAAGTATTCGTTATCGTAAAATGCAGCAGTGTATTAGACTTATCATACTCGTATATCAAATGTCCAACGAAATAAATAAACCTTGTCTTCTGAACAAACTCCATTTCAAGGTATTTCCGCAAGTTTTCCTCTTTCTGCTCTTACTTTCCAAACTTATTATACGCCAAAATATACAATTCAAATTTTAACGACAAGTCCAAAATTGACATCCTCGTTTTCAATCTAACAATATATGGAGGATAATACACATATTTCCGAATAATATAAGTGTTGTATGGTCTTACTTATATACACATATTTCCCATAAAAAATACTTAGCATAATACAAACGAGTAAACTCGTTGTTTGGCAGTCAACGTGTTAACCGTTGGAGACTTTCCACAAAACTAAAATATCAATTCTTTATCCCTAACCATAAGATATCGTAAACTCGCACCATATAAATTCAAGCACTAAATTTTCCGTAATCCATTGTTTCACCATTTTTCATTCTGGATTTTATTGAGTCGATTGATTTATTAAATTTCGTAATGTGATAACATGCATGGTTTAATTTCCGGCAGAAAGAGCTAGTAGTCGATAGCCTTTTGTGAATGTTTTCAATGGGCTGTAAACATTAATAGTGTCAGTTCTTGTAACAATTTTTTGTAATATTGTAATTTAGTTTATATAATAATTATATAGAAAAATTAATAAAAATGTACCTAAATGTGTATGTTTGAACCTAACGTGTTTCGACGAATGCAAATATAATTCGAATTTACAAGCACGAATTCGCAAGAATTCGTTTCATTGCGAATTCCGAATTCTTCTCTTGTTATTATCTTGCAATTTTATTCATTGCTATGGATACTACCTATTTAATATGTACTATATGAACAATATCAAACTGGAAGAATCGATCGAACAAATAAAATTGCTAATTTTATGTCAACTCCTTTATTTCAATCGACTCAAATTATTCAGGAACAGTACATAACGTTCATTTTAAATTATAATCGAGCAATAAATATATGAAATAAGAATAAAAAATTTCTATAAAACTTTTATGAATATTAAATATTATGTAAAAATGGTTTTGCATTGAACAATTAACACGTTGAATTCCACGCTAATTTCATATTACTCAAAACAATATATTCAAATCCAGTGTTTCCAATAATCCTTCGCCCGACTGATCTAAGTACCGGTCACCGGTGACCCCCATGGCATTCAACGTGTAAAGCTTGTCATTTCGTCGAGTAATTTCGTCGCAAATTTATTAGTTTCTATTATTCTTTAGACTTGTAATTATATAATAAGACCTGCAATTGTATAATTAGATTTACAATTACATCAGGAGACTTGCAATTGCACAACAGGACTGGCAATTATATAATTGGACTTGAAATTGTTAAAACGAATTATTCTTAGCAAATATATCGTCGATCCAAATGCAAACTATCGAAAATACTTCTAATTGCGTATTCATTTTCGATAGTTTGCATTTGGATAGAGGATATTATAAAAAACAAACATTAAAACGTATTTGTTTTTCAACGAAAATTAAGAAATTTTGTTGAATTTAAAATGAATACATATCTCAAGATATTTATGTAAGGCGGCAACAAATTAATATTTCAGAGATTCAACGAGATAAAGCAGGATAATCCTGTATACATTTTATTAGCTTTTCCGGGCTGTAAAGCGCCCACTGTCTCTCTCCGTGAAAATTTCGGATTTTTACGTCTTTTAATAAAAGCAAATTCGCAAACCTTGCACATCGACGCATCCCCAAGTCTTCTTCATAGAGCTCGTATTTATCTGGCACATATAACATCCGCCGTCGGTCTCCTTCAGCTGCCTGATCCTAAGCTGCCACACTTTTAAATTGTCGTCGTGCGTCACACTTATGCGTGGATTGTGCGTGATCACGCGAGTGTGAAGGCTCAAGATTGTCTGGTCGTCTGCTTTCATCCATCCTACCTGAAAACAAATGATTCATTTATAAAAAAAATAACAAAATCAGCAACAACAAATTCAAAACAAAAAACACTGCTTTTCAAATTCGTCCGCAATACTATATAAACTTGTGTGCATAGAAATCGGCCCACTCCAAACTTTGGTCTTTAGCTATATTTTTTTTAGAAACTATTTATGAGATGCAATAAATAAATACGCTTGAAAGACAATTTAATATGCTTTATTATGAGTTTAAATTAATTAATAATTATATCGGATTTTTGTGTTTAACATTAACTCACGAAACAAATTAGCTTTTTGTATAACTAAAAGAAATGTACTATGGTTATTGACAATTTTCTAAATTAACAATTAATATTTAATAATGGATTTGACCCCCTTTTGCCCTAATAACATCTCTCATACGATTAGGCATAGATCTAATTAAGTTCGCTATTGTTTCAGGATGTTAAGCCACTCTTCATCTGCAACAATAAGCTCTGGGATCGAGGTTGGGTCACGAAGGCTAGCTCGAATTCTTTGTTTAAGCTCAACCCATAAATATACTATGGAATTTAGGTCTGGACTACTGGCCTCTCCATAAACCGAAAACCGATTTCTGTAATGTAATCTTACAGTTACAATTCTAGCAGTGTGCAGATTGGCATTGTAATGCATAAAAATAAATTCTGCACCAGTGTAGTCGACGTAAGGTACCACGTAAACTGCTAAATTTCCTCGATGTACCTAGCACTCGTTAAACCTCTTTCGTGACCACGGGGGCGGTTAATGATGAAAGCAGGGTCGGTTCATGTTCCCATAGCAATAGCACCCTGGATCATGCAGGAACCACCTCCATACACACCACACCACAGTCCGCTCTTCAATGCCGCACTCTAGAAATCGCTCTATTAGTCTCCAGTACACTTTTGTTCTTTGGTCGCTACTATAGAAGCACATTCTGGTCTCATCTGAGAACAAAACAGGCCCTCATTGTTCCAACATCCAATTTAAATTATCCCTTGCAATAAGCAGGCGTGCTTGACGATGAGCTGGGGTAAGTTTTTGATAAACTGCAGGTGTCTTAGGGTGAAGTTACTTTCCTGCAGCCTACATCTTCCTGACCACTGACTAATAGCCACTATTCATACTTCACGAAGCTGTTGTTGCAGTTGAACGGCACTAAGGTGCCGATTTCTAAATGATGTTAACACGATAAAGGGGTCATCCCGAGCCGTTGTAAATCTCACTTTTTCCTGTACCAGGTCGTCTATGAAATAATCTAGTCTCCCCATGACGTTGGGACACACATCGAACTGCGGCGCGTATTATATTCAGTTGTCGAGCAACAGCTGACTGACTAAATCCAGTTTCGATTAGAACACAAGTTCGGTCGGCTTTTTGCGGTGTAGTAATGTTTTTAATTAACGATCTTGAAAACTGTTCAAATTATGAAAATCGAATAATTTGCAAATTTCAATTGCAAAAGCAATACACTTAACACCTAACTACCTGACATACGTCTCTCAGACCAAGAGGAGCAGAAATTTTCTCACCTGAGACGTATGGCAGGTGGTTAAGGGTTAATAAAGTCGGAACACAGACCGAATATATAAATATATTCAACCTTTCCGGAGCTCTATAATATTGTTGAGTCTTTTAAGGACTACCGACTACCGACGACTAGGAAAAGACTCCGGGTTAAATATATTTAAACAAGCTGATACCCGCGACTTTGTGCGCGTAGAATAAATACGCCTTTTTGTTCTTCTAAATTAGTGCAGAACCTATTTATACACGGTGCAAAGATAGAAACTCTGGAACAGACTACATAGAACTCCATGTGAGGAAAAGTCTTCTCTTAGGTCTATACCGGCCTCTTTCAAAGACTGCCCTTGAGAAATATTTATGGTCATTAGAAAACAAACTGTGAGAGGAAACTGCAACCTTTTGAAGTTAAATGGGTATTCCGAGGGTATTAATGGCATTCACGGTATAAATACAGTTTTCCCATTGAGCACATCCACTGATTACACTACCTAGATAATGTTTCGATGAAGAACTTTTATCTGTAGTCTACTGCCATTGCATAACTTCGGAGCTTAGATAAGGTTATTAGGTCTTAAATAAGTTTATTTTTATTAATGTTTCTTAAATAAGGTTATCTGCCGATGAGTATATAAGGAGACATACTCTTGATCGTGGGGGACATAGTCGGATTTCCTGACTATCCTGATTTAGAATACACTGACAAACTGAAAAGCAAGCATAGTAAAGACACCTATGGATTGAGTGTCCCACTATTAAAGAAGGTAATAAATAAGCTAGTTTTTCCACTAACACACCTATTTAACGAGCATAGAGGAAGGAATCTTCCAAGACTGTCTAAGACTGTCTAAGGTGATCCCCGTTTTCAGAACAGGAAACCGGTCGATAGTAGGTACCTACAGACTAATTTCGCTGATCCCACTCATATCAAAAATCTAAGAGAGTATTCTTAAAGTTCAGCTTACCAAATACTTTGAATCTAATGACATATTTATTAAGAACCAATATGGATTTCGTAAGGGTAGATCGACATTAGGGGCATGCCTTAATTTGTCGGACTACATGGTGGAGGGCTTTGAAAGGGGTCATGATGTGGGCTCTGTTATGTGGGCTTCTGTGACCTCAGCAAAGCCTTTGACTGTGTAAACTACAATACATCAGCTGATAAGCTCAAAATATACGGGGTCGGTGAGAGAGGACTGCGGTTGTTGACTGATTATCTTTGTAACAAATATCAGCAGACCTTCTTTGAGGGTGGCCTGTCTGAAAGGAAATTGTTTAAGAGTGTATTACCCCAGGTTTCGCTTCTTGGGCGTTACTTTTCCTCATTTACGTCAATGACCTATCTACTGCTACATTCCAAAATGAGATGATATTCTCTTTGCTGACGATACATCGGCATTGAGTTGTTGTGTACAGGAACCTGCGTTGGTGGTGCCACCTATGCGGTGGGCCTAGAAGCGAGATTCAGTCATTCCGAATTTTGTGAACATACAATGTACACCTTTTCCTTTCAATAATGTTAACCTTTAGTTTCGTTTTGTTTTATAATTAAAACTTTATTTTCAATACGATATACAAATCTTGTATTATTAATACGATACACAACAGTGAGCATCGCCACAATGTAGTGCAAAGTATAAACAATCATAATCATCATTATTCTGGAACTAGAGGATTGGTTTCTGGCACATCACTTATGTTTAAATAACACTAAAATACACAGACTGGTGTTCTCACTAAGGCCGCCGCAAGAAGAAGAGATCTCAGGCTTGTCGCACACTGGGTTCGCTCGTCTCCGTTCAGCTCAGCCTTTCAGCCCAGAAAAATATAAAACCCGTGTATTTAAATAGAAACGCACATAATGCGTCCGCTCAATTCAGCTTGGCTCCGTTACGCTCCTCTCCGCTCCGTATCATCTGTTTGTCAAGAATACTAAGCCGGAGGTCGGATGCTGGCGGATGGTTCACGTAGGCGACACTAACTTTTTCATATAAGGATTATATATGTGCTAAGGCATATAATGCGCTAAGGCATTTATGCTATCAGGATAGCAGCACATATTTAACTCTACCGGTGGAGAGGTGGGAGGGGCTTGAGTGTGTGGAAAAGTGACGTAGCTGAGCGGATGCAATATGTGGAAAAATGACGTAGCTGAGGGGAGAGAACCCGATCGGATCTGATGTGAGCTGAGCGGAGCGGATCCAGTGTGCGACAAGCCTCAACTATAAAATTTCTGGGCATTAAATTTGATACCAAGATGAGTTTTGAATCACATATTGACTACATTGCGGTAAAAGTCGCATCTGGCATCTATGCTCTGAAACGTTTGTCTGTATATGTTGACAGTAAAATATTAACCATAGCCTATCACTCTCTTGTGCATTCCTTACTCACATAAGGTATAGTTGTTACCTGGGTTCATTCAGCACATTCTGCGAGACTATTTCAAAGAAGAGCTATAATACTGACAGCCACATACTGTCTGGTATAAGTTACCGAGCTGATACAAAGAACGCCTTTATCAAACACAGCATACTGACTTTACCATCATGCAATATATACTATTCCTTAAGGCTCGAGAAGGAAAACTGTCATAGATATATGGTTCATAGTGACATCCACAATTATCAAACCAGGTACAGAGATAACCTAATGCCTACTCAACTTAGATTGAAAAATCTTGGAACTCCAGTCTTCGAAAAGCTCCTGTATTTTTTAATAGACTACCTCAAACTGTGCGTGATTCGCAATCAAAGAAATTCAAGTCTGTGATAAAACAAAAACTGTTAGGAGAGGTCTTCTTTAATACAACTGACCTTTTAACTAGTAATGTAAGTTCTATTATAGGATTATTAAGTTTTTGTAATTTGTACTAATATATACATTATACTATAATATATACTTTTACCTGTCTACTATGTTTGACGTATGAAAAAATTGTATGTAAATTTAATGCATGAATAAATGATGTGATGTGATTTGATTAAAGTATAACTGGTGCGCCAATTTTGAAAATAATATTATGCAATGGTAGACAAGTTGGATTTAGGGTATTTAGAAATTCTACTGGGAAATTTACTGCGTCATTAGTATGCAACACTGAATCCACTAACTTATAATGCACTTCGTCTCCTTCGAATAACTTCAGTAAAAGATCATTTATAGCAGCTGCTCTGTCATATTTCGGGGTTAGAATGGCACGCTCACATAAACAACATATGGGTTTCACCTTAATGTACTCTACGTCGGGTTATACTTTGTCATACTTTTTATCTATGTCGGGTTATACTTTGCTAATCCGATCACTTAGAGATGTCACCACTGTGGCCAGACTTTGCGGAATACTAATTTTACCATCACACGGAGGGTATTTTCCGCTTCCTATATTTAATTTTTGCCACCATTTTACCATTTAAGTGCTACCGGTTAAATGGAAAAGTTCCTGAATTGTTGTCCATAAATATGAAGACTTTGAACTTGCTTTGACTTCAACGGCTCTTGTGCCTCTGGTTACCACGGATAAAGTCTGTCGAAAGTCACCTGCCAAAAGAACTGTAATGCTGCCCATTAGGCTCTTATATCTCTTTTTTTAAGCATTTATTGTACCTATATATTCTCTCATATGTTTACATTTAAATAATAGTACTATATACAAATACAATAGGGTATGTTTGATTACTTTATGTCCTTTTATGTTCTATTAAGCGCTACAATACCCGGTTTGTGAGCATTCATCCCACACAATTAATTTGATCTCTCTAAGAACCTGTGCTGTGTTACTCTGTTTAGATATATTGCAGATAGAACTCTGCCTGTGGTAATGTTGGGTGGATTGAGTAGCTCAGCAGTCACCGCAGCCGGTCCCAAGCCCGGATAAAATAGGAGGGTTTAGATATGAGGTTAGCAGCCTGTACCTTGTAAAAAGAACCTAATGCTCAAAGAAACGCACTAAACGCCTCGGAAAACCGGAACACTGATGACGACAACGCAAGGAAACGGACTAAATTATGGAAAAATTACATGAAAAGGAGTGGGGTCAGAATTGCATGCTGGAACGTAACGCCATGGAGCAGCAAGGATAACGAAATTATATCTGAATTAAGAAGACACAATATAGATATTTGCGGACAAGCTGAAACAAAGAAAAAGGGCAAAGGTATCGTGGAAATCGATGACTATCTACTCTGTTTTAGTGGCACAGAACATCATGAGAGGGCAACTTCTGGCGTTGGAGTTCTGGTACACAAAAGATATGTTCCGAATATCGAAGCAATACCCTACATAAACCATCGTAGAATTCAGGTCATTCTCAAGTTTAACAACGACACGATATACATAATAAGCGTATATGCCCCTGATAAAATCAAACCGAGAGAAGATCGAGAGGAATTCTTCGACAAACTCGAAGAAGTCATTACTAACATCAGCAGACATGAGAAAATATTTATAATTGGCGATACTGACGCAAGGATAGGGAACACCCCGATACCAGGAGTAATGCAACACTGGAATGAGGAAACAATTAATAAAAACGGTGAAATACTAATAAACATGTGCGCACAACTAGAATTAAGAATTAATAACACCTTCTTTCAACACAAACCACAGCACAAATATACGTTCGAAAATACAAGAGCTCAAAGATCGGTAATAGACTTTATAATAACGAATAGAATGCTTTACCCAAGCAAGATCCTAGATGTGAGTGCACTTACATCAGCTAATGCAGGCACAGAACACAACCTACTGTTATGCAAATACAGATACAAAGCTATGCGGAACCCAAAGCAGACTCGACCAGCCACATATAAATACAACGTGGAATCATTAACAACGAAGAGCACCAAAGTACTATTTGAACGAAGACTGCAAGCCAAACTACAAGAAAACAAAATCGAAGATGACGACAACGCTAACGATGCATGGGTAAAAATACAACATAACATCCAAAAAAGCGCAGAAGAAGCATTAGGAATCAGGAAGTGCAGCGCACAACATAGCTCAAACTATAAACCATGGTTTAATAATGAACTTAAAAACTTGACAAATGAAAAACAGCAAGCATTCAAGAAATACCGCAACAATAGAACAGCAGAAGAGCTGGCGGAGTATAGAAGCGCAAGAAACAGAATCAACACCAAAGTAAGAGTAATCAAATCAGAATACTGCGAAACGTTCTCGTCTGAGATGGAACACGACCTATATGGTGCTCAGCGCAAAGTCTGGAAACTATTAAGAAAGTACAAAAAACCTGTCGATGAAGCCGTACAGACTACAAACATAACACCCGAAAGCTGGACAACGTACTACAAAGCACTATACGAAACCAACAATACTCAACAAGAAGAAACAGAGGGAATAGCACTCCACCACACCACAAACGAATACTGCATAATTACTCAAGAAGACGTCACGTTAAACATCAACAAACTGAAAAATAGAAAAGCACCGGGCCCTGACAATATATCAAATGAGATGATAAAGAGCGGAGGAAATGAACTAATATATAACTGCATTATTCAAAAAATAGTAGACACTGCGCAAATACCGGAGGACTGAAAGCACACTATCACCATTCCATTACACAAAAACGGCTCTATGAAGGATCCAAACAACTATAGGGACATCTCGCTCATAAACTCGGTCGCAAAATTATTCACAAAAATAATATCCAATAAAATTACTACTAACGTCAACATTAACGAAGCACAACAAGGCTTTCGCGCCAACAGATCGACAATAGATGCCATCTTTATATTAAGACAAATGGTAGAAAAATCAATTGAATATACCAAACCGCTTTTCATGTGCTTCGTATATCTAAGCAAGGCCTTCGATATGATCAGAATCCGAGATGTCATCCTCACGCAGCAAAGAAGAGGAATTCACACAAAATTAGCCAAGTTATTAAAAATTTGAACACAAACAATCAGACACAGATCAAGACGGCACATGGTACAACACGCAACATACCCGTAGCCGATGAAATCCGCCAAGGCGATAGCCTAAGCCCGACATTATTCAACTTAGTCATGGACGAAATTATTCAAACCATCAAAACACTAAACATCGGCTATAGCATGGGCGGCAGAACCACAAACATTATCTGTTACGCTGATGACGCAGTGCTCTTAGCGGACAACGAGGACGATCTCCAGCGTCTACTATATAAGTTCTCCCAATCAACAGGAAAGTATAACTTGCAAATTTCAGCCGATAAAACAAAATGCATGGTCATCAGCAAAACACCAATAAGATGCAAGCTGCAGTCCGCGAACAACATTATAGAACAAGTAAAACCATTTAAGTATCTTGGGGTAGACATAACGGACAGCAAAATACTTAAAGAGGAGGTCAGAAGATCAACAAGCAAAGCAGCACAAATATCCGGAGGACTACATAACATCATTTGGAAGAACAAATATATGTCCTCACACAGCAAAGTCAGAATTTACAAAACATGTGTTCGTCCCATTCTAACATACGTGGCCGAAACGAGGGCAGAAACCAACCCAACTTAACAACAAATGCGCACCACCGAAATGAAGACAATACGTGCAATATCAGGCGTGACTCTTATTCATCGAAAAGGAAGTAAAGAAATTAGGGAAAATCTGAACGTACAGGACGCGGTGCGATGGACCAGAGCCAGACGAAGAGAGTGGGACAGACACGTCGACCGGATGGGCCCAGAACGACTGGCAAAATGGGCCAAAGTAGCAAAACCCAACACAAAACGACCCATGGGAAGACCACAGAAGCGATGGAACGAGTCATGGAGCTCAAGGTCGCAAGAGACTAGAGATGCGTAAAGAAACAGCACAATGTTCTAAAAAGAAGTAGGAGGAGGAGGCAGATAGGTGTATCAGCATGCATTATATTAAAAGTAGACTGTGATGTTTTACGTCCATACAGCAAAGTGGCAGCAATGCCAGAAAGGGCGACAGCCAAAGATATTCCGCGGTTTTTCTGTATTGTGGCTAATAAAAATTAAGGACAAATGTCTTGCCGGCGCCCCCAGGAGCATCCAAGAAAAATATTGGATCAGGGCCCTTCTGAACTCTTAATAATATTTGTTCGTAGAAACGGTAATGTTCTTCTATTACCAACACTTTATGGTTATTAGAGAGAACTTTATTCAATAAATTAGTGTCGTAGCTAATTTTATTGAGGTAGTCTCTTTTTTGTAAATCTGCTTCAGATCTTATTGGATGTGGTAAACCATAATGTTCTTAACATTGCTCTCCTAGACACAACAATTTACCTTCAATAGGAAGCAGATATTTATTATAAATTTCTTCCATAACCAGTTGAATATTATGTGCTTCTAATTGATGCTTTATATCCTCCGAAAGACTATACTTGTATTTTTCCCAAAGACTCAAAGCGTCAGACAAATGACAGAATAGCTATAATAAGCAGAAAATTTCCCGCAGTTGAAAGGGGAACTACAAAGGGCAGCGTCTTCCATCGTAGCATCCAAGTGGTTGCAATCCCCTAACAAACCTAGAGCCTTACATGCTGCCTAATATATAGGATGAGTTTCACTGTTAAAAATCTTCAGATTCAAGAATGAAGTTGCACCTCGGGCTTCATGAAGTAGAAGGCGTAGAAAATCGATCCAGCAGAACCCGGCATACGTTGTCCTAACCTAACCTAACCACAAGCTCCAATTGTGAATCTAGACCATCCAGAGAGAGAAAATCGGTGCAGTCGTTTAGGAGTTAATTGATAAAAAGCTCATCCTCTATTTTTCACGCATAAGGGAAGAAATTTAGCAAATGCTGAAGTATCTGCTTATTTATTTTCATTGATTAGTATTCGTGCCAAATTTCAAGTTAATAGGTGAAGATTTGTTCTTGTCTCCCATATAAACATTGTTATCCCGTTTACCCCCTTAGGAATTTAAATTGGAAAAATCGTGAGTTCTTAGTGAGTCTCTACGTCACAAAAAAACTACTGTTCAAATTTCAAGTTTCTAGCTTCAGTAGTTTCGGCTGTGCGATTATCAGTCAACCGTCTATTTCATATAAAGGGCATCCCAAAATTAACGCAAGTTTTGAATTGCAAAAAAAAAATTATTTGATAGCTAAGAGTTTACGGTTAATAAAAGTGGAGCGTTTACACGACGTGTTGGTGGACGATACAACAACGTGTTTTCATAATTGAACAATATTTAAAAAAAAATGAAAGTTTGGCGACCACAGTTCGAAAATTTAATACAAAATGGTCGGGACAGTGTTTTAACTTCGTCAACTGTGAAGAGATTAATTGAAAAATTTAGGGAGACTGAATCAGTTGGAGACTCTAAACACACTGGTCGTCCAAACACAAGCCCTTCAATTGTCAATATCGAAGCAGTGCGTGAGACTGTTGGTGAAAATTCTTAAAAATCAATTCGGCATCGTGGACAAGAATTGGAAATTTCAAGAAGCTGTTTACAGCGTATACTCACAAAAGATCTGTGTCTCCATGCTAACAAAATTCAATTATCACAACAAATGAAGCCTAATGACCATGCACAGCGAAGAGAGTTCTTTGAATAGATTATTGAACATCAACAAGTGGATGTTGATTTTTCGAACAAAATCATCCAAAGCGATGAAGCACATTTTCACCTTGATAGCTTTGTTAATCGCCAAAATTGCCGTATTTGGGGTTCTAAGAACCCACATGTTATTGTCGAAAAACAAATGCATCCTCAACGTGTTACTGTTTGATGCAGATTTTGGGCTGGAGGCAGCATTGGACCATACTTTTTTGAGAACGAGGCTGGTCAAGCAGTGACTGTTACTGATGCTCAATATAACGACATGATAACACAGTTCTTTCTGCCCAAATTGAATGATATTGATGTGGCTAACATGTGGTTTCAACAAGACGGGGCCACATGCCATACAGCCCGTGAAACAATTCAATTACTTCATGAAACGTTTCCTGGTCGTTTGCTTTCTCGTTTCGGTGATCAGAATTTGCCCCCTAGATCGTGTGATTTAACACCATTAGATTTCCTTTTATGGGGTTATTTGAAGTGAAAGGTGTATGTCACCAAGCCAACGACTACTCATGCATTACAGGAGGAAATTAGACGCCGCATCATCAAAATTCAGCCACATTTATGCAAAATGTTCATGGAAAATTTTGACAAAAGAATACGTATATGCCAGCAAAGCTTTGGAGGCCCTTTGCCCGACGTTTTATTCCATAAATAACCATATCCTATGTACTTAATGATTTAATAAAAAAAAAAACAATCTAAAGACAAAAAATTGTGTTTTCTGTTTTACGTCTGTAATGAACTCATAAAAGCACTCATATCCGTGCGGTTATGGCTCGCGGAATGCGATACAATCTCAATTTTCTCAATGTATATCGGCGATTTTTTATTTAGAAATGGCACAATAGGCGGCAAAATAGAAAAAATACAATAAAAAACTCGTCCGTAAGGCGTTTTTCGGCGGTTGGCCATTAGAAAACTCTTCGCTACGCTCGTCGTTAACCAACCTTGGACGCGTGCTATACAATCGCGCTTACTGAACTCCTCCTTTAATATACTATTACATCTTACGTTAATGTTGGGAAACCATATATATGTCGTAGTCATGTAATATAATCCGTCAGATTGTGTAAAACAGAGTCATTTCATGATCTGACGGCAATTCATTTATTACATGATTTGACTAGGCAGTGCATGAAACAGTCACATGTATTTGTTTAAATATCTCTTTCTTAATAGATATGATAATTAAGAAAAATAGTTTTATACTATTAAATGACTGCACATAGTTATTTCCTGAAACGTCAAAGCGTTAAGAAATTCAGATTGTTTAACCGTAGTTAAATATAATGCCGCCTAGAGTCGGTGGTTTCATGAACTACTTGTTCTGCCGTGAGATAATAAAATGACTCTATACAATATGACTATGTCATATATAATAGATAGATAAAAGATATTCAAGCTGCGATCCGACTTTTTTTAGTTTATATGATAATCTATAATGTAGTATAGTATTACCAATAGCAAAGGCAATAATTACAATCTTCCACAAGTTTTGTTGTTCTCGTTATAACCACCACATAAATACGTTCGTTTTTGTTTACCGTTTGCTACGCCTATAGACGATAAGCATTATAGCATATTATCATGTTAAGTCATAATCAATATATTATATAATTATTTGCATATGTGACTTACTGCTAAGCTTGCATTAACTATTAGACTTCAGCAAAAAAATTACTATCATGTGTACGCATCAATAAAGTTTAACAAGCAGGCAATATTGCATTTTGTACCCAAAATCATGTAGATAAAATTAGTAATGGTTTGTTGAAAGTTGTCGGTTTAGAAATATTTTAGATTTAAATTCTTGATAAATTTAAACTCCTATTATTCAATTTTAAATTGTATTTCAGCCGGCATATTTCTTTATTCCATATCATAAATAATTTCTTAATTAAAAGAAAAGTTAAAGTGAAAAATTGACAGTGGGCCGATTTCTATGTACACAATTTATTATCCGCAAAATTTTGTTCAAATTTAAATAAAAAATCTGATCAGAAAATAACTGATCTCTAACTCATTGTTTAAAGATAGCTGTATCCAAAGTGTTTTAAAAAAATCCAGCGGTAATATCGAAAACCAAAATATATTGGTTTAAATTTCAAATTAATTTGCGTTGATTCAATTAAATTGCGATTTATAGTTAATGAATTTGTCCAAAATTTAATTAGAAAACTTCAGGAAGAAAGTTTGTTGAAATTCTGATACTAAAGCTAATTCAAACATATCTCCAGCAAAATCTAAAATTAAATAAGTTTTTTCCTTAAAACCTCTCGGCGAGAACCATCAATACACAGAGCGCTTTATTATACAGAGTTCACCTTTGATATATATTATTGTGACTTTATGAGACCCTCATGGCGGAAGGGTAAAATAAGATAACAATAAATCAAAAATTACGAATAAATTCTGTCGGTCTTAATTAAATAATTCAATATAAGAAATGACTGTTCAATTCAAACTCATATTACTGTTTATGTTGTAGGTTGCTTGCGAAAGGATCAACGAGAATTTCGCTATGGATGCAACCAAACAATTTTTACTGTCGGATTTTGCATTAAAACACACCGCCCGTATCGAACTAATAAACTAATTAATGTTCATTACCCCAAAGGGAGCTTATTTCATTAATCTGTTTATTATGAGATTATTGTACTTTTTTGCGTTGCGAAAATTCTAATTAATTCTGCACTGCTCGAGTTTCTCAAGCAAATTTTGATTATGTACTTACTTTTAGATCCGATTTAATACCGTAAAGAAGTTAGAGATTAATCCAACAGAATTCATCGATTTTCTGATTCCGCAAACTAAGTTAAACTTTGAAATTTTACCACAAAAAACTGTTAGATTTCATATCATAAATCATGTATGTTGATTCCAAGCTGTTGACGTTGAGAATCAATAAATCTTCTCGGAATATTATTCGTTAGAACTTTTTAACGCAACAAGACTTGCGATCACAAAAGAAAGTTAACGAAATAAACTTTTCTCGAATACATTTATTACCGAAAAGTAAATATTCTAAAGTAACCTAAATAAATAAATAAAAAACATTTAATATATTAAACCTTATTTATAATAAATGTAACAAAATAAACATTAAAAATAGTTATTTACCATGATACTAATTAGTTATTGATCTTGGTACTAATTAAATTATTCATATAAAAAAAATAATTAAAAATCTCCGTGATAATTAATGGAATTTATTAAATATGCAGGAAAGCACAGATATTGATTATATTTAATGGGGTTTCTGCACAGATTAAAATTATAAACTTTACGGGATTTATTGGAGAAACTAATTGCTGCTTCCAGGTCTCCGTTTATTCAAAATTATTCCAATTCCGAGTTGAATTGAACACTACTAATGTTAATTACAATCAAAATAAACAGAATATTTGATCTAGTCTTGTTTATTTGTGACCAGTTTTCCTTTGGAAAACTTACAAGCTTCTTGTAATAGCGCTGACGTAACAACCAATATATTATATAATAATTTCTATATGTCACTTACGGCTAAGATTGCATTAACTATTAGACTTCGGCAAATAAATTAGTATCGTGTGAACGCAACAATAAAGTTTAACAAGGAGGCAATATTGCAAATTGTACCAAAACTCATGTAGATAAAATTAATTGTGGTTTGTCGAAAGTTGTCGGTTTAGAAATATTTTAGTTTTAAATCTCGGAAAGGAAGTTCCCGAGGGAAATTTGATACTGGACTATATGGACCGTCTCAAATTATGTTAAAATATTTTGCGAATTATTTCGGCAAATATTTATAGGGTCGTTGTATTTGCAATGCATCGTTTTAAATAACGATAACTTTGAGAATTTGGATAATTCCATGAATAGGATGGTTGCGACTGTTACTACGTGGTAATTCACACTTACATTGAATTGAAATATTCACTATGTTTTTACCATACTTATATTATATAACATATTTACATATTATAAGTGTGGTAAAAATAGGAGTGAATGTTTCAATTCAATCTTGGATAATTCCTTTGAAATAAAATATCACATTTTGAATA
The DNA here is from genome assembly GCA_944588485.1 of Phosphuga atrata. NCBI lineage: Eukaryota > Metazoa > Arthropoda > Insecta > Coleoptera > Silphidae > Phosphuga > Phosphuga atrata. Next base: position 47,081,028 of record OX155898.1, read on the forward strand.
GTAAAATCTAATCTAAATCTAATCTAATCTAAAATGGTTTTATTTCTTATACAATTGGAATTAAAATTTGCAAATCAATTTGGAGAATTTATTTCAATCAGAGCCGCCTATCCGTTCGCATTATTCCAAGCGGCGTGGAAAAGTTTCATCACTTCGCCAAACACGGTTCTTCAATCTCTCCAATTTCTATTTTCTCCGCGATCAATATATAACCTTTTACAAAGCTCAAATATTTAAATCGCCAAGGAATACTTCCTCTATAAGTATAGCCCCATAAACACAACTGCCAAGCGCATCCCCAAACCCCATTCCGACATTTATTGATCCCTAAAATATTTTCATATCTGTGAAATCAATAACTTTTGGTTTATTTGTCTACAAGCTGTCTTATACTTTCACACAACCTAAAGAAAATTTCATAAAATTCCAAATTATTTCACCCCTGAATCAGGTTTTTTAATCCACTAACAGAACTGCCAGATTGGTTTTACATCATAAAGATAGACTGGCCATTTTACAAATTTTAGAGTTTTACATTTACAACGAGATAATATCCTTCTGATGTATACAGCCCTTCAGGTTTCTAGTATTTCAAGCATTGTTTCCAAACTATGATTTCCTTCAGAAATCTTCTGAAGTATTATAGCAGGTCGTGATGGTAATATTGATGGTTTCGGAAAGATTTTGGGATGATTTCATTTATGCAAATTATATTGTGTTAGCTATTTATCTTCACGAGATTTGTCCTAACAATTTGTCGAGAAATCATGAAAAACCTTGAGTACCTACGAATATTAACGGCATTTTTTTTAATTATAAGCTTTCTAGCAAAGTTTTATTTATTTTCCGATTAATTTTGCCAATATATAACCTTTTTATAAAGTTCAGATATTTAAATCGCCAAGGAACACGAACTTTCTCCAGAAAGATAGTCCCATAAACACAGCTGCGTGTATTCCCAAATCCTATTCCGACATTTATTGATCACTATAGTATATTACGTAACGAGAGTTGTAAGAAGCGAATGTATTATGTACGAGCGGAACAGCATGATCCCGCATGGAGGGGAGTGCGTAATTCCTCGAGTACGTAATTGCCTTACAACTCGAGTTATGTACAATACTTTATCTACGACCACACTAATTTGAATATTTTTAATAAGAAAATATATTGATGTAATAAATTTATTTCTTATTAGGTACAATATTTAACATTATAATAAACGAACAGTTGTATTTTCATATATAACTGTTACTCGACATTATTTACCTTGATAGAAATGAAAAGAAATACACTCTTAATGGTTACATAACTTATTATTTAGTACTTTTTTTTGTAGTTTTCGTTAGATTTAAACGTGAAAAACGAGATGAATGACAGATTCTATGTCCTATGCCCACCCCCGTGCAACAATTCAAACTAACGGAAATTAACATAAAACCTCCAGTGGCTCGTAAAAAACGCTACCATAGCTACAGACTTAAAGAAAATGGATGGTTAGATTAGGTTATATTAGGAGATGATTACTCAAGACCACATATCGCGCGGTAGCGCGCCCTCTCGACCCGAAATAAGAAAAAAATTCAATAGTTTAAACAATTTTTATATAATCCCTTCAAATTTATTTTCCCTACACCTATGTGACTTGCATCCGCAAAATGCGTACATTAGGTTGCCTATATCTATGAGCACTCCAGTTTAACCCTATATTTAACAATAGTAGCAGCTCTCAACCAATCAACGAATCGTAAACAAAACGCATGTGTGTGTTATCGATCATAACTTATCATTAATCGCGGACTGTAACATACGTGTGTGTTATGATGTATTTACATAGTCCACGAACTGTACAATAATGGGCATTTCAATAGTGGTCGTAGATAAAAATATTTTCATATCTGTGAAATCAATAACTTTTAGTTTCTTTGTCTACAATCTATCTATACTGTGACAAGCTAAAGAAAATTTCAAAAAAATTCCAAATTATTTCACTATGCTACATCCTTGAATCAGCTTTGTTACACCGCTACGGGAACTACCAGTTACGTTTAACATCATGAGGATCGCCTTTGGCTATTTCCACAAATTTTAGAGTCTTACATTTACTACGCGATAATATCCTTCTGACGTCAGCAGCCCTTCGACTTTCTAAGATTTCAAGGATTGTTTCAAACTATGAAGTTCTTCAGAAATCTTCTGAAGTATTATATATGGTGGTGATGATAATAGTGATGATTTCTGAAAGTTACTTGAATGATTTCAAATATGTTAATTATATTGTGTAATTAGACTTTTCATAAAAAAAACCTTGAGTACCGGAAAACATTGAAGGCAATTATTTAAATTTTAAGCTTTCTAGCAAAGTGCTTTCTAAACAACTTTGTTAAAAATGTACATCAAGTTGTATATATTTTTCGATTCATTTTGCCAATATATAACCTTTTGAGAAAGTTCAAAATATTTAAATCGCTAAGGAATACTTCCTTCATAGAATTGCCCCCATAAACACAACTGCCAAGCACATTCCCAAATCCGATTCCGACATTTATTGGCCCCTAAAATATTTTCATATCTGTGAAATCAATAACTTTTAGTTTATTTGTCTACAAGCTGTCTCATACTAACACATAATATAAAGAAAATTTCATAAAACTCAAAATTACTCGACTATACTACTATACCGCTGAATTGGCTTTGTTCAGCCTGTCAGGGAAGTGCTTGTTACATTTAACAACATGAAGATAGGCTTTGGCCATTTTCACGAAGTTTTGAGTTTTAAATTTACCACGCCATAATATCTTTCAGACTTATTATTTATTAAAGGCGAAATAGCCTGAATATATAAATATATTCAACCTTTCCGAACTTCTACAATATTATTAAGTGTTTTTAAGAATATAAAACAAATCTAATGTTGAAACAACTACTTGCTTTGCTAATACCACGAAGGATATTGAATTATACAACAGATATTTGTGTGTTATTCACTAGCTCCTAGTCCACTTTCAACACTAAACAATAACTACATAAATAATATTGTTTTTAAGATCATATCTTTCTATTCAACTTAAGTGATTAGCCATCTGCAGACGCGTTTCGAGACTCGACGCTCACTATCATCAGTGCAGCTTTGCTGTTTTGAATTATTATTTGGAATACACTTACTTGGATGCTTCGTGGATTAGTAGGTTAGGTGTTAGTTTGACATTTCCGTAGAGAAACATGAAATTATAAGGTTATTGATTTAATTGATAATTTACCATTGGTGAAACCATTCTATATTATAGATAATCATATATACTTATTATGTATATGTACATATATATATATATATATATATATATATATATATATATATATATATATATATATCATAAGATAAACTTTTGATATAATTTTTATTTAAAGATATAATTTATGTATATGTACATATATATATATATATATATATATATATATATATATATATATATATATATATATATATATAATCATAGATGTATATAATATATTAACATATTTAACATTTCCGTAGCTCCATAATATTGCTAAGTCTTTTTAAGACTACAAAAATAATATGTTGAAACAACTACTTATTTTGCCTATACCACGCAGTATATTGAATTATACAACATATATTTGTATTTATATATTCTTCCGAAATTTTCTGAAGTATTATAGATGGCAGCGATGGTGGTATATAAATATATATTGACAATTTCTAAAAGCTTTTTTTTGATGAATACAAATATGCAAATTATATTGTGCTAGCTATTTCCTTTCGCGAGATTTGCCCTAAAAATTTCTCGTGAAAGCATGAAAAACCTGGAGCACATCCAAATATTTAAGACAATGTTTAAAATTTTTAGCATTCTTGCAAATATTTTCCAACTAATTTTGGCATTCTGAAGCCAATTGTGAAAACTAGAAGCATCCAAGACAAACCAATCAAACGTTATCTCATAGAGAAATCGGCGGAAAATACAAGAAAATTAATGTTGCTTCGAAGTTAAATTTATTCCAGACGTACAAGGTGACTAACACTTTGTCTACGAAAGACGCCCTATATAAGCCCTCACAAGCATATCAATATAAGCGAAGGGCGTGAATATAGAGTCTCTCTCACGCGTGTTTATACGTTATTCTGAAGTAAGAACATAGACGACGTAATAGATTAATTTATTTTTGGAACGAAGTTCCTTAACGCGGCTTGCGGTAGCCAGACAATTTTCGCAAGATGTATTGACGCTGTCCCATCCCACCCTGTCCCTTTTAAAATTTATTATAACATTAACATTATATGGAAATCTAATATAAGGTAAACGTGTGAACCTTTCTTAAGAACATAACGACATATCTAATTGAGAATAAGAAACGATACGCCTGCTCGTCGCTACCCCAAGATATTTATATTAAATCTGTGATTCCGTCCGAGATGTTTGAATGGTTTTTAAGAATGTTGTTGGATTTATTTATTTAGAAAGAGGCAAATAACTTGCACGCCGTAGACGTGAGGGGAATAAAGGAAATGTTAATATACTCAGGAACATAGTAGATGTAATAAACTAATTTATCTTTGGAACGAAGTTCCTTAATGCGGCTTGCGGTAGCCACACAATTTTTGCAAGATGTATTGACCCTGTGCCATCCCTTATAAAATTTATTATTACATTAGCATTATATGGAAAACTAATATAATGTGAGCGTGTGAACCTATCATAAGAACATAACTACATGACTGACTGAGAACAAGAAACGATACGCCTCTTACCATTCGCTACAATTCGCATCATTTACGCTCCCCCATGATATTTATTTTAGATGTGAGATTCGATACGAAAAGTTTAAATGGTTTTTAATCATGCTGTAGTATTTATTTATTTAGAAACACATAACTTGCAACCGTAGATGTGAGGGGAATAAAGGAAATGCTAATATGCTCGGAATCATAGATGTAACAGGTTCATTCATTCTTGGAACGAAGGAAGACGCGGCTTGCAGTAGATGTGATTCGGCAGAAAATGTAACGCAAGATTTTTGCGTTTCGCCCCTTTCATATAACTTTATCTTTCATTCAGTGTATCGTTCTGAGTAGACATGTACGCACGCCGAGTTTCACTTTCACTTTCTAGTGTGTCTGTAAGTGTGTATGTGTGTGTGTGTGTGTGCCAAAAATACATGAATTATACAGATTTTATTTCGAACTACATTCGGAGTCCAAAATGCGAAATTTGTTCCTGATGGGGATCCACTGATCTGGCTTAATCAAATGTTCGGAAGCCTAATGTTTGAGGCCAAATATTTAAGGCCTAACCAAATGCTCAAATAACACAATTTCATATGCAAACAAAATTATTTCATAACATTACAATCATTACAATTTAGTAATGAGTTTGACAACCTTGGTTATCAGAAAATCCTAATTTTCCAGACATTGCTCGATTTGGATGATTCAGGTTTTCTTGTAATAAGTTGGCAAAGGCATGGATATACCTCCTGATCCACATCCAGCTTTGTTAGTCGTCAGTAATAATCGATTAAGAGTTCAATCGGTGTCTTTTTATCTTGTCTGGCCTCACTGACCAGTCAAGAATTTCTATATTTCAGTAGTTTCGTATTGACCTGGACCTAATAACCATTTACAGAATTTATTTACAATGATAACTTGGTTATAACCTTGGTTATAAGAGAGCTTATTACGCGAATAAGAAGCTACTGGGAGAGAAGCTTCTAAGTGTCAAATCAAAGTTAAAGATCACACTCATTAGACCTTAAACCATAACACACTCATTAGACCCGTCATAACATACTCGTGTGAAACATGGACCATATCTACGATCAAAGAAAACGCACTACGAGTCTGCGAAAGAAGCATATTACGCAGAATCTTTGGCCCCGTACAGGAAAACTGTGGTACATGGAGATGCAAAATGAACCATAAACTGTACAGACTAATTGGAGGATCGGACATCGTAAGGCATGTAAAGGCACTTCGGTTACAATGGTTTGGACATATTATGCGTATGGAAAGCACCCGAGGACCGAAAATACTGACGAACTGGAGTCCACATGAAAGAAGAGCTCGGGGTAGACCACGTAAGAGATGGTGAGATGACCGCATCGACGACCTAAAGATATTAGGTGCGAGAAACTGGCTGCAATTGGTTAACAGCAGGGAGAGATGGAAGAATGTTGTAACTCAAGCCAAGGCCCACCCAGGGCTGTAGAGCTATAGAAGAAGAAGATAACTTGGTTAATTACCAAAGTGGCTTTAACGAGCGCCATAGCTACCTACTTTCTAAACACCTATGTCCTCACTCCATATTTACTGCAGTAATTGTTCTATGATGTTCTCTTCAGGTCTAGACTCGTCACTAAAATAAATTCAATTTCATTTGACGTCTCATTCGAGTCTAGCTTTGACATCATACCTTGGTAACGGGCTTTGTGACGTAGTAACTGTAAGCTCCCAGAAAGGACGATAAGCATGTAGACTAACTGAAATCAAATCGATTTACAGCTGTGGATGATACGCGGTAGAATAAATATATCACACATGGTTTGCAGAGTAATTTGTTTTCAATCATATAATATACAAATATACAAAAACTATATTAAGGGAATGTCTGAGCTGCAACGTATTCGGATAACTTGGATATAACTTGAACAAACTTGAACTATTAACTTGGGTGAATCTGATGTCTCGGAGACGCTCGTACTCTGACTGTCTTCCTACCTTGACTTACTGTTTATTCCGGGGTCCCAATACTTATATTTCGTCCAGGTATACTGGTCCCTCCTCTTGGGGATTATTTTTCTTTTTTGGGTCATATTGTCTCTTTTTGGATTACGACTCGCTGGAGACAAAATGTCCTGTTTTGGTGATGTATTGTAATCTGCCCGAGGATTGCACTCACTATCGAACCTCATAAAATATTTTCGGAAATTTGTTCGAAAGTATTAGGGTAATTATTGTAATGCTCTCGTAAAACTAAAAATAAAACTGCTTCTTGATCTGCTCGAGGATTACACTATCGACCCTCATAATATATTTTTGGAATTTTGTTCGAAAGTATTTTATAAGGAAATTACTGTAACGATCCTAGTAAAACTAAATAGGTTTGAATGGCCCGTTGCCGTTACATCACCCCCTTGTATAGCGATAACGCTATATAGAGTTTGTTGCTGCTGTTGTTGTTTGGGGACGTTGTTGTTGTTGTTTGTTATTACACTATCGACCCTCGTAATATATTTTTGGAATTTTGTTCGAAAGTATTCGGGTAATTACTGTAACGATCCTAGTAAAACTAAATAGGTTTGAACGGCCCGTTGCCGCTACATCACCCCCTTGTATAGCGATAACGCTATATAGAGTTTGTTGCTGCTGTTGTTGTTTGGGGACGTTGTTGTTGTTGTTTGCAGGTGGGGATTGACGACCGAGACTTGAGGATAATCGCACATCTATACTGGAAACAAAGTGCATACTTGCATAAACGTAGATGGAGACAGATCAGAAGCAATAAAGATATTACGAGGACTTAGACAGGGGTGTGTTCTGTCGCCGATATTGCTTAACATCTACTCAGAACATAATATATATTTAATAAAGCCCTGGAAAACAATAACGCGGAAATACTTGTAAATGGAAAACATCTAAATAACTTAAGGAACTGCGGACTTTTTTAACTGCGGACGACAACGTAATTATCGTAGATAGTCTAGAAGACCTATAAGAGACTATGACAAGAGTGATAGAGGCAAGTCAAGAATACGGGCTCAATATAAACATAAATAAAACCAAATATATGGCGATCAGCAAAAATAACATACCACGTGTGGATCTGATAACTCCTAATAACCAACACATTAAACGAATCAATACATATACATACCTGGGAACTATACTAACTGACCAATGTGATCGCTCACAGGAAATAAGATGCCGCATAGAAAAGGCAAGGGCTGTATTTATTAAAATGTCATCAATTTTTAAATGTCGTTCCTTGTCGATGACGACCAAGCTGCGACTACTCCGCTGCCATGTCTTCTCCGTCTTGCTTTAGGGACAGAGGCCTCGACTCTGACTGAGGCCACCATGAAGAAGCAGACAGCATTCGTAATGTGGCTGTATCGCAGAGTCTTGAGGATCTCTTGGGTGGACCACGTAACCAACGAAGAAGTTCTTCGAAGAATGAAGAAATCCACGGAGATAATAACCACCATAAAAGCACGCAAGTTGGAGTACCTGGGCCATATAATGCGTAATGAAAAGAGATATAGTTTACTACAACAAATACTGCAAGGGAAACTCCCAAGTAAACGCGGCCCAGGCCGCAGGAGGATTTCTTGGCTAAAAAAATTAGGAACATGGTTCTCTCTGAAAACCACCGAGCTTTTTAGAGCAGCCACGAATAAGATCACGATAGCCCGAATGATCGCCAACATCCGAACAGGATAGGCACCAAAAGAAGAAGTTGTTGTTTGTTGGTTTGCATGATGAAATTTCTGTAGGTTTTCTTCATCGTACACGTGGTTGAAGTCAACGGGGAATGGTACCCGTCTGCCAGACAGTGTGCTGTCATTAAGATATGCTGATGGTGTAGGTATATTATCTGGCATGCTTTTCTCGAGAGTCTCCCTTCTGTCGTCGGAACAATTTTTTCCCGGTTCGTGAAGGTCGTTTTTGGGTATCCTTCTCCGGCGTCTATCAAGTATACCAATTTTAAACGGTCTATCGATACCCGCACGTTGTGCCCATTTTAGTCGAAAGTGTATACTTTATTTGATCACTTTGAAGGGACCGTCGTATGGTGGTTGGAGCGGTTCTTTGACCGCGTCTAAGAAAGACGTAAGGTGTTTTCGTGAGGTCCTTGAACATAAATGTTTTCTTGTTTCCGTGCCGGGACGCTGGTACGAGTTTAATTTCTCTAATTATCTCCCGCAACTGCGTAACGAAACTCTAGTTGCTTTCTTGTTGCATTGCATTTATTGTTTGCAAAAAATCTCCCGGCAAACGTACTGTCGTACCGTACATGAATTCACTTGGTGTTGCGTTTATGTCTTCTTTGACTGCTGCTCTAATGCCTAATAATACCATAGTAAGTACATCCGTCCATTTGTTCGTTTTGTAGCATTTTATTGCCGCTTTTAGCTGATGGTAAAATACTTATACCATGCCGTTGCTGCTGGGTGATAGGTTGTCGTCCTAAGGTGCGTCGTACCTGTTAGCTTCATTAGTTCTTTAAACAGGTGGGATTCAAACTGTCTGCGTTGATCGGATGTAATTTTTAGCGGAACATCGAAACGTGAAATCCAGCCTTCTACTAGGAATCTTGCAATGGTATCGGCAGTTATGTCAGCCGTAGGTATGGCTTCCGGTCATCGCATTAATCGATCCACGCAGGTGAGGCAGTATCTGGCTCCACGGGATGTGTGTAAATAAAGTCCCTATATTGTCTATATGAATGTGCTCGAATCTTCCCTCTGTATTCTTGAACGAACTGACGGGTAATGGTTACGTGGTTTACGTGAACTGTTGAATAAGCCCCGAGGTAGTTGCTGTGAGACGTATAGGCTAATTGTTTTTGTTGATATGTCGCAGTAAATCTCTATTTCCGTGCCCGGTCATCTCACTTTATGTAGCTGAAGAGCTTGTTTGTTGTGCTCCAGTAACCCTTGCAATTCCTGATCTGCTTCTTGAGCGGTGGCGAGATCTTCCCTTTTTGGGATTGGCGAGGATTGGCGAGGCTAGTTTGATTGCCATTGATACGGTCTCAATACGAGACAAAACATCGGCGGTCGTGTTTTCGGCTCCTGCGACGTGACGGTTATCTGTCGTGAATTGTCCAATGCAATCTAAGTATCGGAATTGTCGGATCGTGTCGTGTCGGAATTGTCGTGTCGTCTAAGTATCGTAATTACCCGAACATTTTTCTGTTTTTTGTCGGAAGAGTTAGTGGTTTATGATCCGTGAATACGGTGAAATATCCTCCTTCGACGAAATGCCGAAAACGTTTGATGGCCGCGTAGACAGCGAGCAATGACCGATAGTAAGCAGTTGATAAGGCTTTTGTGAAATATGCAAGTGGTTGTCAGTCGTTATTTATACGCTCCTGCAAAACGGCTCCCATAGCTTAGGCGGAAGCATCGACATTTATCGATATTGGAATTCCAATTGTTGGATGGTCGAGCATTGTAGCGTTGGCTAACGCGATTTTCATGTTGTGGAAAGCTTGCTTGGCGCTGTCCGATATAGTAATGGGAGTGTTTCCTTTTATTTTCGGCCCTTTTAAAAACTCATTTATTAGCTGCGTTTGGGATGAAACGTCTATAGAAGTTAATCATTCCAAGAAATCGGCGTAGCTCCTTTATCATTTTCGGCATCGGAAAATAGTGTGCTTAAGTTTCAGCACTGTCATCAGTGTCACCTTGTGTTACCACCAGTGTCACCTTGTCATCCGGTGGTCGCATACCTTCCTTGCTCACTGCATATCCAAGAAACTAGACGTGTTTTCTAGAAACTAGACGTGTTTCTTAATCCAAATGGTGTCCTTAGGAACTCGAATAAACCAATTGGTTTTGTTATCGCGGTTTTTGGAATGTCGTCTTGTTCCATTGGGATCTGGTGGTAGGCTCGCAACAAATCGAGAGTCAAAAATATTTTTGTTCGGTGAGAAATGATTGTGAGAAATCTGCGTTGTGTCTCACGGCATAACTCTCTGGGATTGTCCTATTGTTCAGCGCTCCATAGTCGCCACATGGGCGAAATCCGTTGTCTTTCTTTGGTACAATCGTCTCTTTTTAGCTTACCGAATCCCGGGAGAAAAAAATGTCCTGTCGTAATCATCCGACGGAACACCCGCTGGTAAATTCTTAGTTTAGCTTTATTCGAGTAATTCGTGATGTTTTGTAATCGGCCCGAGGATTACACTTAACGAGCCTCATAAAATATTTTCGAAAATTTTCTCGAAAGTATTCGGGTAATTATTGTAATGCTCTCGTTACTATCTTCAACTTATCAGAAGGAGCATCATTATCCCAGAGAGTCAACAGTTAGAACTAGCCTATCGACTAACTTACACTAAGAACACTTATAATAGGAAATGCCTGCCACGCAACCTGAAACTTAAGCTCTACACAGCAGTCTTGCGACCAGAAGCCCTGTATACCTAAGAGTGTCTTTCCTTGAACCGTAAAGGCCTGGTAGAGAAATTGGAAATCAGAGATAGGAGAATCCTCAGGAAGATCCTAGGCCCAGTAAATGAAGATGGGGAATTCCGAAGGCGGCATAACTCTGAGCTCCACCAACATATTGACATGCTCTCGGACTGTGCAAGGAAAAGAAGGGTAGCTTTATATGGCCATGTTGGAAGATTGCCTCCAAACCGACTAACCAACCGTCTGTTCACCTTCTGGAAAAACAAGAAGGTTCGTACCACTTGGTTGACATAAACCGAGAAGGATATTAAAGAACTGGGAATAACATATCTCCAAAACAGGCAGTCTGTGAGACTCACCCTGAAGGAAGTCTGTAGATTTCATGAAAAACCCCGAAGGAAAGGTACCCCCTAGACAGAAGAGATAAAGTTACACAGGCAGAAGATGCGACAATACTGGGCAAAGATCAAAGCCCAGCAGTTGAACAAGCGTGGTCCAAATTAGGCCTATTCAAAAGAAGAAGAAGAAGAAGGAGTAATGCCCTAGTAAAACTAAAAATAAAAATGTTTCTTGATCTGCTCGAGGATTACACTATCGATCCTCATAAAATATTTTCGGAATCTTGTCCGAAAGTAATTATAAAAATAAAAAATTTTAAAAGTGAAAACTGCAAAAATTGAAAGCAATATATTGATTTCTCAAATTATAATTTGTGCTTTCTATTTTCCTTCACGCGATTTGCCCTAAAAATTTCTCGACAAATCTTGAATTCTTGAGGACCTCGAAATATTTGAAGCGATGTTTTAAATTTTAAGCTTTCTAGCAAAGTTTTATATATTTTCGGACTATACTTTTATTCACTTTTCAAATTCTGTATACAGTATCTTATCTTGTCTGCCAAACAGTTTCAACCGGTTATTGCAAAGAATGCGGAATCATAACGATAACGAACTTAATGCTATTAATATGATAATTCTAAAATGTAAACGTTTTTAATATTCCCTTTATAACACGCCGGGATTTTTGCGTGCAAAAACTCTCATCCACCGGAGCCAAGCACATTAACGTTTATAGCAAATGTGTTTTGTTTTTAATCCATTGAAATTTTTGGAATAATTCAATGGATTTAACACACACAGTATTGCTTGTGTGTAGTAAACCATTAAAAGTGGCTTTAAAAACAAAACTACTCGGTTTTATAATGCAAATTGGTGTTTGGTATGTAACTTTTTACTTCACTGTGCTAATAAAGTCTTGATTAGTATGATGGCATGCACTTTTACACAGAACTAAATGCGAATTAAACATCCGGATAAAGTTTTATAATTGCCCTGTCACTAATTGAAAGTTTTCAATTGTTTGTAGTAATAATCCTACTGCAAACAATTTGCAAATTCTTTTCATTATCACCAATAAACATTTAAATAAACAATTTTATTTCAGGTTGGTGTAAAAATAAGTTTTCAAATTTACAAGTGTTAAGGTTACCAAATTATCAAGTCTTCGATTTAATAAATTTAAATTCAAGATTTCAAAATATCAAGTATTCAAAGTATCAAATTTTCATAAATATAACAATAAAAACTTCTACTTTACACGCTTTCAGGTTTATAAACTTTTAAATACTCCTGTTTTAAAGTTACACAGTATACACATTTACAAATTTTCTAACAATCGCGTTTTCTAGAATAGCTGTAAATCGGTTTCATTGCAATTAGTCCACATGCTTATCATCCTTTCTGGGAGCTACCACTTACCACACGTCACAAAGCCCGTTGCTAAGAAATGATGCATAAGCTCGACTCGAATGGGACGCGGAATGGAATTCAATTTATTTTAGTGACGAGTCTAGAGCTGAAGAGAACATCACAGAACAATTACTGCAGTGAATATGGGTCGAGGAGCTAGATGTTTAGAAAATAGGTAGCTCTGACGCTCGTTGAAGTCACTTAGATAATTAACCCAGTTATCATTGTAAATAAATTCTGTAAATGTTTATAAGGTCCAGGTCAATACAAAACTACTCAAATAATAGAAATTCTTGACAGGTCAGTGAGGCCTGTCAAGATAAAAAGACACAATCGATGAACTTTTCATCGTTTATTACTGACGACTAACAAAGCTAGACCAATTTAGGAGGTGTATACATGCTTGTGCTAGCTTACCGCAAGAAAACCTAAATCATCCAAATCGATCAATGTCTGGAAAATTACGGTTTTCTGATAACCAAGATGGTCAAACAAACTCATTATTACTAAATTGTAATGATTGTAATGTGATGAACTGTTTTTATGAAAATTATATTATTTTCTTAGCATTTGATTAGGCCATCAAGATATACACAAAAGGTGTACGATCAGTGTATCCCCATCAGGAACAAAGCTCGCAATTTTCTAAGTCCAAATGTAATTCGAAATAAAATCGATATAAATCATGTATTTTCCGCACGCACACACATACAGACACACTAGAAGACGAAAGAAAGAGAGAATGAGAGAGAGAGAGAGAGAGAGCGCTCCGTTCGTATATGTCTGCTCAGAACGATACACTGAAAGAAAGATAACGTTGTATGAAAGGGGTGAAACGCAAAATTTTTCTGCCGAATCACACCTACCGAAAGGTAGGTGTGATTCGGCGAATTCGGCGAAAATGTAACGATGCTCCTTAACGCGGATCTTCGTTACAAAAATAAATGCACCTGTTACATCTACTGTAACCCTGAGCATATTCGCATTTCATGTATTCCCCTCACGCCTACGGTTGCAAGTTATTTGTCCGTTTCTAAATAAATAAATCCCTAGACCCCAGTGAGAGATATAATAATAACAGCCAATTTCTACACCGAAGAAACGAATACCAGAGAAATATTACAGTCATACAATGTTATGTCCCTACAAATCCGGCTGCGGACAATGACAAAGATATTTTCTATGAACAACTAGAACATGTAGCAAGGGCGCACAGGGCATACGAATTGTTGTGGGGGATATTAATGTACAGGTATGTGCAGACAGCACAAACCCTGAAAGCACAATGGGCAAACATGCATCTGGTAAAATGAATGATAACGGGGAAAGATTAATTCACTTTTGTGCAACACACAAGCTAGTCATTGGAGGAACTATATTTCCCCACAAATCAATACACAAAGTAACATGGTTAGCTCCAGGACAAACCAGAGAAAATCAAATTGACTTTATGATCTCAAGAAAATGGAAAACTTCCCTATTAGACTTTCGAAACAAATGATGATGATGCCGATGTGGTGAGCGACCACAACTTTGTCGCGGCAAGTATCCGGCTTAAGCTAGGGAAAAATACGATGAACAAAGACACAAGACCGACGAACAGTAAATAGAATACGGATAGACTCAAATCGCCCAGGGTGAACCAAATATTTCGAGAAAAGCTAGCAAACAGAACTGAACACCAAAGTATAAGGAATTGGGAATCAATCGTCAAGCTTCTCATAGAACCTTGCAATATGCAAGGTTCTAGCAAATGATAAGCTCGGGAAACGAGAGTCTAAACACAAAAATTGGATCTCTGACAGCACTTTGGCCCTAATTGAAAAACATAAAGCTAAAAAAATCGAAATACTGCAGGCAAGAACTTAAGAGCAAACGGAGATAACCAAACGATTATATAACGATAACGATTACGCAAAATTAAATCTGATGGTAAAAACGAGCGCCAGAGAAGAAAAAAGGGCATGGTCTCCGGATTTTGCAAGTTAGCAGCAACCCAAAACAGAACAAGAGACCTGTATCAGCTCACGCAAAGGCTAACAAACACATCCAATCGCAGATTCTATCTAGTTTGATCAAAAAAACGGCGATAAACTTCGATAAATCGACGGAAGCAACATTTTGTCGTAACTACTGAGTAACAGGGGAGATAGCAGCCCAGAACCTACTCGCAACATCACAACCACGAACACCGACCCGGCAGAGTCTACCAATGTTACAACAAAAGCGGAGATAGTGAGCGCAAGTAAAACACTAAAATCCAACAAGGCGCCGCCCAGTGGGCTGGATTGTCGAAAATGTGGACAAAAATCAAGAAATCGAAATTTTAAATCACCTTTTTTCTCAGATCATCTTCTAGATGAAGCCTAAGAGAATGTCTTAACGAAAGATAATGGAGCTGGCTTCAAAACCTACGACTACAGAATATCCCAAAATTATGTACTTTTGACGTATATATGACTATATAAGTGAATCCGTTGCGAGGAACAGGAAACGAACGCTTCAATTGCTGTTAATTTTTAGTTTGAGTATGCAATATCAAATCTGCTCAATGCAGGATGATTCCAAAAATAAATATACATGTTTGGTACCGTGTGAATCACAACTATACGCAGTGTTAAGTCTGGAGAAGTGAGAGAAAAGGGTAAGTAGCCGTAAAACATTCGTTGTGATTTTTGTATTGTATTACAGAACCGAATATGACCGGCAGAGCCAAGTGGACATTAACAAAGTTGACAAATTTTGATATTTTTTCTTCATACTGAGCCGGCAGATATGTTACACATTTTAGAAGAAGTTTTGATTGAAAAGTATAACTATAAGCAGTAAATGTAGACGTTTCAAAGCTCCCTTACGCAAAGCTTACTGTTAGCCTTTTTGCATGTTGTTATAAAATAGGAATTGATAAATGGCAGTCGCGTAAGGGATCTGAGGAGGAATTTGTAAAAGAGCGGAAAAGAAAAATTCAGGATAGGTTCAAAAAGGAAATGCATTTAAATATCGATCAACAAAAACAAGGCTTCGAAGGTTTTAACGACGGCAACACCTCAAGACGCTATTTTGAAAATGTTTCACTTTTTTGGCAGACATTTTAAAAGTTGATGACAATTTAATTAGGAGGTGTTATACAATATTGCAAGTTATGTCTTGTAGATTTCTGATCAGTGTTGCTGCTTTCAAAACGTATTGTTTGGAAACT
Source organism: Phosphuga atrata (assembly GCA_944588485.1). Taxonomy (NCBI): domain Eukaryota; kingdom Metazoa; phylum Arthropoda; class Insecta; order Coleoptera; family Silphidae; genus Phosphuga; species Phosphuga atrata. The sequence continues at coordinate 47,097,132 of OX155898.1, forward strand.
GCGGATTTTTTTGTCGAGAAGTACCCATGGTTGTATGCCGACTACAATTCATAAAGTACATACACATGGGCCGGAAATATACATGGATGTCGGAAAACGCCAAAGAAGTACGTAATAAGGGAAAAAAAATATCGAGAAAATTTCGAAAGAAAAAATTGTAGAAAAGCTACATTGGAGGATGTTGTTAAAAGGCGTCGTGTTACATCCGACCCTTATATGTCGAGCATGGTCCGTAAATACTCTAAAAGTAGTAAAAGTTTGTCTGCTGAAGCTTTGAGATTGTTGTGTGTTTACGATCCGAGGAGTAGTAATTTTGTGGATTCTCATTAAAGAATCAGATATTCACAATTATTTTAAGCAGCACTCAAAACTGTAGTTATTTTTCATATACAATGACACATATACAATAAAGAATTTTTTATATTCATAATCACAGGCTTGAAGAACTCCTAATGCACAATTGTCAGCGATATTGAACAAGCCATTCTGTTTTTTGAAATCCCTACAATTAATTCCTGATCAACGACGTATAAAAACTTCTAAATATGCAATTCTGTAAAAAGTTTTCGAAAAATTATCGGTCATATTAGATCCGCCATTTTGTTTTTAAAAATCCTGATAACTGATTCGTAGTCAGCGACGTAAGAAAATCCAAGTTCAAATACAACCTTTTGTAAAAATTGGATAAGTTTTCGAAAAATTGTCCCGCATATTGGATTTTGTCCCCCATATTGCGCCTTTCTGTTTTTGAACATTTCGATAAAAGATTCGTGCTTAACGGCGTAGAAAATCCCTATAGCCAAAATTTAAAATATATAGGAAGAGGATTCTATTTTAGTCCACTTTTTCGGCAATCCAGCTCAATGTGCGCTGAGAACAGACTCGGTGCCCGCAGAAGCCGATTTGCACCGCATCGCTTACCTGATAGGTCCCATAATACGGGAAATATGGGTGACCAAAAAAATTCTGAAGGTCTAAAAGAGTGAAAAATCATTAAACTTCCCAAGAAGCGCGATCTAACAATCTGTGATAACTGGAAGGGTAACAATATTAAACGTGCAAAGCAAAACCCTAGCAGTCATCACTCAAACTAGATTGTCGTATAGAAAATAGACCTAAGGCCCAACCAAGGTGGTTTTAGAATAGCAAAGTCGTGCATTAATCACATCAACACGATCGGAATTATTGTGGAATAATCAAACGAGTTACACTCCGAAATTATATTTATCTTTGTCGATTTTTCTCGGGATTTTGACAGTATATCGATCGCATGAGGCGTTATGGGGAGTCCTAGAAACCAAAAACCTCCCCAAAGACCTAATCGCTATGACAAAGGCGCTGTACAACAAAGCAAACACGTGGAGGATATTTTCTGTACATTTTCACTTTTTTTGTACGGTTTCACTACAGTGTTGTAGTGTTTAACTTTTGTGTTTATTGACAGGCATTGCTTGTTGTAGAATATCCTCCATGCTACGCAGCGTTAAAGACACCATCCCGTTAGAATCCCATGGAATTTACGAAATACCTTGTGGAACAAGTGAACGAACCTACATTGGACGTACCAATAGAAAAATATCTGCTAGGATTCAAGAACATGTAGTTTTAGTCAGACACAGAGACAAAGTTTCATCGGCACTTGTCCAACACACAAATACCGGTCACTGGATGGACTTTAGAAATTCAAGGACTGTTGCACAGATTAGCCACGAAATGTCACGAGTATACAGAAAAGCCATAGAGATATAAAAACGAGACTACTGCATGAACACGAGAGACGATTCCTTGAGACTGCCCCCAGCATGGCGACCGATCATATCCACCCTCAAAATGCAATCCCAGACACCCCAGACTCATGTACGACCAACAAGACAAACAAACAACCGAACCGAAGCACCGCACACAACGCGCATGACCCGAAGCCAAACAGCTATAAGTAGTCGCATCGCACGAACGAGCTGTCAGTAGCTCTCCGCACGGACGCATATATCTCTTGAGAATGGCGAATGTTAGTTCGCCGAAACGTCGAGAATCCGGTTTATATATATATATATATATATATATATATATATATATATATATATATATATATATGCGTTATATTGTTTTCTCGGGGATTCCGCGTTGATGTTGAGGGTTGGTTCTGAAAAGAACCGGATTCTCGACGTTTCGGCGAACTAACATTCGCCATTCTCAAGAGATATATGCGTCCGTGCGGGTCAACCGTTAGACGCATACTTAGTATGCTTAGTAAAAAAGGAAGAGCCACAGGAGCCACGGACCCTATGGGATCACGCAAAGCAAACTTGACTTCATTTTGTGATGTTTTTTCTATTTTCCCACGCTTTCCTCATTTTTTCTCCGAGGATCCTCTTCCTTTCTTCCGTACACTTTGTTCCGGTCTTCTTGGGCTTCTCATTCTGCGACACCACTTCCCATTTGTTAACCTTTTGTCTGTAAGTCTCTCTATTTTCAATTTCTGTAATGTTTATTTGTGCTTCTTCCAGATCTTATGTTACTTGGACTATCCATGGAGTTGTCGTCTTGACTCCTTTTTTGTATGTGAGGACTCGCTTGGCAATCCTGGTTTCTGGTAGTCTGTAGAGGTGTCTATAAAATTTGAGTCTCCTTTTCCTGATATCTGAAGCGAGGTTGGATATTTTTTCTGTTGTTTTCCTGGAGTGTTGTCTGTATCCGTCTTCTGATTGTTTTGGGCCAAACATTTTTCTCACGATTTTCCTTTCTTCTTTTAGAAGATTTTCTAGATCTCTTTTTGTGTGGAGTGTAAGCGTCTCACTCGCATAGAGTGCTTCTGGTTTTACTACAGTGTTGTAGTGTTTAACTTTTGTGTTTGTTGACAGGCATTGCTTGTTGTAGATGTCTCGTGTTTTGAAGAAGGCCCTCATTGTTTTCTGTTGTCTAGTTTTTTGCGCTATTTTGTTCTCCTCCTGTAGGTTCTAGAATTTCTCCAAGGTATTTGAAATGGGATACTCTTTTGATTTCACTGTATTTCGTATTCAATTTTTGTATGTTGATTTTTTTGCAAATGAATTCTGTTTTTCTGAAGGATATTTGTAGTCCAACTTTTTCTGCGCATTCTTTGAGGACTTCTATCTGCTTGATTGCTGTCACTTCACTCTCCGCAAGTATTGCTATATCGTCTGCAAAAGCTAGACATGAGATTTCTACTTTGTCTTTAGTCCTTCCTAATTGTGTGGGTTTCCAGCGCTTTTGAGCTTTCAGCTCTTTTTCCCATTCTTTCAACACTTTGTCTAAAGCCACAGACTAGCGGGGACAGGCCATCTCCTTGTCTGACACCTGTTTTTATCAGAAATGGTTCGGAAATTTCTCCCTTGAACTTTACTGTTGATGTTGTGTCTGATAGAGTTTGTTTAATGAGTCCTAGTGTTTTCTAGTCCAGCCCTTGGTCTTCCAGGATTTCGAAAAGTGATTGCCTGCCTATGAAATCATATGCATTTTTGAAGTCCACAAAGGTGCAAATAACTGGTGAATTTCTGATGGCTTTGTGCTTGAGTACTGCATTTAATGTGAAGATCTATTCTGCGAATGAGCGACCTGATCTGAAGCCTGCTTGATATTCCCCTATTTTGTGCTCTAGTTGTTCCTCTACTCTTTGGAGGAGGCACATGGACATGACCTTGTAGGCGACTTGTAATAGGGAGATACCTCTGTAGTTGTTCACATCAGCTCTGTCCCCCTTTTTATGTAGTGGTTGTATGAGTGCGCATTTCCAGTCATCTGGTAATTTTTTAGTTTGCCAAATTTCTTGAATAATTTGTGTGAATTATCGTAGTGAGTTTGGTCCTAGATTTTGCAGTAATTCCGCAATGATTCCATCTTCTCCAGATGTTCTGTGTTTCTTGAGCCTTTGAATGTGTCTATTGATTTCTTCTTGCGTGGGTGGTGGTGAATCCAGGTGTCTTTCTGCTATTTTCTCTCTGGGGTATCTTGAGGTGGGTTCTTCGCAGTTTAATAGATTAGAAAAATATCTTGATAGTTCTCTGCAGTTTTCTTGATTGGTAAGTGCTAGCGCTCCTGTTTCTCTTCTGAAACATAGGTTTTGTGGTGTGTAGCCTTTGATATTACCTGAGAATGTTCTATAGAAGTATCTTATATTGTAGGTCCTGAAGTTTTCCTCTATGGACTTTTATGGACTGTCCTCTATGGACTGTTCTTTCATAAATTTTCTCTTGGTTCGTCTGAAAATTTTTTGGTGTATTTGTGTGCGGGAAATTTCCCAACTGTTTTCTGATACATTTTTTCTCTGACAATTTGTGCGTTGAAATCTCCTAGTAGGATTTTACTGTTTTCTTTCGGGATTATATTCATTATTTTCTCTTATGTTTGCCAAAATATGTCTGTTCTCCTTGGATCTTTTTTGTTGTCCCCATTCGTAGCTGCGTGTACATTAATTAATGCGTATTTTTTGTTGGCGCACTGGATGCGCATGGTCATTAGCCTGTTGTTGACCGGTGTGACTTCTTTTACTGATCCTAATCATATTTTTGATTACTACAAAGACCATTCCTAGGATAGGGGCACCTCTGGCAACTCGTTTTTCAGTTTTGCTCTTGAATATACGGTAATTACCATAGTCTACTGTGTCTTCCTCTGTAAAACGTGTCTCCTGTAGTTCGAGGATCTGGATCTTTTGTTTGTCTAATTCTAATGTTAGGTTGTGTAGCTAGCCTGGTCGGATTAGCGTATTGATGTTGAAAGTGCCGATGTATGTATTAGGTTCACGGGCAAGTTTGTCAGAGAACTACGACTTTCTCTGTGTTTGTGTAAGCCAGGGTTCCCCAGAATCCGAAATCCCGGGTGCCGCCTCTTGTTGACGAGTGGAATGGTTACCACCTGGGGTACTATTTACTTTACTTGCACGAGCCATGGTTTGCTGGTCATCAAGTCGTTTGTCCTGTTTGTCATGTTTCCACTGGGTTTTCTAGAACCAGGGATTGTCAGTTCCTGGACCACGTATATATATATATATATATATATATATATATATATGTTGTATTTGAGGTTTTCGCGGATAGATACCTGTGTTGTATTGTTTTCTCGGGGATTCCGCGTTGATGCTGAGGGTTGGCTCTGAAAAGAACCGGATTCTCGACGTTTCGGCGAACTAACATTCGCCATTCTCAAGAGATATATGCATCCGTACGGGTCAACCGTTCGACGCATACTGTATAAGTATGCGTCGAACGGTTGACCCGTACGGACGCATATATCTCTTGAGAATGGCGAATGTTAGTTCGCCGAAACGTCGAGAATCCGGTTCCTTTCAGAGCCAACCCTCAGCATCAACGCGGAATCCCCGAGAAAACAATACAACACACATATATATATATATATATATATATATATATATATATATATATATATATATATATATATATATATATATATATATATATATAGGAAGAGAGAGCGAGAGAGAGAGAGAGATAAGAGGAGCGGGGAGGAGGCGTATAGTTTTTTGTTCTCAGTCAAATATGTAGTTATGTTCTTAAAGAAGGTTTACATGTTCACATTATATGGGGTTTCCATATAAAGCTAAGGTAATAATAATTTTTAAATGGGATGGGACAGGGTTATCAACATATCCTGTGAAAATTGGTTGGATACTACAAGCCGTGTTAAGAGACTTCGTTCCAAAAAATAAATTAGTCTATTACATCTACTATGTTCCTGAGCTTTTTAGCATTTCCTTTATTCTGATCACGTCTACGGCTGTACGTTATTTGCCCTTTTCTAAATAAATAAATCCAACAACATTCTTAAAAACCATTCAAACTTTTCGTATCGAATTACACATCCAAAATAAATATCATGGGGGAGCGACGAGGAGGCGTTTCGTTTCTTGTTCTCAGTCAGCTATGTCTTAATGTTTTTAAGAAAGGCACATTCACATATTGGATTTCCATATAATGCTAAGGTAATAATAATTTTTATACGGGATGGGACAGGGTTATAAATACATCTTGCGAAAATTGTGTGGCTACAGCAAGCTGCGTTAAGAAACTTCGTTACAAAATAAAATAGACTATTACATCTACTATGTTTCTGAGCATATTAGCATTTGCTTTAATCCCATCATGTATACGGCGGTATTTTATTTGTGTTTTACTAAATAAATAAATCCAACAACATTATTAAACACCATTCAAACTTTTCAGATGGAAGCAGACATCTAAATTAAATAATGTCATGGGGGAGCGGTGAAGATGCGTATCGTTTCTTGTTCTCCGTCAGCTATGTCGTTATGTTCTTAAGAAAGGGTCACACGTTCACATTATATTAGGTTTCCATATAATGCTAATGTTATAATAAATTTTATAAGGGATGGGACAGGGTCAATACATCTTGCGAACATTGTGTGGCCACCGCAAGCGGCGTTAAGGAACTTCGTTCCAAAAATAAATTAATCTATTACATCTACTACGTTCCTGAGCATAATAGTACTTCCTTTATTCCCATCACATCTATGGCTGTATGTTATATGCCTTTTTATAAATAAATAAATCCAACAACACACTTAAAAACCATTCAAGCTTTTCGTTTAAAATCACACATCTAAAATAAATATCATAGGGGAGCGGCGAAGAGGCGTTTCGTTTCTTGTTCTCAGCTATGTCGTTATGTTCATAAGAAAGGTTCACACGTTCACATTATATTGAATTTCCATATAATGCTAATGTTATAATAAATTTGGGAAAGGGATGGGACAGGGTTATCAATACATCTTGCGAAAATTGTGTATGCTGTGCGGATTCTGCTCGAATAAAAAAACGATGCGGAGGACATCACCTGATGCCGACGTGAAATTAAATGCGGAAAGTCGTTTTCCGGAATTGTTTTGTCCCTGCTGCAAATAAATGTTTTTTTGAGGTTTTCTCCCCCTTTTCCAATAAATTGAATTAATTCAATTGAATGATTTGCATTTTATAAATCAGACAGGAGTTTCGCCTTCATTAAATAATTAAATTAAAACTCGACTAAAAGCCCAAACTAATGAGAATTGCATTTTCACGTACGCGATAGTTAATGTGGTTTTCAATGTGAGAATTTAAATGTGTTATAGCAGTAAGTTTACCGGACATTTACGAGGGAATTGATATGCACGTTTTTAGAATGAATATGCACGTCGTCCCCATAAAAATAATTTATGTTCCACATATTTGCAATATCTCTTCTTTATAGATACGCGACCACCGCATTAAGATTCCTGAAATACGGTCGTTTTAAAGTGTGAATTATAAGGAGATTTCAGTAAGTATATTTGCCATGGAGTGCGATTAATTAAATGCTGCTGGATGGATTAAGCAGGACGGACAAAAACTATTACGCGACTCGCATAAATATTTCATCCGATTTGCATTTCAAATTGTGCCGCGTCCCGCTCTTTATCATTCCCTTTTTAACTTTTCATTGGTTCCTATAATCGAAACCATAAAATTCGTTCGCGAACGGAAGACAAATAAAATTACTTTAATGTCGCATTTGATTGGGCAACGAGAAACCTTTTGATGTCCAAACAGACATATTTTTTGATACACACCAAGATCGCTCTCAATAAATATTCACAGTGCAATTACAATAATGATTCAAAGGCAAAGTAATCAAAACTATATTTAACATCAAAGTAAAAGATATAATGAGGCGAGAATTGGACAAGTCGATACAAGAGTAATGCTGACTTTACACGAAGTATCAAATAGTTCTCGATATACTATTGGGTTAAAATTCTTTTTCCAACCGTTATGTTAAAAAAATAACGATTTTCTACAAATTTTTTGTGACTGAAGTCGTCCGACGTCGTAGGATAGCAAATTGCAGGATTGAAGAGGCGTCGTTAGAAGACAATATTCTGAGTGGTATTGAACGACTGTGTATACGTTCTGGAATATTTCCATGCGCAATATGTAAATAATAACTAACAAAATTGGGTAAAAATTAAATTTGTCCTGAAATTTTTTAAATAGTGCAATTTAAAGAATAATAGATTTCAAAGTGTTTTGTAAACATAATCATATTTGTTCCGATTACATTTTGTGATTTGAAAATATCGCAGGGGAAAATTGACAGGATATGAAGCAAGTGTGTCCACGATATTTTGTTAATAATGAACTTATAAATATTGAAAGTTTTTGTAAATTATTGAGTTTTAATACCTATCAAATAATCGGACTTTTAATCAATATTACTTAATTGGTTACTTAAATAAATAGTGTAATAATTACATTATAAGTTATTTGCAATTTTATGTAATTGCAGCGGAACCTTACGGAAATTATAAAACCCATTTGACTGTCTCATTTAGGATGAAACTTTGGAGTTTGCATCAGTTAGAAATTATAAAATGAAATCTCATGGGATTTAAATTGTGTGAAATAGAACCAGCCAAGGAACTAAACATGTTCAACCAAGGGAATAATGCTTCTAGGAATACTTTTGTCTGCTTAGTCTTGTCTTTCCTGCCTTAAATCAGTGACAACTCGAATTCCAACTTTGATTATTTATTGTTTATATTTTCTGTATGTTCATAAGAAAGAAGTCCCCTGAGTCTCAATCTCTAACTTTGAAAGAACAATAAATGAGATTTGACGCAGCAACTTTTGCTGCGAGTAAAAATCCCCTAATTTATAAATAAAACAGGCGAGAACTTTACTAAAAATTACACTCAACTGCCAGGATAAATAATTTAAGATAATAGTATTACTAGCGGTTTGCTATTAACTCGCGCCGTAATAAGTTAAATGACTTACACCAGTACACCATAGTACACTAACTAACATAATGTAAGATGAGTTTAATAACAGCGAAGGAGTTTTCGAACTGCGCTTAATCACTCAACCTAATCTTTTACTACATGCTACAATTAATCCATGTAACTTATATAGTTAAACAACATAAACAACTTTGATTATATCACTTATACTCAAACTGATTTAAATTATTGCAATTTAAAATAGTCCAGGGAAACTGATACTGAACTGAAGGGTGACAAATTAAGAATGTCCAGATTTTAAATTGTAATTATCAAAAAACGAAATAAGGTTTTTGTTTGAATATTGTAAAATAAAATATAATGTTTAATAATAAGTTAAATACCTAATCCCAATTTAACAATTAATACTTAGAAATTACATCGATTAGATGACCTCCGTTTGATTCGTAGCCTTACTGAGATCGATGCAACAATGAACGCATTGCACGCTGGAATCTCATTTCTGGCGGAATCTCAAAAATAGTTTGTCGAATGCTTCGTTTTAAGTCTTCCAGGGTCTCAGATCGGTTCTCATAAACTATATATTTAATATGACTCCGAAAGAAATAATCCAAAGACGGCAAATCCGGAGAGCGCTGAGGCCGCAACTGATCCCTACGCCGGGAAATCAGACGACCAGGAAAGAACTCTCGTAACTCTCACATAGAAATGTTGGATACATGAGACCTTCCACTATCTTGCGAGATAACAAATATCGTTTATTGGTAATTGGAGTTGAGTGATAGCATCCATTATCCTCCCTATACCCGAGCATTGGTCTGTGATACCGACAAAATAGCATTACGTGTTTTATTTTTATTTTATCAACAAAGCTGACATTTTGTACTTTCAGTTCGCTGCCTGACTCGTTACTACGTTCTTTCCAGTGTACACAGTACGTTCGTGCGAGCAGCCGTTTTTAATTTGCACCAATTGGTCTGTGGGAACGTCACGGGTATAAGATCAACTTTTCGTGTATGAGAATGATCATTCTATCGATAAACAAGAGGGTCATTCCAGTAAGGAGACGTGCTAGGAACATCGTAACTTCCAGCTGCTAAGTGCGAAGCTAAGTATTTGAAATAACTCGGGCAGATGTGGAGGTTATTTCTCACGGAGGACGTTATTGGTCGAATTGAAAAGTGAACAAATAAAACGAATGAGATAAATATTGAAGCACTCTCAGGTCTCACTCTTTTCTGGCGTTAGAATAAATAGTCGACTGATTGCTAAAGTTTTATTCAAGACGAGTGACTCGTCTTGTAGCAAATGAAATTACTTCCTATGTGAAAAACTTCCTATCACACTCAGAAAGGCATAAACATCATACAAGAATATGCGGCTACATCAGTTAAAGACGATGCGATAATTGAAGAATTCTACGAGCAATTGTAACTGTTATTAACTACACAAAGAAAGACCAAATGAATATAGTGATTGGTGATTTTAATGCTAAGGCTGGGGAAGCTAAGGAAGGTAACATCGTTGGGAATTTTGCTCTCAAGAAACGTAATGAGAGAGGAGATCGCCTCGTTTAATTTTGTTAAGAAAAAGACCTGATCTTGACGAACACTTTCTTCAAGTTGCCGGTAAGAAAGCTATACACGTGGACGTCACCTACCAATACAACACAAAAGATCATACGCAACCAAATAAATTACATAGCAACTGGTGAAAGATTCCGCAACTCAGTCAAAGCTGTAAAAACGTACCCTGGAACAGATGTAAACTCTGGTCAGAATCCAGTAATTGGTAAGCTACAAGATAGGCTAAAGAAAGTAGCACCAAAAGCCCGCGCTCCGATACTAGAGACGAGAAGGTTGAAGGACACACAGATTAATGAACAGGTGTGCCAATCTTTAAGCGATGGTATAAATAACACCACATCAATAGCACAACAGAAGAAAAATGGAACGTCTTAAAACGCCGTACCCAAAACACGAGCCAAAAGTACTTGAATCACCAAAAGACAAGAAAGAAAGAATGGATGACTAAAGAAATTCTTCAACTAATGGAACTCAGATGAATACGTTAAACAGCTAAATAACACCGGATATAAAGAGATCCATAAAAACATAAGACTTCAAATAACACTGGCTAAGGAAAGATGACAAACAGCTAAATGTGACAAAATTGAACAACTGGATTCCATGCATAATAACTTGTGTATAAATAATAACTTATACATAATAATGTGCACAGCAAAGTAAAGGAAATGACGAGATCGAACAGGAAAAGAACGCCATCAATTTTAATTCATGACAGTGGCAGATATGTAACCGAAGACACAAATAAGGCGGAGGTATGTGAATAGTAAGTACAGGAACTTCCAATGACACCAGATCAGACCACCATAATATTACCGCTGCTAGTAACGACGGACCGACCATTACAAAAAACGAAGTTCAAAAATCCATTACATCAATGAAGAATGCGATAATAGCCGGCCTAGATAACATCCACTCTGAAATGATTCAGTTATGTTGCGACTCGCACACCGAATTCCTGAACATCATCACTGGCTTATATAATTACAGAGCTACTTCCTCTTCTTCTAGCGCCTATTCGTTTCGAATATTGGCGACCATCCTGGCTATGATGACTTTGTTGACTGCTGCTTTAAACAGTTCTGTGGTTTTTTTTTAATACCATGTCCTTAGTTTCTTGAGACATAATATCCTTCTTCTTCCGGGCCGTGTCTTTCGAAACACTTTTCCTTGGAGGATGGATTTTAAGAGTTTGTATTTGGTGTCATTTCTAATTATATGCCCGAGATATTCCAGTTTCCATCTCTTAATCGTATTCATCACCTCTTTTTGCTTCCCCATTCTTTCCAGTATTGTTTCGTTGGTCAGTTGTTTCGCTTTGTTGTACAGAGATACAAAGCTAGGGGACAAATGCCAGCAGACTGGATGACCTTTATGTTTGTTACAATCCCCAAGAATCCATCAGCGAAAAGACGAAACGAATATAGTCTGATCAGCCTACTCAAAACCACATTGTCAAGATATTTTTAAAGATCATACATGCCAGGATCTATCGTAGGTGTGAAGAACATGTGGAAAAGACGCAGTTTGGCTTTCGGAATGCGCTCGGAACGAGAGAAGCCACTGTCCAAATCATGATACAAAGGTGTAGAGACATGGGACGAGATGCACACGTTTGTTTCTTTGACTTCGCCAAAGCGTTTGATACTGTATAACATTATACATTGATCCAGGTGTTACAGGGAACCGAAAAAGATAAGGAAAATAGATAAGAATGAAATAAGAATTATCGCAAACTTGCATTGGCATCAGACAGTTGCCATAAAAGTGGAAAACATCATCTCGCAAGCAGTATTCATCCAGAGAGGCGTGAAGCAAGGTTGTGTATTATCTCCGATCTTGTTCAACATATACTCTGAGAAAATTTTCCAAGAAGCATTAAACGCAAACGAAGGTATTAAGAAGAATGGCAAAAACATCAGTAGCATACGATACGCCGATAATACCATCATAGTAGCAAACACCTTGGAGAGCCTAGAGAGTATAATGAAGGTCAAAACCACAAGCGAACGGTATGAACTTAGATTAAACACCTGAAAAACAAAATACATGGTGATATCTAAAAACGAGGGCCCACACCAAGATACAAAAATACTTGGCAATGAACGCGTTGATAGAGTAGAAAAATACGTCTACCTTAGAGTTTCTGGTTCGGATAGATCCGAACCGCAAAACCGCGGTTTTCTGTGCAAAAACCGAAACCGCATAACTCTCATAAAGAACCGCGGAAGAACGGTTCAGTCTTAACAGTCAATAGGTCTGTATATGTTACAAATAAAATACATATAAATACATACAATGAATTAGTGCTCTTTCGAACTACAATGTTTACACGCTTTAACCCATTCGAGACGACCATTTTTTCGAACACCGTCCATTTCATCATTGCACACCGGTTGTGCAGCTCGCTCATCGGAAATTTTTTTATTGCGAGGAGCGGATTGAACACCATGTGTGCAATGTAAGATAAAATTAAAATACATCATTAAAAAATTATAAACATTTATTTAAAAAATAGTTATATAATATAAAATCGTTATTTTGCATTGTTGCTTCCTCCATTCCTGCCTTAGGATCCGACATTTTAGGGGCCAAGTATAGAACTGTCTATCGCTTGAGAATTTTTCTGTAAGACTATTACGAACTATTACGCGTCGTCATTGCTGGACGGTTTATGTCGGGTAAAAAAGTATATACTGGTGGAAGCAAATTTCTTATTTATTCACGGAAAAATATTTCTTAAGCCTGCACTGCATGCGTAGTGCATCTAAAAAAGACTTCAGAAAATTTTTAGATTTTTTGGTACACGGTAAAACCAATACCAAATTTTTCCTGTTTTCCTGTACTTTACAGATTTTATTATTTCAAGAAAAATCTTATTTCGACGACTAGATTACTCCGAATGTCTGATAATTGCACATAACTGTTATTGCGCACACGGTGTGCAGGCCGTATTTAGCCTCGGAAATCAATTGCACACACGGTATGTAATCGGTCTCGAATGGGTTAAGATGCATAACATTGTTTGCAAAAAAAGTTGCTGCTAAAATAGCATATGGCGAAGAACATAAATCTGCAAGGAAAATAAAACTTGTTACTGACTATATACATGGAGAAACATTGCAAACTGTTGTTGCAAAAATTGAAACCATCGACGGTATATCTGTTCGAATAATTTAAAAATCTGCATTTATTCGGAAAGTAAAGCTGACCCGTGTCCCAACCAAATCTTGCCAAAATGTCCTTCGGGTGTTATGAACTTTAAAAAAAAATTAAAAGGAATACAAAGAAAGAACGGAAGAAACGATTTTAAAGTTTCAAGAATTAAAAGCAAATGGGCAAAAATTTAGTATTACGCTAGATGAGTGGACTAGTTTGAGAAGCCGAAGATACTTAAATATTAATATTCAAGGAGAAGACAATTTTAATTGCAATCTAAGCTTGCTTCGAATTGATGGAACTTGTTCTGCAAATAATATCATAATAAGTGTTGAAAGATAAACATTTAGATTCATTTAGTATCAGTTTCAGAAATGATATTGTGGGAACTACACATAACGGTGCCCAGGTAATGCAAAAATATAGTACAGTACAGATTGAGTGTTGTACATATTATCAGAGAATATAGTACAAACTTGCATTAACCATAGAATTCATATTTTTAACTTTTTACAAGAAATCATCTGAAGTAGAAAACTGCTGCAGCAGTGATGAAGATTTATTTTCTGAAGAATCGGATGAAGAAGATGTCGGTAATGAGTATTACGTTGAATACGATAAAATTAAAAGTAATTTACAAATAAACTTAAAGTCGGAACAGCCTGAATATATAAACATATTCAACATTCCCGGAGCTCTTTAATATTATTGGGTCTTTTTAGGACAAAAACAAATCTCACGTGAAATTTGCTAGTTATTTACTTTTGCATTTTATTTAGTTTTCAGTCCACCTTCATGGCACTCAACGAAAACCAGAAAAATAACATTGTTTTTTTAAGATCATGTCTTTCTATTAACTTAAGATAATATAATTAAGATAATATAATTAAGATAATACTAAAATTATCCCACCTCCAGTTGGGATTTTCGTGGATTTATCTAAAGCGTATGATACCGTGAACCACAACCTGTTACGGCAAAAATTATGTGTGTATGGCATTAGAGGAGTAGTCCTGCAGTGGATCGAATCATATCTAAAAAACCGATCGCAAATAACAGAAATTTCAACAGGACAGGATAAAATCAAGTCCCAAATCAGAACTACCAATGTGGGGATTCCGCAGGGAAGTGTCTTGAGCCCCATATTATTTACAATATATGTAAATGATCTGCCTCAAACGACTATAGAAACAGATACAGTCATGATACATTACGCAGATGACACAGGCCTCATAACCACAAATAAATATTTAGAAGATATCCCAGAGAAAGTTAGAACTACCATTGAATTACAAAACACGTGGTTTGATGAAAATAAATTAATTATGAACGAAGATAAAATGAACGTAATATTTTTTAAAATAAAACGAGACCAAAGATTATTATTCCCCAAAGAAATAGTAATCTCGGACAACACACTAAAAGTTCAAAAATGCGTTAAACTGTTGGGAATATATTTTGACGAGAATTTGGATTGGGAAACGCACATAATTAATTTATCAAATAAACTCAATAGGTCAGTATATGCGATGAGAATACTTAGACGATATTTAGATACAAATACGCTAAAAACCGTATATTACACTAATATACACAGCCTATTAAAGTTCGGGATCATGTTATGGGGCAGCGGAACATTGATAAACGATATTTTCAAAATTCAAAAGGAAGCTATCCAAGTTATTTTCGATCTGGAATTCACCGACTTGTGCAGAGGAAAATTTAGAAAAGCGGAAATCCTAACAACAACAGGAACTTATATATACGAAAGTCTGATTTTTCTATTTAAACATAAACATTACTTTAGCGATTTAAAAGTAAACAATGGAAAGAATACCAGACAAAACTGGGTAAATTACAACTTCCCCACACATAACCTTAGCATGACAGAAAAACTGCCGCCGTACATTAATGAATTTAAAACGAAAAAATAATATTAAGGAATACAAGCAGCACATACGAAACATTCTTCTCCATATCGAGCCCTACACCCTACATGAGTACTACAGCAGCATTAAATCACCAATTTACCAAATTTGAATTCGATTTTAATATAAGAATCAAGAGAATCGTATGAGGAATCTTCAATTTAGAAAAGGACTTGACGCTGAGTTCATATAATGTATCATCGAGGTGATGAAGGTGTGATACTGAGATCGTCCTAAATCGCCATAAATTTGAGAGAGATATATTACTTATTTAACAATACTCCATAAAGGAATATTACCTAGGTGTTAAGCCTACTGGAATTTAAAGGCTAACCGATAGTTCATTTAGCTTACATATGTTTACAATTTGTTTTCTTTCTAAATGTAATTGTGCCACGCTGTAGCTTATAAATGAAATAAATTTAAAAAATGAAATTAAGGTAAGAAAACTTGTAATTATTCTCCGATGAAAAACAGTCTCCTACAACGAAACGTAAAAGCTCTTTTTAAAACGAAATTGATTTAGCAATGGACATCAAGACAACAAAGGTGGTCTTCTATTGAACCAATGTTAGAAAAATGTATGCTTCTTAATGTCACAATATTACTGAATCTAACAGAATTAAATTCAGTGCATTTAATTGAAAATGTAAATTTTCAATTGTTATGTAACTTGAAAGAAACTTTCATTCACATCTCCAGTAATCGTAGCAGTAACAGCATTAAGCCGCGATGATTCTTATATATTTACGGCACAAGTTGTAATAGGATTATTGAAAAAGAAAGTAATTGGTTCTGATATAAGCAAAGCCTTAATGAAAAATATCATGGAACGTTTGAAGATCCGTGAAAATCTGGAATTAACAGAATTGGCTAGATGGGTATTAGATCCTTCAAGTTCCAACAAAGTCTGTTTTTAATATTGGCCGAAAATCTTTTTGAACGACTTTATTCGGACAACAATAAGGTTGAAGTGGAAAATGAATGTTCTGCAAATTGAGAAAAGTATTAGAACAGGTGACCAATCCAAACTATTCCTTGCAGACGAAGTTCAAAAAGCTATTCAAGAAGTATTAAACAAAAATATTTATATGCAAATAAGTCGCTCTCCTAATTCTATGAAACAGGAGTTTGTTTATAGTATATTAAAGAAAGAGTTCAATAAGCGCGGTTTTGCAGCCCGCGTCCATGTTTAGAAAACGACTAGCGAGGAGTTTTCTAATGGAGAAGTGCGAAAAATCCCTTATTAACGAGTTTTTTATACTATTCTTTCTATTTTGCGCCTTTTTATGCCATTTCTAAATAAAAAAATCGCCGATACATATTGAGAAAATTGTATCTTACTCGGCGAGCCATAAGCATACGCATACGAGTGCTGTTATGAGTCCATTACGCAAAATAGAAAAAATATAAAATAACTTCTGAGAGAACATATAGATTAAATATTTTGTTTCAAGCACTCTTTACTAATTCTCATCTAATTAAAGCTACATCCACTTACGTCGAAAGATCATTTTCACAAAGCGCCACTTTTGTACAAAACTAAGATCTCGTTTAAACGACAAGCATTTAAATATCTTGGTGTTTTTAAAATATAATTATGTAAATTTGAAGTAAACTTAGTTTTATTTCAATTTTTATTGAATATTTATTTTTAGTTTTATAATTAAACTTAAATTATCTTTTCATAGATAGAATATTGCAGCTTTTAATCTATTTAAGTGGCAATATGTATTCTATATCTTTAATTATTTACCATATTAGTTATACAATTAAATTACGTTTAGAGAGTTCTCTTAAGAGAGTCGTAGCCAAGAAACTAAACTAGAATTTTTACAGAGGAAGTAAATAATTTCAAATGTTTAGAAATTCTGAAATAAAACAAAAGTGTTCTATATTGAAAAATATATATATTGTAAATATCTAGTTCCATCACCCCCTAATATCAGACACTATTACCAAAAGTTCTTAAAAACCGAACCGGAAACCGAAACCGCGGTTTTTAATTTTCAAAAACCGAAAACCGCTGTTTTGAAAAAGTGCGGATATTCAGAAACACTAGTCTACATGAGTACCCTCATAAATGACGACTGGGATTACTCCAAAGAAATTCATGCAAGAATAGAATAGGCCAGATCTTCATTCTACAAACTAAAGATGTTCTTTTTCAGCGACATGTCGCTTCCCCTTAAAATCCGAATGGGAAGGTGCTATATCATGCCTGTTCTCCCATATGGCATGGAGGCCTGGACATTGACAGAGGCGACGCAAAATTCCAGCCAATTTTGCGTCGCCTCTGGTTTTCGAGTTTTGCATATGTAGAAGCATTTTGCGCATATTATGGATCCATCATTTCACAAATGAAGAAGTACTCCAACAAATCGGTAAAAATAAAGAACAGCTCAACATCGTCTAAAAAAGAAAGCTGATATACTTACGCGAAATAACAAATATCGCATATTACAATTAGCCATGCAAGGAAGAATAGATGGGAGAATACGACCAGGCAGACGACTCCTGGCTTCGGCCTTACATCAATTCAACCGTTTCGTCAAGCAGTTGATAAAGCCAAGATTTCCAAGCTAATCGCCAACATCCGCAACGGATAGGGCACTCTAAGAAGAAGAAGGATGAATCGTTAGCAGAGATATTTCGCTTGACCATGCCCTGGAACCGTATTGTCTAGTTTTTTATTTACTGTTACGGTGTTTTAGGTGTAAAGACACACGAACTGTACATACTTCTGCGGATAAACTGGCACCCATCATAGAGCTTTTTAAAGAAATTGAAGCTGGATTTAAAATACATTGCAGTTTGTCTCAGTTTGTGTCAATCGACAAAAAACTAGAAGGATTCATAGATCGTTGTAGCTTTAGGGAGTATATTACATCGAAACCCAATAAACACGGTATAAAAATCTATGCCCTGACCGATGCCAAAACGTTTTATACCCATAATATAGAAGTTTACGAGAAACAGCACGCAAGCGCCTATAGACATAACACTCGTCATGCCATGAATGGTTTTGCGACTCAGTGAAGTTATTTATAATACTGGCGGTAACATCACATGTGATGATGTATTCACCAGTATTCCCTTGATGCCTGAAATTGAGTCACACAAGTTGATCGTGATCTGCACGCTTCGCAAATATAAAAGAAAACTGCACAAACAGTTTACATTTACAAGAGACCGAAAGAGGCTTACATTTACAAGAGTGCCCAAAAAAGACAGGAATGTTTAACTTGTGTCCAGCATGCATGGTGATGCTGAAATAAACGACGAATTAGGTAAACTTGAATTGATTTTGGACTAGAATGCGAGAAAACCTGGAGTTGATAATGTGAACAAATGTGCCAAACTTACAACGTTGTACGTGGCATGAACAGGTGGACCACGGTAATTTTCTACAGTTTGATGGATGTAGCGGGTATAAATTCGTATGTTATGCACATGCAAAACAATCCCTATAAGAAACTCAGCCGTAGAAATTTTCTGGAAGCTTTATGCTATGACCTGTTAAATTCGCATCTCAGGAGACGCGTCCGTCTAGACAGGCTATCAACACAATGAAATATGTAAATTTGATGGTCCTGAGTCTGCAGCAACATCTAATAAAAATATCGGCCGTTGTGCATTCTGCGCATCAAACAAGTTATTTATAAAATAAGTTATGTAAATAATAAAGGTATAAAAAAGATATAAATGTAAACATTATTTTTGAATAGAACATGCTAATATGGTTACTGTAATGCTGCCTAAAATTAGTTGTATGTTTATTGTTCCTTACAATTGAGTTTGTTTTACTTAATTAAAGTTTGTTTTTGTTTGTTAGAGGAAGAAAAACTATTTTCTTAACATTTTATTCTATAGCTCTCAAGAATATTATTATCTTAATTTTATTATTATAGCTCTTAAGAAAAACTTACTATTTTCCAGACACTGTAATTAAAGACTGTTAGTCAGTAAATAAATGGTATATTGTTGCTAAATGTAGCTAAATATTTTATTAACTTAAAACTCACTTTTATTTTAAAAAGTTATTTATTTTAGAAAGTATTATTACCTTAATAATTTCACTATACATTTTCCTCAGAAAATACCTTGAAAAGGGAACTTTCGGTCCATGAGACCATGCACGAGTATCATCATCATCATATTGCAAGGCTGTCTCGTCCACTGCTGGACATAAGCTTCTCTTAACCTCTACCATCTATTTCTGACCTGGGCTACTTGGATCCAGTTACTAGCAATACGTTTCGTATTTCGTCTGTCCATCAGGTTGGTGGGCGTCCTTTAATTATGTACGCCTGCTGCCTAGGTCGCTATTACAGAATCTTTTTGCTCCAATTGCTGTTTGGCATCCTTGCGACATGCCCAAACCAGTTCCAGTTTGTTTTTTTTATTTCCTCAATTGCATCACAAACCCCAGATTGCTGTCTTAATATTTCGTTTCGGACACTTTCTCTTAATGTGATTCCGGGACATGGAACGTTCCATGGCTCGTTGCGGAACATAACCTGTTGCTTTGAATAGGTTTTTGTGTGAGCGTTAGAATCTCCGCTCCGTATGTTAGAAGTGTTAGAATGCATTGGTCAAACACCTTGCATTTTATGCAGTTGAGGATGTCGGATTTAAAAATATGTTTAAGTTTTACGTAGGCTGCTCATTTTAATTTCAGCCTCCTTCTAATATCGTGTGTGAGGTTGCCTCTACTGATTTTAACCCTTGTCGTCTGATGGTACTCTAAAGTACCACCATATAAAAATATGTTTGAAACTAAAGCAGAGTTATATTTGTCTACATCTGCCTGTAGGAACTTCTGAGTACTATGCATAGATAGCGTAGAAATCTTAACCTAACAAATACCGTCAGTCGTTTACACGTGGTATTCAGTTTTATATGGTGAGCACACGAGTGTTGACTCCATTTCCAAACGTGCAATATTTATCTTCGTTTACGAGCCAAATTTCAAAATGTAAGTATAATTATTGCATATTATAAAATAAGTAAGGTTAGTGAAAAGTGTCATATGTTTTTTATATCAAAATAATTATTTTCAACAGAACAAACTACTTTTTTTTTGTATATGGTATTTTTAGTACCGTTAGGCGTTTTTGAATAGTTTTTATTTTAGTTTTTACTTTTTTTATTAGTATGCTAAAACTAAATAAAAAATAAATACAAATTATTTAAAAAAATTGTTTTAGAACTCTAAGATGGCATCTACCAGTACATATGAGAATACTAGGTCTCTAACTGATGAAGAGTTGCTATTAGAGGCAGAAAGAATTTGTAATGAACACCTTTATTACGAAGATATTCCGTGTGATAATGATTATCAGGCCGATGAAACAGATGATGCTGAAGATGATGATAATACTTTTGTGCCTATAACTGATCCGGTTACTACTATTGTCAATGACAATAAAGGAATAAGTGGGAGGAAGCAGACTGCAGAAAAAAATGACGAAAGAAGCCGTGAAGAAGTGAAAGAAAACGAAAGGGAACAAAAAATAAAGGTCAAGGAAATCGACAGAAAATGGAGTGGAAGAAATGTACAAAGACAGATTCCAGATTATAATTTGGATGAAGGTCCTGTAGAATACAAATTTGCGAATTGTAAAAGTTCAACGGATATATTTTTGGTATTACTTGATCCTATAAAAGAAAATATAGTATTTCAAAGCAATCTGTATGCTACACAAAAAGAGAAAAAGAAAATTTTTAGCTCTGATGGGTTATCACAAACTCCCTTCTTGGAGACACTATTGGTCTGCCAGTCCTGATCTTGGAGTACTACTGATTTCAGATATAATGTCAAGGAACAGATTTGAAAATATATTGTCAAACCATCATGTAAATGATAACAGTACAATTCCTGCAAATAACAAAGATAAACTATATAAACTAAGGCAGATGATTACAACATTAAATGAAATATACGAGTCGCATTATCATGGAACTAGGAAACTTTCTGTAGATGAATCTATGATAGCATTCAAAGTTCTATAAAACAATATAATCCAATGAAGCCGATAAAAAGGGGTTACAAGTTATGGTAAGTATTTTGTAATAGCTTATATTTTTGGGTCATTTCACACTTTGCAAGCGATCAATTTATTGTTTTTTCTCTAGTAGCATCGGACCTCAACAAGTTATGGTGTATTGCAGACCAAAAAGGGTATGTTATCAGGTTTGAAATCTATCAGGGTAATGATGTTGATGTACATCACACAGAGTTTCAAGAATTTGGTTTGGGCGAAAAAGTTGTCTTGAAATTGACGCAGAAAGAATGGGACAAGCATAGAATTGTTTTCTTTGGCAATTATTTCATAACCGTGTTATTATTAGAAAAACTAAAATCTGAGAAAACTTTGGCGTGTGGCACCATACGTCCGAATCGTAGAGGTCTGCCTAAAAATTTAAAGGTTAGTAAAGATATGAAACGAGGTGAACATATTAGTAAATTTAGTGCACTAGATATAGGCTATTTTGTATGGATAGATAGTAAGCCAGTACATTATGCATCAAATTTTCATGGAAACGAGACCACTAATTTTAAGAGAAAACAAAAAGATGGTACAACAAGTCTTATTCCATGTCCAGAAATTGTAAAAGATTATAATACAACTATGGGTGGAGCGGATCATGCTGACCAGCTAAGAACAAGCTATGGTGTATCCTATAGGTCTAAAAAATGGTGGCACAGGATATTTTAGGGCCTAATTAATATCACGTTTGTGAATGCGTATATTATATATTGTGAGTTATTTGAAAAAGTATCGCTACTTGAATTTCGCCGCTCAGTTACACTTGGGCTAATTGCATCTAAGCATCGTATTTCTAGATCACAAAACGAAGAAAAAGTAACTTTTCCACCGTAAACGACGTGAGATTGACTTAACTTGGTAATCACTGGATTACTTTTGACTCAAACAGAGGACGTTGTGAAATGTGCAGCGCAAAGAAAATTCAGTCCCGTCCACACTCAAAATGTTCACTATGTAACGTGTGCCTGTGTTGCAATGAGAAGAAAAATTGCATGGCGGAGTAGCATGAAATAATTTAATTAAAAATTATGGCTAGAAATATCAGTAATACCTATCCAAAATGTTTGTTATTTCGATTAATAAAGTGAAGAATAAATAAATAAAGCAGGCTACTTAAAAAAAAAACAATGACAAAATTGTTACTCTTAATGACGAATGGCACTTATATACTTATTATAAGCACCAGTTAATTATTTAAAAATCTAATTGGTAAAAAAATGTGAAAAAAAATTCACAGCCTTAGTTGAACACTAAAATTAAAATATTTTTCAAAAAAAATGAAAATTTGCAATTTTTACTTATGTTGGACAACAAAGGGTTAATCTCGTAGCCTAGATACTTGTATGACGTAACCTACCGGATTTCATTCCCTTCCATTATAAGGTTTCGGGTAGGGACTAGGTTGTATCTAGTTTTGTCCAGGGACTAGAGACTAGGTCTTGTTTGGACTAGGTTGGTCATAAATTCCGTTTTGGGGAAGTTTATCTTAAGGCCGACTTTATGCGATTCTTCTGCCAGCTTATTGAGCATTTTTCGATCTTATCTAAGCTATCCGAAATTAGCACAATGTCGTCTGCAAACCATAGATGATTCAGGTTTATGTTTACTATTAGGGTAGTGAATAGTTTAGGCGAGATGGTGTCACCTTGTCGAACGCCACGCAGTACTCGGAATCTGTCTTTTTTTCGTGTACTTTCACGCATGCGGTAGCATTTTTGTATACATGTCGCAGAGTGGCCAGAGTTTTCCACTGCCATGAACATCTCTCTGTGGTTGATGAAGTCGATTGCTTTTCCATAGCCCACAAAAGTTAGGACTTGTGGCCTATTATACTCGACACATTTTTCAATTAGGGTTTTGATGTTTTGCAGGTGCGCGTGTATAGGTGTCGTGTATAGGCGCGCGTGTATAGCGCGTGTACAAAATTTGGCGCTGGTATAGAAAGGTTAAGAACGTTTGTAGCATCTCCGCACAACGTTCACTATTGACAACTACTGTGTGTCCCATTTTATCTTGAAAAAATACGGTCTAATACTCCATCTGAGCATATTCCACATCATACAGTTATCTATTGAGAATGCAGCTCTTCTTCAAATATAACTTCAGTTTTAGGCAGACTAGTATCGTAGATTTTATGTATTCCTCTTCCCATGCATTTGACAGTATGCTTCGTCTCTCATAATTATTTTGCTAACAAAATTATCTACGAATACTAAACGTGAGCTTCGGTCTATTGGAAGAAAATTTTGGCCTTCTGCCATTTGTAAGACCGAAAGAGTAAATTTTTCTTTAAAATTGCTCTTAGGCCTCGGCCGCACTACGACTAAACCGTCGCGGTTTTTAATGGGGTGATTTTCTGACTCAAGTAAGCTAATACAAGCGGCCTCACTTGTGGTTTTTTGCCGCGACTGATTTTTCCCATAGCGTAATGTGTATTTCTAGGGCGACTCTACCGACTCACGTGAAATTCCTACTTGCTGCGAGAAACATCGCACGAAATGATTGGATTTTTTTTCTATTCTGTTCCTAACTTGCAAAGTATTCAATTATGTTCGTTAGCGGTATTTTTTCCTCTCTGCAAGTTTGGTATCCTCAAGAGAACCTGCTCGACGAGATTTTTCGACACATCCTACAATTGCCATTGAATTTGGCGGCGCTGAGAAATAAACCGTTATCGAAATCACCTTCGAGTTTGAATAATGGAATTTGAATTGTTGAAATGTTTGAATTCAATAATGTTCATTCCAATAAAATGATCTACAGGAGCAATGCTTTGTTCAATCGGCCACCTCTCCATTTAAAAAAAAAAACTTGAAAGTTCACTGAATATTAGACAGTTATAATTACGGCAAATAAGTCTTAATTTGTCACCCTTCATATTAGAATATTTTTTATATTTATTATATAATTTAATCTTTGATGTTTCGTAGTAAAAAAAAACCTTTCAAGCGAAATTTCTCTCAGTGAGTAAATATTCTATATAATTGAGTTAGATTCATTGAGAATGTTTAAATATTTCCATGAATGTCTGGCGTTTTGCAAAGTGCAACAGAAAGAAGTGGAAGATATAATAAAATTAAGCTCAAAAGTTTCGCATTTACGTTTAATGTGAAATAGGAAACGACGGAAAATGTTACTTTGTAGCTACTATTAGATGCACATCGTAATGTCATATTCCACTTTATTATTACCCTGAAACTAGGTTTATGTTATTTAATTCACTTCATAAAATGAACATTATTTCTTTAGTACAAATGGTGGATGTAATATATCAATATCAACCAAATATTTATCGATAATTAAACCAATGTATTACTTATAAACAAGACCCGTACATGTATAATTCAAATGTGTAGATTTCTAGGCTTCAAATTTAAATTGAAATTCATTTTAATTTCAACATTTATCGACAAACCTTTGGCTTTTGCTTCTTTCGTGTAAGTTTGCCTCTTTAATGTATGGTTTCCGAATCAATAAATTCACAAACTAAGTTCACGCGTGAGTTTTATTGCTGAATTATTAATTAGTGTCGATTACACGATGTCCTCAAAACTTTCTGTTTGAAAAGCGGCGGTTCGAACTTGTCTGTTTATACACACTCCCTGTTAATTGCACTAGAAATTGCTTTCTAACCACCTTCAAGTTTATATTCTGCAAAACGAATTGCTGATTCAATTTCTCCAATTCGTTGGCACATGTCTTGTTATTGAAATTTGTCTTCTAATATGCGTTTTCAATTTCACATATTTGAGATATTAAGCTTTCTGAAAAACTTTATATACAAATAAGTATTCTTGATATTGTCTAAAAAAGTTATTAGGCGGTTCAGTGTAACGAATTGTGTAAACTTTCAGAAAAAAACTTCCCCATTTCTCTTTGCGCCATAAATGTTTAGACTAAGTGAAAATATCGGCGAAGTCGCGTGCAGGGCAATAACGTTGTAGTAAGATATGGTTACAACCAGAAATTTACTGTCCGTTATATCTATTGCAGAAACAAACGGCGAAACTTTATCCGTAATCTAGAATTATACGGGAGATATACACAGATATACATGGGGTATAATGAAATTTAATAAAATTAGGATAACGAAACTTGAAAACGACAATAAAATGAATATAAAAGATATTTAACCTATACGTTTATAAATAAATTGGTCATAAACTTGAAGAATGGTGCAATTGACAGAAATTATAACGATATTCAATTTAATGTCGTTGGAGCAAAATGTGTTTCGTGTTTTTGTATATTGGATTTGATTTGTTTTGGAAGTAGAATGAGTTTATGATGATGTCGTAAACATAATATTATAATAAATAAGGTAATTCTGAACAACACAGACCTAAACAACTGGGACCAACTGAAGGAGACTCTTGTCAAGGCGGCCAATGAACTCGCCCCTCTCGTTAGAAGAAGGAAGCATCCGTGGTGGACTGAAGACTGTGACAATGCAATAGCCCAAAGACAGATAGCCTGGCTGAAGTGGAATTCTAAGAAGACCAAAGAAAATTGGCATACATTTTTGGAACAGAGAAAGGTTACAGCCAAGATAATTCGAGGAATCAAAAGAACCTTCACACAACACCAACTAACCCAAATCGAAGAAAGCTCTGCAAAGAATAATTCCAGAGATTTCTTTGGAACCTTTAAGCAGGTACTCAGAAAATACGCTCCGCCAAGCCTCCACTTTAGAGACTCACAAGGCAAACTGGCTTATAACGATAAAGACAACTGCCACCTTTTGGCTCAGTACTTTAAAAATCTACTCAACTGTGACCCACCCAGCGAAGACTTTGACTATAAACAAACCACACCAAACCCGGACTCGCTTCCCCCTTCATTGGAAGAAGTTAGCCAGATCATTCAACTTCTTAAGAATAATAAGGCAGCTGGAGAGGACTCTATCGTTGCTGAACTGTGGAAAGGTGCTGGAAACAATGCCGTGCGCAAGCTAACCGAGACCATCCAGGACATCTGGGAAACAGAGAAATTACCACCCGATTGGAAATCTGCTCTGATCCATCCGCTTCACAAAAAGGGAGATTTTACTGATCTAAACAACTACCGTGGAATTTCTCTCGTCCCGGTAACATACGAGAAAGATTCTCTCGTAGGCGTTACAAACAAGGGCAGAAAATCAGTTGGATAGTCAACTGGGAAAATACCAGGGGGGCTTCAGGAAGACCCAATCCTGTGTTGAACAGATCCTCAACCTTAAAACTGTACTTGCATACTCCAAGATGAGAAACCGCAAGGTAGTCGTCACGTTTGTTGATTTTAGGAAGGCCTACGATTCCATCGATAGAGAAACGCTTAACAAAGTACTCCAGGAACTAACACTAGACAACAAAACCCGCAGACTAATCCTAGAAACTTTGACCAACACCCATTCCAAGGTTAAATTTAGAGGCGAGATTTCAGAAAGCTACGAAATAAAAACTGGAGTGAGACAAGAAGATGGACTTTCCCCACTTCTCTTCAACTGTGTCCTTGAAAAGGTTATGAGAGAATGGAGCAAGGAACTGAACAATTTGGGTGCTCAGAGTGGTATCTACCTAGATTGCCTGGCCTTTGCAGATGACATGGCACTATTTGCTGATTCTCTTGATATGGCAACAATGCAGGTAAACTGTCTCAGAAAACAGGCTGCCAAAGTGGGTCTTCAATTGTCGCTGGAGAAAACAGAATTCTTCACCAACACTAGGGAAGCAAACATAGAGATGTTACTAGAACAGGGAAACATCAAGAGGACTGAGAAATTTAAGTATCTCGGCGAATGGATTGAACCCAACTTATCAAAAAGAGCATCATTATCCAAGAGAGTCATCAAGTTAGAACTAGCCTATCGGATGACTAAGAACACTTACAATAAGAAATGCCTGTCACGCAACCTGAAACGTAAGCATTACACATCAGTCTTACGACCAGAAGCCCTATCTGCCATGGAGTGTCTTTCCTTGAACCGAAGGGGTCTAATAGAGAAATTGGAGGAGATCTAATAGAGAAATTAAAGGAGAATCCTCAAGAAGATCCTAGGCCCGGTAAAGGAAGATGGGGAATTCCGAAGACGGCATAACTCTAAGCTCTACGAACATATTGAGATGCTCTCTGGTTGTGGAAGGAAAAGAAGGGTAGCTTTCTATGGCCACATTGCAAGATTGCCTCCAAACCGACTAACCAACCGTCTGTTCACCTTCTGGCAAAACAAGAAACTTCGTACCACTTAGTTGACAGAGACCGAGAAAGATATTAAAGAACTGGGAATAACAGATCTCAAAAACACAGTCTGTGAGACGCACCCTAAAGGAAGTCCGTGGATTTCAGGAGAAACCTCGAAGGAAAGGTACCCCCTGGACAGAAGAGAGAAAGGAATTACACCGGCAGAAGATGCGACAATACTGGGCAAAGGTCAAAGCCCAACAGTTGAACAAGCGTGGTCCAAAGTAGGCCTATTCGAAAGAAGAAGAAGAAGATGAAGAAGAAATAAGGTAATTCTTCTTTTCTTTCTATAATCCCCATGGTAATTGGGAATTATAGAAAGAATGGGTAATTGTGAAATGGGGAACTGGTAATTTTCGAAGACATCGTTCTCGTAACCAATACGTTGCTGTTGGTGCCGCTGGATTTTGCCCTTAATTTACGATTTGCTTTCACACTTTCCGATCAATGGCAATATTCCTGGCCTCATCCAGGTACAGTCATCGGTTCATGAGGTCGTCTTCTACATGTTTTGTCCATTTCTTTTTCGGCGCTGATGGTTGAATCCCCCAGTCGGGCGGTCGCTTCCGCCAGAGGAGTTGATTTTCCTTACATTGATAGGTCCCCAGCGCTGGCGCATTCGCTGCCCCGGATGCGGTTGCATTTCGTGAATAATTTGGTTATAAATCCATGCTGTTTCTTGCATGGGTTTCTCGGTTTCCTAATTGTGGTTGGTATCTCGATTCTGGTCAATTCCGCATATCGACAACCCTCTTCCGTTCGCAGTCATCGCAGTCGGGCTTGAGACCGGCCATGGCACAATGTGATATTGATACTTCTTTTTCTGAATAAGTTACAATGAAGCACAATAAAATAAAAATCACACATTTCAGTTCTTCCTGGGCTTTGCAAACTTTAGACTTGATGCTATGTTTTTTCTTATGCTTTCCCTTATGATCCCGTACTTCATCGGGAAAAATCATGGGTGCAATCATAGTGCACATACCTTTATATAGCTTTTCAGTTTCCCCCGATGGTCCCCACAGACTAAAGTCGCATGTCCAATAAAATAATGTTATGGCAAAAATTCGTTTGACTTCTAAACCAACCACATTCCAAATTTGTCCGAAAATACCTTTCACTGTATTCGTTGGACATTTGCAAAGTCTTAAGGGACACTTTTTTTTTTTATTTCAGCACCTGTACATTATCCTATATGTTTGGGTTTGGCGGGAGAAATACGGGGTAAGTATGTATTTTGGCTTGATTCTTGATACTGAACTGTAGTGCTATCAAGTGGTATACATATATGGTTCGAAGATGAAGGAAGGTACTGGTGCAGGAGTGTTTCACCTCGTACCAAGTACTTCGTATCCATGGGAATTTCCCCAAATATCTTCCAAGCTGAGGCACAGGCATTCGAAAGATGCGCAAAGTTTAACCTCGACAGGAACTATTGCAAAAAATGGCTATCCTGTCAGATAGTCAAGCAGTAACCAAGGCAGTTAGCTCATACAAAATCAAACTGGTATGGAAAAGCTAAGCAAGCGTGGGAAAGCTAAGCAAGCTTGGCTGAGAAAATAAAATAACGCTATACTGTGTACCAGGACACAGAAGGATAGAGAGAGATGCTATGACGGCGAATTTCGAGCTCAGGCTTATATACTACCCCACGTGTCGGATGTATAAAGATGAAATTAAATAAGTTGAAACACGAAAATGCTGACTCGGCGGTTCTTATCGGACATGGTCGTGGTCACCGGAAGTGGACAGGGTCAAGGTCAGAGGGGGAGATGGGTCCAGAACGAACCATCTTTCCTTACTGACATATCTTGCTCTTAACATAAGCAGCTCTTGTCATAATCATAATGAGATTTGATTGGATAGATATCCGAAATCTCCGAGATGTCCGAAATCTGGGAACAGAAATTGTTCTTGTTTCTAAAAATGTCTGCTCAGTAAACATTGTTTTTCTTTTTAAAGTGCTCAGTTAATAAAAAATGCAAACTCAGACTGACATATTTTGCTAGATCTCTTCTTCTTTCATCCGTAACTAGCGATTGCCGAGGACGTCGTTCTCATTACCAATACGCTGCTGTTGGTGCCACTGGATTTTTCGCTTCATTTACGATTTGCTTCCACACGTTCCGATCAATGGCAATATCTCTGGCCTCAACGAGTTCTTGAGGTCGTCTTCTACATGTCTTGTCCATATCTTCTTCGGCGCTGATAGTTGAATCCTCCAGTCGGGCGGCCGCTTCCGCCAAAGGAGTTTGCATGGAAGCCAATTTTCCTACATACGGCAAATGTGACCAAACCATCGTAAACGGCGTGTTTGTATTTGTTCCACAATAGGTGGTTGCTGATCACATCTGGCTCGAATTTCCTGATTTTGCAGGTGATCGCAACAATAATCTGTCTTAGGCAACGCATTTGAAACACCTCGAGTTTGTTGAGCTCCGATTGAAGTAGCATCCACGTTTCTGCTCCATACAAAACAATTGGTAGGATGAGCGATCGGAATAGACGAATTTTGGTATTAGTGGATATGTTTGTCTTCTTTCATATGCACCATTTGAGTGATGCAAATGCTGCTGATGCCTGACTAGTCCGGCTGTGAATGTCAGGGGCTGACGCAACTTTTTTTCTCTTGCACCAGTTAGCCCAAATGCTTGAATTATTTCCCGTGTTCGAAGATAAACATTGGCTTGTGATGCATCGGTCTTCAAGACTTTTGTCTTGTCCAGGGTTATTTTCAGTCCATAGGTTTCGGCGGTCCGGAAAATGTCATAGAGAATAGGTTTTTTGCATCGGAATCTGTATCGGCAAATATAGCACTATCTTATGCGAACATCAGATCGGAAATGTTGAAAAGTTGCTGTCATCGTATGGGACACCTGGTCTACCACTGAATGCTTTGCTCATAATGGCGGCTATAACCAGCAACGTCTCCCTGTCGGGCTCCCGTTGGAAACACGAAACCGTCTGATATTCGTTCCGAATCCGTACGCAGCTGGTTGAACCGTTGTATGCCGCTGGTGGAATATGTATGATTTTAAAAGGCACATGCTCTGTTTCCAATACTGACCATGAAGAAGGCCAGTGAATGTAGTCGAAGGCCGATTACGGTACGGTATATTAGTTTTTGGTCCGCCCTGGGTTGTAGGTGGTCTTTTAGAAAAGTATCCGACCTTATTTTTTATTTTAAAAACCTAATGGATTTGCAGCGCGTTTGCATGAGCCGACCTTGAACCTTCGTGCGCATTTTCCATAGAGAATACGTTCTTCCATCAACTGGCAAAATACAAATATTTTATCAATACAGCCACGACTCGGCCTAAATCTGACACCTCTCGACTTGTCTCCTCGCGATGTTTCTGTAGTCGTAATTGAATGATTTTGATAAACACCTTCCCAACAATCGATAGGAAGCTGATGCCGCGGTAGATATTGCATTCCCGGCTATTGCCTTCCTTCAATATGAGGACAACGATCGCATTTTTCCACGTCGATGGTATTTGTCCTAAATGCCAAATTTGTGGTAGGAGGTCAAAAAGACGCTGTAACCAAATGTCGCCTTCGGCTTTGATCATCTCAGCAGTGACTTGATTGATGCCCCGCGCTTTCCCATTTTTCAGGAATTTTATTGCTGTCTTGAGTTCAACAATCGTTGGGTCACCATGGGGAATGGGATCATTGGTTCATCGATAGTAGTATCGGCAGTGGTGTCGGCGTTGGTCCCTGTGGCGTATTATGATTGTACAGTTCGTTAAAGAATTCC
Organism: Phosphuga atrata; assembly: GCA_944588485.1. Lineage (NCBI taxonomy): Eukaryota > Metazoa > Arthropoda > Insecta > Coleoptera > Silphidae > Phosphuga > Phosphuga atrata. The sequence goes on from OX155898.1 coordinate 47,128,589, forward strand.
CTCCACCGCTGTAGACGCTTGGCCAGAGGACTAACAAAATTTTCATTCGCATTTTTGATATCATTCTTTATTGATTTGGTCTTCCTGTTCAACTTATTAATGGATTGTTCTATCAATCCATTAATAAGTTGAAGAGGAAGACCTTCGATTTTCGTGACTTCGTGTCATTGGATGCTGCTTCCTCCATTTCAGTCGCGACATTGTTCATGAAATAAGGTAATTGATTTTTGGACCGCGTTAAACAACTATAGTTCAATATAGATTTCTCCTATTGCGTTCATCCCCTTTTCTATACTGCCATTATATCTTCAACCTCTCTCTCTCTTTGTTGTTGCCTGTGGTCTTCAGTCCACAGTGTTCCTGCAGTTTTTCTCTTCTTCGCCTCAAATCCTTCAAAATGGAGAATTTTATCCCTAATCATGTGTCTGCTTGTTATGTCTTCTTCTCCAATATCCAACTCCACTAAGTCTGCTTTGACTTCTTTGAAACATGTGATTTGGGTTCTGGGGTGACAATTAATAAGAGTATAGGTTGTATTTAGACTGCAGAATGTGAGAAAATATAAGCGTTCATTAGGTGAGTGGAAGTCAGTTACTGTATAAGAAGTTACATTTAACAATGAAGCATGTTCCCAGGCGAGGAAGGCCTCTTCCACAAAGGTTCCAGCGTTTCTTCCCTTTAAATATCCTGTATCCTTCATAGTCCATTAAATCTTCATCCGAAAATTCTTGTTTCCTGCAGTGCACAAATTTTAAATCTATATTTCTTCAAAACTTTGGTGAGCTGCTTCAGCTTGCAGGTCTTTAAAAGCGACTTAATATTTAAAGTTCCAAATAAATGTATGTAGTTTTCTTTGGTTTATAGGATAATGAATTTCTTGAACGACATGGTGTTTTAGGCTCTCCATAATCCTTGGGCCTGATTGCGTAGCTGTTAGTGACGGAGGACTGGTTTCCTCCTGCAGTAGTTCCGTTCAGGGAAATTAACACCATGCATAGTTGTTCAAAATTCAGGGAGGAAATGGCTTTTAAGGCCATTTCGAGGTCAAAACTGGGATTGTAAGTTCCAGAGTGTGTATTCAGCCGCTCCTAACATGGAGGACAGACACTGTTTCTAGCTGCTCCTCTGGTGTTCAGACGGTACGGTATGTTAGTTTTTGGTCCGCCCTGGGTTGTAGGAGGTCTTTTAGAAAAGTATCCGACCTCATTTTTTATTTTGAAAACTTAATTGATGTGAAGAGCGCCTGCATGAGCCGATCTTGAACCTTCATGTGCATGCGTGAATTTTCCCGCCTGTAGATAGCGTCAGCTGCTGTCGAGCAGTGTTCGGGTGACGTAGTGTGTAGTGCTCTCGTCGGTTATTCAATGCAAGTAAAATGACGACTAGTGAAATGAGGGATTTCCTACGTCGCCCACGTGATGTTGTGCTGCGCAAGCGACTGGAGTGGTGGTCATCAGGAAATTGGCGACTCCATCACGACAATGCTCCAGTACATACTTCGCACTTGGTTCCCAATTTTTTGGCGAAAATTCAGACTCCTCTGGTTCGACAGGCTCCTTACTCTCCTGCTATGCCCCCCTGCGACTTCTGGCTATTCCCCAAAGTCAAGAGGGCATTGAAAGGAACGCAATTTCAGACAAGAGAGGACATTATGGCTGCAACGACAGCCGAGCTAAAGTCGATTCCGAAAGAGGCTTTCGGAAATTTTCTTTCGGAATTTCTTTTCGGAAATGGGAATGCTTCCAACAATGGCGGCACCGCTGGGAGAAGTGTGTGGAGTCCAAAGGAGACTACTTTGAGAGTGATTAGGGTTCCAAGGCTCCAGGTATGCCAGTTTTTTTTACCGGCTAAAGGTCGGATATTTTTCTAACAGACCACGTATTAAGAAACTAATACGAAAAAGGAAAAAACTATTTACAATCAGGTAATTGATTATTGCTTTCACATTTCTTTAACATATTATTATAAAATTAAAGTAATTGATTAATGCTTTCACATTACTGGATATTATAATAAGTAAGGTAATTTGTTATTGTTTTCAGACTTTTAATAATATAAAATACCACTTTGTGATATTATTTGTCCTTTATGAGCGGGGTTCTACAAGATAAAAGGGAAACCAAACGCGAAAAGAAGGAATGTAATTTCAGATTTTACAATAAATTCCAATTATATTTAGGCAGTCTTTGACCCTGATATTAAATGAAGTGCCTTTATTAACCTTCAGCTTATGTAAATATGTCTTATTATTATATGAAATATCATTGAAACGAGGATTTTTTTTAATTTGTTTGTAATCTTAGTATAAAATTTTAAATATATTTCCTTACATGCGTTTCAATTAGCCACCGCGCTTTCAAAATATTTTTATTTCAACCTAAACCAACACTAAACTTTCAATAAATTACTGTTCACGCGCTAACTGTGAATTCTGTGTAAATATCCATGGAGCTAATAATGTTGCAGTGAATATGCTGAAACCGTTGAAGGTGCAAATGCACTGGTTAAAATTTAATTCGCATTACGTCGATAAATAAATAAATTTGTTAGAAGTTTGAATTATTAAATTACTAAAACTATCTCCACGAGCACGAAGCTCAAACACCACAAATTCTGTCGGAATTCCCAGTTAATTTGCGCATCGATCACTATTTATATTAAAGTTTAGATTTGGCGATGAAGGAGGAAGAAAATGCTGTGTTAAAGAGGAATTCTCGTCCTGTCTTCTCAATATAAGCGAACTAATTCGACGTTAGCAGTGCGAAACGACTATACATTAATTAATTATTGGCAGCCGTCTCGGGAGTAGAGTTCAGACAATGGGTCGTGAGGGAGCTACCTCTCCAACTACACTTCACAATTCAGATCTACCTACCTCTAACGTTATAATTTATACATTACATATCCTCATATTTACATTTTTAATTATCTTTTCAATACCCAACCCGGGTTTGAATTTAATAAACACACTTACATAAACTTGAAAAGAATCCTTTGAGCCGAGGGATTCTTATGAATTATGCAAGATTTGTTCTGTATGGATGTACAAAAAGGTAATTGGATTTTACCTTGTAGTGTCCCAACTCGGTGACCGTACAACTGAGCACCGCTTCCCTGCCCACGGCGACGGTGACGTTCTCAATTGGTCCGCTGAAATCCGGGTTCAGGTCAAATGGCAAAGAAGTCATGCTCGATCCTGGACTCAGCATGTCAACTGAAACAAACAAAAATATTTTATTGCAATTAAATAAGTTAAGACATAAAATAATATCAGAGTGGACGATTATTATTGCAAAAAATTTTTGACTGCGGCACCCCCGCGGAGAGAATCATACAGACGCACTGTGGTTTAGATGGCGAACGATTCTAGCGAATTAAGACAATAAACCAACTTCTTTTATCTACTCACACACCAAAATGAACACATTAATAAATACATAATTGTATGTGAAGAATGCCATTATTATAATCGTGTGTAAAAGTATCAAAATCGTGCGTAAAAGTCCCAAGTAAATGAAATGGAGTTTCATTATTAAACGACTTCTGTTGTTACTATGACAACAACTCGTGTCACTAAACAAAAAACATGGACGTAATGAAAATAAATTTTCGTAATTTTCGACGTATATTCAAATTTTAATAATTTTTCTTATTTTGAATACAGAAGTTTTGGCCTCTCAGTCTGGATTTATCTCGCTCTAATATAGCTTTACCCAACAATAACCTAATCTAAATTAAATCTAGGTTAACCTAGATTACATCGACAACGAGCAAATAGTGTTCCTGTCACTGTGCGTTTTTACTAGATGTAAATTTATTCCACGGAGGCGCTGAACCTTCTAACCTTATTGTGACAGTGATTTGTAGTATGTCGTCTGTCAAAATTACAATTGTTACAATATTATCGGTAAGAAACAATTATTTTTTTATACATTCAAAAGTATTTTAACATGCTTCGTAGATAAAAAAAAATCATGACACATGAGCGTGAAATGCTTTTTTGCATTGCGGTTAAACTACTCGCCTAAGGCTCGTGCTTAAAGCTTTGCAAATCATGCTCAAAAGCCCTTCTTCACACACTTATCATAAACTATTTTTGCTGAAAATTGTGCTGGACATTAATTTACGAAGCAACTGAATTTCACTATTGATTTTGTTTTACAACGGGCAACCCTGCATGGTTGATTCCCTTATAATTGATACTGGTACCCTTATAATTGATACATTTTTTTTCCATTGAAATGCAAATGTTTTAATAGTTAATATGCAACTTTCAATTTAATTCAATTTTCTAGCACCACTGGTTGTAATTACTCATTTGGAGCTCTAAAATGAATGAATGATGGCTGAAGGTGAAAGATTTCAAGCGAAATGAGTGTTGCGATTGCATTCTTTATCTTGGAACAGCCTTGGGAAACATGTTATCAGATTAAAGCCCGATTTGAAACTAAAAACATTCTGAATATTAAGAATTGGAATTGGTTACATTCAGGAATTATATTTTTTGAAAACACATGTTGCTTATACTCTAGGGCCATCTAAAGTTGGTAGAGCATCAAAAACATTTATAGACTGTGGCAAGAGAGCAAAACAAAACAAAATTAAAAAAATAGCCAGTACTAATAGGAGAGAAGAACATTACTTCGCAACATGAGAATTTGGTAAGCTTGCTGGAGCTCAAGTCATTCAAGATGTTACCACATCAAATTCTCCAGAACGAGAAAAATAATTATATGAGCGCGTATAAGTCAATATATTCAAGAAAGCAATCATCTGCAGGTATGAATTAAGAAGAAGTACTAACATTGATAATAAAATTACCAGAAGACGAAATGGTATGCAGTTACCATTTCGAGCAAAGCTACACAGCAATGCATAGCAGTAAAGCCGAATGAAGCGACGAATACTCAGCGTACTGGATTGTGCAAAGTGTTATCAAGTGGTATACAGATGATTAGAAGACGAAGGAAGGTACTAGTGCAGGACTGTTTAGACCTCGCTCCAAGTACTTCGAATCCAGGTGTATCTACCTAAGTATATTCCAGCAGAGGTAAATACAGTACCTGCAGTAGGTTGCAATCGAAAGATGTACACAATTTAACCTCGACAGGAGCCCTTGCAAAAAACTATCCTGTCACATGGTCAAGCAGCCATCAAGGCTATTAGCTCATGTACCATCCGAACTGGTATGGGACTGTGTGGGAAAGCTAAACAAGCTTGACAGAGAAAATAAATTAACGCTATAATATCTAGCAAACAAGTGATCTAGTAATCCATTTATAGATCCGAAACCTTTTTGAGGTACAAACCCACACCATCATCAACACCATCTACAAAAGTTTAGATGAAGAAATCAACAATGGATGAAAAACTGGAAAGAACGTCCAGGGCTTTTTTAATTTGATCCAATGTGGATACCGGGTTATTAACGCTTCAAAGACTGCAGCCAAGTGGCTTACTGTATGTTGCTCTCATTTTTCTTTTATAGGCCCAGAAACCTATATTTTTTTTATAAATCTAGCGCTAATTAATTACACATTTGTCTCCTGGTACAAATGCGGGCCGACACTCTAGATAGAACTCGGGACCTCCAGATGTGTCAGTTAGCGCTCTAACTCTAGACGAACGAGAGCCGAAACGTCCAGGGCATAGACAATCCAAAGCAAAACTTGTTCAGTATTGTAATTGTTGCGCGTGCGCCACCCCCTAAATGCATCATGTAGGGGTGGAACCCTAAGTCTGCTTAAGTTTCTTCGAGAAACTATTTTATCATTCATTCATTCACATTTTGGTCATATTAAGTAAAACATACATACGCAAGTAAGTTTTCCTTTTTCAAATCCATTTACCTGTTTGTACAAATACTGTTTCATAGTTTCCATTGTTCATTTTTATTTTGTAACATGGCAACTAACCAGTTGAAACAATTTATTATTAAAAGAAAGCAGATTGAAGCAGCAATCACAAGGTTTCAAAATTACGTATTAAAATTTGAAAATTCAAATAACATTATTGAACTGAAGATTAGACTTGAAAAAGTTGAACACATCCTTTTTTTCTGAATTTAATTTAATTCAATTAGAGATTGAAAACATTGATGACGAAACAGATTTTTATGATGAAAGGCAAGAATTCGAAAATAAGTATTTTTATTGCGTGTCATTGGCACAAAATATCATTCAAAAGGATTCACAATCGAATTCTAATAATTTACAAGCAAATTCATTCCAATCAGCGAATATAGATTGCCTAAGGAAATTGCAGAAAAAAATAGTTAGAAGCAATCAACTTCCAATAATAACTTCAGACAAAGTCTCAGAATCAATTGTTGTAGCCAAGAAAAGAATAGTATTGTTGAAATCTAGTATTGATAGGAAGAATGAACAGGAAAGTGTTCAACTTGGTAGTATTATCGATGATAAAACGGTTATAAGTAAATTAAAGTCAACTAACAATTGGGAGAAAGAAAAGAATTGTTTGCATGAAAAGTCTGGGAATAAAGTTGAAACTGCTGTTTGTAAAATGGAAAAGTCTGGTATTAAAAGTGGCAGTGGAGTCAATATAATTCAAGATTTGGATGTTGATATTGATAGTAGAGTAGAAGTGCCATCTAGTATTAAAACTAACGATAATTTTAACTTTGTTGGTGTTGTTAAAAATCTTGGAGAAAAATCGAAGAAGCAAAAGAGTTTGACATTATTTGATAAGATCACAGGACATAAAATCGATGAGAAAATTCAAAAGAGGTCTGAGAGACAAACAAGGTTGATTATGAAGTTAGAATGTACACAAGCTGAAGAAACTGATAAAGTTTTGATAAATTGTAAGAAAGAAATAGATGAAGAAAAACTGAAAACATATAGTGTAGAAGCAAATGATTTGGGGAAAGAATTGGGACTTGATAAGAGTGATGGTGAAGGAAAGCTAGTAATATCAGATCTTATATCAGGTGCTTAAACAACAGAAGATGCAGTTCAATTAAAAAATAATATTAGCACGATATTAGAAGGAGTGGGATTTGAATTAAGACAATGCTCCATTAACAAACTTATTTTTAATAATTTTGATATTAAACGCGACATCGACAAATATTACATAACTGATGATGAGAACTCAAACACATTAGGTTTGATATTGGATTCTAATTCGGAAACATTAAAACTTACGTTAGATTTTATTAGTAGCGATCAGAGGGTTACAAAACGCTCAATATTGTCTATGATGACAAAAATATTTGACCCGTTAGGTTTAATAGGGACAGTAATTATTAAAATAAAACTTATTTTACAACGTCTTTCGAAGGAACGGTTGGGATGGGATGAGTCCGTACCATTTAACATTTACGCCGATTGGAGACGTCTTATTAATAATTTTTAATTTTTGCTAAACCTTGTTGAACCCAGACAAGTAACAATTAGGGATTACGCTGAATTAGAGTTACATTGATTTTGCGACGCCTCTGAGTCTGCGTATGGATGCTGCGTTTATATTCGCAGTAAAGACAGTTCTGGTAATGATGGATAAAATCTGGATAAATATCAGCATATTATTATGTGCAAAATCCAAGGTGTCCCCGCTAAAAACGATTACAATACCTAGGTTGGAACGATGCGGTGCAGTTTTGTTACCAAATTTAATGGACAAGGTTTTGCGATCATTTAAATAAAACTTTGTAAAAATTTATTATTGGTGTAACTCAACAATTGTCTTAGGGTGGTTTCATTTAGAGCCACAAAATTTGCAAATATTTGTAGCGAATAGAGTTACACAAATACATAGGCTAAGCGATACGTCAAATTGGTATCACGTCCGTTCAGTTGACAATCCAGCGGATATAATTTCGCGTGGTCTAAGGCCTGAAGAGCTGATAAACAATAATTTATGGTGGAAGGGCCCGAATTGGCTTCTGACAAATTCCTACTATTTAAGTAATGTAGAAGATATTTCTGTTATAAGTTGTTTACCAGAAACACGTAAGTCTGGCATGATAAATGTAAGAAATAATGATTGTCTCGATTTAGAGACAAAATATTCCAGTTTTGTAAAATTACAAAGAGTTTTCGCGTATATGTTAAGGTTTATAGAAAACGTTGGTAGAGCTAGGTTAAGTAAATGTGCAGGCGAATTACCTTTAGTTGAATTAAATAGTTCTACAAGAAAGTTGATTTCGTTGATTGAACATAAATACTTTCAAAGGGAGATCTTGTTATTGAAAGCTTCCGAACCTATAATGCCGAGTAGTAAAATTATTTATTTAAATCCATTTCTGGACAAACATGGTTTTATGCGAGTAGGTGGTAGATTAGTAAAATCACTATTAAATTTAGAATATTATTTTATATATTATTTTACCGTCAGGGAGTCAGTTGACCCGACTTATTGTAGAGCAACAGCTTAAGAAAAATGTACATATTGGCGTAGAAGGCACATTAGCAGCCATTTATAGAAAATTTCGGCCAATTCAAGGTCGAAGTACTGTCAAGAGGGTGATTCGTAAATGTATAAAATGTGCTATATTTATATTAATTTCGCATCCACCTTTAATGGGAGATGTACCACCAGAGCGAGTTCAACCATCAAGACCATTTTTACATACTGCTGTTGATTATGCAGGCCCATTTCCAATCAAAGATGGCAAAACTCGCAACCTTAAAATTGTCAAATCCTATTTATGTATATTTGTTTATTTTGCTACCAAGGCAGTGCATCTGGAGGTAGCAGGAGATCTATCCACATCGTCATTTTAAATGCCTTTAAAGGATTTTGGGGTAGAAGAGGAATTTGTAAATTGTTGTATTCCGATAACGGCACTAATTTTGTTGGTGCTAATAATAAATTAAGGCTGATTATTAAGCTGTTATCTGACACTATAGTTTGTAATTATTTTAAGTCGAATTCCATTAATTAGAAGTTTATACCTTCGAGGTCTCCTCATTTTAATGGGCTTTGTGAGGCTGCTGTAAAGGCAGCAAAAAACATTTTAAAAAAGGTAATTGGAAATGCCTTCCTATCATATGAACAAATAACAACAGTATTTGTGCAAATATAATCAATCCTCCATTTCAGACCTAATAATCCCATTTCGAATGACCCTAATAATTTACTTGAGTTGACACCTAGACATTTCCTAATTGGTGATGCTCTGAATTGTGTACCGGAAGAGGACGTATTTCACACCCAAGAAAATAGATTAAACCATTACCAGAGGTTAAACAAGATGATTCAACATTTCTGGAAGAGATGGTCGACGGAATACATCATCACATTGCAGCAAAGAAGAAATTGGCGTAAGTCAAGACCCAATATTGAAGTTAATACTTTAGTATTATTAAGGAAGGAAGATTCACCACTGCTATTGTGGCTTTTAGGCAGAATTGTGAAAGTGCATCCTGCTCATGAAAATGTAGTGCGAGTGGTAATTGTAAAAACGGCATCTTGACTCTTTAAGAGGTCCGTAGTGAATTTGATTATATTGCCAGTAATTTAGTGTATATATTAGGTATTTCATTATTTTTAAGCATGCATTTTCTTGTATATTTATTATTGTTAGTCTAAGGCAGGGGTCTCCAAACTTTCCAGCCTTAGGGCCATACTGATTACTCCAGTAAGTTCCGAGGGCCAAAACCATATTATTATTTTTGCCGGTGGTAAAAAGTGAAATAGTCCACTGATGAAAAAAAAGTCCGAAAAAGTACGCAACGTTTAAAAAAGGCTGCAAATCGGAGTAAAGTCCGCAAAACGGCAACACTGCATATTATTAATTTTTCTGTCATTATCTGTAATTTCTAGATTAGTCGTAGAGTACGAGCCATGAGGAGTAACGTGACACGACATCTGGTGGACACAAGCGGAAATAGGTAGTACCTTCTATCGCTAACAGATAGTGCTAATAGTACGTACAGAATAATCTCGTTGGTTCGAGAAAGTTCTGGTGTCTTCCACTCACTTCTAGATGGCAGTAATTGGAACATATAAGAAGGCTAGTGGCGCAACCACAAGTCAGTTCCTATGACACTGTTGTGAAAAAAAATAGTGCGTACCTCCTTAAAACGTGTTTGTGCGTGTTTAAGTTTAAGACATCTTTGTAACAGTATTTTGATTTGAATTGTTGCTTTTGTGTGTGATTTAGTAGTATGGAAAAGAAGCGAAAAATTGATAGTGAATGCAGAAAATTCAAAGATCAGTGGAACATTCAGTATTTCGTAATTGAGTCCAGTAACAAGGCGCTATGTTTGATTTGCAATGAAAGCATAGCCGTTCTCAAGGAATATAACATTAAACGTCATTATGAAACAAAACATTTTCAAAATTACGCAAAATATACAGGAAGTTTGCGGACAGAAAAATTCGAAACTATGAAGCGCGGATTGAAATCGCAGCAATCTTCATTTACAAAACTCAAAACTGAACAAGAGGCTGCAACTCGTGCCAGCTTTCGTGTGGCTCTTGAAATTGCAAAACGTGGAAAACCATTCACCGATGGAGAAATGATCAAATAATGCATAATTGCAGTAGCCGAAGAAATGTGCCCTGAAAAGGTAAATTTATTAAAAACTGTCAGTATGTCAGCAAACACTGTGGCTCGAAGGGTAGAAAACATCGCTGAAAATATATCTTCTCAACTGTTGACAAAAACTCTGACAAAAACTCTCAACCCAAACTCTGACAAAAATGGATATGTTGAGTGGTTTTCTTTGGCCTTGGATGAGCCTCGGATGTGTCAGATACTGCTCAGATGTTGATTTATATTCGAGGAGTAGATAAAAGCTATGAAGTGCATGAAGAACTTCTTTATATGTATAGTATTCATGGCACAACTACTGGTACAGATATTTTTAAAGGAGTTGAAATGGCCATTAATCAAAAGAACCTTCGATGGAAAAACTTGAAATGTATTACAACTGATGGAGGCAAAAACATGAGTGGGAAAGATAAAGGAGTGGTCGCTCTTGTGTCAAATGCTGTAGAAAATGACGGTGGTTCAAAACCATAAGTCTTACATTGTATCATTCATCAACAGTCTTTGTGGGGAAAATGTTTGGATGTCTGAAGTTCTGAAACCAGTCATATCAACTGTTAATTTTATTAGATCTTTTGGGCTGAATCACCGACAATTATGACAATTTATTGAAGAGATTGGAGAAAATGACTTACCTTATCATACTTTGACTTAGTTGTGGGAAAGTCCTTCGGCGCTTTTTTGAACTTCGAGCAGTGATGGAAATTTTTTTGAATGAAAAGCATCGCCCTCTTACTGAATTACAAAACAACGCATGGCTGTGGAAGTTAGCATTCTATGTTAATTTGACAAAACATGTGAACGAACTGAATTTGAAATTGCAAGGAGAAAACCAGCATCTTCCTGATTTATACACTAATATCAAATCATTCCGGAAGAAATTGATACTGTTTCAATCACAACTACGAAGTAAATGTTTTTCACATTTTAAAACATGTGAAATATTCAGCCACACCACTAAGACTGTGTTTCCTATCGATTTTGCAATCGAAACTTTGAGTGCTTTGAAAATAAATTTTGATACTCGTTTCTCGGACTTTGATGCCATTGCGAAACAAATTAAGATATTTCAGAATCCTTTTGATACTGACATTGAAACCCTAGCCCCGGAACTTCAAATGGAAATGATTGATCTACAGTGCAGTGATATAATTAAGAACAAATATCAAAGCTCATCTTTGTTGGAATTTTATAAGAGTCTTTCACCTACATAATTTGATAATTTGCATAAATTTGCTCGTGGGCTGTTTTCAGTTATTGGTACTACTTATTTGTGTGAGAAGACCTTCTCCAAAATGAAATACACAAAAAATGTTTACAGATCTAAATTAACTGATGAGCATCTTAAATCTCTTTTAATAATTGGTACAAGTAAAATTAGTCCACAACTACAAACTATTGTCAGGTTGAAAATCTCAATTACATAAATCTCATTAGTATTTCATATGTCATTATGCTTGTTATAAGTTATGTTTTTATTTAAAATGTATAAAATGTTAGTTGGATTCATTTCAATAATTTGTTAGTTATTATATACTGAAGTTAAATTTTCTGCAGATTATACATGTCTTTACTCATTACAATTCTGTGTTTCTTTATCCAACTTATCACAAAAACAATAACAATAAGCCTACAACAATCTTATGAGTAGTTAGCCCATGACCATATCAATGTAGGTGTCATATTAATAATTATTCAACAGAAAATTAGAATACATCAGTAAACTAAATTTAATTTGCTATAAAAAATATGTTCTCTAAAAGGAGTTTTCAAGTATGCTAGCTCTCCGCGGGCCGGACAAAATCTGTCCGCGGGCCGGATGTGGCCCTCGGGCCGTAGTTTGGAGACCCCTGGTCTAAGGCATTGTATATTTTAGTTCTTCACGTACTCTTTATATTTTCAACAAGATTAATATCTTTATATTTTCATAAAAGAATATAGATTAATCAATTCTTTCAAGGGAGTGTATGTTCAGAATTGTAATGGTTGCGCGAGTGCCACCCCCTAAATGCATCATGTAGGGGTGGAACCCTAAGTCTGCCTAAGTTTCTTCGAGAAACTATTTTATCATTCATTCATTCACATTTTGGTCATATTAAGTAAAACATACACAATCCACAAATTAAGTCCACTAATTATTAAAGGTTATGTAACATTGCATTTTTATTATATTAAATATTCTAATATTAATCAACTATTTAAAATTTATTAGTGATCTTTTAACCAGATAAGTACAAAAGCTTGCCTGAGACAAGAGTTCTGAAAGGCACTCCAGACTTAGAAAACATCTCAAGACCCTAGACCTTGAGGAAGATGAAGGATTCTGCAGCTCAACAAAGGAAACCTGTTTAATGATTGCGTAGCACTGATCCGTAAGCAATAGATTGGGGCCCACTGTATGAAAGAAGAGAAGTTGCAAACCTGGAATCCTACACACATCCTGAAATTCCTTAAGGAATGGGGACTAGAAGAGACTAAATGGTTAAGTATACCAACGATTAGAGGAAGAAGGTGGGATAAAATAGATCTATAAAGGTAGTAAAAGTACAAGTCAACATCAAAATCTATAACCTACAACATCTACATCTTTGATACTTAAGCAAGTAACCAAAAGGCTGGTGTGCCAAATGGCAAACCACTCGCATAAAAAATATGAACAGAGAACCGTGAGTGCTATCTAATGAGTGCTATTATAGAGATATAGAATACACTGCTAGATAATTTCGTTGAACTACACTACACTGAACTACACTGCTAGATAATTTCGTTGAAATAAAGCCTTATTAGATCTGACAGCACAACGCTTATTTGAGTTTCAAGCTAAGGGGCTTAATTCCATTCCTAGCACTCGTTTTATTCTTTGCTGCAGGTCGGATATTGATGGTAGCTCTGGACAGAGCAATTATAGACAAGTCTCTTTAAAAGGAAAGATTGATTTTTCTGTTATAATTATTTCACTTGTCCCATTACAATAAGGAATATGTATGAAATTTAAATTTGGTTCAAATATTTTTTTTCCGAATCTTTATTGACCGAACATTATTTTAATAATTAATATCTTTTTAATTACTTTAAATTATTAAATAACAGTGCAAATTAAGCGAGGGAAAATCATATTTATAAAAGGCAACATCATTGGTTCAAACGATAGTGACGTAACATACGATTTAATAAAGTTCGTATTATTTACATTTGTATGTCATTGCAGTCTTTTGGTTAGAAAACAAACGTATGTGTTGCAAAGTGTAGTTTGAGTGTGTTTGAGTGTAATTTTAGCAACCTATTGAAATTAGAAGTTATCTAAGACAATGACTGAAAGTGGTTTTGTTAAAGGACAATCTAATAATCTACCGAGAATAGGACATCATATATTCATGCTGTCGTCTTATTTTCTTTCAAATCCAAATTTTACGTCTGCTCAAATAAGAGGAATGAAAGCTACAAAGTATTTTTTTTATAACCATATATTTTGTACTATTTTGTTATTTTAGATATAAATGCAATCCTAAATATGATGAGCTAATCATAACCTATTTTTTTATTATTGTAAAATGAACAAATGTCAAATGCAGCTTCGTTTATATACAATGTATTTTATTGCTAAAACTGATCGAATGTAACGTTATTCGCGGTCTGTCAAGTTTATTATGATACATTCTATGTATTTTGGCAATACATTGTATCATATGTGTACAAAATGCGATTATCACTTTTTGTTACAGATCTGAATGTGAATCTTATGGAGATTTAGCAATAGGATATGTTCAAGTAAAAAGAAACGGGGTATGGAATTTGTGACATAGCACACGAAACCATTATAAAAAAATTCAGGCACAAATCGCGAGCTTATGCGTGTATATTTATGACGAGAAGAACATTAGTTTTAAACTTATCCTAACAATTAACTTATCGATCGATGGCAAATTGGTTGTTAACCCATTGACTGGAACAAATTCTTCACAAAGTTGTTGTATATACCAAGCAAAGTCAACTGAAATGAAGGACTTGGAAACTATAAAAAAAAGTTCAGCGAAAATTTCAGGAATAGTTAAAGTTTTCATTAAAAGATTTTATTATCACATGCTGCTAAATTATTTGTTTGTAAATATCCATGGTGTACATTAGGGTGGAGCACGGATGTATGCAAAAATGTTTTTTTACAGATTTAAAGTTGTAATAGGGGGGGATTGGTGCATTATATTAAAGTTAAAATAAAAATAATTTTTGAATCAATTTGATGAATATCTTCTGCCTCCGCACTGACCTCAAAAATTTAAATTTAATGATAAAAGTCTAGTACAGTTATGGCCAAATATTAAGCTTAATTTAATGATAAATGGATGATAAATGATGCGAAATATATACTTCAGATATATATTAATCACTTTTAATAAAAAATGCAACAATTTTTTTATAACAATATTGTTGAAAAAAAACAATTAATTTGCTCGAAAATCTCGTTTAGTCTCAAATTTAGGCATTGCGTTCCATGTTTCCAATTTGTCTTTTACTACACCTAATCGTGACTTTTTTGTGCATTGAGAAGTAGCAGCTATCGTCGTCAATTTTACAGCCCTTTCAACAGCTTGAGTATGGAATGGATGCCTTAAAAACAACACTTCACCCTCACCACCTGACGATAGACACCTGACTTCAATATATGTTGAAGCATTCAAATTTATAGGCGGCACCTTTTTTAAAGCAGTCTTATGGATTTACACCACCAGGATTTACATTGGTACCATCACAACCGATTGCCATTGCCAAGATGATGTTTGGGAATTCCTTCATGTGATAGAAACCTTGTCATCGCAGTCTCTATTCCTTTAGGTGAACCAACGTTAAGTACTACGTACTCCATTGAAATAGACCCTGACTCTTGAATTAGTGAGATGTGCTCCTCAACTGTCATAGTCCTGTTGCATTTATCACCTTTTTTAATAATCTTTTGTAATAATAAACGTTTTGTCTTTTCTCCCATCAAAATAGAAAGCAGACTGTTTTGGGATTGCGCTCTCCTTCATAACTTTATGTCTGTACCTCGATATAAGACTTAATGTCGATTAAAAAAAACGACGCAACCGCTGCGGCTGCTCGATAACGAAGGAAAATCGTCGCATACTTTTTTTCGGAATGCTGGTTCATAGATGGTGTTAGTGGAATTATCTAAACTACTACGACTTTCAGACGCTGACGATACTGGAGAAGTAGTAACTTCTATAAGAGATAACGAAGTATTTAAGGCTGTAGTTGGGCGGTTTTCTCGTTCATGTCTCCTCTTTAGAATCTTGCAACTTCTTCATTATGATCATTTAAAAAATTATTTTCTTGTTTGGGAACCTTTTTATCCTTGCGACAGATACATTGAGGGAAATCTTTACACTTGCATTCTGCAATATCAAAAAGTACCTTACTACTTTGTCGAAAACTTTTGATAGACGCCTTTTGACAGACACTTTTTCAGACACAAACTTTTCAGACACAGACACGGAGTAGGTTTTTGCATTTTAAATGGTATGCTTTTAACATTTGTACGATCCTTGTTCGTGTTACTATCGGAATAGATGCAGTTTGCCATATATTTTCAATTCTGGATGTCACTATATCTGCTATTTCTGAAAATGTGGGCTCTTTTGCAGTTTCCCATTCCAACTTTAGTTGATGTCTTTTTTTTCAAAAATTCAATAACGTTGCGGAGGCTATTGCTATAAATCAAATCAAATAATATTTTGCATGGATTAATTTGAGTCTAAAAGGCACCGGTTTTTCACTATTAGATCAGTCACAACCCAAAAAAAATATTTCGCTCCACCCTAGTGTACATGCCAACAGTGCCCAACAGTGCCCAAAGCAATTAGTTGGCCCCGGAATAATAAAAAGTTATATATGCCAAACAAATCCAATTGAAATCACTGTTATGAAAAATATTGAAAAAAGACTGCAGAGGATGTAAAATAATTATACCTTTGGTCAATCAACGCTCCATGCCTGAAATCGACTTTTCGAATGCTGTTTACATATTGGGTATCAGATATAAAATCCTGGCAAGTAAGAGAAAAGAAAACAGGCTTAAAAACGAACTGGTAGTTTTATCAGTTGAATTATCGTTTTATCAGCCGAAACCTGCTTATGGGTTTACCAATATCGGAAATACACGAATGAGTATTTTTCCGAAACTCAGGAAGTTCAGCCGAAATTACAGGAATAGCTGAAGTTCTCATTAAAATATTTTCTGGAATTCCTCAAACTATATCAGACGGATACGAAGAAGATTTAAATTATATAGCTCAGATACTGCTAAATTACTTGCAAATATATATGGTTTTACATGCCTCCAGTGCACAAAGTGCTATTACATGGTCTTGAAATAATAAAATACGCAATGATGTCAGTAGGTCAACTTGAAGAAGTACAAGTGTAAAAAAATTACCATTTTAAGTTCATTAGAGAGAGCGGAACGAGGAAAGATACAAGCGAACATACTATAGATATTCTGTATATAAACTATAGATATATTCTATAACAGTTGACTGGCATCAGAGCCAGTAATTTCACATATATCACTAACTGATAACTGGAATAAGAACATTAAAACTTGAAATTGAGGCTACAAAGTTATTGAAATGTCCACCGTAATAAGCAAATTATTCGGATTCTGCATCTTCACACAACAAATAAATGTGTGCTCTTACATATTTCTTATTATTAAAATTTCATATAATAAAGAGCGTGTTAACTGCTTAATATTCAGTAAACCTTCAAGTTTTGGAGCGGTGGCCGATTGAACAAAGGATTCCTTGTGTAGAGCATTTTATTACAACGAACTCCATGATTGAAACACAGAAGTGGTTTCCACAACAGTAAATTTTCCAGCGCCTTGCAGGTAAATTGCAAGATGGGTCGAAAAATATCGTGAAACAGATTCTCTTAAGGATATTAAACTTGCAAATAGAAAGGAAACTGCTAGAAAAGAATTGAATACTTTGCAAGTTAGGTAGAGAATTTAGGAAAATTCTAATCAATTAGTGCGACGTTTATCGCAGAAGGAATTAATTCCACGTGAGTCGGTGAAAACAATTTTAAAGAAAATTTTACCCTTTCGGCCATACAAATGGCAAAAGAACCCAAAAACTGCTTCCAATAGACCGAAACTCACGTTTAGAATTCAGTCGATGGATTTTGGGCAGATGGGATAATCCACTCAACAAAATAATTATGAGTGACGAAGCACTTTTTCAATTGTAGGGGGAGGGAAACATACAAAATATACGTTACTAGTCTCCCGAAAACCCACAAGTTATATTAGAACAGCTTATATTTTTCATTCTCAAAAGGTAACTGTATGGTGTGGAATATGCACAGTTGAAATATTCGGACCGCATTTTTTTTTTAAGATGAAATGGAAAACGCAGTAGTTGTAAATAGAGAACGTTATATAGAGATGCTAGAAACGTTCATAATGGATGCCATCGCTCAACTCCGATTACCAATACACGATATTTGGTACATTTGGCATAAATATAAATACAGGACAGTTCACACATTAGTGTGCCACATCCAAAAAAATACACTAACAATGAGAGAAAGAGAAAGAAAGAAAGAGCGCGCGGTATAGAAATATACACTGGGAGAAAGAGAAACGTAGGACACGGCGACTAACGTAACGCGGCGTATAACGTTTTCTGCCAACCACTCATACCGAGACCTACATAAAAGAACTTCGTTCCAAAAACAAAAAGCAAAAGAACGAAAAGGGAACCTAATATCCAAATTAATACAGAAAAATGAAGAGTTGATAAGTTCTTCCATCTTGTGTAGGTTAAAAGAAAGAAATAAAAAAAAACGAACATAAATAAAGAGCGAAGAGGGAACCCTATTTTTTGCACTTCAATATTTTTTCCTTGTACAGAAAACCGGAGCCACTCTCATCCATAACCTTCTTCCAGTTTTTCACCACCGGCTTTTTCTCTTCACTCCATTCCGATTTCTTACAACTTGACACCCAACCTTCCCACAGCTACTCCCCTTCTCCACATGCTCGACAAATCCTATCTGCTGCGGCCATCCAATATCTTCTACCCCTTTCTTCACTACCGCACCTGAAACGGACAATCGTTACCTGCGGGCTTTAGAATTGACTAGACACTCTGGAAATCTGACAAAAACTTGGATTTTTCTGTAGTCTCTATTATAGGTACCCTAATGTAAGTGTATTTGTCTTCCTTGCAGCTATATCTCCACTAGTCTATCTGCCAGAATACTTTCCAATAACATTCCCTCATTCACCATTCTATCGATCTCTACTTGATTCCATACCCTCTTTCATACATTCGAATGCGCAGAAATCCCCATTTTGTTTCCTTATTACTTCCTTTATCTTCCTATCTTACCACTCTCGAAACTTGTTTCACTATTCTTTATCTTCGTAAATCAGCTGAGCCATAACAACCTCCTACAGCGTCTAGCCGGCACATCATGGGGTGCCAACACATTAAGAACAACTGCTCTAGCACTTGTCTACTCCTCGGCTGAGTATTGCTCTGCTTTGCGTATACTCAGCTTTTAGATGTTCAGATTCATCACAGCATGCGTATCATTACAGGAACATTGCACCCTACTCCAATCCAGTAGCTTCCTGTGTTGAGTAAAATTCCACCTCCTCAGATCAGAAGAGAAAGGAATCTTGTTCATTTATAGGCAAGAAGCATCAAGAGCATGGCTCTACCAATAAACGAGGACGTCAGACAACTAGGAACATCTAGATTGAAGTCTCGCAAACCAGCCTGCAGAACTGCCTTGAAATTGATAAATGATAACTGCAATCTCAAGGACAAGTGGCAGAATTAAGGAAATTATTTAAACTACAAGGGATTCTTACAGATGAGAATCCCACATTAAAACTCCCAGGCTTCAATCTACCTAGGTGTGCTTGGAGTCGGCTTAATCGTATCAGATGTGGCTTGGGAAGAAGAGGATCAGTTCTCCATAAATTGAGTTGGACAGCGAGCCCATATTGTGACTGTACAAACATTCCTCAAACAAAGGCTCATGTAGTGTTGGATAGTCCCCTTCGTGCCTTCCCTGGACGTCTGGAGGACATGAACACAGCTACTCCTGCCGCAGTGGAATAGATCAACAGCTTGGATATAAAAAATTAAGCACTTAGTTGTGTGTGAACAATGTTATTTGTATTGTGCCGAACTTATGGATCTGTATTATTATTATTCTTTTTGTGTTTATATGTTGTACAACATCATACGCTAAATAATAAATAATAATAATCTCCTGCACTATTCACTTTATTTTCAAATTTAGTCAATCTTAAAGCGGCGTTGTTTTGCGACCTTGTTAGAATTGTTAAAGTTTCTTGTTGGACGATGTACCAGGGGATGGACTTTTCTACCTGGATGTCCCTCTTTATTAGCTGTAACACTCTCTCTATGTCGCTTTCCTCTTTCACGCACTCATTCTACCTCAGGTATACTCTTTATGTATCCCAGAACCTGTTAGCAGCCAGCCACGCTTTTTTGTTACATACTTGTGCAGCGCACAAGCATATAACAAAAATGCAGCGCACTACCCATTTTGTGGAAACATAAAGCCTAGGTATTTTAAACTGCTAACTTGTTCTATCTCACTCGCTTCCCATTAAAAACTTTCTTTCCTTCATCCTTTTCTCTCTCGAAACAGCATCCACTTTGTTTTCAGTACATTTAGCTTTAACACCATGTACCAACACCATTTCATTTCCGCTTTCATACTTGCTAAGACAACGACGTCGTCCGCATAAGCTAGACTCCAAATCTCTACCGTTTCTATTACTACCCCTCCCGTTTGACCCAGCTTAGCATTCTCTCGAGGTCCGCTGTATATAAATTAAATAGTAGTGGACTTAACGGACACCCTTATTTTAGCCCTTTGCTAACCTCAAATCTTTCAAATAGCCTTTCACCTATCTTCACTCTACACAATAATCATGATCAATGCTCTCCCTGATCTGTTGCGATATAACTTTCTCCCTCATATATTCCCACATTGTTTCTTTCACTACTGAGTCATAAGCTGAGGACAACAAACACCGCGTACAATTTCCCCTTTGGTTTACCTTTTTTGTTGGTTTACCTCTTTTTAATAATCTAATTAATTGTATGTATGATATTTGGTATCAATAAGATGATACAAGGCCTCATGTATCCAACATGTCTATGGGAGTGTTATGAGAGTTATTTCTTGGTCGTCTGATTTCTTAGCATGGGGATCAGTTGTGGCCTCCTCGCTCTTTGGATTTGTCGGCTTTGGATTATTTCTAACAGGACCCCATATTATGTTAAATTTATAGTTTATCAGAACCGACCAGCAACCCTGGTAGTCTTAAAACGAAACATTCGACAAGCTATTGTGGAGATTCTGGCAGAAATATGCCAGCGTGCAATGCGTTCATTGTTGCATCGATCTCAGTCATACACCAAGCGGAGGTCATCTAATCGATGTAGTTATGAAGTATTAAATGTTAATTTAGGATTAAGCATTTAACTTGCTAATTAAAGTTTACACTTTATAATGTTCATAAAAAAATTTGGTGTCCAACTTATTTCGTTTTTTGATAGTTTAAGTTTAAAATTACTCTTAATTCGTCACCCTTTTTATTAAATATATATACATATGTACATTATTCTTTAACTTTTATATTTTTGGCACAAACCTTGTTTTGAAAAAAATCGAGATTTTCTTTAAAATAAAAAATATAAATTATATCTTATTACATAATTACTGATACTTTTTGTAAAATGTTGATGCATGATTCGTATTATGCGTACGAAATAACCAATTAAAATATTGCGGAGAATATTTTTTTCTAGTCTCTTGAATTAATTCACGCTAGATTCGACATCTAGACCACACTGGGACGGCGCGATATTATACAAGAGAGCGTATGCATCCGACTTTCGTAGCTAAAGTGTTAAAAAACATATTCAGTATTGAATAGTGTGAATTCTCTGGAGTGTACAGAAAAAACTGTCCAATGTTTAAAATAAAAGTTTTGCTCTCAGTAATATTTCCATATTTTTGTATCAAGATTATCTAGTTGCATGTCGAGTTTTACCTTTCTAGACTTCTATGTCGTTTTGTCTGTGTAGTATTTTCTGGCTAGTTTGTCTGTCTAGTCTTGGCGTTATATAGATGATAAGTTAGACTATAGTAGCAAATATCAGTTATCAAATAGAGAAATTGATAAATGTTATTCCTTTACGAAACATTGTAAACTTTATGTTACACTTTTCCATACTTTTACATCCGCTATTATTACCTACAGACAGAACTCAGATAGTAAACCGTAAACTAAAACACTTATATTTTATAAGGGAACAGAAACAAAGTAAGAAATTGCTGAACACTAGAAATATCCAGTTTTCTTTTATTAAGATAATATTTCTTTTTATTTTACTGGAATAGCAAAACACGAAATAAATTATAGTTCTCTGGAATAAATCTCGGAATGTTTCGAGTGTTTATTTTTGAGGAAATTCTCTGCAAGCGATGCGCTTTAATTTGCATTGTATCCTATACTTAACGGACTAGAAGCAAATGTATGCGAATAATTTTCAAGCTAAAAAGAATAAATGAAAGAACAAGAGGCTCTATTGAATAATTTTTATTAAGAACTGCTGCGACCCGAAATAACGTAGTAATATATATTACACGGAGACGCAGACGCTTTAAAGGTCCGACTAAGATTAAACGTAATGGGATTTCAGACCCTTATGCCCCAAACTATAAAACCAGATTACAGCTCTTCCGGGTACCATTCAACTTTAGGTTAGCAGTGTTGCACTTGTATTATTAACAATAAGCAATAAAAATATGAATGCAACAAAATGAATTATAATCACTACTCTCTAGATAGTTAAAGAGTCTTCGAGGCCAATTTTGCACAAAAATAGAATATGGCAAAATATAATATGCTTTATTTTATAGACTGTATTACTATATAGTTACAAACTGTAAGTATATATTTATAAACTGTATAACTATAGACTTTAATAACTGCATATTATAGACTATAAAAACTTTCTAGACTGTACCTGGAATGGGTTATGATTTTATAGGTCAAAACCCTTTCAATCTTTCCCAAGTCTGCTTCCAATCTTTTTGCATCGTTATTAATTCATTTATCGTATGGCGATCTACAAAATCACATATAAATATAGATAAAGTAATATGTGTATAAGACTACCACTTCTACAGATTGATTAACAGTCAAGGTAAATATATTACACGGATACGTTTAAAATATAGGCTATGGATTATATATCGATATCTAGAGAGGTCAACCGATTCATGGCAGCAGGAGTGGCATTCAGTATCTCGTTCCATTCTCCAATCTTCTTATTGGATGCTCCAAAGTCGCACTCTTGGGTGTCCGAGATTTCCCACTTGTACAACATAGACTTGTATCTGGCGTGGCCAGTTCTGATGCAGTAGAGGCTACACCGTGCTTTTTCTAGACATATGCATTCCTGGGAGAGGAACGGTAGGATCCTCATGGTCATTATGTTTAAAATCATGATTGGATGTCTATTTGATTTTCCAAGCTTTTCTGAAATGAAATGGTTCGTGATGGGTTAGTACCTCATCTTGCCAGATGAGTTTTCGGGACTTAAGACGGTGGCCTGGAACATTATCCAATATCATGTGGATTAGCAAATTTCTAGGGTGTCTAGGGTTGTGTAGTTTGTCCCATTCGCGAACAGCAGCTTGTTGTCTCCTCAGGTTTGGTTGCACTAAATTCGTTAGTGCGTGGAGCCAAGGTACTGTAGTGGACTTTAGGGTTCCTGATATAATTCTCATGGTATAAGTGAGGTGCACATCGGCTTTGTTAGTATTAGAACTCTTGTACCACACTGATGCATAGTATTCTGCCGTTGAAAGAACAAGTAATTGAGCTGCCGTTCGTAGTGTTTCTGCTTTTGCTCCACAAGTAGTCCCAGCCTGTTTTCTAATTATTTTGTTCTTGGTTTTTAGTTTTCGTCCAGTTATCTCAAAATGTCTTTTAAATGTTAGGGACCGGTCTAGTGTTACGCCAAAGTATTTGGGGTGGCTGTTGTGTTTTACTCTTTTACCACAGAATGTGACATTCAGGTCTTTATTTGCAAAGCGGTTATTAAAATGGAATGCACAAACATCGGTTTTGCTTGGATTGGGGCATAGTCGCCACTGTTTGTAATATCTTCCGAGGTTCTCTGCCGTTAGAGTTTCCTCGCCATCCTCAATAAACCTGCTATGAGTGGCTATAGCGATGTCATCAGCATAGCAGAACTTCTGGGAGTTGGTTGCCGGCATGTAACTGGTGTAAAGGTTAAAGAGTATAGGGGCTTGCACTAATCCCTGGGGCAATTCACTTCTGATGGTGAATGACTTGCTAGTTGATTGTCCAAGAGTGACTTTGAAGTATGCGTTTTTAAACATGTTTCCCATAAGTTTAGTTTAGTAACTTGCAGCAGGGTATTATTTTCTTAAGTTTTAGTATTAGACCATCCAGCCATACGGTTTCGTATGCAGCCGCCAGATCAACAAATGCTACTGAAGTTTTTAGTCCCATTTGGTATACTGATTGGATGTATGACGATAGGGGTACACCTGCTCACAGCAACTTCGGTTGGAGCTGAAACCAGCTTGGTCTGGCGGAATAATATCGGCTATAGTTCGATAAGGGGTATAAGGGGTGATGTCTGGTGATTAGGCACTAGTGAATAGTGATTAGGCAAACCAAATGAAAACCTCACCTGCACGTGGTATACTCTGCTGGATAACCAACGAGGCTCTGTCGACCGAACGACTGCCGGAATAAGCAGTCACCTCTTGCTGACCAACAGCTACGGGTGGACGAGCTGGCAAGAATAAGGGCACTCTCTTGAGATAAGGGCACTCCTTGAGATAAGAAATAATTCCAAAAAGCAGACGAATCAACATTGATCAACTGCATGTGAATGCAGAAGGCAACGGGAAACCACTGCATTAAAGATCCGTACGGATATCCCCAGGAAAATCATCATGATGGTAAAACTCAATAAAACCTGAGAGAGTGGTATGGAGTCAGTTCTACTAGCCTGTTTCGTGCCGCTGCTAATAAAATAAAAATCATTATGATGATCGCCGACGTCCTCGGAGGACATGGCACTTAAAGAAGAAGAAGAATAGTTTGATATATTCTATTATATATTAGCTTCTCAAATAATTTATAACAAACACTGAGCAGTGCGACTGGACGAGAACTAGCTAGGTCGTCGCTTGGTTTCCCTGGTTTCAGAATAGCAAGGGTCTGGGCTATTTTGAACTGCTCTGTTATTATATTTAGGCATATTTTAAACTGTCGATTTCTAAGCCATTCTATAGCAGGTTGTCCTGGGTGCTTTATAAATTCTGGGAATATACCATCCAGATCATCTGCTTTCCGCAATTTGAGTATACTTATGGCCTTGTTCAGTTCAGCGTTAGTGAAAGAGGAAGAGAAAAGAGGGTTGTCTTCAAGGCGACTGTCTGTAATAAATGTGTGTAAGTTCTTCCTTTATCGCTTCTTCAAACTCTTTATGGATCGCTACCTTTTCTAACGTTGTTTAATATGTAACGCTACTTGGGAAGGGGCACTTTGGTTATTTCGCGGGGTTCTTTGGTGAGTATAGGCATGGGAGCTCTTAGTCGACGAAGAAGAGACCATCCCTTTCAGCAGGGGGCTGTAAAATACATATTTTCTGTCGTACTTTCCCATCGCTCCCTTCTTTTATCGTTATGCGATGGCAATATCTGGCTTCCCAGATTCGGGTTCCCAGTTTTCTCATACTCTTGGTATAAAGTTTAGGTGTTCTTATTCTAACAGGGTATGTATTCTTTTCTATATCCGCGGGGTACGTCACGCTTAGAGCTTCCGATCAGTACGCCAGCAAATCTTTTCTGATTTTGATGGAATCCACCATAGGTTTGAATCTACTTCTTTAGAATATGATGTTCATTTCACCTTGCTGAAGTTCCATCTTGGTTTTGGTATAGATTTTATCAAAGGTACTTGGAATCCGATATTAATAATAACTGGCCGGTGTTGGATGCGTGGGAAGCTTCGTAGGCGTATGAGGTTGGGGGACTTGCGATGAGTCAGTTGTAACAAAGTACAGATCGGGGATTTTTTAGCTCTGCCATCGTGCTAGATGAAAGGGTTTCAAATCCTTAGCATCATTAACCAGATGGAAATGTAACTCATCCATCCAATTTGATAGACTCTCTCCGTTCTCGTCATTAGTTGAGTATCTGACTCAGCTAATGTTAGACTCAACTAATCTGAGTTAATGTTTTCAACTACCTTATAGCCTGGGACCTTCGCTCTGACGTGGAGCTGGGTGTCGTGTGTCAGGTGTGTTTCCTGCAGTGATATGATGTCAATGTTATTATCCCTTGCTATTCTGCTCAAACGTTCGCATTTGTCACAAGATAGACCTTCAATGTTAAGTTGTAGAATATGGATACAAGATACAATATCTCTTGTCAATTGGCTCTTACAAGTGCCGTCGGATTTTTGGTTTTGAAGATCTAAATGGCCGTGTTATTCTAGTTCTATTTCACGTTTATTTTCCAGAATATTATTTCCTAACAGAATAAAAATGGTTACTTTAGTGTCTACGTGGTAGAAGCAATCAATTTCGTAGTTTTTTTTTATAACATTCGGAAATTATATTGTTTGGTGTAGATTTTCACTCAATAACATTTCATTCTGAGAGACTTCTAATAAGACTGTTTTAGAATGAGAGAAATTATTTTGACAGATGTCTTATTATTAGAACGATGGAAAAAGTTGATTTACGAGAAAATAAGAATTAAGAAATTTCTTGATCCGACTCTTGGTAAAGGTATCAAGAGCCCGGGGCATGCTTTTAAAAACTAATATATTAATTGATTTTTATAAAACATTAACATGTAAATAATGAATTGATTCCACAATTTTCAGATGTAGCTATCATAAAAATATCTAATTTAATTAGCACTCATCTTGTATGGACTTAATTAATTCATTTCATGTTTCTCATTTTCTAACTTCGGCTTTCACCTTGCCTGCTTTGTGCACATTTTCTTTAACCCTTGAGAAATTTCGGAGAATGCGAAGACCATAAAGATCTCAATTTCACATCTCCAATTAAAATTCTTTAATAACCTATGAAAACCTAATTTAATTAAAAGATATATTTTTATTAATATTAATTAGATTAGTCCCAATTAAACGAGCTTCAATATTTCGATATTTTATTAAAACTACTGTTGGGTCCAATTTGCAAATTTATTGAAACCACATTTGTGACCAATTTTGTGTTCAATTTTTCTTTATTCTTGCGAATTTCGATTAATAAAAAATCGTATTATTTGGTTGTTAAATTACTTTCATAAAATTGGTTTATTTAATGATTGATTATATTAATAAATCATTGACTAGTATTTATTATTATATTTATTTGTCCTTATTTAGCCGTGTTATATTGTGTAATCATGTGTGTAATCATTGTGTAATCAACAATTCCATTTGTATAAAACATTTTCAGTTTTGCAGAAATAACTTTAACAATAAGTTTAAACTTATCTTTTTAAAAAGTTTATATGGTTTAATTTGTTTTTCAAATTAAAAAAGGAACCAGATTTCGTGAATAATTCATTCATTTCCTTTCTTGCTTTGTTCCATTTTAAACCTGAAAAAGTTGAGTTTCAAGGAAACGCAAATAATATTCAATTTAAATAAAATTACCAATTAAAGTCTACTTCAAATTAATTTAAATTCTTAACTTCAAATATATAATAATGTGTTGCAAAAAAACTAATAATTAACTTTTGTAAAACTTTAATTATTTGAATTTTCACTTAAATAACTCAAATGTTTTAAATGTGATAGTAAACAAAGAACGTAACACCTAAAGAACAATATTGATGGAATCCTTAAAGATCATTTCCGTATTATAACAATAGATTTAAACATACTTATTTATGTTTAATGTAAAGATATTTATGTTTAATGTAATTCAGGCGATATTTATTACCTTGTTCCTTTTGTTCCAAATTGTCATTCCTGAAATTATATTTTCATTCTTTTCTGAAAATAATTTACTTTTAAAAATGAAATTTTCGATCTTATTTCGTGCGACCTTTTTCTTATTTCCTTTGTCATGGAAAAAAGGTAGCAGAAATGAAAAAGAAATGAATTAAATTACTAATATATTCATATATGTCCATGGAATAATAATTAAACAAAGATATTAGTAACGATCTTTTATATTGTTTTGTCTGGTCTTGTCTGGCGTTGTCGTGTCTTGTCCAGTATTGTTTGATCTTGTTTGATGAACTGCCTGGTCTTATCCGTCTTGTCTGTTTTTGTATGGTTTTGTTTGGTCTAGTCTAATCTTGTCTGGTCTTATCTGGTTTTGTATGGTATTGTTTGGTCTAGTCTAATATTGTCTGAAGTTATCTGGTTTTGTCTCATCTGGTCTCGTCTTGTCTGGTATTGCCTGGTTTTGTCTGGTCTGTTCTTGTCTTACCTGGTCTTGTCTGGCTTGACCTCTCTGATCTTTTCTTATTTAGTCTTGTCTAGTAGATACCATAAGTCTATTAAGGTCAGAGTAAATATAAGTAAGATCAGCTATACAAGGGGTTGTCTAACCTTTTGTCTCTTTGGGCCACATTGGAAGTAATGTAGTTTTGGGCCACTAGTAAAATACCATAGAATCAACCCTTTCGCTACGAACGGGACACATATGTCCCAGGCAGCAAATAATATATTTCAGTGGGATTTAATTCACTGTAGATGTTCATAAAGCATTGTCCCATTGGTATTTTCGTAAAAACGGCAAAACCATGTGCTTACACCCCTTCTATTTTCTGTTTCCTGCAATTATGTTTAGTCATTCCGCAGTTTTTTTGACATTCCCAATAAGAAAAAAGGTAAGAAAACGCATAAAATTTACAGAAAAATCACCTTGGAATTTTATAATGAAACTCATTTATCCGAATGGCATTTTATAGCTAAATATTTTTTTGTAGAATGGACGGACTTGTCCTCACTTAGGACAAACTAAAAAAATATTGCGAAAACTTTTGTGACGAAGACCCATATGCATCATCTGATAACTCTTTGGGAGATGAAATCTTGGAACCAGACAGCGACAGCTCTCAAAGTTTCGAAGATACTCAAGAAGTTTCGAAGTTCTAAAGATTCAACAAACGACTCCAACGAGGTGTGACTTCCTGCTGTGTGTGTGAAGGAAATATCAACAAAGCACGGGCGAAAATCGTATACAAAGACGCGCAGATTATGACATTAAATGTCGCGAATATAAAGACAAAATCCTCAAGACCAAGGAAAAGAAATGGCAAGAGTTCTGCACTAGATCGGGTAATAAAGATCCCTGGGGCACAGTTTACAAGGTGCTTAGAGGGAAATATTCTTCAGTAGGCTATCTAACTAGCATCCAAATTAATAATAATCACCTCGATCTACGTGAGACCACCCGCGAACTCCTCAATACGTTCTTCCCAGAGGACGACATCAACGAAGACACAGAGTCTCACCGCGAAATTAGAATTACATCGAGAACCGGTATCGGAGGACCTGACGACAGGCCCTTCACGATACCGGAAATCAACCGAGTCATTAAATTTATGAACAGTAGGAAAGCGCCAGGTATAGACGGCTTGACAGCGGATATAGTTCGCATCGCTTTTGAGGAAAACTCGTCCCTCTTCAGAAATATCTATAATAAATGTCTCGAAATAGGTGTCTTTCCAGCTTGCTGGAAAGAACAATTAGTCAAGACCGTCCCCAAACCAAACAAGAACGGAATAAGTGCAAAAGACTTCAGACCGATCTGCCTACTCCCTGTAGCCGGTAAAATCCTAGATTCGCTCCTAATCACTAGATTGGAGCACCACTTGTCCCAAAATAAGCTACTCAACAACAATCAATTTGGCTTTCGTAAGGGAGTAGGAACCACAGACGCCATCAAAAAAGTAGTTACATTCGTCACAGAATGTAAATCGACGGGTCACTATTGCGCGGCGGTCGCTCTGGACATCAGCGGCGCGTTCGACAACGCATGGTGGCCACTCATTATTCACAGACTTATTTCTAAGAAATGTCCAGACAACCTTATCAGACTAGCCAGAGACTACTTCAACAACAGGACAGCAATTATATCAGAGCCCAATATATACGTGGAAAAAGCTGTAGAAAAAGGTTGTCCGCAAGGATCCAAATCTGGTCCTGGCTTCTGGAAGATCCTGTACGACTCTATCTTCGATACAGATCTCCCGGAGGGTTGCGAGATAGTTGCTTATGCTGATGACACAATGCTATTAGCGAAATCCACCACTTATAAAGGGCTCAGAAACTCAGAAAATCGCGCGCTGGAGACACTTAGCGAATGGTCCGTCGAGACCAAACTTAAATTTAATGCGGCAAAAACAGAGGCAATTTTCTTCGGCAAAAAGCCTAACCAACAGAATCCAGTCTTTAAAATAGGTGGCAAATCAATTTACTGCTCTCCCTACATTAAATATCTGGGCATACATATTGATAGGTCTTTGAAATTCAAAGAACACGTCACTCAGGCGTGCGGGAAAGCAAAGCAGATCGGTTTCAGATTTAGCGCCGCGTCCATGAAAGAGTGGGGTCTTGGTAGGTCGGCCATGTCCACTATATATAAGGGAGCTGTCGAACCCTGTCTGCTTTACGGGGCACCGGTATGGTACAGCGCATGCGGAGTTCGAGAACGGAAAAAGCTCCTTAGTGTGCAACGCGTTTGCACACTAAGGGCCGCGAAAGCGTACAAAACCGTCTCGGGCGACGCTGCCTGCGTCATATCGGGGCTCTTGCCGGCAGACTTGCGAGCGGCAGATCTAACAAAGAAACATCTGCTGCGCGAACTAAATGAGGTTGAGCTTAGAGAGGCCATGGGCCTCACAATCTCTCCGGACGAAATTGAATCTAGAGTCTGCATTCAAGGGGTGGTGCACCCCGCGGAGATCGGGTTGATAAGATATACACAGGGCGAGGAAAATGCACAAGCTATTACGATATTCACAGACGGCTCAAAGTGGGAACAGGGAGTCGGTGCGGCTTTCGCGGTGTACTCAGACGAAACTGAAATACACTGCGAAGGCTTGCGGCTCGCAGACCACTGCTCTATATTCCAGGCCGAATTAATCGCGGTAAACCGAGCGCTTGTGTATGTTAGAACCAACATCAACGACTTCGTCGGATGCTCCATCCTGTCTGATAGCAGATCCGTTCTAGAAGCTCTACAACACCTGTCAGCTCCCACGGAGCTGCTTTTGGAAACGTGGGAGATCGCGCGCGAGATAACGCAGCAAATAGAACTGCGCTGGCACTGGGTGCGAGCTCATAAAGGCTCAATCGGCAACGAGAGAGCAGATGCGTTGGCTAGACTGGCCTCGGGTATAGATCCTCCTCAGGAGCCAGGAACTCAGCTTCCTGTTATGTTTAATAAAGTATCCCACAGAGATGTGAGGAGCAGAATCTCTCTCTTCTTTTTCAGGAAATGGCAGATACACTGGGAGAACACCCAAAACGGAAGCTGGACCAGGAATTTCATCCAATCGATCAAAGAGTGGATGGAAATGGACCTGGCCCTTTCACACCAAGCGGTCCAACTCATCACGGGACACGGGAACTTACCTACCTCCATCGCATTGGAAGGAGGGAGTCGCCGGCCTGCGGCTGTGGTGAAGTGGACTCCGTTGCCCATGTATTATTCAGCTGCCCGATGACCAGAGAATGGAGAGACCAGACAGAGATCGCCATGTTCAACGCCGGATGCACTTGGCCCAGAAGAGAAGAAGAAATCAAGGACGCAGAGCTACACAGGACCTGGTGGAAGACCTTCGACAGCTGCGCCCGACGCCTCACACGACTGGACCACGACCTGCCCTGATACCCGCCCCACAGAAGAAACAAACATCACGGAGCCCTCCCCAGATTGCACATTAAATAAACATACTGGCGTCATTTATTTACCTTTCCGATTTCTTTTAGGTTCTCTCTAGGCCACACCAAACGGCGATATAACTGTACATAATCTGTCTCCATTCTGCACACCTTCCCCACCTACCTCCCATCATACCCATCCTTCCCCATCCCATTATCCCCCCTCACCTTTCCCCATAGCTTAGGTTAGTTTAGGCTTAAGTTAGTTAGGCCCCTTAGGTTAGTATAGATAAACTATGTTAGTAGCATGTTAGCCATAAGAAAAATTAGATTAAGATAACCGGCTCAGTGCGAAAGCGGAGAGCCGGCATTGTATTTCACAAATTAATAATAAAATAAGATGTGTGTGTGTGAAGTGACTTTCTGGAATGCGGTTCCATATTCATTTAGACCTCGATTCAAAGTTACAACTTCAAGGCCATGTGCTACCATCAATTGAAAAATTGGTCGTCAATCGGATGAAATAGAAGTATTTTGGAAACTTTTTCCACGTAGTTTGATGATATTTATTGCCGAATGTACCAATTGCCGACTGGAAATACTGAGGAAAACCAACAAAAATAAAAGTTATGTCCCTAATACACATTCCGGTGAATTTATGCTTTTATTAGGAATTATACTTGTTATGACTTACAACAAGGTTCCTAACTTCACCGACTACTTGTCAAAGAATGCATCCTAAGGGAATGAGGCTATAAAAAACTGGAAATGTTCGGAATCGTGCCCAACTACTTCTCTCTACGAAATATTTTAATTGCCCAGAAAAATGGACTGATGCTCATAAAACATACCACATTGATGAGGTTTCTTGTTTCAAAGTTTCTTGAAATGTACATTTAAAAAATGCAGAGAAGACAGTGCATTCCAGAGCATTGACGAATCAATGGCCAAATTCAATATTTATTCTGGAAGAGAAGATACTGTAGGAAAAGTCAATACTAGCTTAGGGGAAAAGGTTTTATCGTCACTTATCTCTAAAATTCGGGATTCACGAATCAGTTTAGCATTTGATCACTTTTATACTAAGAGTTAGACTGGTGGACAACATTCCCTTTCCTGCTGGAGGAACTCGTATTTTTTCGCGACAATTTATGCCAGAGTTTGATGGGAAATTGAAGAAAAGTGATTCTCAATTCTTGTGTAATAATGTGGGCATATTAGCCGTAAGGTGGCAAGATAACAAGGAGGTTCTTGTAATCAGAAATTGTACGAATAGTGATGTAATAGGCACAACTGGAAAGCAAAAGGATGGTGAGAAAAAGGAGGTACCATGAGAAGCAATTGTGCTCTTTAATAAAATAATGGGTGCAGTAGACTTATAGGACCAAAAAGTCGGATGTTATGACTTGAATGACAGAAAATCGCAAAAATGGTGGAAAAAGGTTTTCTATAAATTGTTTATGACATCTGTTGTCAATGCGTCAATTCTATTCAACGAACAACGAAAAACAAAAAAACCACTATAAGTTGTTGTCTCTCTAGCACAGGGGTGAGGGCCATTTGGAAACTTATAACATCATTTGCGGGCCAGACAAATAATAATATTTTTTTTAGTTTTTATTGTTCAACTAAAAAAAAAATTATAAATTAACAAAGAAACAATAAACAAACATAAAATATATCCATTTGTAAACATAATTAACTCATCCTAATCCTAATGTGATGGCTGGAATTGCCTTTCTTTGCTGAGTCGTGTGATATTAGCTGATATTGTTGATGTGGCTACTCGCAACTGATTTTCCAGGTTTATGTCGGTCAATCTGGAACGCAGTCGATTCTCTGCGATCGTAGGTTTAGAAAGGAACTGCTCGCAACACTAAGTTGTTCCAAATACTGATGCATATTTCAATGCATGTCTCCCTAAAATGGGAAATTCCTCATTGGGTATGTAACGTTTATAGAACTCAAACAATGGGAGATTGTTGTATCTAGCTTACAGTTCAACATTAGTTTGCAGCTGAATGATTTCGTGTTGGAGGTTATCAGGCACATCAACTGTTTCCACATTGAACGGAGCAGCAAAGATGTTGAATTCAATTTGCTTACTTTTCACGTCCTTGAATCTTTCATTAAATGCCAAAATTAGTTTCGCCCATTCACCAGCATACTGAAGTGTCGTAGAAGGCTTTTGTCCTTCCAGCGTAGAGAAATGCACCGTGTTTGCATTATTCCTTTCGCGTTGCACTTTCCTATATATTGGCGGGGGGCCTACAGCTTCTGCCGCATCCCGCATTTCGATCGCCACATGTTTTTATCTCTCCAGACATCTTCATTGATTGCCCGGTCCCTCATCGTTGCCATAACTCCATCTAACCATGTCGTAGCTGGTCTTCCTCGTTTCCTCTTAATCGGTGGAGAGTATTCAAATGCCTTTCTTGGCCACCTGTATTCTTCCATACGCTTCATATGTTCATACCATATAAGCTGCCTTGTTTCTATTCTTTCAGTTGTTTTGTGTATTCTATTTGTAAGTCGTCTAATTTCTACATTTGGTATGTGTTCTAACCTAGATATTCGGCATGCTCTTCTGGGAAAATCCATTTCTACGGCGTCTATCTTCTTCCTTGCTGATTCCGTCAACTGCCAACATTCTGACCCGTATGTTAATATTGGCTCTACGATTGCTCTGTAGAGTGTCAGTTTTGTTTTTAAGGGGATTCGATTGGACCAAAGTAAAGGATTCAAAACCCGTACGCCTTTTTTACCTTGTTGTGCCCTGCGTCGTATATCTTGGACAGATGAGCCTTTGTTTGATATAATACTACCTAGATATTTGTATTCTTCGCATTTTCTTATCTGTCTTAACTGCAGATCTGTATTTTCATCTTCTTCACCTACTCTTAAGTACTCTGTTTTGGTTACGTTCATTTTCATTCCCGCCAATTCATATTCATCTTTAAGTTTTCTTAACATGTAGTCTACCATCTTCTTCACAGTTCGCAATTATCACCTGATCGTCTGCAAAGAATAATGTTGACAGGTAGTTGTCGTCAACCTTCAGGCCCATGCCTGAACATTTTTTTCTCCATTTTAGTAGCACTTCTTGAATATAAATTTTAAAAAGAGTAGGGGAAAGGCAGCATCCTTGTTTAAGGCCCTTTGTTATTCGAGATGATTCTGAGAAAATATTTTGAGTCTTCACTATACTCTGTGAATTTTTGTAGATATTGCGTAGGGCTCTGATAAATCCTCTCTTTATGTCCGCCTTCGTCAATATATTAAATAGCAATTTTAAAGGTACCGTATCGTAGGCTTTTTCAAGATCAATGAAGACAAGATGAGTAGGAAGGTTTCGAGCTACACGCTTTTCTATTATTTGCTGGAGAGTATAAATATTGTCCATACAGTACCTTCCTGCCCGGAAGGCACTCTGCTCTTCTATAGCCTGGTACTCCAGTTCTATTCTTTTCTTTATTATCCGACCATACAACCTTCCTACCGAGCTTATAACACTTATCTCTCTGTAGTTCCCACATACTTTTCTGTCTCCTTTCTTGTATATGGAACTGATGTATGCTAAATTCCAATCTTTTGGGATCTCCTGTCCTTCAATTAAACATTTATTAAAAATATCTACAAGTTTTTCTATTAGTATGTCGGGACCATTTTTAATAAGCTCAATAGGAATGTCTCCAGGTCCAGCAGCCTTACCATTTTTAATTTCTTTAAGTTCCTTCTTTACTTCGTTCTTATTTATTGCCTGTATTTCAATCTCGTTATTGATAATAACTTCGTCAATCTCTCCTAAAAAAAAATTACTGCTTTCTGTCAGTAGCGTCCTATAATGTTCTTCCCATTTTTTGTTTTGGATCAGGTTTATATTCCCTTTTCTTTTCTTTCTTTTCGTATATTTTTAATAAACTTCCATGCTTGTGCTACTCTACTGCCTCCCAGATACCTCTCTACGTCTTCACATTTTCTTTCCCAGAGTTAATTTTTCTTTTTTGACACTATTCTCTTTGTTTCTCTGTTTAGTTTGACATTCGCTTTTCGGTCTTCTTGATCTTTTGTTCTTAACCAAGTTATATAGGCCCTTTTCTTTTCATTTATAATGTCTCTTATGTCTTTCGTCCACCATTCAGGCTATTTGCTATGATCACAGTATCCTAAAGCTTCCTTTGCTGCTTGGTGAATACATGCATTGATTATCTGGTACTGTTCTACTGATATTTCTCTGTTTCGCAGCTAGTCTCAATTTGTAGAGAAATTGTGTAGACTCGTCCTTTAAGCTGTCAATATTATATTTGGTCACTTTAGGTCTGCATTCAATGTCGTTCTCAAACTTGTTTTGATTAGTGTTTCTTCTATACATTATGGTGCTTTTTGCTACAACCATGTTGTAGTCTGAACCACATTCTGCGCTACGGTAGACCCTTACGTCATTTGTTTTTAGTTTTGTATTTTGTGGCTGGATCAGATAGTCAATTATTGATTGCAGCTTTTTCTTTGGTTGTATCCATGTAAATTTATGAATTTCTTTATGCTGGAAGAATCCATTCATAATCTTAAGATCTAAACTTTGGCATAGGTCCAGGAGTATTTCTCCATTGCTATTCACCCGTTCTTCTCCATATCTCCCCACCACAGTATTGTTTTCTTTTCTTTCGACTCTGGCGTTAAAGTCTCCTAATATACAAATTTCCTTAGCGTGACCAGTTTTTATCAGAACATCTTTTAATTTATCATAAAAAGCATCTTTCGTACTGGCATTAGCATCGTCACTTGGGACATATATTCCTATAATAGCTATTGTTTCGCATTTTTCCATTTATATATATATATATATATATGCATATACATATACGCAGTATGCGTCTAACGGTTGACCCGCACGGACGCATATATCTCTTGAGAATGGCGAATGTTAGTTCGCCGAAACGTCGAGAATCCGGTTCTTTTCTGAGCCAACCCTCAGCATCAACGCGGAATCCCCGAGAAAACAATACAACACAGGTATCTATCCGCGAAAACCTCAAATACAACATATATATATATATATATATATATATATATATATATATATATATATATATATATATATATATATCCATTGTTATAATCTGTTAATCTACTTCTTCCCAGCTTTTAATGTTCTTCCTGAATTTCTTGTGAATAGCAATAGATATTCCTCTTTTTGCTCTTTCGCTTTTATCCACCCCACTATATAAATGAATGTAATCCTCTATTTCTTCACTCCCTTTTCCCATTTTTTTTTTGTTTCAGTGAGGATGCGTATATCTATTTTGTGTTATTTTAGTTCTCGCAAGACCTCAGTTTGCTTGGTTCTTATACCTTGAATATTCCATGTGGCCAGTGTCATAGTCCTTTTTCGAACAGCACTACTGGGCTACTCAATCCACTCAATGGACTGCAGGCGGAGTAGTTGCACTTTCCACAGCTTTAATTTAGCTTCAAATGATTTTACGTTTGAAAGCAGGGAGGTGAGAAGCTGGTTGGGACCCTGCAGCTTGACGTTTAGCTCTAACATGTACTTAGTAATGTCCACCATGAACGCTAGATCACACAGCCACTTACTATTGCTGAGTTCCCTGAGAGATTTTCCCTTCATCTCCATGAACTGCTTGACTTCATCACGCAGATCGTAGAACCTTATGAGCAAGTTCCAGCGACTCAGCCACCGTACTTCACAGTGATAAACAAGATCACCGTACACAGAGTCACGGTCATTCAGAAATTCCTTAAATTGACGGCTTTAAGTCCTCTGCTTTTGATAAAATTAATACATGACACTACTGTTGACATCACATTGTCGAGCCACAACGACTGTGCACATAGACTTTCTTGATGTATGATATATGCAGTGGCATATAATTAAATCATTTGGGTCAAGACTGAGACGATTCATTTCTATCTTTGCAAATGCAATTAACCCTTTTTGCGATCCCACCATGGCTGGAGCGCCATCTGTTGTAAGGCTACTTAACTTTCCAAAGGTTAGCTCAAGTTTCTTCATTGATATAACAAGTCTCTCATACAAGCCGTCACCTGTTGTAGTGCCATACATGGC
This sequence comes from Phosphuga atrata, assembly GCA_944588485.1. NCBI lineage: Eukaryota > Metazoa > Arthropoda > Insecta > Coleoptera > Silphidae > Phosphuga > Phosphuga atrata. The sequence goes on from OX155898.1 coordinate 47,166,164, forward strand.
TTCCAGTGATAGCAGTTCTTCTCGCGTGTCAAACTCTGCATTTATTCCACGAACGAAAAAGGAGAGTTTAGCAGTATTTGTTATGTCCGTTGTCTCGTAATCCGATCTGAGATAGTTCTCCGAGCCAAACTAACATTCTGAAACAATTTTACTTTGTCTCGTATTATGAACTCCGCAGCAGCCACCATGCACTCTTTTACAAACTCTCCCTCTACATGAGGCTTCAGTTTCTTTGCGATTAGCTCGCTCACTACATAACTTGCCTGAATAACGTTGTCGTTGGCACTACAAAGCTTAGTGTAAACGGCATGTTGTGATTTCAAACTCTGCTGAAGACTTTTGATTTTATCCAGGAGCATTTGGCCTCCCAATTCATTTAATTTTGCATGTTTTGTGCTGCAATGACGCTCCAAATTAGCCTTTTAGCACTAACTAAGCACACAGGCTTGCCTTTTACCTCAAACAAAAAAATAATCATGTGTTTTTAAAAAAAATTTAAAAAGCATATACTTGCATTCATACTAAACCGATGGGGACACATACATCATAATAAAAATTACCAATGGGACTATATGCCAAGCATCCCCGAGACAAAAAAAATAAGTTGGGCTATAAAAGATGTTTTTTAGACATAATAAAGCCAAAAATCATAAAAGAGATCTGATAAACAAAATGAATAAAATTGGTAGCGAAAGGGTTAAGAGCAAAAAAAAACTTTAATTAGTATTCTTTCCTCATTCCCATATTTCCAACTACTTGAAAAGATTTCCTATAAACTGTTTTCCAAAATAGATTACATGGGAAGAAGAAAGAATAAAAAGGTTTACTTCTTTGTGAAACTTCTTTATTGGTTTATTCCGTTGATATAGATAGATTAAAAACAATGGCGGTCTTGTTTGGGCCGCACACGGTCGTTTTGAGCCATACATTCAAGGATTTCCCTATAAACATAAAGTATTATAAGCTTTTTTATATCAACTTCTAAGTGGACTCGTAACTTTTTTCAAGCGGCGAATTTATTAAGTACTGTGAATTTTCGTTGCGCAATATCGCTTGTAATAATGGAGTATTTTTACTTTTCAATATACACACAACCGGCCATTGTGGCTGCCGCTTTTATTACTTTGAGCCGCCAACTTTACAGCGCACAATTAATTTACCCATTGTCCTAAGCCCTTACGTATTGTTGTTATTGTTCCGATTCAGATTCCACTTGGTTTAAACCATTTGAAAACGTAAAAAATAAAATCGGCGATTCGATATTTTTTGTTGTTAATATTTTAGCTTAACATCGCAAAGCGAAAAATTTACCCCCCAAAGGAAAGTTCTGATTTATTAAAACGTATTTCCATCTTTATTACAAGTGTGAATTCTCTGGAAAGCAACATTTTTACACGAAAATAAACCTCTGCGTCATTATTATGATTGCTTTAGGTCGGAGGACATTAAACTAGATTTTTTTTGTTCGAATATTCATTTTTAAGTGCTTCTTAAAGTTTTAAATCGCTGTGGGGTTTCTCGATTCATTACGTCGAAGCACTTCGGAACTTTTTCGATGATTAAGAAGAGCGTCCGTGAAAATGAAAATTCCCCAAAAAACTGAGCAATTAATCACCGTTGTTCTATATAGAAGTGATAATGACATTTAAGTATTCCATTTCCTACTGATAATTTATAAGGAAAAAGAAAGAAAAATAACTCGATTGTGAGATACTTTTATATTTTGCTGAGTGCTGTCCAACCCTAATTACTTTCTTGTCACGAACTTGCATTATTAAATTGCACCATTCCGTGACGCGTCAGTTTCTATTATAAAAATATCGTTATAACGAAGAAACACCTAAAATTTAAACGTATGTAGAACATATACGACCTAATAAAAATTTATGAAGGCTCCGTCGTATAAAGACGTAATCTAAAAATTAAAATTAATAGAAATTTCTACTTTTACATTTTTAACACAGTTTAAAAGCTAACATTTAATAAAATTGATCCTTTTCAAGTCTTCACTCGTCCTTTCCATAGTTGCTTTTAAAACGTTTTCAAAAGATTTTTAGTCGCTTGATACATTTGCTGTTTTTTTTTTTGTAGGCATTACTTATTAAGACTCCGGTAAAACGGAGTTTCGGTTTTTTTTGTTCCATCAGATCTCTCACAGTCCTTTACCACTTCCGCATTGTTCATTATTTCCTTAGATGGTTTCATTTCGCTCTTTTTTTTCTACGAAGTTGTAGCTTGTTTATAAAGGCAGGAAAAAAGAAAATTCCTTCTCGCATTACGACAGATTGCAAGTCGTTTATATGCAATTCTCAAATAAAATACTTTCTATATCTTAATACAAACATTATATGTTTTCTGGCAAATTTTGACATGCTCGATCCAACGGGAAGCCTCTAACGGTATCTGGACTACGTTCACTAATTCGGCTGTAATTGCAGAATTAGTGCAACTTCCAAAACTAGAAGATTAGTTATAGATTGAGAACTAGGCTATGTAGAAAAACGCAATTACAGGCAATTTTTAGTTGTCTTTTGTGTTTTTAAGACAACGAAAAGTAATCTGGACTAAGTTGACTAGTTCGTATGTAATTCAAGAATTAATATATCCAGTCTAGAAACTTTATTCTTGACTAAGCTTAATTCAAAGTTCGAGATTTGTTAGACTAGTCCAGTTGGTGTTACTTAATAGCTGCATTAGATAGTTTTCAAACAGGGAAAATTAATCTGGACTAAGCCTACTAGTCCGTCTGTAATTTCACAGCACGGCAAATGTAACAACGCCTAAAACTGCAACATTAGTCTTAGAGTTAGAGCTAAGAACTAGACCAGGTGGAAATTTCCAATTAGAAGTACTTTGTAGTTGTGTAATTAACACATTGAACTACTGAACACAGTTGTTATTGAACTACTGTTATGGAATAATTAGTATATCCAGTTGCGAAACTTTAATCTGAAATAAGTATAATCCAAAGTTTGAGTTTAATTAGTCATATCTTGAGAAATGGGCTAAATAGGCGGAATTTAGTCTGGACTACGTTGACTAGTTAGTCTGTAATTTGAAAATGTATGCAAATACTGCCAAAACTACAAGATTAGAATCGTTTGCGAACTTGACTATAGTCCATTTCTTTCAAGAATACAATATAGGGAAGATAGGGTTTATTTGACCTTGTTCTCTGATTGGCTTAAATCGAAGAGAAGTTCACACCGACGATATTTACTTCTCCACCTCAACCTCTTTTCTCTCTTTCTTTTCACATACATTTGCAGCTGTTTTTTTTTCAGCTGTTAGTTGTCAATGGCTGTAGTGTCAATTCACAATTGTCATCTGATCTGTTTGTATCATTTAGTTTTTTTAGATATTCAATGAAACCATTAATAAATTAACAACTTTATATTCAAGTAACTATATTTGAATTTAGCGCCAAATTTTGTAACTAGATTGAACATTTTTCAAACTATAAATCAGGTTTCTAGTTACTGCATTCTTAAATAAATAGACTATAGGTCGAAAATCTTTACGCCTTACCATTCATAAATATAAGATCAATCTGTAAATAGAAGAAATAAAATTTTGAAAAAGCAATAATTCATACTGACCCATAGGGACACATACATCACAATTTGATATTCAATAATTAGAATATCCAGTTGCGAAACTTTAATCTTAAGTAAGTCTAATTCAATGTTTGAGTTTAATTAGTCATATCTTGAGAAATAGGCTAAATAGGCGGAACTTAGTCTGTACTATGTTGACTAGTTAGTCTGTAATTTGAAAATTAGTGCGACTACTTCCAAAACTACAAGATTAGAGGCAAATTAGAGGCAATTTGTATGTGTGCTTTCTATTTTTAAGACAGCGAAAAGTAATCTGGACTAAGTCGACTTGTTCGTTTGTAATTGAAGAATTAGTATATCCAGTCCAGACACTTTAATCTTGACTAGCCCTTATCCAATATTTGAGATAAATTAGTCACAGCTTGAGAACTACGCTAGCTAGAATAGTCCAGCTGATGTTACTTTGTAGCTGCATTAGTTAGCTTTAAAACGGGCAAAACTTATCTGGACAGAGTTAGTGTAACTACTTCCATAACTGTAAGACTAATCATAGCTTGAGAACTAGACTAGGAAGAAAATTGCAATTAGAAGTAGCTTGTAGCTAGTGTTATTAAGTTTAAAGACAACGAAACCTAATCTGGACTAAGTCGACTAGTTCGTCTATTATTAAATAATTAGTATATCCAGTCCCGAAATTTGATCTTGAATAATAAGTCTAATCCAAAGTTTGCGTTTATTTAATCATAGCTTAAGAACTGGGCTAGTTAGAATAGTCCAGCTGGTATAAGTTTGTAACTGTAGTACCTAGTTTTAAGACGGCGGAACATAGTCTAGACTACATTGACTACTTTGTCTGTAACTACATTGACTACTTTGTCAGAATTAGTGAAAGCTCTAGTTTGCTCATAGCTTGAGAACTAGATTAGGTAGAAAAGCGCAATTATGAACATTTGTAGTTACTTTTCTAGTTTTATGGCAAATAAAAGTAATCTGTACAAAGTCAAAGTTAATTTGTAATTGTAGAAATAGTATATCCAGTCCAGAAACTTTAATCTTGACTAAGCCAATCCAAAATTTTAGAATAATTAGTCATAGCTTGGGAATTAGACTAGTTCAGATAGTGTTATTTTGTAGCTGCACTAGTTAGTTTTAAGAGAGGGAAAATAAATCTGGACTAAGTTGACTAGTTCGTCTATAATCGTAGAGTTAGTGTAACTACTTCCAAAAAAATTACTTAAGTGATCTGTTAGAAAAGTATCCGACCTTTAGCCGGTAAAAAAACTGGCATACCTGGAGCGTTAGAAACCTAATCACCCCCAAAGTAGTCTCCTTGAGATTCGACACACTTCTCCCGGCGGTGCCGCCATTGTTGGAAGCATTCCGAAAAAGCCTCTTTCGGATTCGACTTTAGCTCGGCTGTCTTTGCAGTCACAATGTCCTCTCTTGTTTGAAATCGCGTTCCTTTCAATGGCCTCTTGACTTTGGGGAATAGCCAGAAGTCGCAGGGGGCCATATCAGGAGAATTAGGAGCCTGTCGAACCAGACGAGTCTGGGTTTTCGCCAAAAAATTGTGATCCAAGTGCGAAGAATGTGCTGGAGCATTGACGTGGTGGAGTCACCAATTTCCTGATGACCACAACTCCAGTCGCTTGCGCCGCACAGCATCACGTAGGCGACGTAGGCCATCCCTATAGTACTCTTTGGTGATTTTGACTTGCACTGAAAAACTGACGAGAGCACTACACACGACGTCACTCGAACACTGCTCGACAGCAACTGATGCTATCTACAGGCGGGAAAAAATTCACGCATGCGCACGAAGGTTCCAGGTCGGCTCATGTAAGCGCACTTGATTCAAATTCATCAGGTTTTCAAAATAAAAAATAAGGTCGGATACTTTTTTAACAGACCACGTATAGCTTGAGAACTACACTAGGGAGAAAATCGCAATTAGATGTAATATGTAGTAGCGTTACCTAGTTGTGAGACAACGAAAACTAATATGAACTAAGTCGATTAGTTCGTTTGTAACTGAATAATTAGTATATCCAGGCCCGAAACTTTAATCTTGAATAAGTCTAATCCAAAGACAAAGTTTGAGTACTAGACTAGTTCCTAGACTAAAAGCCAGCTGGTGTTTGTCGCTGTATTAATCCGTTTTAAGACGGACTTAGTCTGGCCTACTTTAATGAATGAAACTTTTTCGAAAACTGCTAGATTAGTCATGGCTTGAGAACTACACTAGGTAGAAAAGAGTAATTAGGGCCATCTTTGGTCGGTTTTCTAGTTTTAAGACAAACAACGTAAGCTGGACTTAGTCGACTAGTTCGTTTATAATTGGACAATAATTTTCTTGATAAATTCCATACCAAAGTTAAAAAGTTAAAACAGGTAGTCATAGCTTGAGAATTAGACTAGCTAGAATTGCCCAGCTGGTGACAGTTTTTAGCTGCAATAGTTAGTTTTAGGACGCCTAAATTTAATCTAGACTAAGTCGACATGTCGTCTGTAATCGCAGAGTTAGTGTAATAATCTATAAAACTGCAAGATTACTCATACCTTGATAACTAGACTAAGTAGAAAATCGCAATTATATGTAATTTGTATTTGTGTTATAGTTTTAAAACAACGAAAACTAATATGAACTAAGCCGACAATTTCGTCCTACCCGAAATTTTAATCTTGAATAAGTCTAATACAAGATTCGAGTTTAATTAGTCATAGCTTGAAAACTAGGCTAGCTAGAATAGTGCAGCTGATGTTAGTTTTCAGCAGTATTACCTCGTTTTAAGATGGCGAGAGTAGTTTGGACTACGTTGAATAGTTCGTCTCTAATTGCAAAATTAGTACAACTACTTCCAAAACCGCAGGATTAGTAATATCTTGAAAATCAGACTAGGTAAAGAAACCCAATTATAAGCAAATTTTAGTTGCGTTTTCTAGTTTTAAGACAACGAAAGGTAATCTGGATTAAGTCGACTAGTGCGTTTGATAAGGATGTCCTGTGTTATGGTGCCCTTAAAAACCACTAAATCTTGTGGACCTCACTCCCTTCTTACCAACATCTTTAAAGAATTCAGACATTTGCTAGCTGATCTAATAACTAATAAAGTGAACGCTTCCCTTGTTGCTAAACTAGAAATTCCAGAAATCCTGAAGATATCCACTATTATTACTATTCACAAAAGGAAGACAAAAAAAGATAGCAATTAACAACCAATAGCCCTAATATCAGTTTTAGCTAAGATCCTGGAATACTCTATGCCAATTAGACTTGTCCCATTTGTTGAAAAATTTCAACTTATTTCAAAGTATGGATTTTGCAAAGTAAAATCTACCACGACCGCACTAGCTAAATTTACAACACAATCATAACTGAGGCAGATAAGGGTAATTGTCCGATTGGGATATTCTGCGATCTATCGAAGGCATTCGACTGTGTGTCTCACAGTCTTTTTCTAGGCGAGGTCTTCAAATATGGGATAAGAGGCAAATCCGCCAGATGGCTTAAGTCTTTCCTCGAAAATCGTTCGCAACTTGTTCAAGTAAAATCGGGGAAGGTAGTCGCCCAATACCTTGTACAATTTGTCACTCAACGTAGGCCAAAAATTAATGTGTTCCTCAAGAAAGTCGCTCCTTTTCACTTTTCCTAATATATATTTCAGACCTGGCTAGATTCATAAATGATCATTGCACATTGTATGTAGACGACGCCAGCTTCGTCGTCTCTGAACATAGTGAGACTGACAGTAGTTGTAGCTTACTACGAAGAAGAAGAGATTCATTTCGAAATATTTTGTTTGGGCGAGTATTGCCCACTATTTCAAGCAGAGTTAGTTGCAATTAACCGGGCGTTAGCAAATATTCTATTGAAGCCAGCCGTAATGGACAAATGTTCGATTCTCACCGATAGCAGATTTGCTCAATATGCCTTTAAAAACATGGCCTCGCCAACCGAAACACAGTTCGAAACGTGGCAGCTAGTGGTCTCATAAAAAACTAAACTAAGCTTCCATTGGATAAGGGCACTCGTCGGCCTGACAGATAAAGAAGGTGAGGACAGTCTGGTGAGACAAGCCTCTGTTCAAAACTCCAAAGTCCCAGTACACCACAATAGTGCAGTAACTTTTAAAAAAGTGCCAAGCCATCCAATATAATACGGGATTAACGCCTACCTTAACAGGGAGTGGCAACAGCGATGGGATGCGCCAAGAACTGGTCATTTGACTAAAAACTTTATTTCGTCAATTGATAAGTGGATTAATTGACGAAAAAAATTGACATTCATTGTGCGCTCATACATCCACTTCATAACAAAGGTAATCGAACGGACGCAAATAATAACAGGGGGATTTCTCTACTTCCAATTGCTTATAAGATACTCTCTAAAGTTCTGTTGGGCAGAGAGGAAGAACAGGCTGATCACCTCATTGGAGAATACCAAGCTGGTATTGAAAAAGGAAAATCATGCGCCGAAAAGATATTCAGTCTAAAAAGCATTCTGCGAACAAGGAGGCAGACCTCCTTGTCGACTTGAAAAAGGCACACGACTCAATTGAGGGACAGTCATTATTTAGTACCATGAAAGGGTTGACACTGACGAATACCATCTCGAAAATCAAGTTCTACGGGAAAATTTCTGATACGTTTGAAATGAAGACAGGACTCAGACAGAGAGATTGATTATCCCAATGCTCTTCAACAACGTAATGGAAAAAATAATGAAAACCTGGGAAAATGCCCTGAATTTGGAAAGAATAAGAGGAATACGTCTTGGGAGGGAAAGGAAAAACCTAGAAATCAAATGTTTAGCTTTTGCCGATGACCCTGCTATATGAACCAATAACCGAGAAGACGCCCGAAAGATGCTAGAGTGTCTTCATGAAATCGCAGTAAAAACGAGACTTCAAATCTCCTATGAAAGGACAGTATATATGGAGTATAAGTAACAAAGTCGGAGGTACATGGAGGTAAATCATGGGAAGATAAAGAGAACAGAGAAGTTTAAATACCTGGGGGAATTGATCCAACCCAACACACTAGATAAGGAGGCGAATACAGGACCTGTAACTAGACCTGTCCAACAAGCTAACGCAGAACAAGTACAACAAACCGGCATTATCCTACAAGTCCAAAAGCAGACACTATAATCGATAGTACAACCTGAAGGATTGTACGCCTCGGTGTGTCTTATTTTAAATAAAAAGGGAGAGTATCAACTCGAAAAGAAAGAAAAGAGGATTCTGCGGAAAATATTTGGACCACAGAAAACTACTGCTGGGACTTGGAAGATGGAGAAAAACGATGAACTCTACAAATATACTGAGAAGATCACGGACGCAATGAGGAAGCGGAGGTTGAAGTTCTACGGACACCTACTAAGAATGGATGAATACAGACTGGCCAAAAGGAACTTCAACTACATCATGGTGTTAAAGGCCACATCTAAATTGGTAGATGAAGTGAAAACGGATGCGGCAGAAGTTGGAATAACACTACAAATGGCCTACAACAGAAGAGAGTTTAGAAGGAGAGTAGATAGTATAAAAGCATGTCAGAAGACACCAACAATGAGGAGACCCAAACGGATCATTTCCGATGAGGAGAGAAAGAAAAGAAGCGAACGCGTGAAGAGGTTCTGGGAGGAGAAAAGAAGAAAAACCTAAAAGTCTTAAGTTCTTTGCGGTCCATAGTTGGCCAAATAAAAACAAAAGTGGATTAATATGAAGATCTGTCTCTCGCACCTCGCGGTCTAACTGATTACTGGCTATGGTAATTTTCAGTCAAATCAGCATCGTTTTGGCAAGAGGGTATCGCTACTATGCCAGTGCAGTGAAGAAGACACAGCTCCACATGTACTTTTTATTGCCGTATTATCTCAGAATGACGGCAACATACTGCTCTGAGCATATTTCAAGCAAATGATATTCTTGTGCACGAAATGAGGACGACTTAAGGGAAGTCGAAAGAAACAAGACATGGTGACGGATTTTTTATAAACGTGCCAAAGATTGGATCACGTACATTGCTACATACTAATATATGTAAAATTAGATTATTGTATATATTTGTCTTTCTTGCCTTTTTTCTATTTTTGTTTTTATATATATATATATATATATATATATATATATATATATATATATATATATATATATATATATCAATTATCAATAAAAATTATCAATAAAATTATCAATATATATATATCAAATATCAATTTATATATATATATATATATATATATATCAATTATTTATGTATCAATTATCTGTTATAATTCAATAACTGAAACTAAGTTCACAGAATAAACCACTGTTTTATTGATCGGCGTCTAAGGAATTAAACGTGGCTTTTAAGGTAAAATTGAATCAAAATTACTACACTTATTAGGAAAAATATTATTCTTTATGAGTTCACTTTAAGACATTTCTGCATTTTTTTATATACCTACGTATTAATGTTGTATTGTATTAATTGTTATATTGTATTACTTAATTATCAAATGTGATGAAGAGGAATTGTTTGCAGATTCACAGCTAATTCAAGGATTCAAACACTTTATAAAAAGAAATGTTTGATGCACTATTTTTTATGTAAATTAAATATTGTTATTTATTTTCTTATTTCCACTTTGGCACATACAAAAAATGAAAATTTTTGAAACATCGTTTCGGACCCCTTACAAACCACTCGCATACTCCTTCCACACTTTGGGAAACACCGTTATAATTCAAATTACAAAAAAACTCAAACAATAAGAGCAAAGCTGCACTGATGAGAGATAGAGCTCGAAACGCGTCAGCAGATGGTTATTCTGGTTATGATGGTTATTACTTTGAGTTAAATAGAAAGATCTGAATTTAAAAACAATGTTATTTATCTAGTTTTTGTTTTAGTGCCATGAAAGTGGACTTCTAGTAAAAACAGACAAATATCTGTTGTGTTTCAACAATACATTTGTTTTTTAGTCTTAAAAAGATATAATATTATAGAGCCATTATAGTAAAGGTATAATATTATAGAGCTTTGGAAAGGCTGAATATATTTATATATTCAAGCTATGTTTAGCTTTACTGGGTTGATATTATTATGTATTAATTAGTATGTAATAAGTATTATGTACCAGCATAGCGTTGACGGAGTGCTGGCGATAAAGTGTCGAATAAACAAATAACCTACAATCTGGTTAGTTTTTCGGAAAATTTAAATATAATACATTTCTAACAAAAATAAAATAGTAAGTGACTATAAAACTCCCGAAATGTTTTTTTGAAAATTTGAGTAGTTAGTCCAAAATTCGAATTCTATTAATTTCTTCAGAAACCAAAATGTTGAAGACTTCGATATTTCGAGGGCAATTAGAGAATTTTAATGGAAATTTCAAAGTGGGATGGGATCCAAAAAAGGTTAGATCAAAAACTGAGATAATTTATTATTTCATAAAAATCTAATTTGGAACATAAGCTGGGATATTAAAAAACGTGATTATATTTTGTATTGATCTTTTATATATACATTTTACTTTGAAGCAATATTTTAAGAATTATAGGCGTTTGATAAAAAGGCGCTGTAAGGTATCAAAGAAACCGTTCCATCGGAAATTTTTAATTATTTCTCCGTTGAATCCTAGTTAATTAAGCGCGGTGGCAGTTTTTTCTCCCAAGATCATCTTCCCGCCAATTAAAATGACAATTATGTCAGCTGCAAAGAATGGCCGACATCGTAAGCCATTTCTCAGATTAGATATCGCAGCAGACCGTTCTTTATTAAATATATTGTAACTTTTTCCACCATGATAGCCTCTTTAATAGACAATTTTCTCCCAATGACTTCTAAGGTTAAAGAAACGACAGAATTCAGGAAACATATTTTGCAAGATTAAACTTCAAAGTTATACAAACATTTTCAAACGAGGAATATCGGTTTTTCTTACATTTAATTGATTTCATTTATCTTCCGCAAAACAAAAACATAAAACGATGATTTTCTTATCTCAATAACAGACGTGTGTTGTTTAAGAGAGAACTTACGAAATTAAACGTTGTTTTTTTAAATTTATTACAGAACTTTCTCGGCAGCTTTTTCTTCATTTTTCACACATTGTATAGTGTATATAATAAAGTTTCACGCAGTAAAGTAGTTACGATAAGGTAGATTTACTCGACACCGCCCTATGTACCTACAGAGAACCTATAAGGCAAATCTTAAACTGTATATTGAATACGTTTTCCTTCGACAAGATAATGTTTCACCCGACTGGACGCAATGAAAACTATTGCATTAGTTACATAAATCCTCCGGCTACATAGTAAACAGGCGATGGATTAAATCCCACACTATATCACAGCTAAGTAACTAAAGTTTCGAACAAGCATCCGACAATTCAAGTGCGAATAGGATTGCTACCTACTAACATAAACTGTTATTCATTAAAACTATCTATTGTTTCGGATTTCAAGCCGTTAATTGAATATGTTTATATAAATTTGGTATATATGCTTTGATATCTAAAAGAAAAAAAATATATACTGGTTTATTTTGTGTTGAAATCTGAATCGAGAATGCACTTGCTGATGTTGATAAATATGGATTTCACCCTAGAGCTTTGGCCTAGTTCATAGACAGCGGATGCATCGAAGCGCATTGATAAGAAAACAACGGATACCAAGCGAAAAAGACATAACTCATACGTTTTTAATGTGGAAATATAGACGAAATATCGGTGGAATTTTGTTTTCAAATTTTAACCAACTGCTACTAATTCTCATTCAACTTACTTTCAAAAAAATATTAGTGTTCTTTTGAAGCAGGTTTTTGTATTGGAATTCCAGCAAAATATCACGTATATAACAGTAGACGTGAAAATAAGAATGATCCGAATACAAACAAATCCGTAAAAAAGCAGTAAAAGCTTCTGTGTGAACGAAATAAATATAACATTTGCATCAGCGAAACTATCGAATTGTGGAATCAGCTCTGGAAACGTTCTCCACACATTTCGCATTCTCACAATACCAGTTTCTTTCATCTTCAATATTTCAGACTAACAAGCTAAAGATCAACAAACAACATCGGCATAAGCATAAGACGTTACGAAACATTTTTGTCTTATTAGTACTATGCGAATCCACAGCGTTGAGGAAAAATAAAAAAACTTTAGTAATACATACAGAAAGTTATAAATTGTGGTAATGTATAAAAGTGCGGGCAACTAATTAACAAAAACCATTTAAAAAGCTCTGAAGGTTCCAGGGAACATTATTTATTAACTTTAAACACTACGGAATCAATTTCCGTATAATTGGGAATGTAACATATGCGTCCAATTTCGATAGCCTGGTTTAATTAATATTTAATCACTTAATCTCACGTGCACATGCTTTCCTTATTTTTTCATGAGACCACAAACATTTATTTCGGTACCTAAAAAAGAATTTCCCGAAATAGGTTTTGGTTTTATGTAATTTCTGAGTGTCTTAATTAATGAAGATTTAATTTAAAAACGAGCATTAGATATGCAAAATGGTGGACGAACCGCGGGAAAAAAATGAATACGCCGAGACGCAGTGCGGATACCCTTTTTCCTCCGTTTTGCAGTCGCAATCTTTTCTTTGCAATTAAATTAGCGGAATCCACAGACATCAGCTTTAAAATCAGCACGCCACTAAACTTATCCAGATTGCTTTTTGAAAACCTTATCGTTCTCCCTGCGATATCAAGTTTGCTAATTTACATTACAAATGTTAAATTGAAGACGAAATATTTCCTTAATGACACTCATATTTTTAAATTAACAGAAAGTATTGGAATCCATTTTTAATGCAGGAAACTTATCTGCTAAAATAAGGATTATGTTATTCCCAGCTGGATATATTTCGTGAAAGATTCACGTGCTGGTTTTAATGCTGAGGGACTATAACTAGTATACGTGCGGTAATTATAAGCTCACCGACAATATTTACCCCACGCTGTTGTTAATTGTCCAATTAATAGACGGAATTCTTAATTTAACAGCACATCAGTACGTACCTTGGAAGCTGTAAGGGAGTAATATTTCCAGTAGTAAAATCGAAAGCATTTTCGTCATTTTCTCCTAATTACATCTTCCAGTGAACACTTTCGAAAACCTGGAACAAATAAAGGGGGAATATTAATATTTTCTCGGTGCCTTTTCATTTAGCAAGTTTTTATCGGAGGACGAACAAACAAAGTGTTTCAAGTTGTTCGAGTGGATCTTCATTAAAAGTTAACAGACAGAATAAAATTGACTCTCCATAGAAGTTTCAGTTTTATGTTTACATTTGCAAAGGCCGACTTTACTTAATTGCGACTTCACAGCTTTCTAATTCTAAATTATAAAAACGTAAAATACTTATTTACAATTATAATTATGTTACTATTTATACAGAAAGTCTAATGTTATTATTAATTTGTGAGTGTCAGATTAATGTATGAAGGAGTGGTAGAACTTCATTAATATATAGCACTAAATATACAGCAGTGACAAGAAAACATATAGCTAGTAGATTTCAGAAAGAACTGATGAACGTTTCGTGGGAAAAACATAAAATGAAAGTTGCATGGAAGTGGAATATTGGACAGAAAGAAAGAACCATTATTCTGATATGAAAGTAGGACAGCAGAACTTGTTTTAGCACAAAGGGTGGAAGGTAATTGCGGAAACTGTTTTTTTTTAATATTCACGGAAATAAAGACAAAATGAGATATTGGTTTAAAGAGTGGGAAACGTATTGTCAAGTGAGAAATCTTTTCAAATTGGTTACAGTGGCGCAACCAGGAACCGGCCCTTGAACTATATTATATATTTTTTTGCTGAAAGGATAAAAAATAATCAAACAAAGGGTAGATATTGAGAATCGAAGATGTGGGCTCATGCCGCTCATGTTGTTTCATGGTAATGTTGCCTTAACTTGAATCAAAATATAAACTTAATGACAGTAGTACCCAAACATTGAGTTTACTGGAATATATTAGATATTTGGATTTAGATATTCTTAGACCTATGCAGACTTATTGTCTGATAGTCTAGAATTTATTAAAAAATCAATTAATCAACGATTTTATAGGAGTTACATTGGAATTGGTTGGCCTGTTCATTATCCGAACTGCGTTCCTTCCCATTATAGTTTCATGTTTTTCCTTTTCCTTTCCTAGTTTTATCTTTGCTCCTTTCTTCTTCCTCTCTATCTCACTTATTTATCTATTTAATTCTTTTTTAACTATCAGTCCCCTTTTCTCTTTCCTGTTCTCTATGAGTTAATAAACACTAAACTAATTCATTACTAAACTGCTTTTAATAAAATAATTAGTTTATAAACAAGTAATATACCTTGATTTAATTAAAATATGAGAAGCAGATTTTGAGTAGATTTTATCCGCTTTCATACCAATATTACACAGCACATGCATAAATATATAATTAAAGTGCAAATGGAACGAACGCGATTTCAAAAACCGAGCAGATTCGATTTAATTGAATATCGGTGGCTAGATTTTATCTGGTATGTGCCATAACTAATTAAACTTGCTTCCAAATATACGTATAATTTAATTTAATAACGTATTTTGAACATATCAACCGTATAGTTTTGACTCTCTAGTCTAGTGTTGTTATTCATTTTCTACTCAAGCGTTTTTTCCTCTATACTGTCGGCTCGAAATCCGAATTTGACATAGTAGCAGCATTTGTGGTATATATTAAAGAAGTTAGGTTAGGTTATTTGTGGTATATATTAAAGAGGTCTAGGAAAATTATGAGATTATGAAACTAGAGAAGTAGTTCCATTTTACAGGCGGAACAGCTAGCGATTAACAGAGCACTAAAGTACATCCCACACAGCACAGGATATTTTAAGGATATCCTGATTATATCCCAAAGGGCCTAAAGATTTCCGGTATATCCTATGGATCATATATATCCTATGGACGACATCATATGGATATCCCGTTCGATATTTTAATATCATGATATCCCAGAGAGGTTGCGGGATATCTTATGGCATTTGTGTATATCCTAGGGATATCTTAAGTAGGACGTTTTAAATTCAATCAAAATTCCCGTATGGCATCTATATATATTGTTTTATGTTCTCGCGAGTTTGTTTCTTTAACAAAGAACCTTGAGTGGAGATTCGAGACACTATTAGATTATTTTAATTATGCATGCGCTCGAGCTTAGGAGTAGTGCCCAGACAACAAGGGAATATTGTTTTTTTTTTTTTTGAATACTAGAAATTTGCGATTAAAATTAGGTGGGGGACGTGCCCCCAAGTAGGGGACGTTAGGCGGGGGTGTTGGGGTTGCGATGTAGAGGTAGCACCTTTCATCGAAGATGGTCGCGCTTAACGGAATAGCCGGTGAGCGGTTGACGATGACTGGTCCTCACAGGGCACCCAATTCTCACTTATGGCTCTTCGTGTCACACCCCGAGCAACTGCATCGACCTGCAGGCTAGATGGCCAGATAGCCAGATATGGTGAAAATATGTTGCTGGGCAGCAGCAGTAACAGTACCATGTGGCAGTATCGAAGATGTATTCTACACATAGCGTCACAACGGAAGTGGGAGGCGCCACTGTATCAGTTTCAACGGCTTCCACACTGCGGTGCAGAAGAGAAACGGAAGTCCCACTACACTATCCTTCCATTTATTCAACATGGCTGAAACAAATATAAACATGGCCCTCAGTCCGGGGCACCCCTTAAGGGTGAGGGTGCGAAGAAGAAGCCCCCCGTCTATGAAAACTAATAAAATACTATCTACATAGATAGTATTCTATAGAATCTATAGAAAAGAAACCAGAATTGCAACGTGGAATATACGTAGCCTAGGTATGGCAGGAAAACTCGCAAATGTAGATGCAGAAATGTATAGACTAGGGATCAAGATCTTGGGGGCTAAGCGAGGTACGTTGGCCAGGCACTGGGAATCACAGGACTAAAAATAGCGTTCTCTACTACTCTTATCGCGACGACCTCAAACCAGCACGGCGTAGCTATACTAATCTCCTCTGAAATAGAAAAATCGTAAATTGATTTTATCCCACTCGGAGATCGAGTTATGCTTTTGAGGTTACTCAGTACTCATAGAGATATGAACATAATTCAAGCGTATGCTCCCACAGGGGACAAACCCGATGGGGTGGTTGAGGAGTTCTACTCCGCTTTAGAAGAAGCTGTGAAAACAAGGGGAGATAACAATTGTTCTTGGTGACTATAACGCCAAAATCGGGAATGGTGCTGATGGCTAGGTCTGCGGAGATCATGGTCTGGGAACACGCAACACTAGAGGTGATCTTCTAGTCCAATTTTGTACATAGCACCGCCTCTCTGCTGCCAACACTTTTTTCAAACAACATCCTAGACATCTATACGCGTGGAAATCCCTAGCCGCACGCTAGGGATTCCCACTATGCGACACATCGCATAGTGGGAAATCAAATAGATTTCGTTCTCATCAAGAGCCATTTAATGAAGTTTGTCAGCGGAGCAACAACATACCCTGGCGCCGACGTCAACAGCGGAAACAACCCCGTAGTAATAAGTCTACAGCTTCGCTACTTCACTAGAGTCCAACGCCCAAATAAACCTAAGCGAGTCGATGTCAGAAGACTTCTAGATCCCGAAACACGAGCCAGAGCAACCGAGAATCTCGAGGCGCGCCTACAAACAACTAACTATTGCAGTGACGACGGCGTAGAGCCTCGGTAGACTGTCATGAAGAACGCGCTTTTGGAAACCCCTTGAGGGGGACATTTTATATACACAAGCCTCTAAAAAGCAAAAGCGGATGACAGAAGAAATTCTCCAACTTATGAACGAGAGAAAGAAATACAAAGCCACAGACAATAACCGGTACAGGGAGCTGAACGGTGAGAAAGGCGGTGAGATCAGAATGCCGAAAAGCAAAGGAAGGATGACTAGCAGAAAAATGCAGTGAAATGGAGAGTAAAAGCACGACTCGTTTAATCTCCACGAAAAAATCAAGGAATTCACAAACACACAACGCAAGCAAATCCACGGTATTTTGAAAGACACTAACAACAAGATCTTAACGAGCGTTAAGGAAAAGCTTAAAAGATGGAAGGAGTACGTTGAGGCCCTCTTCAATGACACACGACCCCACCAACCACCTAGAAGCTATGATGATATCAACGAGCCCAGCCCTGTTACCACTACAGAGGAAATGAGACGTGCTATAAAACGACAAGTCCGGACCAGACAATATTCACGCGGAAACCTTAAAATTGATCGTCAATGCAGATGATAAAGGCCTAAAACTTCAAACATTGTTGTTCAACTCAATATATGAAGCTGGAAAAATACAAACAGACTGGCTGAGGTCGACGTTCATCGCTCTGCCAAAAAAACCGAACGCTTCACAATGAGACGACCACCGAATGATAAGCTTTATGTCTCACGTCCTCAAGGTATTTCTCCGCATCGTCCACACTCGCATATACGCGAGATGTAAGGGACAGCCTGGAGAAACACAATTTGGATTTAAGAATTTTGGATTATCTTCCCTATCAACGTTCTTACGCAGCGATGCAGAGACATGAATGTTGATATATACGGCTGCTTTATTGATTACCGAAAAGCTTTCGACTGTATCTCGCACCAGAAGCTCATTGAGATACTATAATACATCGGAGTCGATGCGGGTGAGCTGAATATCATCACGCAGCTATACTGGCATCAAACTGTAGAGATTAGGATAGAGGACATAACATCCGAAGAAACAGAAATCAGAAGAGGTGTTAGACAGGGATGTGTCCTGTCCCCTATCCTCTATAATATATACTCGGAGGCAATGTTACGGGAGGCACTGGAGAATGTGAAAGAGGGCGTTAAAAATTACGGCACCCTTATTGATAACATACGATA
Organism: Phosphuga atrata; assembly: GCA_944588485.1. Lineage (NCBI taxonomy): Eukaryota > Metazoa > Arthropoda > Insecta > Coleoptera > Silphidae > Phosphuga > Phosphuga atrata. The sequence goes on from OX155898.1 coordinate 47,184,630, forward strand.
GTTTATGTATTTCATATAAAATTTATGGTAAATATTTCTAAGTAGTACTACGATCGAGCGTAAACCAGTCACGCTTTATGCTCACACATCAGTCATGAAATTGGTTCGTGTTATGCTTTGTTTCGAATTTTTTATTTGTTTCTGTTCAAATTTTACTTTTTGCCAACTCGATGTGGGGTATAATTGTCACGACTTGCTTGTGTACTGCTTATTATATTTTATTTTAGTTTACTCTATATTATCTGACATATTTCACTTAGTAACAGTTGTCTATTGTACTTAGATACTGAAATAAAGGTATTTGATTTTATTTGATTCGCCGACGACACAGTCGTGGTCTCCGACAGCCTCCCAGAATATGACGGATCTTATCGTTAAACATAGCACACAGTATGGTCTACACATAAACGTTGTCAAGACCAAGGTGGTTGTGTTCTCCAAGGCACCAAGACGGACGACCCTCCAAATTAACAATCAGGTTGTAGAACAAGTGCCGTCCATTAAATATCTTGGAGCCCTCGTCAACGAGAACAGTGACCAAAAATGGAAATCAGATCAAGGAAAGAAAAGGCTAGAAGGACATTCATCTCCATCATGAACCTCTTTACCAGTAGAGACCTAAACGTGCAGCTCCGCATACGCATATTGCGCTGTTATATCTTCCCAGTGCTACTCTATGGCTCCGAGAGCTGGACATTCTGCCAATCAATGTAGAGCCGCATTGATGCCTTCGAGATGTACTTGAATCGCCGTATACTGCGTATATCCTGGGTAGACAGGATAACCAACGAGGAAGTGTTAAGGAGAATAGATAAAGGTAAACAACTGCTGAAAACCATAAAAAAACTAAAGCTCCAATAGATCGGACACGTTATGAGAGGGGAGCGGTACGAGTTCCTCCGACTCTTCATCGAAGGAAAGATCGAGGGCAAGCGATATGTGGGCAGACGGCAGAACTCATGGCTAAAGGATCTGCGTCGATGGTTCGGACGGATATCTATTGAGATTTTCAGAGGTGCGGTTTCATGCACCATTATAGGCAGTTGGATCGCCAATCCTCGTTAGGGAGACGACGTCCTAAGAAGAAGGGGGACGTACATCAAGACCGAGGTGATGAGGTAGAGTAAAGGAGAAATAGGGGCAATCTTTGAATGGGTTCTCGCGAGCATAGTATTTACTTTTCAAACGTGCAATACAAAGTATTTACGTTATAATTCTCCGTGTAATTTCGTACGAAATTTTGCGAAATTACACAAAACAGAAACAGACGTTTATTTTACGTCTGCGACGTTTCGTAGTTTAAGTGTAGTGTACTTAAGGCTAACTACCTAAGTTAGACTGAAGTAATAGTGTAAAATTGTAGTGTAAAAACTCTCATATTAATTGTCGGGGACAATTTAGTACCAGCGCTGGTAAGTTTTATTTTTTGTTATTATACGTGAGTTACTGTATGTATCATTTTTAGGTATTCGAAGCTAGAAATTGTCATTTATACATCACGATCTTGAACAGGTCTAAAGAAAGAAAAAAAACTATTCTAAAGATATATAAACATCAGTTTCACAGACGTGTACATGAAAATTATTCAAAGTATTATTTTGAAGAACCTGATGAATATTCAACATACTAACCCAAATTAACAAATACAACATACTAACACAACAAGGTGTGACACCTGTAAAAACTTCAGTGTCATCAAGTTTTAGAAGTGATGAGTCTGTTATATCTCCAGATATAGATAATAATTCAGAAGGTAATCATAGCCTCAACTTACTCATATCGGGTGATATTGTAGGTACGTTTAACCCTTTGTACTCGTGTTTATATTTGTAGAAGGGTGCCGTCAACTCCGAATTTTTTTTTTTAGTTTTGCAATATTCGGTTTTTAGTATACTTTAGGGTATATTTTAGGGTTTAGAACATAGGACACCTAAAGTATGTTATATTATAGATATTATACAAAAAAACCTTATCAGTGCGATAATAAATAAAACATCTAATGCAGGCAGATATTTAATTTTTGCTTTACTAAATAATTAAGTTATCAAAACAAAAATAACATAACAACATAAAAATTATACAAAATATCAAAATTTGCATTTGGGGGTGGAATATTTTACCGGCGCATTCACCACAGCACTTCCTCTATTATCTTGTCCAGAAACACATATTGCTAAACACTCAAATTACAAATTCAAACAAAATTTATATTTTGTATTCTTCTAAAGTGTGGTAACGTTCAAAGCAGTCACCAATATGAAGACCCGGCTTGCGATGGCATGTGTTGCAAATAGAGTACCAGAAACGTCCCAGGTACTCAGTGCGGTCACTCTTTTATCTTTCCACGCCAACATTAGTATATTTTCTGATCGACATGCAAATGTTTCATTGTCTCCAAACGTGGGTTTCTTTATGATATCGGGGATAAATTTTCTGTTGGACTGAATTGTGCCCGTCAAGTGGATATTCATTTTTAACAACACTTTTGCTAAAGGCAAGCTTGTATAATACCTGTCCGTATAAATATGGTATTCCCTACTGCCTCGATTGTTATCTAATAATTGCTAAGTCAATTGTAGAACAATTCTCGTGCTTACTGGAAGATCGGGTCGTATTAGATCTTTTCGATAGGTTAAGCTTCCATAATATGGCAAAATAGAATATATGTAGCCAGTATTTGCATCTGCGAGTACGTATATTCTTATTCCCCAATTTGTGGGCTTGTTAGGATTGTAAGTCAGAAAACTTATTTTTCCCTTGAAGCCGACCACAGATTCGTCCACTGATATTTCCCACGATGGAACATAATGTTCTTTAAATTTTACATAAAAAAAAATCAAATATTGCCTCACCTTCTGAGTGCGGCCTCACAAACCTTGATCATTTGGGTATGTCTCGTGAAGATGCAACATCCAAAATATTTGCATAAATCTTTCTCTTCGAAAAATACTCCCGAAAAGAGGAATTTTCGCAATGAAATTTTGCGACCAATAATCTTGGAAACTGCTCACAGTTATGGTGCCAATATTCAGGATAACGCCTAGGAAGGCTGTACATTCTTGTACAGTGACATCAACCCATGCATGCCACGTAGATCGCTTGGATAATCTTTTTTGGCCAATTTTATGTCTTACGTATTTATTGGTTTCCCGAACAATTGAGGAACTCAGCTCGGTTGTAAAGAAAAGTCTGAAGAAGTCTGCAGGCGTTGAACACTCATTTGGAATTTGGGACCCTTCAGCTTTTTCGCCCGCACTAAAATCTATCCTATGAGGTGCATTGTCCATAAGTGTCACATCTCCCCAGGGGCCATAAACGTCTCTTGTTTCCGGCAGAACTCCATGTTCGCCTTCACTGTCGCTGGAGCTGCTTGACGTAACTTGTAAAGGCACTAGCCTCTCCTTAATAATTATTATATCTTTGTCACTACTGTCAGAACCAACTTCTGCTTCTTCCACCTCATTATTTTCTGTATCACTATTGTCTTTGTCAAAAGAATCGATATAAAACTCGTCGTCAGTATTCACTAATTCATCTAGAACTTCACCTTGGCGTCGTTTCGGCCTTTTGAATTTTATAAAAAATTTTAAAACACAAACGTTGATCACACGGTGATTACCAGAAAACTGATGAGAATTGCAACCCAAAGAAGAGAATATAATATATAAACCATGAAGTGGAGATAATATAAATAATATAATCTGTGTTATACCAACTACATCAACTTATTGTTAACCCAACAATTATTTTGGTGTAAGAAGGCAGTGAGGCAGTTTGAAATCTGTTTTTTTTTGGGATCCGGGGATTGGAATATATAGCGGATATAATATATAGCGGATATAATATAGTGGATATAATAGCGATATTCCAGAGAAATCCCATAGACATCTCAGAATAAGTTCAGGGTATCTTTTTTACGATATCCATAGGATATCCTCAGGACGACTCTGTGTTATGTGGGATTAGATCGGAGCATAGATCAATTCTTCAATGTTCAATCCTTTCGGACAGCATAGCCGTTCTCAATGCCTTCAAATATATGACAAAACCAATCGAGCTTCTTTTGTAGACAAGGCAGTTGGCACAGGAAATCCGACAGAGCTAATCTTCGACTCAGTTGCTTAAGGCTAATACAGGTAGCAGGAACAGAGAATATCAGCGACGAAATAAACCAGAAAGTCGCGTAGAACAAAGTACCTGGTCAGGCAATAAAAAATGGGACTATCTGTTAAGATCTATAGAGAGTTGCAAGAGCGATGGTATAATAACAAAACTGGACAACTGGACCAAAAAAAAAAATCATGCAATTAAGAAATGTAAGAACACTGATATAAAACCCACATGTCACATGGTTCAACTGTTAAATGGCCATGGTAATTTTAACGCATATCTACTTAGATTCGGAAAGAGGCTCTGTACATGCGGAGAGGAGCAAGATACAGCCGCTCATGTACTCTTTAGGTGCCCGCTTACGGAGAACTAGCAAAAACAAACGGAAATCAGCATGAACCTAAGGTATGAGCTCTGCTATTTTTTCTTATCATATGAACATTTCCTACTATGATAGCAGAACGCATGCAAGAAGCACTGAACAGGTTAGGGAGATGGAGCAGGAGGGTAGATCTTCGAGAAAATCTCCTAAAATCTACTCTAGTACCATTCACAAAGATGAGGAAAATTGAGGCACTACGGCTGTCAATTTTCTACAATTAGCGTCTAAAGGTAAATGAAGAAAACAAGTATTTAGTTATAATCCCGGATGCCAAACTGACTTGGAATCAACAGCTTGAGAAAGCCACCAACAAGTGTTAAAATGGCATTACTGATGACTAAAAGAACACTTGGCACATCATGGGGACTCTAAAGCCGAGCATGGTATACTGGTTGTATACCAAGGTAGTTAGATCCATTCTAACATATGGTTCCACGGTATGGTGGACCAAACTGAAACAGAAAAAGACCAGAAAGGAATTATCTAATGTTCAAAGACTGCCATGCTTAGCAATTACGAGATCGTTAAGAACGCACCAACTTCAGCTCTGGAGGTTATGACAGGCCTGCCTCCCCTAGATATGTTCATAATGGGTGAGGCAAGAATGAGGCAAGAACTTGGAAGGCTCTGGGGAGGTCAGAGCACAAACGATAACGAATGTAATATCAGAGCCAAACTCAATATTGAGGTATACTTAATGCCGAAAAGGCTATCATTCTGGGATCTGGAGATATTGTGCAGACTATGCTATCAAGAGGATGAAGCTGCCTCTCACATAATCTCCCATTGCGAAGCAATTTCACGTAGGAGATACGAGCTGAGCATTACAGCAAATGAGATCCCCGTGAAGAACATGGTACATAAACTCCTAGACCTCAATTAAATATCTAGACGTAGTCATTGATAAGAATAATAATAATAAGCTGCTGAAAAAGTCGGAGATCCCTGTTTGCGCTGGAACGACTTAGGCCTAATGTAGCAGGATCACGAAACAGCAAGAGAAAACTGCTATGCTCGGTAGCCCACTCTGCAATGCCCTACGCGTCCCCCATATGGGTGACGTCTATGAGCGTAGATGTCAACAATTGCAAGCTTCGAGCGATCCAAAGAATGCTGGCAATCAGAACTAGCAGTATCTATAGAACTGTCTCCAGAGAAGTGGTCCTAGTCGTAGCTGGCATAGCACCAATAGAGCTGTTAGTACAGGAGAGATCAAACATATACACAGCCAGACGCAATGTAACCCAGAACAACAAAGATGTCGGAACTTTTCCAGGCGAGGCAAAACGGGTGAGAAGCCCGTGAAAGGGGGCAACGGACAAAGTTGCTTATAAAGGACGTGGAAGAAACGGTAGAGAGGTAGTACGGAGAGCTGTGGTATCGGCTGACTCATGTCCTCAGCGAACATGGCTGTTTCCGAGATTACCTCCACAAGATTTGTAGAGTTCCCAACAGCTTGTGTGAATATTGCGGGGAAGAGGACAGCGTGGCGCACATCTACGACTGTAACAGGATGGACGCAATGAGAAAGGATTTCCCAAACGATATAGAGCCACGGAACACAATAGTTCATGCTAATATCGTAAAGCAATTGGAACAGCATCAACAAGGCAATATACGACACATCAGTTGCAAAGAGAAGTAGACAGAAAGCTGAGAAACTGCACACAACCCAAACATCAAGCTATAGCCGGATGGCAGTAAGTTGCGACAACCCAACGGCGTCTTCTGAAATGAAGAGACGGAGACGAAGGTGAGGCGCAGGAGGAGGGAGGACTCACTTGAAGCATGTGTTAAACGATACCGAGTCAGGGGGAGGGTTTTTGGTGGTTATGCTGGCCACTAATAACTTGGACAGAGAGCCCCACACAACACTGAGATGCACGCACATCTCTGTGTTATGTGGTGTAAAAAAATAAGGCAGTATGTCGCTGGCTAAGTAGCGAGGTGAACCTCACCATAATTGATGAAAATAGTAAATAGTGGCACACATTTAATACAAACTGCGCAAGATTAAAAAGCCTCGATCATGACCTTTAGATCCAACATTAAATTATTGTTTACATTGTAAAACTATTAATGTTAATAGCTCCAAATCAGCATAATGTCTACCTGAACTGTGCTGGACACATAAGCCATCTTTATATGAATAAACAAATAAGATATCTAGTCTAGTATGTATAGTATCGTCTTACCAGCCTTCTATGTGTAGTCTCTTCTGTCTAGTGTTGAAACTCTCTAAAATACTACATGGCGAGAACAATGGATTGGACTTGATTGGGAGATTTACCCTTTGCCATTAGATATCCAATCAGTATCATCTTGAAAACATATATTTGCTGTGTAATTACCGCTGAAGCGTCCAGCGGTGGGTTATATAAAGTAATGTGTATAAACTTCCACGCATGGGATTTACATTTAATAGTATTAATCTAGAAAATAATAAAAACTTAGTTTATTTTATTGACGAAATAAAAGGCCAATGAGGTTACGTAACTCGTAAAATCTTTTTGAATCCGCCGAAACTAGCAAACACCGTTAGTAAAACACCATGATATAAAATAACCCTCTTAGAAAATGCCGCTTTTTATTTTTTCGCTTAACGTGAGGTAAATTCATTAAGCGTACGAATTTTAATGCAGTTTATATGAACGAACGCAACGTGCAACGGCTTTACAATGACATTACAATTGATAAACGAAATCATGAATTAATTACGATATAAAAAAAAAACATCACCAATGTGTAATTTTGTATTTAATTCAAATTGTATTATAAATGTTGTAATTTTGTTCTCTAGTAAAATCAGTTATAAACAAATTTAAACATTAATTAGTACAATATACAAAAGCTAATGTTTTCTAAAAGCATTTTTTCTATTTTGCGTTTGTAATGGACTCATAACAGCACTAATATGCGTGCGGTTATGGCTCGCCTAGTGCGATAGAATTTTCTCAATATGTTTAGGCCATTTTTTTATTTAGAATTGGCATAAAAGGGCGCAAAATAGAAAAAATACTATAGAAAACTCGTTTGTAAGGCGTTTTTCAGCACTTGTCCATTAGAAAACCCCGCGCTACGCTCGTTTTCCAAACTTGGATGAGTGGTGTAAAATCGCGCATACTGAATAAACCCCAGCGAAACAAAAATCGTCGTATCTTTTTAAACGGCTGCGCGAATTCCACGAAACGTCGAGTAGCTGGAGTTGCGACGTTGCCGGGTCGCATAGTAACAGTGATTTAGTACTAGCGTCGCAGGCGCAGCAGACGGTCGCTCGCAAATTGTGGCAGGTTGTCACAAACCCCACGTAGTTCGGCACGTCGTCTAAAAGGTAAGCAGTTTGACATGCAAAATATACCTATTTATACATAAATATTTATTTATTTTGTTTTTTTGATTACTTTAATCGTTTGTGTATTTGTTTGCAGGTCTCATAATGGCTCGACGTTTAGATCAACTTGAAATATTATCGGCACTTCTGGATGATAGTGATGGTGACACAGATGAGCTAAATTTACCCGGAAGTGAAGGTGATTCGGATCATTTGAGTACTCAATCTGAAAGTGACATCGAAGAGTGGACGTGCACATTTCTTCAGGAGTTGAGTCTTTTAGCTCGCAAGGCTTTGATATTGGTAGAGATGGCAAAACAAAATGGCAAAAAGAGCCTTTGAGAACTAATGTTCGTACAAGACAAGAAAATATAATTACACAGTTGCCGGGAGTGAAAAGTCAATATAAAGACAAGAAAACTAGTTTAGAATGCTTTGAAGTATTTATTTCCAATGAGATACTTGAATCGGTTTTGAAACATACGAATGTAAAGATATGTCTTTCGAGACCACAGCCACCAGACGATGAACCGCTAAATGTTCTCTATAAAGAAACAACTGCATATGAGATAAAAGCAGTTTTTGGGCTTTTGTTTTTAGCAGGATTGTATCGTTCTGGGAGACAAAAACTCAATGACCTCTGGGCTTCAGATGGTACTGGAATCGAAATATTTCGATGCACGATGTCTAAAAATCGATTCTCGTACTTACTAAATAATATGAGATTCGATGACGCTACGACTAGAAAAGACAGAATAAAGACTGATCGTTTAGCACCAATCCGAGACATATTTGAAACTTTTGTCCAGCTTTGCCAAAATGCGTATACACCATCCGAATACCTAACACTTGATGAAGAATTGGATACCTTTCGAGGGAGGTGCGGATTTCGGCAGTATATCCCATCGAAACCCGCAAAGTATGGAATTAAAATATATGCCTTAGCCGACGCTAAAACATTTTACACCGTACATTTAAAAATTTACTGCGGCAAACAGCTAGACAACAGTCCATTTGCGTTGAGCAATAAACCATTTGGCTTAGTCAATCGTATGGTAAACTGCGTTTCCGACTCGTCAAGAAATATTACTATGGACAATTTCTTTACCAGTCATGAAACTGCTGAAAACTTGTTGCAGAAACATAAATTAACGATAGTTGGTACTTTGAGAGCTAATAAAGCTTGCATTCCATTATGTTTCAAGCAATCTCGAGAGGAATATGCATCACGGTTTGGCTTTCAAAAAAATATCACTCTCGTTTCTTATGTTCCAAAGCCTCGAAAGTACGTTTATATGATGTCTTCCCTTCATCATGATAAAAAAATCGGTCATGAAACTGGAATCAAGCAGAAGCCATCTATGATTACATTCTACAATGAAACCAAAAGTGGAGTAGACGTGGTCGATAAACTTGCCAGAACAAACGACGTTTCTCGCAACAGCAAACGCTGGCCTGTCACTTTATTTTTCTCGATGCTCAATCATGCAGGAATCAACGCTATGATCCTAAGTATGTTCAATAATGGCATTGAAACGGGAAAATCTAACACTAGGAGGAAGTTTATTCGTGATCTGGGAATGGTTTTGATTGAAGACCACCTGAGAAACCGCAAAGATAATCCACGAATTCCAAGGGATTCTCGTAAGCGCATACATGTCTTACTTGGTGAACCAAGAGTGGAACCACCAAACAAGATGCCAAGACGTGTAACAAGATGTTCGGAATGCGATAGAAGAAAACATCGAAAGACCAAGTACGGTTGCGAGCGATGCGAAGTACCTATATGCTTAGATCACGCATATTTTTTTTGTAAAAATTGTGCAGATTTGAACCAACTGGGATCTCATGAAGACTAATTATGTTTAGTTATTTTTATTTTATTATTGTTTTATTGAAATAAAGGTTTTAAAAAATAAAAAGTTTTTGGTTAAGTTTTTTTTTTATAAGGCTAAACCAAATAAAATGGTCTCCTTTTAGTTATGAAAAAAGTACTATTTTTGTTACAATGCCTACAGATATTAAAAATGTTTATTTTACTTAACAAATTTATTTTATTTCTATCTCCTAATAGTCCAAAAACAATATAAATATGTATAAAATAAACTTTAAAAAGATATTCTCTATATATAGATATATGGATATATCTATGGATAGAATGATATATGGGGTATAGGAAACCCCACATAGTGCAGGACGCAACTTTTACCCACGTGGTTTACGGAAGGTTAATATACCATTGTTGAAATCTATTCTTAGCAGAGCATAGAATTAATTAATTACAAACTAAATATATAATGTATATAAATTATTATTACATGATATATAGCGATATTATTATAGCAGTCGGATAGTGTGTTATAATTTAAGTTGTCGCCGCATTCTCGAGTTCCAATTTCCTATAACGATTCAGTCGTGATAGATCGATGTTAAAACCAAACCCGAATTAGTTATGCACACACGGATTGTATATTTCCTGGGTTGAGTTTTATCTCATAGAACTTCTCATGAACCGTGAAGCATTTTCCGACAAATTGATTAAACACGTAACACTAAGAGAACGCTTAAACGAAAAGCTTATTTAAGAGATTGGATAAGGATTGTAATATAGTAATTCATGAATATATGGTTATGTAGATAAAAATAAATGCAGTCAATCAAAATAATAATGCTGAAATATTCATAAAAAAGAAAATACTAATAATAGGACACGACTTGAATATAAATTCCGCGAAATCTTCAGAATTTGGTTGTGAAGCAGAAATTATTTGTCGAACTCAACTCAACCTTGCAGGAAAAACGTAATATCTTGCAATATAGCCCAGTTACTGAACATCTCAAATATAATGGAAACATACTAAAAGTATAATATAAAAATATTATTACCTGCATGGCTCCTTGGAGTAAAAGCCATGTAATTGTATAATCAATTGTGAATATTACTACATATTTATATAAACATTCGCAAGAGGCAGAGCAAACACGAAACAACGTTTCGCAAACGACTGAAAATGTATAAATTCCGCCGCATATGTGGAACAAATTACGCTCAATCTCGTTTACATAAACTAGAAATGGAAATTCGAGTTTTATTATGATAAAACATGATGAAATGCGGTGCTCTAATTAAAACAATAACATCATACGTCCGTGTGAGTGCCGCTGACTGCTTTTTATTCCACAGAAAATAACAAAATTATTTATTTAAAAAAATGTGTATATGTTAACTAAAGTTTATTCTACTTAACAAGCAATTCGCATTTATAATATGAACATTATGTCTATCAAATCTTGTTTGTATTGTATTTCCTACTCAGTCTTGTTTGTACTGTTCTGTCCATCAAATATTGATGTTCAGTTTGTTTGTATTGTAAATTTTCGGCTATTATTTATACAATTAATAAATTGGTTTTTATCAAATGAATACACAGTAATAAATTTTAAATTGAATGAAACCTTATACTAAGTAGAGGAAATCGGGAACGCCATTTCACAAGTATTTAATAAGACATTACTTGGTTTATATTTACGGCAAAGATTTTTTATTACTTCTTGGTTTGGGGAAATAGAAAAAGAAAAATAATCTCGACTTTCAGAGAATTGAATATTTTAACGAGAAATAAGAAATTCAGGTTACAACTGTTTATAGGAAAAATCAATGATTTATTACTCACAGCCTCACAGTGTGTTTTGGGAAATAATTTAGTGAAAATTCAGTTAGCACAGATGGATTCTCACAAATCAAACGGAACATGAATATTGGTGACATGTCAGAATTGGACAAGATAAAATATTTTCAATTCCATGTACATTTTTCGTTCCCGTAAATCCACGATTTCCTGCAGCAGGAGCTTTTTTCGAAAAAAGGTTACGCCGATGACATAGTCATAATGGCTAGAGGGAAATTTGAGGGAACGCTCTGTGAAATTGTTCAGAGAGGCCTCAATGTAACTAGTAGATGGTGTCAAACAGTGGGACTGAAACTCAACCCGAAACAGAAAACATTGGGACATGAATTTAAAATCTTGTCTGTCTAGGAAAGATCTAGTATGTTTATTTCATTATTTAAATATAAAAAGTCTAAGCTTACCCGCCTAGTTTTGTCTATCTAGTCAATACGAATCAAATCATTTATTCATTATTACAGGTAAGAATACACTTAATGAAATATGTCAAAAGAAAAGAAAATTCATAGAAACAGTAGTAAAAATAAATGTGTTCATAATCAATAACGTTCGCATACATGAACTACGGATTGTGAAAAGTTCCCTGAGGACAAAAAGTTATCGAAGTTGTAAGGTTCTATATCGTTTACACATGTGAAGAGGTCTTTCTTTAACTTCTCGATATTGTCAATTTGTTTAATCTCCCTTGGTAGTCTGTTACAGATGCTCAAGATGCTGCAAGGAGGGCTCCTTTCAGTCATTGACAGATTATGTCTTGGAAATTGATAGAGTTCTGTATTATATCTAGTATTCTGCGCCTTAGGTTTTATAAAAGTATCAAACAAATGTTTATGTTTAAATAGAAAAATTGTGCTTTCATATATGAATATACCCGTAAAGGTTAGTATATTAGCTCTCGTAAAATGTCCCCTGCATGACGCACGAAAGGGTAAATTAAGTAAAATGCGTTAAAGACTTGTTTCTTTACTCCGAATACTTTATTTGTATGGATTACAATTCCCCATAAGATGATACCAAATCTAATGTGTGAGTGAAAGTTACCAAAATAGACCATTCTCAAGATATTCTCTTAATCTTGTCTTCTAGTCTGTCTAGTCAAATCAAATCAAATACTGAACTAATCTGAATTGATAAATTCACTATGTTTTAACCACACATATAATATGTAAAAATATTAAATAACAAAATATTCACAGTTAAATAATATTTTTACATATTATATGTGTGGTTAAAACAAAGTGAATTATTTTTCAATTTTTTTGTTATTTTCCCACAAGCATTTACACTATAGCACTTTGTTTTAAGAGAGATAGAATGAGTTGACCTTATGACGCGGCCAATCGCATCTTCAAACGCATAACCTCGACGCTAGAATAATCCGGAAGTTTGAGGTAGTTGACATACGTCATTACATTACAGACGCGGGGAAGTCTTCAGGGTTCATATTTGTATATAAAGACCTTCGGACAACAGTTACTGCTGGAGATAACGACTTGAAACCTCCAACAGGTAATCATTGGCTTCCAGTTAAAAACTGGACAAAAAGTCGTTGTTCTGCCCGACTATGCGAACCAAGAACTTCAAACAAGGATCTCAAAGCTCGCGAATCAATATAGGTATATCCATGATCTGGACTACAGAATTCCATTAAAGTTTTAACATCCCATCCAGTAATCGAGACTCGTGGACGTCTACAGAAAATGCTTCCAATTCTTCTGGTTGGAACATCTTTAAATATTGAATTGGGAAAACTGATTCCCTCACGTAGAAATTCCATCGGACTAGAGACGCCTTCGTATAAGAACCAATGATTGACTAGGTTGGTATATTGACTGGAGGTTGTGAATTGTTACGCTAGTCACATGACCGTTTTTGATTAGTTCCACATTATGGCCTGGTAAAACGAAATCTATGTTTAGGCCCACGATTGAACAACCAACAAGTTTTAATCAATATGTCAATTATTTTCAACTGTTGATAACTGTGGATCTGATAAAATAGCATCACGCTGCCTAACAATATCTTTCAAATTTTACGAATATCGGGTGATATGTGTGCCAAGTCTGCGAGTCATAAATTGTGTTCTTGTCCCAATAACCACCTGCAGAACATTAAAGAAAACGGAAAATACAATATTCTTGAATACATAACGGCTTTGGCTGTGCATTTACCCAAAAATCGAATTTTAGTTTTAGATATGGTAATATGGCCAACTTTTGCACTCCTTGGTAAAGGTGCAGGGACCCTCACGTGGAAGTCACCTTGTCGCGGTGTGAGGGCTTAGTTTCGCAACATACCGTTGGACGTCACGACTGGAAAAACTCCGGTCGGGGCGTTCGGCGGAGGGCGAACAACCAAGAACTTCCAAACCCTTTATCCCAAGGTGTCATGCGACCCGTGCCAAAGGGACTGGTTGATGGCCAAGGGCAACCGGCCATCGCTTACGGAGCCCCTCTGATACCTCGCGACCTCAGAGGGTATCCAGCCTTACCACTATCAAGCGGGGCTCTGATGTGATGGACCTTTAGTTCCCTTGCGACTCGTGGGATTTATATGAATTCCAAAAGTAAAAATAATCCATTTGTACGGGACCTAACCGACACAGAGAACAAGGAAGTCAGCCCGGATTCACGGGAAGACGACCTTGACCTCACACTCGTAGACATGAGCAGTCCAGCCATGTCTACAGAGGCAGAGGTAGATGTTCTTGTAGGGACAGAGGAGGACTTGCCGCCTCCTGTCACAAAACAAGAATGACCAGCAGGCGCATCAAAATAGCCCAAGTGAACATCCATCATGCCAAAGCAGCTTCAGCTGTGATGGCTAGGATGTTCACCAAGCAGCACCTAGGGCTAGCGCTGCTTCAAGAACCCTGGACCTACGGAGGTAAGATCAGAGGCCTTAGCAACAGGGAATGTAAGTTGGTATTGGACAGCCGTGAGGTCTCCCCTAGAACTTGCATTATGGTAAGAAATGGCATAAATTACTTATGTCTTTCAGAGATTTTAACGCGGGATTTAGTACCGATTCAGGCCCTCATCAAGATCGAGGGTCTCCACCGCGAAGTAGTGATCGCATCAGCATACTTCCCTGGCGATGGTAACAGCATACCACCCATTGAAGTACAAAAGCTGGTGGAACACTGTATTAGGAGAAGGCTGCCACTCATCCTGGGATGTGACGCGAACGCACACAATGAGATGTGGGGCAGCACGGACACTAATAAGAGGGGTGAGTACCTTTTAGAATACCTCATTAAAGAGAACTTAATTGTGTACAACGTTGGGAACACACCAACATTTGTCACTAAAGTCAGAAATGAGGTACTGGATATTACGGTAGGTAGCGCTAACGTAAGTAAACTCATTAAAAAGTGGAGGGTTTCAAGCGAGTGAGGAAAACACCCCCATTCGAAACCCCAGACAAACTGTGTGGCCTATGTTTAGTTCCCAACTAAAAGAAAACCTACAGCAGGTGACAGTGCGGGGTAGTATCAAACACTACACCGTGCTGGAGCAGGCTGTAGGAGAAATAAATGTAGCAATCACCACGGCATTTGAATCCAGCTGCCCGGTAAAAACCGTAAAGGAGCATAAGGACGAAAAATGGTGGAACAAAAATTTGTCTACATTAAGAGCAAAAGTACGTAGGCTTTTCAACAAAGCCAAGCAATACGGAAATTGGCTAGAATACTCTGAGGTGCTTACCACCTACAACAAAGAGATCAGAAGGGCAAAAAGGGAAAACTTTAGGACCTTCTGTAAAAACATGCCGGTGGCAGCTAGACAGCACAAAGCACTAAAGAAGGATAGAGTGGAAATGACAACCACTCTCAAGAAACCGGATAGGACCTTCACGGAGGATAAAGAGCAAAGAGCTCTCCTCCTACTAGAAACCCATTTTCCCGGATGTAGAGGATACAGGGAGACCGAGGGCTTGATGCAACCACGGAAACCAAGCCGGGCCGAATGGAAGACTGCCGTCGATCTGTACGGAAAACTGAATCAGATAGGCTATCGGCACTTTCCAGCCTTTTAAGGCCCCAGGTGTGGACGGACTAGTTCCTGCCTTCCTACAAAAGGGAGAGAGAGAACTAATGCCGTATCTTCTAAATATCTTTAGAAGTAGCTTAGCGCTCGGATATATACCGGAGCTATGGAGAAGGGCTAAGGTGGTATTTATACCGAAGAAAGACACGACTCAACCGAAGTCATTTAGACCCATTAGTCTAACATCTTTTATGTTAAAGACAATGGAGAAGATGATTGATAATTACCTTAGGACTATAGTGCTGGTAGGTACACCACTACACAGGAGTCAGCATGCTTACAGAGCAGGGAAATCCACAGAAACCGCCCTGTATCAGCTGACAAACGAAATAGAAGCAGCACCAGAGACAATGGAAGTAGCGATATGTGCCTTCTTGGATATAGAAGGAGCTTTTGACAACACCTCACGCGAGGCTGTCAGGGCGGCCTTGGAAAGAAGGAATATCGACAGCACTATCTCAAAGTGGATGGGAGAAATGCTGAGAACTAGAACGTCGGAGACACAAGTGGGAAAAGACACCATTAAGATCTCCACAACTCGAGGGTGCCCACAGGGAGGTGTTCTATCACCGCTAATGTGGAGCCTGCTAGTTGATGAACTACTGGTTAGGCTAAACGACCTTGACATCAAAATGTCAAGGTTACGCCGATGACATAGTCATAATGGCTAGAGGGAAATTTGAGGGAACGCTCTGTGAAATTGTTCAGAGAGGCCTCAATTTAACTAGTAGATGGTGTCAAACAGTGGGACTGAAACTCAACCCGAGCAAAACCACGGTGATACCATTTACTAGAAAGAGAAAACTAAACTGCCTACATCCCATACTCATAGATGGGAAGGCAGTGTAGAATACCAACAGGAGATAAGGTATCTGGGTATCACACTAGATAGCAAACTCCTACGGAATAGACACGCTGAGGCAGTGGTAGGTAAAGCCAAACGCGCCCTAATGGTGTGCAGAAATTTGGCAGGAAAAACGTGGGATTGTAACCCCACTATCCTGCGATGGATGTACACCATGATAGTGAGACCTGCAATCACTTATGGTGCAATGGCGTGGGGAAGTAGAATCAGGCTGGCCTCTATGGGGAAACAGCTTGAGAAGATTCAAAGACTGGCGTGTGTCTGCATCACGGGGGCAATGGGGTCGTGTCCGACAGCAGCATTGGAGCTGCTGCTGGATCTGTCTCCGCTGCACCTTGTGGTGGAGAGCGCCGCCAGATCGGCGATCGTAAGATTCAGCAAGGAAGGAATGGGCAGAGGTAAAATAATAGGGAGCAGAGACCGAAACAGCCTCGCTGCCAAGATCCCCTGGCTGGAAGTACCAAAAGACGAAATGGTATGCAAATACCACTTCGAGAAAAACTACACAGCAATGTGTAGTAGAAAAGCCGATTGGAGCGACGAATCCTCAGCATACCACATAGAGCAAAATGCCATCAAGTGGTATACAGATGGTTCGAAGACAAAGGAAGGCACTGGTGCAGGAGCGTTTGGACCTCGTACCAGATACTTCGAATCCCTGGGAACAGTCCCAAGTATCTGTATATCCCATAGTATACCCAAGTATATCCAAGCAGAGGTTCACGCAATCGAAATATGTGCACAGTTTAACCTCGACAGGAATTACCGCAAAAAACGAATTGCTATCCCGTCAGATAGCCAAGCAGCCATCAAGGCCATTAGCTCATACACCATCAGATCCAAACTGGTATGGGACTGTGTGGGGAAGCTGAACAAGCTTGGCAGGGATAATAAAGTAACGCTATACTGGGTACCAGGACACACTGGTATAGACGGAAACGAAGAAGCCTATCACCTAGCAAACAAGGGATCCAGTAGCCCCTTTATAGGTCCGGAACCCTTTTGCGGTATGAGCGTGAACACCATCCGCAAAAGTTTAGATGAAGAAATAAGAGGAAAATGGATGAAAACCTGGCAAGAACTTCCAGGGCTAAGGCAATCCAAAGTGATGCTGGGATCTTTTAACCAGAAGAGAACGGGAGCTTGCCTAAAACTAAGCAGGAACAAGCTCAGAATTCTGACAGGAGCCCTGACGGGACACTGCAGACTTAGGAAACATCTCAAGGCCATAGGCCTAGAGGAGGATGATGGATGCAGATTCTGTGGCTCAGCAGAGGAAACCCCCATACATCTGTTCAAAGATTGCGCAGCATTACTCCTCAAGAGACAGATGTACCTTGGGGCTCACTGCTTGAACACAGAGGAGCTGCAGGCCTTGAATCCCACCCAGATCCTGAGATTCCAAAAGTAATCAGGATTAGAGGAGGCGCTCTTAATAAGTAAGTACACCCACACTTGGAGGAGGAGGGTGGGGTACAATAGATCTATAAAGGTCGCAGTACAAGTCGTCACCACCATATCTACTATCTACAATCTACAAAGGTGCAGGGAAAAGGTCTACAACATTATATACATATTCTCCAGTTGTTTCTGAACCGTGCCATAATTCCAAATCGCTTCCTTGTAACACTTTTGAAACCAAAGCGTAAAACTCTAAAGTTTGGCCTAAACCAGTTCCAACTTCATTTTCATATTGCAGTTCCAACAGAGCCTTAGACGAAGCGAAATCTTGCATTACCAGCTTATATTGTATAAGGATATCTTCCCTAGAAATAGTACGCGAATAAGGAGTCGTTAATTCCGGCGACATATCCACAAACCTCTGTAAAGCTCTATCTCTATCAAATAACGTAGCGTAGAAGTGTATCTGGCGAGTTTCGAACGGGAATAAGAATTGACATCCATCGAAGCAATCAGTGGAAACAATTTGGCAAATTCCCAGTCATTATAACCAAGGGATCTTGTACCTGTCTTGAAGCCTTAGAAGCAATTTTACTATTCAAGAAATCCTGCGGAGGTAAAATTGGTTTATATTTTATGGTGGGTTATAAAATTGTCCAGTACATATTTAAAGCATTAAATATGCGCAGGAGACTCAAGACTTCTAAAGAAGCATCGTGAAGTGTAACTGTTTCTGGTAGTGTTTTTACTAGAAATGGTGCTAATGCTGATTATTAAGTGGGTGTTAATTCCTTATTCCAAAGATCATCTCCCTCATTCGGGAAACATTTTTGCTGTCCGATGTTTTACCCTTTCTGCTGGAATGCGATGCGATGACCGAATGCTCCACTACCTGAGCTACTACTGTTCAAACTCCTCCCCGAAATATCCAAAATATTAAATAAATCCCGTAAATATTATATTGAAATAAAGAGAGACGAGGAGAGACGACATTCTACAAGGGAGCATGGCAAATGTGGAGTTTAAGGATCTTATTTGCCAGTTTTAGAAAGTAAATTGCCGCATTTCTGTTATAGTATTTCCTTCATACCCACTCCCCGAAACTAAATTCTGGCTACGCCCGCGATATATAGTAACATCGTATTTCCGATAAGAAATTGCTATTTGTGTTTAGATCCCTTTTGAGATAATCATCTCAAATTTATAAATGATAGAATGACAATTATTATCATTCTAATCACAGTCGTCACTACCGGCACAGTTACTATCGAGCACTCTTCCGTAACCTCTTACAACCAAATATTTTTCAATAGCTTGAACCAACGCTAAAGGATCAATCTTCACTGTACCATCTTTCAATTGCTTTAAATGCTGCATATTGTCTGGGTGCTGTAGCAGATTGCAATACAATTGATGTGTATTGAAGAATTTTAAAGCGCTAATTCTTTCTCGCCTGCCTCCACTACTATCAGGAAAATCGTGAACTTTAACTGGAAGTTGTTCGAATTGAGAAACACATCCACTTAGTTTGGCCACGAGGGCACCCAACCATGTAAAATTTAGTTCTCAGAACAGCAATCTCCGAAGTTAATACGTTTAGAGGGTCTAATCTTGTCCGTCTAGTCTTATCTGTCTGTCTTATCCGTCTAGCCTTGTCTGTCTAGTCTTGTCGAAAAAGAAAGAAAGAAGAAAAAATTGCGCGAATTCTGCACAACATCCAATGAGAATCTTTGGGGTACCGTATACAGAATTATCAGGGAGAAGAAACCCCCACAGGTTACCTTACTGGTTTGAAACTAGGAGACTCTACTCTCGATCTAAAGGCGACTACTCATGTTCTGTTCGACACATTCGAAGAAGACCTAGGGGTAGAAAGCGACACACACTGACAAATCAGAGAAGAGGCAATAACAGGGAAAGGAGGATCGAACGACATATTTTTCCCTTATGGAGGTCGAATTGGTCATTGCACGAATAAACCCAAAGAAAGCGCCAGGTATCGATGGAATTTCATCTGACATTGATCAAGTTCAATCCGCTATTAGGAATGTTCTTGACACTTTTTAATAATTGCCTTATTTATGGCGTTTTTCCTGCCTGCTGGAAGCAGTAACTTGTAAAAATAATCCCCAAACCGGACAAAACTGGTCTAGCAGCAAAAGATTTCAGACCGATTAGCTTGCTTCCTGTTGTAATTAAAATTCTAGATGCACTACTAATTTCAAGAATGGAGCATTTCTACTCAAGAAAAATCAGTATGCATATCGCAAAGGAGTTGCATAATCGATGCAGTTGCCAAAGTTGGAGTTAGTGGTACAGAGTTCCTAAGGTTATCAAGAAATAAACAGCAATATTGTGCAGCCATATCCTTGGACATAAGCGGAGCGTTTGATAACGCCTGGTGGCCGTTAATTATCTATCGCCTTATCTCTCAAGACTGTCCGAACAACCTAATTAATTTGGCAAACAGTTACTTCGCAGAAAGTAAAGCCATTATCTCAGAGTCAAGTATTTATATTGAAAAAGTCGGTATAAAAGGTTGTCCGCAAGGTTCGAAGTCAGGTCCAGGATTCTGGAAAATTTTATATAATTCTATATTTGATAAACACCTTCCAGAGGACAGTGAGTTAGTTGACTACGCGAATAACAAGCTGAAACAGAAAAGTAACCAGGCCCTGGATACCCTTCGCCAATTGACACTAGAATGCACACTCAACTTCAACGCAGCAAAGTTATTCTTCGGTAAATCACCAACGAAAAGGAGACCGGTTTTTGCTCTTGGAGATGCACGTATTAAATGCCAAGAGTATGTTAAGTTACCTAGGTACTATACTTACCTAGGTCTGATCGACAGGTGTCTAAATTTTAAAGCCTACATCAAACAGACTTGTGCCAAAGTCAAAAATTGAACCTTAAGAATGGGCATTGCATCTGGGAAGGAATGGGGTCTTAATAAATCAGCTCTATCAGATATTTACAGGGGAGCCTGGGAACCGGTCTTGCTCTATGGGGCCTCAATATGGCAGATGCCGTGTAAATCAAAGGAAAACCTGAAACTCCTTGGAGCGCAACGTTCAGCCATCATTCCAGCAGCCAAAGCCTACCGCACGGTCTCTATGGCGGCAGCCTGTGTCATCTATTATCTTGCTCCAATACACTTAAAGTCAAACAAGCTGCACTCACCGTCAATTTGCACTACATGGAGGAAAATCTGTTTAGAGAAGTTGCTCGATTAAGGGACTATACCAGGGTGACACTTTTTTTCACGGTGACACAAAAAATTGTTGGTCTTATTTAACAGTTCATACTTTCAAGAATATCCTGTGAAAATTTCAAGACCGTATCTCTAATACTCCCCGAATGGCAGCCTTCTAAAGCGCAACCGCTCGCAGGAATAAAATTCTGCACGTGCCTGGAGGCGATAAATTTTTGGATTTGGAGGCAATAATTTTTTTGAAAACTTATTTTTTTATATTTTTCACTAAGTAGATCTTTCTTTTCTGAATTCTTCTGAATTTTTCTGAATTCGTATGAATTTTTTCGGATTTTTCTTATACTTTTGAAAAATATTTTTTCTATCATTTTTCGAAATTTTAAAAAATAATGAAAATCTGTGAAAATTTAGGCGGATTCTGAAAAATCAATTCATTTATTTGAAACAAAAAAAGAATAGGTTTTCCGAAAATTTGTTAAAAAACATTAAAAAAAAAATCCATTTGTTAATAACTTTTCAACATTATTATTATGTAAAAGCAATGTTTCCGACATCTTTAATACATATGAAATTTTTTTCAGATATTTTGTCGTATTCGGAAGTATATGATATGAGGTTGAGAAAATATAGGCCGAACGTAATTAACTTTAAACGCGTTTTTCTCGAAATGGCATTTTTCAAATTTGCCCCTGTTGTAACTCAAAGAGAATTTGTCCGATTGACTTGATATTTGGTCTGAGTACTCTTGAATATATTTACTGTACCGCCAACTAGGATATTTTTTATTGGATGAAAATTGACGATTTGGCATTAAAAAAACGACCATTTTTTAGGCAAAAAAACTGACTTTTTTTTCATAACGCCATTTCATAACGCCATTTTGTCGGATTTTGATATTTTTCCGTAATCCTAGTTCATGGTACATAAAATATCTTCTAGTTAAACGACAATTTTTTTTTTCGGGATCAGCTACTCAATCAGCTTCAAGGAGGGGGGCAGTGGAGGAACTTTTTTTTGCGCTTCCGAAGGCAGCGCCTAAGTGGCTTGGATGTTAATATTTTTCTATGAAAAAATTATGTAATGAAGGTCAAATATATCCAAATATGTTCTCAATTTCCTGAAACATTTAATTGAGTACTTTTCATCCAAAAAAATCGCGAAAATCACTCAAATATTCAGCGGTCACAGTGTAGCACCTTAAACGCTTCCCAAACCAAATCGAAACACGCGCAAATATAGAAGAACTTATTCCCCCGTCAGAGGATAGTCACATGAAATACTATCTCACCTTGACAAACACATTGTTCACTCGAATATATACAGGGGAGATGAGGAAATATTCCATGAACAGTTTAGATTAGAAAATTACTGTTCTATCTTTCAAGCAGTGCTCGTCGTTATTAAGAGGGCTCTACAGTATGTCTCCGTAAACATAGACCACATCCAATCCTCTTCAATCAACTGCGATAGCCGATCAGTGTTGGAAGCCTTAAAACATCTTAAAGGCCCACAGAACTTTTATTGGAAACGTAGCAGGCGGCAAAAGACTTATCAGGCAGATTCAACTTACGATGGCAGTGGGTGAAAGCTCAGGCCCGAGTAGTCGAAAATGAACGGGCAGATAGTCTGGCAAGGTAAGCTTCATGCACAAGTCCTTCTGGTGAAAATTTGAAGGATATCCCATTTCCATACACTAAAATAACTAGGGAAACTATTAAGCAAATGATAGCTTCTTACAGTCTAGAAGAATGACAGTAGAGAAAGGATGCCTCAAAAAGTGGGATCTGGACGAAGAATTTTATACCCAACATAGAAGATTGGACAAAATGGATCTACAGCTGACACACCACGCGGTGCAACTGATCACCGATCATGGAAACTTGTAGGCCTACCTCCACAGATTTGAAAAGGGGGAATCACCGTTATGCACATGCGGCGAAACGGAGTCAGTATCACATATGCTATTCAATTGTCCTCTCACAGAACAGTGGAGAATCCAGACATAATTAAGAATTAATGGATCCAGAAGTAGCTGGCCAAAAAACGAAACAGAATCAAAATAAGAAAATAAAAACAAAACATGGTGGAAAAACTTAACTTAAAACACTAACAGCAGTGCAGCTCAATTTAAAAGACTTGACCATGACCAAACAAACTAAGTTCTAAAAATATGGCCATGACTACAGTATAGCCAGCATAGTGTTTTTTAGACGGAATGCTGAATACATAATCGATGGCCTCCGGCTAATTGGCCCTAACCCTCAAATTTGCTGTTTTCGGGTTTTGATTGATTCTGCTACCTCCTATCGATCTTTACGTTTAATCGGTTTAACAATATCGATAGTACTTTTTTTTAAATAAAAAATAAAAAATGATAGGGCCTATTGCCCATTTAGAACACAAATAGCGAAAAGGCCCTAACCCTCATTTAAAACGCCCTAACCAACTGCGTCAGATCAAAAAATCAAAACTTAAGCAAATAGAAAGTAGCCAAAAAGACCTAACCCTCAGCTCAAAGCCCTAACCCACATAATAGTTGTTCAATTATAAAATACTCGTTTTTACTCGTCCCTGAAAAGTTTTGCCACTGAGGGTTAGGGCCAATCGGCGGGAAGACATCGATATGCTACAGCATCGATATGCTACAGCATATTATGTGAAAACATATACTGTATAAGCTGTCTAGGCTTGTCTGTCTAGTCTTGGCTGTCTAGTATTGTCTGTCTAATCTTGTCTGTCTAGTCTTGTCTATCTAGTCTCGCTGGCTAGTCTTGACTGCCTAGTCTCGTCTGTCTAGTTTTGTCTGTCTAGTCTTGTCCGTCTAGTCTTACTTGTCTAGTCTTGTCGGTCTAGTATTCTTTGTCTAGTCTTGTCTGTCTAATCAAATCAAATCAAATCAAATATATTTATTTCATTATCGAAGTTACAATACAGAAATGCTAACTAAATAAAATATGTCAAAAACAAAATATGCAATTATGCATCACACCGCGTTTGAGAAATTGTAAATTGGCAAACCAAAACAGATCAGACAAATCATAACAAAACCAATTTCATAAACGTTGTGTGAGCACAAAAATCAAACACGACCGATTGCAAAGAAGATTACAAAACAACCTAAATTCTAAGCGAATCATGTCGGGGTTAAAGTTTCTATGAGCAGCAATATATCTAAACAGATATAGTAATTACCTACGATTGAACTAAATTAACATAAATAAAATAAAATAAGTAGCACACCAATAAGTCGCGTAATCAATTATGCGCCACACCAAGCTTGCAAAAAGTAAAATAGGAACTGCAGTGCACAAAACAAAAATGCAAATCAAATCAAAACATGAACCAATTTCCCCGCTGATGTGTGGCAATAAAATTAAACACGCTCGCCTTTAGTACTACTTAATAATATTTACAATAAATTTATTATTAAATATAATTAATAATTCAAAAATTCTTCAAAATTGTATGGTTCTATGTTTCTAATATAGATAAAAAGGTTTCTTTTTAACTTCTTGATACTAATTAGTTTAATCTCCTTTGGCAGTCTGTTGTAGATTTTCAAGATGCTATAGGGAGGGCTCCTTTCCGTCAGCGATAGGTTATGTCTTGGATATTCATACAACTCTTTATTATATCTGGTATTCTGTGTTATCGGTTTTATAAAACGTTTAAATAATTATTTATGTTTAAATAAGAAAATTACACTTTCGTATATGTAGATACCCGAACAGGTTAACAGATTCACTCTTTTAAAGTGTCCTCTACAAGACTCACGAAAGGGTAAGTTAAGTAAAATTCGTAGAACCTGTTTCTGCACTCTGAATACCTTTCCTGAATGGATTCCGTTTCCCCAGAAAATTATCCCATATTTGATATGTGAATAGAAGTTAGAGAAATATACCATTCTCATGACATTTGGATCTACATATCGACTGATCGCTCTTATCGCGTAAACTGATCTGTTTAGCTTTACTAAAAGTTGGTTAATATGGCTTGACCAGTCCAGAGTTTTGTCCAAATGAATGCCCAAAATCCTGACCGACTGTTGTATTTTTATTGCATCACCTTCAATAAATATCTCCTCCGGGTAGGTCATTACGGATCTTTTTGTTTTAAAAGTGATTACCTTGGTTTTCTGGCTATTTAGGATTAGTTTATTTTCAGTGAACCACGACAATAATGCAGACATAACTAGATTCGCATTGAGGGTATTTTTTTCTTCCTAGTCTTGTCTGTCTAGTCTTGTCTGTCTAATCAGACAGGTATAATCTTGTATAATCTTGTCTATCTAGTCTTGTCTGTCTAGTCGTGTTTGTCCAGTCTTGTCTGTCTATTCTTGTCTCGGAAATAAAAAAGGCGTTTGCCTAGCTAAGCAAGGTTAAGGTACTGATAATTACGAGAATTTCAATAATATACCGATTTCGTATTCTAAAATCCCTTTACGTACATTTAAATTCAAATTAAACGATTATTTCAAAAAAATATGACAATTTCGCTAGGGTGAGACGAAAACAGGTAGATGGACGAAAAACTTTATCCCAAACTTCAGATTATGGAATAAAATAGATATATAATTATCACACCATACTGTCCAACTTATTATATGTGTCATAGTCATGTAGTGAAATCCGTCAGATTGTGTAAAACAGAGTCATTGCATGATCGGACGACAGTTCGTGAATTCTATTTGAAATATTCGCTGACTAACTAGTTCGTGAAAACATCTCTAATATGTTTATTTATTTATCGCTTTATAATAGTTCTGATAATTAAGGTACATAGCTTTATACTATCAGATGAAAGCGCTTAGGCATTTCTGCACTCTGAATACCTTTCCTGAATGGATTCAGGAAAGGTCGAATCGGTAAGTAAGATAGTGTAAATCCCAGTTAAACAAGTGCCTCATAATATTGGCGATTGCATGAGCTACACGAATTAGATAAACTTCCCTTTTACTCAATCTGACTGATTTCACTATATAACTACGACATATATACAACTACATAAGTCTATCTACATAGATTTGGAAAACGAGAGTCACCCACTTGCATATGTCAGAAAAGAAGATTCAAAGACTATTGAGAAAAATAGAAAACGGTGGCTGATATTCGACAATAACGCTAAACAATTAATACTAGACCATGATCTAAATTGTAATAACTACATTCGAATGAATTTTTTGGAGCGAAAAATATTGTAAAAACTGATCAGCATAGTGTTTACTAATAAACGGAGTGCTGTATAATATATCATATAACAAATAGATAACAAAGTATATAACAAGATATTTAATACACAAGTAATCCGTCCACACTTGTCTGTCCAGTTTTGTCTCTCTCGTCTTGTTTGTCTAATCTTGTCTGCCTAGTCTTGTCTGCCTAGTCTTGTCTGTCTAGTCTTGTTTGTCTAGTATTGTCTGTCTGGTCTTGTCTGTCTAGTCTTGTCTGTCTGGTCTTGTCTGTCTAGTCTTGTCTGTCTAGTCATGTATGTCTTGCCTTGTCTCTTTTGTCTGTCTAGTCTTGGCTGTTCTATCACGTCTGTCTAGTCTAAGCAAGGCTGTTTTTAATTTTCTTATTAAAAACATATGTGTACACGGCATGTAATTTGCCATAATAGAATTTTCAATGAAAGAAACTCCGGGCCGACTGTACTCTAATTAAATCATATACGAAATAATGAAAATTCAGGGCTGAATGCGACGAGGAGCGGTCCAATAATTGGACATTACTGCTACAGCATAAAGCCTTTAGCAACAATAAGCTGATCACTGTAACAGATTACACGTCACTGTAACAGAACCATATTCGATAAGTAGCTGACATAATAAAATCTGTTTGGGGACTACTAGCCACAAATAAGTATGGAACATATAATTGTAATAAGTTGTGTTAGTTATCGAATTATGAATCGTTGTTACATGCCTTGTTGTTTGAATGCCACAGAAGAAAACAAAATGAACTCGCTCAATGTAATCGACCCTTTAGGTTTCCCAAAACTATCTATTAAATATATTTCTGTATAATTATAAGTAATACTGCTATGGTAGTACAATATTGCACTTCACAAATGTTGCACAACAATGGACGTACTATTTAGCTCAAAACTCAGTTTGTTAATAACTACATTACTATTAAATCAATTTCGACTAGTCGAATTAGCAGAAAAACCCTTGTGGGTATTCAAATATCGATAATATTTTGATATTAACATTAAAGCACACCACAGTTAATGACTTGTCTCTTGTTAAGCCCTACAATTTCATAACCAGACATCACAGTAAATTATTTTAATTATTAATAACGATATTTACTCATTCAATACCATCAACATAATTTATAGAAAAATATTATACACAACATAATTAATACATTAATAATATACGCAACATTGATCCTTATAAACGGCCACCGTGTCTATTAATTAAGTAAACGTATATCATAGAAAACAGTTTATATAACAACATCCCATAACTTAAATTTTTACTGATCGGTTGAAGCGCTTTTGATTCGTTGTGGTATTTGGTTGAAAAAAGCATTATTTCAATAAAAAATAATATGAAAATTAAGAAGATGATGCAAGATGTTAATAGGCATTATTAAAGAAGTCCAATCATATGCTCCTGGCCATAAAGCCCAATGCGTTTGAGTAGGTAATAATGACCTAGATTGGGCTTCTAGGACTTAAACTGACTTGGCTAGAATTAATTGATAAAAATTAATGTGTAATTGATAAATGTGGATAATGTTAGGGTTGAAGTGACTATACAAAAATTTGCAACAAGAAGACAAATTGATCAACATGAGCTATGTTTAAATTGTCTACCTAGCCGATGCATCACTGCTAATATATGTAGATGAACAGGGCTACAATATAATTATGTTGGATATTGTGAAGACATTGCAGGTTTTGGTGAGACTTTTTTGTTAAAGTTTGGAGCATTGTGGATAGTGGGTTATTAATTACCTTTCAAACACTGCGGCCTAGTGGCCGATTTTGTATTTTTCCCACATTTTTCATTGCATAGGCCCAGAAACTTTGTTTAAATTGGCGTTAATTAATTACACACTTGTCTCTTCGTACAAATGCGGCCGACACTCGCTCCCGGGTTCGAAGCCGAGATTCCAGATTAGTAGTTAACGCTTTAAACTTTGTACACTACGAGGCTGACTGGTAAGACCCTACTAACAACCACCTTCAAGAAATGAAATGTATAGTGATGCAGAATTTCAAAATAGAGATAAATATTAATTTATCTTTATTTAATGAATCCCAACCGATTCACGACATAATTGAAATGTTAGTAATTACGGGTTTATAATGTGATTAGAAATTGATTAATTATGTTCCAGATAATTTAATTGGATTTGCAAACTGGATGCTTAAAAAACAATCTGGATTTTGCATAATTGTGTTTGTTATAAGGAACATGAATGAACAACGTTCTTCGTATGAATTTGTCTTTCCGCGTATTCGAATTTGTTGTACTAAACAGTGCATAATTATCTCGGAACTAAGATATTTGTCATTCCAAAATTCCATAACAAATCAGATATAAAAGGCATTAATTATCCTTCTTAACACGATAAGCAACGCAACGCTTAGAAAACGCCCTGAATGAGATTACTTTATCTTTGAGAAACTAAATTCAGACGCGAGTCTCCATTGCGCATTTGCCCATATTTACAACAGAATGAAAATAATTTATTTCATTCAGAGAAAATTATATAATTCCGGAAATTATTTGACGTAAAAAAATTAGTGGTGAAATTATGAAACGAAAATATCATGTAAATTATAGCGGCAGAATTTTTTTTTTCTGCTCCTCACGTTAAATTATCACTTAATTAAAAAACTTTCACTTAATTGTCTCTATCGATGTGCTGTCAATTAGAAAGAGAGAGTAAAAAACTCTTTTTTTCTGCAGCTTGCGTCAATTTATCACAAAAGTTTCACAATAACTGTTCTTTAAGATACTTTTATGTTTATCTGACGTCTGAAAAATTAATGTGCCTTGACTTCACATTATCTCATATATTATTAGTAACTTTGGAGCATTAAACTGATGCAAACATCGTGTAGTTCAATTATATATTTCTTGATATATATTTCTGCAACTCTTTAGTCCTTAGTACATTCTATTAAATTTTCACGCCAAACGAGCAAAGATCGAATAAAATTCTAATAGAGCTTCTACTAGAAAATAAATATAACTCATTTTGTATTGCACTTTTTGCTTCTGGTCATTACATTTCTATAAATTAAATACTTACCCTTAAATGCATTTCACTAACAAATAAATGTTTTAACTTTTTTATGTTATTTGTAATTTTTTGTAAATGTTATTGTATAGGATCAAATATCGTATTATGATTACATCGGTTGTATTATAAAATATTTCTGGGAAATATTGTTAATATTGCATCTCAATGTTAGAGGTTTAAATGCCAACTTTGAAAACCTGGAATTATTTATTAGGAATCTAAATGTTAAGCCTGATGTTATAGTATGCTCTGAGACCTGGTCATTACCTTGCTTCCCGCTTTTTATACTAAAGGATTACAACAGTTTCTATAATCACAGCAATATAAATAAAGCCGATGGAGTTGTCATGTACAATAAACGATCATTGCAGTCTAGTGATACAATTGAAGAAACTGGTAATTTAAAAATTCTTTCTACGGTAATCAAGTTAAGGCACAATAAAGTTATTAAAATATCAGGAGTGTATCGTTGCGATGATTTCATTAAGGAAGTCTTCATTACCTCAATCGCTGAATTTATCAATTCTAAAAGACATGGAAAAAATCATGCTATTGTTGGTGACTTTAACATTAACTTAATGGCTTCTGATCAAATAGCTTAAGGCTATTTTTATTATTTTTAAAGCTAAATTTTTTATCTAATCTCCTTGATTCGGGATACATCCCTTACTTTAGTGGTGTTACTAGACCTAATGATTTTGTTGGAACATGTATCGATAACTTTTTTGTCAAATCAAACTTGAATAATGTTAAGTCGTTTACGTATACTAACATTTTTACTGATCACTACCCCATCTTCGTCACTTTTGGTATAAACACAAACAAAACACATAACAAGGATGGATCTAAAATCGATTACAACCACCTCGTTAATCTGAGTAAGAAACTCAACTGGTCATCTCAGCTGGAAATCCAAGACCCAGATGAATTCTTCGTTGTTTTTACAGATAAAATAAAATCATTAATAAATGACTCTACGTTTAAAATGAAAAAAAAAGTTGTAATATGAAACCTCGTAGTAAGTGGACAAAGGGGCTAATGATTTCTAGTAAAACCAAGGAACTATTGTACAATATTTGGAAATTATATAAAAATAATAATGAACTTAAGAACCAATACTACACATATTGTAAGGTGTTTTATAGGTTGATTAAATTAGCTAAATGTAATTACGAAAGTAATAGGGTAAAAAAATTTGGTAATGACAGAAAAAAACTTTGGCAATATGTTAATGGTATACTAGGTAAGAATAATAACGTGGCAAAGGATATTGATTTCATTATCTGTAATGACGAAATTATTACTGAAAGTGATTCTATTGCAGAGAGTTTTGTGGACTTTTTTCGTAATATTGTTGAAAAATTAGCTAGTAAAATAAGTAACAATACAATTAATGTTGAAAAAAAATTTAAAAAAAATAACTTCACCGCTGATTAGGCTAGGGTCAATTATATTTATTGCGTAACACTTTTTCTGTGGATCGATAAACCTTAGATTAGTGAGTTTCCGCTTCAGCGATTCCTTTAAAGTGCGGGACGACAAGGGATTTAAATACTCGAATTTAATTTCTCGGATATATTTAGACCTGTCTGGATAGATACGCAAATGTAATTAATGAAAATGTAAGTTATTACAGACCAAAAAACAAGGAATTTTCTTCAAACGCGAAAATATACATAAGTTTAAAGTGATTGATAGAACTATCAAATTGTAAGAAATCTAAGAAATCTAAGAATTTTTTTTTTA
This sequence comes from Phosphuga atrata, assembly GCA_944588485.1. Lineage (NCBI taxonomy): Eukaryota > Metazoa > Arthropoda > Insecta > Coleoptera > Silphidae > Phosphuga > Phosphuga atrata. The sequence continues at coordinate 47,215,675 of OX155898.1, forward strand.
ATAATAAATATTAATACTAATAAAATCATTAAATTGACAAATTAATAATTAAAATTAAAAAGTTAAACAATAATAAATAATAATAAAAGAAAGTCATTTTAAAAATTTTAAATAAAACAAAATCGTCCCCACGGGGAATCGAACCAGCGATCCTCGTACTATGAACCCGAGCTCTTGCCGCAGCGCTGACCGGCCATTGAAATGTATGCTAACATAGCGGGCTTATATTAGTTATTTTTAACGCTTAGCCATCTGGCCCTACCGCTTGCGTCACTTTCATTTATAGTCAAGCCCTACATATACTGTAAATTTGGGCAAAATCGGTGATGACGAGTTGACAGGGCCCCCTTGTAAGTATTTATTAGAAAAATGTGTTTTAATAATATAAATGTTTATTTGTACTTTTTCACTACAAAGGGGCTAATGATTTCTAGCAAAACCAAGGAACTATTGTACAATATTTGGAAATTAGATAAAAATAATAATTAACTTAAGAACCAATACTACACATATTGTAAGGTGTTTTATAGGTTGATTTAATTAGCTAAATGTAATTACGAAAGTAATAGGGTAAAACATTTTGGTAATGACAGAAAAAAAGGTAAAAAGGTGTAGTAAGAATAATAACGTGGCAAAGGATATTGATTTCATTATCTGCAATGACGAAATTATTACTGAAAGTGATTCTATTGCAGAGAGTTTTGTGGACTTTTTTAGTAATATTGGTGAAAAATTAGCTAGAAAAATAAGTACATTATAACATAACATATAACAATACAATTAATGTTGAAAAAACAGTTAAGTTTAATTGCAATAGTATCTTTCTAATGCCCACAGCCAGATTTTAAATTGAAAAGATTGTTCTGACGATGAAGGATAAAGCTGGTGGGGTTGATAGGATTAATAGTAAAGTTCTTAAGCTCATAGTCAATGATATTTGTTTTACACTGGAAGATATTTTTAATAAATGTATCAGTAGAGCCATATGGCCTACTTCGTCAAAAAAAGCTGATATAATTCCGATCCTTAAGTCTGGTAATAACCACTTAACGACTAACTTTAGACCTATTTCACTTATTTCCAATTTAGCTAAAGTTTTTGAAAAAATTATATACAACAGATTATGTAGCTTCTGTTCTAAAAATAACTTAATTTCAAATAAACAATTTGGTTTCATGAAGAATAGGGGTACTGATGATGCGCTTACCTTTACCTCAAATTTTATTTATAATAATATTGATAAATATCTAAAAACAGTATTAGTATTCTTGGACCTTGCAAAAGACTTTGATACCGTGAATCATAAGATTTTGCTAGAGAAACTTTGGAGATGTGGAATTAGAGGACTATCGCATCAGTTAATTCAAAATTACTTATCAAATAGAGAACAATGTGAAAGAGTAAATAATTGCGTGAGTGAATATAAATCTGTGTAAAATCGTGTTCCTCAAGGAACTATACCTGGACCGCTTTTATTTATTCTTTATATTAATGATATCTTTAATGTACTACCTGAAAATGCTCTGGTCTCTTATGCTGATGACACTGCTGTTTAAGGTTGTGGGAGAAACTGGGATGAGGTAAGAGACTGTTTGAATGAAGTTTTGGCTAGAAGGGTTAAATATTTGGTTAAGAGATAATCAGCTCTCACTCAACATTGATAAGTCTACATTTATTACCTTTGGCAGTTATGCTGATAGTGTTCCAATAAATTTTAGTTTGTTTATTAATGATTTAAAATTAAAAAGGGTCGAAAATTGCAAATATCTTGGGTTATTTTTTGACTGTCATATGAAATGGAATAAACATGTTCTTGAACATGTGAAAAAAACCAAATATTTTACTTTTTTGTTCTACAAATTAAGTAACTGTCTTCCACCTTCTATTCTGAAAACAATATATCATAGTCTCTTTGAAAGCATAATAAACTATGGAATTATTGCTTGGGGGTATATAACAATTCAGTTAAATCTTTAGCTTCTATGCAAAATAAATTAATAAGTAAATTGCATATACCCAATGATTCAATGATACCTTTAACAATTAAAGATTCCTTCATCGTTAGTGCTTTATCTTACTACAATTTTGATTGTAAGCGACTTCATTCAGAAAGATTGGCAAATACGCGATCCAGCCAGCTTATTTTACCCAAAATTAACAAAACGATTAGCACCAAAATTCTTATAATGTGGCAATAAAATATTTTAATCTACTTTCTAACCATTTGAAAACTTATTTTTTGTGCAAGGAAGGTATTAAAAAAGAAAATTAGTAAGTGGATTACAACTATTGTATAATTATTTTTTGTTTGTAACTGTTCTATGTTTGTTAATTTGTTTCTGTGTATTTTTAATTTTATATGATATTTATATAATTGTGTTATGAACTTGTTAAGAGTTATGTTTAAGAATTTTATATTTTGTATTTGATTTTTGTATTTCCATATTTTATATTTGTAATTTTTCTCTATATATTTTGCTTTTTTCTTTTTATAACCAGTCCTATGTACAGATGGTACTCCCATCTCTATAGGTTTACTTCTGGTAAATAAATAAATAAAATGAGAGCATTTAAACATCAAAAAGTTAACACGAATCCTCCGATTATTTCGTTAACAAAACCATTCACTATTTGAATATTCATAACGTGAAGCTTCATTTTTATTGGTTAAAATTGATAAAACCATCCTACGTTACAGATAATCATATAAACTTAAAACAAACAGAACACAGGCTGAATATATAAATATATTCAGCCTTTTCGGAGATCTATAACTATTACTGACACTTTTAGGACTACCAAAACAAATCTCATGTGAAATTTGTAACTTATTGTATAGCTTTCAGTCCACCTTCGTGGCACTCAACAAAAACCATAAAAATAAAATGTATAATATCATGTATTTTATAATATCATGTTTTTCCGATACCTCAAGTGGATAGAGCCATCTGTAGACGCGTTTCGAGATTTATCTCTCATCAGCACAGCTTTGCTTCCATGAACAATAATTTGTAAACCACTTACTTGAAACGCATGTGGGTGATTAGGGTTAGCTGTTTTTGATTTGACATTTTGTGAGAGAGACATGAACTTACCAGGTTATTGGTTGAAATTATAAGATAGAATTGGTAAAACCATCCTTCGTTATAGATAATCATGCAAACTTAAAACAAACGGAACACAGCCTGAATATATAAATATATTCAGCCTTTCCGTAGCTCTATAACAATTAATGAGTATTTTTAGGACTACCAAAACAAATCTCATGTGAAATTTGTAAGTTATTTTATAGCATTTAGTCCACCTTCGTGGCACTCAACAAAAAAAAATAAAAATAAAATTGCCTCATCATGTCTTTCCGATACCTTAAGTGGATAGCCACCATTTTTATTATTGCAATCGGAACTAAAAGGATACGTTGAGGCAATTTTAATTTAAACCTAGTTACAGAAATAACTCATATATCAGTCTATCAATACTACCGACAAAACCATAAAGAATTCAAATAAAAAATTCGATCAATTGTTTTATGCAATGGTGAAGTAGGTGCTTGTCTAAAATCTATGTCAAATGTTGAAATTGTTTCTTTTAAACAAAACTATAAAATGTTTTAAACTAAAATTATTCGTTAATAATGTATCTTTATATCTTGACAATCAATGAATTAATATATTTTAGATCATTTTTTTTTAGAATAAAAATGCATTTACTCTCCAAAGACGTCTACTTCTTTATCTTCGGTGGAAATACATGTAATAATATTGTCAAAAAAAGTTTAAAACCACCGATGGATTTGTAATTCAAGATTTTCACTGATATTGATACAACACTGATATAACATGTGTGTGTGTGTGTGTGTGAATACACCTTTACCAGCAAAGTAATTATATTAAAACCGTGTTTTATTTGAACATAAGTTTGTTAATCAAGCTTTGTTTCGAACATCAAATCGCCGTTTGTAATACGGCTGTAATCATTTATTGTTTGCCAAAAAAATAAATTCACTAGGGCTAGAGTCAATTATATTTATTGCATAACACTTTTTTTGTGGATCGATAAACCTTAGATTAGTGAGTTCCCGCTTCAGCGATTCCTTTAAAGTGCGGCACGACAAGGGATTTAAATACTCGAATTTAATTTCTCGGATATATTTAGACCTGTCTGGATAGATACGCAAATGTAATTAATGAAAATGTAAGTTATTACAGAGCAAAAAACAATGAATTTTCTTCAATCGCGAAAATATGCATAAGTTTAAAGTTATTGATAGAACTATCTAATTGTAAGAAATCTAAGAAATCTAAGAAATTTTTTTTGAATAATAAATATTAATACTAATAAAATCATTAAATTGACAAATTAATAATTAAAATTAAAAAGTTAAACAATAATAAATAATAATAATAATAAAAGTAACTTTTAAAAGTCATTTTAAAAATTTTAAATAACAAAAATCGTCCCCACAGGGAATCGAACCAGCGATCCTCGTACTATGAACCCGAGCTCTTGCCGCAGCGATGACCGGCCATTGAAATTTATGCTAACATAGCGTGCTTATATTAGTTATTTTTAACGCTTGGGCATCTGGCCCTACCGCTTGCGTCACTTTCATTTATAGTCCAGCCCTACATATACTGTAAATTTGGGCCAAATCGGTGATGACGAGTTGATAGGGCCCCCTTGTAAGTATTTATTAGAAAAATGTGTTTTAATAATATAAATGATTATTTATACTTTTTATTGACAAGAGATTGAGATCAACTTTTATGAGATTCAGTTCCCTAGTTTAGTCAGACTCAATTGTGGCACACATTTGATATTTCATTTAATGTTTATTACATACACCCTATTCATGTTACTTTCGACCCACACCGTACATAAATATATTGAACCTTTCCGGAGCTCTATAACAATTATGTGGACTGAAAGCTATTAAATAACTGTCAAGTTTCACATGAGATTTGTTTTGGTAGTCCTAAAAAGACTCAGTAATTGTTATAAGCTCCGGAAAGGTAGAATATATTTATATATTCAGGCTGCGTTCCGATTGTTTTAAGTTTGGCTATATTCATATCATCAAACATATGATAACTAGCTAGATACCAGTATCAAAGTGCAAAGTGTTACTTTTGTACCCGGTCTCTCCTACTACCAAAATGTTTATTATATTAGAACCAAGCTTAGTAAGAACATAAGTTTGTTAAACAAAATGTGAATTATTCAGCTTTGTTTAGAACATGAAATCGGCGTTTGTAATGCGGCTGCAGTCAATTATTGTCTTCATAAGAAACTTCAATTCGGATCGGACAAGGTCAATTATATTTATTGCATACATTCTTTCTGTGGATCGCTAAACCTCAGATTAGTGCATTTGCGCTTCACCGATTCCTTCAAAGCGCGACGCGAAAAGGGACTGAAATATTCGAATTTAATTTCTTTGGATATATCTAGACTCGTCTATAGATACACAAATGCAATTAATAAAAATGTAAAGTTGGCTTAGCCCCAATTCTTTTTAATTGTGTGTTAGAAAAGGCAGTAGGAAGTTGGAACGAAAAACTTATTGAACACAACATTTCGCCGATAACGTTAGGAAGAGGAAGCAAAAAGATCGAAATAAACTGTCTTGCATCTGCATGACTTTGCTATACTTTCCGAAAATGTGAAAACTGCTATAAAACAAATAAATCTTTTGGAAGAAATAGCCTGCAGAACTGGCTTAAGAATCTCTGCAGAGAAAAACAAATTTTTTAACGAACATTAAAGATGCTCCAAAATTCCTAAAAACAGATATTGGCCAAATAGAGAAGATGAAAAAAATCAAATATCTAGGAAAGCTAATGCAAGAAAATGCTTTGGAAATATCTGCTATAGAAAAAAGGTTACATAAAATGAGTAGAGCATATGGTATCACCAAAGACCTCTACAATAAGAAATGACTATCCAAAATGTAAAAATAAGGCATTATTATACAGTAGTGAAGCCAGAATGTCTTTATGCAAGTGAATGTGTGTCACTAAACTACAATTTAGATAAGTTAGAAGTACTAGAAAGGCAAATTATAAGGAAGTTGGAAATTATGAAGCAATGCTGTAGTAGTGGAAAGTATACGTAAAGCATACGAAAATATATCAAACGTAATGAGAAAAAGAAGATTTATGTTTTTCGGACATTTATTTCGAATGCAAGACAGCAGATTAACCAGTAAGATTTTAAAATATCTATGGAGTAAAAAGTCCACGACAAGCTGGGTCAACGAAGTATAAATGGATTTAAAAAGAAACAATATACAAACAGAAGCTGTATACAACAGAGAAGCCTTTCGGGAAAAAATATTGAAAATGTGAGGATTCCAAGGCATGGTAGCTAAGAAGATTGGTTCAAAATGGACTGACGACAGAAAGAAAAATCATAGTAAACAGATGAAAGCATATTGGAAGAAAAGAAAAGAACAAAGAATTAGGAAACGAAATTGGAACGTGATCCTTAGATGGCCTATTTGCAACAAACAAAAATGTAAGTTATAACAGACCAAAAAACATAAAGGTATTTTGTTCAAACGCCATAATATACATAAGTTCAAAGGTATTGATAGAAGCACAAAAAGTTTCACCTTTCTGATTAATGTGCGAACTGTAGACCAGATTTTGTCTGACGCTGTGAGCGGCAAGAAAAGTACTTGAAATATACAAATCTAATCTTGAAAATATACAAGCGCTAATAAACGCTTCGAAGCCAAAATGATTATGTGAACCTAATAAAATAGCGCTAAAATATTGCAACACTTATATACCATTATCTAGGTCAGAGCTTTCCAAACTTTTCATGTTGGTGACACACTTTTTAGACAAACAAAATTTCGCGACACATTAATACAGTACAGTAGCAAACCAGAGTTTAAAGGCAAAACTAACCCCCTTATAAAGGATACAATAGTAAAAAAAAACATACAATATAAAAAAAATAGTAAACTCCTTATCATTTTAATGAAATACATGAGCTTGATTGGATGAACACAGCTTTTTAATATTCGGTGGAATATTAGACAAAGACACTCGCATTTCGTCATCAAGCATTTTTAAGCTTCCACGTTTCAATGTCTTTATGTTTGTCATTGTTGAAAAGGATACTTCACAAATGTATGTAGTGGAAAACTGTAGAAGAATTTTTAACGCTTTTTTACCTATGTTCGGATGCATTTTAGAAACGTAAATCCAAAAGTTGTCTAAGTTACCCTCTTTATACGTCATTAACATATTTCGATCATTTTTTATTTCAGCTGATTCATCTTCTTCAATAAGCGCGAAGTTAATTGTTGCAGTTGAAATAAATGGATTTCTGATCCAATCATAGTCTTGGATTTCAATATTTGGGAACTAATGTTGAAATTTCTCAAAGAGTAATGTTAAATGGTCAAAAATTAACGCACTAATATCATATTTTCAGCTCAGTTCTTTCAGTTTTCAGTTTCTTTCAGTGATCAGTTTTGGAAAACATTTCAAAATTTCCTTCTTTCACATTCCTTTTCTAAATTGCTATCTTGTCTCTCATAGCACAAATTTTATCTACCGCTGTTAAGAGATTTTCTCCTTTTCATTGTATACTGATGTTTAGTTTATTCAAATGTTCAAATATGTCAGCAAGATATGCTAATTTTGTGCACCACAGTTTGTTTTGAATTATATCGCACAATTCATTTTGCTGATTTTCTTCAGAGTCTAAGCATCATTTCTCTCAATTCGTATACACGACAAAGCACTCGATCTCTTGAAAGCCAACGCACTTCTGTGTGTAGTAAAAGCTTTTTAAACTTTGCCCCCATTTGTTCACAAATGTGAGCAAATAATCTTGATTTAACAGGTCTACTTTTTATGTAATTCACCATTTGAACCACTTTGTCCATAATATTTTTCAATTCGCATTCAATGGTTTGCGCCACTAGTGCTTCGCGATGTAAAAAGCAATGAGGTAATATAATATTTTCATTGTCTTTCTTTGCCAAAGCTATAAAACCTTTTGTTGAACCAATCATTGAAGGAGTGCTTATGTATTCAAGCTATATTCCGCTTTAAAAAGTTGGCATGTTACATTGTTTTCATAACACCTTTTTTTCCAAGAAACACCTATAATTATAACATGTTATGAACACTTTATATGACATTATATCATAATATATTAAAATAAATTCTAAAAGTCCAAGGAAAATTGGCATACATTTTTGGAACAAAGAAAATTACAGCCAAGATAATTCGAGAAACCAAACGAACCTTCACACAAAACCAACTAACACAAATCGAAGAGAGCTTTGCTAACAATAAGAATAACTCCAGAGATTTCCTTGGAACCTTCAAACAGACACTCCGCCAAAATACGCTCCGCCAAGCCTCCACTTCAGAGACTTGCAAGGCAAACTGGTTTACAACGACAAGGACAACTGTCACCTTTTGGCTCAGTACTTTAAAAATCTACTCAACTGTGACCCACCCAGCGATGACTTCGACTATAAACAAACCACACCAAACCCGGACTCGCTGCCCCCTTCATTGGAAGAAGTTGGCCAGATCATTCAACTTCTTAAGAACAACAAGGCAGCTGGCGAAGACTCTATCGTTGCTGAACTGTGGAAAGGTGCTGGAAACAATGCCATGCGCAAGCTAACCGAGATCATCCAAGACATCTGGGAAACAGAGAAATTACCACCCGATTGGAAATCTGCTCTGATCCATCCGCTTCACAAATAGGGTGATTTTACTGATTTGTGTTTTATATTTAAATAACTACCGTGGAATTTCTCTCGTCCCGGTAACATACAAGATTCTCTCGAAGGCGTTAAAAACACGGGCAGAAAATCAGCTGGATAGGCAACTGGGAGAATACCAGGGGAGCTTCAGAAAGACCCGATCCTGTGTTGAACAGATTCTCAATCTTAAAACAGTACTTGCATATTCCAAGACGAGAAACCGCAAGGTGGTCGTCATCTTTGTTGATTTTAGGAAGGCCTACGATTCCATTGATAGAGAAAAGCTTAACAAAGTACTCCAGGAACTAGGGCTAGACAACAAAACCCGCAGACTTATCCTTGAAACTTTGACCTCCTTAAAATTTAGAGGCGAGATTTCAGAAAGCTGCGAAATAAAAACTGGAATCAGACAAGGAGATGGACTTTCCCCACTTCTCTTCAACTGTGTCCTTGAAAAGGTTATGAGAGAATGGCGCAAGGAACTGATCAATTTGGGTGCTCAGAGTAGTATCTACCTAGGACATAAGAACGATGGACTGGTTGTAGATTGCCTGGTCTTTGCAGGCAATGACATGGCACTGTTTGCTGATTCTCTTGAGATGGCAACAATGCAGGTAAATTGCCTCAGAAAACAGGCTGCCATAGTGGGCCTTCAAGTGTCGCTGGAGAAAACAGAATTCTTCACCAACATCAGGGAAACAAACAGAGAGATGTTACTCACTTATGTTGAGAGAGAAATTTAAGTATCTCGGCGAGTGGATTGAACCCAACTTATCAGAAAGAAAATCATTATCCAAGAGAGTCAACACGTTAGAATAAGCCTATCGACTGACTAAGAACACTTATAACAAGAAATGCCTGTCACGCAACCTGAAACTTAAGCACTACATATCAGTCTTGCCACCAGAAGCCCTATATGCCATGAAGTGTCTTTCCTTGAACCGAAGAGGTCTGGTAGAGAAATTGGAAATCAGAGAGAGAGGATAATCCTCAGGAAGACCCTAGGCCCGGTAAAGGAAGATGGGCAATTCCGAAGGCGGCATAACTCTGAGCTCTACGAACATATTGAGATTCTCTCTGACTTTGCAAGGAAAAGAATGGTAGCTTTCTATGGCCACCTTGCAAAACTGCCTCCAAACCGACTAACCAACCGTCTGTTCAACTTCTGGCAAAACAAGAAGGTTTTTTTACCACTTTGTACCACTTGTTTGACAGAAACCGGGAAGGATATTAAAAAAAAACTGAGTATAACAGATCTCCAAAGCAGACAGTATGTGAATGCACCCTGAAGGAACTCCGTGGATTTCAGGAAAAACCCCGAAGGAAAGGTACCCCCTGGACAGAAGAGAGAAAGGAGTTACACCGGCAGAAGATGCGACAATACTGGGCAAAGATCAAAGCCCAACAAATTTGTTGAACAAGCGTGGTGTAAAGTAGGCCCGTTCAAACTAAGAAGAAGAATATACTAAAATTTGAATGATACACGGAAGATTAACGTGGCCCCCGCGCTAGAATGTGGTATTAATGTTTAATGCATTTTAACATTTGTTTTGACAATTTTTTTACACATTAGAACGATGAACGAAGAAAATTGCAGATTCCTCTTTACTGCACTCTACCGGCTCTATGAAATTATTGTGAGCACCAGTTGTTGGTTTCTTATACTCAATTGACAGTGATGTGTCGGAAGCCCTCATCTTCCAGCTAGCCATATGCCGTCCAACAATCCATATACATAATATAACATAATTATTAGAACATAAAATAACATACTTATAATAACATAATATATTGCAAATTGTAATAAATTTAGGAAAAACAAAGAAAAAGTGGAGGCCTTTTGGAATCAACTAGATGATATTATCCAGAAAATTCGGGATAAAATCATTATCATTATTCTTGGAGACTTTATGCACAGATTGGTAAAAAAAAAAATTGTTGGAAATTAATAGAACTTTGCCAAGCACTCAGCTTTAAAAAAACTACCACGAAAACAAACGACATGGATATCCCCAAATCCCAGCCTAGAGGAATTTCAACTTGATCATGTGGCAATCAAGAAAATTTCTCACAACGAAATCATGTATGGTAGCGTACTCAGGGCAGCAAATTTGGATTTGGACTACCTTTCTAAAAATAAGTTCAAAGTCATTTCCAAACAGGAAACGCAACATGAAACAAATTGAGGGTCGCAAGTACAGCATGTAAAAAAATATTAAAACAGATTAATTCACAAAATCAACGGAAACGATTCAGACTCAAAGTTGGGAGGACATCAAGAAAAACGTCATTACTGTAGCACCTAACATAAAAAGTAAAAAACATGCCTGGTGGTCGCTAGAATGTGACGCCTCATTGCAACAAGATAGCAGGCATTGCAAAATTGGCTAAAATAGAAGAAAACAGATTAAATTTCATTAGAGTTGTAAAACTGAAAAATGGCAGATGAAAACAAAACTCTTGTCCAAATTGATGAAGAATTTGTTAAGAATAACACAAGAAGCTTTTACAGAACTTTCAAACAATGGTTATCGAAACACAGAGCACCAAGCCTCCAATTTGGAGATGTAAATGGGACCATCGGCCACAATTACAGGGAAAATTGCAAGATACTAGCAGGCTACTTAGAGAAGCTCTTGAACTGTGAATCCATCCTTGAAAAATTTAAATCCATCCGAAATAACTTTGAAAAACCGGATTCTTACCACCAACAACTGAAGAACTACTAAAGGGTATTTCAGAACTAAAACAACTAAAACAACAAATCTGTACATATTCCTACACAATTTAACTAATTTAAATTATTTTCGTTCATGAAGTAATCTAATGTTTTAATTATATCTTTGCCCCTAGTTCTCAATGGAAGTTCTAAGCAACACAAGAATCGTTCAATAATTCTGTCAGTATGAATGAAACGTATAGAAACTAGTAATTGTGCCAACCCACTGACATCTGTAGATTCATCTAACTGTAATGCAAAGACCATATTACTATCTTGAAACATGTCTTGACATGAATACGTGAAATACATGAATACGTCTTCCAATCGTGTTATCTGCCAAAGGGATTTTATTGACTTCTATCTCAAATTCTGGTCCAAACATTGTTCGAACAATAGCACAGCAAGATTCCTTTATAGTAGTTTCAGCTATAGTGTGTGACTCCTTATTTTTGGCAATTATTTGAACAATCAAGTAACTTGCCTCTTGAGCTGATTTGAGGTGAATGATACAGACTGCTTCTTTATAGATTTTGAAAGTTAAATAAAGTATTCTACTGGCTTTTGTGATAAATCACTGTTTTTGAGGTAAATTGGCGCTTTAATTTGTTTAGTACCATACTTTCATTTGCAAGTATCACCACACAAATTAAACACTGGGGGCAAGGATTTTTTTCATTACCAGAAAATGTGAATCCTAGTTTCATATAATCATTATTGTATAAACGAGACGTAGAATTTTTTCCTTTACAATTTTTACGTATTAATGCAGAACTTCAACGGTTGCAAACATTTACGCAAATTGTTAGCATTGAACGTGTCAAAGATAATAAAGTCCAAAAATTCGAATCTTTCATTATTCCTAATCCCATAGGTATTCCCATCTAACAAATAAGCTTTTTTTAATTTAATGTTATAGTCGCGATTATTCCCGCGACACACCATCATACTGCAGGCGACACACTAAAGTGTCGCGACACACAGTTTGGAAAGCACTGATCTAGGTGGCTATTAAATAGTAACATTTGTATCTTTTCTTCAAAGATTATAATATCTATAAAATCATTGTATACATATCGTCAACTAAGTTGACATGTTGACGATATGTATATATTACGGTAAAAGTACAAAATCGGCAAATGTGCAGATTTTCCGGTATATGTGCACATCTACCAATTTGATAGGTAAATGTGAGTTTAAATTTGAGATCAACTTCACATATCTACTTTTACCGGTAAAAGGCCACATTTTCCAACGTATTTCGGTAAAAGTTAAAAGGATAATAAACAGAAATAAAATACACTTGTATATTAAAGTTCAAATGTATTTGATATAATTTATATTATTTCATATAAACATTATTTTGTAATAATATTATTTTAAGGGATTATATAAATCGCTCATAAAAACAATTAGAGAAAATAAAATAGCAAACTAACCTCAAAAAATCAGGTTTGTCGAACAGCACTGTGTATGTTAAAGTAAACCTCTATACATTTACCAACAGCATTAGGTATATGTACGCATTTGCCGGAAATAATTGGTAAATGTAAGTTGAATACAGATTTATCAACCAAGAAGGCAAATGTGCACATATACCGGCATATGTGTACATTTACCAATCTACGTACTTTTACCGTAACATATACAATGATTTCTTAGAAATTATAATCTCTGAAGAAAAGATACAAATGTTACTATTTAATAATGTTACTACCAAACTCAACAATATATAAATAATCTAGGTGGCTTTTCTCCGCTGGATCTCAAGAAATAAAATATTATAGAGATGGCTTTGTTTGCTTCTTTTAATTGCTTTTTTATAAATGATATACCTACAGTTATATACATTTCAATATATTATCTAACAAATAACATTTTGTTAATATTATTTGTCATACATAAATTCTATTGGGTCATCACACGTTATGATTACACAGGTTGTATTATAATACCTATATTTGAGGAAAATGAGAAATGTAAATAACAAGTAGTTAATACGAATCCACCGATTTTGTCGTTAACAAAACCATTCACTATTAGAATATTCATAACGCGAAGCTTCATTAATATTATTACAATGGGAACTAGAAGCATATGTTGAGGCAATTTTAATTTGAAACCGAGTTACAGAAATAACTGACATATTTGTCAAACAATATCACCGACAAAACAATTAACATAAAATTAAATTAAAGAACTCAAATAAAAAAGTCGATCAATTCTTTTATACAATGGTGAATTTGGTGCTTGTCGAAAATCTGTGTCAAATGTTGAAGTTGTTCCTTTTACACAAAACTTCAAAATGTTTTAAACTATAATTAATCCTTAATAATTTTTGTGCATATTGTGTTTTATATCTTGACAATCAATGAATTAATATATTTTAGAAAGAAAGATTTTTTCTTTTAAATGCCATTACTTTACAAAGACGTCAACTTCATAATCGTTAATGCAAATAAATGTAATAAAACTGTCAAAAAGAGTTAGACAATCGCCGATGCATTTGTACGTCAAGATTTTCACTACATTGATACAACACTGATACAACATGTGTGGGAATAGACCTTTATAGAACCAAAGCATTTATTATATTAAAACCATTTCTAATATGAACATAAGTTCAATAATTGTTTATCAAAATGTGAATTATTCAGCTTTGATTCCAACAAATAGGCGTTTGTAATGCGGCTGCAGTCATTTATCGTCGAAATATACTAATCGAGTAAGGTACCGTCACTGAACTCGAAAGGGTTCAAAAGTCAAGATTTCTTGAAAATTAAGAAAAATTGTCAAAAAATGCGGTTTACGTCTTGATTTTTTTTTTCCAATGAATTGAACAAAAAATTAGGTTTTTTTTTTACGAGCCTTACCAAGTACCGCCCCCGCAGGGGGCGGTTGTAGGTGCGTTTTAAATTTTTCACTTTTTCCGTAAAAACTTTTTCCGTTCCTCTTGGGCGTCGAAACGGGAAATGGTCATTTTCTGTTGTAAAACTGAACAGGCCTTCGACCCGTGTCCGTCTGCCGCTCGCAAGTCCCACATGGCGTCCTCTAGGTGCCAAAAACAGGAGATCGTTTCTAGCACATTTGAGGAGCAATTTTGGTCCGCGGCTCGATTTTTTTACTGCGTTCTCTTGCCGCGTCGATTTCACGTTTTTTGACGTCATGCGGAAAAGTACGCGACCGTCGGTTCACCCGGTGCGGCGGAAAATGTAAGCGAAAAAAACAGTTTTTTTCATCACATCTGTGGACGCCGTTCTCTTGATTGAAGAGCGCCGTGTCTCCAAACCGGTTCGTTCGATGCGAGATATTTACCCGCAACCGGCGGTGGAAGAATCTGGTACCTTCGGCATCCTGTTCCCACTCTGGGTCAATTTTAACACAAAAATCGAAAAAAACGCGATGTTTTTTTTACATAATTTGCGGGGATCCCTCTCCCGGGATACCCAACACTCGGATCGGGACCGGACCGGCACCAATCGATTCGGCATAGTGTCTTTAAGTTTGTTTTGGAGTTTAATTGCGATTGCGTGCCGGATGGTGCCGGGAGGCCCGAAAAACCATGTTTTGCAGAAGTACGCAAGAATCCTCTGGGATTCGCTAAATTAAATAGCAGGGCCTCGCGGTGGTGGTTTCTGAATATAGAACGAAAGGGTCTATAAGGCGATAGGAACGATGCATCGCTCGATCGCATTTGGGGGTCTCGACGCCCGTCCAAACTCGAAACGAATTTTTCAAAATTGAGCAAATTGAAACCTTCAATATTCGGTGAAATGTTTTAGAATTGTATACCAGTTTTCTGGAATTATAGCCCCACGTGTCTACTTTCGAACGACACCAGTCTCGGCGCATTACACCTCCGGGGACGTTCCGCAGGCCCCAATTCGCGAAGTCACTTTTTTTTCACCTCTTCAAACGGAAACGCTTAAAAGAAAATTTACATTTCCAGTCCAACAAGTGCATGCCCGGTGAAAAGGCCAACAGTATGGCGTTTGAATTTCTCAAATCCATCAACGGCTTCGCACTCCAGGTCAAAATTTACTACGACCATTGCTTGCCGCTGAATCGCCAATTTACACTTGATTATTCTGACACTATTTTCGCTCAGGTTATGTGGAAATGTCATTGTTGAAGTTTATCCGTTTATGATTATTCGTGTGCTTGTGAAAAGATAAAATTAAAGAAAAGAATTTAAATCAAAATTCTGATTTTTCGCTCAATATTAGGTTGAAATTCAAATAAAATTCAAAGAGATATCTTGAAATCTCTAAATTGCAGATTTCGGCGACTCTGCTCTTGATTAGCAACACATAGCAACGTCAAAATTCGCAATTTTTCACAAATTTCTACAAGAAAACGAAGTTTTTATACTTTTCTTTTAGCAGATTCTTAAAATTCAGACCATTTTACATCAGAAACAGTTGCTTCCGTTCACATTTGAATTCTAAAATTTATTTCATAATCCGCAATATTTTCGAGTTTTTTTAAGAATAATTGGAGCTTTTAAATTGAATTTAGATTCCAACGGTACAGAGCAGCGTCTTCCTCGGATGGATATCAACAGAGTTATTGGCGAAAAGCTGTCAGTTTTACCATTTCACTGCGGAAGGAACAGCCATTTCAATATTGATTGACATTTTCGATTCAAATTCGAATACAACTCAACAAGTTCTATTAAAATATGCTGCATGAATTTTCTGCGGCTGACGGTCCAGACGTGGCCGATGTTTGACATCAGCCCTCCAACTGTTTACTTAATTTTCAAACATTTGCGTTTTTCTTTTCCCTACATTTCTAATAAATTATTCTATCATGAATCGATAGAGTAAACTTTCCTCTACCAGCGGAGCAAACTTTAGCATTCCATTGCAAACCGCTTTACCAGGATTTTTTTTAAATGCAATTCATTTGCCAAGATTCGGGGTGGCTAGCAACGGTTGCATAATCATCTCCGCCCCACATAAGTTTCCTTGCATTTTCCGTGGTAAATGGTGTCCGGGAAAATTTTATTTCTCAGATTTGTTAAAGTTGGAAAATTCTACATTAGAAACAATTGAATATTCCAGCAAATTCAAACTTTTACGTGAGTAAAAGTAAGCTCGGCCATATTTAATTAGAGTTTTTACTGATTTTATAAAAGAAAACTATTGTTTTACAAATTTCTGATTGGACATTATTGAAAGTCGGCTAATTTTACATGGGGGATGATGTAAGTTTTTGGGTCATCTGGTAATTTAACATCCATTTTCCAAACGGTGAGAATTACGATTTTCCTAAAAGAATAGTTAAAAATTACACATTTAATTTGGAATGTAAAGGTGTATTCTGCGACTTCCTAGCGTGTATAACAAAAGAGTTATTGTTGAAAAACGATCAGTTCTACCACTTGACGGCTGAAGGAAACGCCATCTCAAAATTTATCCGGTTTTTCTTTTTAAAATCGAATAGTGCTCATTGAGGCCTAGGCCTTGAAATATGCTGCATGAACTTAAAATGTCGTCTACTTTTCTGCTTCGTCTTCGAAAAATCATATGCCTCATTTCCTTGGGTTTGCATGAAATAATTTTAACACAGATCTATATAGCGCACTTTCTTTTAACAGATGCATTAAGTTTTATATAGTTTACATATGTTTTATATAGATTGTACATGATTCTATTGAAATTGACATATTTGTGGTCGATAGACACAGGATTTTTTTTAATAAAGAAATTCTTGCGAATTTATTTTTTTGTCCAATTTTTTTTTTGTTTCCAAGATATAGCTCAGTTAGTTTTGCAAAATATTTCATCGGGCGGCGGCCGCCGTCCCTCCAACATAGCAGAAATTAATAAATTCAAATGGCTATTAAATGAAAACTGCAAGAGATATATTGAAATTTCTTTCAGATCTATATAGATTATACATTTTTCTATCGAAACTCACGTTTTGGTATCCTCGTGGCCGATAGCCTGGACACAAATTTATTTTAATAAAGAAATATTCATTGAAAACTTGCAAATATATTTTTTGTCCAATTTTCCGGAGTCTAAGAAACATGCATTTAGCGCTGTTTTATAGAGCACATTTTCATCTAAATATTGTGTCATTTTCATCTTTCCAAAGCGAACCGTTTGGCCGAAATTTTTTTTTATAAATGAAAAAAATCAAGAACGAAATTCAGAGAAGGGGAAAATTATTTTAGTAAGTTTCACACAACGTGGAACAATAAAATTTGACACATTTGTAGAGAATTAGTCAGTCTATGATATCCCTCAAATAGTTTTGCAAAATATTTTATCTGGCGGCAGTCGCCGCCCCTCAAACTCAAAGTCGCACACGAGGTAAGACATTCAAATAACTATAGTTTGAAAACTTGGACAGTTGTATTCAAAATTATTTCAGTTCGGCGTAGCTTATAGATCTTTCTATTGAAATTTGGTATTCTCGTGGCCGATAGCCTTGACACAGAATTTATATTTTTTGACCAAGACCACATACCCGCGGTAACGCGTATGTGGTCTTGATATATCTGGTCTTGACTAATCTGGTTTTGATTCACCCCATCAGATCAGATAAATCAAGACCACATACGCGCGGCAGCGCGTGTGATGAAGACCAAGAAGCGCGGCAGCGCGAGATCTCGATTCAATATAGGTCAATGTGAAAAAGGACCGTTGGTTTAGCCCCCGTAGATTAGGTTTCCCGCCGCGAAGCGGACAGATAAATCAAGACAACATACGCGCGGCAGAGCGACCTGTCGATCCAATATAGGACAGTGTTGCAAGGACCGTTGGTTTAACCCCGGATAGATTAGGTTGCCCGCCGCGAAACGGACAGATAAATCAAGACAACATACGCGCGGCAGCGCGAACTCTGGATTCAATATAGGTCAATGTGAAAAAGGACCGTTGGTTTAACCCCGGATAGATTAGGTTGCCCGCCGCGAAACGGACAGATAAATCAAGACAACATACGCGCGGCAGCGCGAACTCTGGATTCAATATAGGTCAATGTGAAAAAGGACCGTTGGTTTAACCCCCGTAGATTAGGTTTTCCGCCGCGAAGCTGACAGATAAATCAAGACAACATACGCGCGGCAGCGCGAACTCTCGACTCAATATAGGACAGTGTTGCAAGGACCGTTGGTTTAGCACCGGTTAGAATAGGTTTCACCCCGCGAAGCGGGCAGATAAATCAAGAAAACATACGCGCAGCAGCGCGAACTCCCGATCTAATATAGGACAGTGTTGCAAGGACTTTTCTATTTAAATTGACGTTTTGGTACCTTTGTGGTCGATAGCCTTGACACAGGATTGTTTTTAACAAAGAAATATTTATTGAAAACTTGCAAATATATTTTTTTGTCCAACTCTTCAAAGTCTACCAGACATGCATTTACAGCTTGATCTACAATAAGCTAAAGTGGCAAAGTCTGTTAGCCTGAAAGAAAAGCTAACGAAAAATTAAGACAAACTACAAGCGGTAGCGCACCCAAGAGATCAAAAATAAGATAAAGATGTAAAGCTAAATGTTGGTTTAACCTAGGTTAGGCTATTAGGTTAGCAAAGCGCCATAGAAATCCAGACCACATACGCATCCCTCGAAGTCAAACCGGAACTGATACTAATGGATTCAAATAGCAACAACTCGAAAACTGCAATAGATATAATAAAAACTCTTTCAGATCTATTAAGATCATAGATATTTCTATTGAAACAATTTGACCATTTTGGAATTTTCATGGCCGATAACCTTGACACTGGATTTTTTAAATAAAGAAATACATGAAAATTAAATCAAAGTTGACATTAACGTCAGTTGAGTAATTTATTGGTTATTATTTTTTTGGTGAAAGTGTTGCTAATTGTCTAAAAGCAAACTTACTATAATTGGAGGAGTGATATTGGAAATCAAGAGTTGCCAACCTTCATAAAAGGAGGTTACTACTATATATGATGAAGTGAAGTTAATAAGTAAGGCTTGCAATTTTGACGAAAAAAAAGACAACAATGTAACTTTAACAAATAGTTGGTAAGATTATGTTTGAGTATGTTGGTAACTCAAAAACACAAGATACCAACTTGATTAAAACAATATGTTGGTTATGTTGAACGTCAAGGTTGACAACATCAATGTTAATCAATTTAAAGGTTATAAAAGTTTTAGTGAGATTTTCAGTAACTTTTTACTCCACAGCTGATTTTCTATCGTCCATGTTGTACACCTTAGGAACTAATATCACATCGTTAGATATAGTAACCTTTTTATGAACGTTGGGAACTTTTCATTTCTAATATCACTCCTTAAATTAAAGTCACTTTGATTTCAGACAATTGGTAACATTATATGATTAAGTGCACCTCAAAAGTGTTTGATTATATTATTTTACAAACCTGACAGCATTAAAATCATTTGAGACGGATGTATTATTAGTTAATATTCTGTGCAGTAGGAGTTGTACATCTTGCAACTCATACAACCTTAGCTGATGCGCTTTCTACAAGAATCGCGCAGCTCGCAATTCTGATTACTCTTTCATATACAAATGTCAAAATTCATTAAACAATTTCACCCTCATCAATTATTCCACCTTTAGCAACTATTCCATTCTTTTCAACTCTTCCATCCACAAAAATTCACAACTATTCCATTCCGAAAAATACGATCCACATGTACTAGTTGTTTCCCTAAAAAATAACTTCCCCTCGGATCGGACAAGGGTCAATTATATTTACTGCATAATAACATTCTTTCTGTGGATCGTTAAACCTTAGATTAGTGCATTTCTGCTGCAGCGATTCCTTTAAAGCGCGGCACGACAAGGGACTGAAATACTCGAATTTAATTTCTACGGATATATTTAGACCCGTCTGCATAGATACAAATGTAATTAATAAAAATGTAAGTTATTACAGAACAAAAAACATAAAGGATTTTTCTTTCAGTTTTGAAGGTATTGTAGAAGCACAAAAAAAAATCACCTTTCTGGTTAATGAACTTATGAACAAAAGTACTTATGTTGGTGGAGCAATGAAATATACAATTATTAATTAACAATTCGAAGCAAAAATTAAATTTATGCCAAAATAAGTATATTTCAATATATTTTATGAGAACCTATTAGAATAGGGCTAAAATATGCCGACACATATACACAATTCCTAGATCAGTGGTTCTCAAACTGGGTGCCGCGAGCGTATGCCTGGGGTGCCGCAACAATAACCAAGAAATAAAAAAAAGAAAATTACATGAGGAGGTTAACGAATTTGAGTTTCTACTTTTTTAGCTGAATTATGGACAAATGGCTAAAATATGGGTCTTTAAAACGGAACAGAGATGAACTCACTGAAGCTTCTGAAGCGACTGGTTCAATGACAACCAGCATCGTCGGAGGAGACGCAATATCCCAGCAGACACCTGCGAGTCTAAATCATTCAAATTTGTATGCCTCAGTTCGCGAAAACTCACGGCCAAAAGATAATCCGAGCAAAATAAGGAAATATAATCCTAGCTACTTCACATTGTTGGGCTTTCTTTCTGTTGGGAACGAATAAGCGCCGGTAGGGCAATGCGTTATCTGTCATAAAATTGTTTCTAACAGCTGCTTGGTTCCATCCAAATTAAAAAGGCACCTGAAATGCAATCAATCTGATTTAGGTGAATAAAGGTGAAGAAATTTCAAACGCCGCAATATATCTGTTCAGACAAGGTCACCCATGGTGGAGAGAATTTTTTAAAATGGAAATGAAAACGCAACTGAAGCTTAATTTATTGTCAGTTCACACATAGCAAAATCTGGAAAGCCCCATACTATTGCGGAAATACTGATTAAACCTTGCGCGAAGGATGTTGAAAGTTGCATTTTAGGTCCAGACATGACCAAGAAGATTGATACTGTGCAGCTGCCAAATAGCAATAAGCAAGCAAATTTACACAATTTCAGAGTCTATGGAGAACGAGCTTATGAGAAGGTTGAAAATTTGTATATTTTTCTAGTTTACAGCTTGGTGAAAGTACGATTTTGCTGGATTTTCTGTTTTTCTTGTGTTTGTAATTTATGTTTGTATCCATTCGAAAGACGATAGAAGAAGAGCTTTTGATGAATGAATTGCTTAAAACTTACAAAACTGGCGAGGCTATTTTCAAAGTTATCGACAAATATATACAGAAAAATTATTTGAAATGGTAGTGTTGTGATATTTGCTGGCTGCAATGGTTGGAAACGTAAAGGGAGCCGTTTCTGTGTCATCCATCGACATACTCTGGCAACTAGAAGGATGCCGCAAGATTTAAAAGTGGTATTGGGTGGTGCTGCAAAGATAAGCGGTCATTATTAGAGCCGCCCGCTTTAAGCACGTCTTTTAAAACTTACCGCCGAAGATCTGGGTATGGATCACTTCCACTTCTTTTTTTAGCCAGACTATTTCAACTAAAAGATGCCTAGTACTAACATTTGTACTAACATTGACAGAATAGCCTTTTATCCAATAATTCACTGATGTCGATTGGCTGCTTAAATTAAATACCTTTCCGACATCTTTGAAAAAGTAAAAGAAACCGCCACTCTCTGAATGTTGCATTCTCAACATACGCTTACATTAAAAACACGTACAGGAGCAAACTCTCAGTATCAAGTGATTTGAGGGTGAAATTAACCCAACATTAGATAAACTTAAAGAAACTTCCAAAAACAATTTCATTCATACCATTAAAGACAATTGAGCATTCATTTTTTTTTCGTTTTTAGGATAGCTGTGCCGCGAAAATTTTGTAGCCCGACATGGGTGCCGCGAGATTTTTTTAGCTCGATAAGAGTGCCGCGGCAGAAAAAGTTTAAGAACCACTGGCCTATATGATTTTAATAAATTACCGCTGGAACACAAAAAAATAAAATATTATAAAGATGACACTTTTTTTTGCTTTTTTTAATTACATTTCTATAAATTAAATAACTACAATTAAATTTGTTTAATTATGCAAACTAGTTTTTATGCGACAGATTAGTTCCAGAAGAATCCGCATAAAAAAGCATAAAAAAAATGTACTGTATATAGAAAATCGATACATTGGTTCCTGAGTTTGAAAAAATGTAGCATAAAAAGGTCATTTTGAATGAAATTATTAATGTTATTTTATGTTTATTGCTTAAAATAGGTATGAAGATTTAATAACAGATAAAGATTTGTTGAATAAAGATGTCATACAAAGATTTAATAAAATATAAAGATTTAATAAAACATAAAGATTTAATAAAATATTTAGAAAATAGATCTTATAATGATCGAATAGAAATTTCTGTAATAAAAACTAAATTCGATACAATTAATTAGAATAACAATTCAATCACTTTCAAATATGACTCTTTTTTTGGAACTATAATATCACTTCCATCAGTGGAAGTTTCATCATCCTCCTTTTGTGCCACCTTCTTCAATCAAATATCTTTATTCCAGCATTTTCATTCGGATTTATTAAAAATTCTGTTATCAGTAGTTGTCTCTGTTTCTTATTTAAGCCATTGAACAATTCTTGGTAACCAGACATGCATGTTGTCAATTCACGACTGAATTGGGTAGCCCTTTCGACAAGAGCAGGGGTCTCTAAGCTACGGCCCTAGGGCCACATCCGGCCCGCGGACGGATTTTGTCCGGCCCGCGGAGAGCTAGCATACTTGAAAATTCCTTTTAGAGAACATATTTTTTATAGCAAATTAAATTTAGTTTACTGAAGTATTCTAATTTTATGTTGAATAATTATTAATATGACATCTACATTGATATGGTCATTGGCTAACTACTCATAACATTTTTGTAGGCTTATTGTTATTGTTCTTGTGATAAGTTGGATAAAGAAACACAGAATTGTAATGAGTAAAGACATGTATAATATGCAGAAAATTGAACTTCAGTATATAATAACTAACAAATTATTGAAATGAATCAAACTAACATTTTATACATTTTAAATAAAAATATAACTTATAACAAGCATAATGACATATGAAATACCAATGAGATTTATGTAATTGAGATTTTCCACTGACAATAGTTTGTAGTTGTGGACTAATTTTACTTGTACCAATTATTAAAAGAGATTTAAGATGCTCATCAGTTAATTTAGATCTGTAAACATTTTTTGTGTACTTCATTTTGGAGAAGCTCTTCTCACACAAATAAGTAGTACCAAAAACAGAAAACGGCCCACGAGCAAATTTATGCAAATTATCAAATTGTGTCAGTGGAAGACTCTTATAAAATTCCAACAAAGATGAGTTGTGATATTTGTTCTTAATTATATCACTGCACTGTAGATCAATCATTTCCATTTGAAGTTCCGGCGCGAGGGTTTCAATGTCAGTATCAAAAGGATTCTGAAAAATCTTAATTTGATTCGCAATGGCATCAAAGTCCGAGAAACGAGTATCAAAATTTATTTTCAAAGCACTCAAAGTTTCGATTGCAAAATCGATAGGAAACTCAGTCTCAGTGGTGTGGCTGAATATTTCACATGTTTTAAAATGTGAAAAACATTTACTTCGTAGTTGTGATTGAAAAAGTATCAATTTCTTCCGGAATGATTTGATATTAGTGTATAAATCAGGAAGATGCTGGTTTTCTCCTTGCAATCTCAAAATCAGTTCGTTCACATGTTTTGTCAAATCAACATAGAATGCTAACTTCCACAGCCAAGCGTTGTTTTGTAATTCAGTAAGAGGGCGATGCTTTTCATTCAAAAAAAAATTCGATCACTGCTCGAAGTTCAAAAAAGCGCTGAAGGACTTTCCCACAACTAAGCCAACGTACGGCAGTATGATAAGGTAAGTAATTTTCTCCAATCTCTTCAATAAATTGTCGGAATTGTCGGTGATTCAGCCCAAAAGATCTGATAAAATTAACAGTTGATAGGGGTAAATAGTACAGTTGTTGGTCAGTAGGTAGTGATTGGTCATAATTTGAAAACAATAAAACTATAAGACAATCTTTTGGTGACATAATTGTTTATTAACAGAAAAAAATTCTATATTCTTTTCTGTATTGGATACAACCCATAACTTTGTTATAACTCAAAGTTTCATGTGTGTATTTAATTAATAAAATGAGCAGTCCGAGATTTACGTCATTTTAGACAGAAATGTACAAAGAGTAACCTTACTATTTCTAGATATTTTCATGATTTAATAATGATTTTTGTGCTGATTTTTGGCATTTGTAAATGAATACAGGTTTAAGTTATCAAATTAAAAAGTTTTTTGATAAAAATAAAGTACTGACTGTGAAAAATATGATAAGACAATAAATATCGCACGATAAACAGTTTTTATAGTGATAGATCATCCGACCAATTAGTATTTTGACATTAGAGTAACTATGTGACAGTTATTCCTAGAGTGTTTAACCTACAAATAAGAGGACATGAAAAATATTCAGTACACAATTTTAAAGCAATTAAAAATGAAAAATCTATTTTACTTGAATTTATTTATGTATTTGTTATTGTAGTTAGTAAAAATACTAATTTATTTATTTCTAGGTTAAATACGCTAGTGTTAATATACATAAAATGGCAAACGTTATAAAAGGTACAATCTTAAAACAATCGGAACACAGCCTGAATATATAAATACATTCAACCTTTCCAGAGCTTTATAACAATTACCGAGTCTTTTTAGGACTACCAAAACAAATCTCGTATGAAATATGCCAGTTATTTACCAGTTTTATAAAAAAATATACGAATAATCAAATTGAAGATGCTATTAATGCAGTTTTAAAATGGGATGTCACAATGCACAGCTTCAAAAAAGTATGGTATTCCCAAACCAACAATTCAATTTAGAATTAGTGATGCATTCATCAAATCTACTACAGTTCCGTCTCCTGTATTACGATGCAATGCAGAAGAGGACCTAGTACGTTGGATAATTGATTATCAACGAAGAGGATTTCTTAGAAGAAAGATCAATATACAAACTATTGTCAAAGAGTTTTTGGATCAAAGTAAAATAAAAAATTATTTTTGTGACAATGTTCTAGGAAATTGGTGGTATAAAGCCTTTCTTGAAAGGAATCCGATTCTTATTGAAAGATTTCCAGAAAGAGCAACTAAAGCCAGCTCTTGTGTAAGTGAGAGTAATATTAAAAACTGGTTGAGTGAAATATATGATTATTTATCAAAAATTAAATATTTAAACATATTAAAAGATCCGACTAGTGTTTCCAATGGTGATGAAACTTATTTTATGGTATGTCCAAAAATAAAACACATAATAGCCCCTTGTGTTGCACAAAATGTTTATGAAATTGATCACGGCAATTTCAAACTTAATGGAAAGACTTCTTAAAAACAATGTTATATTTATGGTTTTTGTAGAGTGTCACGAAGGTGGACTGAAAGCTATTAAATAACTGACAAATTTCACATGAGATTTGTTTTGCTAGTCCTAAAAAGACTCGGTAATTGTTATATAGCTCCGGAAAGGTTGAATATTTTTATATATTCAGGCTGTGTTCCGATTGTTTTAAGCTTGTATGATTATCTATAACATAGGATGGTTTTACCAATTCGAAAAAAAAGAAAAAAATAAACAAAAAGAAAAACAGAAAACTTTAGAAAAAAAAAACTGGCAGAAAAAAATCATAGAGTTGATTGAGGATCAAGAAAATATTGGTGGCAATTAAATGAATAATCATAACATTTATTATAAATTTATGTTTAAATTGTTTTTTTTTAACAACAATTAAATGTTTTTCTTTTATTAGATCACTGGAGTGTTCATCACTGGAGTGATCACTAGTTCATAATAGTTTTTCATATTTTCAAATTACTTTTATTTATTATAAAGCGTTGACTAATTACTGTGAATCCACTAGACAATCACTACATTCTTATGATCTATAACTATGTTTTTTGATAAATCGAATATTTATCTTCTTATTTTCTATAAAATTTTAAATTTTTGATTCGAATTATTATTTAAATAGAAAAGTGACGTTTTTTACAATTACTAACACTACAATAATTCGTAAATTCATTTTATAGAAGCATACAATTTATCGTTTTCATTGTTCGATTTCTAAAATGACCGATCACTGTACTGTTTACCCCTATGACTGGTTTCAGAACTTCAGACATATCCAAACATTTTCCGCACAAAGACTGTTGATGAATGATACAATGTAAGACTAATGGTTTTGAACCACCGTCATTTTATACAGCCTTTGACACAAGAGCTACCACTCCTTTATCTTTCCCACTCATGTTTTTGCCTCCATCAGTTGTAATACATTTCAAGTTTTTCCATCGAAGGTTCTTTTGATTAATGGCCATTTCAACTCCTTTAAAAATATCTGTACCAGTAGTTGTGCCATGAATACTATACATATCAAGAACTTCTTCATGCACTTCATAGCTTTTATCTACTCCTCGAATATAAATCAACACCTGAGCAGTATCTGACACATCCGTTGACTCATCCAAGGCCAAAGAAAACCACTCAACATGTCCATTTATGTCGAACAGTTGAGAGGATATATTTTCAGCGAAGTTTTCTACCCTTCGAGCCACAGTGGCTGACATACTGACAGTTTTTAATAAATTTACCTTTTCAGGGCACATTTCTTCGGCTACTGCAATTATGCATTCTTTGATCATTTCTCCATCGGTGAATGGTTTTCCACGTTTTAAAATTTCAAGAGCCACACGAAAGCTGGCACGAGTTGCAGCCTCTTGTCCAGTTTTGAGTTTTGTAAATGAAGATTGCTGCGCTTTCAATCCGCGCTCCATAGCTTCGAATTTTTCAGTCCGCAAACTTCCTATATATTTTGAGTAATTTTGAAAATGTTTTGTTTCATAATGACGTATAATGTTATATTCCTTGAGAACGGCTATGCTTTGATTGCAAATCAAACATAGCGCCTTGTTACTGGAGTCAATTACGAAATACTGAATGTTCCACTGATCTTTGAATTTTCTGCATTCACTATCAATTTTTCGCTTCTTTTCCATACTACTAAATCACACACAAAAGCAACAATTCAAATCAAAATACTGTTACAAAGATGTCTTAAACTTAAACACGCACAAAAACGTTTTAAGGAGGTACGCACTATTTTATTTCACAACAGTGTCATAGGAACTGACTTGTGGTTGCGCCACTAGCCTTCTTATATATTACAATTACTGCTATCTAGAAGTGAGTGGAAGACACCAGAACTTTCTCGAACCAACGAGATTATTCTGTACGTACTATTAGCGTCATCTGTTAGCGATAGTAGGTACTACCTATTTCCGCTTGTGTCCACCACATGTCGTGTCACGTTACTCCTCATGGCTGGTACTCACTAATCTAGAACTAACGACTAATCTAGAAATTACAGATAATGACAGGAAAATTAATAATATGCAGTGTTGCCGTTTTGCAGACTTTAGTCCGATTTGCAGCCTTTTTTTAAACGTTGCGTACTTTTTCGGACTTTATTTTTCATGAGTGGACTATTTCACTTTTTACCACCGGCAACAATGATAATATGGTTTTGGCTCTCGGAACTTACTGGAGTAATCAGTATGGCCCTAAGGCTGGAAAGTTTGGAGACCCCTGGACAAGAGGATCGTGTGTCAGAAAATAATTTTCTAATTCACTGGCAAGTTGAATGCCTTTCGATATTATTATCGCAGCGAGGGGAGTCCCTTCGTCGTCACTAACTGCTTCCTCAAGATCAGAAGGTACAAGAATACTGTCTATTATTTGATCATCGTCAAGGGGTTTGTCAATTACCTTTTCTTCAATGTCGGCAGTTGCCAAATCTTCGAAACCGTCTCCAACTATATGCGCTAGAGAAATGATATCACCATACACATTGTCATGTTGTGGAGTTGGTTCTTAGCTTTTAACACATGCTGGCCATTGAAATTGAAATTAGTCGTTTCTTCAAACATTGCTATTTCGAATTTGCTTAAAAATAATCCGCATAAAAACAGGTTTGACTATTACCTAACAAATAACTTGTGTTATGTTATTCGTCATTTTATGGAAATTCTGTTGCGTAGCATTAAATGTTATGATTACAATGGTTGTATTATGAAATATTTGAGGGAAATGCGAGAATATAAATATCGAAACGTTAACACGGATCCTCCTATTCTTTCGTTAACAAAACCATTCACTATTTGAATATTCATAACGTAAAGCTTCATTTATATTATTGCAATCGGAACTAGAGCATACGTTGAGGCAATTTTAATTTGAAACAGAGTTACGGAAATAACTGACATACTGGTCTAACAATATTACCGACAAAACCATTAAAATTTAATTCAAAATGAATTCAAATAAAGAAAAATCGAACAATTCTTTAATACAATGATGAAATTGCTGATTGTCTAAAATCTATGTCAAAGGTTGAAATTGTTGCTTTTTAAACAAAACTTGGACATGTTTTAAAATATAATTAATCGTTAATAATTTCTGTTTATATTGTGTTTTAATCTTGACAATCAACGAAGTAATATATATTAGAAAAAACATTTTTTAGGAAAATGCAAAAAAATGCAAAATAAATAAATAAAAAAATTCAGTTACTTTCTAAAGACGTCTACTTTGTCATCTTCGATGAACAAATGTAATAAAACTGTCAAAAAGTGTTTAAGACAATCACCGATGGATTTGTACCTCAAGATTTTCACTGACATTGATACAAAGCTGATATAACATGTTGTGTAAATAGACCTGTATATATCCAAAGTATTTACTATATTAAAACCATGTTTAATATGAACATAAGTTTGTTAATCAAAATGTGAATTATTGAGCTTAGTTTCGAACATCAAATCAGCGTTTGTGACCGTAAAAAATAGCTTTACCTCGGATCGGATAAGGGTCAACCATATTTAATGCATAATAACATTCTTTCTGTGGATTGCTAAACACCTTAGATTAGTGCGTTTCCGCTTCAGCGATTCCTTTAAGCATGGCACGACAAAGGACTGAAATACTCGAATTTAATTTCTCCGGATGTATTTAGACTCGTCTGGATAGATACACTAATGTAATTAATTACTGTATTAATGTAAGTTATTACAGACTAAAAAACATAAAGGAATTTTCGTCAAACACCAAAATAAACGTAAGTTTAAAGCAGTAGTATCCAACCTGTCGGGCGAGTGCCTCTAGGGAGGCGCCATTGTAAGAAGTGCGCGCAGATATTACCAAAATATAATTTTTGAAGCTGTCTCGTTCGCTAAAAACTTATTGTACAAGTAAAAGCAATGCAAATAGCGGGAATACAACTACGCAAAATAGTAATTCTAAACGTAGAAAATATGATCCAATGTACTTACTTATCATTGGAAATTGCATTTAAGGTTATTAATGCTCTAGAAAGACTAATATATTTGCTCTGTATGAATATTTTGGTCGCAGATAGCACGAAACCCAATGAATTAAAACCACTTCTTGAAAAAGTACATGCACAATTCTCTTATATTACCAACGTGGTCCGTTGGTAAGACAAGAGAATTTTTCCAAAGAAAATTAGAGGTTTTAAATAAACAACAAAAAAAGTTTTCAAGCACGTCTGTAACATCAAAAGCATTGCTGGCATCGCATAAAGTTTCTTATAGAATTTCTAAATGAAAAGAAACCACATTCAATAGGATAAACTTTGGTGCTACCAGCTGCTAACGACATGATAGCTACGAAGCTTGGCGAATTGTATGCTGATCAACATATATGCAGAATGTTTCCACATGCAGATAATTTGGTGGGAAGAAGAAATTACGATATATTTGAAGATCTTTGCGATCAATTAATTGAAGAAATAAAACTATTCTCTTTCGCGTTGCAAGTAGATGGTTTAACATAACCGAACCGCCGGAGTAGCGGAGTATCGAATTCAACAAGGTAAGCTTATACAAGCACTAAAACATAAACCTATACACCAAAGATATTACTCTATAAAAAATCTATACTACAACCAAACAGCTGTTATAAGGGTAGATGACAATGAAACAAACCAGATAGAAATTCAAAGAGGAGTCATCAAAGCTGCGTGCTGTCACCACAATGGTTAAATGTGTATTCAAGGCTAATATTTCACAAAGCACTATGGGAAAGAACGGATGGGAAGCATTGGGGTGTGAGCATTGGAGGGATCAACATTAATAACATAAGATATGCAAACGATACCGCTTCAATGCCAGAGAGTATAGACCTACAAATCCTTTTAGATAGCATTAATAGGGAAAATAAAAAATGGGGCTAACAATGAACATAAGTAAAACCAAATACATGGGCATCTCAAAAACTCCAATTGACAACATACCACTTACAATGCAGGGTAGCCAGTTAGAGAGGGTCGACAAATATAAACACCTGGGAGCAACCATAAATTCCCAATTGGACCAAGATGAGGAGACAAAAGTCGGAAAGGATTTATAAAATACAGATCAATGTTCACAAATAAGAAATTAAGTTTAGCCATGAGATTAAGGTTTCTAGAATGTTATGTAGTGTCTCAGCTGTTATATGGGGTAGAAACTTGGACGATAAAAGCACAGTCCATAAAAAGATCGGAGGCATTTTAAATGTGGCTCTTCAGACGCATACTTATAATTACTTGGACTGTTAGAACCTCAAATGAAGAAGTACTAAGAAGAATTGGACACGGCAAACAACTGATGACGATCGTCAAAATAAGAAGAACATCATATCTTGGCCACATACTTCGTAATGAAAAATACTCCCTTGTACAAGTAATCATGCAGAGAAGAATAAAGGGAAGAAAAGGCATAGGAAGAAAAAAGATATTTTGGCTGAGAAATATCAGAGAGTGGGCTAACCTCAGTATTGAACAAATATTTCACGTTGTAAGAGATAGGGAAGCGTTTAACGAAGTGATCGCCAGCCTTCGTTATGGAAGACGGCATAAGAAGAAAAAGAAGAATTCCTTCCAACTGATAACGGAGGCAAAGAAGACTTTAGAGCATATAGGACTGGGTGGAAGGAATATTAGCATAATTGAAAATATATATTGGAACCAAACATCGGTGATTTGAATAGATTGGTGATGATACATCGGAAATAAACATAAAACGCGGAGTAAGGCAGGGTTACATTTTATTGCACTAGCGCCCTAAACTAACCCTAGTGTTGAACAAATATTTCACATTGCGAGAGATAGGGAAGCGTTTCAAGAAGTGATCGCCAAACTTCGTTAAAGAAGGCGGCATATGAAGAAGATATTTGGAAAACTGGGAGAAATGGCAAGAAAAGCCTCTGATCTACAGGTACTAGTTCAAAAGGTGGCTCGTCGTGCAACTTGGACACATTGCATGATTTATAGGCAATCCCTTGTTTCAAAATATATGGGTGAAGATCTACTAACAGTATTTGAAGTTATTATAAGAGACTATTAAATTTTATTCAAAATGGTCCATTACCAAAAATATTCTTCGCAATATTGTGTGATGACATGGGTACAAAATATAGAGCTACTTCTATATTATTGTGAGGCACACTGGCTTTCTCGTTCCAAAGAACTTCAAAGAGCGTTTGATCTAAAAGAAGATAATGTTTAATGACTCAAAATTCCTTGCAAAACTTGCGTATTTAGTAGATATTTTTCAAAAACCCAGTACTTAAAACAAGTCAACGCAATGTTGCCTCCAATAGATGCTCTGATACAGAAGAACAAGATTATTGCATTTATGAAAAAAAAAAACGTTTTACTTTAAAGGTCTTCTACATGTCGAAATACGAATGGATAATGGATAAAAAACATTTATGATGAGGATGATGATGGATGCTATGACAATTTTGGCCTTCCGACAACAGAGCTAGATATGATAATTGATTTGTCTAGTGATGGCACATTCAAGCAGATGCTTCAACAAAAAAAATGTTACATTTTTGCTACAAGTACAAGATTTTGCTACTTTGACAAAGAAAGCTTTAGAAATGTTATTGCCATTAGTAACATATTTTTCAACTTTTGCGAAACTGTTTTTTCCGCAGTGGCTATTTTAAAGGAAAAATATCAATTAGTGATTGTAAAGGAACTGAGAACACCGATATCTTCAATGATACCACGGTGTGCGAAAATTTTAATGGTAATGATAAATATTATTACGTATTAATTATGACAATTATATATTCTGATTTTTGTAAGATTTGTTTTAAAACAATAATTGCATTTTGTTTCGTATATTTATACACAATATGGAATATTATTTTTTCTACTGATATATTGTGAAAATGGCATTTTTCCACGGCTTACACTACATGAAAGTGAAATTTTTTAATTCTAGAGATGAAAGTATTTTCACATCTAGAGATGAAAATGAGCATTTTAAATTTATGATTTTCTCGATTAAAACACTAAACTTACTAAATTTGCCTGGACTTTTTTTTTTGACTTTATGTATTAATTACATTAATCTCAATGGAATATTTTATGTACAAACGTAAAACGAGCCTGAAACTATTTAAAAAACCGAAATAAAACTAGGACATTTGACTTGAAAAGTATCACTTTCTATGAGAATGCAAGAATATTACCATGGAAACGAACAAACCAACGATTAAATTTATATTTACAGTTCCGATAGTTCGCTTCGAATTGGTTTTATTAATGTCGAATTATGGATTCTGCAACCGAATATCAGTAGAAAAAATTGCATTTACTACTCGAGATGAAAGCCTGTTTTTTTAGGGTTCGGTGTCTCTCACCTCACTCACCACTATCACCTCACCAAAAAAACGCTTTCATCCCTCGTTGTAAAATATACTATTGTAGCCCAATCAATAAATTAAGATAAACAATGTTAGGTGATTTATGAAATTCTATTATTACAAAAATTGAGGGGGGCGCAAGAATTCTTTATAAAGAAGGGGGGCGCTGGTACAGAAAGATTGGAAACCACTGGTTTAAAGATATTGATAGAGGCACAAAAAGTTTCACCTTTCTTATTAATGAACGCGAGCTGTAAACAATATTTTTCTGACGCTGTAGGCGGCAGGAAAACTACTTATGATAGCTAAGCAATGAAATATGTAAAGAATAAACGATTCGAAGCCAAAATTAAGTTTACTTTTTAAGTATATTCCAATATACCTTATGAGAACCTAATAGAATAGGGCTAAAATATGGCACCACTTAGATATTAAGAAATTACCGCTGAATCTCAAGAAATAAAATATTATAGAGATGGATGGCATTATTTGTTCTCTGAATTACATTTTTATAAATGAAATACCCACGGTTAAATACATTTCGATATATTACCTAACAAATATCATTGTTTCAATGTTATTCGTCATTTTATGAAAACTATCTTGTGTAGCATCATATGTTATGATTACACCGTTTGTATTAGTATAAAATATTTGACAATTAGGGCAATGAGAGAATGCAAATATCAAAATTTTAACACGGATTCTCCAATTTTTCATTAGCCAGACCATTCGTGAATCTTCATTTATATTATTGCAATCGGAACTAAAAGCATAAGTTGAGGCAATTTTAATTTGAAACCGAGTTACGGAAATAACTGACATATTGGTCTAACAATATTATGGACAAACCCATTAAAATCAGATAAAAAAAATCGGTCAATTCTTTTATATAATAGTGAAATTGCTGCTTGTCTAAAATCTATGTCAAATGTTGAAATTTTTTCTTTTAAACAAAACTTTAAAATGTTTTATTTACATTGTTTAGACCCACAGGGATCACATAAAGCAAATTATGACCTGTTGCATTTATTTTTCTTGTTCTTCCAGAATTGTTTCATCATCTCGCTATGTCTAGCTCGACTTTCATCTGTCCATTTTGCTTTTGTTATTTTGGGTTTTTCCACTGATATAATTTCCCAGCTGTAGACATTGTGTCTAAAGATTTTACGATTTTCGATGTCTGTCGGTGAAATGTTGGCGTTTTTTCAGATCAATTTGGACCTGTTTTACCCAGACCGTCGTTTTCATTTTCTGTATGATATTCAAAACTCTCCCTGTTCTCGTAACGTGCCCGTAGAATTTCAGTAGTCGCTTGAGGAAATCGGTTTCGATGTTGGAGTATTTTTCTGTGACAGTGTGTGATTGTAAACGATATCCTTCGTCTGTTAGTTTTGGGCCAAGGATTTTTCGGATAATTTTTCTTTCAGCCTTCTTGATGTTCTCTATGTCTCCTTTGTAATTAAGGTTTAATGTCTCGCTGCGTAGAGTATTTCAGGTTTGATGATAACAGTCGTGTAGTGTCGGATTTTGTTGTTAGTATTTATGCATTTTGATATCGTGCCGTATTTTTATCCTTCATATCGTGCCGTATTTTGTAAATAAATTTTCTGTTTTGATGTTTTTTGTGGCCATGAATTCGGTTTTCGAAAAGGAAATTTGTAGTCCAGCTTTCTCAGCACATTTTTTTAGGACTTCGATCTGATGGATTGCTGTTTGTTCAATTTAGGAAGGGATCGCGAGATCATCAGCGAAGGCTAGGCATGTGACGTTGATGTTATCCTGTTGTTTTCCTAGTCTTATGGGTCTCAAAATTTTTCGATTTGCCAGTTCTTGTTCCCATGTTTTGATAACTTTATCTAAAACCATGTTGAAGAGTAACGGAGAGAGACTATCGCCCTGCCGGCCACCAGTCTTGAAGGGGAAAGGTTTTGAGATTTCTCCGTTGAATTTGATTTTGGTTAGTTGTCTTGGTTAGTGTTTGTTGGATGAGCCATTGTGTTTTCGGATCTAGATTGTTTTCTTCAAGTATATTAAACAGGGATTGTCGGTTGATGGAGTCATAAGCTTTCGTGAAGTCAATAAATGTGCTGATGGTTGGGAGATTTCGTGTAGCTCGAATTTTAAGTATAGATTTCTGGTTGAAAATTTTCTCGGCGCATGATCTGTGTGGTCTGAAACCTGCTTGATATAAAATGTTTTATACTATAATTAATTGTTAATAATTTCTGTTTTACAGTCAACGAATTAATATATTTTAGACAAACATTTTTTTTTTAGAAAAAAACATGCGCAATTACTTTCTAATAAAATAATCTAATAAAACTGTCGAAAAGAGTTTAAGACAATCACAGATGGATTTTTACGTGAAGATTTTCACTGGCATTGAGACAACACCGATATAACATGCATGTGAATAGACCTTTATCCAGCAAAAGTATTTATTATATGAACACCATGTTTAATACGAACATACGTTTGTTAATCAAAATGTGAATTATTGAGCTTTGTTTCGAACATCAAATCGGCGTTGTTAATACGGCTGTAGTCATTTATTGTTTCCATAAAAAATAACTTCACCTCGGAACAGGATGGGCCAGGGTCAATTATATTTATTGCATAATAACATTTTTTCTGTGGATCGATAAACCTTAGATTAAGTGAGATTCCTTTAAAGCGCGGTACGACAAGGGATTTAAATAATCGAATTTAATTTCTCTGGATATATTTAGAAATATATTTAGTAATTAATGAAAATGTAAGTTATTAGAGACCAACTAATATAAAGGAATTTTCCTCAAACGCCAAAATAAACATAAGTTTAAAGGTATTGATAGAAGCACAAAAAGTTTCACCTTTCTAATTAAAAAACGCGAGCTGTAGACAAGATTTTTTCTGACATTGTGGGCGGCAGAAAAAGTAGGGGAATGAGGGGGAAATCGGATAGGGGGTGAAACCAGATAGTTGCTATTTCAATACTGCGTGTAAAGCTGTCTTGTTCTAGCTAGTGGAGAAATAAGCGCGAAAGCTTACTCAGTGCGGTTGCAAATGCCGGTGACTGTAAAATATCAGCGGGAGCGTCTATAAACGAAAATTGAAAACAAATGTAAGTTATCTAATATTTTGAATTTTTTATAGGGTTACCATTAAGTTTGCCTATGTGCTATCATACACAGTTGTATTTTTTAAGAAGTAATACATATTTAACCTTTTAAAACGGTATTTGTTGTTGCTATGAGTGTAAACATAATCTGCTAGTTATTCCAATTTCAAACATGGTACCTGTGGGGTACAAGCGGACGGGGTGATTTCGACTGTCCGGTTTCACCCCGATTGATTTTATATGTAGGTATTGTAGGCGTTTTATTCCTCTTTTTCATTCCTTACTATTTTTTTTTTTACTTTTTACAGAGTGCTAGCGTTAACATGCCACAAACATATGTGAGAAAGTCAAGTAGGCTGCAATTGTCGGAGTCAAACGTGCTTTTAGCCATCAGTGATGGAAGGTAGAATGGGATATCTTTTAGCGTCACACTGCTTGTCTTAAATGGGCTCACAAAAGTTGCATCAGTTGTTTTGAACAAGAATTATTATTTTTTGCTTGCAAAAACTGCGAATTTATTGTTAGTATCTGTATTCACCCCTTGAATATAATGCCTATCCGGTTTGACCCATAGGTGTGGGGTGAATTCGGATTTATATTTTTTAATTAAAATTGTTCTATTCTATGGTTATTAAGATTGATCTCAAACATTTTCATTCTAAATTTATGCCTAGGGTATACTTAAACATTTATGATATTGATTATAAAGTGCTCAATAAATAACATAGTGCTTTATTTATTGTGTATTTATCTTAACTATCCGGTATCCCCCCACATTCCCCTACTTATTTTGGTGGAGTAATGAAATATACAATTACTAATGAACGCTTCGAAGCCAAAACTAATAGAATAATAGAATAACGCTAAAA
The DNA here is from genome assembly GCA_944588485.1 of Phosphuga atrata. Classification (NCBI taxonomy): domain Eukaryota; kingdom Metazoa; phylum Arthropoda; class Insecta; order Coleoptera; family Silphidae; genus Phosphuga; species Phosphuga atrata. The sequence goes on from OX155898.1 coordinate 47,252,815, forward strand.
TATGCCAGCATTACATAGACTATATAACATACCAACATATACCATACACTATTACCTAGAGGGTTTTAAGTAATTACCGCTGGAATTCAAAAAATAAAATATTATAAAGATGACACTTTTTGCTTCTTTTAATTACATTTCTATAAATGAAATATCTACAGTTAAATTTATTTCAATATACAAACCTGTTATTATGCGACAGATTGGTTCCAGAAGAATCCACATAAAAACAATTAAAAAATACGTACTGTATATGGAAAATCGATACATACGTTCCCGAATTCGAGAAAATGTTGGATAAACAGGTTATTTTGTATCAAATTATTAATGTTATTTTATTTTTATTGCTTAAAGTATGAAGATTTAATAACAGATAAAGATTTAATGACATATAAAAATTTAATAAAACATATTTTTTTAAACGGATTTCTAATCGCTGAACCTTTTCCATCGCTCCGGCTTCTTCTAGGTCTTCCTCTCTTCTCCTATGCGGTGGTATCCATTCCAACACTTTCCTAGGTAATCTATTCTCATCTATTCTTCTCGTGTGACCGAACCAAGCCAGTTGTTTTTTCTCAACCTCGTCTGAAATATTCTTTTCCCTGCCTATTCTATTTCGGATCTCCTCACTCTATCTCTCCACTCTATCTCTCTCTATCTCATTTCTCACTCTATCTCTCCACTCTATACCTTTTATTAATTCGTTTTCTAAGAGAACATTATTCTGGTTGTTTGTGCCTATTGCCAGGTATTCGCATTTACTCGTGTTCATCGATAGACCAGCTTTTTCGTATCTCACATTCAGTTTTCTGACCATAAACTATAGAGCGTGACATCTCCCACTCACAGTTCCATTTGTGCACACTTTCTTGTCCACCCTCTAAGAGATCGGTCAAGGTAAATTTTAGAAAGCGTAGGCGATAGACAGCACCCCTGTCTGAGTCCCTTGGAGGTCATAAAACTCTCTGTCAGGCCTATTCCTAGCTTCACTCTTACATAATTGTCCCTATAGTATATTTTAGTGGTCCGTAGTAGAGTTGGGCTGAACTCTAGTTCCTCCATTCTTTCCCATAGTTGTGATATCGGGAAGCTATCGTAAGCCTTTTTTAGGTCAATAAGGGCTATATGTGTTTCTCTGCCTCTTTGCAAACGCTTCTCTAAGGCTACTTTAAGGGTGAAAAGGCTGTCAATTGGTTGTCAACAAACAAAGGTTTTGTAAATCCAGCCTGTTCTTCAGGTTGTTTATCTTTAATATTGTCTTCTATTAGGGTCTATATTCTGCCTATTGTAGGAATGACAGCTATTCCCCGGAAATTATGTGGGTCATTTCTGATACGGGTTTATGTATGGCTGTGATATATGACGTTCGCCAGGCTTTTTGAATATCTGCACCATTTAGACACCGCTCAAATAAATTATTTTACTCTACATACTGTGCGCTTGTTTCTGTTAACAATTTTGACAAATGATCTACCCATCCTTCCTTGAAGATGTTATTAATTGCGAATCTAGTTCTTGATGAGGTTCTTAGCGATTTGATGGTCTACCATGCTTCTGAACTCTTAGTACCGCCTATATTTTGGTCGACGTATTCGCACTTTTTGAGCCACGAGCCGTTTTCCTATTTTTCATTTTCCTTTCCTAATTAGTTGCTTGTTTCCAATAAAATATAAATATTTAATAAAACATTTGATTTAATCAAAAATTCAGAAAATATATCTTAAAATGATCGAATAGAGATAACTAGCGAATCGAGTAACAAAAAACTAAATCTGATGCAATTAATTAGAATAACAATTCAATCACAAATACATTCAAATATGACTCTTAATCTTTTTTTGGAACTATAATATCACTTGCATCAGTGGAAGTTTCATCATTCTCATTTTGTGGCACCTTCGTCAATCAAATATATTGATTCCAGCATTTTCATTCGGATTTATCAAGATTTCTTTTATCAGTAGTAGTCTGTGTTTCTTATTTAAGCCATTGAACAATTCTTGGTAACCGAACATGCATGTTATCAATTCATGGCTGAATTGGGTAGCCATTTCGACATTATTTTCGCAGTGAGGCGAGTCTCTTCGTCGTCACTTACTGCTTCCTCACGATGTGAAGAAGAATAGTGTTTATTATTTCATCATCGTTAAGGGGTTTGCAAATTACCATTTCTTCAATGTCGGCAGGTGCCATATCTTCGAAACCTTCTCCACTAACTATATGCGCTAGAGCAATGATATCGTCATACACATTGTCAGGCGGTGAAGTTGATTATTGGCTTTACATGCTGGCCATTGAAATTGAAATTAGTCTTTAACTTTTTATAATGTTATTCGTTATTTTATGGAAATTCTGTAGCTTTAAATGTTATGATTACACCGGTTGTATTATAAAATATTTGCGGGAAATGCGAGAATGTATGTATCAAAACGTTAATACGTATGCCTCGATTTTTTTCGTTAACAAAACCATTCACTATTTGAATATTCATAACGTGAAGTTTCATTTATAGTATTGCAATCGGAACTAGAAGCATAAGTTGAGGCAATTTTAATTTTAAACCGAGTAACGGAAATAACTGACATATTGGTCTAACAATATTACGGACAAAACCATTAAAATTCAATTCAAATAAAGAATTCAAATAAAAAAAAATCGATCAATTCTTTTATACAATGATGAAATTGCTGATTGGCCAAAATCCATGTCAAACGTTGAAATTGTTGCTTAAAAAAATTAAAAATGTTTTTTAAGTATAACAAATCTTTAATAATTTCTGTTTATATTGTGCATTTTAGCTGGATACTCAACGAAATAATATATTTTAGACAAACATTTTTTTTTAAATTGCAATTACTTTCTAAACACGTCTATTTCGTTATTTTCCATGGAAATAAATGTAATAGAACTGTCGAAAAGAGTTTAGGACAATAACTAATGGATTTGTACGTCAAGATTTTCACTGACATTGATAAAACACTGATATAACATGTGTGTGAATAGACCTTTATGCAACCAAAATAATAATTATTTTTAATTTCAATTTTTATTAATTTATATTATATTAAAAATATTTTAATTTGCGAATATCAAATCAGCGTTTGTAATGTGGCTGCAGTCAATTATTGTTTCCTTAAAAAAACTTCAGTAAAAAAACTCGGATCGGACAAGAGTCAATGTTATTTAATGCATAATAATTTTTCAATCTTTCGGTGGATCGTTAAACCTTAGATTAGTGCGTTTCCGCTTCAGGGATTCCTTAAAAGCGCGGCACGACAAGGGATTGAAATACTCGAATTTAATTTCTCCGGATATATTTAGACCCTTCTGGATAGATACACAAATGCAATTAATAATAATGTAAGTTATTACTAAAGTGAACAAAGGTCCCGCTTTTTGGAGACCTGTCCCGCGTCCCGCCGATTTTAAAAATGACCAGCTTTTAGAAAATATAATATAATATTTTTCCACATATTCCCATAAAATTTTCTTTTTTAATGTCAACCAATGAAAATTTTTAATATCCTCGAATTGAAATGTCCATTCTTCAAGATATTCCAAACAGTTATTATAAAAATTACTTCTTACATTAATTTCTTATTGAAGTTATTCTAAAGACTTCTTTCAGAATACCGATCGTTTAATGGCACCTTGTTCTGAAATTTTCATTGGGTGACATTAAAAGAGGAGATTTTATGGGAATATGTGGAAAAATCTTTTGAAAATATTAGTAAACATTTTCCATAAAATAATATTTGCGAAAATGATTAAAAAGATAAAAAATATGAGGTGTTATTAGTAAAAAGTTACATTACTGATGAAAAAGTTAAATGTTGGTTGTCTGCAAATGTAGAAACAGACAAAAATTGGACGGAATTATTTCCTTCATTTTAAACAGAATAATATTTTCAAAATATTTTGATAAGGAATATTATTCTGTTTAAAATGAGAATTTGAATTTGTTTTAAAATGAGAGAGTTTTTCTAGTATCAATAAAATATGGACAACTGAAAAAACACAGTTGAACATTAAACTTTAAAATCTATATTAAGCGTAAAAAATAATTTGACCAATTCATATGAGAAATTTCGACATTTTATTAAGACATTCTATTAAATGATCCAAAATCTTAATGTTCAAATTATTGCAAGAAAAATATTTATAAATTACTATGTTCTCTAATACACTCATGATTAATAAAAAAATAAATATAATTACAAGTACGATTTGGTTTCCTGCACTTTCGTTCGATAGTCCATACTTATGAGGGAAAAAGGCAGAAACGCGTCTATCTTCATTATTATTATTTATCAGGTTATAGTATTTTTTAGCAACCCACATGGAATCTTGTAGCGCAAAAGTGCAGGAAACCAAATCGTACTTGTAATTATATTTATTTATTTTATTTATAAGTCATGAGTGAATTAGAGAACATTGTAATTTCTGAATTATTTTCTTGTAATATGGAAATTCACATAGTAATTTTTTCCCAATTTAATTTTCAAATTATTGTTTTTGAAAAATATTATTATAGTTACCAATAATTAATAATAAATACATTTTTGTATATTTATAGACATATATATATATATATATATATATATATATATATATATATAAATATATATATATATATATATATATATATATGAATATATACATTAAATTATTGGTCTGCTTTCATAACCAAATTATAATTCTCATTTCATCCCATTTGTCCCGCTTAGTCTCAATGAAAATATGGTCACTTTAGATATTACTGACCTAAAAACATAGAGGAATTTTCTGCAAACGCCAAAATAAACATAAGTTTAAAGGTATTGATAGAAGCACAAAAAGATTCACCTTTCCCTTATCAGTTTAATGGACGCGAGCTGTACATAAGATTCTGACGCTATGAGCAGCAGGAAAAGAATATGCAATTATTAATTAAAGCTTCGAAGCCCAAGTTAACTTTTTAAGTATATTTCAATATATTTTTATGAGAACTGCATAGAATTGAACGAATTTTCGCACATATATACTATTTATTACCTAGGTGATTTCAAGAAACTACCGCTGGATCTCAAGAAATAAAATACCTACTATCGAGATGTTTTCCCCGAGATACCACTAGTAACAAAGGTGTTAAAGCTCTTTAAAAATTGTAAGCATTTCCAAGTAATCGATGAAGTAATACGTTTATACAAAGATTTTTAGCATTATTTAAATAGTATTCGGCATATAAATACAAAGTGTACCAAACGAAATTATACACAATTAAATTTATAATCCCGCAAAGTATGTAAGGTGCAGTGGGGTAAATCAGTACACGTGGCAAATCCGCACTAGGCCTTTATTTACCCGAATATACGTTGCATTGTACCAACTGTAAGGTAGAATTTTTCCTTTGGTTTTCGAAATTTTTCTTTGGTATTCAATGATCAACAGATGTGGCCGCCATATCTTATGTGATTCCCCCGTTTAACTTAGACAAAATTTATCATGATGTTTTCAGGTGCAGAGGAAAGATTGAGTTAAGCATTATAAAACGTATAATTTAAGCAATAATTTACAAACCTAAGTGTTTATCTTCGATAGGCAGAAAGTATTGTAAGGTAAGTTTCCTTTGTAGTAATAAAATATATCAGTTCTTGTATATTGTTTGATAAAATGTAGTGTTACCTAACTCTGGAAATATTTGAGCACGGGTCAAATTCAAACTAGCCATCGTGGCAAAATCGCACAATATTACGAATTTACTCAATGTACATTTACAATGTACATTACATTTTAATTCTTACTTACTCAACTGTTTTATTAAATTCCCTTCTTAGTAGGCATTTAATTTTGAATTTTTTAGACTGGTAATACTTTTGCAACCCTGCGATGGTCCGAAATTATGCAAAGAAAACAACACCACACTATACAAAGGAAATGTTGGCTGAAGCATTGGCAGAAATTAAAGCTGGCCGAATGACTGTTTACTGAGCTAGTAAGCAAATACAATTAGTGACCGAATTCTGTTTGCAACTATAACATCAAATTTCCAACCGAAATTGTTAAAAAAGAAGAAAAGAGTTGCAAAAGACGCTGAACTTATAACTTTGGAAGAAACGAAGTTACGATTGCTTCCTGACTGACAAAAATATCAAGGAAAAAGTCCAATTCTTCCTTTAAAGAAGATTATAATTTATGTAGCATTTGTAAATGCGATTCTCGCTGTTACACTAACAAAAAATCGCGGATCTAGAGCATTAATTGTATGAACTGGGTTTGTGGAAACCGCAACAAAGGTTCAAAAAAAAATATAAATGTGAGAGATGTCTTGACGTGATTGAATGAATAAAAATATGAATTTTTATTTTTATGTTATTTTACTGCTAATAATAATTCCAGTTTTGCCCTATAATATAAGGAGATAAGATTCAATAATTTTTAAGCAGGTAGGTGCAGTTTCGCCCCAGTTCCGTCCTAGCAACACAATTTTTAATTTATTAAGAAAATCATAAGTTTCAGAAGATATGTTTAATCCAAATTAATGGAACTTAATGAACAAAACATGCGCCAAATAAAAACACTAAGAGTATTAGGTTTTTGTGGAATAGTTAGAAAATATATCAGTTTAAAGTAAACTTTACAATTCCTGGGTCGGTTTTACTCCACTCTACCTTATGTATTTTTTTGATACGAGAAAGTACAATTTCAATTTAGACACTAGCTTATTGTGTAATAAAACCGATATGAAGTATGAATAGGTTTAAGAATCTAAATTATAAAAAAACATCCACAAAGAAAGCTCTATGTGGATAATACAAGAAGCAAAATCTAATTTGTAGTAAATGTCTGAGGTGGAAGTAGCTATTTGAAATTCTTTTTGCACGCGTATTTTTCCTTGTCGTCGAACATTCGATTCCTAATACAATCTATATACAAAGATTTTCAGAAAGAAGTTTGGTTTAAAGAAAATGGTAAAATTACAAGGTTAATCTAGTTGGACGGCGCCGGCTTCAACTTTAAATTAGACGCAAACATTTATAGATAACGAGCCCCCAAACCAAACAGAACTAGAATCCAATTTCAACTTTCCCGAAAGATAAACGTACAAAGAACAGTTTATTATTAAAATGCCATTTTAAAACAATTATCTAATTAATGCAGAGAAACTGCTGTACCTAGTGCGTTCCTATACGTTGCCTGCACTGACTGGGAAAATAGTAATTAAATTTTAATTGGCTCATTGAAAACATGGCGTTTGAATAAATAAGGGTTTTCAAAGTAAAACAGCGCCACTAAAAAAAAAACGTGAAAGAAAAAGACAAGAAAGAAAAGTGAACCTCTGAGGAGCTAATGTGTTTATTTTAGGGAACACAAAGGTATTTTCGGAAATTTATTGAGATTACAAAAATAAAAAAAGTGAATAAATACTACTGATAAAATAGGTAATAAAACAGAGAATAAGGTATATTGATATATATCTCTTTGTTATATTTTGAGTGCGAGATTGGAAATTTATATTCATTATGTTGAATCTGCTTTTTTTTAACAATAAAATCTTGAAGCCCCGAGTTTTCCTACTCGGGAAGATGTGACAGTCCATTAATTCTGGGTTTATAATTCGACTTTTTAAACGTTTTTTCTTTGTTGTTGTAGAGAAACGGAACAAAGCATAAATTTTCGATATAAAAGTGAAATTACAGTTTGGCTTTTGCATTGATTGGGGATCTTCGGGCAGTGATTTATGCAGACTTTATAATTCGCGTCACCACCAGAAATTTTTATTGCGAAACCGGTGAATCAACTTAATCAATCAGACCGGAATAAAAACAACGCGAAATGATAATTTAGTATACGGGCGCGTCAAAGAAACATTTTAAAAAATTTCCTTTATGTGACGCGATTTCTCATCGGTCTGGCAGTTGTGTTGGAGTTTATTTTTAAACATCGGTCAAACAACCTTCTCTAAACGATATGTTTACAAACACTCAATTAATATGTTTTTCTTTCAAAAAAATAATTAATAATTCAAAAATTAATAAATCGATATAAATATAGATAGATATTCTAACTTAACTATTGTCATTAAATTTTAAGTTGTACCACCAATATTTATATAATAAACCGCTTGTTTCTTTTTATCCCCAAATCATTTTATTAACTAGTTTTCCTCCTTAAGCGATTTCAGTAATTACTTTTAAAGTATAATTAAGTCCTTACGAAATTGTTAAAGTTATCACATCCAGTGGAACTTGGAAACGTTTATGCGAGCAATTTACCAAACACACACCAACATGATCTTGTGAACTCGCGAGTTTCCGTTTTTAGGAGATGCGTGCGGCAAAAAGATCGCGCCTGCCAAACGACGCCTGCGAACGCCGAAACTGCACTGTTCGGTTCAGAGCGTCGCGACGCTTCACACAGACGCCCATGCGCTGCACTAAACAATCGTTTTCGATTTAAACGGCCCCAACGAGATAATTATGCTCGATATTACATCAGAAATCCGCAAATTATGGAATTACAAATAAAATATTTGTCGGATTGAAAATTCTAAAATCATATCAATAAACGTCAAATGGTTTGTGATTAAATCCTTTATTCGACTTTGCAATTTTATTCGTTACAAAACACCAATTGATACAACAAGTTTTGCAAATGGAAACTATGTACAATAAAATAAATAAATGGACAATAATAAAAATGTAAGTTTCAGGTTTTTTCGTTCAATGAAAATCTATTTTATTCTTCTCTGCAGTTTCCTTGTTATTTACACAATTTGAAGTTACCAGCAGGGATACAACAAAAGAACGAGAAACGTTAACTAGACAAGAAACTAAATGGGCAAAAATGAACACATTCTGAGCCAAATTATAATTTTGACAGATGCCGCAAATTATTCAATGAATACAATGAGTCAGTCACCAAGTGTGAAATAACAAAAAACGTGCAGAACGCTACATAAAGCCATAGACGCAAACAGCTCTCACAGCCAGACGAAATCTATTATTAACATACACTGCCGAAGTAGAGTTGTTCTTGCTTGAATAGTCTTCCAAAAAAGCAGATGTTGCAATTTACCCTTGTCGCAACAAGACATACTTTACATAACTGATCATCATTTTGTAAACTTCTAAAATTTCCCAAGCCTCAGAAAATGTTGCATTTTCTACATTTAATAAATATTCCTAACAAACCAGATTTAGTTTAGCACGAACACTCTCTCCGTAGATTCAATACAAAATACATTTCGTTTATTCCTCTTAATATTCTCATATACATTTCATTTTTATTAATGCATTACTTTTCACTAAGCGTTTACAAGAGTGGATATTAAATTTCAACCAGACTTGCTACGAGCGCCGAATAACGCCCACTCTCCGGCATCCGTTTTTTTTAATATTACTAACAACAATTTATGTACTACTCAACAAGAACAATAACGGCTTAAGAATCATTTAAGTTGAGAAGCTTAATGTGTGTTTTTAATTCTTTGCGGCTATAAATTGAGAGATATGCGGGAAGGGGGCGAGCGTAAAACACTATCTGTTAGCGACTAAGAACCATAAGAAACAGCTGTAGCCGCCCCGGCTTGTTCATGCTAGCGCCCTTCGCCCGCTAACTTATATTTTATTAGGGTTGATCTCTTCGATCAACAGCCAAAATGTTCATATTGGAAATATTCTGATTTACAAGAGAACAAGGGAGATTTCCCACACCTTCTACACAATTAGTTTTTTTTAAATATGGTAATTTACATGTTTATGTTGTTGAACGAAAAACAAAATGAAATATCTCTCTATTATCTCTCTATACTATTTCACAATCTATTGTATTTCACCAGAAAAAAACAATATTGGTAATTCCACTTAAATGGTAGTTTTTGATAGAAGTATGTAAAGAAGGACTTTTGTGCATGAGTTTAAGGAACGAAGTTTAAAGCGAAGTTTAAGGAATTAGCTAAAATCGAGTGCTTTAATCGCAATAAGTGCACGAAAACCTTTCAAATACGTATATCATTTTTAATACATATTCATTAATACGTATTCATTGTTTTATCTACGGAGCATGTTGAAACACTGCTAAATCTACAAAAAAAAATGTTCAAAAATATTCAGAAATTTTGACAGATTAAATACTTGACGGACACAATAAGGTTAGAACGTCCAGCGCCTCCGTCCAAAAATAGCTAGCTTTTAAAAACGCACAGGAACGTGAATATTGGTCGATGTAATCTAGATTAACCTATATTTAATCTAGATTAGGTTATGGTTACGTTAAGTAATATTAGAGCCAGATAAATCCAAACTGAGAGGCCGAGACTTCTTGATTCAAGATAAGAAAAAATAATTCAATTTTAACCCTTTGCACTCGTATTTATATTTACAAAGACTTCTGTCAACTCGGAATTTTTTTTTATGTATATATATATATATATATATATATATATATAATCTTTTAAATCTCATGAATACCCTTTCGGGTGTCGAGATTATATCCTTCTTATTTATACGATATTGTTTATTATATTTTTCCATTCTTTTCTGCTTTTCGCTGTTCTTTCTGCTTCCTGCCAGCTGATGTTGTTGTTACTTAATATTTCTGATACGTTGTTCGCCCATGTTTTTTGTGGCCTTCCTCTTGTCTTCTTTTTTGTTGTTCTTGCGTTCCATATTCTCCTTGTTTGGCTGTCATCTGGCATTCTTGTGAGGTGTCCGAACCAAGCCAAATGTTTTTTCTCTATAGTAGTTTGTATGCTTTCTATTTGCAATCTTGTTCTAATAAGATCATTTCTTATTCTATCTACTCTTGTAACCCCTTCTACTCTTCTCAAGTATCTCATTTCCGCTGCTTGTATTCTGCTTTTTATTCGTTGGTGCGTAGTCCATGTTTCACTCCCTTATAGTAGTATTGGTCTGTATATTGTTTTGTACAGTGTCATTTTCGTTTCTTTCCTTATTTGTTTATTGTTTAGTATTATTTTATTCATAGCATAGTAGCTTTTGGTTGCTGCCGATATTCTGTTGTTAATTTCGTGTTCTAAGTTTCCTTTTTTATTTAATGTGTGTCCTAGATATGTGAATGTTTCTACCTGTTCAATGTCTCTGCCATTTATTTTTATCTTCATTACTACTTCTTCCTTCGCTATCACCATTATTTTTGTCTTGGCTTCGTTTATAGTCATATTATGATTATTTAGTTCTTCATTCCACAGGTCGATGTTGTATTCCAGCTTTTCTTCATTGTTAGCTAATAATGCAAGGTCGTCTGCAAATAGGCACTCAGATATTGTTATTCTTCTTAGGTTGTAGTGACCTATTTCCATTTTCTTGGTTTTATCCTTGATTTTCTTCATGATATTATCTAGGAAAATTATAAATAATAGTGGGCTTAGTGTTCCTCCTTGTCTTAGTCCCTGTGTGGTAATGAATTCGCCTGATATTTCGTTTCTTGTTCTTATATAGTTGGATGTGTTATGGTATATACTTTGTATAGCCTCAATTAGATGTTTCTTAATCTGTCTTTTCTGAAGTATATCCCACATCTTGCTCCGCGGTACTCTATCAAAAGCTTTTTCAAGGTCTAAAAATGCTATGTGTAGTTTCCTCCCTTGCTTTAGAATGCTATCTGTAATTTTTCTTATTGTGAAGATATGGTCTTGGGTTGAGTGCCCTCTTCTAAATCCACTTTGTGAATTCTCCATTGTTGCCTCTGTTGCTGTTCTTAATTTGTTGTCTATTATTGCTTCATAGATTTTAGCTGTTTGTTTTAGCTGTTGTGCATAGCAATGATATCCCCCTATAGTTACTGCAGATTCTGTTATCTCCCTTCTTGTGAATGGGAAAAATCACAGCCTTTTCCCAGTCTTTTGGTATTTGTCTCTTTTCCCATATTATACTTAAAATTATTAACAATATTTGCTCTCCTTCGTTGCCCATATATTTTAATTGTTCTGATCTTATTCCATCGTGTCCTGGTGCTTTACCGTTTCTTAATTTCTGGAGTGCTGTCTTCATTTCTTCTTGCGTAATATTTTCCTTACCTTCTGTTCTTGTGCTACCAATTTCCGTATTTACCTCTTCTCTGTTTCCCTTGTTGTTTCCAGTTCCTTCTAATAGTTCCTGGTAGTGCTCTTTCCACCTTTCCATTACTTCCTTTATTATGTCTCCTTTTTTATCAAAGAGCTGTTTCAGTTTTACTTGTTTTCCTTTCTTACATTTTTTTAGTGTTCTCTAGAATAATTTTTGATTTTCCTTGAAGTTTCCTTCCAGAATATTTCCAAACTCTTCCCATGACCTGTGCTTTGCTATTTTTATTTCTTCTTTTGCTATTTTTCTTTGTCTTTTGTAGTCTTCAAAATCTTACTCCTTTTTGGAGTTGAGATATTTTTTCCATTTTAGTTTCTTTTTCTGTACTTCTTCTTTTATTTTATCGTTCCACCAATGTGTTTGTTTCTTGTTGTGCGTATTTCTGGTTGTTCCACATGCTCTTTTTGCTGCTTCTATTAGTATATATTTGAAGGTGCTCCATACTTCTTCCACATCATCAAAATTCGGTTTGTGTGTTTCTTTTATTAGATTTTTAATCTGATTTTGATAACATTCCCTTATCCGTTTTTCTTTAAGTTTCTCTATTCTAATTTTTACTATTTCTCTTTCTTTGTTGCTTGTTTCTTGTTTCTTTCTATTACTATTTTTACTTTCTATTACTTTTAGTTCCGCGATTACCAGGTAGTGATCGCTTCCTATTTCGCTACCTCTTTTTACTCGCACATCCCTTACATTTGATCTCTGTGCTTTGTTAGTTAGAAAGTAATCTATTATTGATTTTTCGGCTCTGCTTCTTTCTACCCTGGTGTATTTGTGGATTTCTTTGTGTTCGAAGTATGTGTTTAATATTAATAATTCGTTTATGACACAAAAATCTAACAGTCTTTTTCCGTTGTTGTTCCTTGTCGGCTCTCCATGTCTACCCATTATTTCTTCCAAACTCTTATTTTTATTCCCCACTCTGGCATTAAAATCCCCCATTATAAAGATTGGTTCTTCCATTTTTTCATATTCCAGTTGCACTTGATCCCAGAATTCATCTTTGCTTGTTTTTCTCTCATCTTCGCTTACCCCATATACTATCATTATATTTGCTGTTAGTTTGGCTTTATCTACTATTTGTATTGTAAGTATCCGTTCGTTTATACAGTCCCACTTTTTTATTGATTGTTCCAAGTTTTCATTTATAATACATCCCACACCAGCTCTTGCCCTTTCATTGACTTCAACTCCGCTGTACATAAATATGTGGTTATTCTTTAATCTTGTTATTCCTTTACCTTTCTTTTTCGTTTCTGTAATGGCTAATATCTCTAATCCCGCTTTTTCAAATTCTTCTATTAGTTCTATCTCCTTTCCCTGTAGGCTTCTAATGTTCCATGCTCCCAGTCGTATAGTCCTTTTTGTTTGCCTTTTCGTCTCCATGTTATTTTTTTTTCGCCATAAAGCTTATTAGTCGTTTTTTGTAGGTTGTTGTACATTCTCGCTTGTTTTCAATAAAACCCCTTTTCCTTTTTTGTCCCATACATATACTTCTCCATTACAAATCAATTTTTGATATCCGATTTTAACTCGTTTTCCGCTTGTATTCATTTCCTTGGCTATGCTTCTTATTTCTCTTTGGATTTTGTTTTCTTCCCATGTTAATTCGTTCTCAATGTATGTATCAGTTCCTTTTAATTTACTTTTCGCCGCCATGACCATTTGTTTTTGTTCCCAGTTCGCTACTTCCACTATTATAATTTCGTTCACTTTTCCATTATTTTTAGTATTTATTTTGTTAATGTCTACTTTGACCTGCAGTTGCTCTGAGAATAATTTTCCTATATCTTCTTCCGTTTTGTGGGCCGATTTCAGTCCTTTTATTGCAAGGTTGTTTCTCTTCTTCTTTTTTTCTTTTATTTCCGCTCGATTTTTTTTTATATTTGATCAAAATGAAAACAATCTTGTTCAAAAATATAATTACCTCAGTTGATCATTTAGTAAGTAAAATTAAAAATGCACATTTTTTTTCATTTGATTCATCCCCTTGAATTTTTTTATATAGGTTTATATAGGTGTAAGTACATTTTGTTCTCTCAATGTGAATAATAATAATGATACAAATAAATGTAATGATTAAAAGAACAACAATCAGCAAAATAATAATGCACTAAATAAAAAATATAGATTTTGGGTTGAAAATATAGACCCCTCGCATGCACCATTAGACACATTTGCTTGTATCTCTTCAAAAAGATGATGTAGGACAATATAAACATCAGAAGAAAAAACAACAGAATATTATACAATACAACCATAAAACACGAAAATAATATAAGAAATATATAAAACTACAGGCAAAACTAAAAATACTAGCAAAAACAACATTACTCTAGATCAGGGATTCCCAAAGTGCGGCCCGCGGGCAAAATGCGGCCCGCGATCCTTGTGAGTGTAGCCCGCAATGTCGAGGCCATGATTTATATTTTTATTAAAATAATAAAAAATAAATAAACAGTAAAATAGATAATATAATATTACGAATAAAATACAATAAAATGTAGGTGCAATTTTTCAGCCCTTAAATTAACTTTTCATAACGGTAAAAAAGTGTTTCCCACAGATACAGATACCGAACGACACTACGAACTAAGAAATTCCTTCAGTGGTCAGAAAATTCTGATTAAACAAAATGCATCCTCCGTTTTGGCTAGCTATGTTATTGCGCAAGAAATTGACAAACATAGTAAACCATTTTTAGAAGGAGATTTTTATTTAAATTGTATGTTAAAAGTTGTCAAGATAGTGTGTGCAGATAAAAAGTTTCTATTCAAAGATATTTGTTGCTCGAAAATGAACATTTCCCGTAAATATAAAAGATATTGATGAGGATGTTTTACAACAGTTACTAGAAATTTGAAAATCGTTTAATGCTTTTTCCATTGATTTGGACGAAAGTAACGACATATGAGATTCGCCACAATTCTTAATATTTATTCGTGGAGTTACTGAAATTTTCTGATTCTTGAAGAGTTATTATCAATGGGAAGCTTAAAAACTCCGTACAAGTGGATGTGATATATTTTCCGCAGTGGAGCATGCTTATGATTCGCAAAATATTAATTGGAACAATTTTGTAGGAGTAACTAGAGACGATGCTCCATCTAAGATGGGCCACAAATCGGGTTAATACATTAAAAAAAAACAAGTTGAAAGTTGATATAATGATCATGTAATTTATCGCTATTGTCAGAGTATACCGATAAATTACATCATTATCATTGTAATATTCACCAGGAAAATCTTATAGCTCAAGTGTTAAAAGTGAATATTGTTATGAATGATGTTAATACAGTTAATTTTATCAAAAAACATGCTGTCAAGCACATGCCGCCAATTTAAAACTCTTAGAAAAATCTCCATTTGGAGACTGAACAACACTTGAAAATATAAATATACTCAACCTTTCCGGAGCTCTATAAAACTAATGAGCCTATTAAGGACTACCAAAGTGAGTAGTTTACAATTTATTGTTCATGGAAACAAAGCTGTGCTGATGAGAGATAAATCTCGAAACGCGACCACAGATGGTCATCCACTCAAGGTATCGGAAAGACATGATCCTAAAAACAATGTTATTTTTATGGTTTTTGTATGGTGTTAGTGCCACGAAGGTGGACTGAAAACTATAGAATAACTGACAAATTTCACAGAGATTTGTTTTTGGTAGTCCTAAAAAGATTCATTAATATTATAGAGCTCCGGAAAGGTTGAGAATATTTATATATTCAAGCGTTGTTCCGCCTTTATTAAGTTTATTAAATATATAAAGGGTTTTTTGGTTTAAGGAAAGAAATTTCAAAGCTTTTAAGTGGAAAAAATTGTTATCTTACTAAATTTGATAATAAAAATTAATCGTTATATTACAAGATAATGAGTTTTTAGGCCCGCCAGAAATTTGAGAAATTTCAAATTGGCCCGCTCAGGAAAAACTTTGGGAATCCCTGCTCTAGATTCACAAATGTCATAAAATATGTAGAATCACTAACTCTATCGAAACTGTTATAGTTTATAGTTTTGCAGTGTATGATAGTGATCGAAACAGTCTCCAACCAGTCCTGGCTTACGAGTACATGTACTGCAGATATATCTCGTCTCGTGTCTTCCACTTTTCATATTTCGCTTAGAACACACTAAACAGTCTTTTCTTTCATTCACAGTCTTTCTGCATTCATTTGGATTTAAAATGTGCAATTTTCCATTTAGAAGCTCTTCTTTGTCTGCCGTGGATGGTCTTCCTAGAATTTTGGTTCCCTAGCGGTGGTCTGCTGATAATTCATCCATTAGCTCACGAACAAATTTTAGGTGCGTCATAGCTTTTTCATTTTGGTGACGTTGTGTGCTTTTGTAGAGCAAATATGAATTTACACTACACAATTCAAGCCCCCAAAAAAATAATATTCGCCATCATTTCAATGATTTTCTGAGGAAGCAATATGATGCAGAATAGCAGCCTGCACAATAGACACCTCCCATATATTTATTGCAATTAACAATAACACTGGGTTTATTTATCACTTGCATGTTACCTCCACGCACCCTTCTATTTACCGGTTCAGTTCCAGAAACGTTCCAGCTACTGATTGTGACCACTCTCTTGTCTTTCCACGCTAATACTAATAAATTGTCTGACCTGCAGGCAAAAGTATTATTTTCATAAAAAACAGGTTTATTTATTGTGTCCGGTAAAAAAATTCTATTATTTTGTATAGTTCCTTTTATATGAATATTCATCTTCAAGAGTTGATCTGCAAGTGGTAGACTTGTGCAGTGTCTGTCTGTGTACCATGTAAATATGGTATTATTTGCTACATGGATTGTTAACTAATAAATTTTGGCATAGTTGAAATCCTGGAACTTTAGGGAAGATCAGGCCGTGATCAAATCTTCTAATGTTAAGCTTCCATAATAAGGTACAATTGAATAAACATAGCCTGTATTAGCATTTGGTGGGTTTATTAGGGTTATAGGTCAGAAAACAAATTTTGAATCCTACTACTGATTCATCCAGCGAAATTTACCTTGATGGAACAAAATGTTCTCTGAATTGTTTATGTAAATATTCTAAATAGTGACTCACTTTCTGTGTTCTTGCTCTAAGACTGATCGTTGAGATCAGTTTGATTTAAATGGAGCATCCAAAATATTTGCATGAATCGTTCCCTTCCAAAGATCGATCCAACGTATGGAATTTTCGCATTAAAATTTTGCGACCAGTATTCTGGAAGATTGCTAACTGTTATAGTTCACATATTTAGGACAACTCCAAGAAATGCCCTAAATTCATTTACAGTCACATCGACCCAGCTGTACCATGTTGATCTTTTTGATAGTCTCTTTTGAGCAATTTTATTTCTTGCGTATAAATTGGTTTCTTCCACTATTTTTTTCAACAAGTTCCTTGGTGAAGCAAAGAAAAAATCTATAGCTTTTTTACAATTATCTGGGATTTCTGGCCCTTCAGTTTTGTCTCTGGAAGTGAAATCAAATCTGTTTGGGATATTATCATTAAGAGTAACATTCTCCCATGGTAAATAATTGTTCCTCCTTTCAATTCCCAGATCCTGAAAATCCTAGGACTTCCAAGGAATCAGGACTAGAAGAGGCGCTCTAAATGGGTAAGTTTAGTTTAAAACGTTTAGAAGAAGAGGGTGGAATACAATAGATCTACGAAAGTCGCAGTACAAGTCGTTATCACCAAAACTACAATCGTTTCAATTACCTCTTCGCTTTCACTGCTGCTTTCTTCTGCGTGTTCCTCTTCATGGTCACTGTCACTATTTCCAGCACTACCTAATTTTTCGTCGTCATATGAGTCCATATAAAACTCGTCATCACTGTTTTCCAAATCATTTATAATGCCTTTGAAATGTCTTTTAGGCATTTTGAATATAGCAAAATTTTCAAATATAACACCGCTACCGGTAAAAAATACACAAACTGAGCACCACTGTCTAAATTACTGTCTAAATTGTACAAATTATGCAAAAGATGCACATACACAGGTAGTTATAAAGTCGCGTACAGTGCGACATACGAGTGCAACGGTAAAATGTATATTGTCGCTTACGGTGCGACATACGAGTGCAACGGAAAAATGTATATTGTCGCATACGGTGCGAAATACGAGTGCAAAGGGTTAATATACGTTGGACAATTTATTTTCACTACGTCTCTGATTTTTGTTTAGTGACACGAGTTGTTGTCATAGTAACAACAAACGGAAATCGTTTAATAATGAAACTCCGTTTGATTTACATTCAACCTTTACGCACGATTTGGATAGTTTTATACACGATTATAATAATGGCTTCCTTTACATACAATAATTTGCTTTTTAATGTGTTTGTTTTGGTGTGCTAGTAGATAGCTCTATATTAAAGAACGAGTTCAATTACCGCGATTTTCCTCCTATTCGCTACCCTCGTCGTTTACTACACTTGGACGCGTGCGAAAAAAGTCCGTATGAACAAGATTGTTATACCATTTTTTCGGTTTTGCCCCTTTTATGCCATTTCTAAATAAAAATATCGCCCATACGTATTTATAAAATTGTATGGTGGTTGATAACACTGACAATTGACATTTCAATTTAAAATTAGTTTGAATCATAAAATCTAAACCGGCTTGTGATAAATTACGCAACATCAATATGAGTGTGAGTGAAAAATTATCACATACACCACCTGAAATTCGCCAAATTGCTGAAATTTCAGTGAGCAACTTACAAGTTGATAGCCCTGAATTTCAGTTGTGCCAACCTTGAAAAATAAAACTATTAAAGTACTCGGCGAGCCATTAACGATCCCATATGAGTGCTTTGTCGACTCCCTTTTAGACTGTAATACAGAAAAAAAATATTTTGGACGGTACATTTTCTTTCATCTAACGTGTCTATAAACAAGCGCGTGTCAACTTTAAAATTTAAAAAAAGTAACAGTTGTATGCGTGATATGGTGAAAATTTTATTATTTGCAAACAACATTCGATACCATTATGTTTTAAAAATTACATCATGCAAATGGCCACCAGGGCTTCGTTTACATTGGTCGATTCGTGAGGTCAAATTTTGTAAATTGAAATATTCTGATGACTTTCTTCAGCAAATGCTGGATTTCCGCAATGGTTCGATTACTGTTGTTTTACAGTTGGAAAGAGATGTTAGTTTATTGTTATATAGACCAACGACTTAACTTAGCCACAAAGAAACAATTGTAAGGGCGTTAGATCGCACGAACTTGGTGGCCCCTCGGCGTCAAGTTTTTTCAAAATAACGTGCCCCAGAAACTTCTCTTGCAATAACTCACACGTATCACCCGCTGTGTGGCACGTGACACCATTTTCTAGGAACCACATGCCGTCTATGCTTATAACGTCCACTGCGGGCTACAAAAAGTTTCTTATTATGCCGCTCTATACCGCTCTAAATGCTTCTATACCGCTCGCTGTTAACACGCACCGCCTGATCTCTTTCGTATCGAAAGATGTATGGACCAATTATACCGACCAAGCACAATCCGCACCAGTCAGTTTCTCAGGATACACGTGAGCCCTCAATATCTCCAGTGGATGATGTGTTCATTTACGTATCCAATTAGCAAAAATGCGCTTTGTTGCTAAAGATGATATTTTCGCCAAAACGAGGATCCGTCTCCAGCAGCTCCAAACCCCACAAGTGCAACGGGAGCCGTGGTCTCGTGGCATCAATTCTTGTACCAATTGAATCTTATACGGGTACATACGCAATTCTTTCGGCAAAATTGACAGCGACAGCAGCAATGTTTTCGGGCGAACGTCTGGGACGATCACGTATGGGCTTTACTCGATCACAATATCACAAAGCGAGCAGTTTCCTCAAATCTCTTCATCTTTTTTTTTATTATGGTTTGGGGAAACTCTATACGTGTGTGAGGCTCTCACTCACTAAACCCCCTCTTCCAATTGGCCCCAATATGCGAGGTATCGCCTGCGCATTCCTTCAGGTTGCGCAGACCGGACAGCTTAGCGCCGCCCTAGTTTTGTCATTTCATCAGAGATGAATCATTTGTGTTTAATCAATTATCTCTGCTTAGCATTTCGATTTCTTCTCTCACTTTTTGGGACATTATGTTCCTCAACATGTTGGTGTTGTCCAGCTATTGTCCAAAACTCCTCGCTCCTGAGTAGCACTTCCGCGATGTTTCCACTTGTCAAGACGACATCGTTAGTGTCTTTTACGCGTTGTCTTTCTGCGTCCCATCTGGGTCAGTGGAACCGAGTGTGTTTAGACCTATCCCTTCTCCGGAGCAGTACCAGCAGGTGTTATTTTGCATTTTTCCTATTCTGAACAGATATGTGCCAAAAAACGCCGTGTGCTGTCTTGTCCTGGGTTATATAGTGGTCTACCTCGACTCAGGGTTTCTCGTATATTCTGACATTTCTTATGAACGTTTTGGTCGAGCCGTCGTACTTTTCTCACAGATCCTGCCATGATGGCATCAAGTCCTCCCTCGCTTCCTTTCTGTTGCCCGTTCCTTGCTCGTTCAGCTCGCAACGCTCGCACACGAGATGTTTTATAGGGGGGAGCCGGTGGGGTGCGATCCCGGCGATAGCCAGCGCGGCCTCTGTAGTGACAGTTCTGTATGCTGCCGTTATTCTTATGGCCATTCTTCTGTTTACTTTTAGTGGTTTGGCAAGATAGTGTTTATATTTTAGCGCGGTCCTCTACACTGAAGCTCCATAGAGGACGATGCAGGAAACTACGGACGCTAACATTCTTTGTTTATTTGTTGCGGGGCCATTATCATTTGGCATTATTCTGACGAGAAAGTTGAGGGTGGTTGTGGCTTACGTGAAGGTGTTATATGTTCGATCTTTGGTATTTCCTTGACTAGGTAGACTCCCAAATATTTTAACGAGTTTCTGAATTTTATTGTTTTCCCCTTTAATTCTGCTTTCTTCTTCATTTCTTCTTTTCTTCTTCTTCATTCTGTTCTCTTCTTTCCCTTTTTAATCATAGCTGCTCCTTGCGGACACAACTACTGCAAGTTCGCTTTTCACTTTTAGTCTCAAGATTTTAACATAGGAAACGTCCCACAGTGTTGGTCCGATCCTTGTGGGGTACCACAAGGATGGCTGGATGTCTTTATTTTCGCTCCCGTCTCCGTCACCACGTTTCTCTCTGTTAAATAGGATTTAATTATAATTAGGAGGTATTGGCTGATATTTCTCGTTGTCAATGCATCAATTTTAGGATTTCCTTCAACTATAGACCTTTACAGGATGCCGAGTTGAAGGCGTTTATGATGTCCACTGTTACGAGTAAACATACCTCTCTGTTCTTGTTTGCCTTCTGTTTAATTTCGTTGACATTTTCCAGGACTTTTCCGATGTCGAAAATGAAGCCGAATTGGTTAACGTGTATGGCTTCTTTTTTCTCTAGTTCTTTTTCGAGTCGTGATTTATTGAGAGCCTCTAATACTTTACCCAACGAGTTTATGAGGCAGATCGGTCTGTAGGTCCTCACGTCTTGCGCATTTTTTTTTGGGGTTCAGAATGAGAACTAGCCTGGAAACCTTCCAAATGTCTGAAAATTTCCCTTCCAACAGACATGTGTTCATAAAGCTGATTACTGCATCCTCTTCTTTGATAGACACAAGTTTTAAAAGTTCGGGTACAATGTTGTCAGGGCCTGGGGCCTTTTGGTTTTAATTTGTACAGCAGCGACCGTTATTAACCCTGGAATACTCTTCGTGAGTCTGCGACACTCATACCGCCATTTTTTTCTTCCCCACTCATGTTAATAGTGCTACACCCTCCACCACCCAGGACATCTTCAGCTATCTAGTTACCTAAGAGAAGCGCTCTGGAGTTGATCTCTATGTCCATTGCTTGGTAAGTATTAGCCGTTTTACTAAAACCCACCGAGTCTGTGAGACTTATAAATAGCAATACCCGAATAATATATGAGTCTCTGCGGGTCATAAAAAGTAATAGGCTACTATTTTATTGGAGTCTATAAAACTGATTAAAAGTACCTGATACCAAGATAAACCTGATACCTTAGACGATTTGGACCTCCAACCATCAATTGCTCAAATTAATACTGCCACAGCTAAGAAAACAAAGAAAAAAACAGTAGAAAAAAAAAAGAAAGATCAATGCAGTGGAAGATGAGGAGACAGAGGTAGAAAGAATGATTGGCAAAAATAACCAGGTCTGGCACACAAAACCAATCCGTTCAAGAACTTCACAAACCTTAGCAAAAAATGTAATCCACCTTCGACCAAAAATCAAGGGAAATGTACTTAAGGCTTCAAGAGCAATAGGATTTTTCAAGTCGTTCTTTTGTACTGACATATTTGACACAATATTAAAATATACTAATATGGAAATCGAAAGTAAAAGAATCAAATATAAAAACTCTGAAGCTTTCAATTTAGTCTTGAAAAACAAAGATGAACTACAAGCACAAGACTAGCAGTCTCCGGAAAGCGATGTAGCGGACCTCGTAAAAAGAAATATTGTAGCATTTGTAATTACCCAAAAAATAAACAATCTAGAATAGCATGCTCAAAATGAAAAGTTCCAATATGCGGTGAGCACTCAACAAAAGTTTTTGTGAACTGTTAATAATAAATAAACTAAAGTATTGTAGAATTTTTTAAAACATTTTAGTTTTGAATAGTGTTAACTTTCTATGAAAAAAATAATGAAATTTTTTATTTGTTCGCAAAAAACCCTCATATTATTTTTCATTTTTTCCGACTTTCAATTTTTAATATTAAATATCTTATTGTCTCCATTACTTTAATTGTTCATATAAAACGAATTTTACAAAAAAAAGTGTTTCAAATATAGTAATTTCCCAAGTATGAGTCTGAGAGACTCACAAAGAGTAATAACCGTAAGAAAAAGTGAAAGAGTATTCCAGGGTTAAATTAAATTATTAAATCTCTACATCAATCATTCAATCTTGGATTTGTTTGGACGATCATTATAACCGCAAATATCACGAAATGCGCGCTGCTTTGAAATGTGTGCTCTGTTAGACGCTGCGTCTAACAGAGCACAAATTTTTATAATAAATTTTCACAATTTGTGTGCGTTGTTAAAGCGTGCACTTTTGCGTGATTAAATGGAGACAATAGCAAAATACAAACGTAGATGAATAACATCACAGCGTTTCAAAACTGAACCACAATTAAATTTCAAAGTTGAAGCGTAGTAGTTGAAAGACCCATTATTTGAGTGTAGTTTTTTACAACAAAATACATTATCTAATTAAAATTATATGTTGCACCATTTTTGTTTTATCTCAAAGAAGTAAAAAAATCTACGGAAAGCTATTACAATCAAAGAGAGAACATTTCAACAATTATTTTTTTTTTATATAAATGTCGCGTTTCCGCTGCCTTTGATGAAATTATTTTTCTCCTCGTCTTCTATTGTGACTACATCTTCGCAAACAGCAAAAAGAAAACTACGACAGCAAACGCGTTCACCGCAGCAACTTTTCCAACAAAACTGTTGAGTTTGTGGTGGAACCGCCAGGTCGACTTCGCAAATACTTGCAATGTTAATTGGTTGTAATGTACCTACTCGTATATAAGGGTATATTAAGTACACATTCTTTTAAGAAATTGTGAAATAAGATTTTTTGCTATAATTATGTTATAAAAAACTAGTAATTAAAATTATAATTTTCTACATTCAATTAATTGTACATTAAATCTACATTAAATGTAAGTATAAAGTTGCTCTTTATACCATATATGGTAGTTAATTAAAGCAGTTAATTTTCAAAACTAAATTAAAATTGTTTCCAAGAAGTTGTAGTGTATTGAAAGTATCAATACAAATTAGGGCATTCAAAAAACCGATGTAATTCCAAAAACCGGTTTTCGGTTTTTCGTAAAGTAGAAAACCGGTTAACCGGTTAAAACCCGGTTTTAAGTATAAAAATAAATAAATTCCGGCTGTACACCAAATAAAATAAATATTTATTCACCATTTATAATTATTTAATATATAAAAAATATATATTTGTTTATTGCTTCATTATATTTACGTAAAGAATAAAAAAGTGGCACAATTTATATAAATATTCTAATAGGATTTAAAACAATTCAACATGTAATATGTTTCGCCACGTATTGTTAAATTATGGTTGGTGGTTGGTGCGAACCATAATTTAACCATAAGTTAGTGATTGGTCCGAAGCAGGATTGACGGGGCCTAGCTGTTAGGGGCATACGCCGCGTAGTGGCATTGAGTTTGAGAGAGACAGATATATAGCGGCGAAACAAACGAAAAAGACGCCGAAAAGAAAAGGCACCTCTGTTGATTGAGTCATTCAATTACTTATATGTATTAATTTTTCTTCAGTTGTGTGCTATAGAGGGAAAGTTCAGTGATCCGAATAACGGAAATTATTGTATGATTTTGGAACTGTTAGCTGAATTCGATCCTTTTTTAGTGAGTCATGTTGAATCTCTAACAATAAGACTAAGATTTTTATAAATTTAACACAACGCTGGCAAAAGTTAATGACTGAAATTGGGAAAGAGAAAACGCTACAGTAAATTTGACACGTTGGTCTGCTAGAGAGGACGCATGTAGAAATTGGAGAGATTTCTTGGCACGAAGTTCTTAAAATTTTGGAATCAAAAGTTGCAAAAACATCACGTATTTAATGGCGACCCTTTACGTTTGATTTTAGTACAAATAAATCTACAATATAACACTTCATCAATAACCATAGAAAAATTAAATTATTTTCCACTTGAAAAAAAAATTAAATAAATAAACCCGATTTTCGGTTTTATGAAAAAAACCCGGTTTTACGGATTCGTAAATTTTAACAGAAAACCCGGTTAACCGGGTTAGGATTTAACCGGTTTGGATGCCCTAATACAAATCATTAGGAAATGAGAAAGTTATTTTTCATTTTAAAATGGTCTAGTGACTTTTGGGCCAACCAGTATTTGAACTCTACCGGTAATATTTAAAAGTTACGTCGGTATCGTTTAAATATTACCGGTAGTAGTTAATGTTCATTAATATTTCAAACAAAATATTTCATGTGTCCAATTCCATTTCAATCAAATGTAATCTAATAAAAAAAGTTTTAGATGTGTGTGCGTATACAGAGGAGCAAATCTGCATAAATGACAGGGCGTATCGACAGAAGTAAAAGCTGCTTTAGAGTTTATCAAAGCTACGCTGGCAAACGCTTAACGTTTTCAAGCGTGGACGTTTATATAAAAAGCAGATTTCTTTTAGTTGCACCGGTCACCACCCCATGGGCGTTCTAAGCGAATAAACTTTGGAAATAAATCAATTTCAGAAAGTTTAGAAGGGAGTCAAAGCTCAGTTTGAAATTTTATATATAGAAATATGAGAAAAAAGCTTTTTCTTTCTCTTAAGACAGTACTGTGTGTGTGTTTTACCGGGATTTGATTGAATTATATCGAACTTTTTGATTTAACTACTTTATCCTCGTCAAGTTTTTATTCCATCCTCGGACAAATATTCCTTCCTTTGATTTTGCTGAATTTCTCGAAACGAACCCCACTCTGCCGTAAATAACCCGCACGTCAACTTATTCATATTAATCAACATCGTATTCGCATAAATTTCCCGCATATTTCGCAGAGCGAGATTAAATGTCGATCGCTGCACGCCACTGATGTAATTTACAAATCTTTGGATTATACTTTTGAATTGTATGTAATTGTATCTTTAATAAATTGCGAATATTGGTTTATTGTATATTATTTTGGCGAATAGGGTTGCTAACTGAAAACTTTCTGTTTTGGAAGCGGATTTGCTTTTTAAATGATTGTTGTCCAAGATATTCAGATTCCCGAATTTAAATTTCATACTTACACATTTAGATTCACATCGCTCCATGCTAAAATTCATTGCTTTATGAATATATCCCTTAAATTATTCATTATATTTTCCTCATGTAGTTTACTAAATGTAGCTTGCAGGAAAAGGGTCCAGGTCCAGTTATTGCAAACTTTCTAATGTTTATAAAAAAAATTCGTTTGTTTTCTAATGCATTAAGTAGTTATTTTCGGCAAAATAAAAGTTTAAGTGATCACTAGAAGTCACGCAGCAGGTCACAGCAGGTAACATTTCAATTTAATTGGACTAATGGTAAAGTAAGATACCGGTTATATCTCTTTACGGTTTGCAAATTGAAATTTTATATATTAATGCATCCCTTCATTCATTCATTCATTCATTCGTACATTCATTCATTCATACATTCATTTAATCATAGATTCATTCATTTATTTATTTATGTATCTACTCACACACCAAAATAAACACATTAATAAATACATTATTGCATGTGCAGGATGGCATTATTATAATAGTGTGTAAAAGTATACAAATCGTGCGTAAAAGTCCAATGTAAATCAAATTTCAGAATAAAAGAGTTTCATTATTAAACGATTTCTGCTCGTTATTACTATGGCTACAACTTGCGTCACTAAACACTAAACACTAAACAAAAAATCAAGAAGTCTCGGCCTCTCAGTCTGGATTCATCTGGATCTAATATAATTTAACCTAACCATAACCTAATCTAGGTTAACCTAGCTTACATCGACAACGATCAAATAATGTTCCCGTCACTGTGCGTTTTTACCAGCTAGCATTTTTTCCACGAAGCCGCAGAATGTTCATACCTCAAATCACTGACACAATAAGGTTATTGTGTCAGTGATTTGATGTATGTTGTTTGACAAATTTACGATTTTTACAACATTATCATCATAACATAAGAAACAGTTATTTTTTTGTAGATTCAACAGTATTTTAACATGTTTCGTAGATAAAAATGTATGACACACGTGTGTGAAAGCCTTTTGTGCACTCATTGCGATTAAACCGCTCGCCGTTCGGCGCCGTGCTTTAAACTTCGCAACTCATGCACAAAAGCCCTTCCTCACACACTTGTATCATAAACTACTATTATTTAATTATTTATTTATAAATTTTCATGCTCAATTTAATTAAAAAAAATATGTCAATATTATGTGGATGTGCAAGAAGCCAACATAAATTCCTTCGTGGATTAAAATACTTCTAGTAAACTGCTTCTATGAGTAAATGTTTTACATGTTTTTTTTTTTTATTTAGACTCTAGACTCTTTACATTTGTCTGAAGTGAGACATATAACTTGACACAATAGTAACCTGTACTGCTTCTAGTTCGATTTCATCTAAGAAAATTGAGTTTAACTGAATGTGTGTTTAGTGTGGTGTAGTTTAGATCAAATTTTTTACACTCGCCAACGTGCCCGTAAAAGAAACTGTCAATTTTTTATCTCTTTTGAATAATTTACGACAATAATCACTATATGGAAGCCTCGTCATCATTCTTATACACTTACGTTATAGTTAAAAAATTTAGTGGCATGGGGAGAGTGACCCCTTACTAAGATTACGTACAACGCAGCACTATGAATCAATGGTAGGCCATCAGGACAGCTTGAATGGACGCAGTATTTTTTAAATGCCGTAGGGCAAAGATTTTCTATCAGTTTTGTTTGAAAGGTATTCTGTATGAGTTTTTCAGGCCATGTTACAGTCTAAATGTATTCCTAGCAACTTTATTGTTTCCACACGGTCACCTATCCTCCTGAATGAAATAAACATGTTTCAGTTTTGGCTTCATTAATAGTATTTAATTTGAACCATTGTTTAACTTTATTTAAGGTCTCAAGTTATCCAAGTTAAGAGAAACTAGTGAACTATTAGAACCTGGTATTGCAGTCTCATCGGAAAATAGTGTACATGCCTTTGATTGCATGCAGTCCAGTAAATCATTTATATAAATAAGAAACAGGATGGGACCTAATACAGAACCCTGTGGCACCAGGTATAACATATGACCATTATCTGATACATTATTGTTGAGTTCCACTTATTGCTCTCTATTAGTAAGGTAAGAATTCAATAGTCCAATACTCTTCTGATGAAAAGAGTAGTACACCAGTTTCTAGATGAGAAACTCATACAACACACAGTCGAATGCTTTTTTAAGGTCGAAGCAACTTAAAAGAAACGATTTAAGAAATTACTACGTAGTAATTCACTCATGACTTACAAAATATTTATCTAGTGCTTTTAGCAATGGTCTCTCGCCGCACGAGAGTGCAGGAAACCAAATTGTACTTATAATTATATTTATTTATTTTATAAGTCATGAGTGAATTACATCGTATTAATTTCTTAATTCGTTTCTTGTAATATTGAAGGTTCACATAATAACTTTTTAGTAAATTTTTGCGAAAATAAGGCAGGGCAAGCGCCACTGCTTGCTCTACCGTGCCTGCGCCCTTGCCCCTAACATCATTTTTAAAGGTACGAATTATTTCCGATCATTGAGTTTGAACATACATTGCATTTATTTAACGGCAACAGAAGCGATACTTGGTTTTAATAGCTGTTACGGATGAAAAAGTTTTTTCACATAAGTAGGTTGAAGTGAATGGAGTCAAAATATTTAAGGCTTTTTCTCTCAATATTGGATATTCGATTTTTACCAAAAATCACTTATAGAATATGAGTTGAATTGAAGTTGAATTGAAAGGCCGATTCTCATATACGCGACACTCAGCTACGTCAGGCGACATCGCCTGTTAAATAATGATTACTTACATTGTTAAATGGACACGTTCTCACTATGGCTACGCGACGTGCCTATTTAAAACAATGTAATCATTATTTGACAGGCGATGTCGCACGACGTCGCGTAGCTGAGTGTCATGCATATGGGAATCGACCTTAAGACTATCATCCGACCATAATTCAATTAAACTTTTATTAGGGCACATGAGCTTAACGAATTTAACATTATCTAAATATATAGAGAACCCCCAGTTACTGACCGCTGCTGTATAATATTCCATATAGATCTTTGTTTGTTATTTATTTTAGCTCTATATGCGTCATTTGCGTTTCTTTTTGCTCTATCAATATCTCTTCGATATGATTTCTTCAAATTTCTGATTTTTCGCGACTAGACTTTTCCTTTTCACAGAAAACAAATTCTAAATATTATCATTTCTTAGACTATTATACTATGAAAATACATGCAATAAGAGTTCCTTTTTCAAGACTAACTTGTCCGCGCGAAGCATAAATATTCCAGCTTATTCTTTATTTTTTTTGTTTTAACCTTTCCGGGG
Source organism: Phosphuga atrata (assembly GCA_944588485.1). Taxonomy (NCBI): domain Eukaryota; kingdom Metazoa; phylum Arthropoda; class Insecta; order Coleoptera; family Silphidae; genus Phosphuga; species Phosphuga atrata. The sequence continues at coordinate 47,282,075 of OX155898.1, forward strand.
CAGTGCTACAAAAAGTTACGTTTCCGACCGTTTGGGGTAAAACTATGATTCCCCAATGAAATACCATAAGAACTTAAATGTAAATTAATGCTGTAAAACTGTAAATTATGCATAATTGTTTGCAAAATTATACAATACAACACTAATAATTCTAGTAGTTTGCTTATTCTTGAAAAAACATTTTAATTTGTACCTTAAATTATTATTTGCGCTCACTTATTATTTTTACAGCCAGGACGTAAAAATGTTTTACTTTCTTCTGTGCATCTTCAGGTTTAAGTTTTGCTTTTTCAACATCGCTGTAAAATTGTTATGATAAAAGAATGACTGCTTTTTTGTTGGTAGATAGAATGCTAATGTGAGACCATTAAAAAATCCAAAAATAGAGAGTGAATTCGGAGCAAATTGGGTTGTTGAATAAAAAAAAATATTGTTTTTTTTATGTATTTGAATACCTTATTATAAATAATTCGGATGTTCGATGCCACAAAGCTAAGAAAAACTATTTTTCAATTGATTATAAGCAATTTAAAAGTGATAAAATTGTGAAAAAAATCACGTGACTCCAAACGCGCCATAATTTGTTTGTGACGTCGCACAGTGAGACGGAATCCCGAAAAGCTGACCAAAAGTCGAAAAATGAAATTTCGTTTTCGGGGTTGGAAGGGTTTGGGTTAGGTAGAGTAATGGTCCGAGGGTCGAATTGTAGACTGGGGTGGGCATAATCCCTTATACCTGCTGTGGTATTCTAGCTCAAAAGTGACCGTTACTCGAGCTAGACGCGTCGCGCTCCGAGCGAGTTTAACAGTGTTGTATTGAAAACGACGCCAAGCCTACAAAAATAACATTAAAGCAGATCTGAAAAATTGATTCGAAAGGGGAAGGTATGTACAATATAGTCATGATGTCCTAAATTTATAATAATTATGTATGTGATATGAACAAAGGAATGATTTGTCTGAAAATGAACGTAAAATTGCAACGGAAAATTGTAAAAACATAGAGAAAAGTTATATTGCACACCATTGTTTCTTGAAAACAACAAGAAAATCTTGCGATTTTTTGCGCCACCGATAATGGTGCCAGTTTTTGAACTTAAAAGCATTTTTTTTAATTTTGAATAGTTCAAACAAACTATGGAAAATTGGTTCAGATAAAAGTTGTATGGTTTTAAAAGATCTATCGAGGGGTGTACTCACATAGTGGTCCCAGTGCCCCAGATGGGCCTGGTGAGGTGCAAATTGATTTTTTTCTCATTGCCCTCATTTTTTAAAGCAGATTTATATTCCACGCGTTAAAGAATAAATATTTTTTCTAAGCCCTAAGTCAATTTTTGCTAAGCCCTTACCAAGAGGCCTAATTTTGTTGTTATTTCCGTGTATTTTATGCATTCATTTTACGGTGCATCATTCGTGCGACGTCCTGGCTATCTCGATAGAATCGTAATAATTCGCTTTCATGAATAATTCAGGAATTATGAATGACTAGAATAATATTGAGGAACAAATTATTAATAATTTGTAAGGTTGAATATGTAATTGCCTATTTATATGTATTAAACTCGGACATTTCAGAATCGGCTGCCGTATCTGGTTTATCCAGGCAGGATATTTTCCTCCTCGTCAGGAAGAAACTGAATGATGGTGCAGCTACAGCGTACGTGGCCATGACCGAAAAATTACAACGTACTTTCACGCTATCTGTCAACGTGAAATGTCTCATACGAAATTTGTTGATGAAATTCAATGTTAAATGGAAAATCGTTTCGAGGCACGAGGACAAATTTTTGGAGAGGTTTGTCGAATGGCTGAGTGTGTTCGTTCCCTTGAAAGAAACTCCAGAAGCTTCAAAGAAGTCCAACAACATGGGTCGCCTTCTTTAGAATTTCCCGAAGCAAGTGAGCGTACAAAGCGGAGGAAGACTGAACAATTGCGTGCAGGGTCAAGTACGGAAGAATTGCCTTATGCGACTGAAATGAAGCTTCGAGCATCTGGCAAATTAGATGCTGCAAAAGTTGTCAAAGATTACACTTGAAACAAATTTATCAAAATCACAGTACCAGAAGGTTCGTAATGCAAGCAGAGAAAATGGCTCCACTTTATTTCCGTCGTACAATAAATGGAATGATGGATGATGATGGAAGCAAGTCTGACGCAAACATTTTCGTTACTTCACTCGTTCTATTGCAACTTTTATCAGTCGACCAAGAGGCTGAAAATTTAGTCATTGTATGAAAAAATCCAAGGCCATCTTCTCCTCGTTTTTTGTCGATCAATCAGGAGTCAGTTTTTGCACGAAAATATTGAAGCCACTGTTAACGAAATGGAATTCATAAAAAAGCAAGAGACTAACCTCGTCCCTTACAAAACTGTCATAAACGCAAAAACTATAAGCGTTTCTTTCAAACTTGCTTTCACCATGATTGAAGGTAAAGTTTGCAATGCAGTGACGAAAACTGCATCTGCTCAAAGTTGCTATTTGTGTAGAGCAACTTCAAAAGACTTCAACAATATTGATGCGATACTGAAAAAGGAAATCAATAGAGATCATTTACAGTTTGGGTTGTCAACTTTGCATGCATGGATTCAATTCTTCGAGTGTCGTTTGCATGTAGGATACAAACTTGACATCAAAAAGTTTCAAGCGCATAGTCCACATGATAAAGAAAGTGTTAAAATCAGAAAAGAAAGCATACAAAAAGGTTTCCGTTTACGATTGGGACTGATAGTCGATCAACCGAAGCCAGGTTTTGGTAGCTCGAATGATGATAATACCGCTCGACGATTTTTTGAAAACACTACCACTTCTGCTTCTATCACAGGGGTCAATGAAGATCTAATCAAACGTTTTCATATTATACTGCAGGCACTTTCGAGTGGCCACGAAATTAATCCAATTAGATTTCAAGATTATGCCCTACAAACAGCTCGCGACTTCACGGGTATACTTGTACCCGTGGTATTGTATGCCAACTTCAGTGCATAAGGTTTTAATCCATGGCACGGAAATAATAAATTCTGCACTAGTACAAATCGGACAAATGTCTGAAGATGCTCAAGAGTGTAGTAACAAGTACATTAAGAAGTTCAGAACAGATTTTACCAGAAAATGTTCCCAAGTAAAAACTATGAAACACCTTTTTTCACGGTTTCTATTATCATCTGACCCATATATTCATAGCTGGCGCAAATTACCTTGCAAAATTTCAGAAACCTAATATTAACCTAATATTAAGCAAATCATTATTTTACTACAAATAAAACGTTTTTCCCATATAAGTCGTGTATATAGGATCCACTATTTTGTTTTCTTTTTAATTTATACTTCAAATTCATTATCAGCGACCCCGAAAACCCCCGAGTATAGACTTTCACCCTAATCAAATACGTTTTTGAAGAAATTATCCGCCATATTGGATCCGCCAATTTGATTTTCTAAATTTTGACTTCAAATTCGTAATCAGCGACCCCGAAAACCCCTGACTACAGACTTTCACTCAAATCAAATACGTTTTTGAAGAAATTCTCCGCCATATTGGATCCGCCATTTTGTTTTTCTGAATTTTGACTTCGAATTCGTGATTATTCGTTGATTTCGCGACCCCGAAAACGCCTAAGTAAAGATTTTCACTTAAATCAAATACTTTTTCGATTTTTGGCCAGCTTTTTGGGATTCCGTCCCACGGTGCGTCGGTCGTAAGTGTGAAACTGAACATGTGGAAGGACATTCTTCATAAAATCGTCGATTTAGTACGATAACTTTTAATATTCGATATATTATATATGTCTACTACAACTACTGTATCAACAAAGCCATGCGAGTGTTGACATTAAACTTATTACGTCACAATGCGACCGGCCTGTTTTCTGTACCGAGTGCAAAATAGTGAATTTTGTAACTAGAGCAAAAAGTTGTTAATTTTTCGCGAGGGCGAAAAAAATTGGGGCACGAACGAAGTGAGTGCGCACATTCGCTCGAGAGGGAAATTGACAATTTCGCCCGTGTTACAAACAATATTTTTTATTACTCATGCGAGGGGATGTATCCTACAAGTTTGGTATCCAGGGCCATCCAAAAAAAATGGAATCAAAAATGAAGAATTTGCTTTTTTAGTTGTCTCCGGTGGTGTGGATTCGTCATAAGAACTCTACTCAGTCTCCGGTATCACCATAGAATTGACACTCAGTTTAAAACGTTTTCTTTATTTTTTATTATTATTATGTTATGAAAAAAAATCTGACACGTCACTTTTTTAATATCGAGGTCTTGATTGTGTTAATTTTATTTTTATTTATTTGTTTTTGCATGCGTTACCCAGGTTATGTGGAAATACAACTAGATGTGACATTTCTCGTATTAAATAAGACACTTTTCGCCAAGAAGTTCTTTTCGTCCATGAGTAATAAAAATATATTTTCAATTTGTTTTAATTACAACGCAAAAAAATTGTTTTGTTATAAAACTTATAATTGAGCTTTCGATTTATGACAAAAAAATTATCCAAAAACTCAATTCGGGAGGAATCTCTTTTTTGTTAGCCCTTAGAGTGCCGGTAATTGTGAGTTGATGTTTTACAATTAGTAGTTCTTCGCTCACTTAGAGGAATAGAGATAAAAAAAATGTATGTGGTAATTTCCCGTTGATTATTTATCATTCCAGTGTATACTTGGCTGTTCATATCCAGTCCCAACACACCCAAATTTTTATCCCATATCGCCCTGATTTACTTTTTATATAAAGTTTAAATGGGTATTTATTTCCCTCTGAATGTAGTTAATCTCTCATCGACTGTGATATTTTCGCCGGATGAATAATTATCGCATTTTTTTACAAATTGATCATATCTATTGCGAATTGCTTGAATGAGACATAAATTGTGCACGTAGAATTTCGATACACGGCAGACCGTGCGTAAACCACAGTGTGGGATGTACAAAAGTACAATCCACAAAATTATTTTCCTTTTTTCCTGAAAAATTTGATTTTTAAAATAAGAATTAAAAAGATTATTTTTATTAGAAACGGGCTTGCTAATATATTTTTTGGGATTACCCAGAGGGGAAAAAAATAAAGAAAAAGTAGAAAAATTAAAAAAAACGCATCTAAGGTACCCAAAATACCCCCTTCACGGAAAAATTAAACAGTTTTTTTAATTTCTACACCAAATCTAGTCTAGTATATTTGAATTGAAAAATTTATTATGTTTTAACCACATTTTTTATTGTGAAAATATAAACCTTGTAAAGTTATATAACTCTGCACACATTACACGAATCGAGTTTCGAATGTTGAAGGTCATTTTCAAATTCACTTGGTTAGTAAGAATTGATTACCACGTAGTAAGCGTCGCAACCATCCTTTTCATAGTCTTGCATAGTTCAGTTCGGTCTGTCCAATCTATTTGTCAGTTATGTCTTGTGTTCCGTAGTATTTTCTAGTCTTATCTAGTATTGTTCAGATTTCTACAGTCGTATCCAGTCTGATTCAGCATCATCCGATATTGTAGATTATTGTCTCATCCAAACTCCTACTCCTATCAAGGCTTATCCAGATTTTCTTCTGGTCTCGTTTAGTTTTACCTACTTTAGTCTAGTCTTGTCTAACCTCGTCTAGTTTCGTCTACTCTTGCCTAGTCTCATCTAATATCGTCAAGTCTCCTGCTGTCTCGTCTAGCCTAGTCTCATCTAAGTGCTCTTTAAGTGTCGTCCAAGTTTCGTTTAGTCAGGTCTAGTTTAATCTTGTCTAGTCTCGTATAGTCTAGTCTCCTCTATTCGAGTCTAATCTAATCTCGTCTAGTCCAATCTTGTCTAGTCTCGCCTAGTCTGGCCCACATAGCCCTGTCCTATTCAATGTTTTCGTTTCTAACATGAAAAGGTTTTAAAAAATAAGCAGGCAGGAGGAGTGGTAATAGGCTGGAGGAAGGTGAGGTTGCTAGCATAGGCAGCGGACATTGTTGCATTAGCAAGAACAAAAGGGGAAATGAAAGAGATGATTGGAAGGATTAAAAAATATTTTAAGAAAAGACCTGTAAGAAGACTAAGTGAATCGTTTTTAGAAAGAAAGTTGTTAAGAAAGAGGAAAGCTATATGTGGGATGAAAAGGTTATAAAAGAGGTTAGCAGCTACAAATACTTATGATTTATGTTTTGTGGCAATGGGTCAAATAACGGGCACATTAAGTCAATATGCAAGAAAGCATGGGTGGCTGCAAAACAAGTTTTCGAATGCACGGAAAAAAAATTAAAGCGAGTTTCGTTACAAAATTGGTAGTGTGGAAGGCGTGTTTTCGAAATATTTTGTTGAACGGAGCGGAAATATGGGGCATGAATGAGATAGAGCAAATAAAAAAGGTGCAGCTGCAGTTATTTATAAAAAAGGCGCTGAAACTAGACTCCGGGATATACTCCGAGAGTACTCCGGGATACCTAATGCTACAAGAAGCTAATATTTATAAAGTTGCAGCAGCGGCAGCAGTGAGAGGGGCAGGATATAAAAGGAAAGTGTTTATGTTCGGAAATGAATGAATAGTGAAAGAGGTTGACAAAAGTTTAAATACGCAAGGTGTCGCTGTGTCGGTGTCGATTGTTTGCTTAATCTGATCCCTGAGTAAGCACATGGGGAAATGAATGTGGAAAAATGTATGAACGAGTGGGGTCGTGGAAAGGGGAGGTAGAAAGAATAAAATGGGAATAGGTGAAAAGATAAAGAGACTAAGCTGGATGAAACTAGACTAGACTACACTATACTAGAGGAGACCTGAACTAAACTAGACTAGACTAGCCGATACTATTATTATTACTATTACTATCGTACATTCCCTTTAAAGAGAGCGTGTAAACTTGAGCAAATTTCATGATAACTCAGTCATGCGGCGACATTCTTCCCATATACTCTTAATTCGTGCACTATGTTCTTTCTTCTGTTCGTCCGTCCACTTTTTTCCCGGCATCTTTGGGAGCAGTTATTTATTAAATTTATGGTGCATTATGGTGTTTCTAAATTTAACCCGATCATTCACGTCGTGTATCGTGATTTTTTGCTGCTTGGGGTCTTCTTCAGTTTCCTGTATCCATTTGGACCTATTTTTACTATTGAAGGTAATGTTGAAAATTTGTTTCGTAATTCTGTGCTGGTCCATTCTGTATATGTGACCAAAACATTTAGCTCGTCTCTTTCTGAATGTGTCAGTGATGGGTTCTATGGATTTATACATTTCTGATGATGGTCTCTTAATCCATATTCCCTCCTTATTCACAGGCCCAAATTTTTTTCGGAGAATTTTATGTTATATAATACCCCAAATACTCCACTTAAAATAAAAATTAAGAATTCTTCGCTCGTACTTTTCTTACTTATACTCTGCCCACTATCACTCCTTTCCGCTCTAAAATTTCACGCATTGTGGGTCATCAGCTACCTGACTCTCCTATGCAACACTCTTTATTTTCTTTTTCCTCTTCTCTACTTCCCATATCTGCCCTCTGCACTCTTCCATCCACAGTAGCCACCTGTCAGTACTCTCCCCGCATGGTACACAAATTCACCTTTTCCTTTAGCCAGTATGTTCTTCCCTTTTCCACGTTGATGCACCGAAACCTGGCTATTCTACATTAGCTACCGCTGGAACCTCTACTTAGATACAAATGGAGTTTGCCGTATACTTTTAATCCCTGTTGTACCTGCTTTCATCTATACGCCTTTGTCTTGTCTGCAAGTTTATCTCTACTCCTTTTATCTTTTCACATATTCCCATTTTATTCTTTCTACCTCCAATTTCCACGACCCCACTCGTTCATACATTTTTTCCCATTCATTTCCCCATGTGCTTACTCAGGGATCAGAGTAAGCAAACAATCGACACCGACACAGCGACACCTTCCGTATTTAAACTTTTGACAACCTCTTTCACTATTCATTCATTTCCTAAAACAAAGGCTGACACCTTTGACCTCTTCTAAATAATTCGCGGGGTGGCGGTCGACTGTGCCCTGGACCACACCCAATTTATCCTGGTCTGGGTGTACTACACCCAACCTACCGCACGAAGGGATAATAATATATTCAATACTTACGTGCATTGCATTTATTATTAATATATATATATATATATATATATATATATATATATATATATATATATATATATATAATATTATTCTAGCAATAATTATTGTTAATAATTCTGAATTTAGCTAATTATTCATTATGAAAATAATGTTTAATAATTATCCATTGTGATAATAATGTTGATCATTACGAAATCTGATGATTATTAAATTTGATATCTATCAATTTTCAAATTATAAATTTGATATCTATCAATTTTCAAATTATAAATCTGATATTTATTGAATACTAATACTGCCAATTATTAATCTTAATGTTTATAAAGTTTGTTAGCCATTAATTTCGTAAATAATTAATTTTGAAAATGTTTAATTTTGATAATACTCTTTTTATTTCAATTATTTGCAACCGTTTACGATATTGTCTACTTATGAAATCGACAATCGCGATAATTTAAATTTAAAACTTCGCGACGAAAAATGTAATCTTCCCAAACATGCTATTAATTGTTAATCAATTAATGATTGTTAGTTAATCTTAAATCAAATCAAAACATTTATTGATTTATTGATCTGGATGTAGAAATAATATTTAGACTCCAATTCTATTTGGTTCTGCGGAACAGATGTTGCATATATATATATATATATATATATATATATATATATATATATATATATATATATATACATATATACATATACATATATACATATTTACATAAGTGCGAGATGTCTGATATCGCCCTTATGACTCTCTTCTATGCGAGAAATATGATTATATACATTTTAAGCTGTGGTGAAGCTCCGCATATAAGAATGCCATATGTCATGATTGACTTAATTTCTGCATGATAAACGTTTATTATCGCCGACTTGCTTCAAAATTCTCTAAGACTTCTAATGAGGTATCCTTTTGAGTATATTTTCTTTGTGATATAGCTGGCCATATATACCAAGTCATATTCAATTTCCTATAAAAATATTCCCAAGAATTGTATAGATTCTGCTCTTTCTATATTACAGTTTCACACTATTGGTCTAAAATCTTCCATGTGTTCCTTTCGGGTTGTTTGAAATGCCATGTATTGAAAAATAAAATTCTTTTTGGTTTTTTTCTCCATTTAAGAGTAGATTATTGGCAGAGAACCATTTGTATAGCTTTTTTAATAAATAACATATTAGCGTCTAGCGTCTAGACTCTTCTGCATTGTCTTTAGATTAAAGTAGCCACATTTTCATTGAGACAAATCGGGACAAATTGGGATGAAATGAGAATTGTAATTTAGTTATGAAAGCTGAAGAATAATTAAAAAAATATATTTTAGTACTATTCTACTCACACCAAAATGAACACATTAATACATTATTGTATGTGAAGGATGCTCTTATTATAATCGTGTGTAAAAGTTAACAAATCGTGCGTAAAAGTCCAACGTAAATCAAGTGGAGTTTCATTATTCAACGACTTCTGCTTGTTGTTACTTTGGCAACAACTTGCGTCATTAAACAAAAAACATATACATAGTGAAAATAAATTTTCTGACGTGCACTCATTGCAAACTTCGCAACTCATGCACAAAAGCCCTTCTCCGCACACTTGTTTCATAAATTACTATTAATGTATCCATTCATATACTTGTCTATAAATATACAAAAATGTACATATGTATGTATTATTAATTATTGGTAACTATAAAAACATTTGTAAAAAAACAATAATTTAAACATTATGATTTGTAATTAATTTAATTTTTATTAAAAAAAATATTATTTTCTTTCACGGTGAAATTTTTGATCATTTATTAAAATGTCCTGAAATTTTTCACATGAATTTATTTGGTGAAATTATTTTTTACACTTAATATAGATTTTAAAGTTTAATGTTCAACTGAGTTTTTCAGTTGTCCATATTTTATTGATACTAGAAAAATGTTATTTTTCGGTATTTCGGTATTTTTTTAAATTATTATTGGTACTAATATATTCAAAAGTTTTAAACATATTCCCATAAAATCTCCTTTTTTAATGTCACCCAATGAAAATTTCACAACAAGGTGCCATTAAACGTGCGGATTTTCTGAAAGAAGTCCGAAATTTTTATAATAACTGCTTGGAATATCTTGAAGAATGGACAGTTCAATTCAAGGATCATTGGGTCACAAATCATTGGGTAAAATTAAAAAAAAGAGAATTTATGGGAATATGTGGAAAAATCTTAATTTATATATTACGGTACATTTAAAATAAGAAATGCAGATATTTTCTAAAAAGCGGGACATTTTAAAAATCAGCGGGACGCGGGACTGTTCTCCAAAAAGCAGGACTGTCCCGACAAAATAGGGACGTGTGGTCACTTTAATTTAGATATAATCACACTTACAACATCTGCATACAGTGTAATCTTGTGTCCTTCAACATAACTAACAAGATCAGCTGTGTATATCGAGGATAAAATGGGGGCGTAAAACACGCTTCCCTGTGGTAACCCATTTGTGGTTGATATTATTTCCGATTGGTTTTGGCCAACCCTTGCAAATTGTATCCTATTTGTTAAGTAGGAATTAAACCACCTTCACGTTTTACCGCTTACACCGTATATGTCGATTTTCTCCAGTAGTTTATAGTGAGATACGCAGTCGAATGTCTTGCTTAGATCGCAAAATATCACGAATGGCATTTTCTCGCTAACCACTTCGTTTATTATTTTTCCATATAATTCTTCAAAAGCTGTGATTGTGGACTTATTTTTACAGAAACCATGTTGCTGAACTAGTATCACACTATATTTATTTAGAAACAGTGTGAGTCTGCTTTCCATAGCATAATCAATAATTAATAATTTGTCCCCTTTTTATGCACCGGTATTATTGCTGATATCTTTAAAATATCCGGGTAAGACTCTTGTTCAAAGGAGCAGTTTATTATGTGGGTTATTGGCTTACTTAGTTCTATACAAAATTCTGGAATCAGATTGCAAGGTAGCAAATGGTTACCTAAGCTGTGGCCCAGCAGCTTCTTTAAAGTTACTTCTTTAAAGTTACAGAATGACTTCAATAACTTTTTTTTATTGAGAACTCATATAAAAGCATGGTACCGTTATTATTTCGTGTGCCTGTACCTGTGTGCCTGTTATCTATAACTGTTGGTTCAATGTCTGCATAAGCAATCTCTGGAGCAGCTTTAAAAAACGTATTAAAGTTAGTAGCAATCACGTTTATATTCGTTAAAATTTCATTATTGACTTTTAATTCAATCTTTGTGGTTTCTTGGTTTTTATTTGAAAGCTTGTTGTTATTTTCCACATCGTTTTTTTTGTTTGTTCGGTAAACTATTTATCATTTCGCCATAGAAATTGCGTTTTGTATCTACTAATAGCTGTTTGTGTTTTATCTTTTCTTGTTTATATTTCATTTTTAATATCACAAACTTTTTTTGAAGAAGATCTATTTCTTTTAGTACAGTGCTTGAGTAGATTATTATCACCTAACCACCTGACATACGTCTCTCAGACAAAGTAGCAGTAATTTCTTTAAGGGTTAAATTCGGTTTGAGCCTTACCAATGGAAAATTTTGAAAAAAAATATTTTTAAGTGTATATAAAAAAACTTTCCCACTATTCCTCCACAAGAGCTTGTTGGAAGCGCGCCTTATTGAAAATTTCGAAATTCCTAGTTAATTTTATTTCCTTCTTGGACATATAAGGTTTGTTTGCAGTACTGCCAAATAATATAAGCCTATGGTCAGATATAGGCGTCTTCTACTTTTACATCCGGTATAGAATAACTGTTGGTTAAAATGTTATCAATTTGACTTTGGCTGGACTCAGTAATCCTAGTATATTGCTTTACTACGTCAGTTAAACCATATGCCTTCATCTTTAATAAACGGTCTCTATCTTTAGAAGTCCCTTCAGAATGTATATTGAAGTCGCCCACAATAGTTATTGCATTATATTTGTTGAAGATACTTTCAAGCACGGTTTCTATAGATAACATGAATGTTGTTATGAATACTAATGGAAATCTGTACACATTAATTACGATTTTCTTCTCTTTTTTATTAGTTAATTCTATTGCACAAATTTGTTTCTCTATTGAAATACTCTATTTACATGTTTTTTCTTTGTAATATAATAAACCATTTCTACCCCAAATGGCAACTCTTCTACCACTGAAGGATTTAATACAGAACGTACTTGATTAATCTATATTTTTCCAAGTGTATTAGAAAAAACTCGTCATCGTTTGTCCATGTTTCTGTGAGACATATTATTTCTAGATTATATTATGTTAGTAAGTAATTCAAGTTGAAGAATTTTTTTCTTTAAACTCTGAATGTTTAGATACAAAATAATTGTATTATTAGTTTGATTGGAAATCTTATAATCATTGCTAGGTGAAACTCCTTTGGATGACGGAATCTTTGAATTCTGGCTATTTATTAATGTACTCTTGAATGACTTGAATGAACTCTTGCTTTTCCCAAGTTGAAGAAAATACGAGCGACGCACGTATATTTCGGCCATATATCCGATTTTCTTAATTGATCTAAATATTCGAAAGACGCCGACATTTTAAATGACAAATATGCTTCCGGAAATTTTGATTCCATCTTATGACACTTGTCAGTTTAGTGTCATAAGATGGAATCAAAATATCCGGAAGAATATTCCTCATTTAAAATCTCGGCGCCTTTCGAATATTTAGATCAATTAAGAAAATCGGAAATATGGCCGAAATATATGTGATATTTTTGCTGTCAATGTAATCTATCATGTTGCTTTTAGTGAGACTGGGCTCTAGTTTGTAGATCTATAATATATATCCTCTAATATAACTGCATATGCTTACTACGAGAGTCAAGACCAGCAAAGCAATCAATTGCATTAAAAATGTAGCGACAGCTGTATAAACATAAATTCCAGCCGAAAGCTAAACAAACACTAATAAAATCTGTCGCTCTGTGACAATTTTGAGAGCTTCGAGTTTCGAAACTTTCGTATTTGATCTTTGAACTTCTAAACTAACTACCTCAACGGACATTTCAGGCTGTCCTGGTTTCCACGAACAAAAACTCTTATTAGAGAAGTTTTCTCAAGTAAACGTAGAATATATTATACTTATTCCGAAATAAAATAGAATTAGAATCTGATTTAATTTATTAGTAAACAATAACAGCAAATACGCGAAATAACGCACAAAATTCGAAAATTCTAAACAACGTTAGTTGAATTATTGGTTTTACCATTTATTTATGACTTTAATAAAACTTGATATATGGGTTTGTCGTTGCAACTAAAATGAGTTTACACTGAATTGAAAAATCCACTTCGTATTAATCGCACTTAATATGTAAAAATATATAACTTGGTATACACAGTTATATAATTTTAAACTTAACACAACTCGAGTTTCAACTAGTGAATGTCATTATCTGAACTTAGTTTATAGAAGTATGTGTCAAGTATCTGCCACACCAGTTAGTGTAATTGTTGTTGTTTACATACTTTAAAAGTGGAAAATTGCTTTTGTATACAATGGGTATACAGCACTCGAGCTTGTACTCAAGTGATTTCTGAATAACATAAACCATCGACATCGCAAACGCATTACACCATAATTATCATTCGATCGACAATATTACGTAATAAGTTGTATTTCGAGCATACATATCATTGGGCGTAATTTACTACATAATATATAAGGATTATTGCGTGAACTAGACCATAATTCCTGACAGTATTGGTTGTTAACGGCGAAACAAATATTAACCTGCAAGGTGTACAGTGAGATAGGGAGGTTGGGAAACGGGAGAGGGCTGTAAAACGAACCCTAAAGAGCCTTGATAAGTTTCTACTTGGGAACAACAAACCATTAATCATGAATCAAATTTAGTCGAACAATCGATAATGATATAATCAACGAGACACGTAATTCATCCATTAACAGTTTCTCTTTTACTATTTTATTCAAGAGTCGTTAACTACCGATGTTAAATGTGCATTAGATAACAGGAACTGTTTAAGATTATGTAAGAATTATATCTAGTTCCCATTCCTGGTTAAAATTAGTTTAAATTCCTCATAGAATTAATAAAAATATATAGGGGAAGTTTAAATATTTACATCTTTGAAATGAAATAATTTTTACCCATTACGGTCCTATGAACGACTACGGTTTTCCCCCAGAATGGACAATCCAGAAAAATCGATTAAAATAAAGTCTAAATTTATCTAGCCCATATCTTGCCTAGACGTGTCTATTCCAGTCCAGTTCAGTCCACTCCAATCCAGTCCAGTCCGGTGCAGTCGATATAGGTCCAAGAGCAAAAAAAGGGGCGCACTTTGTACATGACGTTACAAGCAATAATAAGCTATGGAGCACCAATTTGGTGTAATATACTAAACGGAGCTGCGCAAAGAAAAAACCCCATCTGTGCAAAGAAGCATGACCCTTAGAATAGTTAGTGCCTACAAGACCGTATCGGATGAGGCCCTGATGGTTGTGGCAAAAGTAATACCCATACATTTGGAGTAGAGGAAAGAAAAAATATCTTCACGACACAAAATGAAACATCGGCAGAAGAGAGGACCCTCGAAAACTGGCAGTCCCAATGGAACTCAGCAACCAAAGACGCATGGACTAGAAGAGTTATATGTAACATTGAACCGTGACCACGGATGAGTTACATATAACTCTTCTAGTCCATGCGTCTTTGGTTGCTGAGTTCCATTGGGACTGCCAGTTTTCGAGGGTCCTCTCTTCTGCCGATGTTTCATTTTGTGCCGTGAAGATATTTTTTCGTTCCTCTACTCTAGATATATGGGTATTAATTTTGCCACAACCATCAGGGCCTCATCCGATACGGTCTTGTAGGCACTAGCTTTTCTACGGATCGTGCTTCTTTGCACAGATGGGGGTTCTTTCTTTGCGCAGCTCCGTTTTGTGTATCACACCAAATTGGTGCGCCATAACTTATTATTGCTTATAGCGCCATGTACAAAGTGCGCCCATTTTTGCTCTTGGACCTATACCGACTGCACCGTACTGGACTGGATTGGACTGAACTGAACTGGAATAGACACGTCTAGACAAGATATGGGCTAGATAAATTTAGACCTTATCTTAATTTTAATTTATTTAGACGTTATCTTAATAATTCTTGATATGTACATATATATATATATATATATATAAATATATATATATATATATATATATATATATATATATATATATATATATATATATATATTTATATATATATATATATATATATATATATATATATATATATATATATTTATATATATATATATATTTATATATATATATATATTTATATATATATATATATATATATATTTATATATATATATATATATATATATATATATATATATATATATATATATATAAATATAGTTTAGAAAAATTACATATTACACTTTGCATTATTATTCAGAAACGTTGTATTTATCAATTAAGATTCAAAACTTAGTTAAAATAATTTTTGCCAAGAATTCATACATTTGCCCCACTGCGCGTGGCTTAAAAATAAAGGGCAGACTTACTGACAGACATTGTGTCAGTAAGTCTTCTAAGTCTGTCTAAGTAAACAGGGCGCGGTTTTTTGTTACGTATCTGAAGCCAATAATCTGTCGAGACTCTGGAAGATGCATGTACTACCCGAAAGATGTCGAGCACACAATATTTAAGTGCACCAGGTGGGAATATGAACGACTCCAGTTAGAACTTACGATGGGTTACACAACGCCAGAAAATAATGTGTGACGTACATGCATACATGCGACGCATTATGACAAATAAAGCAGAAGACGAAATAAGGCTGTAGGATAAGGGGGAGCACTTAATGAATGTGAAGAGCGGTACCAAGTGGCTCCAAAGAGGAGGAGTTTTAGTAGGTATGCTACATTAACACATCGATCAGAGAGCCCCACACTCCACAGAGTCAGGAGGCTACATGTGTGCGTAAATGCATTTCTTCCCTGCGCCACAACAAAAAAAAAATCCAGTCCAGTCCAGTTCAGACCAGTCTAATTTAGTCTACTCGAGGCTAGTCTACTCCAGTTCAATCTACTCTAGTCTACTCCAGTCTAGTCCTAGTCTAGTCTTAACGCGAAGTCTCCATATTGGGGTTCTCCAAGACATAAGAGGTTATCGTGTTATGGACTGAGCAGCTACACTAGATCTCGTCGTACAAAATAAAGCTATGCATAAGATAGTCATACAAAACGCCCAATCTTTGGGCGTCAAAGTAGACGAAGTAGTCAAAAGGGTCAAAGTAGATCGCACGACAATTGGCTTATCCAACATGATCCTAGACTGGAGGGTGCTTGAGAGAGAGAGGAGGAGAGAAAGAGAGAGAGAGAGGGAGCTTAAGCGACCATCGCTACTTTGTCTGTAAAATAGAAGAAGCCAGACGCGATAAACCATGGATAAACTACTGGTGGAGTTTAAAGAAATTCATTAAAGAAAAAATTAAAAACAGCCTGGCAATGCAAATAGGACGCACGAAGCGCGGAAATGCTAGTAGAAGTGACGAAACCCTAGAAAATAATAGAAGACCACCAGGGAGGAAACTATTGTAGTATATTGGTGGAACGGTAAGACCGCGAGCACGAGGGCTGAATGTGTTGAAGAAGAAAATATCAGAGACAAAAAAAGGAGGGGGATGACAAAAGCCTGAAATTGTAGATTGTAGATATGGTGGTGACGACTTGTGCTGCGACCTTTCAAAGCTTGAAATTACTTTATTCACTCTCATTCACTCAACAAGGAAGCTAAAAAGGATCTTCGATACTTAATTAACCAAGCTAAGCAAGATCAATGGAGTATTGTCGACTGTATTGTCGACGACGATATTTGGGGAGATGCATTTCAAACCTGCAAAAGAAGGCTCAAAATCCAACACGCAACTGTGCAAATGACGATGGAAGGAATGCTCCAGGTGGCCGAAGTCCTTTTCACACTTAAAAATCCATTGTTTAGGGAGGAGGTACTAGCTAACGCAGCAAATCGCACCCGAGAAGGAAAATTGTCGGGAATAGACGGCATGCCACCAGAAGTAGTCAAGACCATCACCCAGCAAGAACCCAAGTTCATTCAGGAAAGTGACAAATACTCTCCTAACTGCTGGAAACTTTCCAGACAAATGCCCCGACTGCTTTTTATTAGGAAGATGTTTCTAGATGTGTCGAAGAAACTGTTAGAAAGCCTTCTACTGAGGAGATTACAGAACTAACTTGACGTCGGACTAGGTTTATATGATAAACAATTTGGGTTCCGAAAAGGCAGATCTACCACGGGTGCAATAGAGGAAGTTCAAAAAATAGCAGAAAAGGCTAGACATAGCTTCCTTCAGAAAGAACTAAAAAAATGTGTGCACTAATAACTTTTGATGTGCAAAATGCATTCAATACAGCCAACAGGGAAATACTAATGTGCGAACTTACAAGGAGACGTGTAGCACCTTACCTAAAATAGAACAAACCGCCAACAGAAAACTAGAGGTAAGTAAGTAAACTAAGTAGAGGTAACTTGTGGTGCCCCACAGGGCTCTATATTAGGGCCATCGCCATTTTATCACATTGGAGTGTTTTATACGACGACTTTTTAAGAATGAAGTTGCCGGAAGGTGCAATACTAATTGGTTTTACGAACGTCTTGGTCGTAACCTTGGACATAACCGCGTACTGCAAACCTTGTATTCTGCATGGTAACCCATTAAATTACAGCCGAGATACTGAAGCTAGCGCCCTCAAAAACCGAGGCAATCCTGGTAACAGGACAAAGAAAACTTCTGCCAATCAAATTAAAAGTAAGAACCACGAAAATAATCTCAAAAGAACAAATAAAATGCATGGGCATTACAATGGATAAAGGGCTTACATTCTCTGCACACCTTACAAAAGCTGCAGGAAGAGCACAAAGGACACAGGGAGCAATGGAAAATATAATGCCAAACGTGAGAGGACCAAGCAGCAATATGCGTAAACTATTAGGTATGGTTATAAGCTGCGACGCAAAACCAAACGAAGATGTCGACACTCTCAATAACATATTAACAAGTGCCATCAAAAAAAGTCAAAATAAATATTGCCCAAAAACACAAAAGGAAGAAAAATTGAGCCAAAATACAAGGCACATGATCC
Organism: Phosphuga atrata; assembly: GCA_944588485.1. NCBI lineage: Eukaryota > Metazoa > Arthropoda > Insecta > Coleoptera > Silphidae > Phosphuga > Phosphuga atrata. The sequence goes on from OX155898.1 coordinate 47,300,317, forward strand.
AAGAAAGAAGAGACCTCAGAAGTAAAGGAATAGTTGTATACAACGAGCAAAAAGAAGCAAATAAAAAGGTGGCAAAAAAGACGTGACATTAGAGCATTCAATTCAAACCACCTCCAACAAACGATCGAAAATAATAAAATTTGAAGGTAATGGAGAACGAAACTTGGAATCGGGAAAAAACATATAATTAAACTAAAGAACAAACAAAGTATAACAACAACAAATAGAGAAGAAATTCTGAAAATAGTAGAAGACTTTTATCAGAAGCTGTACACAAGCTAAAACGAAGATATATTGAACTATAGCACAGAACCGGACATAGTGACAGCCATAAAAGGGATAAAATCCCGGTTCAGAATAAATCAAGGTTCAGAAGTAAAATCAAGGTTCAGAAGAATTACCATGCATCACAATAGATGAAATAAAGCTCGCGTTAAGGTGATCAAAGGACAACAAAGCTCCCGGAGAGGACAATGTAGTTGCAGATACAATAAAAATCGGTGGCCCACGTTTACTAGAAAAGATCACAGTGCTATTTAACTTGTGCATGAAAAATAGTACAATACCAGATAAATGGCACAATGCCAACGTAATACTACTCCATAAGAAAGATGATATAGCGGAACTTCTGAACTACAGAACCATAAGCCTTCTGGGCCATCTATATAAACTGTTCACAAAAATAATAACAATGAAACTTGAGAAAAAACTAGATTTCTATCTACCTCTAGGACGGGCTTGCATGCTAAATTTGGAACAAACCACCATCTGAAAAGCATAAAAAAGGTTGATTGAAAAAATCATCGAATACAATAGACCACTAGTCCTTGCTTTCGTAGACTTTCAAAACGCCTTTGATACGGTAGAGCTGAATGCGGTCCTCAGTGCATTATAGGAGTATCGAGTTGATTACAGATACTCAAAGCTGATTTAAAATATCTACAAAAATGCTACAATAATGGTTAAACTCCATGAAAATACTAAATGTATTCAAATGGGCAGGGGTGTCAGACAGGGAGACACGATGTCGCCCAAACTCTTTATCACAGTTTTGGAGTATGCTTTTAAAAAACTCAATTGGGAAAAGAAGGGCCTAAATAAACATAGATGGTCGAAACTTAACAAATCAACGTTTTGCGGATGATATAGTTTTGCTCTCAGATAACCTTAAAGACATTCAAGATATGTTACAAGAACTACAAAAGGTATGTGCTAACGTAGTTGTAAAAATGAATATTTTAAAAACAAAATATATGACAAATTTAGTTCACAGTGAGCAAATTCTCATTGGTGATGAGGAAGCAGCTCTGGTGGATAAGTACAATTATCTTGGTCATGAAATCCAAATCTCACGAGACAACAAATCGTGCGAAATGAAAACAAGAGTTACACTATCTTGTGGAGCCGATGGAAAACTTGATAAGTCTTTAAAAATGACATACCACAATGTTAAAAGAGGAAGGTGTTTGATCAGTGTGTGTTGCTTGTCGTGACCTATGGAGCTGAAACCTTAACACTAACCTCAGCAAGTGCTAAGAGACTTATGGTAATACAGCGCAACATGGAAAGGTCCATGCTCGGAGTGTCACTGCGGGATCATATAAGAAATGAAGATTTACGAAGAAGAACCGACGTCACAGATGTAGTTATCGAAATTCGCAAACTCAAGTGGATGTGAACATGCGGACGGACGATCTAAAAAATGTGCCGGCAACTGGATACAGAGAGCTCAAGACAGGAAGGAATGGGCAGAAATGAGGAAGGATTATGTCTATCAGGGGACACAGAGAGCTGAATGATGATGATGATGTTGATTAGGTATGGTAGCACAATCCGCTATGGAGCACTACTGTGGACAGAAAAAATGAAAACAAAAAGCAGCGCAGAAAAATTGCAATTATATATACAGCATACCGTACAGCGTCCCGAGAGGCAGCATTAGTAATCGTCGGCATTGCAAGCATCGCTTTGCTCGTAGAAGAAGGAAGAGGAAGGAGCAAGACAAGCCAAAACAAATTCAGATAGAAAGCTAGGATGAAACTTCTCAACGAATGGCAGCAAAGATGGACTCATAAAAAACAGGGTCAGTGGACAATACTACTGATAGGTTAGGTTAGGTTTAAGTAGCAGCTAATGCTCACATAGGCCTCAGATGGGCCCGTTGTGTTACCACGGTACTTGGAGTACAACCCTCCTCAGGGGATTTTGTAAAACCATTTCGAGCCGTGGATGAACCTCATGAGAGTCTGCGCATCTAGTGATGCGAGGTCAGAGAGATCATCCAAGAAAGGTCGGCCTAAGAAGAGCAATCGTGTTGCGGTCAGAGAGGGGCATTGGCATAGGTAATGCTGAACACTTTCCTCTTCCTCCTCGTCCAGGCAGCCTCTGCAGTAGTCCCGCTTCGCTATGCCCAGTCTCTCAGCGTGCTTGCCAATGGGACAATGTCCCGTGATGACTCCCACTGCCAGTCTGATATCGTTTCTTTTTAGAGAGACGATGTTGGTGCTTCTTTTCCTGTTTTGGTGAGGCCATATTTGCCTGGTAACCTCGCAGGTGTCTTCATCCCTCCACCTTCGCTCCGCTAGGTTCGAGGTTATTTCGGCTATGGTCTCCTTGCACGAGGCAAATGGAATACCAATATCCTGTAATACTTCGGTTGAGTGCAGGCTTGTGCCGTTCTTTGCAAGCTCATCCGCTTTTGCGTTACCTGGGATCCCGCTGTGGCTTGGTACCCACATGAGTCTCACGTTTGTGTGTGCTGCGAGCTCATTCAGCTTTCTCCGACAGTCAGAGACCACTGTTGAGTAGGTGCACAAGCTAGTAATTGCCCGGAGAGCAGCTTGGCTATCGGTGTAAATGTGGATCTGTTCACCAGGGTTGACGTTTACCATCAGCCACTCTGCTGCCCCTTTTATGGCGGTTACCTCCGCCTGTAGAACGCTGCAGTAGTTTGACAGGCGTAAGCTAATTCTGAGGTTGAGGTCGTTGGAGAAAACTCCGCTGCCCACTTTGTCCTCCCTGCGTGAGCCGTCTGTAAAGACCTGCGTGTGTCCTGCAGGTACCTCTTTCTTTTCCATCCACTCCTCTTTAGAGGGTATGTGGTATGAGAAGTTGTTGCCAAAAGCAGGTGTTGCTAGACATCGGTCTATGTTTTTGGGCACCCCTTTAAATTCATTGATTATTCCGGCGTGTCCACGATAGTCCGATGTCAACATTCGCACTGACTTTAGTCTAAGTGCTGTGGTAATGGCAAGTTGCTTGCCCATTAAATCGACCGGGGCTATGTCCAGGATTGTCTCCAAGGCTTTCGTAGGCGTCGTTCTCATGGCTCCCGTTATCATGAGCGCCGCCATTCTCTGCACTTTTGTAAGCGCCATTTGATGGACTCTTTTATTAAGTGCCGGCCACCATATGAAAACGCCGTAGTAGAGTATTGGTCTAACTACGGCTCTGTATAGCCAGAAGGTAATCTTGGGGTTGAGGCCCCAAGATTTCCCCACCGCTCTCTTGCAAGAGTACCGCGCCACCGTTGCTTTCCGTACTCTTTCGTTTATGTTGAGCTTCCATGATAACTTTCGGTCTAGTATGAGACCTAAGTAATTGGCGCTCTCCTTGATCGTGAGTTCAGTGCCCTTTAGCATTGGGAGCCTGAATACTGGGATGTTGTGTTTCCTTGTGAAAACGACTAGCTCGGTTTTCGCCGGGTTGACATCTACGCCACACCTTTTGCACCATTGCGCTAGTTTCGATAGGGCCCCTTCAACAAGTTGCGACATTATATTGAGGTGTTTCCCTGAGGCCGCTATTGCTACGTCATCCGCATAGGCGACAACCCTGCAGCCGGATTTCCTAAGTTGGAGGAGCAGCTCATTTAGCGTGATGTTCCAAAGCAATGGTGAGAAGACGCCTCCTTGTGGGGTTCCCCTACTCACCTTCCTTCTTATGTGGGATTCTCCCATTGCGGCCCTAATGTTCCTTTCACGGAGCATTTTTCCGATCAGGTGACATCAGCGTTGTCCATAGCTAGTCCAGTTAAGGCTGATTCTATGGCTTCAGGCTTCACGTTGTTAAACGCCCCTTCTATATCGAGGAAGACAAACATCGTGAACTCCTTATGCCTCATCGAGCTCTCTATCTGGTTTACCAAGGCGTTGAGTGCTGTTTCCACGGATTTTCCCTTTGTGTATGCGTGTTGAGACATTGACAGCATTTCAGGGTGTAATGCCTCCTTCATGTGCAAGTCAATCAGTCTTTCAAGTGCCTTTAGCAGGAACGATGATAAGCTGATTGGTCTCAGGTCTTTGGGGGAGGTGTGTGAGGCCTTTCCTCCTTTTGGGATGAAGACCGCTTCGACCTCTCTCCATATTTTTGGGATCTATGAGAAGTTTATACATGCCTTAAACATAGTCTCCAACCAAGGTGTAACTATATCTATGGCCTCTTGCAGCTCAACTGGACTGATCCCGTCAGGTCCAGGTGACTTAAAGGGTTTGAAGCTTTTGATGCTCCAGGTTAACTTATCTCCACTACAATTCTGTCAGCCAGATACCGAGGTGGAGCAGTTATGGTGGAGTCCACTACACTTATTCCATTGTTTGGAAAGTGTGTATCCATGAGTAGCTCCAGCGTTTCTGTACATGAGGTTGTCCAGTTTCCATCTTGCTTCTGTATGAAGCTTTGGACTGCCGGATCCTTAGATAAAAATTTTCGCATTCGGCTGGGTTCTGAGGTTTCCTCTATTTGCTCGCAGAGCCGAGCAAAGGATGACCTTTTGGCCTTCCTAACCTCCGTTTTAAAATTCCGTAGGCTGTTTTTATAGGCAGTCCACTCATTGGTGCTTTTTGCCTCGTTGAACAGCCTCCTGCTTTCCTTTCTTAGGGAGCTTATTAACGGCGTCCACCACCGTGGTTTGCTCTTACCTATCCTGCTCACGACTTTGCATGATGTGCGCATGGCCTTGTTACAGGCACCTGTGAACTGTTTTACAGTTCTGTCTAGCTCATCGCCTGTTTTTTGGTGTTGGGGGCGGCTCTTCCGATAGAAGACCCGATAGGGTAGTTTTGTACTTACCCCAGTCAGTCTTCCGTTTGTCTACAAACTTAGGCTTTGTTTGCAACTGTATGCCTACCTTAAAGTCAATATACCTGTGATCCGAAAAGGAGTGTTCTTTTGACACTTTCCAATTGCTTACAAGGTTAGGCGTTTTAGTGGAAACGAGTGTAATATCAAGTACCTCCTCTCTCACGGCTGTGGTGAAGGTGGGAGTGTTACCTATATTACATATTTCTAGGTCGGAGGTTAGTATAAATTCTAGTAAAGACTCACCTCTGTTGTTCAGACTCACCTCTGAAGTATCCTGAGATCATCCATAACCTGCGGTTAAAAAGTCCCATTGATACAGTGACTGTGTCGCAATCGCTGTGGTTAGGCATCATAAAAGCGTTGATGCTTTTAGCCGCCAGGACGCACGAGCATGGCTTACCTGCGTTTTTTACGTACAGTAACATGTACCCACGACCTACCTGTCTTGGTACCCACGACCCAGGGTTCTTGGATTAGGGCGATGTCGACTCCTCCCTTTGACAGTTGGAGGAGCAGAGCAGCTGAGGCTGCTTTGGAGTGGTGGAGGTTACATTGTATTACCCCCACCATCGCTGAGAGAGTTTTCTGGCACCGCGACGATCGTTACGTCGTTGTCGTCTTCGGTGTCAGAGATTAGCGCCAGATTCTCTGCTTCGCTAATCTCATCTAGATGGAGAGGTCCGAACATATTAGTGACCCCCATATGTGTCATCTCACTGTCATACTACTGATAAGACTTAACTGCATCGACCAAGACGAAACACGGACAAGTGAGTTACCATCTTACGCAATTTCTATATGGTCGGTTGCTTTAACGACATCACATTTATAACACATTGATAGAACATCGGATAACTCTTGTGTATACTGCGGTGAAATATACACCGTATTTGAATGCTACAGATTTTAAAGTGATAGAGACACCTCTCGGTTCACGAACACTCATGAGCTATATGTTAGAAGATAAATAAAACTGGAACAAGATCCATAGGCTTATAGACAATAATATGGACAAAGAAACATACGAGAAAAAGAGCCGAAGAACCAAAATTAAATAAATCAAACTATAGCAGCTAAATGACAACAACCAGCGCTCTGAAGCGTTTTCGGAGTGCCTGGTTGATTTCGTGGAGGGCAACTTGTCTGTATAATGTACCGCTACGACCCGAAAGTCTAGTCTAGTCTAGATTTCTTTTGTCTAGGCTCATGAAGTCTCGTCTAGGCCCCTCAAGTCCCATCTAGTTTGGTCTAGTCTTGTCTAGTCTTGTTTCATGCTAGCTGGTTTGCCCGTTTCTAAACTCACCGAGTATCTAGTATACCCTCGCAAAGTAATCGACCCCAATGAAAAAATTACTAAACATATATCGAATATACTAGACTTTAATCACTTTTTAAATGTGTATGTATAAATAAAAGGATAAAACTACTACTCCTATTCAAATGATAATATAAAATAGAAGGATTGTTTCATCGATGGAAGTAACTAAGTACAGAAGAAAGTTTTTTTAGAAAGAATGTTTCATCGATGGTAAGTATTACTTTCTCGTTCACTTTCTTCATAATAATCAACCGTAATATTAAGGTTTTTCATAAGAAAAATGTAAATAGATCGTAAAATCTACAATTGTTGTTAACAATAAGAATAACATCAAGGAGAAATTTAAGTTTTTATAAATACAAAGTCGGGGGGAAGACTCTAATAAATTAGATGGCGTTGTAAGAAACGTAATCTCCCGCTGACGGGATTAATTTAAAATAATCTGTCCTATGATATTCGGTACGAATAATCGTGTTTTACATATATACATATATATATATATATATATATATATATATATATATATATATATATATATATATATATATATATGTATATATATGTATATATATGTATATATATGTATATATATATATATATATATATATATATATATATATATATATATATATATATATATATATCAGTATGCGTCGAACGGTTGACCCGTACGGACGCATATATCTCTTGAGAATGGCGAATGTTAGTTCGCCGAAACGTCGAGAATCCGGTTCTTTTCAGAGCCAACCCTCAGCATCAACGCGGAATCCCCGAGAAAACAATACAACACAGGTATCTATCCGCGAAAACCTCAAATACAACATATATATATATATATATATATATATGTATATATATATATATATATATATATATATATATATATATATATATATATATATATATATATATACATATATATATATATATATATATACATATATACATATATATATATATATATATATATATATATATATATATATATATATATATATATATATATATATACATTGGTCTTCAAACTTGGTCTATATATATATATATATATATGTATATATATATATATATATATATATATATATACATATATATATATATATATATATATATATATATATATATATACATTGGTCTTCAAACTTGGTCTGCATAAACCGAAACTTATGCGACAATTTCCCACTGTTATCTTAGACTCGCCCATCGTCACCGTTTCAACCGGCTAGCCTCCAGCTCGAGAAAGGCAATAGACATTGAAACAGGCAGCACGTTTCTAAGACACACACAGACACGCATTAATGTGTGTCAAGTGTCGTTACATTTGCATATTCGTATTGTCGCGCTCGCAGCCATTCCATAATTACACGACGTCTGTCGGTGACGTCTGTTTTTCGGTGGCGCAACCGTAAATTGACCCGACTACTTCTTACCGCAATAATTAACTGTTTATTCAATTACGTTCTTCTTACTTCGGCTATAAATCTTGGAAGGAAATTGCAGAAACATTATGTCAAATTATAATGGACAGAATAAAGGAGACATTGATTATGTAGTTCCATTGTTTTCAGCCCCGCTCCTCAAAGCAGACCATAATACAAATATAAATTGATCTAATTAAACTGGACTCGTTCTAATTAAACAACCTTTTTAATTAAACAACACAAATATTGTAAACAACCTTTGCTAGGATTTCAATACAAAATGTAAAGACGTGTAAAGCTTAAACTTTGAATAAATGAGGACTTTATGTAAAACGAAACTATACAAAACTATATAAAATGAAAGTTTGAAAGACATGAGCAAGGGTGAAATGATCTCTGATTTCAAGTAGAAATTTTAGTAGAAATCCAGAAAAGTTTCAGGTTCAAAACAATTAGAATAATATTAATTAGGAAAATTAATAAATCTACAATAAGTCTACATATAGACTAGATTTCTATGTATTATCTATGTGTAACGTATATATTTAATAATGAAATAAAACAAATTTAATATTAACTTCGAAAGGAAAAAATTGTTACTACATATTTTTTACGCATTTAAGTTCGTTTTAAGGTCGATTTCAATTTTAAAGCAAACGAAACTTTTCTTCTTTGTATTTTACGCATCAACATTTCCTCGTCATTGTCAATTAGGGTTGGAAGTAATACAAGACTTTTAAAAACTCATTTTTTTCTGGACAATGTGTTCAATGCAATTTCCGCCGCTCGAAATATACAGGCGTTGAATTTGCGGCGAGGTTTTTTTGCAAAGCTTATAGTTAGAGAGCTAATTTTTCAATTTTAAAGCCATTTCAGAGCGCAGCGCACGGTTCTATAGGTTTTTTTTTAATTCTATAAATTGCTTTATAAAACACGTATTACAGGAGGCAAATAATACATCATACAGTCTATGGCTATTAGCTAATATTTCTTACCGCTGACATGTCAACTTTAAAGGTAGCTGGGTACCCTACTAGCTACTAGCGACCCCTACTTTATCATGTAGTCAGCGGAAGGAAATAAATCAAATCAAGAAATATTAACGTCTTGGGAAATTTATTTATCCATAAACTATTTTCAATTTTTTAGAAATAAATACAACAAACGTTTATTTATATATTAGTAACATACAAAACTGTTATATTTATAATACTCCCTGTCTTAAAAAACGCGGCACGCTACAACTCTGTTATTAATAATTCGATTTACAAAATTCAAAAACCACAAAAGACAGGTGTATAAATACTACAAACGAGTATTAGTTTTGATTTTTTTAATGTCATTCTTGTCAAGCGATAGTCAACTTTTTTTTAATGGCAATACTTATTTTTTCTCGTTCAGATTGGTGGAGTTTTTTTTCCTGTACTTCGACAGTCTACTTCAACAACTCGCTCTTGTAATTTTTTTTATGAAATAATTTTGCATTGTCTAAATTCCTTCTCAAGTGTGCCTTGGAATCCATTGAAAAATAAAACAATAACTGTCATTTAAAATTTGTCAACTGGTTATTATTTATTGTATTATTAGTTTTATTTAATGTTCCTGCAATCAGAAAGGATTTCCCTAGTTTTAAATTGTATTATTATTTTGTTATCAGATTATTATTTATTATGGACAACAATCAATTAACTGGTATGTTGCAAGTATTTTTCGAGTGTGGCCAAAATTCTGGTCAAGCAGTGCGCGTTTAAGCAGCTCTCTTTCCCAATAGAGTAGTTTCTGACCGTATCAAATTTAGAAGGCTCGAACAAAATTTCAGAAACGGGAGCTTTTAAGAAACCCAAGAAAGAGTCATTTTAGTGAAACTGTGGAGTTAGAAGTCCTTCACATTGTTCAGGAAAATCAAAAAACTTCAACTCGAGAAATCACGCTTAATATTGGTAGGTCAAAGGACACTGTTCACAAAGAGCAAATCGACGACAGGAATTTTGTGTTTTCTATTTGAACACACAGACAAGAACACATATATTACTACATATAATATACGTACTATGAGATCCGAGGAACACCTAGACGAGCTGAACCTCGAGCTGAAATCCATTAAGTGGGATATCGTGGGACTATCGGAAACACGTCTCCCGGGTGAAAAAAACAACCACATTAACCTCAGGACATATGTTATACCAGAAAAACACAACAGATAAAGACCATTTGGGGGACAACTCCGATGCCCCGATCTCGTCGATGCGCGAACGAAACATAAGGGATATATATATATATATATACATATATATATATATATATATATATATATATATATATATATATATATATATATATATATATATATATATATACATATATATATATACATAAGTGATGGAGTACGTTTCTCTATCTATGAAGATATAGCACAAGCAAAACAGTTAGAGAAAACACACTTTAGTAATAGGAGATTTCAAAGCCAAAATCTGTGAGTGGACTACATTAACGTCGAATCCCTATATATTGGAAACCAAGGTCTCGGCGTAAGAAACAGCAGAGGAGAAATGCTGGCAACTTTTCTGGAAACGGAGAATATGTACTGCCTAAACACGTCCTTGGAGAAACCAACACAACGTAGATGGACGTGGAGAGCCCGGACAACTCGGCCAAAAATGAGATCGACTACATTGTCGCAAATAGCAGATCAATACGCAAAGACATCGGAATCCTGAACCGGTTCGATACAGGAAGCCAACACATAGTTAGACCATGTCCGAGCAAAGCTACGTATAGACCTCATCTCCACGGTGATGTCCATCTACACGAGAGAAACAAACTAATGAAGAGAGGTTCCTTACACGCACAGTGTTAGAAAACAGCAAAGAAGAATACCAGAAGGAGGTGGAGAAACACTTACAATTCACAAATATGGCAAACATAGGCATAGACCAACATGCAAGGAAGATAAAAATTACCACCCAAGTTGCTACAAATAAAATATGTGGATGAGTAAAACGAGTAGAGTACCCGAAACTAAGTACAATCACCAAGAAAAATATAAAGCAACGAAGAGGCATGGTAAAGGGAACTTATGAGTACAAGATTTTAATAAGTACAAAAATATAGAGCAACGAAGAGGCATGGTAAAGGGATCTAATGAGTACAAACTACTCAACAGAAAAATAAAGAAAGATATCCATAGAGACGTACGATGATACAACACCAACATGATCCAATCGATAATCGGAGAGAACGCCAATATAAAAGTGCTCAGATCCAAACTATCAAAGGGAAAAACAAGAATAACTAAACTTAAGAACAAAGACGGAGTGGAAATCTCAGACTTATAACAACTACCAAAAGTAATAGAAGAGACCTATGAATATAACCGACCTATACTCGTCAAAGACACCCTATAACGAAACTATAACACCATGTAAGTAATAATAAGTACCAAACGTAGGATCAGAGGATATACCGGAAATATCTGTCCAAGAAGTAAGAGGTGCTCTTAAGAAAATAAAAAATGGCAAATGTTCGAGAGAAGACCAAATCATAACTGAAATGATAAAAATGAGCGGAAGCAGTTTAGAAAACGCAGGTACTGCTATAAAAATATCCAGGTACTGCTATAAAAATGCCCGCGAGACGGCCAAATCCCATTTGAATGGTGTTACGCAGAAGTGATAATTCTGTTTAAAAAAGGAGACATTAAGAATATCGAAAACTATCGCCCGATTAGCCTGCTACCACACTTCTCCAAGCTGTTCACAAAAATCATTTGCAGCCGAGCTACAGAGAAATTGGATTCCTATCAGCCAGTGGAACAAGCAGGATTCCACAGAGGGTTCAGCACTATAGATCGCCTAAAAATTCTACGGAATCTAATCGAGAAAGTCACCGAATATAATGTCCCTATCCACCTAGCGTTCGTCCATTACCATAAAGTATAACCATAAAAGCTATGAGAAATGCAAGAGTGTATTCAAGATACACCGCCATAATCGAGACAATACACCACCACATCAAGATCGAGGAAGGACTCACCAACAACAGAATAAATATAAAGAGAAGAGTACGTCAAGGCGATACACTCACCCAAACTGTTCACCCTATGCCTAAAAGACGCTTTTAAACAACTAAGATGGGAAGAGAAAGGTATAAAGATCGATGGGACATACCTTAGCCACCTTTGTTTCCCTGATGATATCGTTGTCATCTCAAGCGACCCTCATGAACTAGAGGGTATGCTACAACAACTCAATCAGGCATCAAGAAGCATTGGGCTTAAAATGAACCTAAGGAAGATAAAGATTATGAGCCCTTGCGACCGCCACATTTGCATAGACAACAATATCATCGAATACGTGCAACAATATCTTGGATGGTGTTAGGGAAGGGAACCAGACGTGCGAAGTCACTAGGCGTATCGGACTTACATGGGCAGCGTTTGGCAAAATCCGGTACAACACTAGAAATACAACTTAGAAAACGAGGACATACCAATGAATCTCAAAAGCAAAGTATACAACATGTGCGTTCTACATGTATCGACGTAGGGGTTCGAAACAATGAGCCTCACAAAAAAACAGTTCCAACCGACTAAAATGACACAAAGGGCTATGGAACGCGCGATGCTGGGAATATCACTGAAGGACAGAATCAGGAACGAAACAATGAGAGAGAGGTCAAGAGTAACCGACATAGTAAAGCGTGTAGCCAAGTTAAATTGGAGCTGGGTAGGTCATGTTGCAAGGCAGAATAATGGACGCTAAAAACCACACAATGGTATCCAAGAACAGCAACTAGAAGTAGAGTCCGACCGCAAAGAAGGTGGCTAGATGACATAAAACTGGCCGCAGGTAGCCGGTGGTACCAGAAGGCACAAGATCGACAGACGTTGAAGAGAAATGAAGAGGCCTATGTCCAGTAGTGGATAAAAACGGCTATCCAAAATGGGCTGGGCAACAGAACTGTAATTTGGTCAGACGAGTGCACTTTTAGTAATAATGGCGTTTTGAATAGAAATATTCACCGTCATTGGAGTCAACAAAATCAGAGAGTTATTGTTAACACCAACCGGCAACATAGATTCTTTGTAAATGTGTGTTGTCGCATTTTGGGTGATGAATGATTTGGACCCATTTTTATAGATGGTTCCCTAAATCATAACAAGTATCACCAATTATTAATTCAAAATTTGGACAATTTTCTGGATGAATTACCTCTCGCAGAATTAAATAGTGTATTTCCAGAAGGATGGGGCTGCAAGACATAATGCCAGAATAAATGTTGACTGGTTGAATGCTAAATTTGGCCGAAAATGGACTACTGGACAGTTCTGTGGTCTGCGCGTTCACCTAATCTTACGCCGCTCGATTTTTAGTTATGGATTTATGTTTAAGACCGTGTCTATTTAACACCCCTAGAGAATGAGCATGTTTTACGGGACGGAATTATTCACACTTGTCGCGAGATACCTCCCCTTTTTAATTTTAAACACAATATTTGGGGTAACCAGAAGGTGTCAGCTTTGTATTCAGCAAGGTGGAAGACATTTTGAGCAAAATTTATAATAATTAGGTAATTTTTGTTTTGGCACACGTTTTGGCCACGGCACACTTGAAATTTGTTTAAAAAGCAGAAATTTTTCCCAAGAGTATCTTAGAAAATCACATTGAAATAAGCACCGAATTCAGAAAAACAATCTCTACCAAATACTAATAAAAAAAAAGTATTGGCATTAAAAAAAAAGTGGACCATCGCTTGACAAAAATTACTTTTAATAAAAATCAAAACTAATAGTGGTTTGTAGTATATATACACCTGTCTTATGTGCTTTGTGATGCATTTTTTTATAAGACAGATTTTACATAACCTGTGAAACTAAATAACTCTACACACTTTACACGACTCATGTTTCGCCTGTTGAAGGTCATTTTCAAGTGGATTAAAAATTGATGAGATTGAATTTATACCAACAGTTTTGGTAGGGAGGGGTGGTATTTGTTTGTAGTGGAAGATTTATTTAGAGCCGATATCGTTAGATTAAAAGGTTGAGAAAAAAATAGGTCGGTTTGCTAGTTAAGGAGATTAACTGAGGGATTACGGCTTTGTTTAGAAATTTATAACGACTCCAGGAGATTAGGCTTCGTGTCTTTCTTGCAATTATGCAAGATGTGTGAATTATCTATTTCGGGGAATTTATGATTACATTCTAGACAATGGTTAGAAAATGCACTTGTGTCTTTTTTAAGACGAAAGGCAGGAACATGTTCTGACAAACGAATTGAACTACTTCGTCCTGTATGACCTACGTGCACGCAATTGCATTCCGAACAATAATTCTCATATATGCCGATTTTGTATTTAGCATTAAATAATATGTGGGATAATTTTGAAAAATATAATTAAGTTTAAATGCTACTTGTAGATTTTATTTTCGCGAAACCTTTGCTATTTACTCGCTTGTTTCTACAAAATATGTGAAAGAAATGGAAGTTTTATCTGAATTTGGCGTCATCTGATAAATTTTAGATATTTATTTATTAATTTTTGGATGAGTGTAGTCGGGAAACCATTCTCTGTGGCAATTGACTTGATACTGTTTAATCCTTCTGTTCTTTTGTCCGCGGCAAGTGGGCTGGAAAAGGCTCCATGTATCTTAGAAAGATAATTAGCTAATTTATGCGATATTAGGCGTTTTCACACTACACGACTCCGACACGGTTCCGGCACGACAACGAACGACAACAACACGAGTTCACACCTCACGGCAAGTGTGGACGACACGACACCGATAAAATCCATTTTTTAAATAGTGTATAATTTAAAATTAGAAATAAGTAAATCTTTTAGTTTTGGACTTTTTTTTTACTCCCGTAGTATTATGTGGGCTGTTAATAAGTTATACTTACTGTACTTATTACATCTTCGACGTCGTAGAACTCAAAAATTGCCAACATTTTTCTTTTAATATTTTATTTTTATGATTTTCGTCATTTTAATCCCAAATTGCAGGATTTTTTTCCCGAAGTTCAATCAGAGTCACAATATCAATCTTAAAAGCCATCTTGAAAACACCAACTGATTAGTTTTATCGGGACGACACGAGTGGGAAGATTGCTCCTTGACGACAGCCGGCGATGGCACCGGCACGGCACCGATATGTCGTGAGAAACCATCCCACTTATTTAAATGTAAATTCCATCCCACCGGCATCGTTGACACTGCCGTGCCGGGGCCGTGTCGGAGTCGTGTAGTGTGAAAACGCCCATTGCCAAACGCCACATTTTTTAGCGTTAGCGTCATTTTTAACCGACTTCATTTATATTTTATCATTCTTCATTTATTTATCTTTTCGTTTGTCTTGGTTCTTGGTGGAAATAGTTGATGGTGTAACATTTACAAGATTACATCGTGAACACTACTACTTCTACTCAAAGTACGCAAAGCTCTGAAAGTGAAACTGAATCAAATCCTTGGCCACACTTTAGTGATTACTTCGTATTCCAATCAAAACTTGGAGAACATAAGTTGATTTATGAATGCAAACTTTGTTTGCCTAATGTTTGTACAATAAAGGCTCACATGTCTAGTCTTAATAATCTCAAACAACATGTGAAAACGACGCATGCATCCAAATATGTGCAGCTTGAAGAAAAATTGTAAGCAGCGTCAACTCGTGGGAAAAAGAAAACCTTCAGAACGGTTTTCTTTTCAGCCCTCATCAAGTGCTGTGAATTTGAATTCTTCTGATGTTGATGCAGATAGCATTAGCAGTAGAAGCGATTTTTTTTCACCTCAACCTGTTAGAAGATTACGTGAACAAAGCATTGGTGAATCTTTTGGCATCGCGGCTACTTGTAGGTCATGTTACCAGTGGCTAGAGCGCTTGTCTTAATTCAAGTTGAATCTCAAGCATATTTTGGAACTCTATTACAAATTATTTGTGACAACAGTGTTCAAACTGCAAGATCTTAGTCACCTGGTTCATTGTTGTACCCCTTTGAACAATGCTCTATTATCTGGCATAGAAAAAGATTTGAACGGTTTATGGAAGGTGAAGAATCAAGAAAACAACCTTTCACCCGAAGTTGCGACTACTGTGGCTGTAAAAGTGTGATAGCAGCAAGTTATTAAAAGTCAAGAAACTTATGGAAGCAAAAGTTGAAGACGCTCTGAATTGAGAAAGGAAAGCAAATGGAAATGAAAAGGATGGTACCAGTATTAGCGGAAGTAGCAATAATGAAGAAGAAGAAGTAGATTTTCAGCTCTGTTACTCAGTCTGAAGAAGAAGTTCAGTCTGAAGAGGTCTAGAGGACGCCAAAAATCTCTCAAAAATAAAGCGCAGAACTTGCCTGGATTTAAATTCAAAAGAATCTTTTTTTTTTAAATATATAGTACTGCAATCCCATCAAGCGCCACAGTAGAACCGCTCTTTTCAACAGGGAAAGATATTTTCAGAGCTAAACGCTCATTACTGTCAGATGACAATTTTAATCTGCTTATGTTTATGAAAGGCAATATAAACGTACAACTAATGACAAATTAGAAATAATACAATAAATAGCCTGTTTCTTCCATATTAGTTAGTCTTGCAAAGTAGGTATGTAGGTATATGCTCTACTATTGATACTTGTATCTGCTATTGGTCACTACTGACGCTTGTAATAATTAATTCAATTAATCTTTCTACTTGTTTTTGTTTTATTTACCAATGTATCCCATCCCAAAAGGTACCAAAAGCAGTATTCGTTTTGGATAGTTAACTTTTAACGGTTTTAACTAGCTATGATAGTTAACTTTAACTTGCGTTAAATTTTCGAAATTTTAACGCTTTAACGATTAACGAAGTTAACTTTTGTATTAACGAGTTAACGATTAACGAAGTTAACTTTTGGATTAACTGTGCCCACCAATGCTCTTGCAAGACATGTCTGCACATATATCATAATGCCAAAGCCTTTGTAAGAGTAAGATACGCTTTAAATGCATAAAAAAAACTAAGTATCGAAGTAAAGGTGTTCATAATTATAACTAATTGTAAGTATAGAAGCAAAGGTGTTCATGTAAATTTCACTATGGACAAGAAAAAAGTGTTGTTAGGATTACAAACTTAGGTTATCCGATTGTGCTTTTACAAAACCACTTTCAGTCACTGTCTAAAATGATTTCTAATCTCACTAGGATGCTAAAATTACACTTAAACAATTAATGAATTCATAACACACACACATTATTATTATTTTTTCTAATCAAAAGCCTGCGATGCCATACAAATGTAAGCAATACCAACTTGTTGACATAGTATTCGACGTCATGTTTCTTTTAAACCAGCGTTTTACAAATTTGAATTTCCCTCGTCTTTATTTATTAATTTTAACTAATTAGAGAGATTTAATAAAATAATGGTTTAATTCAAATGTCGGACCAATAAATATTCGGAATAAAAATATTTGAATAAAATTTAAATTACATGCATGTTCCCTATTCCGTTCCGAATCTCGGAGTACTACTACTGGTTTGACATCAGAATTCGATCCAGTTTTTTCAAATTTTCTGATTATTCTCTTCACAGATGCGCACAGAAAATTTTTGCACCAAAATTGGACGCAAATTGCGAATCGTAGCAGTCAAACTTTCAGCTTTTTTAAAATAATGTGCAATAGTAAGAACGCTTTGTTGTATCCGGCAGAGAACAATGACGGACTACATACCATGAACTGTCATGAGTGTGACTACCAAGGAGTAATAAAAAAAATGGCGCCAAATTTGAATTTTCACTATTGTTGGGAGACCCTTGACTACTTCGAATTACAAAATCTTAATAACCCACGATTTTTTTACAAAGCGAAATGCTAAGTAACTCACGATGATGTAAGGTTGATAAAAGACGATCTTCTTACTTTATAGTTTTCCCCACCTCTGATCTAGATTTAAATAAAGGGCGGCTATTTTCAATAATAATTTTCACTGATGTTGCTATTGTTAAACCTTTGATGCACATTTCAAATATATAATGAATATACTGAAATTGCTATTTTTGAATTGATTTGGTATCTGCATTAATAACGCACACTAGTAAAGAATAAACCATAAATATGGGAACCCAATCTTTAAATAATCCATCGATAGAAAATTGTTATCCATATTTTATATGTATAAAATATCTTCTATAAGAAAAAATCTGTATAAAAATTTATATTTAAGGAATAACCATAAATTGTTTGGTACTAAAAAATGATGGGGTATATGTTAGAGATCATACCGCGATTTGATTATATTTGAATGTATTTTAATATAAATCATTCTAAGTAAAATATATAATATATAATAATATAACTAATAATTTGGAATGAACAGAATATATGCAAAAACTGTAATTAATTTAATAGTTTTTTATAAACCTATGTTAATAATATGTTAATGATATATGTTAATGATATGTAAAATGATATGTAAAAAAATATATATTAAAATCTAAATAACTGTTTCCTTTATTTATATAATTGCATATTCAAATAGCATATGTAAGCGTCTGTGTGACAAGGTCTAAGCAAACACACGCTTTCTGATATTGTCTTGAATTACGATTGCATCAAAGCTACAATAACAACCTCTGCGTCGTTAGAAGGGGTCGCGCACGAGAGGAACTAACTAGATAAACTATGGTAGAATTTCAAAAGCGTTTGCGTTCTCGTGCTTCACAGATACATGCCATAGAATTAATTACGCCCCCAGCGACACGTTGCAGCGATATTATATGACCGCACAGAGTGCGCACACAAAAGACTTTTTTTGTAATTCAGATGTCAACTGTTTAGTTTTAAAACGACAAATCAAATAACATGATGAATACTCTGAAACGGCAAATGGTAATAAACTAGAACCGCAATTGCATCGTTGCGTTACAGCATCACAATTCCAAATAATTAAATATGCTTCATATCCAAGGCAGTAAATCTACCATTCCAATTTATATAAATTTCGGAATCTGTACATAAATGAACAACAACCAATTAAATCTTATTTGGTTTTCCTATCAATTAATATGTTTTCCATAAATTATATTACTCCGTAGTTTACTTAACTATTTGATATTTGACGGTTCATATTACATTTTAATAATCCATTTGAAGTATAAAAAAATGAGTATGCATCCATTACGCGCGGTTGAAGTAAAACTTTTCGATGTTTGTGGCAGGTATTACTTAAAAGATTAAACTTAAAATAATACGTGAAACAATTCAATTACTGCATGAGCCGTTTCCTGGTCGTTTGCTTTCTCGTTTCGGTGATCAGAATTGGCCCCCTATATCGTGTGATTTAACACCATTAGATTTCTATTTAAGGGGTTATTTGAAGTTAAAGGTCTATGTCAGCAAGCCCTCGACTATCCATGCATTACAGGAGGAAATTAGACGCCGCATCAACGAAATTCAGCAGACATTTATGCAGAATTGCCATGGAAAATTTCGACAAAAGAATACGTATCTGCCAGCAAAGCTGTGGAGGCCATTTGCCCGACGTCTTACTCCATAAATAACCTTATCCTATGTATTTAATGATTCAATAAAAAAAATATCTAAAGACTAAAAACTGTGTTTTCTATTTAATTTCAATCTTGCGTTAAATTTGGGACACCCTATATTTGTTTTATATGTTGTTTTGTATAGATGTAACGGGTCTTTCAACAAGTGAGCCTCAACTTTAGAATTAAAAAATATATCTTTTTACGTAAGATATTGTGCCATATTTATATTATTTGCATACCGCATTCGACACCATTATATTTTCAAAACTACATCATTCAAATGGACTCCGGTTGCATTAGTTGATCCGTGAGGCCCAACTTCGGATGACTTTCTTCGGTAAGTCGGGCTGCATTTCCACAATGGTTCAATTAATGTTCTCCAGTTGGGCAAGAGTTGTTGGTTTATTGGCATAGACCAGGGGTCGGCAACCCACACGGCTCTTTTATTTAAGTTGTGTGGCTCATCAACCCGTCAAATATATATATTTGAAGGTTATTGAAACAAATTAAAATTTCATTCCTTATAAAGTAAATATTTTGCAAATTTGATTAACTACAACGAAAATTCAGGATTCACTCAAAATTACAGAGAATGTGACATCACATCAGTTTTCTGATTTAAAATCCACACCTGTATTTTCTTTAGCGTGTAATCAGTTGTGTGATGTACCCTGTCAAGGTATCCATGAAGAATTTCATACATTGTTTTAGCTCAAACAAAAACCCGCGGTGAAAATAATTATTCTGCAAAATCGGAATTTTTTACAAAAAAAATTATGCAAATAAAATAATTTGCTGTAAATATTAATGAAATAAATTTTATTCCTTTAGAACTTCAGTTAATAGATTTGCAATTAGAAGATGTCTTTAAATTTACATTATTACAATCAGGACTAGAAAACTTGTACGTAACAAGATTTGGCAAGTAAATGGACACATCTTTCAAAATCATAAAAGGAAAATAAACTTTATATTCCAAACATGAAATAGACTTCATAAATGTTACAATCAGCTTAGGCCGGTGAAATTTGGACTCTTGGCAACTTTCGTATTTTGAACAGATTTTGAAAAACATGAATATCCGAGAAAGTAAAATAGAAGCTAAGCTTAACGACGATAGCCCTGATTGAACTAAACACCTCAAATTAGGAACCCGGTCAAAAGAAATCTGTGCATTAATTCACTAACAAATATCATACTAATGTTTATGTTCTTCTTCTTCTAGGTCTACAGCCCAGGATGGGCTTTGGCTTCCTTAACTGTCTACTTCCAATTGTATGTTATTTGCAGCGGCATCTTTACATCTCGCTCGGGGTCTTCCTCTACCTCGTGTGCCATGAACTTTTGTCTAAATGTTTCTTTAGTGGCTCTTTTCTTTGCCATCCGTATCATACATTCATCTCACAATATCCTCTCTTTTACTAGTTCTTGTAGCCCGTGGTTCATTTTTCTCCTTATTCCCTCTTCTTCTCGAGTTGGTTCAAAGATTTTTTTTAGTATTTTTCTTTCAAATACTCGAAGGGAGATTTTATCAGCTTTATATGCTATCACTGGACAAACAAGTGTCCTATACATCCTTCGTTTTGCGTTCTTTGAGACAATTTTTTATTTGAATGTTTTCATGTTAGCATAGTAGCATCGATTTGCTGCTTGTATTCTTTCTTGTACGGATAGTGCGATGTCATTTGACGCATTAAAATGCACTCGGAGATATTTAAAGCTCGTGACTCGTTCGAAGTTATGTCCGGAACTCTTTTGCGGTATGAGTTTGAATACCATCCACAAAAGTTTAGATGAAGAAATAAGAGAACAATGGATGAAAACCTGGAAAGAACTTCTAGGGTTGAGACAATCCAAAGTATTGCTGGGATCTGTTAACCAGAAAAGAACAAAAGCTTGCCTGAGACTAAACACGAACAAGCATAGAATTCTAGCAGGAGTCCTGACGGGACACTCTCGCTAAGTCCAAGGATGTTGATGTTATATTGCTGCATGTTTTGTGCAACTTGTGCGAGTCTGCTTCCCTCAAACATCGTTCTGACATTCCAGCATCCAATTCGTGTCCGTGTTTTCATGCTAAAGTTCCGTCCGGTTAATTTTCTTGGATGAAGTTTCGGTGATAATTTGTTTTCGGATATGTAGGGTATCAACCTTCAGTACCCTAGTTTGCCAGTGGGGCTGCCACCTTTAGGCATGCGAACCTACTCTGGTTTTCTGTCGAAGATTTCCTCTCTTAGCCAAGTGGTTCCCGTTTTACGGCGCCGGAGATTCGCCAGGCACCTCTCTCTATTTGCTACAACATCGTTGCATTGCCAAGAGAGAGCCGCGAGGAGGTAAAGAGATAGGATTCGTTGGCTGAATAATATTCAAAGGCATTTCCCAGTATTTTGGATACAGAAACACCGCAGACTTAGAAAACACGTCAAGACTCTAGGCCTAGAGGAAGATCACAGATTCTGCGGTTTGGCAGAGGATACCCCCTAACATCTGCTCAAAGACTGTGGATCACTGCTCCGCAAGAGACAGATGTATCTTGAGGACCACTGCTTGAACGCACAGGAGTTACAGTCCTTGAATCCTACCCAGATCCTGAAATTCCTAAAGGAATCAGGACTAGAGGAGGCGCTCTAAATGGGTAAGTATACCAACGTTTAGAGGAAGAGGGTGGGGTACAAAAAATCTACAAAGGTGGCAGTACAAGTCGTCAACACCAATACTACAATATACAATCCTTAGGTTAGGTTAGGTTTTTTTCGGGAGCTTTTATATGTTTCTCCTCGTTGCTACTAGGTATTTTGTCTTATTATCGTTTATTATTAGCCCAATTATCTTTACGTTCGCTTCTAGGATCTTAAATATTTCTAATAGTGTTCGAGCATTTTTTTCCAGGATGAGGATGTCGTCTGCATAGCTGTATATATGGTAGGATTTTGTTATGATCGTACCTTTTCTATTGAGTTCGCCAATTGCATGTTGTAGGGCAAGATTAAATAGGAGGGCTGATTCATCTTACCCCCACCTTAATTTCAAATTCTTGGGATTTTGCATTTTGTATTAATACTTTCGCTTTGGACCATTACATTGTCGACATTGCCATGGTGATGAGTTTTCGTGGTATGCCCATTATTTTGAGGGATTGTTCTAGATCCCTCCTTCTAATATTGTCAAAAGCCATCCTAAAATCGATGAATAGTAGGTGCAGATCTAATTGTAAGTTGAATTGTCTGCATTTCCCCATTGCTTTGATGAGTATGAAGGTTTGGTCTAGTGTTGACCGGTTTTCTCAAATTTCGCATTGGTATTCCCCGATTATTTCTTCCGCGAACTCTTTCATTCGGTCATATAACACGTTTGATAGTATCTTCTATGCTGTAGGTATGCAGCGTTATCCCTCAGTAGTAGTCAAAATTGGTTTTGTCCCCTTTTTTGTAAATGCGGCTTATAATACCCGTTTCACATTTTTCTGGCATCTTTACCTCCCTCCATATCATGCATATTAGATTATCCAGTCTTATATGGGTGTCTTTTCCTGCTAGCCTCAGTATTTCTGCCGTGATTCCGTCCTCTCCTGGGGATTTTCCTTATTTTAGCTTTTGTACTGCTGTTTCTAGTTCGCTTAGGGACGGGTCTACAAAGTTAGGTTCCGCGGTTTGTATTGGTTCTCTTTCATCTTGTTCTTCTTGACTTTTTGTGTTAAGAAGTTCCGAAAAATATTGTTCCCATCTTTTCATTACTTCCCTTTCTTCCGATAGTATCTTTCTTTCCCTAACACGTTAACTGCCGCGGGCAATTTTGAAAAAGGTCAAAAAGGCCACGACATTGTTTTTTATTTTCATTCATGAATTTTTTCAATTTTTTTTTGGTTAGGTTAGGTTACCAGAAAGAAGATATTGTGCGTGTATCCGAAATTATACACGCGGCGTACAGGACGCTACTAGCGTCTATACATATGTATACACATGGCAGTTAACGTGTTAATATTGAACATATTTAGCTTTGGTTGGTATCCTTTCTTTTCTTTCTCTATGGATCTATAGATGTCCATTACTTTACGATGGTTGTACTTCAATACTTCAAAAAAATGGTTCAATTTCGCGTATTTTGTTGTTGACAATTTCTCTCTTTCTTTCTTTTATGTACTAGTTCGCAGTTTTCCTTTTCTCTTTGTATGCTGCTCTATTTGACCTCGTGTTTCTCTGGAGCATTTTTTGTCGGGCTTTATTCTTGTCATTTATTAGCTGTTCGCAGTCTGTGTCAAACCATTCGGTGTTTTTTTCGTTTTTCTTGGCTCCGATTATTTGTTTATACGCATATTATTTATACATATATTTTTACATATAGTTTATACATATTATTTTATAATAACGTAATATACCTTTATACGCTTATAATAATAATAATAATAATCCTTTATTGGCATAAATGTAAATACACGACAGTTCGTACATTACTGTGACATCCAAAAGAATAAAAAAAAAAAAACAAAAGAACAAAAAAAAACACAAGAATGAAAAGGAAAATAAAAATATCCAAATTAATTCAGAAAAATAAACAGCTCATAAGTTGTTAGATCCTGTTTAGGTACATACGCTTCTTATTATGTTCCCTATGTTATTCCATTCCTCGACTATGTTTTTGTTTGAATGTACTTTTTCTAGCTCTTCACTAAGTGCTTTTTGGTATTTGTTAATTTCTTTTTCGTTTTCTAGGATCCTATCTGTGTTCCATTTAGTCCTTTTTCTTCCTCTGCATTTGGCTGCATTTGAAATTCTCTGTCTCAGCTTTACCACAACTAAGAAATGGTCACTGTCACAATTTGCTCCACGTCTTGTATGTACGTTTATTATTGAGGAGGCGTATCTTTTCACGATGGCTTTGTATATATCTTTTCTTTGAAAGTCCGTGCTCCTATGTAAATGTTAATAAATGCATTATTATTAAATTGCTTCATTTGGTTATTTTTTCTAAATGTTTTTAATATCATTAAATGTATAACATTTGTTAAAAGAAATGATCTACATTACTCTGAGAGATATGTTAATTTTTTTTTAGAAAATGGCTCTTTACTAAAAACCAGTTGCTGACCCCTGGCCTAGTGTCCACTCGACGTCAGCTCTTTTTGGAATAACAAGGGAGCAACGAATGAGCCTCCTCGCAGCAATGTGTTTAATTTCAAATTACCAAACAAATCTGTAGACGCATGTGGTGCTTCCTGGAAACGTCTCCACAAGAGATGGCTAATACTTCCAACACCGAATCATCACCACTGTCATTAAAACGGCAAAAACAATGGAAAACTACAAAAATCTCTCCTTAGAGCCAACTTTGACTATAATCAGCATTCATTTCGAGGGAATCACGAAAAACAAGCAGGATATACCCTCCCAGTTATGGCAAACTACAAATTGCGACATACTGTGTATCCAGGATACACACAGAGATGAAAATTCGAGTAGACCGGCCGTTACTGGAATGAATTTAAGTGTTGAAACCCCCCATAATAAATATGGAAGTGCAATTTGCACTAAGCCCTTGCTTGCTATTTCAGCGGTAGCAAAAAATAAACAAGACGACATTTAAACCCTTCACGGCAGAAATTGGAAAACTTGCAGTAAATTCTGTATACAAACTACCAGGAAAAGACTACAGTTTTTCCCATACATACAACTTCCAGACACGAAACATAAAATTCGCTATTGACGATTTTCACCGTCACCATATTATGTGGGGATATGACCACAACGACTCAAATGGAGATCTTGTAGAACAATGGGCTGAGTCAAACGGTCTATCACTGATTCATGACCCCAAACTAACCTGCTCCTTTAATAGCAGGATATGGAAGCGAGGCTACAACCCGGACATTGGTTTCGCATCTGACAACATTGAGTAACAGTGCAGAAAGGTTGTCTACAACCCTATACCAAAGACTCAACATCGCCCCATTGGTATATACATTGGTATATACAACGCTATAAAACATGTTTTAACATTAAAAAGACAAACTGGAATGGTTTCACAAAAACCCTCGACAATGAAATCCATGCAATCGAATCAACTCCAAACTTGTTTTGTGGTCTTGGTCAAGCGCATATCTAAACAACACATCCCAAGAGGTTGTAGACAGCAGTACATACCTGGAGTATCAAACGATACTAAAAGTCTAATGGAACGATATAACAAGCTATATGAAGATCCTTTTAACGACGATACCATCGAATGCGGCTCAGCATTGCTAACCGAACTGAGCAAAGCAAGACAAACAAAATGGCTGGAAACTCTGGAGAAAATGTACATGACGCATAGTAGTAAGATGACCCGGAACACAATCAAGAAATTAAGCGGCGACCCCATAGCACCGAAACGAACAACCAATGTTACACCAAATCAAATACCCCAACAGTACTAAATGGTACAGCTACTAAATGGGAAAACACAACAAAAAAGAAGTAAAGAGAACCTAATCAGAGGCGCATGAAACGAAACTAACCTGCAGGGCGTATGTTTTGCTATAAAAGAACTTAACTAAGCATTAAACACCATGAAAAAAGGATAGTCTCTAGGGGTAGACGGTATGTCTACGGAACAGGTCAAACATTTCGGAGGAAAAACTAAAACCTGGTTACTGGCTTTTCTTAGCAACTGTTTGAAACCATACAAAATACCCAACATGTGGCGAAGAGCAAAGGTAATTGCCATAGCAAAACCTGGATAGAACCCGACCTGCCAAACAGCTACCGCCCAATATCACTGCTATGCCATCTTCTTAAACTCTACGAACGGTTAAACGTCCAGAGAATTCAGAAACACATAGACCCTTTATTAATACCCCAACAAGCAGGCTTGAGACCTGGTAAATCATGCACTGGTCAGGTACTAAATCGCACAAAACGCACAGAAGAGGGATTCCAAAATAATAAAATAACAGGACCTGTGTTCATCAATCTCACAGCTGCCTACGATACAATAAACTATAAAACCCAGCTTATCAAAGTCTACAAAACCACAAAAGACTACAAACTGACGAAAGCTCCCAAAATTTCAATACTCCCAAATAAAAAACAAAACCAGATTTTATGTGGAACTTCAAAATAAAAAATCCGCCGCATAATCCAAAGAAACGGTCTCCCACAAGGAAGTGTTCTGGCCCCCACTCTATTTAATATATACACCAATGACCAGCCTATAACAGAAAACGCCAAACACTACCTGTACGCTGACGACCTAGTTGTCACAGCTGAAGGTCAAACATTCAGGTAGATAGGGGTAAGGCTGGAGGACGCAATGGAAAGTATGGCCTAATACTATCGAAAAAACTCGGTAAAACCGAACTCATCAAAAACCCAAGTAAGCGCTTTCCATCTAAATACCCACAAGGCTCACAACAAACTAAACGTGTCCTGGGAGGGCAAAGTACTAGAATACGCCGAAACACCAAAGTATCTGGGTGCAATCTTGGATTACAAACAGCACTGTCACCAAACCAGACAAATTGTAGTTGCTAGAAATAGCCTGGTACAAAAACTAGCCGGAAGCAAATGGGGTGCAAAATGTCAAGTCTTGAGAATATCTGCGCAAGCTCTCTCTTTTTCAACTGCAGAATATGCCTGCCCAGTCTGGTGCAGATCAAGCCATGCAAAACAGGTCGACATCGCCTTAACCCTTTGGGTACATTTGACGGCTAAAACTCGTCATGCATATGTTTCGCTTGTTTTGCATTCTCTGAATAGATACGTAACCAAAGGGTAAAACCAAGCTTGCAGGATTATTACTGGCTGCATGAAACCGACGCCAAACAACCAATTGTACAAACACAGCGGGTCTCGCAGAACCAAGTGAAATAAGAATGGGTACAGAGCACGTAGAAAAATTTAAGCAAACCTTCGACGATCGCCATGTCCTTTATGGCCTTTATGGCCAAGATTATTCAGCAACGGAAAAGGCTCAAATCAAGCAAAAATTTTCTTCAATGTGCCACCGTGGAACCGCCCGACAACTTCCTTATCAACTAAAGCCCCTGTGCAGGGCCAAATTTATGCTGCAAGACATGGAGAACGCTAAGCAGAATACGAATCGGCGGGACACCCGATGGTAAAAACAAAAAAACTAAAGTGGAAAATTTAGGAGGACCAACAATGCCTCTATGAATGTGGGGAGATACAAAACATGGGCCACCTGTTGCGATGCACATTATGCCCTGCAACATGTTCCATCGATGAAATGTGGATTGCAAATGAAAATGCCATAGACGAAGCCCGGTACTCGAAAAAGTAAAGTAATTTCAGAATAACGCGTCCCTGGAACTTCTCTTGCAATATATCACGCTTATCAATAGCTATGTGGCACGTGGCACCATTTTGTTAGAACCACATGTCGTCTATGCACATATCGTCCACTACGGGCCACAAAAAGTTTCTTATCATGGTTCTATACCGTTCGCTGTTATCAGTGACCGCCTGATCTCTTTAATTTCGTACGATGTACGGACCAATGATGCCGGGCACCCACAATCCGCACCAAAGAGTCAGTTTCCCGGGATTCAAGTGATCTAGTATCTCCCCTGGATGGGTGTCGCCACAATTCCGGCAGTAGTGCTTATTTATGCTCCAAAGCTCAGTCTGCAAGTATTCAACGGGAGCCGTGGTTTCTTGGCATTAATTTTGGTACCAATTGTATACGGTTACAGACGCAAGTCTTTCCAAAAAAATCGTAAAGTTGTTTTCTTAGAAACAAGCTTTTGTGCACGACGAAAAATGGACAGATTTCGGTCTTCAGGCACAGTTTCAGCGACAGCAACAATGTTTTCGGTCGAACGCTTACGACGATCCTAAAATCTCTTAATCAATCGTTTAATGGTGGTGTTGTTTGGACGATCATTACGACCGTACACATCACGAAGTTCGCGCAACGTCTGACTTACAGGGCACAAATTTTGATGATAAATTTTCACAATTTGTGTGCGTTGTTGAAGAGTGTCCTTTTACATGATTAAATGGGAGGCTATAGCAAAATACAAACATAGCTGATTAACAACACAGCGTTTCAAACCCGAACCACAATTAAATGTCAAAGTTGAGACATAACACATGAAAGGCCCATTATTTATATTATTTTATTCAGTCTTTTCAAAATATCTATGTTTAGTAAATTTTATAATATTTAATAATTATTAGTATATATTATTATATTTTATAGAACAAAATAAATGCTAGTATATATGTATGTATATATAACACTCATGAAACATGAAACCTCATATAACATTAGTCGATGAAAAAGTTGAATACAAATATATTTGTATGTATTGATCTATTGATCCATTTGTTACTTTATTTGTTAATTTAAAATTGTTGAAAACGGATAGCAGAATATAGAGTTTACTTAACGTTATTTCCGTTAGAAAAGGTTTGAGTAACTCTCAAAATCTCTTACTTTTAGTACTAAAAAGTACTACAGTACTTTTACTACAATTTTTCAATGTTGAGAAATGTTGGAACTGTTATAAAATCTTGTTATATATGTAGATATGACTTAACCTATCCTTATTAACTGCCAAGTCGTACCTAAAGAAGTTTTACCTCAATAATAAATGTTTGTATTCCTATAGATTTTACAAGAACAGGATATAAAGAAAAAATATTGGTATCTCTTGTATAACACGGTTACTCGAATAACGAGTTTACTTTCCGAATAACTAAAAGCAGGCCAATAATAATCCATCCACCAACAATAGAAGAAGTTGTAACAGCAATCAACACGCTAAAGGCTAACAAATCGCCAGGCAAAATACAAAGCGATATACTGAAACATGGCGGCGAAAAGCTAGCATGCTACCTACACCATCTCCTAATGGAAATATGGAAGAACGAACAGATCCCGCAAGAATTGAACGAGAGCGATATACAAGAAAGGCGATAGTATGACATGCTCAAACCACAGAGAAGTATCACTGGTGTGCAACGGATACAAAATATTCACGACATAATTAACAACAGACTTAAGCATTTTGCCTCAAATATAATAGGAGAGTACCAAGACAGTTTTAGACCTGGGATCGACAGACCAAATACACAACGTCAAACGTACTCTCAGCAAAGCCTGGGAACACAATGTCGACTACATAAAAAGGGACGAGCTATACGTGATACTGACAGAACTGGGCATACCAGAAAGGCATGTAAGATTTGTCCAACTCACCTTTTCAGAATGCACCGTGTGCCACTGGTGCAGGGACATTTATCGGAAAGCTTTACATGTGGACAAGGGCTAAAACAAGGCGATGGGTTGGCACCGACGCTGTTCAACCTCGACCTGGAGGATGTAATAAGAAAGACGGGAATAGGGAGAGACAACTCGCTAATAAACAAATCCGTACAATTATCAGCATACGCGGATGATACTGACATAATGGGAAACACAGAACGAGCCACGGAGCAAGCTTATACAGCACTAAAATCAGCAGCTCAAACAATCGGCCTCCAAATCAACATCGACAAAACAAATTCTAGTGCAAAGTAGAACGAGTACACCAAGAATACAAATACAAGACAACTTGGAACAAGTGAACGACTTCAAGTATCTGTGCGCAAACATCAATAGCAAAGGCCTGGAAGACGCGGAAATTAAAGCCAGAGTGACGATGACAAATAAAGCGTATTTCTCATTGGCAAATGTAGTCAAGTCCAATTTGATACACAGAGACTCAAAAATTAAGGTGTGCGAAAAAATCATCCGACCAATACTCACGTACGGCTGCGTGTGAATCCTCACCGTAAAGAATAAAAAGCAAAAGCAAAAATCGACGCTTTCGAGAGGAAAATATTAAGAAGGATCCTAGGACCAGTACGGAAAAATGAAGAATTTAGTAGGCGATACAACATGGAAGTATATCAGGCCCTTAAAGACGTGAAACTGCAGTGCCTCCGGTGGGCAGGCCACATTATAAAATAGCCAGATGGTAGAATGCCCAAAAGAATCCTGAACGGCCGAATAAAGGAGAAGAGGCCGATAGGAAGACAAAAAAAAGATGGGAGGATGAAGTAGAACAGGGCGCCAGACGAATCCATGAACTAGGAAGATGGAATGAAGTGGCCGGGGAAAGGGAGGAATTGAGGAGAAAACTAGGGGAGACCAAGGCTCAAATTGGGCTGTTGCGCCAAAAGAAGAAGGCCGATAAGCATATTCTAATATAAGTGAACTAGATAATTGTGAATAAATAGAATAGATACATAGAATAAATTAAGATTATGGAAAATTGCCCTTTAAAATTTTCCTATCGCCAATCCATGTAGATATGACTTAACCTTATTCCCATCAGTCAACGTCATTTCTGATTGAAAAAAGATGTGTGTTACTCCCAATTCGTGCCTAAAGAAGTTTTACTTCTATAATAAATGTTTGTTTTCATATAAATAATACAAGAAAATAAATAAAATAACATTAAAATCAACTCTCGTATAACACGGTTATTTACATACCGAGTTTATGTTCCAAATAACCAAGAGAGGCCAATGGGAAAATTCTAATATAAGTGAACTAGATAATTGAGGAACAAATAAATCTAATATTGCTAGTAAAATACAGGTAACCTACATATAATAAATTAAGATTATATCACTTTACCTTGTAAATTCTTCTTTCCAGAAGCTCCATGATAACTAATTGAATGTGATGATACTAATTAAATTTGTTTCATATATCCATCGATTGGAGCATGTTAATTTATAGAAACAATTAACACAAGCCGCGTGTCATGTGCAAATGTGGAATACAAGCTGCATATTCTAACAACCTACATAGTTCATCAGCACAATCTGCTATATATCTATATTTCATTAAATAATCAATACGGCGGCTTTCCCTGAAGCCAGAAATTATCTTACATAATACCAATCTCCCATTTAACTAGTTATGCTCTGCGCTAGACTGAGTCGCAGCGATTTTACATCCCAATAATTGTCGAGCAATATGAAACGGGCATAAAGCACCTATCCGCGTGATTATCGCCTCCGCTCTCCTAGGGGTGCGCTTAGTTTGTTCAACAAACTCCGGCTATAAAAACAACCAGGCTAAAACATACAAACTTGCATGACCCTCAAGGGCAGACGGCTGTAATAAGGAAACTTTTATTAGCTCCTTTTCGGAACGTTTTTACTTATCTAATTTATGAATTCCAACCCACCCCGCACAGTTTCTCCACTCACAAAAGAAAGAAAAAGGAAATGTTTATAACTTTTTTTTCTTCTTAAGTAAATTACACCTATGATTTATTTAAAACATCGGGGACAAGTGGCTGTTTCTTGATTGTCTATATTATTTATAGGGATGATAAAAAGCTAGCTGTTATGCACTTGCGCCAAATGGAGCTTTGTACTTGTCAGGTAATTTATACATTTTTAAAACTCCCACAATATCTCTTATTTATAACCCAACATTTTTCACCTATCTAGTCTTGACTGGTGTAGTCTTGTCTTGTCTAGTTTAATCTTGCCTAGTCTCATCTAATCTCGTATAGTTTTGTTTAATTTTATATGGTCTTGTGTCGTCCTGCAGTTTCTTGTTTGGTCTTGTTTGTTATTCTCTGGACTTGGTTTGCAGTCTACTTAATAAATCAAAAATTATACAGAGATTCTGTGTTACAGAATATCTGCTTGTAGTTTAATAAATGATGCCTGTCTATTATCGAGTCAATTTCACCTTAAAATGAAAGCAAATAATTAATCCATCAGTCAAATACCAGATGGAATTAATTCCACAAGGGTATGTAATCAAGCGTTATATCTCGTGTTTGCTTAGGTCGTGCGTTTAATTCCAATTGGATTTATTAATTATGTTATTAATAATTTAATTAGGTATTGTGGATATGGCGAAATCGTTTGTCACTGCGCATTACAGAAGCGAGAGCTTGTCCGCTTAATCTGACAAATTCCTGCTGTTGCAGATTACAAGTTTATAACACCTATCACATGTAAAATGTAGCTGTAGATTTGGCAAATACCACGAGTTGCTAATTTAAATTTAGATTATCTTTATAAGCACAATATATAAATTCATTACAACACTTAGTATGCGGCTGTCCACATTTTTTTTTTAAATTATAAAATACTAACATTTCATACTAACATCACAGCAACTTTGCTTACACACATTC
Source organism: Phosphuga atrata (assembly GCA_944588485.1). NCBI lineage: Eukaryota > Metazoa > Arthropoda > Insecta > Coleoptera > Silphidae > Phosphuga > Phosphuga atrata. The sequence continues at coordinate 47,332,809 of OX155898.1, forward strand.
TAACTCAAATATGTAATTAGATAGTCTATGTTATGCAGTTGTGTGCTGATGGTTGAATATTCGTAAAACTGTATGTCAAATTTGAAGCAATTGTCTTTACGTGAAACACTCGGTGTTTATTTATTTAATACGAATGAGACGGAGGATACTATAATTCTCTGTAAATAATTTAAATCACGATAATAAATCCTTTATAAAGGATTCCGAACGAATAAATACATACATTCGACATTTTTTCATATACACCGTAGACCTAATATATCAGGAAAATCTACAACACGATCGTGCCTTGGCTTAACTGTCGCTCATTGAAACATTACCCAACAGATTTACTCATTCCGTTCTAATGGAATAACACAAATGCATAAACTAAAGCTCCATCAACAAAAATCTCTCAAAATTATACGAATCCAACAGTTATAAATATCTCATAATTCCACTGTTCCATTCCCAAATACCGGGCTTTTGATGTAGGACACAAGTAGATCTTAATGCAACACTAACACCCGCAGTAACTGCAGTCAAACACTTGGAGCAAAGTAGAACTACACGAGAAATGTGTGTGTTTTGAGTTAAAGAGAATAAATAATATGAGGAGAGAGTAGTGTTTATATAAAGCGCAAATAGTTAAATAAGGTCATTCACTGCTTCAAAATCAATTATAAATAATAGACTATATGTTAGACCAAGGGTAAGCAACCTTTTTTTAAAACGAGCCAGCTACAAATTTTAAAATGCTGTGCAAGTGCAATTAAAGAAACTTATGGTAAAACAAACACTGAATGAAGGACTCAAACTATCTTTGTTTTAATATATGGAAAAAGATTACTTATAATAAGAAGTTTTGAAATGTAATATATTTAAAGTAGTCAGGTTGAACCTCGGAATGAAAGATAAGAAACTGAAAATTTGTACAAACGTTTATTTTGACGTTCTAAATTTTACCTCAAAAGTCGCAATAAATATCATGTGCACGTCTTAAGATATGCAAGATCAAAGTTGCAAAAATCAGTTTTCGTTGATATCGTGTATATCGTTTCCTTTGATTTAAATCGTATTTGCATTTATTACAAAAATTGTAGAGCATTTAATTCTCTATCAATTTTGTTTAAGAAGAGTCAAGATCAATCACGAATCCCACTCTAAAACATGGTTTTTAAACTCAGTTAACGGTTATATATATATATATATAAGGTATATTAAAGGACGAGTTCAGTAAGCGCGATTTTACAGCACGCGTCCAAGTTTAGTTTATCTAATGGACAAGTGCTGGAAAACGCCTTACGAATAAGTTTTTTATAGAATTTTTTCTATTTTGCGTCCTTTTATGCCATTTCTAAAAATCGCCTATACATATTGAGAAAATTGTAACGCACTCGGCCAGCCATAACCGCACGCATATGAGTACTTTTATGAGTCCATTACAGACTGAAAATAGAAAAAAATATGTTATTTCTTTACATATATGCTTTGCACTCCGAACGATTTTTAATATGACCTTTCAACAACTCTGCATCATGTTCACTAAGCTCCAGCATTTTTAAATGTAGCCGATGCGGCGACAACGGAGTAAAAACCTATCTTATTGTGTCGCCGCAGCGGCGACAACGGAGTAATGACTTTACTTATTATGTCGCCACTGCGACGACAACGTAGTAATGACTTATCTTATTATGTCGCCGCTGCGGCGACAACGAAGTGATAATTTATATAATTATGTCGCCGCTGCAGCGATAAAGTAGTAATGACTTGCATGTCGCAACTGAAGCGATAATGAAGTAATTACTTATGTTATTATGTCGTCACTGTGGCGACAACGGGCTAATGACTTATCTCATTATGTCTCCACTGCGGCAACAACGGTGTAAGTCATTACACCGTTGTACGCCGCCATCTTATTATGTCGCCGCTTATAGGGTGTTCTTTATAGAGTGACACAAGTTTAAATCATAATAAAACAAGGAAATATAATTTTATTATCAATGAAACGAGCTTTATTGGAAAGAAAATTTTATGAAATTAATGTCTAAATATGATTTCTGCCATGTGGCCGCCACGGCTGGCGCGTGGAAGGCGCAATTTGGAACACCAATTTTCAATAACTTTTCGCAGCATTTGCAGCCGTATTTCGCCAATAACTCTTCGAATGTTGATTTTCAGGTGTTTAATTGTTTGTGGTTTATCGACGAAGACAAGTGACTTAACATAACCCCAAAGAAAATAATCCAATGGGATTAAATCACACGATCTTGGTGGCCAAATAATTGGGCCACTACGTGAAATTATTTTTTCATCAAAAGTTTCTTTGAGTAAATCAATTGTAGCGTGCGCTGTATGACATGTGGCTCCTTCCAGTTGGAACCACATGTCAGCAAGATTAATGCCACTTAATTGAAGTACGAAAAAAATTCTAATCATGTTCCTATACCGTTCAGTATTGACAGTAACATTCTGACCATCATCGTTTTTGAAGACATATGGGCCAATGACTCCGCCAGCCCATAAAGCACACCAAACAGTAATTTTCAGTGGATTTAATGGGGTTTCAACAAAAGCTTGTGGATTCTCCTCACTCCAAATGCGACAATTCTGCTTATTTAAGTATCCATTCAACCAGAAATGGGCTTCATAGGAAAATAAAATGTTTAATGGAAATTTAAAATCAATATCAATTTGTGCCTCAGCCCATTCGCCGAATTGGAGGCGCATGCGATGGTCGTTTGGCTTTAATTCCCGCACAAGTTGAATCTTGAAAGCTTTTAAGCCAAGATCCTGTTGTAAAATCTTCCATAAAGTGGAAAGACACAACCCCAGTTGCTGAGAACGGTGACGAATTGATTGCACATTATCAATAACAGTAAATGTGGTCCGAAAACGATCGATTGTTCTTCGAATTAGGTTCTTTGAAGGACGATTATGTACGCCAAAAATGGAAGAAGTGCACGATGAGTTTAACGAATACAACAATTATTTTGATTAAAAAATTAAACAATTTTCACGCGTTGCTCTGGTGTAAGTCGATTCATAATGAAATTTCAAAGCAAACTAAACAAAAAGCAACTATCAGCTGTTAAATGGGTGCTCAAATAAAGCAGTGATGCCAACTCAAAGTTGTGAAACTCTAAAAAAAAATTATATTAGCTTACGTTACGTTTATTCTTTACTTTACTAAGAGCGTTTACTCCAATATATGGTCGCAATAATCGTGCTACCAGAAAAGCTGTGCGTGCGATAGTGAATAAATCTGAAACAACATATTCATTCACATATTCAGCGCATTTTGCATAAAGATCTCCAGCTACACCCATATAAGATCAAATGAACCCAAGAACTGATGAGCGATGCAGCTCATTTTTGTCTGAAAGGCTCTGTCAATAAGCGGAATATGCGTTATTGGACAGCAACAAACCCACATGTGCTTCATGATACTACACTGCATCCAAACACTGCATTGTATTCGTGCCGGAGGTGTGATAGAGCCGTATTTTTTCGTCGATGAAATTAATCGCCATGTTATGGTCAATGGGGTTTGCTATCGTGCAATGTTGGAATACAATTTTCGGGCCAGAATTGGATGGACTTGAAATCAGCTATATGTGGTTCCAACAAGATGGTGGCACAATCCACCTAGCTGGTAAAATAATTGATTTATGTAAAGGAAGATTTGGTAAACATTTAAACTCGAGAAATTTTACAATAGAATGGCCACCTCGCTCATGCGATTTGATGCTGTTGGATTTTTTCTTATAGGGTTAACTTAAGTCGAAGGTTTGTGCCAAAAATCCAAAACAACTTTAGAAGAGCTCAGGAACAATATCGAACGCGAAATTGTCAAAATTCCGGCTGATATAAGTGAAAGAGTGATTGACAATTGGAGAAAATTGGATTCAAAGAATCGATCGCGGCCATCGTGCTAGTAGTGATCATATGAACGACGTCGAATTCCATGCATAATTGTAACATGTGTACTAACCTGGAATAAATTTATAGATATCTCTATTAACCTGTGTTTTTATTTAAATACAAAAAGTCCTTATTGAAAACCCCGGTAGTAGACCCGCTTGATATGTTGATGAGCTGCTGTACTAGTTTGTGGAAGAATTAATAATTGCGATCAATGAACTGCCTGTAGCGAAGATTATTCTCTCCTGAGATTTTGGAGCATTAGGTACTGCGAAGATTTTCCCATTTTCAAATAATGTTTGCACAGGGCAGTTTTCTTGTGGAAATACTTGGACCAGTCGATTCAAATCGGGTAGTTTCTCTAAAGTTGTGGTGACATTTTTTTCAAAGCCGTGTCAAAGCCACTAAACGCGTGTAAGAATAAAATGTCTCACGAGGATATTATACGATACATAACAATATAAATATCTCTAAATTATATTTTTAATTTATGTAAAAGAAGTATTATTAAATGAGTAGTATATGATTTATATATTTATAAATATCGTTTATTAAATATTTAAGAAATAACATATTTAACCGATAATTGAATTTAAAAACCGTATTTTCACGATTGACGGAACATTATAAGACCTTGCACTATGACATGTATGGGCTGAGCGCTCTGCACTCCTCGCGTTCTATCTCAAAAACGGTTAAACAAATTTGTTAGCAACATAATTTGTAGAGAATTTAAAGCTCTACAATTTTTGTGAAAATTCAAATACAATTTAAGGCATAGGAAGCGAGATATTTAAGAAAAAATGATTTTAGACACCGGTAACCTTGAATATCTTCCGCGATAGGAAGAGTTGTAACAGTAAACAGTATGTAACAGTAAACAGTTCAAGAAGTCGATGGTTTGTAGCTATTCTAAGTCTTTCCACTTATGTTTTTAATCATTTTGTTTTTTATTCATTTTATTCATATATCCTAATAAAAATATCTAATCGGTCAAAATCCTAAAAAAAAATGAATCCTAAAAAAAATTCATGAAATGAATCGATAAAATATCTAATATTAATTATAACGCAGTGCCTATCAAATTGTTAAGCCAAAAATCAAGTACGACATAAACTGTCCAGGGTTGGGATTAGGGATGTCGCGGTATATAGCTAGGTATATATATATATATATATATATATATATATATATATATATATATATATATATATATATATATATATATATATATATATACATATATATATATATATATATATGTATATATATATATATATATATATATATATATGTATATATATATATATACATTCGTTTGGCCGTCTATGGAGCGCGTAGAACCATTACTTAGCACTGGTCATCTTGTTCTTTTTATCTGCCAAAACTTCCTCATCCTTTCGCTCCGGGTCTGTCTCCTTTCTTGTGTCCATGTTTTTTAGTTTCAAACTCTTAGCTGTTGGATTCTTTGATGTGAAGTTATTGTGAACTTGGTCAATCGAGAGTCATCCTTTCGTACTATATGGCGGTTGAATTTCAGACGTCTTTTCCGTGCAACTGAGGAGAATCGTTCTGTCTGGGAATACAGTTCTTGAGAGCTTTTACGCATACAGATACCATCTTGTACCTTTGGTCCAAATATTTTTATCAGTATCTGACGTTCTACATTCTCAATTATCATTGATGTAGATGGTTAATGATGTCTGAAGTAGATAAAATAATGAAGTCTCATAATGAAGTCTCATTTGCATAGAGTGCTTCTGGAAAAATGACTGTATAGTAGTGACGTAGTTTTGCTTTGGTAGAAAGTGATTTCTTGTTGTACATATTCCAGGTAATTGTATAGGCTTTGCGTAACTTTTCTGCACGTGTTTTGTTAGCCATTCTTTCCTTGCCAGTGTTTCCAATTATTTCACCTAGGTACTTGAAGTGCTTAACCTGTATGATGTTGCCAAATTTGGTTGCAAGATGTGTCATATTTGAGCTCTTGAAGTCGATGTACTGAGTTTTCTCGTAAGAGATTTGAAGGCCGGTCCTGATGGCGATTGCATGAAGTTCCTCGATGGCGTGTTTGGCTTCTTTAGTAGTCTGGGTGATTATTGCAAGGTCGTCAGCAAATGCGAGGCACTTTATGTTGATTCCTTTGTTCTTTGTTCCCATATATACTCCAGGTACTTCTTTCTCCCATATGTTGATTATCTTATTTAGTACCAGGTTGAAGAGGAGTGGGGACAATCTATCACCCTGTCTTACTCCAGTACTGATTTGAAAAGGCTCGGAGGCTCATTTCACCCATGAATTTTACTTTAGATGTTGTGCCTGACAAAGTCTGTTCGATTAACATGGTTGTTTTATTATCGACACCGTATTCATGAAGTATATTAAACAGAGTTATGCCGTGAATTGAGTCATAGGCTTTCTTGAAGTTTACGAAAGTGACAACTGTGCGGTTCGGCTGGCGATGTTGCAGTATCATCTTCAGGTTCCAGATTTGTTCCGCGCATGATCGGTGCGGCCGGAAACCTGCCTGATATTCACCGATTAGATGTTCTGTCTGTTCTTCCAGTTTGGTGAGGAGGGCATGTAAGACAACTTTGTAGGCGATTGATAGAAGGGAAATGCCTCGGTAATTGTTTGGATCAGTCCTGTCGCCCTTTTTATTCTGTGGGTGGATCAAAGCATTTTTCCAGTCCGCTGATATGAAGCCGATCTTACATATATTGGCAATGATAGCATGCAGTCTGTCAATCAAGAGTTCATCTCCGATCTTGAGCATTTTAGCGATTAAGCCGTCTTCCCCTGGTGCTTTGTTGTTTTTTAGATGTAAAATGATTATGTAACTTATTTCCTCATTTGTTGGTGGAACAGAGTCCTGGTTTGGGGCAGCTATGTGGCATTGGAGTCTTTCTTCAGGGGGTTCACAGTTGTGTAGCTTCTCGAAGTACTGTTTCAGAAGTTCGCAGTTCGGTTTTGTGTTGGTTTCAAGGGTTATATAGCTATATATCAATAGTAATTATATTATGTAAACGATATTTTTATAAAAAAAGCTCAGGGCCGATTGTGCTGTTAATCCAAACACATACATACATGCAATAACACATACATACAAAACATACCGCCCAAGTCATAAGCCAAGCGTACACATTTTTGCTAAACAACCCCTGTTTTTTATTGAGATCATGGCAGCACTGGCATTTTAAATGAAACACATTTCCAAGAAAAGTCTCTTTGACAAATGTAGTTCTCATGCAAGGACCTTTAAGTCATCATAGTTGACCCTGTGATCTTTATCATTAGAATGCGCTGCCAGACTACAAGAGTGTGGTTTTAGTTTGCAATCACTTCTGTGATTGGCCAATCTGGAAGTTAGTCTTTGGCTAGTTTGATCAACGTACACAAGCTCACACTCAGCACACAATATCTGATAAACCAACATTTGATTGCATTAAAGTGGAGGTTGAGTCTTTAAGACGACTGAATGATCCATTAGTCGTGTTCTAATATTTGTCTGCTATAATTGCCGGACTCTTGTTCTTAAAAATCGATATGATGTCAGGAGACAGTGATTCTACAAAATGTAACCTCTTGTTGAGTTTAGTTCCATCAGCTTAGGTTCTCTTGAAGAGTTAAGTTCACCTTTAGTTCAAACAGGATGTACTAGGTGAAATGCTTGTCTTGATACGTTAGAAATATTTGTTGAATTGCCAATAGTTGCAGCTAAAGTTTCAGCTGAAGAAGCCAGAATCATAAGAAAGCACATTCCGGATGTGGTTACATATTTTCAACTAATCCTCGTGCGTGATTTGATCGAACTTCTTGGACCGTTTAAACAAGCTAGGGAAGATATCAGTTGTGAGAAATACGTTAGAGCTAGTGTAGTTATCGCTCTTACGAATTTATTCCATCAGCGCATCAGCTACAGATATTGGAAAATCTGTTTAAAACAGACTTTTACAAGAAATCATAGACCGGTTAGACTTTTAGAAGCTAAAATTTTACTTGCAAAGGCCACTATTTTAGATCCTAGATTTAAAAAAGTTTATTTTAGCTGTAGAGAAGACTTCTGAGGAAATTAGTTACGAACACCGACGAAGACAGACCTCACCTCAACCAACAAAAACGAGAAATAAGATCAAATGGTAAGTAATGTACTAACTAAATGGTAATGTAATTTTTTCTATAACAATTTTTTTGTCATAGTGTAACCCATTGTAAGCAATAACATAACTGTATTGAGATTTATTTATCTTAATTTTTGGTTGCGGTTTATAAATGGAATCGTTTTAGTCTGGTTATTTTTACTTACAATTTAGTGCAACAGTGATTTTTTCTTTGAATGTAGAAGAAACCCTAAAAGTACAGAGGGGAGTCTAGTCTCGACGAGTGCGGCATCAGAAGGACTATCTTTCAACAAAACATTCATTCAAAAGGTTATATGTATGTCTATATAAATAAAAATAAATAATATTAGATTTTGGTTAAGTATATTTGGAAAGTATATTTCAATAAAACAAATGGGTACATGACGGGTCAGTAAGAGAGGGATTCATGTGAAGGTGCGTTGGCTGTAGCTACGAACCGATCTGAACGAACAAGTTGAGCTGCCCAATTGTAAACAAAGATTTTAATTGCTTATAGTTATCACAAGAATACGTTAATATATCCATCCAAGTTTACGTTAATATATCCCTAATTTAAAAAAAAACCTATTAAAATTGATTTTTGAAGTGCTCCCATTAACAACCCCTGCACTACACTATATATGAGCCGGTTATTATGAAAGTGGTGTAAGTCAATTTTCAAAAGTAAAATAACTAAGTAGTAGTACTTAATATTTACTTTTCTGCGTTATCTTTACATTTTGAAGAAAATTGTCGTCAAATATATTTAAAATATTAATGATTTTTAATCTATTTGGCGATAAGTTTCTTCAAAATGAAATGATTACATAGAATAGTAAATATAAAGTAGTTAGTTATTTTATTTTGGAAAATTGACTTAAACCACTTTCATAATAAGCGGCTCATATTACAATTAAAGAAATGAAAAATATGTGTACGCTATCTAATCTAATCTTGTACAGTCTTAAAATTCGCAATTGAAATGCTTAATGTGAAAAAAACCACAATTGAAATTGAGTTCAGAATCGAGAGTGTTAATTATTCGAGTGAAACGGGGATTGGGACAAACTAAGATAATTGGTTGGGATCCATTTAAGTAAAGTAAATCTCAAACAGTCAATACTTGTAATTGTTGTCAACTTGACCCATATCTCCTCCGCCGTCACAGACTTGTTAAATGAATTACAGCTCGCGTCGATGTGAATTCGATATTCTGAGAGTGGTATTAAATGTAATTAGGGTATATTAGAAGTGCCGTTGAAAAGTTTTAGTGATTTTTCTTAGTGGAGTTCTTTTACAATTTGCACCAGATTGATTCTAATTGAAATTATTTATGTAATTATAAAGGAGTTGGATTTTCTTGCAGTTAATTAACTTCATATTTCATTAAATAATTTCCTGGGGGCATAACTACGAGGAATAAAATTATTATGCGGTTAAAAAATCGTTTTTCTTTTCCGATGAGAGGGTAAAGTTTCGTCTTAGAAAGCATCTCTTGCATTGTATAACGGTTGGGCGAGTCATTGTTTTTATAGTCCCGGATCCCTATTCACATATAAAGTGTACCGGGATAAGTAGGTGTAAAGAAACGACGAGTGTGTACAAGTATTATTTTTCGGTCAGCAGAATTCCCGTTCTCGGAATTTCGGCGCGTGAATTTCGAAACGGCTCGAGGAGGCGCTGAGTATTGACATCACGTAGGCAATAAAGCGTGTCAAGGATCAGGCACAAATATTACTTTTTCCGAATATCGTTTCATGGCTGCGGGCGAACGCAAGAAAAGGGAACACATCCAATACCTCCTCGAGATATTTGCACGCTTTTTGTCTTTCCATATCATAAATTCGGAACGGCGTTTTAGATTGTTATAATATCGAGTTCCCGACCGCCTACCATTTCTCCTTTAATATTTCATGCCTGTCGATTATTGAAACATCTGCAATTTAGAATAAAATATAACAACTACTCAAAATATATCCACGACTATACAAGGCTACAAAAGAATAAGCAAGACCAGACAAACTAGGCAACGCTAGACGAAATAAGATATGAATAAATATATTTTTTCTCAAAAATGCATAATTACATATACAATAATATTCAACATCACAAGACTTTCAAGATTAGACAGACGAGACCAGATAGTAAAGGTCTAGTCTATTATGTCTAGTCTTGCCTGCCTAGTATAGACAGACAAGGTTGGAGTGACAAGACTAACCAGACAATAGAAGACAGACAATACCACACAAACGAGACTAAAAAGACAAGACTACATTGACAACATTGGGCAGACAAGACTAGACAGACAAGACTAGAATTGACAAAACTTGTCATTGAGCACAGACAAAACTAGACAGATAAAACAAGACTAGAAAGACAAGACTGGACAGACAAAGCTAGACAGACAAAACTAGACAGATAAGACAAGACAGACAAGATTTTTTTTCCACTTGGGTTTTAGTTTGCGCCACCCCGGTAACGCATATTTCTAATTCATTCAGGGTGGGCGGCCCGGACGGTTAGTGAAAACCGCCCTAGTTGTTGCCTCCCCGAGCGGAAATCGAACCCGGGTCTCCCGCTTGCTAGGCGGGTATATTGTAAACTACACTACCGTGGAGGACAGGCATATAAGACTAGAGAGACAAGACTAGACAAAAGAGACTAAACAAGCAAGATTAGACCGGTACGACTAGACAGGCAAGATAGTTCTTTCTGTTTGATTGTGAGTATAATCTAGTAACAAATATACTCAAAGAGAAGGAACTAGACGAACGGACACAACAAGACTACAACAGGCAGAAACCAAGAAACCTCGCCGGAAACTAAACCAACAGATGACCTAATTAAAATCCCAAAAGCCCTAATTACATTCAGTGGATGGGGAAAGTAAGGGAAGAAGAAGGCAGGACTAGACAGGCAAGACTAGACATATAAGACTAGACAGACAAGACTAGACACGCAAGATTAGACAGGCACTTCTAGACAGACAAGACTAGATAGAGCGGGCTAAAGAGACTAGACTATACAGACAAGACTAGACAGACAAGACTAGACAGACAAGACTAGACAGACAAGACTAGACAGACAAGACTAGACAGACAAGACTAGACAGACAAGACTAGACAGACAAGACTAGACAGACAAGATTAGACAGACAAGACTAGACAGACAAGATTAGACAGACAAGACTAGACAGACAAGACTAGACAAACAAGACTAGACAGGCAAGACTAGACAGACAAGACTAGACAGACAAGACTAGACAGACAAGACAAGACAGACAAGACAAGACAGACAAGACTAGACAGACAAGCCTATACAGACAAAACTAGACAGGCAAGACTAGAGAGAGAAGGCTAGAGAGGCAGGACTATACAGACAAGACTGGGCAGACAAGACTACACAGACAAGACTGGGCAGAAAAGAATAGACAGACAAATATAGGCAGACAAGACTAGACATTCAAGACTAGACAGACAATACTTGGGAGACAAGACTAGACAGACAAGACTAGACAGACTAAACTGTTTTTTGGGGGAAGACTAGACTGTTTTTATTCTCACTAAACCTTTTATTCCACTTTGGCTTTTAGTATGCGCCACCCCGGTATCCCATATTTTGCATTCATTCAGGGTGGGTAGCCCGGACTGTTAGTGAAAACCGTCCTAGTTGTCGCCTCCCCGACCAGGATTCACACCAGGGTCTCCCGCAATGAGACAGACTAGACTAGATACACAAGACTGGACAGACAAAACTCGACAGACAAGACTAGACTAGAAGAACAAGATTAGACAGACAACAATAAACACACAAGGCAATATAAAAAAAGTAGACGATATTAGATAGGCAAGAATGGACATGCAAGAATGGACATACTAGACAGACAAATTTATACAAGTAAGACTAGACAATCGAGATTAAACTTACAAGCTTGTGGCAGGGAAATCTAATAAATTAAACTAGAGGGAAAAACCCTTAGGGAAATTAATTTCGAAAATTTATTGCATTCTGTCAAGGAAATTGCAATGAAACGGAAATAATAATTGATATTAATTTTTGTGTCGGTGGAAGGCAAACAATAATTCCGTTCGTTCACAACGTGGGAATGTCGGGAATATATTTATAATAGAGAAAGTTCGCATTGTTGACAGCTGGACGTATGTTCCCTGAAGTTACACCATTTGTGTGCGAAATAATATTTGCGTAAATCCCCAAAGGAAACCTGTTTTCACAACGTATTATTAAACCGCATTCAATCAGTTATGTAACGAGTGATAATATACCAGTAATAATCAAATACTATAATTTAGCAGGCTTATATAAATTCAATTATCTTTATAAAAAATATTTTATAAAAAAATGAGGATTAGTAAATAAATATTAAATAATATAACAGGAAAATTAGTTATACTAACAATGTTAACTTAGTTAACGAAATGTACACATTTATATTACAAATATAATTTCTGAAGAAAAGCCCCAAGTGTTTCATTCTTAATAATCTAATCTAGTCTAATCTCATCTGATTTCATTAAGTCTCACCAAATCTCATCTAATCTTATCAAGTTTCATTTAATCTCGTCTAGTCACATCTATCAAATTTTATCTAGTCTCATCTAATCTCATCTAATCGCATGTTGTTCATCTGTTCTTATATAATCTCATCTGGTCTTATCTAGTCCCATGAAGGCCAATCTAATTTCATCTAGTTTCATATAGTCGCATCTAGTTTCATATAGTCTCATCGAGTATTTTGTAGTCATCTAATCATATCCAAACTGATCTATATGATATAGTCTCGTCTAATGATCTAGCCTCATCAAGTTTCATCCGATATCATTTAATCTCATCTAGCCACACGTAGTCTAATTTAGTCTAAACTGGTCAAATCTAGACCAATCCACTCTAAGCTAGTCTGATTTAGTCCAATATAATCTAATCTAGCCTAAGCTTAGTCTAATCTAGCCTGATCAAGTCTTATGTATTCTCATCTAGTCTCATCTTTTTTAATCTAGTTACATCAAGCCCCATCTCATCTTATATAGTCACAATTAGTCTCATCTGGTCTTATCTAGTCCCATGAATGCTCAATTAATTTTATCTAGTTTAATATAGTCTCATCTAATCTTATACAAACTCATCTAGCCTTATCAAGTCTCGTCTGGTTTCATTTTATCACATCTAGTCCAATTAAGTATAATCTAGTCTAATCTCTGTGAATCTAGCATAATCTAGTCCCATCTAGTCTCAACTGGTTTCAACAAGTCCAATCTAGCGTCATCTAATCTATCTAATTTCATACAAACTCATCTAGCCTTATCAAGTCTCATTTCGTTTCATTTAAACGCATATAGCTCCATCTAGTCTAATTTAGTGTAATCTAGTCTAATCTACGCTAATCTATGCTAATCTAGTCCAATCCAGGCTGATCTAGTGTAATTTATTCTAATCTTACATAATCTCGTCAAATCTAATCATATTCAGGCGCATCTGGTTTCGTCTAGTCTCATCTAATCTCATCTAATCTCATTTAGACACATCTGTATTCATCTAGTATCCTCAAATCTCGTCTAGTCTCATATGGTTCATGTAGTTCATGCAGCTTCATTTTGATTTCTTTTACTCCTATCGTAATAATAATTAAAATATTTATTTATGTTAAATTAAATTAAAAATTCACGTAAAATCGGGTAAAATCAGAAAGGAAAACGATATTGATAAATAAATCGCGTGTTCAAATTTAGTGAATTATAGCGTGTACTAAATATTTATTTCCAATAACATCGGGTAAAGATAAATTTCTAAGAATGTGTGGTCGCGAGCAATCTGCTACCGGTTGTCATGATAACATGCATAAATTAACTTGGTCACCCGATCACGTCCCATGCAAACGACCAATGAAAACGCAATTATAACCAAATTTTGCATTTTTTCGAATTACAATTATTTTCAAAATCTTGAAAATTACAATATATCAGGGATAAACTAACCTTTGAGTTCGCGCAGATTTCCTGAATCTCGGCACGGTATTTCCGGGAATTATTCTCGATTTTCCGGGAACGACACACAGCACATCTTTGACACGGTGAGCACTGAGCTCAGTAAGAGTTCACACATGCGCACCAACAAATCAAAACCTACTTTGATTTAAAAGTCAAGTCTTGTGAATAATGTCAAATTGGCCAATACAATCTTGCTTGTGTATTCTTGTCTGTCTAATCTTGTCTGCTTACAATTAGTCTTGTCTGTGTAGTCTTGTCTTCCTAGTCTTGTATGTCTAGTTTTGTGTGTTTAGTATTATCAGTCTAGTCGTGTCTAACTTGTCTTGTCCGACTAATCCTGTATGAGCAGTCTTGTCTAACTAGTCTTATCTGTCTAGTCTTGTGTATCCAGCCTTTTCTGTACAGAACTGCCTATCTTGTCTTGTCTATCTCCTGTTGTCCCTATAGTCTTGTGTGTCTAGTCTTCTCCATGTAGTCTTACCTATCTAGACTTGTCTATCTAGTCCTGTTTCTCAAGTCTTGTCTGTCTAGTCTTGTCTGTCCAGTATTGTCTATCTAGTCTTGTCTATCTAATCTTGTCTGTCTAGGCTTGTCTGTCTAGTCATTTCCAGTATGCGAAATCGTCAATTATAACTATGCCGTTTCAAATCACTTCAAATTAAAGGATATTACTTCAGTAACATCGAACCCCAAGTCTGTCTAGTCATGTCTATCTAGTCTTATCTGTCTAATCTTATCGGAATCGTGTTTGTCTAGGCTTATCTGTTTGGTCTGCTCTGTCTAGTCTTATCTCTCTGGTCTTGCATAGTCTAGTCTCATCTGGCATCATCTAATTTTATCTAGTCACATCTAGTCTCATCTGGTCTTATCTAGTCTCATGAATGCTCATCTGATTTCATCTAGTTTCATATAGTCACATTTAGTATTTTCTAGTCTCATCTAATCTTATCCAAACTCATCTAGCCGTATTAAGTCTCATTTGCTTTCATTTAATTTCATATAGCCCAATCTAATCTAATCTGGTCTAATCTAGTCTGATCTAGCAAAATCTATTCCAATCTAGTCTAATCTAATCTTATCCAGGCTCATATTGTTTCATCTAGTCTCATCTAATCTCATCTAGTCTTATCTGGTTTCATCTAGTCTCATGTAGTTTCATTTAATCTCATCTGATTTTATCTAGTCTCTTCAAATCTCGTTTGGTCTAATCTGGTTTCATTTAGTATCATTGTAATTTCGTTTAGTCCTATCGCAATAATAATTACAATATCTATTTATTTTAAATTAAATTAAAAATTTATTTGAAATCGGGTGAAATCAGAAAGGAAAACAATATTGATAAATAAATCGCGTGTTCAACTTACATGAATTATAGCGTGTAATCAATATTTATTTCCAATGACATCGGGTGAAGATGTATTTCTAAGAATTTCTGTGGTCGCGTGAGCAATTTGTTACCGGTTGTCATGGTAACATGCATAAATTAACTTCGCCGTCCGATCGCGCGATACGCAAGGACCAATCAAAACGCAATTATAAGCAAAATTTGTATTTTTTCAAATTGCGGTAATTATTTTCAAAATTTTGGTTTAAAATATCGGGAATTAACTTACCTTTGATTTCTCGCAGCTTTCCGGAACCTCGCTCCGATTTTCCAGGAATTCCTCGCGATTTTCCGGGAATGAAACACATCCCAGCTTTCATACGGCGCGGAGAGCACTGAGCTCAGTAGGGGTTCACACATGCGCACCAACAAATCAAAGCCTACTTTGTAAAAAAATCTTGTCTGTGTAGGCTTGTCTGACTAATCTTGTCTGTCTAGACTTGCCTGTCTAGTATAGTCTAGATTAGACAAGATTAGTTACTTTTTTACAAAGTAGGCTTTGACTTGTTAGTGCGCATGTGTGAACCCCTACTGAGCTCAGTGCAAGCCGCGCCGTATGAAAGCTGTGTTGTTTTTCATTCCCGGAAAATCGCGAGGAAATCCTGGAAAACCGGATGGAGATTCCGGAAAACTGCAAGAACTCAAAGGTAAGTTAATTCCCGATATTTTGAACCAAAATTTTGAAAAAAAATTCCGCAATTTAAAAAAATACAAATTTTGGTTATAATTGGGTTTTTGATCGTCCTTGCACCGTGCGATCGGCGGGCGAAATTAATTTATGCATGTTGTCATGAGAACCGGTAACAAATTGCTCACGCGACCACAGAAATTCTTAGAAATACATTTTCACCCGATGTCATTGGAAATAAATATTGAGTACACGCTATAATAAACACGGCCGTAATTTAAACACGCGATTTAATTATCAATATTGTTTTTGGCTTCCTGAATTGTAAAGCTAGCTTTGACATCTTTGACATCTGTTGACATCGTGCTAGTTTCAATCGAAACTAGCACTTTACCCACTAGGTTGCAAAGTCCGGCTACAATGCGGTAAAGTCACTTTCCCGCATTGTAGCCGTATTTTCCCGCATTGTGCCAAATAAAATAATTTCCAATATTGTAAATAATCTAAATAGCTGGTAAAGTTGGTTCGTTCTGAACTCTCCACTTCCGGCCCCCATCTCTCTCCCACTTCCGGTTCCAACCGCACGTCCGGTTTCCCCCCAACTTCCGGTTCCCACCCCACTTCCGGTTCCGGAACAGGAAGTGGGAACCGGAAGTGGGAAAAATTTTGGAACCGGAAGATTGGGTGGGAACTGGAAGTAGGGTAGGAACCGGAAGTGGGGTGGGAACTGGAAATGTGGTGGAAACCGGAAGTGGGGTGGGAACCGGAAGTGGGATGGGAACAGGAAGTGGAATGGAAACAGGAAGAGGGGTGGTAATCGGAAGTGGGGGTAGGTACCGGAAGTGCGGTGGGTACCGGAAGTAGGAGGTGGGAACGGGAAATGGAATGGGAACCGGACGGGCGGGAGTGGGTGACCGGAAGTGGAGGCGGAGGGTATTTGTTTCTTAAATAATAATTGTCGGCCAAAAAAAATTATACAAATGTCGTGCGGAAATGATTTTACAGCGCCCCAGCTAATGGTGACCAGTCCTCTGGCATGTTTCCGGTGTTATAGATATTATTTAAGAGAGCAGTTAGGATGTCTAGATAATCGTTCCCAGTGTTCGCATTGCACATTACCTTTAACATTTCGGTGTTGGCGTTGTCTGGACCTGCGGATTTATTATTCTTTGCTAGTTCTATGACTTTCCTTACTTCGTCCTTCGTGATTTCTGGACCGCTTTCTGTCGTGTTGTTATTCTTATTGGGGCGCTCTGAGGGAGAAGTGTCGTTAAATAGGGTTTCAATGTATTCCTGCCTTACCTCTAGTTTGTGCGAGGTTTCCGTGACCAGTTTACCGTTCTTTACTAGGCCAGACTCGTTGTTGTTATCGTTTTTGTGTTATTTTTCGTTCCTACCATTTCCTTAATTTTCCGATGTACGTTGAAGTGATCGTGGATGCGGTCTAGCTTTTCTATTTCGTCGCATTTGGCCGATAACCAGCCTTCTTTGGCTTCTCTGATTTTGGTCCTCATATCTTTGTTTATTTCACGGTAGCTGGTACCGTCTGTTTGTTTCACTTTCCTTCTTTGTTCCATTAGGTTCAGAATATCTTGTGTCATCCACTCTTGTTTGGCTATCTTTACTTGTTTTAAGTATCTTTGAGAGGCGTTGCAAATTAGTTTTTTATTGCGTTCCATTTTGCTTCCGGTTCCGATATTTCTTTTATAGTATTTACGCCTTCATCGAAGCATTTCTGTAATCTTTCTTTAACTGTGTCATCATTTATTCTTCTCATGTCCAACCTTTGATTGGTCATTACTTCAAACAAGCTGTTGCGTTGTAAAATCAAACTTTCCACACTCTAATGTAAATAACTGTTTCCTTTCTGATTTCACCCGATTTCAAATAAATTTTTAATTTAATTTAAAATAAATAAATATTGTTATTATTATTACGATAGCCAGTATATGAAATAAAAATGAGATAACATGAGATTAATGAAACCATATGAGACTAGACGAGATTTGAGGATACTAGATCAATACAGATGAGTCTAAATGAGATTAGATGAGATTAGATGAGATTAGATGTGTCTGGATAAGATTAGATTAGACATCCACACTGATATAAGATTAGAATAAATTACACTAGATCAGACAAGATGGACTGCTTTAGACTAGATTAGCTTAGATTAACATAGATTAGACTAGATTACACTAAATTAGACTAGATGGGGCAATATGCGTTTAAATTAAACGAAATGATAGTAGATAAGGCTAGATGAGTTTGTATGAGATTAGATAAAGCTTGATAATATTAGATTAGATTTGATGAAACCAGTTGAGACTAGATTAGACTATATTCTTCTACTTCTTCTTCTGGGTAGCACTACAACCCTTGGTGGGTCTTGGCTGCGTTAACGATTTGCCTCCATCGGTCCCGGTCCAACATGGCCTCCTTCCAGTCATATACCTGCATAATCCGTAGATCTTTTAAAATGTTATCCTTCCATCTGATTTTCGGCCGCCCCAACGGTCTCTTTTTTGCTGGGTTTCCTTCCTATACTATCATGATCAGTCGGTCGTCAGGTGCTCTTTGGACATGTCCAGCCCATCTCAGAGGCTGGGATTTTATTGATTTGACTATATCCGGCTTTTGGTATAGGTCCTGGAGTTCTGCATTCGTCGTTATGCGATATTACTCTGTGTTTGGATTCTTGACGAGGCCAAATATTCTTCTGAGGATTTCAGCCCGCTTTAGTAGAAGCTCATTGTGTTTCGTAAGGGTCCAGGTCTCACAACCATAACAGATGATCGGTTTGATTACAGCCTGGTACACCCTCAGCTTGGATACTCTTGACTCCGTTTTAGATTGCATGAGGGTTCGCATGGCAAAGAAACACCTATTGCCACTGTGTATTCGTGTTTTAATCTCTTCGTTGCTGTCGTTGTCAGAGCATATCGTGGCTCCAAGGTACTTAAATTGTCTGACACATTCGAATTTTTCGGGTAATGTACATATATTTGGTTTTCTCCTCGTTGATGTTGAGGCCCATTTTCTTACATTCCTTCTCTATTTTCAGGAAGCTTTCCTTGACTTCGACAGTACTTCTTCCGACCGCGTCAATGTCGTCCGCGAAGGCCAGGATCATCTGTGGCCCCTGGTTAGTAAATACTTCCGTGGTGATGTTCGTCTTCTTGATAGCCTTATCTAGGACTATGTTAAAGAGTAGGGGCGAAAGTCCTTCTCCCTGTCTCAATCCACTCATGACCAAAAATTCCTCTGTTATATGGTTTCCTACTTTAACGATACATCTGGTATTGTTTATACATAACTTCGTGAGAGTGATGATTTTCTGTGGTAAACCTATATTTGCCATGGCTATCCAGACACTGTCGCATATAAGGGTGTCGTAAGCTTGTCTGAAGACCATGAACAGCTGGCGCACGTATTTATTGAATTACCATTGTTTCTATATTCAGTATTCAGTAGTTGCAGGATTGTGAATATCTGGTCCACTGTTGACCTCTTTGGTCTGAATCCACACTGATAGTCGCCAATTTGTTCCTTCGCATACGGTGATATGCGTCTCAATAGCACATTGCAGAGTATCTAGTATGCTGCGTTCAGTACCGATATTCCCCTGTAGTTGATACATTTCATGCCGTCTCCCTTCTTATAGATGGGGATGATAGTACCTTCGTTCCATGGCAAGGCTTCCCATTTCCATATGGCTAGTACTAGTTTATGTAGATCCCTGTGGAGTTGTGTTCCTCCATATTTTAGACATTCTGCTGGTATTGTGTCGCATTCAGGGGATTTGCAATTTTTGAGATTATATTATTATTAGACTATATTAGACTAGATTATACTAAATTAGACTAGATGAGATTAAATGAAACCAGCCGAGACTTGATAAGGCTAGGTGGCTTTGTATAAGTATTAGTTGTAACCAAATAAGATGCGATGAGGATAGATGCGACTTGATGAAACAAGATGAGACTAGATGCGAATAGATAAGACTTGATGACGCTAGATTAGGCTAGATTGGATTATATTGGACTAGATCAGTTTAGAGTGGATTCGTCTAGATTAGACTAGCTTAGACTAAATTACACAGCCTTCACACGGAGAGCTCTTAGGTCAGTAGGGGTTCACATATGCGCACCAACAAAGCCTACTTAAAAATAAACCTACTCCCTAATTAATATCGTCGGTTCTAATCTTGTCTGTATAGGCTTGTCTGACTAATCTTCTCTGTCTAGACTTGCCTGTCTAGTCTTGTCTGTCTAGTCTTCTCTGTCTAGGTTTGTCTGTCTAGCCTTGTATGTTTAGTCTTGTCTGTCTAGTCTTGTTTCTCTATGTTTGTCTGTCCAGCCTTGTCTGTCTCAACAGATAGGCGGAGAAGACTAGACTAGATAGATAAGACAAGACATGCAAGACTAGACAGTCGAGACTAGACAGATAGGACTAGATAGGCAAGACTAGACGGCAAGACTAGACAGACAAGGGTAGATAGATAAGAGTAGACAGACAAGACTAGACAGACAAGATTAGACAGACAAGATTAGACAGACAAGAGTAGACCGACAAGAGTAGACAGACAAGAGTAGAGAGACAAGACTAGACATACAAAACTAGACAGACAAAACTAGACAGACGAGACTAGACAGACGAGACTATACAGACAAGATTAACGGAAAAGTCTAGACCAGGCCTGGGAAAATAGCGGCCCGCGGGTCGCATGCGGTCCCTGGCGACATTTTATGCGGCCCAGAAAGCATTTTATAATTCACATTCATTAAAAAATTAGGTATATCTATCGCATGACGACGCACATGATGAGGTCTTGCGGGTGTAGTGGAGACGTAATATGGACGTAATGCGAATATAATCTGAACGTAATTCAGGGAATGCAAGAGTAATTCAAGGAATCCAAGAGTACTTTGTATAATGTGGTGTAATACTTACGTACTGCTAAGGAATGTGCAGTAATTTATCTAAATATTAACATGTATTGCAAGAGCGGATGACCCCTCCGTTTTTAGTGACGGCAAAATCGCCAAATACATCTAAAATATGCACACAAAGTATCAGTTTTATTCCTAGGAACATAATTTTCTATAGTTTTCTTTTTATTCATTTGCACTTTTAGAAACAATTAACAAAACTGCAGAAAATCAAATCTAGATTACTGATTTCGATTGCTTAAACCTTGCTTACTGAAAATTAGAATGGATGTAATTTAAATATTAGAATTCACACTTGAACGTCTCGATGTTGTCTTGTCAACAATATGTGCCTCCAACTCGAGCCTTTATCTCCTTCATTCTTGGCTTACTCAATTTTTACACCTATTTTAACAATTACTTCTAATGTATACAAAGTAGATATCTTATCTTAATAATATTTTGTTACTTGTAAAACACTGAAAAAAATATCTCAAATACCTAGTTAGCATATTTATTAAATATTGATTTATACCGGCTGAAATACCACTGCTCGATGGCCAATTGTTATATTTGTATTTATTTATAACAATATTATTATATATTATTATATTGATTTATATTCATGTTTTGTATGTGATATCTAAAATAATACCTTTAAAATAATACAAAGAGGTTTCATAACAAATATTAATACTACGGGCAGAAGGACCTCAAGATCGGTTGCCTGTTTTGTATTAAATATACAATAAATATTTTCTCTTTCTCTCTGTTAATACTGTTTTTAATTATATTTTCTATTTTGGCAATACGTTTTCCAATAAAAATTTAGCCAAATTATTCAACATGATTTAATTGAAAACATTACAAAATTATATTTCATAATTTTCGCATAAAACAGTGGAAATGCAACACAAAACCGTTAATAGATTAAATTAAAGGAATATTTTTAAAATTGTTATACACAAAAATATTGATTTGCTAGAAAAATAAGTTGTTTCAATAAACATTTTCTTGAAATTCATAAAAATATAATAATATTTTGAATTAGATATTTGTTGTGCAACCATAACATGTGACAATTGATTGGAACATAGGTATTATTAAAATTAAAACATGCACAGAATAACAATGAAGCAAAAGTGCCTTTGGCAAAAATAAACAGCTAGTAAATATTTATTTATCGAAGCAAAATTGAATAGGATGTATTTGAATTTTGATTTAATATATCATTGGAAATTAACAAATAAACATTTCAAATTACAATATTTGACATGCTGAAAATTAAATTATGTGGTTCATGAAAATATTATAAAGGAATAAAAATACTATATGACATAATAAGTAAATATTTTGTTTGTATATAAATTTTGAAGTATTAAATTACTGCTGCGGCAAGCTAATCTAGTTGCAAATCTTGGATGGAATCCAAACAAAATTATCACTTTTATTAAATATAATAATTATAATCCTCAGTCTGTTACTAATAAACTTGTCTATCAACACTTGAATATTGCAAATGTGTTATTAGTTTGTAACATTAAAATAACTAATTTAATCAAAAATTAAACTAATGATACTTATTCGATATGTTGTAAATGTTTATGTAAGTAGTTTTCTTATGAACAAACAGTTTTAACTTTATAAATTATTATTCATTCAACAGCTGACAGAGTGAGTGGGAAAGGTAAACAAATTCTAGTAACTTACATTTTCTCCAGGTTTGCAATCCTGCAAGCTGTCAGATTCTTGTTATTTGCATCCACAGGTTAGATTTTTATTTCCAAATTTCACGAAAACCGCCACCGAAATATTCCGCCGCAAAACCTATTAGCGCGGCGCGTTCCCCTAAAGTTCTTCCCCATTTTAACATCACTCGCATGGCTGCCGGTTGAAAATTACCGAAAATACTTCTGAAATTGAGAGGAGCGACACATACGTTCAAAACGCACGGGAACACTAAGATGTACGCTACATGTGCCTTGGACCTTGCTAGAAAAGAAAGAAACGAAGTAGGTAGGTGTATTATTGAATTTCTTGGAAAAAAATTAATTGTGTATTTGGTAATATTTAAATCGATTGGAATATAAGTTGGAAATTTAGTTCGATTTAAAATAACTGAAATTTAAAGTTTTTGGTTTTAAGAACTGCTTGAACATTGTGCATGTGGATTTCAACTAAATTAGTTTAGTTTGAAATTAAAGTATATAACTCAAAAAGTAGATAATCTCCGTGAAATCTAATGCAACAAGCGGCATCAGGAAAGCTGAATCCATATAGATACACAGATAATGTATTCGGAAACTCTTTGGTCTTTGTAATCTATACAATACAAATCTTTCTTTCAGTGAAATCTTGTCTGTCCGGTCCATCCTATCTGTTCAGTTCGTCTGGTCTGTCCGGTCTGTCGGTCCATCTGGTGCGTCCGGCCTGTCTAGTCTTTCCAATCTGTCAAGTCTGGTCTGCTCTGTCTCGTCTGTCTCGTCTGTCTCATCTGTCTCGTCCGTCCCGTCTGTCTCGTCTGTCTCCTCTGTCTCGTCTGTCTATTTCTTTCTCGTCTTTATAGTTCTTTCTCGTCTGTCTCGTTCTTTCTCGCCTGTCTCGTTCTTTCTCGTCTGGCTCGTTCTTTCTCGTCTGTCTCGTCTGTCTCGTCTGTCTCGTCTGTCTCGTCTGCCTCGTCTGTCTCGTCTGTTTCGTCTGTCTCTTTCTTTCTTGCCTGTATCGTTCTTCCTCGTCTGTCTCGTTCTTTCTCGTCTGTCTCGTCTGTCTCTTTCTTTCTCGTCTGTATCGTTCTTTCTCGTCTGTCTCGTTCTTTCTCGTCTGTCTCGTTCTTACTCGTCTGTCTCGTCTGTCTTGTCTGTCTCGTCTGTCTCGTATGTCTCGTCTGTCTCGTCTGTCTCGTCTGTCTCGCCTGTCTCGTCTGTCTGGCCTCTCTCGACTGCCTCCTCTGTCTCGTCTGTCTCGTATGTCTTGTCTGGCTCGTCTATCTCGTCTGTCTCGTCTGTCTCGTCTGTCTCGTCTGTCTCGTCTGCTTCGTCTGTCTCGTCTGTCTCGTCTGTCTAGTCTGTCTCATCTGTCTCGTCTGTCTCTTTCTTTCTCGTCTGTATCGTTCTTTCTCGTCTGTCTCGTTCTTTCTCGCCTGTCTCGTTCTTTCTCGTCTGTCTCTTTCTTTCTTGCCTGTATCGTTCTTCCTCGTCTGTCTCGTTCTTTCTCGTCTGTCTCGTCTGTCTCTTTCTTTCTCGCCTGTCTCGTTCTTTCTCGTCTGTCTCGTTCTTTCTCGTCTGTCTCGTTCTTTCTCGTCTGTCTCGTTCTTTCTCGTCTGTCTCGTCTGTATCTTTCTTTCTCGTCTGTATCGTTCTTTATCGTCTGTCTCGTTCTTTCTCGTCTGTCTCGTTTGTCTCTTTCTTTCTCGTCTATATCGTTCTTTCTCGTCTGTCTCCTTCTTTCTAGTTTGTCTCGTCTGTCTTGCCTGTCTCGTCTGTCTCTTTCTTTCTCGTCTGTAGACTTTTTTTTTCGCCTGTCTCGTTCTTTCTCGTCTGTCTCGTTCTTTCTCGTCTGTCTTGCCTGTCTCGTCTGTCTCTTCTGTCTCCTCTGCCTCGTCTGTGTGGTCTGTCTCGTCTGTCTCTTTTTTCTCTTCTGTGTCGTTCTTTCACGTCTGTCTCGTTCTTTCTCGTCTGTCTCGTTCTTTCTCGTCTGTCTCGTTCTTTCTCGTCTGTCTCGTCTGCCTCGTCTGTCTCGTCTGTCTCGTCTATCACGTCTGTCTCGTCTATCTCGTCTGTCTCATCTGTCTCGTCTGTCTCGTCTGCCCCGTCCCTCTCGTCTGTCTCGTCTGTCTTGTCTGTCTCGTCTGTCTCGTCTGTCTCGTCTGTCTCGTCTGTCTCGTCTGTCTCGTCTGTCTCGTCTGTCTCGTCTGTCTCCTCTGTCGCGTCTGTCTCGTCTGTTTCGTTTGTCTCGTCTGTCTCGTCTGTCTCGTCTGTTTCATCTGTCTCGTCTGTCTCGTCTATCTCGTGTAACTCGTCTGTCTCACCTGTCTCCTCTGTCTCGTCTGTGTCGTTTGTCTCGTTTGTCTCGTTCTTTCTCGTCTGTATCGTTCTTTCTCGTCTGTCTCATTCTTTCTCGTCTATCTCGTTCTTTCTCGTCTGTCTCGTTCTTTCTCGTCTGGCTCGTTCTTTCTCGTCTGTCTCGTTCTTTCTCGTCTGTCTCGTTCTTTCTCGTCTGTCTCGTCTGTCTTGCCTGTCTCGTCTGTCTCTTCTGTCTCCTCTGCCTCGTCTGTGTCGTCTGTCTCTTTTTTCTCTTCTGTATCGTTCTTTCACGTCTGTCTCGTTCTTTCACGTCTGTCTCGTTCTTTCTCGTCTGTCTCGTTCTTTCTCGTCTGTCTCGTCTGTCTTGCCTGTCTCGTCTGTGCCTTCTGTCTCCTCTGCCTCGTCTGTGGCGTCTGTCTCTTTTTTCTTGTATGGCTCGTCTCGTATATCTTGTATGGCTCGTCTGTCTCGGTTGTCTCGTCTGTCTCGTCTGTTTCGTCTGTCTCGTATGTATCGTCTGTCTCGTCTGTCTCGTCTGTCTGTGTCATCATCTGTTGAAGGAAAGGATGGAAACTCAAGTTCGTCACTATCAGCTTTGGCCACGTCGGAACTAATGATCTCAGGAATTCGGGATGTTGTTAGTGAGAGGCTTGATCTTTCTGATATAGTGTCAAATGTTTTTGAGAAGTTGAAAATATCAGAGTTAAAAACTGATATTTTGAACATACGTAAGTTTGAAAATAAGAAAAAATCTATGGCCAGTGATAATAGTGGTAATGCTGTTTTGCACTCATACATACTTAACCTTAAATCGGTTCAAGTTCGTGACTTCATCATCAATACCAAAAGAAAGCATAAAAACTTGCCCGTCAGCATGGTGTTTCCTACTATTGTTGAGAAATCTTTTCATGGAAATATTTTTGTAAATGAGTTTTTACACCCTCGCCTGTCTCGTTCTTTCTCGTCTGTCTCGTCTGCCTCGTCTGTCTCGTCTGTCTCGTCTATCACGTCTGTCTCGTCTATCTCGTCTGTCTCATCTGTCTCGTCTGTCTCGTCTGTCTCGTCTGCCCCGTCCCTCTCGTCTGTCTCGTCTGTCTTGTCTGTCTCGTCTGTCTCGTCTGTCTCGTCTGTCTCGTCTGTCTCGTCTGTCTCGTCTGTCTCGTCTGTCTCCTCTGTCTCGTCTGTCTCGTCTGTTTCGTGTGTCTCGTCTGTCTCGTCTGTCTCGTCTGTTTCATCTGTCTCGTCTGTCTCGTGTAACTCGTCTGTCTCGCCTGTCTCCTCTGTCTCGTCTGTGTCGTTTGTCTCGTTTGTCTCGTTCTTTCTCGTCTGTATGGTTCTTTCTCGTCTGTCTCATTCTTTCTCGTCTATCTCGTTCTTTCTCGTCTGTCTCGTTCTTTCTCGTCTGTCTCGTTCTTTCTCGTCTGTCTCGTTCTTTCTCGTCTGTCTCGTCTGTCTTGCCTGTCTCGTCTGTCTCTTCTGCCTCGTCTGTGTCGTCTGTCTCTTTTTTTCTCTTCTGTATCGTTCTTTCACGTCTGTCTCGTTCTTTCACGTCTGTCTCGTTCTTTCTCGTCTGTCTCGTTCTTTCTCGTCTGTCTCGTTCTTTCTCGTCTGTCTCGTCTGTCTTGCCTGTCTCGTCTGTGTCTTCTGTCTCCTCTGCCTCGTCTGTGTCGTCTGTCTATTTTTTTTCTCTTCTGTATCGTTCTTTCACGTCTGTCTCGTTCTTTCACGTCTGTCTCGTTCTTTCTCGTCTGTCTCGTTCTTTCTCGTCCGTCTCGTTCTTTCTCGTCTGTCTCGTCTGTCTCGTCTGTCTCGTCTGTCACGTCTGTCTCGTCAATCTCGTCTGTCTCATCTGTCTCGTCTGTCTCGTCTGTCTCGTCTGTCTCGTCTGTCTCGTCTGTCTCGTCTGTCTCGTCTGTCTCGTCTGTCTCGTCTGTCTCGTCTGTCTCGTCTGTCTCGTCTGTCTCGTCTGTCTCGTCTGTCTCGTCTGTTTCGTCTGTCTCGTCTGTCCCGTCCCTCTCGTCTGTCTCGTCTGTCTCGTCTGTCTCGTCTGTCTCGTCTGTCTCGTCTGTCTCGTCTGTATCGTGTAACTCGTCTGTCTCGGCTGTCTCTTTCTTTCTCGTCTGTATCGTTCTTTCTCGTCTGTCTCGTTCTTTCTCGCCTGTCTCGTTCTTTCTCGTTCTTTCTCGTCTGGCTCGTTCTTTCTCGTCTGCCTCGTCTGTCTCGTCTGTCTCGTCTGTCTCGTCTGTCTCGTCTGTCTCGTCTGTCTCGTCTGTCTCGTCTGTCTCGTCTGTCTCGTCTGTCTCGTCTGTCTCGTCTGTCATGTCTGTCTCGTCTGTCTCGTCTGTCTCGTCTGTCTCGTCTGTCTCGTCTGTCTCGTCTGCCTCGTCTGTCTCGTCTGTCTCGTATATCTTGTATGTCTCGTCTGTCTCGGTTGTCTCGTCTGTCTCGTCTGTCTCGTCTGTTTCGTCTGTCTCGTATGTATCGTCTGTCTCGTCTGTCTCGTCTGTCTGTGTCATCATCTGTTGAAGGAAAGGATGGAACCTCAAGTTCGTCACTATCAGCTTTGGCCACGTCGGAACTAATGATCCCAGGAATTCCGGATGTTGTTAGTGAGAGGCTTGATCTTTCTGATATAGTGTCAAATGTTTTTGAGAAGTTGAAAATATCAGAGTTAAAAACTGATATTTTGAACATACGTAAGTTTGAAAATAAGAAAAAATCTATGGCCAGTGAGTTTAAATAGTTTAAATTATAAGTTTAAATATAAATAGTGTTGTGGGCCATATTGCTCAATTTCTTAATTTAGTTGCTGAAACTACACCAGATATTATTGTTCTCGTTGAAACTTGGTTAAAACCTTCCATAGAAAATAGTATTTTTTCACTAGATGATTATATTCCAATAAGGAGAGATCTCATTTTAAAGCACACTGACAGTGGTCGTTATATACAGGGAGGTGGAGTTGCTTGTCTTATTCATAAATCTGTAAAAACAAAGGTTTTACATATTTCTACCTCAAACCATTTAAATGAACCAGAATTTTTTATGCTTGATGTGACTTTAGCGACTGGTGCTCATCTTTTGCTGTATTGCATTTACAGAAGGCCTAAGGGTCTATTTTTTGATACCCTAAATTTGGTTAAATCTCATTAAAAATATATCTGTGTTTATGTACCATATTATGGTATGTATTTAAGTAATCATTAGTAATTAATTTAATCATAAATTAGTATTTATGTAATCATTTATGAATTACCATTTATTTATCATATTATCATTTTTTGTTATTGTTATTTTGTTATATCATATTTTGTTATCTTTGGAAGACCTGTAAGACTAACAAATGTTAAAAATGATACCTATATTGTATTTATATTGTATTCTTAAATTGTTATTTGGCCATACGCCTTGGCATAAATAAACTAAATCAATCAATCAATCTTCTGTCTCGTCGGTCTCGTCTGTCTCGTCTGTCTCGTCTGTCTCGTCTGTCTGTCCTGTCTGGTCTGTCTCGTCTGTCTAGTTTAGTCTGCCTGCTCTGTTTACTCTGTCTAGTCTATCTAGTCTGTCCAGTCTGTCTATCTTTCTCAAGATCAGGGGTTTACGGGTTGGTCCTCCTGTGTTTCAATTAATTTGTCCGCTTTTCTTTCCTTTCCCATAATATTTTGTATATATGTCTTCTCCTGGGACCAATTTTGCTCACTTTACACCATTACAGGAACTAGTTCTTCTGCATCTAGTTTAACTCCCTAAGACTTTTCCAGCTGAATTCTGTCATCTTCATTATTTTGGCGTTCGAAAAACGTATGGAACGCGTCGTCATGCCTGTGGCCACACAGCAGGCATGTGGCTTTCTCTATGTAGGAGATGTCTCGCAGTCTGTCTCGTCTGTCTTGTCTGTATCGTGTAACTCGTCTGTCTCGTCTGTCTCGGCCGTCTCTTTCTTTCTCGTCTGTATCGTTCTTTCTCGTCTGTCTCGTTCTTTCTCGCCTGTCTCGTTCTTTCTCGTCTGGCTCGTTCTTTCTCGTCTGTCTCGTCTGTCTCGTCTGTCTCGTCTGTCTCGTCTGTCTCGTCTGTCTCGTCTGTCTCGTCTGTCTCGTCTGTCTCGTCTGTCTCGTCTGTCTCGTCTGTCTCGTCTGTCTCGTCTGTCTCGTCTGTCTCGTCTGTCTCGTCTGTCTCGTCTGTCTCGTCTGCCTCGTCTGTCTCGTCTGTCTCGTCTGTCTCGTCTGTCTCGTCTGTCTCGTCTGTCTCGTCTGTCTCGTCTGTCTCGTATATCTTGTATGTCTCGTCTGTCTCGGTTGTCTCGTCTGTCTCGTCTGTCTCGTCTGTCTTGTCTGTCTCGCCTGTTTCGTCTGTCTCTTTCTTTCTCGTCTGTATCGTTCTTCCTCGTCTGTCTCGTTCTTTCTCGTCTGTCTCGTCTGTCACGTTCTTTCTCGTCTGTCTCGTTCTGTCTCGTCTGTCTCGTTCTTTCCCGTCTGCCTCGATCTTTCTCGTCTGTCTCGTCTGTCTCGTCTGTCTCGTCTGTCTCGTCTGTCTCGTCTGTCTCGTCTGTCTCGTCTGTCTCGTCTGTCTCGTCTGTCTCGTCTGTCTCGTCTGTCTCGTCTGTCTCGTCTGTCTCGTCTGTCTCTCTGTCTCGTCTGTCTCGTCTGTCTCGTCTGTCTCGTCTGTCTCGTCTGTCTCGTCTGTCTCGTCTGTCTCGTCTGTCTCGTCTGTCTCGTCTGTCTCGTCTGTCTCGTGTGTCTCGTCTGTCTCGTCTGTCTCGTCTGTCTCGTCTGTCTCGTCTGTCTCGTCTGTTTTGTCTGTCTCGTCTGTATCGTCTGTCTCGTCTGTCTCGTCTGTCTCTTCCGTCTCGTCGGTCTCGTCTGTCTCGTATGTCTCGTCTGTCTGGCCTGTCTGGTCTGTCTCGTCTGTCTAGTTTAGTCTGCCTGCTCTGTTTACTCTGTCTAGTCTATCTAGTCTGTCCAGTCTGTCTATCTTTCTCAAGATGAGGGGTTTACGGGTTGGTCCTCCTGTGTTGCAATTAATTTGTCCGCTTTTCTTTCCTTTCCCATAATATTTTGTATATATGTCTTCTCCTGGGACCAATTTTGCTCATTTTACACCATTACAGGAACTAGTCCTTCTGCATCTAGTTTAACTCCCTAAGGCTTTTCCAGCTAAATTATGTCATCTTCATTATTTTGGCGTTCGAAAAACGTATGGAACGCGTCGTCATGCCTGTGGCCACACAGCAGGCATGTCGCTTTCTCCATCTTCTTGAACCTCTCCACGTATGCTATGAAACCGCCGTGTCCGAAAAAGGCTCCGGTGAGCTCATAACTTATTTGACCTTGTGCTCTTTCGCTCAACTCTCTCACGTTTCGTATCATTCTATATGTCCGGTTCCCATCTTGCCTGCCATCTTTCCATTATTTTTTCCCGTGCCGCTATTAAAGCCCCGAACTCTCACCCTATACGGGTCGGGTATTGTCTCCTTGAAGAGTTTTACATCCCCGCATGTGCAAAAAAGGTCTTGTGTGTCTAATTTTGTCTGTTTAGTATTATTCGTCTAATCTTGTCCGTCTAGTCCTGTACGTCTAGTCTTGTCTATCTTGTCTTGTCCGTCTAGTCTTGACTGTCTAGTCTTGTCTGTCTACTATTTTCGGTCTAGTCTCGTCTGTCTAGTTTTTTTCTGTCTGGTTTTGTCTGTCTTGTCTTGTCTGTCTAGTTTTGTCTGTCTAGTTTTGTCTGCCTTGTCTTGTTTGCCTATGCTTGTCTGTCTAGTCTTCTCTGTCTAGTCTTGTTCATCTAGTCTTGTTCGTCTAGTCTTGTATGTCTACATTTGTTTGTCGAGTCTTTTCTGTCAGGTCCTGTCCGTCTAGTCTTGTCTCTCTAGTCGTATCTGTCCGTTGGAAACAAGGACCAACATGGATCAAATAGCATCCGTCCAACGGAAGATTGCATTGAGGGTGTGCAGTGCATATCGTCTATGTGCTGTGTCCGGAGAGGCAGCAATAGTTATCGCGGCCATTGCACCTATTGATTTTTTGGCGAAAGAGAGGAGAGAAATAAAAAAATCGGAAACAACTCATATGTTAGAAATGAAGCAAGAACAAGTTTACTACAACACTGGCAAGAAAGATGGACAAATACGGAGAAAGGGCAGTGGACTAGGCTATTAATTCCAGACATGAATACATGGACTAAGCGAGATCACGGAGAAGTCAGTTACCACCTGACACAATTCCTAAGCAGCGAAGAGCAGCGGATAGCCTGTTTGAATACTGGGGTGAAACAGACTCAGTACACCATACAATTTTTGATTGTTATAGATGCGAGAACGAAAGGCACGAAGTTGTGAAACACATAGATATTCCATTAAATGCACGAACAATCATTACAGTAATTAAAATGCACGAACAATCGGTACAGAAATTTATACAAACAATATTATCGGTCAACGAATGAGACGCTAAACATAGTATAGAGAAACAAATAGATTAAAATTAACTAGACACAAACTACTAGCATTCTGAAGCCATGCGACAAGCGTTTCCGGAGTGCCTAGTTGGTTTCCGAGGGGACCAATTGCCTGTACAACGTACAGCTACGCCACTCAAAAAAAAAGTCTTGTTGTCTAGTCTTATCGGTCTAGTCTTGTTTGTGCAGTCATCTCTACCTAGTCTTCTCCGTCTAGTCTTTTCTCTGTAGTCTTGTCTGTCTAGTCCTATCAGTCTAGTCCTGTATGCCTAGTCTTCTCTATCATGTCTTTTCCGTCTTTTTTTATTGGCGACGCAGTGGTAGCACGCTACCAACAAGTGCCCCCCCCCTGAACTTCAGATCACCACCTCTCGCGTGATACTCGCGAGATTAGCGATTCAGGGACTGGTCTTCCAGTATTCCTTTCAATTTTTTTCACTTCTTTTTTATTTTCCATAATACCTCGTATGTATGTTTTCACCCGAGATTAATTTTGCTTAACCAATAATCCTTCTACATGGAGTTGTACAGACAAGACTAGACAGACAAGACAAGACAGGCAAAACCAGACAGAAAAAACTAGACAGACAAGACTAGACCGAAAATAGTTGTCTAACTTCCAATGGCTCTTCAATCTGAATTCTTTCATCCTCAATGTTTGGGCATTGGAAGATCGCGTGATATGCGTCGTCATGCCCGTGACCACACAGAAAGCAGTTCGTTTTCTCCCTCTTCTTGAATATCTCCAGTTATGCCACGAAACCGCCGTGTCCCGAAAAGACTTGTATCAAGTCACAGCACATTTGACCATGTGCTCTTTAGCACCAGTCTCTCACGTTTGGTATCATTATATGTGTCCAACTACCGACTGCTCCGATTCTCATCTTGCCTGCCATCTCTCCATTAGTTTTTCTCTTGCCGCAATTTTTGCTATCAGCTTTCTTCCTTTGCTTTTGTCCAGTCTACGCTGCTTGTACATTTATTTTAGGCGAAGTACTAGCTAACACCAAGACAACTCCAACAGAAACCGTTCTGTATGCGCAGTCGACCCCTATCGAAGATAGCCTTTGAACTGCCATCATCTTTTTTCTCATCGTCGTCCACTTCATATCACCAGCCCATATCTCCGCCCCATAGAGTAATTTTGAGTGTATGGCGCTATTAAGGAGCCTCCTTTTAATCTCATTGGGGCCACCGATGTTAGGCATCAATCGCTACACCGATGTAGCTGTTGACTTTAGCTGTTGAGCATTTTTAGTTGTCATGGCTATGTGCTCTGTATGCCTTAATCGGTCGTCAATTTGCACTCCCAGGTAACTGACAGATCTGCTCCATGCGATTTAGTTTCCATCTATTTCCAGGCCAGGTGGCACGGATTTTCGTTTCCCTGTAATTAGCACCGCCTCGGTCTTATGCATCGCCAGTTCTAATCCTTTGTCCTTGAACCAGCTACTTGCCTTTCTCACAGTCTCGTTCAACATTAGTTCTATTTTGTTTGTTTTCCTTGCGGTTACTACCACGGCCGCAACATCTGCAAAACCCACAAAACTCGAAACCTCCGGCAGTTCTAGGTTGAGTAGTCCATCATACATGATGTACCAGAGAAATGGTCCCAATACCAATCCCCCCGACTGAACACCCGCCGTTTCTTCAGAAACTGTAGGGCCTTTTTCGGTGTTGTCTATTCGGATTCTATCAAACAAATAGCTGACAAATAGCTAATTATACATGTCTTTACTCATTACAATTATGTGTTTCTTTATCCTTATCTATCCTTATCGTTAACTTATCACAAAAACAATAACAATAAGCCTACAACAATGTTATGAGTAGTTAGCCCATGACTATATCAATGTAGATGTCATATTAATAATTATTCAACCTAAAATTAGAATACTTCAGTATACTAAATTTAATTTGCTATAAAAAATATGTTCTCTAAAAGGAGTTTTCAAGTATGCTAGCTCTCCGCGGGCCGGACAAAATCTGTCCGCGGGCCGGATGTGGCCCTCGGGCCGTAGTTTGGAGACCCCTGGTTTAATGAATCGTTAATTCGTTTCAAATGATAATTTGACACAGTTTTGACGTTTATTTTATAATCAGCTTAACGTACCGATTTCATTAAAATCTTTCAATAATATTGTTTCATATCCATATATTGTTAAAAGAGTTGTTTCATATTTTCGTTTATTCAAAATTGGGATATTATTTTCCAAACATATTTCAATGAAAATAGAAATACATTTTTTTTAAAGCGTTAAAATTAACTGGTGTTTTATAAATGTGAAATTACATATAATATTTATATGTACAGTTATTTCGATGCATTTTATTAAATTTTTCGTTGTTTCATTACCGGAATAATTAACAACATTTTATATAGTTTCATGTTCCGTTAAAATAAAATAAAATCTCGTATCTACATTTTATTATTTTCAGATAATAATTCGAGGCTTAGAATTAATAACAAACCAGTTAATTTGATTGCCGAATTTGGAGAAATCCTCTTAAAGAAAAATTGGATTAAAACACTTTTAAAATAAAACAACGCGTAAATTATTCATAAAAATTTAAATTAACTTGAACTAACAATAGGTTATTTAAATTTTTATCACTCTTAGTGCAGAAGCCTCGACTGTTTTCGTTTAATTACGAGCTTTAGAATATTATGTTAATTAAAATTTGCTTTTTAATCCCGCGGAAAAGAGTTTTCCGCACATAAATTACTCGATCCCTGTTATTTCCACCGCGGAATATACAGTCTTAATATAAGTGCGGCAAAAACTTCCTAACTCAATATTAGTTTTTAAGTAATAAAATTAGGTAATCGTGCAAAGGATAATGGCTGAAGTTGCATCGGGAGAGTGAATTAGATTATGCAGAAAATCTTTACTACGTGTATTAGTGAAGCTACGTTTTAGTCCATATTAAAACACTCTATTATCAAGATGATGGATACTTTTAAATGACTTGAGTTAATGTTCTTGGTTATAGAAACATTTGTTTTAATAAAGCAAACATTATTGGATTATCATTCATATTAATCTCTTACAACTAATTTTGGCTTTAAATGAAAAATTGTCTGTTTTTACGCGACGATAATATAAATTTCCATGTCTTAATTTTTGACACGAATAATTTGATAGTGAATTTTAGACCAAATCTGACCAATTTTGTTTTCAGAAACAAACGAATTGCTTAATTTTGGCTTCATATACTAAATGTCTTAGCGTCTTGACATTTAGTATATGAAGGCCTTTTGAGTAGGTTTCCTTGTGCGTTTTTTTACTTCGACTATCTGATCTAGAGTTTTTGTTAATGTGGCACCTAGGTACTTCAATTTCCCTACTGATTCGATGTTGTGGCCTCCTATCGAGACGTTCTGGCTGAGTATTCGATTGCTGCGTGATTATACCATGATTTTCGTTTTGTCTTCATTTATGACTAGTCCAACTTCTTTAGCTGCATGTTCCATGGAGGCGTAAACTTCTTTGGCCGCCCAGAGATGGCAAGTGCATTATGTTTATGTCGTTTGCGTATTTTACTAAATGCTTCGATTTGGTTAGTAGTGTGCTCTTTGTGCGCACTGGTAACTTCCTGATCACGTACTCGAGTGCCAGGTTGAATAGCGTTGGCGCCAGACCGACAAGACCCCTTGCTTCCAACCTCGGAGTGTGGTTAGAGGCTCCTTCAGGTTGTTTTCCTCTTTGACATGTTAGGTCTTGTTTTCCATTGTTTCTTTAACGAGTCGCACCAGCTAATTCGGGATTCCAGTCTGTATCATGATCTCGTACAGTTTTCCTCGGTTGATGCTATCATCATGGTGCTGGGCGGAAGTCGATGAAGAGTTGATATATATCGACATCAAATTTGTAGCACTTTCCGAGTATTTGTTTAACTATGAAAAATTTGTTTAACTATTAACTACAAACAGAAAAAGAACGGAGGTGGATTTACCTGGTCACCCCCCCCCCCCCCCCCCCCGTCTGGTAGGCTCCAATTATGGTTGATGCAAATAATTCCATTTTGTTTCTTACTATAGAGATAAAGATTTTATACGCAGTGTACAGAAGGGATATGCCTCTATAGTTCCGACAGCTGTGTTTGCCCCTTTCTTATATATCGGGCATATGACGCTTTTCTGCCAGTCATTTGGGATGTTTTCCGCGTCCCATATTTGCATTATCAGTTCATGAATTTGTTTAACAAGTTCCGGGCGTCCGTTCTTTGCTGGGATGCCATGCGCTCAAGGTGCTTTGTAGTTTTTTTGTCCGTTTATGATGTTACTAACTTCTGACACCGCTGGTGCTTCTACAGATTGATATCGTTCGCCCTCGGATAGGTTGGGCTCCGAAGTTCACTCGCAGCGGGTGTCGTTGTGTTTAGCAGTTTTGGAAATATTCCTTAAACCAGGTTTTGATTGCCTCCGTGTCGGTCTGTAGGTTTCCTTTCGCGTCTTTACACATGTTTGTCCTTTTATTGTTTTATATCCGCTCTTGATGTTTTTTAGCTGTCGGTAGGCTTGTCTGGTATCTTGTTCTGGTATTTACGTTTCTTTTGTCGGCATATCTTCTTGGCTTCCCTGCGTAGTTCTGTATAGCGCGTTATGTCTCCCCGTGTTGTTCGTCTCCTTTGTATTCCCCTGTAGGCTTCGTTTCTTCTTTCCACTGCCTCTTCGCATTCTCCGTTGTACCATTTTCGTTTATTTCTTTTTGGCACGGTTTCTAAGGCGCTCTATGCTACGTTAAGAATGTTAATTTTGAGATTCTCCTATCTCGCATTTGTTTCGTTCATGTCCTGGGTGTTCACAATTTTGTCCGCCAGTGTTCGGTACGTAAATGGATATATTCAAATCGTTGAAGACCTGACACGCATAACCAAAAACAGCTCGGCGTTAAATGAGCATGTACTTACCAATGATAAATCAGTAAAATGCAATATTCTTCAAACACCGAAGATAACAGTATCATAAGTCTCGATACACTAAATATTCATATATAACATAAAAAAAAACTATAGCAACATGGAATTGCAAAAGCTACCGGGCAAGTTTTTTTCCAAGAATTTTTAATAAAACACACCACATGGAATAACAACATTAATAAAACAGACTGTTTAGCAAAGGAACTCGTTAACTGCATGACATTGTCAATAAATCGGAAGGGTCACTAAACAAATCTTCTCTTACACAGAAAATACTTAATTAAGCATTAATGACGTTCTTGAATATTTAAAGCTTTGGGACAAGAAATTCCGCATATATTACACATAATCGCAATTTATGTGAGGAGTACAAATATTTAAGAAATGCAGTTTTACATTTGATTAGGACTGCTAAAGTTCAGTATTTTTGTGACGTAATTGACAATAACAAAAAATATAGACAGTCGGGCACTGCCGACAGATATCAAAACTTTTGAAAAAAAAACAGCTTTAAAACTGGTTTTGAGGATATATCAGTATGTTAATTAATCAAATTTGGTACATAGTTTGTTAGTATTGCTTTATATAATTCTGGAACATAACTCACTTCTGAAGGAGAATTACTGTTAATGTCATCATCATAATATGGATTTGAATCCGGAACGTTTGGTTGATTCTGTGTTGATAGGTCAGCAAAATAAATTTGTAGGATATATGGCACATTTCTTATTGATGGGTCTGCAATTTGTGAGTTATGGAAATTTTGACATTTAGAAACATGCCTTATAACTTCTTTTGAAGCTTTATCTCTATGTAAATTAATTTTTGTTTGGAATATTCTTTACGGCGTTTAACTTTTTCCTCCTTCTCAGCTGTAATTGTTCGATGTTTAGAAATTTCTGAATTAACTATTGCAAGAGTTTTTTTCTTATTCTTATCTCTATATCGCTGACTATTAATTATATTTTGGAGTTTCCTTCCTCTGGAGAGCACACGAGTACATTTGGTTGCCTAAAACTTTGATGGGTCTGATTCGTGATTTACCATGAATTCTTCGATACAATCCAGTAATCTGAACATTCCAATAGTCCGGCACAAGTATATCTACTAGTACATCCGTCAAAAGTACTTACTCTTGTACTGAACACTGATTATAGGGGTTGATATTTCCTTAGAAACGCAACGTTCTGTCAACACTGCCAAAATCTTTGACTATTAAGTTTGACGTTTAGGGCCAACTTTAAACATATGCGTATAGATGTGTTCTTTTGAACACATCTTTGAGTAATATAAATTTTTTCTATAGAACGCAGCTATTGATGATGATGACGCAAATCTATGAGTTTACCCTCTACCCAAATGTCACTCAGCTCGGCTATAGAAGTTTTCACTTCAAAAACAGACCTAGGGAAATGTGGAAACACATAAAAGCCATGATATCAGGGAAGCAAAGTTTTATTTAATAACGAGAACATTTTTTATTTAATAACGAGCATAGAGAAACGCCTATTAGCACCAGAAACAACTTTAACATATATTTTGTGGATAGTATTGATAACATTGTTTCCAGTACTACATAGAACCATCCAACGAATAGTTACGAGTATTATATGCATAAAACAAGTAACGATGCCTTTGCAATCTTTAAGATGGAAGACTTGTCAACCTTGAAGAAAGAAGTTAGATAGATGAAAAATTCATGCGGTGGTGATGATTCTGGAAAAACAACAAAAATATTAGTAGATGCTTTTCAGGTAATTGGGAATAGGTTCCTAGACATCGTTAATAGCTCATTGCAGGAAGGATAATTCCTGGAGGATTGGAAAACTTCAACGGTGGTGCCAGTGCCTAAAGTAACAAATACGATAAAGTGCGAGGATTTTCGTGCTATAAATTTACTGCCTGTGTACGAAAAACTTCT
Organism: Phosphuga atrata; assembly: GCA_944588485.1. Lineage (NCBI taxonomy): Eukaryota > Metazoa > Arthropoda > Insecta > Coleoptera > Silphidae > Phosphuga > Phosphuga atrata. Next base: position 47,371,103 of record OX155898.1, read on the forward strand.
TGAAACTGTGATAAAAAATCAGTTGTTGGACTACTAGAAGAATCATCACATAACAAGCATTCAGTCAGGTTTTTTTGTTGAAAATCATTCCTGTAAGTCCACGCCCGACGGTTTTAAATGTATGTGACCAGTGAATAAATTCAGGTGACAGAAAGCAATTTGAGATCGTCTTTTTAGACTTTAAAAGAACTTTCAAAACCATCAACCGAAAGTTGCTTTTAAAGGAATGGGAGGAATGGTTCGAGTCTTACCTAGAAAACAGAGGACAAAGGCTTAAGTTTGAAAATGTATTTTCTGATTATGTGAAAGTAGAATAGGGTGCCCCTCAGGGAACTGTACTGGGTCCGCTCCGTTTTATTTTATATATTAATGATTTAGTCAACTGTGTTCATTATATGATATGCATATCAAACACCAATTACCCTGAAATGATAAATTGTTGTCTGGAGGCTATATATTTTTTACAATGTGTGTATCAATGTAAACAAATGTAAATATATGGTTTTAAGAAAATAGATTGCGTCAAATATTGGTAGTAGAAAAGTCTTTATACATAGTGTAATCTTAGAACAGGTAGATCAAATCAAGTAGCTGGGTGTTATCTTAGAGCTAGCGCGAACGATTGACTTTTGTCACCGTGACTGTTTTGTCACTCTTATCCGGTCTATGAATATCTATGGAGACAGAATATTAAACGACAAAACTGTTATCGCAATGCTAGGTTTCAATAGACGCGCGCGCAAGAATGACAAAATTGTCTTTCTCCCAGTCGTTCTTCATTTGCATTCCGATTGTCGACACCGTAGCACACAAAATGTCGTCAACATCTTCTCATAATGTGACGGTGCATGAAGACTATATTGATAATTATGTGATTATGGGAGAGGTGAAAAAAACACTAGCAGTTTGCGATAAAAAAAAAAATGAAATAGTGTGGCACACAACGGACATCCCTGCCTTAGACCCTCTCTTCCTTCAAAATAATAGGTACACACCCACTCACGCTAATCTTACATACAGTTTCCTTATATAATTTTCAAACTCTCTTAGATACCCTTTTGCCCATGCACTCTACCAACTTTTCTCGATTTACCAAATCGTACGCAGCAATCAGGTCAATGAAAAGAGCAAACAGGCTCCCTCTACTTATTTCCTTATTAATTGTATAGCACAGGGTTATTCGATGCTCTACTGTGCTCCTTCCTTCTCTGAAACTAGTTTGCACCTCTAGCACTAGCTCTTTCTCCTCAACCGCTCGTCCAAGATTCTGGTGAATATATTGTAGGATGAATTCACTAACATAATCCACCTGTAGCTTCCCACATTTTCCATGTTTTCGCCAAGTTATACTCTAGTATGAAATTCAAATATATGAACTAAATCTAACCACTTCACAAAGAGGGAGATTTGTCTGATCTAAACAACTACCTTGGAATTCCCTCTCTCGTCCCGGTAACATACAAGATTCTCTCAAAGGCGTTACAAACAAGGGCAGAGAATCAGCTGGATAGTCAACTGGGAGAATACCAGGGTGGCTTCAGGAAGACCCGATCCTGTGTTGAACAGATTCTCAATCTTAAAACTGTACTTGCATACTGAGAAAGATGACAAACCGCAAGGTGGTCGTCACCTTTGTTGATTTTAGGAAGGCCTACGATTCCATTGATAGAGAAACGCTTAACAAAGTACTCCAGGAACTAGGGCTAGACAACAAAACCCGCAGACTCATCCTAGAAACTTTGACCCACTTTGACCCACAAAACACCCAAGGTTAAATTTAGAGGAGAGATTTCAGTATGCTTCGAAATAAAAACTGGAGTGAGACAAGGAGATGGACTTTCCCCACTTTTCTTCAACTGTGTCCTTGAATAGGTTATGAGAGAATGGCGCAAAGAACTGATCAATTTGGGTTCTCAGAGTGGTATCTAGCTGGGACGCATGAACGATGGACTGGTTGTAGATTGCCTGGGCTCTACAGATGACATGGCACTCTTCAACATCAGATAAGCAAACTGAGAGATGTTACTAGAGCAGGGAAACATCAAGAGGACTGAAAAATTTCAGTATCTCGGCGAATGGATTGAACCCAACTTATCAGAAAGAGCATCATAATCGAAGAGAGTCAACAAGTTTGAACTAGCCTATCGACTGACTAAGAACACTTACAAGAAGAAATGCCTGTCACGAAACCTGATACTTAAGCACTACACATCACTCTAACGACCAGAAACCCTATATGCCATGGAGTGTCTTTCTTTGAACCGAAGAGGTCAGGTAGAGAAATTGGAGATCAGAGAGAGGAGAATTCTCATGAAGATCCTAGGCCCGGGCGCCATAACTCTGAGCTCTGCGAACATATTGAGATGCTCTCTGACTGTGCAAGAAAAAGAAGGGTAGCTTTCTATGTCCACATTGTAAGATTGCCTCCAAACCGACTAACCAACCGTCTGTTCACTTTCTGGCAAAAACACACCTTCAACAAGAAGGTTCGTACCACTTGGTTGGAGAAACCGAGAAGGATATTAAAGAACTGGGAATAACAGATCTCGAAAACAGACAGTCTGTTAGACGCACCCTGTAAGACGTCCGTGGATTTCAGGAAAACCCCTGAAGGAAAGGAGGGGTACCTTTCGAGGGGAGGGGACAGAAGAGAGAAAGGAGTTACACCAGCATAAGATGCAACAACACTGGGAAATGACCAAAGCCCAACAGTTGAACAGCGTGCTCCAAAGTAGGCCTATTCGAAAGAAGAAGAGGAAGAACTAGATCTAAACTTCCAAATTTTAGTTCTTAATACGCACAATTTGAACTATGAAACTCATTTTTTGACCAAAATATCTCAAAAACTATATGTAAGCTTTTCAATATTGTTTTGAAAAACAAATGATCTGCTAAATTTTGAATTAGTATACTAAATACCAAGGCACTACTTTAGTCTAATAAGACAGATATGTGAACCAAACCATACTTTTAAGTCTAAATTTTTGACAGAACCAACTATGAATCTCAATTTTGGAACAAAATATCTGAAAACTGTTTAAAAAATATGTATTTTTACTATGTGTTTATACTTTATATGTGACTATAGTATGCTACTTATACTATTTAGCGAGATATGTAAAGCTAAAAAAACTTGCAAGTCTTAATTGGGGCGATGAGAGCAAAAGTAGCCTAACCTACAAAAACATGAAAATATCAATAAATGTAGTTTTTGCATCCCAGCTGCACTCTACTGACATTTTACAGAACTAAATATTGACTGCCAAATCGACTGATACATTGCGACACCTAGGCCTATTAAATAATCCGTAAATCATGAATTTGTAATAATGCAGCACTGGCCAAATCTACATAGCAACTAGGTAGTAACAAGAGTAGAGTGATAATGACTGCCCAAAAGAAAAAACTATTTAAAATCGTAACAATGAACAAGGAGCACTTATTTTCCTCACAGTCTTTGGAAAAAAACATAACCAGTAGAAAGTTATCTTTAGACCAAACAAAAGGTAGAGTGGCTTAAAATTTAATGGCTTAGATTTGAGAGCATAGAGCAGTGTTGGGCATAATTCAATTAATTTTTTAATTGTAGAATCAAACAATTACAATTTTAATTGCAATTAAATAAATTGCAATTAATTTAATTGAATTAACTGTTTAATTGTGAGATGCAATTGAAATCAATTGTAATTAAATCCATTAATTGTGGTTTACAATTAATTTAATTGCAATTAAAATTTTAATTGTTAGTTACCATTAACTTAATCATCTATTGTTTATTATTACAATTAACAATTAATACTATTTGATGAATGTAAAAACTTTTCCCTCTTGCCACCGTGTATCCCTCCCTTGTAACCGTGCTTTCCCGCATTGTGCCAAATAAAATAATTTCCAATATTGTAAATAATCTAAATAGTTGGGAAAGATGGTTCGTTCTGGACTCTTCACCTCCACTTCCTGCCCCCCACCTTGCTCCCACTTGCGGTTAACACTCCACTTCCGGTTCCCACTTTCACTTCCGGTTCACACTCACACTTCCGGTTCCCACTTACACTTCCGGTTCCCACCCTACTTCCAGAACCGGAACTGTGAAAATTTTTGCAACCGGAAATAGGGAGTGGGAACAGGAAGTGGTGAAAATTTTGGAACCGGAAGTGGAAGTGGGAACCGAAAGTGGGTGGGAAACAAAAGTTGGGGTGGAAACCGGAAGTGGGGGCGAGGGTAGGGACAGGAAGTGGTCTATTTCCCTACGTCCGGTTCCCATCCCCAGTTCCGGTTCAAAAAATGTCCCTACTTCCGGTTCCCACTTTTGGTTCGTGAACCGGAAGTGGGGTGGGTACCGGAAGTGTGAGTGTTAACCGGAAGTGGGGTAGGAACCGGAAGTGGGAGCGAGGTTGAGTGCCGGAAGTGGAGGTGGAGGGTCCCGAACGAACCATCTTTCCCAACTATTTAGATTATTTACAATATTGAAAATTATTTTATTTGGCACAATGCGGGAAAGTACGGCTACAATGAGGGAAAGTGACTTTACCGCATTGTAGCCGGACTTTGCAACATAATGAGTAAAATTCTAGTTTCGCTTGATAGTATACACGATGTCAAAACTAGCTTTACAATTCAGGAGGCCAAAAAATAATTTCCAATGTTGTAAATAATCTAAATAGTTGGGAAAGATGGTTCGTTCTGGACTCTCCACTTCCGGCCCCCAACCTCGCTCCCACTTCCGATTCCCACACCACTTCCGGTTCTCACCCCCACTTCTGGTTCACACTCACACTTCCGGTTCCCACTCAAACTTCTGTAACCGGAAGCAGGGTGGGGACCGGCAGTTGCGGCGGAGGGGCTATTTGTTTCTTAAATAATAATTATCGGCCAAAAAAATTATACAAATTTCGTGCGGAAACGATTTTACAGTGCTCCAGCTAATGCGGAACTCGCCCTTCGGGCTCGTTTCCCAAACGAGCTGTCGCGTTGTAAAATCAAACTTTCCACACTCTAATGTGAATAACTATTTCAGTAACGCATTATGGCAAGTGATACATTGGAGTATGATAAACATCTTCTAACCGACATTTATTAATTGTTAATTGTAATTGTAAAATTGCATCAATCAATTAACAATTAATCAATTGTAATTGCAAAATTTTACAATTAACAATTAATTAATTGTTAATTGTGATATATTGCAATTACAATTAATTATTTTAATTGTTAGTTCCAATTAAATCTCGCAATTTATTTGTTAATTGTTTTCACAATTAATTTTTGCCCAACTATGGCATAGAGCCATTTTGCGTGAAATATAAATATACATTTGGTAACGGGGTAGCTGCGTATAAATAAAACGACAGACTCGGAGACGTGTAACTGTTTATTACTCTACCTCTACTACATATACTGTCGACTGTTCGGCGCTTGGTGTCAGATGTGTACTTTTCAGTTGTCGGAGCCCCGTCGAGCCCTCGGTAAAACGCATCTTACCTCCCGGGAACTTGGCGAGGGAGGCTTTTCGTTGTCCCGATTGGTTATCTATTTTTCCCTCCACTACTTGGTTCTGACACCAAGTAACACCAAGGAAAAACCGGCCTTGTTATTCAAGGGGAAAAAAACAGCGTTGTTATTCGGGGAAAACCGAACACCTGGGTCCGCTCCATCCCGCTCAAGAAACGGTCTGGGCCAGATTATAGGAATAATCTTTGAGGAAAGACCGAAAAGATTAGTTTTAGGAAAACCCGAATCTCTGTTGCAGTCTGGGATGACATTAATATTAACATAACATAATAATAATAAATTAATGAGTCCCTACATACAAACCAAGAAGACGCATGCTTTAATAAATTGGACCTAAAAAGAACATCACAACTCATTAACAGTTTGGAGTTGTTGAATCCAAACGGTAACTGTATAAGTTTAGAAAAGAAAAAAAAACTTCATCAACTCATGGCTTTCGTCCCCCCCATTCACCATGATTTTTTTTTTAATTTACGTACCGTCACTGAAGCTACTGACGAGGTTTACGTACGTACAGAAGTACCTCACACTCGCTCTGTGTGAGGATATTTAAATTTTTTCACTTGAACTAGTAGTTTTATTATAATAATGCATTTAATTTTATAACAAAATATTTTATTTTAATATATGAATAATAATAATAACATAGTATTTTTAATTTATTATATTTTGTGGAATTTTAATTTTAAATATACCCAAGTAAAGTAAATATACCTAAGCAAACTTTTATTGATATTATTTCGGAAAGTTTTAAGTGAAAAAAAAAAAAAATAAATTATAGTTCGATATGTGAAGTTGAATCAGATATGTGAAGCAACCTAAACTTCCAAGTCTTAAACTTTTTGACATGAATAATTTGTAAGTTATTTTTAGCCCAGAAAATATCTCGAGGATTACACCAAATTTTTCAATTTTGTTGTAGAGTTAAATAGAGTATGTGTTCATTAGTTCTAGAAACTAAACTAGAACTAAATGGCTAATCTGCCTTTAGACAAATGATATGTGATCTTATCACTGTTTATGAAAAAAATAGTGCTCGATATTGAATGCATTCTGTAAAAAAAATAAACTCAAATTTTATACATGATAGTAAATATAGTTTTTTTATTATTCTAGAAATAAAGAGCTATTTACGTTTATAAATAAATTTTATTACTATTAGGGTAAAATATCGTTGCCGTTAAGACCATTTATACGTAGCGTGGAGGAAATTGTGGTTGGTGGATAGCAATTTACGGATATTCGACACACTACAATCACTCTTCCCTTATAAATTAATCAATAACTCGCGCATAGTGTACGCACAACATATTTGTTTTGCTCAAATTGAAACTCCACCGAAACCATTGCTTTGGCTGTATTCAAAAAATATGCGAATAATCTATTCCGTGATGTTTTCCGCGGTAGCTTTGCTCACTACCGCATACGAAATTACTTATTCTGGGAGGAATCGCAACATCTCTTCTGTAATACCGCATTCAAGTAAATAGATATTTTATACCGGAATTACCTTCGTTCGTGTTCCTTCTTCTGTGTAACCAAATACGTTCATATTATTAACATGTTTGGTTAAGGAATAAGAAAATACTATTGTTGTTGTAATATAATTGTATATGGTTGTAAATACTCAAACGTCGTCATCCTATGTAAATAGCATTTTTTTTCAAATTATGCTTTATGTCTTTTATACTGAAAACTGTAATGAGTCTATATGAACATGCCAAAATATGCACTCAAAATGGGTGAAATACACAAAAAAATGGGCGAAATATGCACAAAATCGTTTGTTTTATTGGGAATGGGCAAAGCCAGTATGCTCTTTTACTTATTTACCAGTTATCTAGCGCAGTATTATTAGATGCTCTTTCTCGGAAACTAGCTTGCACCTCTGACACTAGCTGCTTCTCCTCTATCTTTCTCCGCATTTATAAATAAAAATAAAATAAACGGCAATAAAACAAACGACGAATAATAGTGATGATAATAACCAATATTTTATGCACAAAATATGCAGAATAAAAATAACGTGAGACCCAAAACTCTTGGAATACACTCCTGCCATGAATTTGAAGAGGCAGGTCATTTCTTAATTCACATACATAAAATTAAAGAAATTATTAAATCGCATTTTTAAGTAGCTGTCAGTTGTTGTTAATGTAAATTCATAACCATGAATTATTTGGAGTGGTCTTGAGGTTGTGTCGCATTGTTTTTAGTGTAAAGTTCAAGAATTTCATTAGTTATAAATAAAACGCCTTCTCATAAATTTAACACTGATTTATTTTATAGTGTTGTGGATTATAAAATTAACAAAGAAGAACAAGAATTAGAACAGATGTTGAATGTGTCCATTTTCACGAATACACAAATTAATTCGCCGGATATGGAACTCATTTTTTAATATTGTGTTGTCTAAACACTAGACTGCTGAATAATCAATATTTTAAATATGGAAAAAGAAAGAAGTCCAGAGGAGTTAGATCACAAGAACGTGGTGGAAATCGGTCTTTGCTTATTAGCCTATCGTCATAGAATCCATGAAGATAATTGAATGTATCACGGGCAATGTGCGGTCTAGCAGAATATTGTTGGAAGAAGCCATTTTGGAGTTCATCATCATGAAGTTCGTTAATAAATTGTTGCAAAATAGTGGTTAAATTATCAGCGTTTTAATTACCATCGAAAAATATTAGACCGATAATTCTGCGTCTTGATATTGCTAATCACACATCAACTTTGATTGGATGCAGTGGGGTCTCTATAAAAAAATGTGGATTGTCAACACTCCGCATGCGTTTTGGGAACTAATGTATCCGTTTAGATGAAACCAGGCTTTATCAGTGAAAAATGTTAAATTTAATATTTCGTCGTTCATATTTTCATTGAACCACCGACAATAGGCCAGTCTTTTATTATAATCGAGGGGTACAAGTTCTTGGTATATTTGCCACTTATATGGTTTCATGTAAAAATTGAATAATCCTGTGAGTGGTAGTACGACTTAAATTCAACTGTTGAGCTAGTCTCTTAATTGAAGTGGTAAGTTCGTCTTGGACTGCATTTCTGATGTTGTTTATGATATTTTCATTATTAATACGAGGCGTGCCACTTCTTGATTTGATGTTAATGTTACCAGTACATCGAAAGCAATCAACTGATTGTAATACCTGCCTTCTAAACTGATTCCTATTAAATACAGTCATAAGAAAACGTTGCCACGAAATCTTCAATGCACGGGTCGATACTGTATTCCCATTCACCATTTTCCAGGCCTCTGCCATTACGAAAATAACTTTCGACAATAAGTTTTCGGCTCTTTTGTAAACATTTTTAAATTAAATAAATTAAGTAAGACCGGTAGAAATTTATATTAACTACTGACAGCTACTTAAAAATGACAGTTGATCATTTGTTTATTTTTATTTGTGTGAATTCAGAAATGACCTGCTTCTTAAAATTTTTTGGAAGAGTGGTTTCCAAGAATTTTGGGACTCACGTTACTATTTATTATAGGAATTTACTTATTTTTTAGAATGTACAATATAAATTGTAGTTCTTGTGACAATATTACAATTAAATATTATTCTAGATTTTCTAGAGAAAACTTGTGACGTTTGTCACTTAATGTTAATTTGTAGACTGAAAATGACCCCTCTACGTCAACTGACGTTACTGGACAGAACTTGAAATTTGGCGTCATTTCTGCAAAAACCTCTTCAGACAGAGTTTGGCTGGTGGCTTTGATAAATGAGTTTACTTTCTTTATTCCTTCAAGACCTGGGTTTTTATATAGAACAGCATTTAATTTGCCAAGGACCTTTTCCGATAGTGATCTCGGAAGGTCGTTCCTCTATTCAATCATTTTTAACAATATTTCCAAGGACTTGTACAGAGGAAGGTTTTTAGTCTCTCAATGGCGTCGGGAATATTGCTGAAATGTGTTACAATTAGAGCAATATTTTGTTTGATTAAATGGTCCTCAAATAGGGCTTGAAACGAGAAGGATATTTTTCTCGTCTCGTCTCGTCTCGTCTCGTAAAAGCGAGACGAGAACGAGACGAGACCGCATGTGGTCTCACTCTCGCGACAGCGAGAAGGTATGTGGTCTCAATCTCGCCAGAGCGAGAGCGCATGTGGTCTCGTTCTCGCGAGACACGAGAGTCTTCGTTTCTGATCCCGGTCATACTTCTACTTTAATCTTTGATTCTAATACGGGCAGCCATAGAAAATTTATGTAAAGAGACAGTGATTAGTTTACAATAAAATGAATGATTACCTCGTTTTGGACTATCTTAACAACAAGTTCTAGTAAGAACGATATTTGGCTAGATTAGACGAGACGAGACAAACGGTAACGAGAGCGAGACGATACAAACGGTTACGAGAGCGAGACGAGACTAACGGTTACGAGAGCGAGACGATACTAACGGTTATGAGAGCGAGAGTGAGACGAGACTAACGGTTCCTAGAGCGAGAGCGAGATTAAGACGATAGTAATTTTTTACACAACAAATGAGAGCGAGAAGAGATTTTTGAAACTCTCGCCCCATCTCGTCTCGTGCGAAGCCGTATCCTCAAATGCCAGCTGGCTTGAATTAATTGCAATGGCTTCTGAAATATCAAATTCACCAACTACTTCTATTATGGCCTCAAAATTCTCAGCATAAAACAATACAGCTTTCAACTATGTTCGCCAACGCGTGAATATTGGTTCTGGAGGTAGTGCTAGTTTGGCAGTCGCTCTTTATACTTTCAACTTTAAATTTTTAACACTGTCTTTGTAGAGGAAATCAATTTCTTGACATTCCCGAACTCTTTCCTGATCTGTTCCGCAAGTCGATGTAATCCGTGGGCTAGATAGGTGATGTGAAGCAACTTTTCATAAAACACTTTCAGAGCTTGACCAGCTTTCACCATATAAGGTGAACCGTCAGTAATAAAAACACATATTCTCGTTCATAGAAGAATCGAAAAATAGTGATTTGATGGAATCATTTATGAACCGGGCGATAGTTGAATAATTTGTTTTTTCTAGGACCTTGCAAGCAACCAAATGGGGAGTAGAGGGCTCTTTGGCTAATTTTCCAACAATCAAATTCGCTATATAAGGTCCACATGAATCTGTCGTTTCATCGGCTGATATCCATTTTAAATTGTTCCAAAGATCAGTGCGTATTTCACTTAGCACTTCGTAGAGAGTTTTTTCGAATCGTGGATTCTGCAGAAATTATCTGATTAATACAATACTTATTAAGGAATCTTTGGCATATATCGTTATTCAACTGATGAAAAGGAATATTGCACCGAACAAATAAATAAATCTTGTATTTTCTTTGTAGTGTCCGAAATAGGAATCAGCAGTTGTTGACGACTTTTTGAAGGTTTCTGTCTTGCAGATATATGGGAAGCAGTACTTACATATTGATCGATCTGATATTATCTTGCAGAAAATCACAGTACAATCAGTCGTAAATTGGCCTGGGTAATTTTTAATCCAAGATTCCATTAAAGACTTGTTTTTTTACTGGCGGAATTATTTCAACAACATTATTTCAAACAAGATTTTCGTAGGCATACAAACAAAGCGAGATATGTAACGACAAGTAATCCGAAAATTGCCTCATCGCAGCAAACGCTTTCGCCTAGTGCAAGCCAGTAGGTCGGATCGCCGAATGTGAGGTGCCCTGGTGGCACGTCACTGGCTGCGGCCCGCCACCGTTACCGCGTAATTCAAAACATACGTAACTACTGAAATAAGCACGATAAATGAAAAAATACTAAAATATGGAATAATGCTATAAAAATAGCGTTTTATGCATTTACATATGCAAACATGCAAATGCATATAATCCGGTGCCTAGCAATGACTGTTCTTTGGTTCTCTTCCAGAGTGCACAGTGTCATTAGTTACAGCCACCATAAGGTGTAAAACGTCCTACTCACAAGTCTATAGTCAGTTGTAATATTCTCAGTTCACTCGTAGCTATCATTTAAATCATTTAAATACCTCACTACTGGTCACTCACTATGTCACCTCAAGACATATTAGTGAACTGAGACAATTTTATTGGAGAGGTTTTTGAAATTGATTCTGCATAAGAATTAACGTTATAATTTGTGTTAGTCTTGTCGATTTAACGTCACCACATGATATAGCATAAGCAGTGAAATATTCATTTTTAATTTATATTGCAAAATATATCTACCTGTTTCTCGCTTTGAGCACTAAATCTAGGTTCTAGAACTACCCAATTTTCTACCATTTTGAAATTAAAACCTTCTGGAAGTTGCTGATAAAAATCTGCTAGAACCATCCAGTTTGGAATAAGTTGTGAATCAAGATTTTGTGAAAGAAATTGTCTGTTAATTAAAATTAATTAATAATTATATTTTACAGTTAAAACCTTTTAGAAGAGGGCTGTTCAACCTTTTTGTTTTTCTGGCCGCACTGGAAGAAGTCATGGAATTTTGGGCCACAAATAGATTAAGTGCTTTATATAGTATTCCTTCCTCATTGACACATTTCGAAGTAATTGAAAATAGTCCCTGTCCATTCGAATATAAAATATGTATAAAGAATTACTTCTTTGTGAAACTTCTTTATTGCTGTGTATGCCTTTGATATAATTGTCTGTTTACAGAGCCGCTGTTGATTATATGTTGAAACTTTCAAATTTTCTTCTTAAAATATTTCTAGGAAAACCTACAAGTTCTGGACTTGACAGACAAGATGAACGATTGAGATGAAAAACTCTTCTTAACTAATTCATCATAAAAAAACCTTGAAATTTAGCAATAACAGCATTTCTATTATAATCTTCTAGAATCTTCCAATTTTGAACAACCGAAAACAGAGAACAGTTGAAAAAATCAACGTCTTCTTTGATACCCTTGAAATTTCTTGTTAAAACCTTCTGTAAAATGTATGTTACTACCTAGAACCCTCCAATATCGAACACTTTAGAAACCAACATCTACTGATGGGAATTTTCTGGTAAATTTTAGCAACCGAATAGTGTATCACTGTTTCTGCTTCTAATAATACCATTTATTTAAAATTGGTACTAAAGCTTTTTCCACTGTTCCTTTGGTTAATTTTAATCTGCACTGTTCGATGGAAACAATTCGTGGAAGTAAAATGCGTATCGATAACTGGCCAATCCGACATAAATTCTGTAAACATACGAGCATAAATCATTGTTGAATCATTGTTTCTTTTTTGTATCCGAATTAGAAGGCGAAATTTCAATCAGCAGTTGTTGACGACTTTTTGAAGGTTTCTGTCAGGTAGGGCAGTGTCCTGGCTCCGACTCTATTTCTACTATACACTGCAGACCTGGTCAGCTATATCGGAGATCAACACTGCAACTTATATACTGGTGATGCTAGAAAAAAATGCATCCAATAACCCACTGTATGCTAACAAGTTCATGGATACACTCAACAAATGGTTCGCGCACAACAATTTCTATGTGAACAGAAATAAAACAGAATACGTAATATTCCATACAGAACGTAGCAACTAACATATAGAGATCCAGCTCAAAATAAATAACGACGAAATTAAACGAACTAAGGTGACTAAATTCCTAGGAATTTATTTAGAGGAACAACTTCATTGGAACGCCATACAACATGCTCCAAACTACATAGGAAGACGATTCATAAATAAATAAGATATCCTTACATTCTTTCGATAGGAGATCCTATCGATAATTTCATATGGATATCGATATGGAAATTATCGATATGGATATCGATAATTTCATCTGTTTCTGGGATGCTTATCACAAATTGAATCCATCTTGATGGTGCAGACGAAAGTGATCAGAACCGTAATGGGCATCAAGATAATTGACACCTGTAGACCCCATTTCAAGAAGCTGTTTATTTTCACAGTCATAAAATTGTATATTCTAGAACTAACATGCTACATCCATAAACACACAAACAAACAGAAGCACACATTCCAGAAGTATCTGGATAAACACAAATACGACACAAGAATTAAACACCAACTATACAGCCCCGAAGCAAACACTTTGTGGTAAAGGTCTAAACAACCAGGGAGTAATTATTTATGACAAACTACCAATCAGACTAACCGAAAAAATCCTATAAAAAATTAGGAAAACAAGAAAGGGCATCCTCCTATCCAACACAATCTACAACCTTGAAAAATTTATACTATATTCTAACAGTGTAAACTCTGGCAGTATATTGTAAATATTTAATGTTTGACAGTTCCTATAGATTCTATAAAATTAAAAAACACAATCTAGATTCTATATCTTATGGGCAAAAAAATAATTGATTTGATTTGATGTTATTACCCCCTTTTCCCATTTGAACCAGCACTTTCTTACTCTCTATAAGCCTCTAAATTGCGCTAATTAATTACACATTGGTCTTCTGGTACAAATGCGGCCGACACGGGGATAGAACTCGGACCTCCAGACTTGTTAGTTAGCGCTCTAACATGAGACCACGTGTGTCACCATTTTAGGTTTTCTGCTTTTTCTCTCTATTATGCCATTTTGAAATTGAACCTATTAATAAGTCACGCTTCCAACCCATCATTTTGAACAGCATTCTGTGATTCGTAAAGATAAAAATTGATGAGGCGATACTTCGCTGGCGTTAAAGTGAGAAATTTTGCGGAAATACCCATAGTAAAAGGAGACAAACGCACAAGACCGATAAAAGAAATGATGGATTACGAGTTAGTAGAAAGCATGCCTTGCAGCAAGAAAGAATAAGTGCCGATAAGTTAAACATACAGTTTAAAGGATCCCCAAAATATGTATGTAATTTTATGAAAAGAAATAATTTCACACGCAGAGGTGTGACATCATGGGTTCAGAATTTGCCACATAATTGGGAAGAAAGACTAGGAGATTCAAAGAAAGAATTCAAAGCTTCGTGACCACCAATAAAACAGATATTGACTTAAAAATATCGAAAATATGGTCGAAGTTAAAGTAACTTTTGATATCCTATCAACATTCACATTTTTGTTTTCAACACAGTGATGATATAAAAATTGTAACTAGTGAAAAGAAAAATGCTACCTCATAGTGGCTTTGGCCGTCTTTGCCAACGGCATGAAACTTCCACCATATTATAATATTTAAAAGGAAAACGAGTCCCAATAGATTAAAAAAATAATAATTCAATAGTTATATATGTAATAGGATAAACGGATTGATCACTTTTTAAGAAGACTTTTCTGAACTTTTTCTCTTTTAATTCTTCTAGGCCTTTTAAATCTAGATTTGGCACCTGGTCACCAATAGATTCTATAAAGACTGAAAAATTAGAATTGTACCACTTATTATCCCCCTTGGACTAACCAAATTGTTACAACCTTTAGACACATCAGTTAATAAATCCTTTAAATGAAACTTGAGAAATTTGTGTGAGAAATTTAGGATTTAGGATGTATTAGTGTTGTAGCCCATAGTGTTGACGAAATCCCAGGTTTGTCCATTTCGCGTCAATCTTTGGAATTGGGCATTCTATAAACGAAATTACAGCGTCTTTTGTACTAAGACTTAGGTCTTAAGGCTTTTAAAATATAGATAACACAAGAACTCACGCATACCGACCATCAAAAACATGGTGTCTTTGCTGATTGGGAATTTCATCGAAAAATTATCTTGAATGATTAGCCTCTTCATCCATTTGAAAGCCTCCATTGAAAAGCCTCTCCATCCTCAACGTGTGACTGTTTGGAGCGATTTTTTGTATGACGGGGTCATTAGAACTTAGTTTTTTGAAAATAAAAAATAAGGCTGGAGAAACTGTTACGGTACATTGATTGCACTATCGAGCGATGATTAATGAGTTTGTATCGCCGGGAAAAGAACGGGACGACGTTTATTTTTAACAACACGGTGCTACATGACACACAAGTAACGATACCATCGCTCTTTTGCTTCAAAAGTTTCCTAACCGTGTAATTTCTCGAAGAGGCGATCACAATTGGCCACAGAGATCTTATGATTTAACACCTCTAGACTTTTTTCTTTAGGGCTGCGTGAAAGATAAGGTCTATACCAAGGCCCCAAGTCTATGCCAAGGGTTTCATCAACACTATGGGGTACAACACCAATATATATATATATATATATATATATATATATATATATATATATATATATATATATATATATATATATATATATATATATATATATATATATATATATATCAATAATCGATTCAATAACTCAAATATGGAATTCGTGAAGTTATCGAGGACATTCGGCAGCAAATGTGCAAATTGGTTATGGAAAATTTCATGAGAAGGATATGGTCACAGTGGTGCTCCGCAGAGCTCAGTGGTGGGACCCAGCCTTTGTGTCTACTGTGGGGAAATAGACAGTGTGCGACACACTATTTTCGATTGGCCACAGGTGGATACCAGGAAGATACAAATGGACAAACACAACCCAAACAACACTTGAACCGAGAACATTTACGGACGTAATGCTAAGTTCGAAGCAGGACTGTACTTCAATGGTGACAATGGCTACCGTAATACTACGAGAGAAAGAACACGACGAACGGAAAGCACAGACCACACAAATACAAAGAAATAAACAGAAATACCTGAACCTGTAATCACCTACGGTGGAAGGAGGATGTAAGGCTCTAACCTAAACTAAATCTCAGAAACTTTATGAAATTGCTTACAACGTCATCTTGAAGCAAATATTGTGAGGCGGTACCAAGATGCTGGTGAGTTTCAGGGGGCCACTTGTCTTGTCAAGTCAAGTGCTTGCTACGTCCCACTTAAAAAAGAATAGCCTTGTCTTATCTAGAATTGTCTGTCTAGCCTTGTCCATCCAGTCACGGATATTTTGTCTAGTCCCTCATGTATTGCAAAAATATATTCTATGTCATATAAATTGTTTATAAATAAACGATGGGAGGTTGTGGAATTCAACATTGGGTCGGGATTGTAGTATCAAAGACCAATTCTATTTTTGTTCATCTTGTCTAGTCTAGCCTTGTCCATCTTCTTTAGTCTATGTTCAACAAACTGTGTATTTCTATCTTTAACAAATTGTGTAATATATCCATGGTCGTGCTATAAAAGTGCTAGTGGTTCTGCTTGTTAAAAGACATGAAAATTCACAGCCGAGACAAAAACCTAATTTTGACTAGTAGTCTAAATAGAACAACTTTTTGTTTTCAATGCTTCTTAGACAAGTACTACTTAAATAACTGTGTCTATCTAGCATAAAATGACATTAATAAGGCTACAATTAGTTGACTTATGTTTCTCAATTCAGGAAGGAAATCAGACTAACGACATTTTGCATGTGGATTGGAAATCCCCATATGCAAGGTACTTTGGGACACCGGGTTTGTTTGAACACAAAAGCGTAGCCGTGGCGGCCATTTGGTTAATATTGTTTTTCATAATTAATGGCGTGCCCTCCTCTTTGCAATTAAATAAACAACCGATTTCACTTAAAAATATTCGCTTTTTTTTACATATCAAAATGAAACGTCTTATTGAAACACCCTATAAAACGAATCTGGTGACAAAATTAAACGCGCTTTAAATGATGAAGTAGTCGATTGGATATTTTAACCTGGCAAAATGTTTCAGAAGAAGTATTAGTGTATATTAGGATTACCTATTTTCAATAAAGATTCCAAATCTCTCTCTATTGTTACTATTTTAATTATAAGCAATTCTTATAATTAGATTATATACTAGGTAACAAACAAATCCTTCATACATAAAATTCAATTAACTAAGAACATAATTTGAATTGTTTGCATTTATTGTTTCAGATTTGCTATTTTAAATTATAAAAGACTTTAAAATTCAATTATTTTTCATTTGAAGCTGCACCTTAAGGTGCAGTCAGAAAGCTTTTATATTGTGAAAGTAAAACTTGCATAGTTTGACTGCTCTTGAAAGCATTTTCAAACACTCTGTTGCTAGAAAACACTTTCTGAAAGCTCTCTTACTTGCATAGTCTGACTACACCTTCACAAACTGCGACTTCTGAAATCCCATACTCTAAGACAAATATTTTGTGCAAGTCTGTAAGCCGCCAACTTTTTTGAGTCACATTCCTATTTAAGCCGCAGTTTTAAAATACAGTTTTTGCTAATAAGCCTTTGCCATAGAAAAACAGAGTACTCGTATTAAATAGGTTAATGGATTCATAAATTTTAAATTAAAACTTTCAGACAATTACATGTACTTTAATAGCTTGAGAAGATGAAAAACTAGAGAGCTTACGATTAAAGAAAATGCAGGTACATTAATCTTTATATGTGTTAAAACTGTATATGCTAAATTCATTGAAAAAGATAATTACAAATTTGTAGCTTCTACTAAAATTTGTAATCCAATTAGCAGTGTGTAAATTATCAATGTATTGTTCCTTTAATCTGGATCATTTTAACATAATACCCTTTGATGTATTCCGGTTGGTAATAATACTAAACTTGACCGGAATTGCATGCATACCTATTAAGATCAAGGACTAATGACATTGTGGAATAGCGAAATCCTAATACAAATTCCTGCTAAAACACAACTAGATAGTGCAGATTTTATTTTAATATTTAAGTTATTCTAATCGCGGTGGTTGTTACGTATGCTTAACTCGTTGGAGTAATTAACATATCTGCACAGTTTTCGTTGATTGTCCGGTGTTTTGTTTCAACGTTATGGTAGTTAGTTTTAATGCACTGTATTTGTCGGTTCCGGTTTGGTATAATTAAAACTTTATAGTTTCTGAAACACGTACTTGGAATTTGTCTCGGTGGGAACAATGGACCGTATCTATCTATATAAATACAAAGAAAATATGGGGTTTGTTTGACGTCCAAGCTGTGTGTTATGAGTCCTTTGTTAGGAGTAAAGCGTGCAGATGACGTTTGTCCCGGAGCAAAACGTTATTTAAAGTGTAATATTTCTTTGATTATTTTTGATTTCGGTATAAATGTCTTTAATATAGTTGTCTTTTCCGGAAAGTTTCCTCGGTAGTAAAGTTCTAAGCAAATAGATATAATTTCTTGAAATGGTGGCACTGGTTGGTTTAATAGTTAATTGGATTGGCTGTCTGCTCACATCGGGTTCTGTTATCCTGGTTAAAGTTTTCGCTTCACCTTCGGCGGTTTCTTTTTCTAATTGGATTCTCGATTTTCCTATACTTTTTTTGTTCTCTGCAATTGCGATTTTAGACACTACCTTTTCATTTTAGTTTTTCTTGCGTCCAATAAAGTGAAACAATGGAAAAGGGATTTGCATTGATTTCTTGATTTCCCGGACTATCCTTTTATTCAAATTTTTCTTTTGTGTCCTTTTTCCTATGCCACCGATCCGTGCATACAGGCCGGAGAATGGAAATTTAGAAACAAATTACTCTACTTGCTTACAAATTCTCCTCGAATGTTTATTTACATAATTTATTTGAATCACAAAAGATTTCACGGTATAAACAGAAAAGATTATTATTTTTCCGCTCGTTCAGCAGTTACTATGCTCTATGCTTATTAATTCAATAGCAAAGTTCTTTTTTTAAATGCAATTTAGAAGGGATGGAATTCTTTTTATTTACTTGAGTGTTATATATTTTTTTATTGCGGCAAATGAGGCCGGCCGTTGTAATAAAACTGTGGAGCTGCAATTACGTTCCCAATAACTGTTTGTTATGCGGAAACCCGTGAAATAAAATTTAAAAAATATATTTTCAACATACCGGAATGCACATAAAAGTTTTAATAATCCGCGCGGCCAATAAAACTATTCATTTCAATGTAGCATTTTAAATAAGTTAAAAAATAGACAGGGAGAGTATAAATTAATAACTTTGTATGTTGGTCAATCATTAATCAGTAACCGAGGAACACGGCAGGACTGCGACATTTACTATTAGCACATCAACGTGCGTCGAACAATATATCCGCCACACATGCTGCAACACTATATGAAATATTTCACTGCAATACATTAATTATATACAGGCCCATATGTATTGTTATTTCAAACGCGATATTATAAACATCAGTACAAATGACGAACTCATTTATTACGTCCAGCAAACACAGTTATCTAAAATTTATACATTATAGCAGCTACTGATACTCCTTAGCTAATAATTATTCCGTAACGATTCATACACGGTGAAATTTGAGGTTTCATTTAAGTGCCGTCGCCCCAACATCCCCCAGACAGCCCAGATAAAATATTTACGCGAAAGCTTTTATTCCCAACTTGAAAGCTTTCTAACGTACATTTATTTGGAAATGAAATATTAGTTTTATAATGCAAACCTTATTATGTCGCGCCTCAACCTCTTAACGCCCAACAATTTTTGAAAAAACAATATAATTCAGTCTATTTATGGTTGGTCTTCAAATGAATATAGAATTACTCAGCTAATGAATTGGACAGAATTATTTTCATTGCAAGAAATTCATATCTCCAAGAATTAGAAATTTTATTTTACAACAATTTTGAAAAAATATACAGGGTGTTGAAAAACCGTTTGTTTCGATGATACAGGGTGTACAAACATTGTGAGAGTAACAACATTTTATTAACAAAAAGTACATGTAAAGTTGCTCAATCTACAATAAATGTTCGAAATGACTTCCTCGAGCCTGGATACAAGCAATCAATATCCACGTTATTGAGTGCCGAACACTTTGAAGTACACCAGGGCTGTTTCTAATTTAGTTACACCCAGAAATTTTACGATTTCGCAAATGGTCCAAATTCTCCACTGGAGTAGTTAAAACTAATGACATATTCAGATAGCCCCATAAAAAATAATCCAGAGTGTTTAAGTCCAGGATAACATGGGATGGGATTAGGGATTGCAATCCGGTGTCATTTCCAATCCGGCCGGATTTTGCCAAATTTCTATAGATCCCGTCGGATACGGCCGGATCCGGATCGATGGAAATTCGGTTGATCCGATCGTGCAGGCTATGCGTGTGGCCTCGAGCAATCCACCAATCTACGTAGGCTGCTGTTAAAAAATTACGAGCATCCAAACTGAAATGTGGTGGTGCACCATCGTGCATAAACCACATTGCAATTCTTGTCGCCAATGGTACATCCTGCAGAAACTCGGGCAGTGTTTCTTCCAAAAAGTTATGGTATATCTCGCCAGTAAGTCTTGCTGGTATTAATACCGGCCCAATTACATAGTCACCCACAATTCCAACCCAAACATTTACGGAGAACCTATATAATAAATACACTTACTCGATTATCCTGGAAACAGTCCATTTTGGAACGAAAAGTAAAAATTATCCTGTCGGATCAATTGAATTTCCATCGATCCTGATTTGGCCGGATCCGACCGGATCGATGGAAATTCGGCCGAATCCGGCCGGATTGAAAATGACACAGAATTGCAATCCCTAATCTCAACCCATGTTACCCTTAGGATTATCCGATGTTCCTGGAGAAGCGTTGGTAAAATCGTATTGTCCAAAATGTATGGGCGTCTATATGTCGCAGGGAAATGGTAAAATTAGAGATTTGATCAAATCCCTAAGGGATTTGATCAAATCACTGAAGATGTTAAAATAAAAATTCTGTGAGTCATTTCCCTAAATAAAGTTAGTGATTTGATCAAATCCCTGAACTGTTTTAGTGAAATGATGAAATAAAATAAGTCAGGCCGCGCAAGATCGGTTCGCTTGTTACCACTCCATTTATCTCACCGCTCGCATCCGGCGACCGTGCCGTCGTATAAGTAGCGCCCAAACATCACGCGAGGAAGGCTATTTTTTTATTATTGTTTTCTATATTTCGAGTTTAATAAAGTACCAACCGTAGAAAAATGGGTACAGATATAGAAAAAAATCAAACACTGACCGAATTAAATTCAAATTTTGTATCTGAAGAACAGTTTAATGAAACTATCAAGTCGTTTTTGAACAATCGGCATGCTACAGAAAAACCTTTGTGGACTCGTGAAAGAATAGAAGAAGCTACCACAGTCGTTGAACAATTTAAATTAGCACCACTACTTAAACTGCAACGGACACATAAACAGTACTATTATGGAAGAAAATACGATGTTATGGAAGTAAGTACTAAAAAATCTTTGATTTTGAAGAGAAAGTCTGACTCCGATGCAGTTGTCAAAATAATGCCAATGGAAAATTATTACCACATACATAAGAGATAAAATGCTGTACAGTTTGAAATCGAAATACTTAATACCTACTTCAGTTGTACTGGAATTTCTAAAACTGTGCACGGTATGTCAGTCTAAAAAAAAATCCAAGAAAAGGAATCGTTGTTTGTCCAATTGTATCTAGCGACTTCAATCATCGTGGCCAAGTCGATTTAGTTGACTTACAGTGGACCCCAGATAGAAACTACAAATGGTTATTAAACTATCAGGACCACGCGACGAAATTCAACTTTCTTCGACCGTTGACTTCAAAAAGAGCTGCTGAAGTAGCAATGGAACTATTAAAAATATTTTTGGAAGTAGCTTGTCCTCATATACTACAAAGCGATAACGGCCGTGAGTTTACGACTGCTGTCATTCAAGAATTAACAAGTTTTTGGCCAACGTGCAAAATTGTAAATGGTAGGCCTAGACATCCAGCTAGTCAAGAATCTGTTGAGCGATCAAATCAAGATATTGAAGCTATGTTACGTGCTTGAATAATTGACAATAATACAAAAAAATGGGCTATAGGTTGTTACTTTGTTCAATTCCAGAAGAATTCCTCTTTTCATCGGACCATTAAACGATCACTTTACTAAGCTTTATTTGGAACACAACCAAAAACAGGACTACAATCTAGTCATATTTCAAAAGAGTTGCTTGAAAAACTTGTTACTGAAGAGGACTTGGATCTACTTCTTAATCCGCAGGACCATGACATTATTTTAATACCAGAAGACTTGCCAGCAGCTGCCTTAGAGAACAACAACGACGCTTCAACTTCAAAAGATCTACCGTCATCTGAGTTATTTAATTACAATGCCTCGACTTCAAATGACCTATCAATAGTTAAATTAACCAACAATAATATTTCAATATCACACGATCTACCAGAAACTGAATCAATTTCTTTATCGACAACAAGACAACTCGAACCAGTTTATAACTCTACTTCAACATCTGCTTCAACAGTTAAAACATCTATAGTGTTACTTGCATCAGAAGGGAAAGCAGCTGTCAGTGACAATAAAGCATGTTGTGTTGTTTGTGAAATGGGATATAATGGAGCCTATTCATGTGACATTTGTAAAAATCCGGTGCACGCAATATGTGGGAATAGAGTAGGAAAAGAAGGATACGGATCGAAAATTCTATGCTATTTGTGCCAAAAAGAAGAGAGTATCAAAGTTTAAAAGGAAAATGCTGCAAAACACCTGAAAATATCAGCTGAAAAAATAAAAGAAGTTTCTTTGAAGAAATTTAAAGACGTGTTAGTGGATTCCACAGTTTTGGTTTGTGTACCCAAGGTAGATAGGCCTATAGGTAGATGGGCCCATTAGATGGAAATAACATTATAGGGATTGTATTAGATATAAAAAATAATTTATACCAAATTGGTACCTCAGTGGGGATTATAAAGGATTGGCTACCTAGAAACGCTCTTCAAATAGCTACTACAACATTTACCGAAACAATTCCACAGACTAACCTAAGTCTGCCTTAGATTGCGGGAAAATTATCCTTATTTTGGAGAAGGATTTAAGAAGTGTTCCTGTAGCCAATTCAAAATACAATGCAAAAGAAAAAAATGTGCCTGTAAAAAAAGTAACGTACTTTGTAACTCGAGGTGCCACATGTCAACAACATGTTTTAATAAAAATGATTCAACATTATTATTATGAATATTGTTCATTTCAAAAACAACATAAGTCATTTTTTTCAAAATTTCAGTTTTAATTTTGTACCGCATCTACGGAATTATTTAATCTTCTGTGTAAAAACCACACAAGTTTCAGACATATTAATTTTATCAATAATAATATGGTGTTATAGATGTTTTAAGGTTTTTACACAGAAGATGTAAATAAGCCCGTAGATGTGGCTCAATGTAAAAACTCAAATTTGAAAAAACATTGAATTATTTGGTTTTGTAATGAACGATTCAATTACATTCACTAAATATGTTTAAAATTTTAATAAGATTATTCTCTTTTTTGTTCCTTTTTTCTATTTGTTTAGTTAATTACTTTCGAATAAATAATATAATTTGTGTTTCAGTGACAATTGTTTTATTACCTACGCAACTATGAGTATGAGTATAGCTTCGACTATGGAGTCTTGTTAGTCAACGGACATTTTCATGTTATTGTAACTGTCAAATACAAATTTTATTTCGTTAGTGAAATAAAACTTTTTTTTGTTACTGGTGTCTGTCATGTTGACAAATTGACTAATGTTTATTAAATATCAATAAAATTTAACAAAAATCCATGGCAACTATACCTAACAATTGACGTAAATAATTTCAACGTTTACATGCTGTGAAAACTACAGAAATAAATTAAATTTAAAAACTATTGCAAGAAAAAAAAATTAGAAATAACGTGAATTATGAGGATGTGAATGTCGGGCAACTTACTATTACTTACTGCACGTTGCCCTCAATAATTAACATCATCATAATTTTCTTGATATATAAATAACTATTATTTGAGAAATAAAACAATAAACCACTGTTTTATTGATCCGTATCCAAGGAATACATATGACTTTATAACACAAAATTGAATAAACGATATTATTTGATCATTTCACTAAAACAGTTCAGGGATTTCATCAAATCACAAACTTTCTTTAGGGAAATGACTCACAGAATTTTTATTTTAACATCTTCCGTGATTTGATCAAATCCCTTAGGGATTTGATCAAATCTTTTATTTTACCATTTCCCTGCGACATATACACCAGTCATCAAGATATCATCACACAGATAGTGCATATTTCGGCACAGGTTTCTCACACGTGCTTGTCATGGTTCATCCTGAATATAGACCAGAACGTGGTATAGATCAGTTCATTGCAAGATTATTTGCTTTTAAAATACATCCGTTGGCATGTCAGTTACAACAGAGTGCACTTAGAGCAACCACTTAGAGCAGAGACCACTTAGAGCAAGTTTTGGATGCAATAATGGTAAACGATGAATATTTTAAATATGACTTAAAAATATCTGAATTTGATAAAATAATAAACTAACCATTATAATAGTTAAAGATCGCGGCTTCACTCGCGTGGATTTTTACGTATTCAAATTTTGATAAGATGTAGATTGTAGATTTCGGTGGTAACTTGTACTGTGACCTTTATAGATCTATTGTACCTCACTCTCTTCCATCATCAGTACACTTACTCATACTTACCCATTCAGAGCACCTCTTCCCCAATAGTCCCAATTCTTTTAGGAATTTCAATATCTGGGTGGAATTCACGGATTGCAAATCCTCTGCGTGCAAGCAGTGGGCCCCAAAGTACATTGCGTTTGTAAAAGAACTCCCTAGTTTTATTGTGTCATAGAATCTGTTCAAAGTGATACGCACTATTCTAGTTTGTGGTGTTTGATTCATCAATTGTTCAAGTTTTGCTCCCCTGGATTTGGCACGCCTGCTTGACCATGAGACGACACCTGGGCTCGTTCGCTTAATTCACTCCAGGCGTGCAGTGCAGTGCAATGGTTTCTTCGCAACAAAGAGTCTGTTATTCGGCTAGTGCAAACTGAATCTATTATAATTGTGCAACGTAATTTTATACGTCAGTATGGCGATAAACCTTCTACAGCAAACACTATATGTCATTGGCTACGTTCTTTCAAGGATACTGGTATTGTTTTACAAGGGAAATCGCCAGGTAGACCGAGAACTTCTGACGCTGTTAAACAGATCCGTGTTTTGTGTGTTGCAAGCCCAAATAAGTCATTGGCTAGACGTTTCCAACTAGGATTGCCTAGAGGTACCGTGTATTATGTTCTGAGGTGTGATACGCCGTAGAATAATGTATCACTCACAGTTTGCAGAGGAATTTATTTATATATATATATATATATATATATATATATACAAATGTACAAGAGATACAAACACGGTTGAGGAAATGAGTGGAGCTGGACTATCTGAACTGGACTCGACTGGTCTGGTTGACTGACTGCTGGTTGGGTCTGGTTGAACTGGCTGATGGATGAGTTTGATTGAACTGGCTGCTGGCTGAGTCTGGTTGAACTGGCTGCGGGCTGAACTGAACGGTCCTGAAGCTGGACCGGCGTGACTGAGTCCACTGGCTGAACTTGTGTCACTTCGCTGACTGGATCCACTGGCTGGACTAGTGTGTCGGGGTCCACTGGCTGGACTGAACTAGACTCGTTGGTTGGAAAACCTGACTGTTGAACTGAATTGGAGCCGACTTGTTGCGCCTGAGATGATGAAGACTGACTCGTTGCGCCTGACTGTCTGCATTGACTGTTTATTCGGGGATTCAGGTATTTATATTATGTACAGGTTACTGGACCCCCTCATCTGGGGGTGATTATTTTTATATATTCTGCAATTTGTTGTTTTGGCGATTACCTATTCTTGGGAAAAAAATCTTGTCGTAATTTCCCCTAGGATTACACCATTGACCCTAATAAAATATTTTCGGAAATTCGTCCGAAAATATTTGGGTAATCACCGCAAGGCCTCCGTAAAACTAAAAATACAAATATTTTTTTATCTGCTCGAGGATTACATTACCGACCCTAATAAAATATTTTCGGAAATTGTCCGAAAATATTTGGATAATTATTGTAATGCCCTCGTAAACTAGGAAATAAAAATGGAACGGCTCGTTGCTGCTACAGTTCCTCAACTGTTAGGTACATGAAATAAAACCTACTGATAAAATCAAAAGGTTTGAGTTTGCTGTTGACTTTCTAAACAGAATTGATTATGATGACAATTTGTTGAAAAATGTTTTCTTTTCTGATTAGGCTAGGTTTCATGTTAGTTGAACAGTAAATCGTCACAACTGCTGAATTTGGGGATCAGAGCATCCACATGAATTTATTCAGCATCAACGTGACTCTCCCAAATTTAGTGTTTGGTGCGACTTGTTGGAAGATCGTGTGATTGGTCCTATCGTTTTTGTAGAGCAAACAATAAATTATTGACAATTACTATGACATTTTAACGTAGCATATCTTCCCCAAATGATATCATCCATTGAGGCGGAAAACGTGCTTTTGTTTTTCCATCAAGATTGCATTCCCATCTCATCTCATTACAGTAAACACAGTAAACACGCCCCATCTCATTACAGTAAACACGTGCGTGCGGTTCTAAGCACTCGCTTTCCGGGAAGGTGGATAAGCAAAACTGAACCTTGGCCACCACAAAGTCCGCACTTAACCTCATTAGACTTTGCCTTTTGGGGCCACATAAAAAATGTTGTGTACAATGAAAAGATCCGAGACATCAATCATTTACGCGAAAGAATCGTCGGAGCGGTTGGGACAGTTACACTTGATATGTTGGTGAAAATGTGGCGAGAAATGGAATATCGTCTCGGCATGTGCAGGGCGATAAATGATCGCACGTTGAAGTCCACTATGGTATAACAAAATTTGAAAGTACTCTCTTTTCTTTTATGTTGTTTGATTTAGTTTTGCATTAATTTCAACATTAAATTTATGATGTAAAACTGTTCTTTTCTTTTTGCAAACACACTGTACATCTGTTCCTTATGGAGCAGTGCTTCGCAGACCTTGAGAATATATATGGGGATTTCCTCTGCTTTGCTGAAGAAACTGTAATTTTCATCTTCCTCTAGGCCTAGGGTCTTGAGGTGTTTTCTAAGTCTGGAGTGCTCCTGTCAGAATTCTAAGCTTGTTAATGTTTAGTTTCAGGCAAGCTTTTGTTGTTTTCTGCTTAAAAGATCGCAGCATTAGTTTGGATTGTCTTATCCCTGGAAGTTCTTTTCAGGTTTTCATCCATTTTTTTTTGTTACGTTTTCATTTAAACTTTTCATCTAATATATATATATATATATATATATATATATATATATATATATATATATATATGAATAGGATGGTTGCGACAGTTACTACGTGGTAATCCATACTTACATTGAATTGAAAAATTCACTTTGTTTTTTACCACACTTATATTATGTAAAAATATTATATAACTTATTATTCACAGTTATATAAATTTCTACACATATCACGACTCGAGTTTCGACGTTTGACGGTCATTTTCAAGTGTGACTTGAAAATGACCGTCAAACGTCGAAACTCGAGTCGTGATATGTGTAGAAATTTATATAACTGTGAATAATAAGTTATATAATATTTTTACATAATATAAGTGTGGTAAAAAACAAAGTGAATTTTTCAATTCAATGTATATATATATATGTTTGTGTATGGCTGTATGTACATGTTAAACTATTTAATCATAACAATGGGATGAAGGAAGTTGGCAGGCAAACTGTTATCTAGTCTTGAGCGCAACTTAACTTTAATATTCCATTTGTATTCCATTCGGAATATGCGTTATTATGAAGGTATCGCAGATGTTCGGATTGACGGGTGCCACGTGTGCATCCGGGTTGCCCAAACTTCAAACGAGGAGAATCAGGTGTAGGTACACAGAGTTCACCGGGGGCCGTATCCGACCGGATCGCGTAAATAAACGTGTCTCATCGCCCGTTAAAACTAAATTCAATTTGAATTTTATTTGGCAAACGCTCGCGCATGCATATTCATTAAAAAACGGATCATTTTCGTTGCAATTTAAACTTTATTGTGTATTTATTTACCAGACGACAAATTTACTACACAAACTTCTGTTCTATTACTGTTTTCATTTTAATAATATATAGTGCACGGTTGTAAATATTAACCCAACATTTCTGAATTGTTAGATTAAACAAATATTCATTAATCCTATATTGTTAATTCGTTCTAGTGGGTCTAGTTTTTTCTAAAGACTAGATAAGACTAGAAAAGATCAGACACGATCATGAAGACCAGCCAAGACCCGACAAGACCAGACACGACCAGACAAGACGAGAGGAGACCAGACAATACCAGGCAACACCTAACAAGTTCAGACAAAACCAGACAAGACCAGACAAGTCCAGGCAATACCAGACAGGATGATGTAAGAACAGACAAGCCCAGACAAGCCCAGACAAGACCAGACAAGACTAGACAAGACCAGACAAAACCAGACAAAACCAGGTGAGATCAAACAAGACCAGATAAGATCATACAAAATCCGAAAATGCCAGAAGAAAACAGACATAGAGTTGGTTCATTTGAAATTTCACTTTGGCCGATTTAAAGGGGCGCTCTCGGTTTGAATTTGTAAGAGGTTGAAGTGAAACTCGATCGATCCGGCACGAACCTCGTGGTTTTCAATAAATGCAACACACAATGTCGCATAAGTATTTATTGGCCGGTATTGTTTCCAGCTATAGGATACGTGACGCTCGAGCTCAAACCACAAAGCGCAGGATTAATAACATCGAGCTGGCAGATTATAATATTCGCACATCTTTGCAGTCGAACACCAAACTCTGTACAACAACTATTTACACAATATTAACGAAATACTCGTTTATCTATAAAATATGCATTTAATGTATACGAACTTCGGTAATTAACTGGCGCGTTGAAAACATTCTGGGATATATTTTTCTTGAAAATATATACATGATTAAACAGTCTTGATCACTTCTAAATACATTTTATCTATATTTAGATACGAGCAAGACTGACTAGTTTGATTGATTGATTTTATTGCCCTAATAAAAAAGTTGTATTCGTCATACAAAACGTTCCATACGTCAATACCGCATTGATACGTTTATTAACAGATTTATTTAATTAAATAAAAAAATTAAATAAAAACTGGATAAACCCGAAACGGGTTTACATATTTCCCATTTGAAATTGCAACGAAATTTGTGTCTGACGTTCCGGTGTACTGGGACCAAAGCGAATGTGAATCCGTGTAATGCGACCACAAACATTTATCATTTTGAATTCTATAGACCCATGTCTCCCCAAAAACTACCAACACAAAAGTAATCTAACTCTGTGCAGGGTGTTATTCACAATACCCATATTATACAGTTGCATTAGACCCGGCAGCGCTGGCTCGATAAACACATCCCTAATTCTTAATGGAATTGAAAGTGCCTTATTTCGTTCGTTGTTTACAATAAATTATTACTCCTTTGCTTACAAATTAATTGACACTAAGAATAAATCTCGTATTGAAACAGAATCTTACGCTAACAAAAGGACGTGTATTAATGTATGAAAATAGAAGGAATCGTAATGTAAAAGAGTAGAGAGGGTCATGGTATTATTAACGTGAAATGAGATAGCAAAATGGGTGACTCCCTGATTACAGAAACGTAAATTAACTTTTGATATCTAATTTGTTTCAAGAGATATGGCCTACTAAAATGGGCTGGTGACTATTGCGCCATCTAATACATACAATATCCTTGGATACGTTATATAAGCAGGAGTCGTAAGCAATATTGAATATCAGAGAAATATATTAGATGAAGGAGATAAACGGCGTATCGTTTGCTGAAATATACTAGAGATGACGAATAGTCGAGGAAAAATGGGTTTTGATAATCGAGAATAGTTTTATCTGACAGCAGCATATTTTCAAATAAAACTTTGATTGAAAATTGTGGATGTAATAAACGAATAGAATAGGTAAAGAAAATGGTAAAAGCGGACATAAAAAGTTTTGAAACTGCGGCACGTCTAAATGCATTTACTGATAAAATGGATATATTCAATTTCTCAAAGTTTTGGGCAGATTAAATATGCACATCTAACCTTGTACAGATTCTTAATATGGAGAAGACTAGACAGGCAAGACTGGACAAATAGGAATGGGAACAAAAGACTGGATAGACAAGACTGCAAAGACAAGCCTAGGAAAGACAGAATAAAGAAGACTGGACAAACACGACTCGACAGACAAAATGACCAATATGACTAGACAAACACGACTGAAGAGACAAGACTTTACAGACAAGACTACACAGACAAGATTAGAGAGATAAAACTGAACAGACAAGACCAAAAAGACTAAACAGACCAGACTTGACACGCAGGACTAGACAACCAAGACTAGAAAGAAAAGACTAGATGTGGTTGATGTACTACTAGATGTGGACAAACAACACTAGACAGACTAGAAAAGATGGACAATACCATACAGACAAGACTAAACAGACAAGACTAGACGAACAAGACTAGACAGACAATTCTATGCAGATAAGACAACAGTAAAAGTGCTTGGAGGGAAGCTCTCACTAAAACCCCCTATTCTACTTAGGCTTTTAGTATGCGCCACCCCGGTATCGCATATTTTGCATTCATTCAGGTTGGCCAGCCCGAACGGTTAGTGAGAACCGCCCTAGTTCTTGCCTCTCAGACCAGACAGACAAGACTAGACAGACAGGACTAGACAAACAAAACTAGACAGACAAGACTAGACTGAGAAGATAGATAAGACTAGAGAGACAATAATAGACAGACAATACTAGACAGACAAAACTAGACATATAAGACTAGACAGACCTGACTCGATAGACAACACTAAGCAGGCTTGGCATGGCAGACAAGACTAAACAGACAAGACTAGACAGACAAGACTAGACAGACAAGACTAGACAGACAAGACTAGACAGACAAGACTAGACAGACAAGACTAGACAGACAAGTCTAGACAGACAAGACTAGACAGACAAGACTAGACAGACAAGACTAGACAAACTAGACCAGGCAGAGAAGACTAGACAGACAAGACTAGACAGATAAGACTAGACGGACAAGACTAGACAGAATAGTAGACAGACAAGACTTTTTTCAAGGGGTGTAGATGGCACCTTACGGTTAACCATAGAAGTGATCCCTTGGAAATAACCGAGCACCCTGGGACTGCTATCAGCAATACATAAGGGTGGTTGGTCGACCTATATCTGTACTGGCTCTTATTTACTTCCC
Organism: Phosphuga atrata; assembly: GCA_944588485.1. NCBI lineage: Eukaryota > Metazoa > Arthropoda > Insecta > Coleoptera > Silphidae > Phosphuga > Phosphuga atrata. The sequence goes on from OX155898.1 coordinate 47,402,645, forward strand.
CCTTCCGCTCTAGAAACAATTAGGGGTTTGATACATTTCACTTGCCTCTCATCATTTTCTTTTTGAGATATGATTTTTTTATGATTCCTGTTACGGTGTACCAGTCTTTCTTGGTCTACAAGAGTAGATCCATCATATTTTATGGTTGTGTTTTATGCCTTTTAGTTCAAGCCGCTCCTTGTCCCATCTCGGACACTCGTATATGGTGTGAATCTATCCACCAAACATTATCAAACAAACTCTATCGACACAATCACTATCCACCCAATCAACACAGACACTATTCACCTCATCGCAGTAGACGCGGTCTGGGTCAGATGCCGTCCCGATGTTATGGAGATAATCTCTAAAGCATCCGTGATCCGTGAGAACCTGGGTTAGGTTACTGGCCCTTTACTGAACTTGACCACTCTTCTTGCCATTCACGTCTGAGTTTGTTGGTGGTCTCTTTTCTGGCAGTTTTGTTTTTCCCTGCCTCGTGCAGGTCTTTAACCTGTACATCGCTTACTGTTCAATTGGGGGGTATCCTGCGATTACGAGGACTGCATTTGGAGATACCGTTCGGTAGGCGCTGCATATACGTAGGTGCATTTTCCTTTCCACTGTAGCTAGTTTCGCTATTTTTACATTATTAAGAGCTTCTTCTACCCAGATGAGCGCACCGTATAGCATGACGAAATGTCTCACAGTGCTTAGTAGCCTGCGCTTGCTACTTCTAGGTCCTCCTAGGTTGGGCATAAACTTCTCGAGCGCTGCAGTCATTCTCATTCCTCTCTCTGACGCCTTTTGCATATGTTCAGTGAAGGATAGACACTTATCAATCGTTATGCCAAGATATTTTACGCTGTGCTTCGGTTTTATGTCTACGCCCATCACTTTAAAAGAGATGTGGTCGAGTTTCCTATAGCCCGTCAGTAGGACAGCTTCAGTCTTTTCCAGTGCCAGGTTGAGGGACCGAGTTGACAACCAGTAAGTAATTAGCTTAATTGCTAGAATAGCCCTTGCCACAATTCCTCTCTCTCTTTTTCCAACTATTGTGAGAGCTAGGTCGTCTGCGAAATCTATAATGTCAACTCTCTCTGGGAGTTTCAACTTAAGGACACCATCGTAGAGTATAATCCAAAGTGTAGGGCCCATTATGGAACCTTGTGGTCCATCGCTGGTGATGTTGAAGGGTCGGGAAGCAACCTTTGCGTTAGGATTACGCTACAGTTACACAAGTAGCTACGCACCATCCTCAATAGATATGGAGAAATACCTCTATATGTCAGTTCAGCCATTATGTGCTGACATCTAGCGGAATTAAAGGCGTTCCTGATATCTAGCGCGAATTTTGCGGGTTTTTTTAGGTACCTTCTTTGGCCATTTTTGCTACGTAGATGACATATCTAATTGCATCCATCGTTGACTTTCCCTCTCTAAAACCGAACTGTCTTTCGTATAGATTAATCCCATTTTGGAGTTCTGTTTTCTGAAGTGCTAAGATTAGTTGTTCCAGGAGTTACGTCCTACGACGTCCAGAATGCATATAGGTCGGTATGACGAAGGTAGATCTGTGGGTTTGTCTCCCTTTTTGATGAGCACTAGCTTGGCCTGCTTCAGTTTGTCTGGGAAGGAACCAGCCAGTAGATTCTTATTAAATATTTCCAGTACCAAAGTTGGAAAGTTTTGTATCATTAGTTTTATGATCCGGAGGGATCCCATCTGGTCTTGGGGCTTTGTTATTGCAGATACGGCTGCTTGCTAGTTTAAGTTCTTCTTCGGTAAATAGCGGGGTATTAAAGGCGGAGGTTTGTTCCCATGTTGGATTAGGGTGGCTTGGAAATAGTGTTCCGACTATTTCCAGCAATCTGTACATCGGTAGTTGTGGATTGGCATTGCAGATGCTGAGGCTTTTTGTAGCTAAATGGTAGGTTTGTCCCCATGTATCCTCGTCTATACTTTTAAACAAGTTTTCCCAGTGTGATTTCTTTGACTGATTGATTTTCATCTGGAGCTGCCTTTTTGCGATTGCCTACTCGTGCTTCAGACCTTGAGCTTTATCTGGGTCTTTGGTTTAGTCGATGGTACTTTCTTCTTTCGGCGACACAAGTGGTTTTTACCTTCGCAGTGGTGTCATTCCACTAGTACACCCGTTTCCTCGTGGGATTTTGGGGGTGGAATCCTCGCATACTTTGCCGAGAGCTTCGATTACTGATCCCATGGAGTTGATTTTTGGATTGCTTAGTTCTGGCGTTATGTTGTTAGTAAATTGTTCTATATTTTTCTGATTGACTGCCCAACATTTCTTCGCCATGTGAAAGTTATGTGGATCTTTGTTGTTTGTGTATTCGTCTTGTTTGCCTATGTTATAGGCTTTTTACCGATGGTCACTCAGCGTTTCCATATCGAGCCCTCTCCGGTCTCCAATCTTATGTGCAAGATTTTGTGTAGGGAAGGTGAGGTCAATTAAAGAGCATGCGTTTGTGCGGCATTGTTTCCCTTGGTTTAGTAAGGCCAGGTCCAGTTCCGCTGTCTAATCCATCACCATATCGCCCCTCAATTCTAAGGCATCCCTAGTAGGGTGACTTGGCGATGAAGTCTCCTCCGATGATGTTACTTTTTTTCTTGTGGCCTCTTATAATGCAGCTTAGCGCTCCGTGTGCTTCAGTCAGCCTTTCTACTGATTCGTTGGGTGCAAATATATTGGTATAGAGTGTAGTGTTGCACTTCTACCCACACAAAGCCCGGTCCACTACCACTTTTTTCTACCGCAGTATTTTAATTCAAGACTCTGATTGCTACGTTTTTATTGCCGTCTGTAATCCAATTCTTGGTACTGTAGAGTTTTTTGTTGGGCTCACTTACTATAAGTATGTCTATGTTGCATTCCTTGACCGTGGATAAGAGAAGATTGTGGGCTGCACGGCATCTCATTAAGTTCACTTGAATGAGTTTAGCCATTTCGGGTCAGTAGTTTTCTCTCTCTCTCTCTCTCTCTGTGCATCCAGAAACGATTTTTCAACTCCCGGCATATTGCACAGCCTGATTGGTGTCCTTCTTTTACACATATCAGGCAATACGTTTCCGCTTTGACATCCATTTGGCTTTGTCCTGTGTGGCAGCCAGGGCCAGCGTGACCACCATTCACGCGAACTGTGCGGCGGCACAGGGCCCCGCGCTTGGCAGGGGCCCTCCGCACATTCAGAGAGTTGAGATAATATTTTGTCTGTAGGCCGGCATTTATTGGCGTGCGCAGTCTGCTGCGACGGACATATTTAGCCACTTAATTGAGTTATATTGAATACGCCGACCGTAGCCTAGTACTCGCAACTAAAACTATTATTGCAAGTCTAACAAAATTATTTTTTAAACTACCCGCAATATAACCTCTGAATGCCTTGCCGTGAAAGAGACTGCGGAAGAAAATATATTAGTGAGTGTGGAAAACGTAAAAGAAAACATAATAAAAAAGCGAAAAAAGAATATCAAAAAGATTCTTTAAATAAATTTATAAAGAAATCAATTATTTCACCTATTTTCGTGAGAAATCCTGTTGAAGTTGATAACGAGAATTCGACAACAACACAAAACATAGAAGTATCTGTTAAAATAATTAGAGAACACGAAGAACCTGATATATTATCTCATGAATGCCAAACATTCACATCTGGAAAACATGAAAGTGAATCACAAAAGAAGAAAGAAATAGATGAATTATTTAACACTGATGACCCAGCCACGTGGCCAACAATCTTAAACCATGCTACGAGAACAATAATTGTTCAATGTGGTCCACCTTCTACTTTAACTACAAATGGTTTTCCAAAGGATGCTAATAAGAAATGTTTTTTCCGCTACACATTATGTGAGAATAATGTCAATTGGAGACCATCATTAGCGAAGATGGCTAATTCCAAATCTTCTGACAACATATTTTGTTTTTGTTTCGGAAGTTATTTGCCTCTGATCACATTTTTTGAGCAGATAAGGGGTTTTCCGATTGGCGGCACGTAAGTGAACGATTAGAATATCATGTACGATCCACAGTACATATTAAATGCATGCATTCTAGGACACAAATGTTATGCAATTTAAAGATGAAAAATACAATTGATCAGTCTCAACAATAAATCAAGAAACACAAAGATTGCATAATGTTTTAAGACGTGTTGATGGCGATGATTTAAGACGATGTTATAAATAATTTTAATTATAAGCGAGGTGATTAAATCTCATTTATATACTTTTACCTGTTACTATTCCCTAATTTAATATTGCAATAGTACAGGACTTCTCTGAAACGCTCTACGAAAGCAAAGTATCACCGAGTCAGCAACAGACAGCTCGAGGACAAACACGACCATCTGTCGAAAACATCGGATCCGAAGAAATTCCGGATCTCATTCCAGAGGAAATAATGCTCGCTATACAACAACTTAAGAATAGAAGAGCGCCTGGGGAAGATGACATATTACCAGAGATGATCAAAAGCAACGAGAAGGTACTTAGTGAAGTGCTGGCCATCCTATTCACAAAGTGCATCCCGGAAGATAAAGTACCTGCTTCATGGCATAATGCAGTAATCACCCTAATTCACAAAAAAGGGGACATCAAGAGGCTGGAAAACTACAGACCTATCAGTATACTGTCGCATGTCTACAAGCTCTTCTCTCGGGTTCTAGTTAACAGATTTGACAGGAAGCTAGAATTCTTTCAACCCAGAGAACAGGCAGGCTTTAGCTCAGGCTTCAGCACCAATGACCACCTTCAAACTCTCAAAACAGTTGTGGAGAAATACAATTAGTACAGGAAACCACATATCCTAGCCTTCATCGACTACGAGAAACCTTCGACTCCATAGAGTGGTGGGCCATAGAGCAAGCCCTAGAGAAATGCCGCATCGATGAAAGGTACATACAAATCCTCAACCACCTGAATCAGAACGCAACTACCTGTGTCTCCCTGCACAAAAAAACGAACAAATTTCATCTAGAGAGAGGTGCCAGGCAAGAGGACATAATGATAACCGAAACTGCTTACCCTAGCACTACAATGTATATTCCAACAGATGTAATGGGCAGGGAAGAGGCTGATGATTGATGGAGAGAGAATGGCCTGGTTCTGGCCTGAGAGAGCATTGAGGAGATGATGATAATGCTGGAGGATTTGAGAGTGGCATCCGAGAAGACAGATCTTAAAATGAACATGGGGAAAACCAAGATTATGACCAACATTGCCGAAATCACAGACTACCAGCTTCCAGTGCAAAAAGTAACCGAGTACATATATTTGGGGCATAAGGTTACATTGGGCTTTGAGAACCAGGTAGCGGAAGTGGAAAGGCGGATCGCGCAGGCCCGGGCTGCGTTCGGTGCCAATAAGCAAATTCTACGTGGCAAAATATCCCTGGATCTCAAAGTGAAAGTTTTCGAGGAGTGTGTCATGCCCATGCTCACCTACGGTACAGAGACTTTGACCCTTTCACAGAAGTCCTCCAAAAAGTTCCGAGTCGACCACCCTTCGTGACCGGAAACGTAACGAATGGATCCGGAATAAGTCCAAGGTGAAAGACGTCATAGATGTCATAGCAAGCAAAAAGTGGACATAGGCAGGACACATTGCGATAATAAACGATAGTCGCTGGACGAGACAAGTCCTTGAATGGAGACCCAGACCGGATACTCGAGGTCGCGGCAGACCACCGCAGCGCTGGTTGGACGACATTCGACGGCACGAAGGTCGAGACTGGATGAGATGGGCACAAGATCGCCAAGAGTGGAAGAAGAGGGAAGAGGCCTGCAGGCAAGGTTGGATCACCAAAAGGCCATGATGATGATGATGTGATTCCCTAATTTATTTATTTCAAATTTTTTGAAAATGGAATATAAACTATTTCTCTAATGAACTGATTTATTGAAATTAATGTATTAAAAAAATTAAATGTACATTTTTGAAGCACCTTTCATATGAGAAAAGGTTTCATTATTTTGCGCAGGGCCCCGCTTCATTATTTTGCACAGGGCCCCGCAAAATATAGCGGCGGCCCTGGTGGCAGCACTTGTAGCACCTATCGATTTTAATCCTGACCATCACTATGCAGTGAATCGATCCAATTTTTATTCTTTCCTTGGTTATGAGTACTTGCGCTTGTTTCTGGGAGAGTGATATATAGAGAGAATGGCCTGGTTCTGGCCTGAGAGACAGACAGACAAGACTAGACTAGACAGGCATGACTAGACAGACAAGACTAGACAGAAAAGACAGGAATATACTGACATGACTAGACAGACTGATAGGCAAGACAGACAAGAATAGACAGATAATATTAGACAGATTATACTAGACAGGCAAGACTAGACAGACCAGACTCGACAAACAAGACTAAGCAGGCAAGGCTAGACAGACAAGACTAGATATACAAGACTAAACAGACAAGACTATATGGAGAAGACTAGACATACAAGTCTATACAGACAAGTCTAGACAGACAAAAGTAGACTGGCAAGACTAGACAGAGAAGACTAAGCCAACAAGACCAGACATAGAAGACTAGACAGACATTACTAGACAGGCAAGAATAGAGAGACTAGCTAGACAAAACTAGACAGACAAGATTATATGCACGAGACTAGAGAGACTATATTTACTAGACGCACCTTCTAGAGGTACACATACAAGTTAAGTTATAAATTTAAATTTATCAGAAATAATTCGCTATTTGTAGAATCTACATCTGATTTAAAATTATAAATTAGCCGGGTGAAACTTTTCGCGATTCCCTTGTGCAAGAGTCGCTTGAAAACGAGGTAAAAATCCGTAAACATGTTCTAAAACTTCCATTTATATCTATGTAAATCATCTCGTAAAAAATGTTATCTGTCTCGACACTAATGAGAATAAATGCATTTAAAACTTTATTTAAAATTTTCCAATTTAATAAATATGTTAGTTTTCAAAATAAGGTTATTTGTTATGTGGAATTGGTTTTTGTATGAATTAACTGCCTAAATTGAACAAAATGGTCAAGTTAGATATTTATATATTAGTTTAGAATATATACGAGAAAAGCTTTGGATAATATATCCTTGGATAATTTAATTAGGAAGTCAAAGTAACCGTGCGAAGTGGTAAACTAGAACATAGAAGGTCAAAAGTTCCGTATTCACTTTTGGGATCTGCCGAGTATGCCCATGAGAATGAAACAAGTTACCCGTCAGCAAACGCAGGGATTTGATAATATTCCAATCAATTCTTCGGTGAACCATGTAAATCTCAGCCGATCCGACGTATTACCCGATTGAGCAAATCACCGCATTATGCAATCTGAAGTATTACACGATACCAGAGTACCAGTTCACTGAATTAACAATATCAACATGGATACACGACCTAATACATCCAATCCTATTAGAACGATTGTATTATATATAAGAAAATAAAGCTATTATATCTGAAATTATTTCCACCTAATTTATATTATGTTTATGTCTATAAGAAGAAATGTTTAAAAAATAGTAGTTGAAATAATATATTCAATATTCATAACATTTTCTGTTGTACATTCTGTTGTACATTCTGATATTTACAAATATATTTGGATAAGATTTCACTCAATTAGGACCATGAATTTACACAATGAAATGAATATTATCGAACAAGGCCCACTCATCGTGGGTCTCTCCGCCGATCTATTTCGGCGCTTTATACTGTGAAGACAATTACATAGTACGTGTATGTAGACATGGCACTAGGATAAAGGATTCACTGGTGCCCACAAAAACGATAGTTGACAGACTGCTGAAACTGAAATAAAAGAACAATTCGTGGGGATAATCACCAATAATTTAACGGATCGTCTTATCCTGCAATCTGGACATTAATATACCATCTGAAGACACACAATGGTACAGAATTGTCTATTATGAACAACTGTTAATTGGTAGAATTAAAGAAAAACCTAAATTAAAGAAGTGGCGTGAGACATACGAGGAAATTAATTATCTCTTAATTTTCTCTACCCAAAAAATGATAAATATGACAGGAATATTTTAGAGATAAATCTCATAATTACGAAATGTTAAATTGAAATATTTTCAAATAAATGCTTCTATTTGCTGCGATACAAATAACGGATAATATTACTGTAGTTACGGTAACTATAAGATATTTGTAATTCCCTTGGGAAGTTATGAATGCTTAATTCCTTTCAGTGTTGCTGCTTTCAATGCGAGAATTACAGAAATTAAGCTAATAGCACAATTTCATCTAAGCGTTTGCCTCCAGTGCAATTCTTATTTAACCACTCATGAAATCTGGTGTACTTCTTGTACTTACATTGTTTGGGATTTTGTAGGAAGCAATGGGACTTGGGAAATGGATTGGGACTTCGCGGTTTCTCAACTTTTTCAAACAATTCTTGGGTCATTTTACTGGAAATTCTCATGTTGACAAATTAACTAAAGTTTATTTTGTCTTAATGTCGTGGCGGTGAGATGGGACGGCGGTGAGTTGGCTCGCAACGAACTCGCTGCGACGAGTTACACCAGACCAAAATATTACACAGTACAATTAAGAAATAGTTAAAATAATGAAATCTGTTTAGTCTATTTTTAGAGATTGTCTAATCAAAGAAAAGAGTACACAAACTTGATAGAAAAATCAATTACGCCTACAACATTATTCATTTTTCAACTTGTTCATTATGCACCGTGAAATAAAAACTTTTCAAATCAGAATCCGCAACGAATATTTCGCAAGGGCGTGAAAAACAAATTAACAATTTCCCGATTTAATAAACACTAAAAACATCAGGGCTCCGTGCAGTTTTATCTAGCGCCTCTCTCCGCTACGTGTCTTGAATGCGGAGACACACTTCGACCGGACTTTGAATTAGTTGTGTGTAGTTTTACACAAAAGCTTCGGTGTAGATTGCAGAGAAAATAAATGACAGCAAAATTGGATTTCAGATTACCGTGCGGCATCCCAACCAGATACAAAAATGACCGTATGATATGGTTAGGGATGGGAAGCTAAGCTTTTTTCAGATCACTAGTTTATTTTATTTGAATATTATTTGTCTCCCTTTTATTCTTCAACAAAAGTCTTTATTAAAAATTCGTTTAACACGTTGAACGCCATGGGGCTCATCAATCTATTTGTAGCGCCGCGGGACTTACCGGAAGCCAGATACTAAAAACAAGTAACTTGAGCGTGGCCTTCAACGAGATAATAAATAAAATCTTTCACATAGTTTGCTTAACAGAAAAAAAAAATCCTAGCGACGCCACTGGGAACAGTTAGCTAATGTCGTATGGGTTTACGACAGCCTCTCCGCTTTACGCATAATTAGTTTCATTTATTCTATTTCGAGGTTTGTAGTTTCTTAATTCCAACAGACGTTTCATGCAAATTTAATTTGGGATTCGCCATATTGTTCAATTTAATTTCATTCAATTTGAAAAATAAATTAAATTTTATTATTGCTAACGAAAATCACTCATTTATATACATTTTCCATTCCAAAAACCGCTTTTGATTAATTACTTCTCCGCTAATTAATTTCTGCTGAATCTTGTACAAAAAAACCCATAGAAATCAAAATACTTGAAATGTCATAACCATGTGCAAGACCATCATGTAATTAAATTTAACGATTAAACTTAACATCCGAAAATTTTGAACTTCCGCTCGTGTCTTGGCCATAAATATATGAATTTGCTAATTAAATTCTGTATAAGAACACCTGGAAACTTATTGTCTAAAAAGCATCCTACCGAAAATAACTGAACATTTCATATGCACTTGTGATTTATCATGGATAATCTCCCTCGGATAACTATTTATATTATAAGGCAGAAGTTTGCTTGAATTAGATAGTTCGTTGCGGACTTATTCATGTCAAACATGAGTAAATAATAAATTTCGTTAGTTTCCAACATAATTTATACCTGAGTGTGTTGTTCGCGATTGCGAATTAAATTCAGTAACATAGAAATAATTTACTTCATATCCTCATTCAAGCTTATTGGATTTATGTTTGTAAAAGAATTTAACTTACGTGCGTAGAAATGCCAGTGTACCGATTATCATTTGACTTAACTTTAACTATTATTTTTTTTAAGAAAATTTAATATGAATTTTGTTTTTCATATTCTGCATATTCTTCTTGCTTCAATATGAGTATAAATTTATTATTAAAATTTATTTCGGTTTCATGTGTTAATTTACATTAACATAATGAAATTAACTCATGGAACAATTTTTTTATTACTGCAATAAAATAATTATGGTTATCTAAATTTTTAATAATGTAATAATATCTGCAATAATAACATCTTTCATACGATTAGGTATAGATATAATCAAGTTCACTATTGTTTCTTGTGGAATGCTAAAGCACTCTTCTCCTACTGTAACTGCAAGCTCCTTGATCGAGGTTGGGGCATAAAGCCCATCTCGAATTCTTCGTTAAAGCCACAAATGCCATAAATCTGGCCACTCCATAACCAGAAAACCTATTTCTGTAATGTAATCTTACTCGATTCTTCAGGTGTGCGACTTCCCATTGTAATAAAGATATTTTTTATCACCCTAGATCATGCAGGAACCACAACTATAAACAGTCACTTATACTTCTCTTCTTCGGTCGCTACCATAGAGGCATATTCTGATCTCATCTGAAAACTTAACCAGAAAACAGACCTCCACTGTTCTAACGTCCAATTTAAATGATGAACAGGCGTGCTTGAAGATGAGCTAGGATAAGTTTTTAACAAAATGAGGGCGTCTTAAAGGCCAAGACAAGTTACACGGAGCTGTTGTTGCAGTTGAACAGCATTAAGGGGATCATTTTTTAATGATGTTAACACAATAAAGCAGTCATCTCGAGCCGTTATAAATCTCCTTCTGCCTGTACCAGGTCGTCTATGAAAGGATCTAGTTTCCCCATAATGTTGGAACAATCTTTGAACCGCGGCGCGGGTCATCTGGTGCATTCGCGATTCCATTTGCGATTAGAATATAAACTTGGACGGCTTTTTGCGTTGTAGTATGCATTAAGCTAACACTTTTGTAAACAAATTAAATAACCTTGGCCTCCCTACCAGTCACATACCTTGCATTCTTGCGTTTAGCACTCTCTTTGGGAATCGCAAATCGTCCATCCTCAGCACGTGTCCTGCCCATTGCAGCATTTTAAATGTGGATATGGGCGCTCTTTGTATATCTCATAGAGCTCATTATTGTGTCTGGGCCTTCGTACGTTGCCATCCACGATCGGTAGCAGTATTCTCCGCATGACTGTGCGCTCGAAGATGTCTATTGCGCTCTTTGTTTTCTCTGTCAGAATCCTGGTTTCACTGCAGTAGCACGCAATGGGTATTATGATCGTTTTGTATATTCTCAGATTGGTTTTCCAGTGGACATTATTCGATTTTAGTATTCCCGACATTGCGAATTAGGCTCCGTCCTCTGCCCCGTCCCTGTAAATCTCTACTCCCACATACACAAATTTGTTGACTGTCTCAATGTCATCCTGGTGCCGGATGCCTGGCAGGTTTCTTCGCCTTTGTGTCATTGTCTTTGCTCTCCCTGCTTCAAACCTTGAGTTATTTTAAATGGATTCGTTAACTGGGTTAGGATCCGTATTATGGTTTCTGATTGTTGCCGTGATCAATCTTATTAGCTTGGTCGGTATATTTAGCTGTTGCAAAATAGAGGAAGTAGAGGTTGTTGCGGTTATTAGAATCACATGCCTGTTTGTAGTCGATAAAGATGTTGTGTATATCGATGTCGTATTCCCATGCTTTGCTTAGTATCTGTTTTACTGTGAAAATCTGGTCGACAATGGACCTACCTCGCCTGAAGCTTGGTATTCTCCGATTGTCTCTCTGCGTGTGGTTGTATGCGCTTATTGATGATGCTGTTAAGTATCTTGTACATCGTACATAACAGAATAATTGCACGGTAGTTGTCGCATTTTAGCTTGTCTCCCTTTTTGTGTCTTCTCGTCTTCTACTTCTTGGAGATCTGTCGATGTGTTAATTCTGGAGACGCCTCTGCATCTTTTCCTGAGAGGTAGATTGCCAACTATCTCTCCATCTTTTAGGTGGTCTCCCGGGAGGTCTTGACCCGGGCGGGTTGTTTTCTGGGACTATTTTCGGAAGTCTGTTCTCGGCAATCCATCTTACATGGTTGTACCACTGCCTCTAACGTTGTCTTCCCCATCTCATAATGTCTTGTATTTCGCATTGTTCTCTGATATCTGTGTTTCTTACTCTGTCTCTTCTTGTTTTCGCCACGATTGTTCTCAGTGTTTTCATTTAGGCCACCCTTAGCATAGTTTTCGTCTTGTTGGTGTCTTCGCGGGCTTCTGTACCATACGTCATGATCGGTATGATACAAGCCTTGTAGATTCTAATTTTGCTATTTTTGCGCATGTACAGGTTTGCTCAGACTTTATCTTGTAGGCATCCTGATAGTGCGGATGCTTTGTTAATCTGATTCCTCAGGTCTTTAACTTGGTGGTGAGTGCTTGATATGTCTATGCCTAGGTACCTGAATCGCTGTAGGTCGTTTGCTGATTCGGCAATAATGGCTGCATCATCGGCGTAACACACCATAGATCTGTTAATTTATTTATAATTTTATCCATGAGAAGATTTGTACAAAAAGGGACTTAGGCAATCACCCTGTCTAATTCCTCCCGGTGTTGGAATGTTTCCAGTGAATTGATCTCTTGCTTTACCCCTTGTTACGTTATTGTTATTAAATAACCTAAAATTTAGGTTATGGATTATCTAAAAAACCTAAATTTTAGGTTATGGATTATCTTTGTTATGTTCTCCGGTGCCTTGTTTTCTATTAATATATGTAAAATGTCTCCCAAACGAACCCTGTCGAACGCCATTGTTAGGTCAATTTTGTGTATGGGTATTATTATCGTTTTTCGCATGTCGCTTGGTAATAGGTCTTCTTCCCATATTTATTATCATTATTAGGGAATGGATTTCTTGCATTAGGCGTTAGCCGCCTAGTTTATACCGCTCCGCTGGTATACCATCAATTCCCGGCACTTTGTTCCTTTTTAGCCTATTTATGGCTTCTTTCGTTTCTTCGTGAGATGGAGGCTCCGTTCTTTCGACTTCGAGAATCTGTTCCCTAGGTTCCCCAGGTCTTTCTGTTGCCTCTTCTCCCACTGCCAGGAGATTTTTGAAATACACCTTCCATAAGTCCTTTATTTTGTGGAGATCACTCTTCATTTGGCCCTCATGGTTTTTGGTCAGGCTAGTACGTGGGTTAAAACCCTCTCTCGTTTCGTGTAGGTACTTGTATGTTTTCCTTGCTCCACTCTCTTTAAAGTTCTCCTCCATTAGGCCTAGGAGGTTTTTGTCATGTGATCTCTTCTTATGCTTAGATATCTTGTCCGCCACACGCCTAGCTGCTGAAAAGTTTGTTCTCCTCTCCCTGGACTATCTTTCAATATAATTCCTATATTTCTTATTTCTGTGTGCTATTGATTATTCACACTCTTTGTCGGACCACTTTTATCGCTTCTTCTTTTTCCTTAGGCCTATGGCTGTCCGCGCCGTTTCTGTGAGTATCCCCTTTATTCTGTTCCATTGGTTTTCTGCGCTTTCTTGCCGTTGTTGGTTGTTTTCGGTAGTTGCCTGTGACCAGCTGTTCATATTGTAGACTAAGATCTTCAGTTTTTGGTAATCTGGTGGTGCTGTCTTTGTTTGCGTGTTGTTGGCGTTCTAATTTTTCTGCACCTAAACAGTATTTGAACAAGGTTATGATCTAACCCACAATATGCACTTCTTCTTGCTTTCACGTCCATTATGCTATTTGCAGCTCTTCTGTCAACTATGACGTGATTTATTTAGTTTGTTGTTCTTCCATCTGGCGATCTCCATCTGCTTTCGTGTATGTGTCCGTGTGGAAAGCACGTAGAGCTGATGAATATGTTCTTACTTGCGGCGAAGTTGATGAGCATCTCTCCGTTTTCGTTTGTCTTGTCGTGTAGTGAGTGCTTTTCTTCGTTCCTATGTACCCACTGGTCCTCAACTCCAATTTTTGTATTTGGGTGCATTCGCGGTGGACGCTTACACGCTTTGTGCGCACATAAACGTCGTTTTCCGCGTTCGCCTTATTGCTGTGAGCGTCAAAAAATCACGCTCGTGGCTAACTTCGTGTTGCAGATTTCGCGCTCACAGACGCTCACGCTACAGAGGTAGGGCAGCAAAAGCGTGAGCGCCAAACTTCACTATTTATCAAAACGAATACCATGTGCGCGTAAGCTAACCAAACATTTATAGGTTTGATAGGTACAAGTCATGGAAACCTGACTCAAATTATTGAAACATTTATTTGAATATAATTGATATAATCTATAAATTTAAGATAGAAGGTAAAGATCAATAATTTTGAAATATTAAATGTTAAACTTTTAATAATCACCTAAAGTAAAGAGATTTATATTCTTTATAAGTAAAAGATGAGAAACCTCTTCAACAAAATTTGGAAGTTTCCTTAAACGTTCTATTTTACAAGATAAATTTAAATAAATACTGCAATATTTCCACTCTATTTCATCATCACTATCTTCAATCATATCATATTCATCAGATTCATCGTTAATAATTTCCAATATATTATTTACTAATGGATAAACATTTCTCACATGCGCCATGTTGACGCTAACTCTGACGCTGACAGTCATAGTGCCATAGTGTCCAAAACGAACGAAATTTTCTTATTGATTCTAAGCGCTCATAGGCCAACAAAAACACCTATAATCTGAGCTTATAAGCGTGAGCGCCCAAAGCGTATGAGCGCCCAACGCGAATGCACCCTTTGTATCGCCAAACTGACATATTTTGTTGCCCTGTCATATTCATTTATCAATTTCGACAAAAGCAGGATATAGATTTTCATTAAAACGTTATTACCGTCCGAAAATGTTACTAGATTTAATCGCGCCTAAATTAGTTTTACTCAATTTTTTAATGTCGAAAAATGTCGAAATGTTGGAACTAGAGACCCTTTAGAGCAGGGTAACCTATGACTCGCGGGTCAACGAGTAATCCCTTTGATAATTTCAAGTGATCAACTTTAGTTTTTTTCAGAAAGTTACACTTATTTAATGACTTAGCGAATAAAAACAAATAATTAAGACAATCAAAGAAATACTATTGTGAGTTACAACAGTTTAGCGTCGGTGGAAGATGTGGCCAAAAATATTGCATAATAGGTCAAATATGATTTGATAACCACGCAAGTACGGTACTATAATGAACAGGAAAAGCAAAACTTTTTGCAGCAAATGCAACGAAATTAAAATATGCGCTAAATGTGTGAAAAAGATGCTTGATTGATTAATACCTAAGTGTTTTTCTATGTTCATGTTAACCTAAGAGTTGAATTAAAATATTAAAAATGTTATAAATCTTTTATTTACAAAACTATATTGAAATAAATAACAGGGTACCCTGCCACCTAAAGTAGGACAAATTCATTCCGATTATGGGTACAGTTTTAGGGTTAAATAGCTAATTATTATTTGATATTAAAGTGTAACTTTCTAAAATCCTTGTTCAAGATTTGTTTATTACTGAAAAAGCTGAAATGTAGCTGACCCAATCAAAAAGTGAATTTAGAGACCCTCTAGTACCAGTGTGGCAACTTGTGCTAGAGGGCTCTTATCAGAACTTTTAAAAGCGACAACTATTTAGATATGACTGAACTTCAGTTTTCTAGATTTTATTCTTCAGCAGTTATGGTTCAATTATATGATCAATGTATGTTTTAAACAAGATTGTATCTAGTCTACATGTTAAACATTTAGATTTTAACCTTTAACTACCCGCGTTAGTGCAAAAAGTAGCCCAATATTTCAAGAAATGTTGTCGTATAACAGTGTCGTTCCCCCAACTATGCCATTCCACGTAACCTACGCCCAATGTGTTTACTAAATGCCCACTCAAAATTGTTTTGGTAACGGCCCATTGAACTGCTTTTTTCGTACAGAACATTCCTGCGCTGCAGTTTCCTGTACAAGAGCGGTGTATTTTTTACACCGCTTGTAGTTATGTATTAAACATTATATATTAAGTATAGCAAGATAATGTTTTTACATTGATCTACATATTCGGATGATATGTGATTTTTTATATTTTGGTTTTTCTCTGTGCAGCTGGTAAGATACTGGCAAGGGTGATCTCTAACCGTCTACAGCCTGCTTTAGAGTCAATACTACTAGAGAGTAAATATGGTTTCCGCCCGCACAGAGGGACAACAGATATGATCAGCTCCGGGAAAAAGTGAGGGAGCAGCACTCTTCCAGGTTTTCTATTTTTGTGTATTCTACGGAAGGCATTCGACATGGTGAACAGGCAAGCCCTGTGACAAATACTCTTAAGATTTGGCTGTCCGGCAAAGCTAGTGGATATAATTAAAAATCAAACGAACTTACCTAAGTGAAGTTCGATTGTAATTATATGAGAGTCTCGTTCGAGATGATTACATTGTAGTACCGCTACTTCCCACTAGATTCAACCATAGTTCAGAGTTTAAAATTTTCGGGCCACTCCCGCCCACGCATGTCGTCCTTACACTACCGGTCACACTTTATATAGTTTAAAGTTTATTTTAATATAAAGGAATTTAGCACGTATACACAATACTCCTTAGTACGGGTGGGAAAAACTTTTACGAGAGGAAAATAAGGGAGGGATGTAATCATCTCGAGCGAGACTCTCATATAATTACATTCGAACTTCACTTAGGTTCGTTTGATGTTTAATTATAGCAAGATGTTTATATTTAGTGTATATTAATTATTTAAATCTTTTAAATAACAACGGGTTTAATTGCCATATTTATATCCAATAGTGGTATAATTATCATTAATCTTTTACTTAGAAAAAATATAATTAATGAACGTCTCTTTTTCTGGTTCTAATGACCGTTTGTAAAATTATGCAAACATTTGCGAATTTTGCGACCAACCTGCAGTGCTTTTTATGATGCTTACGTCTAAGCCTTTTAGTTCCGCAGCCGATGTCGCCGCATGTCTCGTGCTGTGAGTCTGTGTATCGCTGATCTATACCAGTTTCTACTAAACAGCCTTTTATTTTTATGGTAATATTATTTGTTAATGTTGCAATATTACTTACACGAATTAAAGATAATATCTGTACCTGTTTCGTTAAGTGTTGACATAATTTCTCCATTCAGCTCGGGTGCTTACAGATAAATATTTCCACTACGTGGATATTTGTTCATTAAGTCCGCTTTTATCTCCTTGGATAAACCATCAGTCAACCAAGTAGACCATCTTGACACCAAACTTTGGTGTAAATTCAAAGATTTGTACTAATTGCTCCGGGATCATCTCCCAAAAAAAACTCTACCTCGTCATCTAATTTTTTCGAATTAGTTGCTTCATCATATGCAGCCTCTGTTGTCTGTTCGTCTTAAATAATGCTGGTACGGGAAGTGCCTGGTTCTTGGTTAATTTCTTCATTGAGAATAGCATTAAATTGTTTCTCAATGTCTATATTTTCCTTGTTTGCTTGAACATCATCTACAAATGAAAAGGAAATGTTTTCCCTGATAATGCTAGATGAAGATTCACAGCACTAGTAGTTATTGCCTCCTACGGCCAAAAGTCACTAGCCTGAACCGCCCATCAAGACTCACACAAATTGAGTAAAAGATGTCGTGTAAATATAAATGATATAAAAAATCATTTCCTTTAGATCTTAAATACCTGTAAGTTTTGTTGTTTTGTTTATGGTTTCTGCTAAGCCTTCCTCCATTTTCTCCAACCTTCTCCGTCTCTTGTTAGTGCTTTCCTCTTCCGTGTCTCTGCTCCGTTTTTACTCTTACCCATATCTGGGATTAGATGTTTTTTGTTTAAATTAAATTTTCACAAACAATTATTTTTAGGTTAAACACGTGGTTAAACAACTCTCAAAATATGTGGTTTCGTCTAGCACAAAGAACATTATGAAGTGTGACCGGTAGTGTAAGGACGACATGCGCGGGCGGGAGCCCGAAAATTTTGAACTCTGAACTGTGGTTGGATCTAGTGGGAAGTAGCGGTACTACAATGTAATCTAGAAGAACGAGACTCGAAATATAATTGCCTATCTTCATATGGACAACGAGGCACAAGTTATTGCAGGTAGCGATATCACCGGCTCTTTCGACATTTCTAATGTTGTAAGGCAAGGCTGCGTATTAGCACATCTTCTTTTCAATATTTTCCTTGACATCCGATATCGCTTTGACAATGGATTGCATAACCTCTCACGTCTTAAAGTCCAGCAAAATGTACGTAACAGATCTCTCACTAAGCTGCTATATGCAGATTACCTTGTTATTTTGGCTAACACAGCAGAAGAAGCGCAATGAATGATGGACACATTCTCAAGTGTATATGGCTCTCTCGGGATGGAGGTAAACACGTTCAAAACCAAACTCCTTATTATGAGATTTCATCCATCAGCCAGACGAAAATATATATCTATAGATGGAACTCCTATCGAGACTGCTAAACAATTCAACTACCTGGAAAGTGACAGCGAATTGCGACGTGGATGCTAAAATTTGCCACCGTCTACGGTGTGCCCCTCGTGTCTCTCACGAAAGTCCTAGTTTTCAAGGTTAGTACTATACGGCAGTGAGTGCTGGATTGTGTACAGAAAGCACGTTAAGATGCTGGAGATATTCCAAACGAGACAGCTGCGGTGTATCATGGGAGTTAAATGGCATGATTTCATCTCCAATAAAGAAATTCGAGAAAGAGCCAACTGGGACTCTTTAGAGATCATCTTGGAGCTCGATCTTCGCTGGCTAGGGCATGTGTGCCGGATATCCGATGATCGGTTCCCAAAACCAATTCTCTTTGGTGAGCTATCTTATGGTCAGCGATATCCTGGTGACCAGCTGAAGAGGTATAAAGCTGGTATTCACTCCGTACTAAAGAAGGCCGGAATAGAGAACACCAGGGAATCTCTAGGTCAAGACAGAGGCTCTTGGCATAACATCTGCTACAATAATTCCGGCATATTCCCTACACGCAACACCACCCTAAGATCAGGCGACATTGAGACATTTGTATATTCTCAATGTCCACCTACCATGACAATGAGGGAAGGATCTTTGGCAACGAAGATATCCCGACGACGACGACATATTAGGCTTCTCCATTGTTTATGGAGTAAAGGGTGTTTTCGAGTCTCCAACATTTGCATTAAATTTTAGGAATAAAATAAAATTAACAATCTCAAATAATTTGGCACCAGCGGAATTGGAGGAGCTGGAGAAGTGATTTGCTACTCCGATTCGGAAGAAGAAATAACGGACGATGATGCTGATACGTCTTCTGACGAATACATAGATGAAAACGAATATGACTCTGAACCAGAAATGGAAGATAATGAGTCCGATGATTTCGAAGAAGAGGAAGAAAATATGAGTCACTTTATTGCTAAAGATATAATAACTAGTTGGCACAAAAAATCGCTGGACAGCAAAAGCAAGTGGGTGCTAATAACCTTTGGGTGCTAATAAATTTAATCATTGCAAGTGCAAGTGGGTGCTAATAAATTTAATCATTTAACCAAAGAAACTAGATTGATAAGTTTGATGACTGCAATAAGATGGATAGTAGATGGATTCGTAAAAAATTGCAAAAACAACTACTCCGTAGTAGAATTCATAACCATTGACGAAATGTGGATACTGGTACAACAAGGACGCTGTACTTTTGTACAATATATACTAAATAAACCTGCGAACTATGGGTTGAAAGATTCTGTAATGTATGATGCGAAAATATTTTTCTATTGAATTTGGAATTTAGAAGATTGGATTGGCCTACCAGATGGGCCCTACAGCTTGCTAAATACACCTACTGCAATTGTTCACAGTGATCTAGGAAGTGAAAGGTAGTAACAGAAATTTATAACAGAGATGCGATAACTGGTACTGAAGTTTTGAAAGTGGTCTCCCTAGCTTTGAAGAAGCTACATCTTTCTAAACGTGCCACTATAGGGTCCTTGCCAAGTGACATAAAATGTTTCCTGATACATTGGTCTCAAATGTAACAAACGAAAATAAATCTATGGAGTTGATTTCAACAGTGCACGAGAATGTAGCTATAGATTCAACGTCGGAGGGACCTGAAATAATATTACAATGTAACGCCACCCAAGGCGGAATTGTCATTGTCGATAAAATGTGTAGCACCTATTCTGTATTTAGAAGAAGAAGGTGATGGCCATTGGTTATATTCTTTCAAATGATAAACTTAGCGGGAATCAATAGTCAATTTCTTTATAATGCTACTCATATTGATTCAGCTTACAAAAACTGAAGAGAATTTTTGAAAGTGGTGTGTCTAGCTTTGATGAAGCTGCATCTTGCTGAACGGACCACTATGGCGTCATTGCCAAGTGACATAAAATGTTTCCTGATAATACAAGAAACCAGAAGAAGGCAGTGAAGATGAGCCGTTTGTAAAATGTTTTATCTGTGGTAGAAAAAGAATCGAGTTAACAACAATTATCCGCGGCAATTGCAATTAATCAGTATGCAACCAACATATGACCACAGTTATTCCATGCGATTCATGCAAAAATCAGGAACGAAGCACCAAATGAAGAGAATAAATAATAATATCAAATCCTATTACTTTTTCTTTGTTTTTAATCAATTATTACACTCATTTATTTTCCTAGGAAAAGGTTAAAGTTATATTCCTAAGAAATAGCATAATTCATAAGGACGATATATTTTTTTATACCCATACAATTATATATATACTCACAATCAGTCGCATAGTGATAAATGTGACGTACAGGTACATTGCGCGGGTATTTACGTGAAAATTCAGGACACGGATAGTTAAAGTTTAAAAATTAATTTTGTAAAAATTAAACGTCAGATCTTACTAAAAAATTAAATTAAATGTATTTAATATCGTTTAATAGTGTATTAAAAATTCAACTCGTGACCTTTACTTTGCTTCAATGCTCGTACAATTTTAAACAACACTTCCGGAGTACAAGAAGTATTTTCCTTTACAGATTCGTTTCTCGGTATTACAAACTCCATAAATTGATTCGAACGGTTAAAAATCGGTAGTAAATCAGCTTTACCGCCGCTGGCGCATGTCTCACTATCAACACGGAGGCAGCCGTTATATAATACCACTACAATGGTCGTCTGTTCAGTGCGTCTTCGTACCACGCCGCAAACGGGTCGTTTAGCTCTGCAGAAGAATCGCGGTGGAAATTGAAACGCAGAAACAACATTTTAAATCTTGCAAGACTGGCAAATAAAAGTCGAAAAATGTACCTTCCAATTATATATAAATAAGAATATAATCCGTATCTTAAACCCAGTTTAGTTGCAAGGCTGTGGTGGCCCCACATAACAATAATTTAAGATAAAACGTAATAGTAGAGATTAGACCAGCACTGCTTTCTACCAAAAGATCTTAAATTGGGGTTATAAGTAGGGAATGGCAAAATAAATTTCGACTTCAACAGTTAGTTCATTTACGATAAAAATTATGTGATGGATGACAAATTGCTGCTGTTGTATATTACGCTAGACGCTGTATTTTCTGTGCACGGTAAGAGCAATTTCATTCGTACATTCATCCCGACAGCTACAAATTACTATTACATATATTAAATTTATTTTACTTTATAGAGCAAAATATAAAAGTAAATTACAAAACAACACTGCTAGTGCATTCCGGAATTGCATTGAAAAAGTATTAAACTTACAACACGAGTTTTAACTTTCTTGAAATATACCGAGCTTTTAAACAACCATGCGGAGACATTTTAGTCTAAATAAAAGGATTTCACTTTATTGGAATAATTCTTGCAGTCGGTTTGCTTCTGCCGCTATGGCAACCATCATCTTCTGCGCTCTTAAACAACGCAGAGTGTGTCACAGCATTTAACGATTATTGTAATATCACTATAAATTCCATTAGGAAATATGTGATTTGATAACACAGCTATTAATAATTTAACTAAACCCGAGATGATTTTGTATTGAGAAGATAATAATATTAATCGCGTATAATTAGTATCGGGTGTATTGTAAAAGCTTGCGACAAATTATTTTGATTCCGTCAGCGAATTCGACATTAATTTTGCTGTGGTTACCCATCAAGCAAAAATGATTTATAACATTCGTTCCTGGGGGTGTGTTGTGTATTTATGTTAACCACTGATGAAACTTCCACACAGGTCTGGGCATAAGCTCAAACCGATTGCTGGAGGATCGCATGAAATTGTAAACTATAGGTTTAATTTAAATTGCTGTTAGTTTAAGCAATACGAATTCTTTAATGTTGATGAGATTCTAAGCGTTTAATCCTCTGTCTAGACCAAAACTTTTAAGCCTGTTTTTGTTTCTTATAAATACAAGAGAAGTGAGAAATATCTTTGGGTACACATTGGGTATTAAATAAAGCGAATGTTTTCAACTACAACAAATAAAACGGAATTTTATGCGTCTGAAAAATACTTTTTATTTAGCAAACTTACTAAAGCGAAATATAGCTTGAATATATAAATATATTTAACCTGTCCGTAGCTCTATAATATTAAGTCTTATTAGGTCTATGGACAAATCTCATGTTGAAACAATTAGAGATTTGTATATTATTCCTAGAACCAGACCGTTTTCATGGCACTATCCGTGCTAGAGAAAGAAATATAAATATAAAAATTGAAATAGAAATCGTAATTTAGAATTGGTAAAACCATACTTCATTATATATAATAATATAAGCTTACTAAAGTCGGAACACAGCCTGAATATATAAATATACTCAACCATTCCGGAGCTCTATAATACTAATGAGTATCTTTAGGACTACCAAAAACAAATCTCATGTGAAATTTGTCTGTTCTTTTTTTAGCTTTCGTCCACCTTCGTGGTACTCAACAAAAACCAGAAAAATAACAGTTTTTTAAGATCATGCCTTTCCGATACCTTAAGTGGATAGCCATCTGTAGACGCGTTTCGAGATTTATCTCTTATCAGTACAGCTTTGCTTTTATACCACGTTATAAACCACTTACTTAATACCCATGTGGATGATTAGGGTTAGATATTTTTAGGGTTTGACATTTCGTGAGAGAGACTGGAACTTGGCAGGCTATGGATTTAAATGATAATTTAGAATTGGTAAAACCGTACTACATTATACATAATCATATAAACTTAAGAAAGTCGGCAAACAGCCTGAAGGAGGACTGACTATTGTATAAAATAACTGAGATATTTTACATGAGATTTGTTTTTGGTAGTCTTAAAAAGACTCATTAGTATTATATAGCTCTGGAAAGGTTAAGTATATTTATATATTCAGGATGTGTTCCGACTTTATTAACTTTATAGAAAGAAATGAATTTAAAAGATGTTATTTATCTAACTCTTATGGTGCCATGAAAAAGGAGTGGTTCTAGGATAACATACAAATCTCTAGTTGTTTCAACATGAGACTTGTTCATAGTCCTTGAAAGACTTAATATTATAGAGCTACGAACTAGGTTCAATATATTTATATATTCAAGCTATATTTCGGTTTAGTAAATTTGTTGGTTTTTATCTATAATTAGTATGATTTAATTTGGCTCAACTCAGCAGTTATGTACAAGCTTAAGAAGAGAACATATTATTTTGAAATTTGCATTACCTAGAACAATTAATTAGGTTGTTATATAATGTTAGTTGACAATAATTAAAAACTTTTTTTTGTAAAAACGTTTAACAGAAAATGCAAAGAGCCCCTTGTGCAACTTCATATCTACGTGGTCTGTTAGAAAAGTATCCGACCTTTAGTTGGTAAAAAAAAGCTGGCATACCTGGAGCGTTGGAAACCTAATTACACTCAAAGTAGTCTCTTTGGGACTCCACACACTTCTCCCAGCGGTGCCTTCATTGTTGGAAGCATTCCGAAAAAGCCTCTTTCGGAATCGACTTTAGCTCGGCTGTCGTTGCAGCCATAATGTCCTCTCTTGTCTGAAATCGCGTTCCTTTTAATGGCCTCTTGACTTTGGGGAATAGTCAGAAGTCTCAGGGGGGCATATCAGGAGAGTAAGGAGCCTGTCGAACCAGAGGATTCTGGTTTTTCGCCAAGAAATTGTAAAGTGTGAAGAATTTGCTGGAGCATTGTCGTGATGGAGTCGCCAATTTCCTGATGACCACAACTCCTGTCGCTTGCGCCACACAGCATCACGTAGGCGACGTAGGACATTCCTATAGTACTCTTTGGTGATTGTTTGACCCTGTTGTGTGTACTCGTGGTGTACCATTCCGCGGGACTCAAAGAAAGCAGTCAGCATCACTTTGACGTTGCTGCGCACTTGGCGGGCCATCTTTGGTCTTGGTGACGTGGAATGCTTCCACTGTGACGACTGGGATTTGGTTTCCGGGTCGTACTCGTAAACCCAGTACTCCTCACCAGTGATTATGGTGTTCATAAAGTTTGGGTCGGGGTATTGTTTATGAAGTCCAGCATGCCCTGTGAGACTGCAACACGAACGTGCTTTCGCTCCGCCGTCAGCAGCTTTGGCACGAATTTCGCCGCCCTTCATGGCCAAATCTTCGTTCACAAATGGAATGCGCCGAAAAAGTGCTGATGCCCACCTCATCCGCAATTTCTCGGATAGTCACACGACGGTCCCGCATCACCAAAGCGATCACTTTGGCAATGACATGGTCATTTGGGCATGTTGATGGCTGACCAGAGCGAGGCTCGCCTCGTCTTTAAACCAGTTGTATCACTCCTTAATCTGTGTGATGCCCATAGCATCGTCACCGAAAGCGTGTCGTCCAGTTTCTGGCAAAAATTTCTGTCATTTTACTTGCATTGAAAAACCGACGAGAGCACTACACACTACGTCACTGGAACACTGCTCGACAGCAACTGACCCTATCTACGGGCGGGAAAAATTCACGCATGCTCACAAAGGTTCAAGGTCGGTTCATGCAAGCGCGCTTGATTCAAATCCATCAGGTTTTTAAAATAAAAAATAAGGTCGGATAATTTTCTAACAAAGTAGTATTTGAAAGTTTTACGCATGCACATTGTAGTGAAAGGACATACGCGTAGTGAAAAATGAATAATTTTTGTGAGGGATATACTTTGTAGTTATACAGTGTCTGCTGGTTTAATCTGCCTGTACCATGGTCATAGGAATATATTTCCCTAATTCCTATGTCCGTGCTCTGTACTAATTATCACATTCATCTAATGCAACCTACCTTTTTCTTGTGGAATAGTTGTTTTAAATTATAATGTTGAGTAGAATGGTCTCGATTAGGGACACATGTATGAAATATATCGATATATCAAAATATCGATGGTTCGATAGCATTAGAAATTAAGTACCCAAAACCTTTAATAATCCCCTTTTTTACGGGTTTTCTAATTTTAAAAGCCCAGGAGCATAACTTGAGCTATGCTTGAGCATAGCTTGAGCTAAGCCCAGGAGCAAGTTTGACATAGCTCATTTCTTAATGACATAGCCCAAGTCAGACCAATATCAATATATTATAAAGTAATAAATTAGTAGTTCTGTAAAGTATGAAACATTTCAACACATTTTAGAATATTTAGAGGAACTAGACATTTTGTACATTGCCAAGTTTTTTTTAAATTTATTTCCCACAGTACACCAAATATACAATGTATATATCCTATAGAGATAAGAACTTATCTATACATAGGTCGGGCAGAAAAAATATCACAAAAAGACAAAAAGAAAATAAAAACACAAAAAGAGGAATTTAAATAAAAAGAAAAACTAACTTTTCCCTTTTTATTTTATTTTTTACGCATACTGGAATATCCTGCAAAGACAATCTTTGCAGGATGTTCCCTTTTATTTGTGGATGGTATATGAAAATTTGCCTAATATTTTGTCTGTGGCCGAGTTGGCACTCATTTCGCAACGGTCTCCCACGTGTATGATAATTAGGAAGAGACAAATTACATGGCAATCATATTTAATCGAAAATTTACAATTAATTGTCCTGTGTGGATTAGTTAACTAATCCACACAGGACAATTATGGATTAGTTAACTTAGAATAGAGGACATAAGCATTATAAAGAGCTATACAAAAATCTTTTGACAAACCTTCGCATAAGTGAGAAACATACAAGAAATTGGTCTTGATTGTCGACACTTCTTATTTCAAGCTTGTATTCTAGTAAACAAGTGGATTTTAAAATGTTTTTCCTCGATTTCTTTCTCTTTTAGTTTTTTTAACGCACCAACCATTTCTGCCCTTGTATCTTTCTTCTTCTTCTTCTTCAGCTCTTTAACCTTCTGCATCTATGAAGGATCTCTGTGTTGTTTATGCGATCTTTCCATGAAACTCTCAACATCTTTTGATATAACCACATCTCGAATGCTTCCACTTTCTTGTTCATAGCATTGGTTAGTGTCCACGATTCAACTCGATAAAAAAGAACCGAAAACTTGTAACTACGTAGAATTCTCAGTTTTGTTTACATTGTGAGGTCGTGACTCTTTAGTAGGGATCCCATTCTCTTGAAAACAGCTCTGGTTTTCTCCATACGGATCTTAACTTCTTAAGAATGATCCCACTCATCTTTTAGAGTAGTGCCCAGATATGAATATTTATTTACTCTCTCGATGGGTTTCTGATTGACTATGTGATGACAATTTCCAATGTGTGGTTTACTAATAATTATTAATTTGGCCTTTTTGAAGTTTATATCAAGGCCATACCATCCGCTACTTGCTATATGCGTATCATACGCATGCTATTATATATCAAGAAGTACTTATATATCAAGACTATCAAGCAGGGTTCAGAGCATCGAGGTCCTGTACCGAGCAGATACACAATCTGAAGACCATCCTTCTATACAGCAAGTAGTAGCAAGAGCCAGACAATGGATATATTTGTCGACTTCCACAAAACATACGACTCAATGGACAGAATTACTCTTTTTAAGACCGTAAAAGAACTAGGACTCAACGACAAGATCAATAGGCTGGTACAAGCCACCCTGCTTAACACCACAGCCAGAGTAAAGTTTAGAGGACAATTCTCGGAGAGTTTCGCGATTAAAAGAGGGGTGAGGCAAGGAGACGGCATCTCATTTATATTATTTAATTGTGTTCTGGAACAGATCATTAGAGAGTGGACGAGAATCTTACCTGGGAACACTGGATTACGGATGGGGATTAAAGCCGATAACCTAAGGATACCTTGCCTAGCCTTTGGAGACGATCTGACTTTATTGGCAAATGACATACAGGAGGCTACTACTCAGCTCCAAACACTACACTCATTAGCGGCTAAAACGCGTCTTCTAATAAACATAGGGAAGACCGAGTTTGTTACTAACACCAAAGTTGCCCCTAGAATTATGAGAGTCTGTGATAATATCTACATCAAGAGAGTCAAAAATGTAAACTATCTTTGGGAATGGTTCCTCAACACAGGAGACTGAAACTAGATAAAGCTTACTATGCCTATAGAAAACTATGATTCAAACAATTTGACGATGAATGTCAAACTGAGACACTACAATCAGACCCTCAGTCCTCTATGCAGCAGAGTGCCTATATCTAACTAAGAAGACCTCATTAAGAGCCCTCTTGCACTTAAGGTGCAAGAAAGTTCCTGAGACGGATAGTAGGACCGAGAATTTTACTAGATGGAAGCTGATGGTATCAACCAAATCGTGAGCTATATGAACACCAAGAAAATCTCATAGATGCTATCAGAAGAAGGCGACTGGCTTTTTACGGACATCTATCCGAATGGACTCAAACAGGTTATCCCATAGGATCTTCAAGGCTGCTAACAAGGGCAAAGCTACTGGATTCTTGTGGACGAAGCAAGTGGACAAGGATCTTTCGAAACTCCATATAAATCAAAATGACATAGCCGACCGGAGTAATTATCATACAACTCTTAAAACTATATCCTTCGTAACATCCCTCACAGAAGTTATCCACAGACCAAAAGAGGAGACCAGGAAATGGTCTGAGGAACGTAAGATTGAATATATCCGGAAAATGAAGGACTACTGTGCCATCAGAAATGCTCGAGGTACCAACAAGAAAGTAGCTGCGAAACCCACAACTAAGAACACCAATCGTGACAAACAACGACGATGACATCAAGAAACAGCTTAAACACAAGCACCGTGGTCTATAGAAGATCCTAACGAAAGTAATAATAATAATCAAGAAGAAGTTTTTAACCGTTTTCACTTATTACTACTAATTTCAGTTATTTTTCTACGTCGGTTTGTTATTTTATTATACAGTGTGGAAACTTTAACTGGAATGAAATTCATAACTTAGATATAGTCGATTTTTTTCAAAAAATCTCGAAACACTATGAATTTTTTTTTCTTGCCCTCATTTCTATATATCTGCTGTTTGTTTATCTGTTCTCGGAAGAGCTCAGCCACCTCCGACCTTTTTTTTCAAATGGAAAGGCATGTCATGTGACACCTCGTTTGAAAGATCTTTTCGCAAGGAATACAACGCACTATTTATTTCTTGAATATTTTGCACGTGATAAAAAAAGTAAAACTATTTTTTTAACTTGAATACTATTTATTGCTACAAATGTTCAAAATGGGCACCGTTTCTTTGTTGGGTAAGTGTAAATCGAAGAAAACTTGCATATTTAATGTTCTGTAACATTTCTGGTGTGACTTGCCTTAACTTGTTTACTTAACCTATGGGTCGCGAAACCAAATTGGGCCTTGAAACATATTTCTTGGGTCGAACCAAGAGGTGAAGCGAAAAAGTTTATTTTCTTGATTTTATCATATTTAATTATATTTATCAAATTATATTTTATCATATTTTATTATATTAAAACTCAAAATGGAACTTTGCAACCAGCTATAGTTATTATTATTATTATACACGTAATAATATTATTATATACGTACACAGGAAAGGCCTGTACCTCAGACTACGTGAAACATTCGTGACTACTTGTTCAATACTTCCAGTTCTTCCTGTTCTTCCGGTACTCCTTCATTTTTACATTAAAGGCTCGCTTCCTTTCTTCAGTCCACTTTGGAGTTTGGGTTTTAGGTGTTGTTTTCTCTGACATCTCTTCACACTTGTATACCTTGTGCCTAAATTCGCCTTTGTCTATGATATCCGCTGAGTCTATATGTGCTCTTTCCAGATCAATTTTGACTTGTGTCATCCAGGATGTAGTGGTTTTGAGGCCCTGGATGTACCTAAGGATTCTGTTGGTGAGTCTGTTCTGTGCAAGCCTGCTGATGTGTCTATGAAAATTTACTCGCCTCTTTCTAAAGTCCGCTGCGATATTGGAGAACTTCTCTGTGGTACTCCTGGAATGAAGCCTATAGCCTTCGTCTGTGAGTTTTGTTTCAATAATTTGCCTAATGAGTTTTCTATACTGTGTGAGGGTGTTCTCAAGGTCGGTCTTTGTGTGCAACATCAGTGTTTTACTGGCGTATAGCACCTCAAGTTAGGTTGGGTATTGTAGTGACGAATTTTGGTGAAGGTGGACAGACATTTCTTGTTGTAGAAATCAACTATTACTATTTGTTAGGTTATTCATTAAATTTTCCTTTGATCGAAAAATATAAATATATAATATATAAATAGCTTTATTTATCTTTCACTTGAAAATGGCCTTCAGCAGTCGAAACTCGAGTCACGTAAAGTGTGTTGATTTATATAAATTCACAAGTAATCTTTAAAAATGACATGGACACTTTAAACTGTAGAGATTTTGATAAAGGAGTTATTTTTGGCCCATTCTAGAAGGTTATTAGTATTATTATTATTAGTAGTATTACTAGTATTATTAGTATTAGCTATGTATATTGGCTTGTACTATTTTTTGCCTTAGAGGTTGCAGACGTTAAAAGGCCTTTTTTGACTTTGACAATTTTGTCTTGATTACTTTTGGCAGGTCACAAACGATATTTGAGTTAAAATGGTAATTATTGGTATTAATGAAAAAAGTGGTATTTTGGGTCGCGCTATAAACATATTCCTCAAAATTGAGTCGCGGCTTAAGGTTCTCAATGTCGTTCGGTTTTGTTACATAGATCTTACTCTTAAGATATCCCCACAAAAAAATTCAAGGGGCTAAGATCCGGAGATCTCGCCGGTCATGCAATGTGACCTCTTCTTCCAATCCATCTATTGGGAGAACTCCGTCTAAATATCTACGAACGATCACAGCATAATGGAGTGTAGCTCCGTTCTGTTGATACCGTATTCGTTCATCTAATAAATCCGGATCTAACGGATTTGGAAATAAAGTGGCTAACGCTGGCATGAGGTTGTAGAAACGTAAAATGTGTTGCTCCATCAAGATTACCATCGAGGAATACAGGTCCTACAATCTGATTACCTATTTTTCCAGCCCATATATTGACTTTTTGTGGGAACTGAGTATGGGTTTCTCGCAACCAATGAGGGTTATGGTCAGCCCAATAATGAAAATTTTGACGATTAACGTCACCATGTAAGGTAAAAGTACTTTCGTCGGAAAAAAGAATTGATACTAATGAAATCTGGTGTCGGCATGGTAACCTAGAGGTACGAGCGTTGGCTTAGATTCTGAGATACCGTGTTCAATCCATGCGATGTCCGGCCGCATTTTTTCGAATAAAATAAATGTGACTACCAACAACGTACCAACTTTATAAAGAGAAAAACTTGGACAGACGACACAAACATTTTAAACCTAACAATGATAGGGGATTGTGTAATTATTGGGACCATTTCATAGACAATGTAAAATAGAATTACTAACTTTCAACAACATTGTACTGGTACCATATCTATGATAGGGGACAGTAATGGTATCATATAAAAGATGAGGGGCGGTTACTAGAGAGGGGAAAGTAATCTACCAAACCTTTCATTGGAAATGATAAATGGTGCAACTATTACTTTGACACATCATTATAAAGGGAGAAGGCAACTGTGTTGTACTTCTCACATACTCTCTCTGTATAAAAACAACCATGCAATGGATGAATTATCGAAAATATGGAAAATTACAATAGGCCAGTGGGCGGCTGCAGTATTTGTATGGCTGAAAGATAGCGCACCGATCCACATTGGGGGAGAGAAAAAAAAATAAATTTGGTTATTGTCGATCAGGTTCATCATTTTCTCGCAAGCATCGATTTGACGGTCTGGCTCATCCTCCGATAATTCTTGGAGTGCCCGCATCTTGCAAGGATGAAGCTTGGCTGATCTAAGAATTTTCAGGACAGTAGTATGACTAATCTCGTTGTCATGGGCCAGTTGGAGTCACCGGATTTTCTTGAAGAGTTAATAATACGCTTAGCCTGGTATCTGCTTTAACAGTGGGATTTCGCTGTCTGGTCACAACTCTGACATGACCCAAATTGTTGTATTTTGTCTCAATTTTTGCTTATGGTACCTTGGTTAATGGGTGGTATATTATGAAGCTGTTCGCGAAATAACTGATCAACCTTAAGCTGACTTCATCTTATATTACCATAAACGATCATAATCATAATCTCGATACGGAGATTACGCAAACGAAACGGAAACTACTTTAACCACTTGACGTGCGTATATGACTGCGTGGTGACTATTATTGTCACTAGTAGCTATTTAACGTAGTTCCAAATTCATCAAACCACATGTCAGAAACTTTACGCGGGATTTTTTTTGCAAAAATCGCCTATATCGATGTCATGAATTTTATTCCAGTTAAAAATTTCGCACTGTATATTTTTGTGTGCCGATTTGGCCGGGCCGCAAAATGTTAGTTGCGGGCCGCGAGTTTGCAGTTATTGATATCTCAGACACGTTAAAGTCTAAAATGGCACATGAAATGAATAATGTCTCCCGGAGGTCATTGTTTGTCAAAGGATTAGCAATTTTTAAAACTATCTGAAATGGCTGGAATTTATTTAGTTTTTATGTTTGCATGTTAGTAAAAAACTGCCAAAAACTTTATCATATTCATAAATTTAAAATTGTTGTAATACTGTTCAGCATTACTGTTTAGCTGTAAATAAATTTAGATGTAAATTCAATTCTGTAAATAAACAGCTGAGCACAGGACCGTATTTAGTAAGAATATTTAAAGGAAATTAAATATGAGTAGTGACGAATACACATCTGATGAAGGAAAACGAAGGAAAAACTGGAAAGGTGCAGAGGATGAGACCCCCAACAAAACCAAGAAAATAGCACGCTCCCCTGGGAAAAGTAAATCTAAAACCGAGAGCGATAAGCTAAAAACGATGAAACAACAAACAGATGAGGTAAAAGGGATCAGATTAGAACAAAGAGAGTACAGAAACGAGATAAGGAAACTGAGAAAAGAAAATGAACAAACCAAATGCTGAAATGCAAAACTAAAAGAGAAAGTTAAGACAATAAATGGTAGGCTAGATGCGATGGAAAGAGTAAAAAGAAGAAATAATATTGTAGTACAAGGACTAATGCTGGGAGATGATGAAATGCTAACACCAAAGGAATCAATGGAAAACTTCATGGAACACTTCAACTCGAATCAGATATAGGAACTAGGTATTAAAACGTACCTCGTTGATCTCAACAATGCAAATGAAAAAATGAAATTCATGAAAAATAAGAATAAATTACGAAACTTGTTAATACATTAATGATGATATGTCAAGAAAAGAAAGAGAGATACAAGGAAAACTTAGGAAGGCTGCCCAAGAAGAAGGGAAGAAGGGGAAGAATACTAAAATAGAGTACCAGAAGGTATTTATTGATGATCAAGAATGCAAATGGTGTGAAGATGAAGAAAGGCTAGTACTATTAAAGAAGGCAGAAGATAATATATTTACGAGGAATAAATTTGGCAACATGGAACATTACAGGACTAAATGGGAAAGAAAAAGAACTAATTGGGGAATTTGAAGAGATATAAATATCTTACCAATTACAGAAACTAAAGATAAGGGAAAAAAGGTCACAGAGCTAGAGGAAGGTCATATGATGATCCTAAGCGGCGTTAGATATGAAGTTAGAGCAAAAGGAAGAGTTGGGTGTATAATACACTAAAATGTAATCAAGTACTTAGACAAATGAGAATGCATATCCGGAAGAATAATGAAAATTGAAATAGAAATTGAAAGAAACCGCAGATTACATCTGGTAATTCTATATGGCCCAAATGATAAAGCCATAAGAAACAATAAAGCAGAAACTAAAAACAAATTTTGGGAAGAAGCATCAGAAATACTGGAAAATTGCAACGGAAAAATTGTGGTAGACTTAAACGGTAGAATCGGCATGAAAAGGACAAGTGATGTAATAGGACAGTTTGGAGAAACAACAAGAAACAACAATGGACACAGAATTATTTATTTTTGTGTACAAAATAACCTATTAGTAATGTACTCATTCCTTAAACACAAAGACGACGCTAAATGCACCAGATAGGTCCCAAGCAGAGGGAAAAAATCCGCAATAGACTGTGTACTCATATATAGGAACACTAGGCGGTAAATAAGGGATATTAGAGTTATAAGAGGATCTGAGATAAATAGTGATCTTTATCTACTAAAGGCGAGAACGACAATAAGCTGCTAGAAAGCGGGAAATAATAAGAACAAAATAGAACTGCGAAACAACAATAGTAAGGAGACGATAAAAAATTACAGACTAATGATAAGAGAAGTAGCGAACAAGTATACAAAGAAAGTTAAGGAAATGTTAGACGAGACAAGAACTAATAAATATTGTAATGTGGAAGAAGCATGGGAAAAATTCAGAAACTCCCTAATTAGCGCAGCAAAAGAAACATGTGGAACCACGAAAATAAATAGAAACCAAAAGCAAACGGCCTGTTGGAACGACAATGTTAAAAAGGAAGTTAAACTGATGAAAGAAAAATGGAAACTATATCTACGTAAAGGAGATAATACCACATACCAAGATTATAAAGAACATAGAGTCGAAGAGATAGTATTAACAGCAAAAAAGGAAACCTAGGAGGAGTTGGGAAGAAAAATCGAAGCTGACTTTCATAAAAAAAAGCTCAAAATTCAAAGCTATTTTACAAAACTTTGAAAAACATAAGATCTGGGAAGAAGAATGAAGTAATTAAGCAAATTAAGGATGAACATGAAGCAATATTAACGGAGGAAGAAGTCATAATAGAAAGATGGAGAAGATACTTTGTAAATCTTCTGAACAAAGAAAATATTGTATACAGAACCGAAAGAACCTACAACATAGAAGAAACAGAACAACAAAGAGAGCACATACGATTAGAAGAGGTTAAGAATGCCATAAATAGACTCAAAAGAGGAAAGGCTGCTGGCCATGATAATATAACAGGAGAAATGCTGAAAAATATGGGCGAAAATGGAGTCCAGTTATTTGAAAAAATATGCAATATGGCTTGGGACGAAGGCAAAGTACCAAAAGGCTGGGAGATAGGGGTCATTGTGCCAATATACAAGAAAGGAGACAGAAGAGACTGTAACAACTACCGAGGAATCACCCTGCTAAGCATAGCATCGAAAGTGTACGAGAGAATATTAGAAACAAAACTGAGTCGGGAACTAGAGCCAGAGCTGGAAGAGTCACAAAGTGGTTTCAGGAAAGGCAGGAGTATATAGGATCCTATATTTACGATTAAATAGATGATGGAAAGAATAAGCAATAGAGACGATGAAATATATCAAGCATTCCTTGACCTGGAATAGGCATTCTACAGAATATCAAGATCAATTATAGAAGAAACCCTGATCAAAAGGAAAATTAACATAAAACTAATAAGGGCAATAATGGGCATGTACAAAAATAGTAGAAATATTGTTAGAACAGACAACATACAATCACGCGAATTTACGGTTAGCGAGGGTGTACGGCAAGGAGGTATTTTGAGTCCAACTTTATTCAACCTAGTTATGGACCAAATAATGAAAGAAAATTAATCCAGAAAGAAAGAAAAAGAAGTAATGAAACCAATCCGTATAAGTGAATGTGCGTTCGCCGACGACCTTGTTATATCGGCGAGAAATGAAGTTGAACTGAGGAGAAACTTGGAGATATGGAATGAGAAATTAGCAGAGAAGAACCTCAATATAAACGAAGAGAAAACAAAAATGATGGTTATTGGGAAACCAGATACAACTGTAAACGTTCAGCTAAATGGAAAGTCAATAGAACAAGTTGACACCTTTAAATACCTGGGAGTACGTTTAGATAGCAAGGGACACAATGAAATAGAAATTAGTAACAGAATAGAGAGTTCAGCAAGGGTGTACCACAGCCTCAGAAGTAGTTTTCTGGGAAAGAAAGAAGTTTCGCTAAAAGCAAAAATGAGTATATACTGAGCTGTATTCGTACCTATACTAACATTTTGGTGCGATAGCTGGGTGTTAACGAAGAGATTAAAGAACAAGATCCAAAGTATAGAGATGAAATACCTAAGAAGAGTGTTAGGAATCACAAGACGAGATTGCATAAGAAATGACACCATCAGAGAACAGTTAAAGGTACAACCAGTAGAAAAGCGAATGGAGAACTGCCAACTGAGATGGTATGGACACCTCAAGCGAATGGAGGACAAAAGACCTCAAAAGAAAAAAGAAGAATATATATATATATATATATATATATATATATATATACAATGCTAGAGTTTAGGATCTTTTGTCTCATGAACAGAGCTGACTATAAACAAAAAATGACCACAATCTTAGATGATCCAGCTTATCTACCCAGTACAACGGACCCCACAACCTATCTTGAGAAAACTACCAGACAAAAGATCCTAAACTCTAGCATTGACAAGGAATCAATGAATTATCTTATACCAAGGGAGAAATCTTCACGGTGTCCCAAGATATATGGTTTACCAAAGATCCACAAAGATGGAGCCCCACTACGACCAATAGTAAGCTCCATTGGTTCACCGGTCCAACTTCTTGCGAAACATTTAGCAAAATGTTTACAACCATACGCAGAAGATTGTGATTCCTATGTCCGCAATGCTGAACACTTCATAGACATACAGAAAAATCACCAACTCCAGCCCGGCCACCTCCTTGTGAGCTTTGACATTGTATCTTTATTCACAAAAGTACCGGTCCCTGAGGCCTTAAACATCATAAGATCAAAATTAAAACCAGAAAAGTATGTATCAGATCTGGCAGAACATTGTTTAAAGAATACATACTTTAGGTACGATGGTCAAATATACAAACAAGTCCAAGGAGCACCAATGGGTTCACCTCTATCCCCAGTAATAGCCAACATATTTCTTACAGATTTTGAGGAAAAGGCAATCTCATCAGCCACACTTAAACCTACACTCTGGTTAAGATATGTTGACGACACATTTGTAATCTGGCCCCACGGCAGACCAGAGCTGGACAAATTCCTTAACCATCTTAACTCCCAACACGACCAAATTAAATTCACAATGGAGATAGAAAAGCATCAACAACTTCCTTTCTTGGATGTCTTGGTACAGAAGAAACCTGACGGCACTTTGAGCCACACTGTGTACCGGAAACCAACACACACAGACAGATATCTGAACGCTTCTTTGCACCATCATCCCAAACAACTAGCATCTGTAGTCAACACTCTTACCACCCGATCCAAAAGACTAGCCGACCAGCTTAACTTACCGAAAGAATTGAGGAACTTACGAGAAGCTCTTTCTTCAAATGGATATGCAAACAGCTTAATATCCAGAGCTTTCCGTCGTACAGAGAACAGTAGCCAAGGAACTGAAGAACGCCAGAAACCCGTTAGCACAGCATACCTACCATATGTTCATGGATCAACTGACAAAATCGCCAGAATACTTAAAAGACACAACATCGACACCATTTTCAAACCTAACCAGAAAATATCCTCCATGCTACGCAGCGTTAAAGACACCATCCCGTTAGAATCCCATGGAATTTACGAAATACCTTGCGGAACATGTGAACGGACCTACATTGGACGTACCAATAGAAAAATATCTGCTAGGATTCAAGAACATGTAGTTTCAATCAGACACAGAGACAAAGTTTCATCGGCACTTGTCCAACACACAAACACTGGTCACTGGATGGACTTTAGAAATTCAAGGACTGTTGCACAGATTAGCCACGAAATGTCACGAGTATACAGAGAAGCCATAGAGATAGAAAAACGAGACTACTGCATGAACACGAGAGACGATTCCTTGAGACTGCCCCCAGCATGGCGACCGATCATATCCACGCTCAAAATGCAATCCCAGACACCCCAGACTCATGTACGACCAACAAAACAAACAAACAACCGAACCGAAGCATCGCACACAACGCGCATGACCCGAAGCCAGACAGCTATAAGTAGTCGCATCGCACGAACGAGCTCTCAGTATGCGTCGAACGGTTGACCCGTACGGACGCATATATCTCTTGAGAATGGCGAATGTTAGTTCGCCGAAACGTCGAGAATCCGGTTCTTTTCAGAGCCAACCCTCAGCATCAACGCGGAATCCCCAAGAAAACAATACAACATATATATATATATATATATATATATATATATATATATATATATATATCTGTAATACTGTTGTCTTTTCGTGGTGAAAATCAAGTGAAAACCGATGACAAGTTGTGAAAATGTGAAAACGTGCCATTAAGAACACATTTATTTTCTTCGGTGTCTGTATATATTTACGGACTTTGAAATAAGTGCAGCTGTGGGCTTTTATAATCAATCACCGAGTAAATATAAATTATTGATAACCAAGTATACAGTTAATTAACTTAAAGTGAACTAGTTTCTTATTTAATTTGTAATATCGATTTCGCAGTTAGTAACACGCCCTAGAAGAATCCCGATTTCACTCAAACGTCTGAGAATAACTTCATTTAGTAAGAGGAAATTAATTAAAGGCACTAAAAACTATCGTAGCAAAGATGCTTCATGAATTTAGCTATTATATTCTTTGACTACGAAGGGCTGAAGAAAATCCAATATCAATTATATGAATTGAAAAATGAAATTTCAAATAGAAAAAAGCTTAGTCTTTTATGTGGTTATATATTTGTGGGATATTGTAAATGAAATGGATGAATATGTGAAAATATCAACATGTGCATATATTTCCCAGATGCCGGAGAATTTATTATTATAAGAAATTGTGAAAAGTGACGTTTGTGTAATGGCCGCGGGAGCCGCTATCGAATCTGCGGGGCTGAGAAACGTCAGTTTGTTCACGGACTGTGCGAACTTTGGGAGCGGGTTATCAAATCCCACAATCTGTGCTTGGCCCCGTATTCCGGATCACTCCAGATCACTGATTCCACTGTAATAGCTTTTCTTGCCTCGGTTTTAGTATTATGCATTTTATCAATAGCTCGACTAAGGGCTTTTTATACTTTATTGCTTTTAGGAGTTTCTCCCCGATACAACAACCTCCTCCTTTCCCAGCCATTTATTTAAAACATACTTCGCAAATATGTACCTCCTATACGAATCGCTTAAACAAATAAAAAATACAGTCTTTTTGCCTATAAAATATAAATGGTTGCGGTTGAAGCAACTGACTGATAACCAATTTCCAATTATAAACTGATAGATGGTACGATTCGGGCTCATTTAAACGGCTCCTCTATAATAAATACTGGTCTAAACTGGAAATGGGGGGAAATGGGATCATAAATAAAGGTTCCTCCCAAGCAGTAGTCAAGACGTTCCGTTTGATTTGCGGCTTAAAAGATTTCTGATTTTGCAGCTTCTGGATTTATCTAACCCCCACTGCATGCATTATTAAAATTCCTTAATTTTAAATAACCCTACCCAATTATTTCTCAACTTTGTTAATCGCATTAAAAATGTATATAATTTCATTTTCCACTATATATATATATATATATATATATATATATATATATATATATATATATATATATATATATATATATCTAAATATATATATATATATATAGTGGAAAATGAAATTATATACATTTTTTAATGCGATTAACAAAGTTGAGAAAGAATTGGGCAGGGGCATAAGATAAATCCAGAAGCTATATATATATATATATATATATATATATATATATATATATATATATATATATATATATATATATATATATATATATATATATATATATATATATATATAGATATATACATATATATATATATATATATATATATATATATATATATATATATATATATATATATATACATATATATATATATATATATATATATATATATATATATATATATATATATATATACAGTTATTGCAAGTAATATGAGAGAATCACAGAAGGAAACGAAAACTCAAGAAAGGAAAGAAGAAGCTAAGAACTGCATTACGGAGGTTCTGGCAGAAGTCGGAATTACAAGTGAGCAGTTCCGCATGTATAGACTAGGTAAATTTCAGATGGAACGGAACAGAGCTTCTAAGGTTATATTTGAATCGGAAAATGATGCTATGAAAAGCTTACGGAACAAAAGTAATATTAATAATACTAACACAAAAGTGTTTAATGATCATACACCAGCACTAAAATAAAATACTACAACAATATAAGAGCTAAACTCTAAGAGATGGAGACAAATGGGGAAACGACGAAGACAATAAAATACATAAACAGTAGACCGAATATAATTCACAAGAAGAAAAGAACTGATAAAGATAAAAACTAATAAAAAACATGTAAGCCTACCTAATATATTTTACAATACTGATATTTTGTGTCTTCTCAGTCGTCTGGAAAAAAATCATAATAAACTTTAGGAGTACAATCTCAATCTACTATTATTTAGCGAATCAAGAATCACAGAGGATGTGAATAACAATGAACTTAAAATAACTGGCTATAAAGTAATTCGATGTGACTTTGAAAGCAAGTATACTGTTATAAGTGTTACTGTCTAGTGCTATAAGTGTTACTGTCTATGTTAAACAAACGATTCCTCGCTAGGTACTTAAAAAAACTGTGTTAACACGTATCTACTGATGTGTATTGTGAAAGAGTCATTCCATCTGGCCCATTTCTAATTTTATGCGTGTATTACTCTCCGAGTGCTTCTGATGCAGACTTTACTACTGCTTTTGAAGAATGGTGACATTTTCTTACAAATCAGAAGATCTAATTTTTGTTGATTGGGGAATATACGTTATTTACAACATATATTATATTTATATATTTAGATTTAATTTAAGTTATTAATATAAGTTATTTTTTAAGTTATTTGGCAAAATAACTTAAAATATACTAAATTTTGTTGGACTCAAACAGGACTTTACTAGAGTATCACTATCGTCTGAAACTATAATTGATTATGTAACAACTAATGTTGAAGAATCTATAGATGTTACAAATCATAGCTTCTCTAGGGTAACTTCTGCTTCTTCTTTCCGTAGCTCTATAGCCCTATATGGGTTCTGGCTGACTACGCAATGCGTCTCCACCACTGTCGGTCTATCAACAGCTGAGGATCGTAGTCCAATCCCATGGTACGTAGGTCTCTGATTACGTTTTCGCGCCATCTCATTCGCGGCATTCCCAGCGCTCGTTTTCCAGCGGGGTAGTTCTCCCATGCCAATTTTGCCGTTCGTTCGTTCGGCAATCTTTGGACATGTCCCGCCCAACTCAATCTCATCCCTTTGATTACATTTACAATATCGGGTTCCTTGTACAACTCAGTGAGTTCCCTATTTTTTCTAGTTCTGGATGGATGATGGACTGGATCCAGTACCGGCCCAAACACTCTCCGGAGTATCTTCCGCACGAAAACTCTCAATTTTCGTTCGCTATCTTTTGTGATTGTCCACGTTTCACAGCCATACATAACCACGGGTGGTATTATCGATTTTTAGATTCGTATTTTGGCTCTCCCACTAATACGTTGGGATCTCAGTGTTTTGTCCAAAGCATACATACATCTAATGTTGCCACTCTGAACTCTGGCTTTGACCTCTTCTGTTATCTACCGCTCCTAGATATTTGAAGCTATTCACCCTCTCGAAATTAAAATCTCAAATCGTCACATTCTGGCCTATACGATCTCTTTGAGCCTGCCTTGAAGTGTACATGTATTAGGTCTTAGTTTCGTTTATGGCTAATCCCATTTTAATTGTTTCCTTTTCTATCTTGATAACCTGTTCTTTGACTTTAAGAATTGACCTGGCCATCACATCGATGTCATCCGCAAAGGCAAGTGGAAGTTTAGGTCCATCATTAGTGTACATCTTCACTTTAATTTTTACCGCTCTTATAGCTTTCTCCAGCCCGATATTGAAGATCAGTGGAGATAGTGCGTCTCCTTGTTTCAGCCCGTTGTATATGTCAAATGCGCTTGAGACAGTGCTTCCAATTCTAACTCTGCTTTTGGATTCATTTACACACAATTGGCTAAGTTTAATTAACTTTTGCTGGATTGATAGTTCTGCCATTGCCTGCCAAAGTTCTACTCGCAAGACTCCTTTTTTAAAGTCGATAAATATATGTTGCAACCTTTTAGCTCTTTTTGAGCAATTTTCCAGAATTTGTCGAATAGTGAATTTTTGGTCGACTGTAGACCTGTTTTTCTAAAGGAACGTAATAAAGTAGTCCCCCAGGACGCCTTCCACTTTAGGTGTTAGCCGCTGCAGGATAATTATCGATAGTATCTTGTGTCAAAATAAATCGGAAGACTCAGTCGCAGTACTTAACGAATATTTATTAACAATTAACAATTACATACTAATAACTAAATCAGAACTTCTTCTATAGAATCAATAATTAACTTCTCGCTTGAACTTCATTCTTCGGCAGGCGACATGCGACGACACCATGTTCCTGCTTTGCGCACACATACTCTATTTAGTATCCCCACTCTCTAAGTCTTCGATGCAGTACTGTACTCATAAATTTACACATATTCCAACATCTTGTATGACGTATTTATCAATGAGATGCCCCTTAAATTACACACTTCATTTTATCTCCCTTCTTGAGTATGGGGATTATAATACTGTCTTTCCAATTCTTTGGTATGTCTTCCTTTTTCTAGATTGTGTTAATTAGCTGGTGTATATTACGATGCAGATCTTCACCTCCATATTTTATGCATCCCGTTGTTATGTCTTTCCCCGGCGCTTTGCCGTTTTTCATCCTCATTATGGCATTTTGGACCTCCTCCAGTCTGGGGTCTTCTACAGGAAAATCTGACGTGTGATAAACTTGTGCATTTTGGTTGTCGCCTACTTGAATATTGAGAAGTCCACTAAAGTAGTAATGCCATTCCGTTATAATTTTTTGCTCATTTGTAATTAGGGTCCCATCATCCTTCTTCAGGATATTCCTTGTTCTTGGTCTGAATCCAGATTTTGCTTCGCCCCCCTTCCTATAGAATTGCTTTAGTTGATTGTCTCTGAAATTGGTTTCCAATTTTTACAGTATATGTTGTTCATGTTTCCTTTTCTTTGTCCTTATTAGTATTCTGGCTTCCCTTTTTATTTTACTGAGATATCTTCTGTTTGTCTCGATGGGATCTTGTATTGTTAGCATTATGGCTTTTTCTCTCTGTTCCCAGATATCCCAGATCTCATTTACGTTCTCATCTTCACAGGTTTTTGAATGGTTTTCCAATATTTGCTTTTGGAACTCGTTTTTGGTTCTTTCGCCATTTAGTTTACATACTTCCCACCTATTTGATCTTTCCGCTCTATTAATTTTGTGGTTAGAGATGCGCATTCTCATCTTCGCTCTTGCCACGATGTGGTCCGAGTACGCATCTGCACCTCTCAAGCTCCGTACATCGATGACGTTGCTTGCATGTCTCGCGTCTACTAAAATGTGGTCTATCTGATTCCTTATGATACCATCATTTGATATCCAAGTCTGTATGTGAATGTCCTTGTCTTCAAACATTGTAGACTTGACTAGCAAGTTATTGCTAGCGGCTAGTTGTATAAGGCTCATACCATTGCCATTACTTGTGTTGTCTAGACTGTGTATGTCTATGGTTGGTTTGTACATTCCGTCTCTTCCAATCTTTGCATTGAACTCCCGACTGTGTAGTATCATGTCTTGTTTAGATATTTGCATAACTACTGTTTCTACTTGGTGTGAGAAATCTTTTTTAGAGTCTTCATCCTTGTCCTCCGTAGGGACATGAACTGATATGATAGAATAGTTGTACAATGGTCCCTTTAGTCGGATACCGCAAATGCGTTTACTTACTGTTGAAGCCTATAACGCTCTTAAAGATCTTCTCTGAAACTACAAAACCTGTCTCAAATTCATGTTTTCCGTTTTGGCTTCCGCTGTAGAAAATGTGTGACTTGCTAATTCTAAGCACCCCACTGTCGAGCTATTTGATTTCTTGGACTGCTCTGATGTCCATTCCTAATTTTCCCAGTTGTCTTACGGCGCGAGTGGATGCTCCTGTTCGGTGCCAGCTGAGAATATTATACGTACCGATACTCATATTCCTTTTTCGATGCGTTTGTCGTTTTCCTGTGTGATTCGTCCGGTTCCGAGGCGAATTTGTAGTTCTCATAACTGTTTTTTGTTTTCCGAGGCAGGGTAGTTAACCTTACGCTCATCCTTTATTTTGGTCCGTGGGGGTATTTTATTTCAGCCCTACCCTCCAACCTTGGCGGACATTCCCTTATCCGCCACCTGGGGACGCGCCCTCTAGGGGTTAAGGTTCCTCGAGGTTCCCCTAGCTGGCCATTGCGGGTTGGTTAGGTTGAGAATTACA
Organism: Phosphuga atrata; assembly: GCA_944588485.1. Classification (NCBI taxonomy): domain Eukaryota; kingdom Metazoa; phylum Arthropoda; class Insecta; order Coleoptera; family Silphidae; genus Phosphuga; species Phosphuga atrata. Next base: position 47,446,410 of record OX155898.1, read on the forward strand.
TTTCCTTGATAATCGATGGAATGGTTATACCGCCATGACTTAGTCGCCAGAGCCTCGTTAGTTATCTAGCAGCGGGTACCGCGTGCAGGTGAGGTTTACATTTGGGCCGGTCTTATTTGAGTGTTTTGCCGTCACCCCTTACCCATCTTGGGTAACGGATCATAGTATTATGTCAGTTAATATTAAGGGAGTTCCAAAAGTAAAAAACAAGAAACATATTAATTATTTTCGTAACTTCAATGAGAGAAGCATGGATGAAATAATTTGAAATAATTTTAAAACATTGATGTTATAAACAATTATTAGCTGAATTATGGAACTTAAAATGTAGTAATGTGAATGTAAAAGGAAATCGTATGGCACCATGAAGCATAACCCGAAATCCTCGTTACCGAGATAATACACAATCTTAAAAACAATAAATCTCTAGGAAGTGATACAATTCCCACGGAACTTTTGAAAAATGAAGGTGCACCACTGTGGGAAAGGATCCATAAACTTATTGTCAGGGTGTGGAATGAAGAGATTATGCCAAGTGACTGGAGAAAAGGCATTATATTTCCCATACACAAGAAAGGAAACAAGAAAGAATGTTCCAATTACCGAGGAATTACTCTTCTCAACACCACTTACAAAATACTATCCAGCGTAATATACAATAGACTATCAATATATGAAGAGGAGATACTTGGGGACTACCAAGGAGGTTTTCGAAGGAATCGATAAACAATGGACCAAATACATCTTATAAGGCAAATGCTTTAAAAATGTTATGAGCATAACATAACTTTGTTCCACCAGTTTGTTGACTACAAACAAGGTTTTGATAGCGTGTCTAGAGAAGAACTATTGTACCAGTTACTTGCCCTTGGAATTCCTCAAAAACTTAAGAATTTTACCATTAAAAATGGTAAACTTTACATATAAATTATAAAAAACTTTACCATAAGAATGGTAAACTTAACTCTAACCAATGCACGTGCTCAAGTATTAGTAGCATCCAACTCACGGACGAATTCGATATTAGGACAGGAGTCAGGCAAGGTGATGCGTTATCCTCTATGCTATTCAACTTTATATTTGAATCAGTTATTAGAAACCTTTACATAACAGGCCACATACACACAAAATCTCAGCAGTTATGCGCAGTTGCCGATGATATAATTAGTTCAGCACGAACAGCAGAAAGTCTAAAAGAAACTACTGCCTCCTTAGAACAGAAATCTAGCGCATAAAGTACGACGGATTAGTAATCCCTCTTATAAATTCGTAACTAAATGAATTTTGCAATATAAATCTACATCAACTTAAAACAATCAATTTTTGTCTTCATAATAAATTTAACAGTAAAAATACAATTAATATTCAAACAATTAAAATTGTATTCAATGCAATAAGTTCATTATCATCAGTTCAGTATCATTATCATGTTATACTTCATACATCTCTTCAAACCGGTGTTTTTCCAAATAAACTAAAATATGATATTATTATCCCAATTCCCATGTCCAATAATACATGGATAAGTAACTGAATTTAGACCAATCAACAAGCTACCTACCGTATTTTTCTTTTAAGTAGTACATAAACAAATTACCGATTATGTCAATAACAATAACTTTAACGGGATTTTGAAAGAACCATGCTTATGAAACTGCAGTACAAATAACCATATCCAAATTTGAAATTAATATTGATAACGGTAAAATAATTATTGCAGTATTTCTTGATTTCAAAATAGCTTTTGAAACTATAGATAGAAATATTCTAATTGATGAAAAAAATATGGCTTCAGAGGGTAATATTAAAGTAGCTTGAAACTTACCTGACAGATACAAAAATGTCATATTAAGGGAAGAAAACTCCGAGAGTCTCGAAAATAATTGTGTGGTACCACCAGAAGGTGTTTTAGGACTCTGTTGTTTTTTCTCTACATCAATGATATTACATAAACATACAGGGCGACTTTTTAAATTTATTTGCAGATGATACGTTATTAGCTATTACATGTGATGATTTAAATGAAAGGGTATTAAGGATAAATACAATCCTCGGAAAATTGTCCGTATACCTCAAAGTTTGCAAGTTAAAGTTGTATGTGTGCTACTTCAGTGGAAATAAAATCTCTAGAAAGTAGAAATCTACTCAACTATGATCCACCCAGTGAAGACTTCGACTATAAACAAACCACACCAAACCCGTACTCTCTGTCTCCTTCATTGGAAGAAGTTGGCCAGATTATTCTACTTCTTAACCGTTAAGGTCATTCTACCAAATAGTCAGCCATCCTACGGCCGGTGACAATTTAATGCAATAGTAATGTAATTATTGAATTATTTTTAATTATTTTTCATCTTAGATATTTGGTTCTCTTTGATTCTATTTTTTTTTTAATGTTCCATTTTTATAAATTAGCGACATATTTTTTATATTAGATTATGTGGAATAAACAAAATAAATCTTTTTCGCGTTATGTTTCAGAATCGTTTAGCCAACATATTCCATATTTTTCTGGATTTGACTTACAAAACCAAACAATTGCTCATCTACAGTCAGATTTCACTATGGCATCTAGAATTTTCCAATATTATTATTCATTGGATTTCACAGATCTGTAATAAATGCAAGTTTATCCTTTGCACAACGTTGTGATCTTGATTATTTATCATCAAATCCAATTAATCCAAATTCCGTGGTATCTGTATTTAGAGAAAGTTGCTCGACAAATTGATGGTCCATATTTTTTGCTCCATAGACTGTCAGTACTCATATTTGAAGATTTCAGATGCCTAGCGGTAAACAATATCTCAATAAATGTACAGATCTCGATCATATCGACGGGTTTCCACGTTCTTTTGTATTTTTTTTATCTTTGTGAACTCTAACAGCCTCTTTATTGGTCATCTCTGTTATCATCGATAATATATTGTCTGGAAAAACTAAACGAAAAGCATCCATAGGATCCGCAATTGTGGTGCCTGGCGGTAAAATTACTTTGTTGACTAAACCTCTAATAATATCATGTCCTGGAGTCCTTCCAAAAGTTTGAGGAGATCACCACCATACCATATCTTCTTATACAGGGTGGACCATTTAACGTGACCACCCCAAATATCTCCGTTACCTTTAGAGTGACGGAAAAAATGTCGAAAGGGAATTTTATTGATTTCGAAGGGCTCACACAGTGGTAAGAAATACTTTTTTGTCAATGTCATAGTTTATACCTTCTCAAGGTCATCAATGGTTTTTCAAATGGGAACATGTTATTTTTGTATCAAGAAATTGTAGCCACTGTTCACACGAATCTAGCGATCCATAAAATCATGACCCTTAACGTTTCTTTTTGCATGGATTAACACTGCCCCTTTCACGGAATAAATGAATAATTCGGTCGAAACGGAAATCGACGGAAAGATGATTTCTGTCAGGATAACGTTGTGCATCAAGTTCCTGCGCTCGCACAGAGTTGCTACCGGTCTCACCATAAATCAGAATCATATCTACTTTCTCTGCTTGACTGTGCAATACCATTTTCGATACGGATATTCAAAGTTATTTTCAATGGATACACTTGTCAAATCATTTCATGGTCATGATATCAGGGGTCACTGGATTCGTCTGAATAGTGGCTACAATGTCTTGATACAAAAATAACATGTTCAGATTTGAAAAACTATTGATGACCTTGAGGACGCATAAACTGTGACGTTGACAAAACAGAATTTTTAACCACCGTGTCAGCCCTTCTAAATAAATAAAATTCATTCAAAACAGAGATATTTGGGGTGATCATTTTAAATGGCCCACCCTGTATAATTATTATAATCCTATTTCCGAAAGCGTTTGCATATTGCCCTAATATTTATTATAAAAATTGCGTCTTGATTAGTAGGTGATTAATCCATTCTTGAAACGCCTTGTTTTGTTTTTAAGCTTAATCAGTGGAATCTGATGACATGCTGTCTCCACAGGCCGCTGCGGCCGGTAGAAGGAGTCTAGCGAAGTTTTTTGTTAAAATGTAAAAATTGTGAAATTTTTAAAACATAATGATTTTGTAAAAACTAATTTAATATCTTTCCATAGCAATAGAAGATTACTATAAGGCGTTTCCTCGAACTATCATTCTAAGCATATACACTGCCGAGCATAAAATTAGGGTCACTCTGTAATTTGAAGTTATTTTAAATTTTTTTATTATTTTACGTGTTTTTTCGGTTGTAACAGTTTGCTAACTGATTGCTTGAATAAAACAAAAGGTTTTTCTTTTTCAAAGTTTATTGAAAGTAATGACAATGAACAATTTTAACTTGATTTGCTAGGTAATGAAAATGAACAAGTTTACTTTGATATGTTTTTGTTGAAACAAAAGAAAGTTTAAGGACAGCATAGCATTTGTTTCTGTGGTGTTGTCTGTCTGTTGTAAATTGTTGTCATTGTTAGTGTTTTGCAATGAGCATAAATCCCGTTGTTGCACCACAAATTGTGGCGGCTTTAGAAGACGGTCGCGTTCAGCGCGAAACTGCAAGAAAGGTTGGTGTAAGTCTCTCGAGTGTACAACGAGTATGGCGGCGGTTTGAAGAGACAGGTCTGCTCACTCGAGGACCTTGTTCAGGCCGAGGCAACACTCCAACAGATAAGGATGACCGCTTTCTCGTTTCTAGTGCTTTGAGAAACCGAACAGTCACAGCAGTTTCCCTTCGAAATCACCTGCAAGAAGTGAGAAATGTAAACATACGTCAGTGGGCAGTTAGGAGACGACTTTATGCTGTTGGATTATCTTCTCGAACTAGAGCTACTGGACCGCCGCCTTCCCGTGCACACCGGATTGCGAGGTTGAATTTTGCACGAGAACACTTGACTTGGACAATAGCGGATTGGAGACGCGTATTGTTTTTCGATGAACCGCAATTCTGTCTTACGGGCTCAGTTAGACATGTAAGAGTGTGGTGACGATAAGGCGAGATATATGCTCAAGCGTGTAATGCCGAGCGACTACCATTTGGCAGAGAATCACTTATGGCATAGGGAGGCATATCTTTTGACACTCGCACGAAGTTAGTCTTTATCGAGAATGGGACGTTGACTGCGCATAGGTATCTGACAGAGGTTCTAGAAGACCATGTTTTACCATTCATGGTTATTCTTGGAGACGACGCAACATTTATGCATGATAACGCACGGCCCCATACTGCTTGGCTAGTTACTGAGTCTCTTGACGAGTGTGAAATCACGCGATTTGTTTGGCCAGCTCGCAGTCCAGATTTAAATCCAATTGACCATATTTGGTATGACATGGGAAAACTTTTACGGAGACATGTGCCGGCCCCCAGAAATTCTAGAGAGCTTCGCGACATATTGGTGCAAGAATGGGACAATCTTCCGCAGAACGTGATCCAAAATCTAATACAGAGCATGACACGTCGTTTGCAAGCTGTTGTCACTGCCAGAGGAGGGAATACCCACTACTGAAGTCCTTAAACTTTCTTTTGTTTCAACAAAAGCATATAAATGTAAAGTTGTTCATATTCATTACTTAGCATATCAAATTAAAATTGTTCATTTTCATTACTTTCAATAAACTTTGAACAACAAAAACCTTTTGTTTTATTCAAGCAATCAATTAGTAAACTGTTACAACCGAAAAACCACGTAAAAAACTAAAAAATTCTAAAATAACTTCAAATTATGGAGTGACCCTAATTTTATGCTCGGCAGTGTATAATAATTAGATTAAAGTGCGCCAGGCCGCTCCGGTCTATCGTTGCTGAGGAAGAAAAAAATGAGAGGAATCTATCGTTGCTTAAATGTGTAAAGGTGCTGGAGCAATGCCGTGGGCAAGCTTTCCGAGATCATCCAAGACATCTGGGAAACAGAGAAATTACCACCCGATTGGAAATCGGCTCCGATCCATCCTCCTAACACAAAAGGGAGATATTACTGATCTAAACAACTACCGTGGAATTTCTCTCGTTCCGGTAACGTACAAATGAGGGCCGGTACAAATCAGCTGGATAGTCAACTGGGAGAATATCATGGAGACTTTAGGAAGACCGGATCCTGTGTTGTACAGATCCTCAATCTTAAAACTGTACTTGCTGTTGTCGTCACCTTTGTTGATTTTAAGAAGGCCTACGATTCCATTGATAGAGAAACGCTTAACACAGTACTACAAGAGCTAGGGCTAGACAACAAAACCCGCAGACTCATCCTAGCAACCTTGACCAAGACCCATTCCAAGGTTAAATTTAGAGACAAGATCTTAGAAAGCTTCGAATTAAAAACTGAAGTGAGACAAGGAGATGGACTTTCCCCACTTCTCTTTAACTGTGTCGTAACGTTAACTGTGTTTACCTGTGACGTAAGAACGATGGACTGGTTGTCGATTGCCTCGCCTTTGCAGATGACATGGCACTGACTGCTGATTCTCTTGAGTTGACAAGAAAACATGCTGCAAATATGGGTCTTCAAGTGTCGCTGGAGAAAACAGAATTCTTCACCAACATCAAAGAAGCAAACAGAGAGTTGTTACTAGATCAGGGAAACATCAAAAGGACTGAGAAATTTAACTCAGCGAATGGATTTAACCCAACTTATCAGAAATAACAAGATTATCCATGAGAGTCAACACATTAGAACTAGCCTATCGACTGAATAAGAACACCTACAACAAGAAATGCCTGTCACGCAACCTGAAACTTAAGCACTACATATCAGTCATACTACCAGAAGCCTTGTTTGCGACGGAGTGTCTTTTCTTGAGCCGTGGAGGTCTGGTAGAGAAATTGGAAATCAGAGAGAGGAGAATCTTTAGGAAGATCCTAGGCCCGGTAAAGGAAGATGGGGAATTCCGAAGGCGACATAACTCTGAACTCTACGAACATATTAAGGCTCTCAGACTTTACAAGTCCACGTTGCAAGATTTCCTCCAAAGCGACTAAACAACCGGCTGTTGAGCTTCTGGCAAAACAAGAAGGTTCGTACCACTTGGTTAACAGAAACCGAGATGGATATTAAATAACTATAAATAATAGATCTCCAAAACAGACAGTCTGTGAGACGCACCCTCAAGCAAGTCTGTGGATTTGAGGAAAAAATCCGAAGGAAAGGTACCCCCTGGGCAGAAGAGAAAAAGGAGTTACACTGGCAGAAGATGCGACAATACTTGGCAAAGATCAAGCCCAACAGTTGAACAAGTGTGTTCCAAAGTAGGCCTATTCGAAACAAGAAGAAGAAGTTATCTCTTTAAATAAATAAATATATTATTTAAAAAAAATTGTACCCAAAGCAAGACACAAAACAAAAAAAATATCGGAACTGGTTTTAGATTTTCTGAAAGCTCGAAAAGCCTGAAAAACCATTCAAATTTTTTGTAAAGTATAATTTGTTAGTATTGTTTAAAATAATAATAATAAGTAGACTGTTTAAAAACGACGACGAACTTTAGATAATTTGTCTGCAACAAACTAATCGATTGCAGTCAAGCTCATTAATATTTTTAACTTGATTCATAAGTATTAAGTGGGAGAGAAGCAAATTGGGAGAAAATAAGTTATACAAATATTTATTTTACTTCAGCTTTATTTTATCCGGCCTTTGTAACTATTTTCAAATCTTACTTACGTTCTATCTTAATATTAGTCCTTATGTTACTCATAAGATAATCAATGTTTGGTTAACATATCTGACCGGAATTCATTTGGCTGATATCAAAATCCTTGCGAGTGCAGCCGCAGGCTATAATTAGTGTTTATATACAAGAGACTTCTATAATAAAGTTATTTATTTCTCTTTCTATACTTAGAAATTCTATACCTAAACAGAAATCTCATTTTTCACTCTTCCCCTTCGCTAGTGAACGAGATCCGAGGGTCAAGGGAGAATACAATGCAACAGATTGTTAATATTAATTTAGTTTATTTTAATAATATAAATTCCGATTAATAATTAGTCACTTACTCGAGTTTGTTTCCTGTTAGGGAATCCACAAGCAATTACGCTGTCATGAATGAAACGAAATCATGAATAATTTACAATTCGAAATTAGAATCTAATGTATATCGAATGCGAATTCTGAATTGATTTATGTAAACTTTATCTGTTATCTATTTGTAATTGTATGTAATCAGTCGAATAGGCACGCCTAATAATACCCAAAACTTGTATTCAAACAAGTGGAAATGTTTAGATTTTGTATAAAGACCACACCTAATAATAACCCATACTTGTATCCGAGCAATAATATATAAAATCGTTCTCAATAAATTTTGCAGCGGGCTTATTATACAAAAATGAAACCTTTTTACTTTAACCCTTTGACTACGAAATATACCAACTGCTTTAACAGGTTTCATAAAATTCAGGGCATTTTTCATTTTTGTTCTCAATATATTTAAATTTACGTTATATATATATATATATATATATATATATATATATATATATATTTATATAGTAGGCATATAATTGAGTTCATTATTCATTGCCCATGAGAAGGTTAACTAACTAAACAATGGCTACTGTCTATCATTGTGCTCGTTTCCAAAAAACTTAACCAAAGACAATGCTAAGATTATCGAACCATTGCACTTATGAGCCATACCCTAAAAATGTTATTGAAAATCATTCATAACAGAATATACTGAAAACTCGAGGGTGATATTAAAAACACGCAGGTTGCTGCCGTGAAGGCCTTGGGATAAGAGAGGCGCTCTATGGGATTAATATTATTTTCCAACGATGTTTGCGAGAAAGCTTTTGTTGGGGTACAATAATCTTTATTTCCCCTGCGGGGTTTTCTGCTCCCTATCTGTACATTCAATCTGTATTTAAATAAACATTTGACATACTGAATAAAACTCAAAATATCTTCTCCAATATATCATAACAAAGTCATAAATTTACTCAAACAAGCTTTTCTTGTCCTGTTCCTTCTTTTCCCTATCCAGCCGTTCCCTTCTCTTCCATACTTCTTTCATTCACTCTGTCTCCCTCTTCCATCTTCATTCAGGCTTTCTTCTTTTTTCCTTCCTTCTCTTTTTCTCGGCTCTACACATTCATTCCACATATTCTCCACTGTCTCTCTCCTCATAGCATATGCTACACATACTTTTTTCTTCTTCCATCCAATATCTATTTTTCCTCTCCTCATTTGCACATCTGTGCCTCGCGATTATCTTCTTTTCTTTCGCACTTTCTCTTCCCAGGTACTTCGAAATCCCTTCTACCATATAGCTCTCGTACTTCATATTGTATCTGGATCCCCTTATTCTTTCTCTTCTTTCCTGCAAGTCTACGTCCTTGTCTCTTTCGCTCCTCTCCCCATTCATCCACTTGCCTTCCGATCTTAGCCTATCTACTTCCTTTCTCGCATATCCATTTCTTCGCTAATATTCCTCTCCTGCATTCATTTCTGTAATCTGTAATCTGTCTGTGTAATCTGTCCATTCTATCTTCAAACTTAGTCTCATATAGCTACTGATGAGGTAAAACATAATAAATTACATCATTTACCCCTGAGCAAAAACATCGACTTTGATGATGTAAGAAAATTCTGCAGTTTATGCTATGGCCAAACAGCTAATGCAAAACTAGACAATCAGCTAACGGGAGAAATGGAGATCGGTCGCGGTGTCAGGCAAGGTTCTATTCTTTCGGCATTTCTATTTAACCTCTACGTTGAAAGAATAACAAATAGGAGTTATAAGTGGAGAAGTTGTGAACAACGTAGAATATGCGGATGGCACGGTTCTGTTAGCAAGTGGCCTTAAATGTATGCCTTTAAGGCACCTTAAAACCTTCTAGAAATGCTAAACGATGGATGTTGTGAGCGTCGAGGATTATTACATCAATTCTTTAATTGAATATATGGTTGAAACTAAACTAATTATAGATATAGGTAATCATACCAACTTATTAATTCGAAACATAGCTTGAATTAATAAATATATTCAACCTTTCCGAAGCTCTATAATAATGATTAAGTCTTTTTATGACTACAAAACCAATCTCGAGTTGAAAGACAACAGATATTTGCGTTATTCATTACGACTCCGTTTATCTTTTTTGGCTTCTCTCGTAACTGGCATTACTAATGACAACTTTTAAGAATATTCTCAACATTATGACAATGTTTGGTAAACCATCTTCAAGATTAGACTCAATAATATATTTCAATAAACCCAGTGAGCCGGACTTAATAATGATGATTTTTTATAGTCTGGGCCTATTGCTGCTACGAACGCCCGTAGACGTACGCCCTCTAGTTTGAACTTTTATCTATTTATGTTCGTTGACGCCCAATACCACTGCAGGTCTTGAAAATCACTGCGGGTATTTTTAAGCCAGATTCTGCAATTGTATAAATCTTTCTTGAGTTTAAGCAGTTACTCTGTCTATTGAAGAAAACATTCATGATAATCCTACATATGATAATCCAACATCTCTACTTTCGTCGCCATATATATGCCTCCTCCTAATTCGTCTTGGGAGTCTTGGGAGCAAAAGAAATTCCAAGTTCTTACATAAACTTTTAGCGTACCTAAAAGCGTCGTCTACAGATTCTTTTCGTTTTCCTTCCAACACGGTCTATAAAGCGCCCATTTTTTGAGCACAGTGATGAATGTTGAGTCCGTCAGTTTTCAAATAGTTTTGAGCACTATTGACTTCACGTTGTATCGCCAGAGGCCTAAGTAACATAAAAACGAAAATTATTCTATCGACTAATAAAGTTCCTGCGTCCGTCCGTGTATTCAAACTTTAATCCATTTCGATCAGATTTTCTAGTGCAGTTAAAGTTCCTTTGTAATGATCTCTAATGAAATTTACATCACCTCTAGCGCTCCTAGGTATCCTGAACCCTTTTCAAACTTTTTCCGGTGGCTGCAAGAAGAATTTACCACTGGCGTCGACATCGATAAAAAGCATAGCTGCTTTCTAGCGTAACAAAGCAAGTCACCTTATTTAACTCCATTGTAGCCGCATGTAGGCAAACTAGTTTTAGTGAATGGTTTGAGCAGGGGACAAATTCGGTATTGGGATTGATATCATTTATTTGCTGTTTTACTCCTGTGTGGCATCCAGCCATCGTAGCAGCATTATCTCAAGCTTGCCCTCTACAGTGCAGAATGTCGAGCCCATCAGCCTCGATTTTGCTTGGTATCATGTCACTATTATAATCCGCAATTTTTCTTTACGTTTCAATGAAATATATAATAGATTCCTCTACTCGAACGTTCTGGTTTTCAATCATCACATACCGTAGTACTTGGCTTGTTTGAAATATCCGGGGTGCTGTTAAAAATCATGGAATAATAAAAATCAAAATCAAATCAAAATGTTTTATTTCAATATTTAAGATATAGGTATACAATATCTTAATGAAATATGTCGGCAACTAATCTTTGCATATATATGCAAACACAAAATATAGATATAAATATAAATACAAGAGCATTGAGATTAAAATATAAATACAGGAAAACTGAAATTACAATATAAATACATGAAAATTTAGGAATTCTTTACTTTACACAAAAATTCATTAATGCTATAAGGTACAATGTCATATAACAGTTTAACAAGTTCCCTTTTAAGCTTTTTGATGTTATCAATTTGTTTTATCCGCCTTGGCAATTTATTTTATAAGTTGATGATGCTGTAATGTGGTATTCGTTCAGTTAGAGTGACGTAGTGTTTGGAAGGCCATAAAGTTCTCTATTATGTCTTGTATTACGTTCACTTGGCTTATTATATATTTAAAATAAATGTTTATGTTTGAAAAGAAATAATATACTTTTCAATACATATGTACCAATGCATGTTAAAATTTGGGAATTTTTAAAGTGCCCCCTACAAGACTCCCTGAATGGTAAATTTAAAAGAATGCGCACTGCTTGTTTTGCACTCTAAATACTTTATAGATGTGGATTCCATTTCCCCAAAAAATTATTCCGTATCGTATATGAGCATGGAATTTTGCAAAGTATACTATCCTCACAACTTCTGGGTTCACATATCGACTAAGGGTTCTTAAAGCGTATACCGCAGTACTAAGTTTAATCACGACTCTGTTAATATGTGATGTCCAATCCAAAGTATTGTCGATTTGTAGACCCAAAAGTCTCACTGTCTGTTGCGTTTTGATGGGTTCATCACCAATAGTAATTTCTTTAGTATGAAAAAAGATCGATTTTGTCTTTTCCTTATTTAAAATGAGCCTACTTTCAGCGAACCACGATAACAGCGACGACATCGCTAGGTTGGCATTAGGTATAATCTCTGCTAAAGATTTATGCACTAATAGTACCGTAGTATCGTCGGCATAATTCGTATGTTGAGATATGATCGGTATTTGTGGTACGTCAGTAATGTAGATTGTAAATAATAATGGGCCAATGGTACTACCTTGCGGAATCCCCATATTTACTACTCTTGGCATGGATTTCACTATGCCGCTCGGACTATCTAACTTGCTGATGTGGATTCTTCTTCTTCTTCTTTCGAATAGGCCTACTTAAGACCACACTTGTTCAACTGTTTGGCTTTGACCTTTGCCCAGTATTGTCGCAACTTCTGCCGGTGTAACTCCTTTCTCTCTTCTGTCCAGGGGGTACCTTTCCTTCGAGGTTTTTCCTGAAATCCACGGACTTTCTTTAGGGTGCATCTCACAAACTGTCTGCTTTTGAGATCTGTTATTCCCAGTTCTTTAATATCCTTCTCGGTCTCTGTCAACCAAGTGGTACGAAGCTTCTTGTTTTGCCAGAAGGTGAACAGACGGTTGGTTAGTCGGTTTGGAGGCAATCTTGCAATGTGGCAATAGAAAGCTACCCTTCTTTTCCTTGCACAGTTAGAGAGCATGCCAATATGTTCGTAGAGCTAAGAGTTATGTCGTCTTCGGAATTCCCCATCTTCCTTTACCGGGCCTAGGATCTTCCTGAGGATTTTCCTCTCTCTGATTTCCAATTTCTCTATTAGACCCCTTCGGTTCAAGGAAAGACACTCCATGGCATATAGGGCTTCTGGTCGTAAGACTGATGTGTAGTGCTATAAGTTTTAGGTTGCGTGACAGGCATTTCTTATTGTAAGTGTTCTTAGTCAGTCGATAGGCTAGTTCTAACTTGCTGACTTGGATAATGATGCTCTTTCTGATAAGTTGGGTTCAATCCATTCGCCGAGATACTTAAATTTCTCAGTCCTCTTGATGTTTCCCTGTTCTAGTAACATCTCTCTGTTTGCTTCTCTAATGTTGGTGAAGAATTCTGTTTTCTCCAGCGACACTTAAAGACCCACTTTAGCAGCCTGATTTCTGAGACAGTTTATCTGCATTGTTGCCATCTCAAGAGTCAGCAAACAGTGCCATGTCATCTGCAAAAGCCAGGCAATCTACAACCAGTCCATCTTTCTTACGTCCCAGGTAGATATAGTATCCCAGGTGATGTGGATTCTGTTATATAAACAGGATTTTATCCAGTCCAACACTCCTCTGCATCCATAACTGTGTAATTTTTCAAAAAGTATACCAGGGTCGACTAGGTCGTAGGCTTTTGACAAGTCAACTAACATTCCATGGGGTATATTTTTTGCATCCAAGTTTTGAATTGCATCTGCTATAAATTGGTAGCATGCGGTATCTGTGCTCTTACCCTTTATGAAGCCATGCTGTTGTTGGCTAATAATTTTATGTTTGCTTGAAAAAGACATATTAATTACAAGACATATTACATATTAATTTTTCAAAGATCTTTGAAAATTTCGAAAGAATGTTAATTGGTCTGTAATTATTGATTGATGTATTATCACCAGCTTTAAAAATTGGGGAGATTAAAGCCACTTTTAAACTATCAGGGAATACCCCAAATTGAATTGAATTGTTTATATTGTGCTGTAGTGGATTAAGCACACTGGAAATAACATTCTTTATTGCCACACTAGGAATATCGTTATTAGCCGCACTTTTTTTATTTTTAAGACTATAGATGGTATTACATAACTCTTCTTCGGAAATTGGATTTAAAAACATTGTATTATGATTATCTACAATTTTATTTACAAACGGTAATCCAGGTTGTACTTCAGATAGATTATTCGCTTTATCAGCAAATAAATTATTGATATAATTGGACAATAAATATGGTTCTTCAATACCATCGAGAGCCACTAGTTGTTTTGCTTTGTAACCTGTAACTTGTTTTATAATATTCCATGTTGTTTTCTGAACGTTGGGTGATTCTTCTAGCTGTTTGCTAAAGCGTCTTTTTTTCTCATCGCGTAGCAATTTAACGTTCCTTCTGCGTAGCTTATTGTACAATGGTTTAAGGTTACGGTCATTATAAGATATTGTTTGCACTAGCTCCAGATATTTTTTCATATCCTTTAGTTCTGGATTTGAAAAGACCCGGGGCGTCATTGGTTTGCTGTTGACACTTACTTTAGGAAATGCTTCATTAAATTTTGTGTAGAATATTTACATGAACACGTTCCATTGTTTGTTAACTTCGGTACAGTTAATGCTGTATAGGTTACTCCATGATACATTATCCATGAGCTCCCGGTGGAGTTTTTTATTGTCATCGTTTAGTACTCGAATTTGTTTACTGGTTATATTTCCATCTTTTTTTATTTTCAGGTTCAAAACCTGGGCATAATGGTCAGATATTAGATAATTTAATGTCTTCATATCGTACTCAAACTTTGTGTTTACTATAATATTATCTATACAGGTTCCAGTTTGAGGATGACTTACTTCCTTCGCTACTGGTACAGCGTTAAACGACTGCAATAAGGACAGAAATTGCTAACATAAGTTAGAATTTTTCAGGGTGTTAATATTGAAATCGCCTGCGATAATAAATTGTCTTCCATCATGTTCTAGGATTATTAGGAGTTCATGAAGTTTTTCTATAAATCTTTTATTGTTTGTCAAAGGGGCTCTGTAAATTCCCACTACTATTATATCATCTCCGTTTAGAACAGATCCTATCGCAGCACATTCAAACATATTTTGTTCAGCAATGCTACTAATATCAGTCCTTGATTTACTAGTGATACCTTCTCTGCAATAAGTAGCTACCCCCCGTGCAAACCTGCCAGTCTGCAGAAGTGGTCCGTTAGTTCAAAATTAATTGGGATTTACTATTCACTTATTCTGGTCTCGCACGACTGCTCTCACTGAACGACGACTCACGACTGGCCTTTAGGTCACGAGCTATAGTTTCTTGGCAAACTTTTCCTAAAATTTTAAAGAACTCGTTTTGATTGTAGGTGACATATAAAAGAAACTTGGGAGGTTCTCGCGAAGTTAGGGACGTAGGGCTCACCACGAAAAGTAATATAAATGTAATAACGAATGTAATATCAGAGGTAAACCTCAATATTGAGAGAGACTCAATGCGGAAAATGCTATCATTCGATCAACCCTTCAAAACACAACTACGTTTTACAGAGGGCAAGAAAACAATCACATATCATTGTGGGCTGGACTGGTATACAAGCTCCAAAAAGGACTATGGAACTGGCGCAAGAATCTACGGACCGTCCCTAAGGCACAGCTTATCTGTGCCCCTGGATTCCTTACCAAGGCATTCCAAACGTAAATACACGCCATCGCGATCTGTGCCTATCTAAAGATGAAAAATAAAAAAATAAAGGTGAAAATGTAAAGATGGACTACAAAAGTAGAAACATCCGCATTTTCACGGATAGTCAGGCTGCTATAAATGCCTTAGCTTGCCATGAAATTAAATAAAAGCTTTGGCAAGACAAAACAAGGTCACACTTATGTAGGGTATTCACAGGGTACATAGGGTACTGGTAGGAAATGAAATGGCGGAAAGTTTAGCAAAGGATGGTGCTAACAAAGCAAACATCAGTGCTAGCAGGGACTCCTACATTACCAAAACCATAGCCTGTAACAAAATCTGTAAATGGGTAGGTACTATGCACCGGCTACAGTGCGATAAAACAAATGGTCAGAAACATCGCAAACGAATGCTAGAAAATTCATCGTTTTATTTTACTGCTGAACTCCTGCAATTGACAAGGAAGCAGATCGCAATTGTGGCCTACTTACAGGTTACTGCCCTCTACGAAAATGTCTGCACAAAATGGGAATCTGGAGAGATGAACCACTGGGCAGACTATGCTATGAAAAGAATGAAACTCTATCTCATATAATATTCCATTGCGAAGAAATTGCACGTAGAGAGACACGAACTGAGTATTACAGCAAATAAGATCCCCGTGAAGAATATGGCACATCGATTCCTAGACCTAATACAGGGATTGGATCTATTTGCACGAATGGAACATTGTGGGGAAATACATTAGGCCACAAAGCCGCAGTGTTTTTAAGGACTTACCCCAGTGGACTCACATTGGTTGTAAAAAAAAATGTGGCCCATTTTTATTCTTACTGAATGCTCTCTTAAAACGAGATCCTACTTTGCCATTAGATGCAACAATTCTAAAGATCTTCCCTGTAGCTACATAACGCCAAATTTCGTTTTACCCGAAATTGATTTATAACAATCATTCTCAGCGCGGACGCATTTTCAAACAGGATTTTATCATTTTATATTAAAAAAATTGCTCTCTTTTCATGTGCCGCTTTGGATACAGCTAGCGAACACTATCTTAGAAAATGTACAGACGTATCTGTAGACCTAATACCTTGGACCCTGGATAGATCAATTAGGTAACCAAACAAAAGAAATTAAAACAAGGATTGAAATAGTGATCAATTAAAATGGAAAATGGCTATTCCATTAGATCTAATGGCCTAGCTCTTCGCTAGTAAGTGTATAAGCATAGAACTTAAAGCGTAGAACTAAATAAACGTAGAACAAGAATGCTGCGGTGCTATATCTTTTCTACGTTACTGTATGGGCTTGAAGCGTGGACTCTCAAGAAGAAACGCTTAAACAAACTGAATGCCAGAAATGTGGTTTTAGCACAGAATGTGAATGTATATTCTATGAACAGATAACTAATGGAGTTTTAAACTGGAGCCTTAAATAAAATGCAAGAAACATTGGAAATAATTCACACCATAAAGAAGAGAAAGGTACAAAACAAGACCACATAATGAGAAGACCCAAATACGCGCTGCTACAATTGATACTATCTACGAGGAAATATCAGAGGAAAAAGGAGAATCGGAAGACGCCAATGTCCTGGTTCAGAAAATTACTGGACTGCTTTGGCTGCAGCCACACTCAATTGTTCCGAGCGGTCAATAAGCTTCGAATAAGTGTCCGATAGGAGATGCACTGCAAAAAGAAGAATATTGAGTACATTTACATGTTCGCCAAAGGCTGTCGTGTTGAGGTCACAATTACATGGTTTGGATTCGATAGTTTAATTTTAAATATTTAAATTTTAGAATCAAGTTTTAATTTACATAATTCCACAATTACAAACACAGCAGCTCGGTAAGAACTACCGAACGGAAAATTTCCATAATCGCTAACAATTACCGTAATTGTTAATTAGAACTAATATTAGCACCTGTACCGAGCGGTGCCGAAGCGCTGCACATATCTATGCAATTCTCCGTAATGACGCGAACCGTAATATTTGCAAAACATTTTTTTATTTTTAATTACGCTTCATTTGATGCATCCGTCTATTTTGCGTGGAAATCAACGTTCTGATACGTAGTGCAGTGGAAAACAAAGCGCAGTAACGCTCCAACTGTTTGTTCGGAAAATGTGACGCGACTGGTTCTAAATTACCCGACGTTGTGTTCTGGGATTATAGTCGTTGTTGTTCGAATATTTTCACTGTGAACAAATTAAATTTATTTCCGATATTATTTTTATTTGATTTATTAGGTTGATGCTTAATTATACTCGGGCAAGTCTCGTCCGTGCACTTAGTAATGAATTTTCCACCGTCTGATAGATAATTGCGTTAAAAGTATTTCAGCTTTATTAAAATTATGTAGGCGTTTGTGTGCTTCAATTAGTGTGAGTATCAATTTTCCACGTTTTATTTCAACGTTCATAATTAAATTCGCGCTACGCTTTTTTCTACAACAAAGCTCAAATTTGGTACAAATTTAAAATATAATTTACATATTTTTTAAATAAACGCTGCTACTGCTATATTTCAAGAGGTAAATGAATTTCAACATTTTATTTTTAATTGCTTGCGTTAAGAAATTTCTCTTAAATTTTCAATTAACAATCTGTCAATTAAAAAAAAATAACTTCGGTTTAAAACGTCGTTATCAGATCATTCTAATCGTGTTTACATTTGCAAGGTGTTTTTAAACTTGCTCTCGTTTTTTAAGATTCTTAATTGTTTCGCACTTATTTAAGTAATCGTAAGACAATTTTAATTGCACTTTCGTTGACCTCGCTCAGAAGACTGAAGAAGTTTCTTTAATTAAATTTCTCTAATTAAATTCAAAAATATTATTACCTAAACCAGCGATAGGCAACTATGCCACGCATGCCACTTGCTGGCACATGGAAGATTTTTTGGTGGCACGGCAGAGATACTACTGACAAGTATGCGTATTTTTGAAAAATTAAGGGGGCCTATTTGTAGTTACAGTTAAATAAACATAATAAGACGAAAAATAGATTGAATATAAAATATTCAACCTGTTCGTTAATCTACAAAAATTAAGTCCTACTAGTCCTACTTTGACAAATGTCATATTAGAACAACTACTTCCCTGGCTAATACCATGCAGGATATTGAATTACACAATAGACATTTGTTTGTTATTACTAGTACTACTAGTTATAACACTAAGAATTCTTTCTACATAAATTAGGTCACTTTTGCCATCTGCAGACGCATTTCGAGGTTTACCTCTCATCAGTGCAGCTTGCTATTATTTAATTAATAATTCAAAACGAAAGTAAACCTCGAAACGCGTCATTTCAACGCAAAATTTCTGGTGTGACTGGTCGTATTTCATGCCTAATGCGTTGCTTAAAGTCATAAATGTCGTTCGGTTTTGTTACATAGATCTTACTCTTGAGACATCCCAACAAAAATAGGACTAAGATCCGCAGATCTCTACGGCCATGCAATGTATCCTCGCCTTTCAATTCATCTATTGGGAAAAACTTCGTCTAAATATCCAGAACTATCACAGCATACTGGGGTGAAGTTTCGTCCTGTTGATACCATATTCGTTCATGAGGTAAATTCGGATCTAACGGGTTTGGAAATAAAGTGGCTAACGCTGGCATGAGGTTGTCTTGAAGAAACGTAATATATGTTGCTCCACTATTAAGATTATCATCGAAGAATACTGGTCCTACAGTTTGATCACGTATTATTCTAGCCAATACATTAGCTTTTTGTGGGAACTGAGTATGAGTTTCTCGCATCAAATAAGGGTTATGGTTGTTAACCCAATAACGACAATTTTGACGATGAACGTCACCATGTAGGGTAAAAGTAATTTCGTCGGGAAAAAAGAATTGATGCATATGTAACTGCTCTGCTGAACATTATTATCACTAGCAACTAAGCAACGTGATTCCATAGCATCAAAACACATGTAAATTTGATTTTATTTTTTATTATCACGTGGGCTTTGCAAATATTCAAGAAATAAATAGTGTGTTCTATTCCTTGCGAGGATATCTTTGAAACGAGGTGTCACTTGACAAACCTTTCCATTTGAAAGAAATGGGACGCAGGTGGCTGGGTTCTTACAGGAACAGATATACAAACAGCATACACATAGAAATGAGGACAAGAAAAAACAATACTTGTTTGGGGATTTTTTGCAAAAATTGCCTATATCGAAGTTATGAATTTTATTAACTGGAATAAAATTCATAACTTCGATATAGGCAATACCCATTATTGACTACTGTACACAAGCAGGTACAGCAATATTTTATCATTTTTATGCCATCTAATAATATGTAGTTAAAACTGATTTATGGTACTATAAAACTGGAGTATATATGTTTTTTTTTTAATTGATTCGCACTTTACCACGCTCAATGAATCCAGATCTTCCAGGTGTACCCACTTGAGTACATCCCATTCTCGTTTATGTTTTTGGAAAAAAAATTGTTTTTCTGTAGCATTTACTATTTCTGATAAATAGTTTTTCAAAAATTGGTTAATGTTTCCATCAGGGACTAAGAACGGAAAGGAAACGAAAACGAAATTAACCGAAATATTTGAAAGAATGAAAACGGAAACGAAAACGAAATTTAAATTTTACTTTCATGATTCATGAAAACGAAATAAATAATTTCGGTTCCCGGTTTAAACTGGTTTTATTTTTAAATCGTTTAAAAATAAATTAAAAATTTTAAATTTTGAAATCTACAACATTTGAAACGTACATGCGTTGTTACGTTACTGTATAATATCATGTGAATCTGCTCAGATGGCTTCCCATTCTTAGAAAATTTAGTTACATTCTGGTATCGGTATCGGTCTGTATTTTCTTTTCAGTTTGTGTTCTTAAGATACTGTCCAAATTTTGTGAAGTTGTTATTATACATAGATTAAAAGGTAAACTTTCTAAATAATAATAGCTAATAGGTTATAACTTAAACTCATAAAAACATTTTTAAGCCGCTTTAGAATGGGGAGAAATCAAAATAATCCATTCCGATTTTTTTTGTATACGACTCACAATCAGTAACAAATAAATCAACTTGTAAAGTTGAAGACTGCGACGCATGAATAAAGGAAAATCATGCAAAGTACTTACTCCTGATTTGTTTAAGGAAGCGTGTACAGAACTGGTAACAGTTAACGGGCGTCCATTCAGTATAATTAATGATTCGGGTTTTCGAATCCGATAGATCCGAAAATCGATGGACTTGACCAGGAGTCGACAACCTATGGCCCGCGGGTCACCGGGCGACCCATTTAATAATTTCAAGTGACCCACTTTAGTACCGAAAATAAAATATTGTTCGTGATTTTGTAACAGTTATAGTTAAAACATTAATTCAATAGTATTTTATATAAGCAAATCCAGACAATCTACCCTCGTCCATTTTAGAACGAAGGTAAAGCTATGTAACTTCAGGATGGTTTTTTTCACAACTTCACTAAATAGACATTATGTGTGGCATGTTGAAAAAATGAAATATATCGGCAAGAATTGAGAGAATCAAAGTTGACCAATGTTGAAGATGTTAAATATTATTAGATTTGCATTAATAAATAGTTCGAATGTCAATGAAGGACTGCGCGAACTGATGGTGCTTCAAGTATGAGAGGGAAAACTGTTGTATTTGTAAAACTAATAGAAAATGAACTTGGCCTCTCATTTTTGTCGTTTTAGTGTATCATAAATGTAGAAAATTTATTTGCAAAGGCATCTACGCATAAACCTATAGATAATAGCGCGACCAGCATTAATACACAGGCCCTTCAAAGCTTCTTTGGAGGAAATATGGAGATTTGCTGTTGCATTCCGAAATACGATGGTTAAGTTGGGGCAAAGTTCTTAATAGATTTGTAGAGTGTTTTGATAATATACAAATATTTCTTCACGAAATCGGTGAAAATGATCGCGAACTCAGTGATAAACAATACTTTTTAAGACTTTTCTTCTTAACAGACACAATGAACGGTTATAATGATTTTAATCTACTACTATAAGAAAATAACCACACAATTTTGAAAATGTATGAGGAACGGATTTCGAAATTAATATTATTTAACCCTTTGCATGTCGCGGTATAGACGGCGTGGTGTATTGTAGCGTTGCACTCGTTTGTCGTCTTACAGTCGCCACGCTCGACAACATTTTTTTTAAACCAGAGTCTGGTCAACATAGTTTATCTTTTACAGCTTACATATCTAAAATACTTATTTACAATTCCTAAATTTTCATTATTAAACTAATGTTCAAAAACAGATCTCAGACACGTAGTGATCATAAAACCGATCCAAAACGCACCCAAAACCATTAATAGTCATACAAATGCAATTAGTATGATTCTTAGACCAAAATAATTGTTGGGTCTTAACACAGATTATATTATTTATATTATCTCCACTTCATGGGGTATATATTCTCTTCTTTGGGTTGCAATTCTCATCAGTTTTCTGGTAATAGCCGTGTGATTAACGTTTGTGTTATACACATTTTTATAAAACCCAAAATACCGAAACGACGCCGAGGTGAAGTTCTAGATGAATTAGTGAGTAGTGACGACGAATTTTATATCGATTCTTTTGACAAAACAATAGTAATACAGAAAATAATGAGGTGGAAGAAGCAGAAGTTGGTTCTGACAGTAGTGACAGCGATATAATAATTAGTAACAGGAGTGTAGTGCCTTTACAAGTTACATCAAGCAGCTCCAGCGACAGTGAAGGCGAACATGAAGTTGTGCCGGAAACAAGAGACGTTTATGTTCCTTGGGAAGATGTGACACTTATGGACAATGTACCTCATAGGATAGATTTTAGTGCCGGCGAAAAAGCTGAAGTGCCCCAAATTCCGGATGATTGTTCAAAGCCTGCAGACTTCTTCAGACTTTTCTTTACAACCGAGCTGATTGCCTCAATTGTTCGGGAAACCAATAAATACGCAAGACATAAAATTGGCCAAAAAAGATTAGCCAAGCAATTACGTGGCATGCATGTTTTGATGTCACTGTACAAGAATTTACAGCCTTCCTAGGAGTTATCCTGAATATGGGTACGATAACTGTGAGCAGTTTACAAGAATATTGGTCGCAAAATGTCAATGCGAAAATTCCTTATTTTCGGGAGTATTTTTCGACGAGAAAGATTTATGCAAATATTTTGGATGTTGCATCTTCACGAGACAGACCCAAATGATCAAAGTTTGAGAGGCCGCACTTAGAAGGTGAGCCATTATTTGATTTTTTTGGATGTAAAATTTAAAGAACATTTTGTTCCATCGCGGTAAATATCAGTGGACGGATTTGTGGTCGGCTTCAAGGGAAAAATAAGTTTTCTGACGTACAATCCTAACAAGCCGACAAAATTGGGAATTAGAATATACGTACTTACAGATGCAAATACTGGCTATATATATATTCTATTTTGCCATATTATGGAAACTTAACCTCAGAAGATCTAATTCGACCCGATATTCCAGTAAGCACGAGAATTGTTCTACAATTGGCTCAACAATTATTAGATAACAATTGAGGCAGTAGGGGATACCATATTTATACGGACAGGTATTATACAAGCTTGCCTTTAGCAAAAGTGTTGCTAAAAATTAATATCCACTTGACGGGCACAATTCAGTCCCTTGGACCTGGGACGTTTCTGGTACTCAGCCTATAAATAGAAGAGTACGTGGAGGCAATATGTAAGAAATTAACAAGCCAACTATAATTGTTAATTAAAATAAATATATGGGAGGCGTAGACCGGCCCCATTCCTACTCAGCTTTCTACTGTTTTTTAAGAAAATCCCTCAAATGGTGGAGAGTTTTTTTTTTAGGGCCTTGAAGCAGCCAGCGTAAATAGTTATTGATTATAAAAAATGTCGCAACGCCGCCAAAACAAACGCCCGATTACGCATCAAAAATTTGTCCGAGAGATAGTTGATGAACTTACGGGAAATTATCGAGAAGGTACAAAAATTGCTGGTATACCATCCACCACGGATAAAGAAGAAAGACTTAAGGAAAGTTGCACATTTTAACGAGAAAGAACGGCAAAAAAAAAAGATTGTTCGGTATACTCTAACAGAAAAGTGCAAGGTGGACGACGCGAGACTGCATATATTTGCAACCCATGCCATCGCAAGCGGGGTCTTCATATTGGTGACTGCTTTGAACGCTACCACACTTTAGAAGAATACAAAATATAAATTTTGTTTGAATTTGTAATTTGAGTGTTTAGCAATATGTGTTTCTGGACAAGATAATAGATGATGTGCTATGGTGAATGTGCGCCGTTAAAATATTCCACCCCCAAATGCAAATTTTGATATTTTGTTTAATTTTTATGTTGTTATGTTATTTTTGTTTTGATAACTTAATTATTTAGTAAAGCAAAAATTAAATATGTGCCTTCATTAGATGTTTTATTTATTTTCCCACTGATAAGGTTTTTTTGTATAATATCTATAATATAACATACTTTAGTGTCCTATGTTCGCATACTAAAAACCTAATATTGCAAAACTAAAAAAAAATCCGAGTTGACGGCAGCCTTCTACAAATATAAACACGAGTGCAAAGAGTTAAAACTAGCATAAAAATTGTAAAATTTCATTTTTTTCCTTGTTAAAAAGCGAATATGAAAAGGAAAATCTTAGAAAGCAATGTAAATATTTTGGTATGTTTGGATTTTCGTCATTTCAAGTGAATATATAAGTCGATTTGTTTTCTAAAAGTATGGCGAAATACTTCATATTACAATCCGACGAAATAGAAAATGTTTTAAACATACAGTAATTTCAATATCTAAAAATTGACAATCTTAGTTAAGAAATGATTGATTTCCAACCTTGTCCAACCTTGGAAATAAATTTACTTTAAGCAAGATTAAGCAAGATTTCCTGTACAGAGAATTCAGGTTAACTATCGAAGATTCAGATGCTCGTATCTGTCTTAAAACGACTAACTCAATTTATTCAAGTGTGGTTTATACATTTGACGAAATTGACGTCACAAGTTCAACATCATTGATATCGAAGAGAACATTTAGAAATAAAGTACATTCAACTATGTTTTTTTATAATATAAGGAATATAATTTTGAATTTTTGTTTAAAGTATTAAAACGTATTGTAACTATTTTTTTCAAAAATATATCTTATTATTCATTAAGAGAATGTGTTAAAATTAAAATATCACTGAGCCAAACGTCTCCTTAATACTCACATTCGCAGACCCGCAGCCAAAAAATGGGAGGCATGTTGCCGATCCCTGGACTAGACAATAAAATTGCAATTAATCTAGAAGGGATTCAAAATATGTGCCATCAAATTTAAAATAAAAAATAAAGAAATACTTGATGAGAAAATTATTATCTTTAAAAGTTGATGTAGCAAGTAGATTTGATAGAAGTATATTAGGAATCATCGTTCAATTTGTCGGAAATAATAACTGTTTAGTTTTAAGGACGCCCCTACGGTTTTAACGTGGATGGCGAGGGCCACTTATTAAGGGAGGTTATCGAGGCGGATTTTTTACCGTGGTGACTTTGCCAGAGTGGCTTATCATTCCATATTTGTATTGCCGGATTCGAACCGGCTCAACAAACAATTAACAAAATACATAATTTCTTTTACACAATTACAAAATTGGAGTATCTACCCAAGGGTAATTACCGCCACAGATTAATTTTGATGGACACTATGTTAATAAGTGCCTGCGTGAACACACAGTTATTAACTGCGTGTCATGAGCAACTTTGTTATGAAAAAAATTGATAAATTTGAATGTTAAATTTCAAAGGGTTGTACAAAATAAACTTAACAAGCAATATGCAACAAAATTGTATTAAAATACATAAAATACTCTGAACAGAATTTGGTAAAATTAGATCGTAAAATTTAAATTTAAATATTACAAATGCAACCATACGCATCCATTCAAGTTTTCATTAAAAATAGGTAAGTTTTGATGGGGGTTCCTATGTTTTAGAGTAATTGTAGTGATGTGTTGTCATATGTTTGTTATGTCTCGTACTAATCTATTGGGATGTCTTGTGTTTGTCTGTGTTGTGTAAAATTTTTCGTGAAATAAGTGTTCTCCTATGTAGTCCGCCAGTAACTGTATCTGTCCTTTTTCAAGTAATGTGTCCATTTTGGTGTGTCGCCTGGTAGTCTGATACCTTAACTATTAGGCCAGCATCGCACCGCCTCATTTAAACTTCCATGTCAATCAAGAACTTTTACATATATATATATATATATATATATATATATATATATATATATATATATATATATATATATATATATATATATATATATATTTATATATATATATATATATATATATATATTTATATGTAAAAGTTCTTGATTTGTCAAAGGATGAATTTCTTTTGCTAAAGGGGGATTTCATTTACAATAAAATTAATTTAATTTGTAAATGGGTGGAATTTCATTTGCGTAGGGTGAATTTAATTTGCAAAAGCGCGAGTTTCTTTTGCAATAAGGTAAATTTAATTTGAAAGGGTTGGGTTTAATTTACAAAATGATTAATTTAAATTTAAAAACCAACAAAAGTAATTTTCTTTAGTAACTAGCTAATGTAATTCTTAATAACTAAATGTTTAAACAAAGTGTCTAGTTTTCACTATTTACTTGATATTTCAGAATTCTATATATAGACTAACTGGGAAAATTATTACCTAATCTATTTATAAAGATGCAGATAACTCAGTCTTAGTAACCAAATTATTATTGTATTGTTTCAACACAGACGATTACAGCTTATCCCAAACTTTTTTGACCGCGGCCCGGTACTAGATTTTAAAATTTTTCGCGACCCACCTTATCACAAAAGACCAAAATTTTATTAAAACAAGTTATTTGTTTGCTTATTTCAAACACAAAAATTATTTATTAACTAAAAAAAATCACCCAATCTGTTTCGATACTTATTTTCTGAGTACACAAAGACAGAGCACACAATTTCATTCACACGTATAAGTTGTGACAAAAGACATTAAAACTTTTATCGCGTTATCACTTACGCATGGATACTCTTTTTGACAGCGCAACCAACAAATATTGGTATTGTGTGAAACACTGTTTTAAGATCGGCGTCGCATGGAATTTCAATTAAATTATCAACTTCTTGTTCACTAAGATTAAACATTTCTTCCTTTTCAATTTCGACAGAAAAATGATGTTTAATCCAAATATTACTTTAAAGAATATCCGCAAAGTAGTCGCTAAAACTATTCATTAGCTCCGAAAGATGTTCTTGCATTGAATCTGATAGTGTTTCTAGGTGTAAATCTTCTTCATCATAGATTGTATGGGTTTCAATAAATCTATAAAGATTTAAAATTTGCTTTTGTAAAGTCGTTGTTTCGACAGGGTTTTGACATGTTTGGTTATTGCAGCAACTTTTTCCGATACTTTGAAAATATTCAAACCAACACCTTGCAAATTTAAATTCAATTTTGACTCATCCGAGGTCTTTCTTATCGGTAGACTTTTACAAAACAAAACAAATTCTTGTATGATGTCTTCGTCTATATATCTGATAAAACACATTCGATTTGCATTATGCATAATCTGCGCTTAGTATGCGATAAATGGACGCTCACAGAGAAGTGTACTACGGAGCTAAACTCTTTAGAAAGAAAGATCGTCAGCAGATAATTGCCAATATGCGATGAAGGCTGAACATGCCTCAACCATGAACTGTACCAGATTTCCAAAGAACACGATATAGCAACACACATCAGACTTGGAAGACTACGGTGGGCGGGACATGTGCAAAGGATGGGGCCAGAGGGGATCACGACGAGAACGTTGGCTGAAACAGTAGAAAGTAGAAGGTCGGTAGGAAAGCGGAGGAAACGTTGCCAAGAGGAGGTGCGCAAATATCCTGGAGATTAGACAGACAAGATTAGACAGACAAAACTAGACAGACAAGACTAGACACACAAGGCTAGGCAGACAAGACAAGACAGACAAGACTTGACACACAAACTGAACAGACAAGTCTAGACAGACAAGACTAGACAGACAAGATTTGACAGACAATACTAGATCGACAAGACTAAATCGTCAAGACTATAGAGACAAGACTAGATAAACATAAACTGTCAAGTAGACATAAATATTATGAATACAGTAATAAACTGAACAGCAATAAATAACATAATTAGACTGGCAGGAGTAACCTGATAATGGTTATGGGAAGTTTGGTCTTGCTACTGTTAAATGACCAGGACGAAGTTACCGCTGCTGGATTGACCAGCTCTTGGGCCGATAAGCTAAGTGTGCTTTCTGAATGATCGTGGGAAATGTGTTTTTCTATCGTACCCTGATGGGAACCCGAACATGGAAAGTGTTGACCGTGGTTGGCCTGGCGCCGAGGAATAGAGGAGGCCACATCTCGATGTGGGATATAGCGCTATTGGAAGGTTTAAAACTTAAAATTGTTCGGTAGTTTCTTATGTGTTTCGCCATCCTAAAATCGAATTTAAAAACTGAAACTGCCTATCACCCACGGATTTTAGTAAGAAACATTTTTATTTATACATTCATTTATATTTAGTACTAAAGAGCAACAACTCAAAAAAAACACTTTTTTCAGAAAAGGTGAAAAACTGATTACCGTCTCCCTGTGTACTGCATAAGTTTTCTGTATAGATCAATACTTTTTAAGTGCAGTTAGAAGAAAGATGTTATAAGAATTTTTTTGTTTAATTGTATATTGGGGCTGAAAATTTGATTTTTGTAGTTATCTCGTATTGCTTAACAAATGTGTGTATATTTCTTGTTATTTGAAGTTGAACATGTATTGGTGATTTTAGTTGGCTCTCTTTCGAAGTCCATATAAATTTAAATGTAACAGCATTTTGAATTTATTTATAATAATCGAACTCATAGAGTGGTCTGAGACCAACAGTACGGGTACATTGGCTGATGAATTAGCAAGAAAACACTGAATTTAGTACTCAAATGGAACATTATTTTTTATTAATAATAATTTAAAAAATTAAAACTTAATTTGTACTTAAATAAAATTATCTTATAAAATAGTAATACAGCATAAAAAAGAATGTAACATAGTAAACACAGTAAAGTAACACAGCATAAAAAAGAACAGCATAGAACCTTCCGTTATACTTCCGCTATAACCTTCCGCTATAAAAACAATTTTAAATGAACTTTATACTTATGCATGAACTTATGCATCATACTAATAATGGCACTTTTAGATCATCGTTATTAAAAATCACAATTACCTACTTAAATTTTCATCTTAATCATTTTTTTAATAATTTTTGTTTTATAATTTCGCTAGATCAGGATGCAAACACTTAAATACACAAACACAAAAATAATAAAGCAGTCAATTATCATTATCGCCCAAAACGTCTTTATAATAAACATCATAATAAGATTTTGGAATGACGTTCTTATCAATCAATTCTTGTATGTCTTTCTTTTTTGCATCAGACAATGCAATTTTCTCAGTGTATGCATGTGTTAAACCAGTTGAAAGTAACTACGGATGTATGGTAGATCTGGATCCTTTACTTACGCGGAGAATCCTCTTTCGCACACAAACATTCCTATACGTTTCTTTTGTAAATTATCTTTTATAGAAAAACGCTTCAGGGCGTTCTTTTTCAACCCTAAGAACCTTAATGGCTGCCTGCAAGACATATACTGCCAACCAATACTGCCTGCAAGTCGTAAACTGCTACAATAGTACCATCGGTCCTATTTTTGTCGTTTTCCTTTTCAGTTCTTGAGGGAGCTTTTTCTCTCAGATGCTCATATTCTTGGCTTATCTTGCGTTTTTCTTCTACGTCTAACTTCAAATTGCATAGATCACATTGATCTTTTTTCGGAACGAAAAACGGAATATTGAATTGGGTGTTGAATATCCTGTTGAATGTGGAAGACATGGCAAAAGCTACACCATCCTTTTCACGAAGTTCTTTACAATCTCTGTAGATATCGGACAGCGATTTATCACTTGAAATAAATTCTCTTGTAATTTGAGCTTTCAAGTAGTGAGATTGAATTCTTGGAATAGAATTTATAAAATCTATAATGCTCCGTTTAATTTGTAGATTAATAGTTTGTTGATGGCCGTGTTTTCCTCCCAAATCCGCTTGTATGACTCCTGATTCCGACTTTTTGGAAAGTGTCGTTTGTATAGCTTTATAACTCAAGTCAAGATTGGATTTGAAAAACAGTTTGCATACCCTAATTTTGGCTCCATCAACTTCAAAATAAAAGGCGGTGTTAGGAGCTCTATAATCTTGTGTGCTTGAGTATCGATATTTAGGCTTTATTTTTTGTGAGTGCCGCACTATAAATGCTCTCTGCCTTTCAAAATTGTCAAGTCTCCAAAAAGCACTAAAAAGCTGTTGCCTTGATATTTGATCGATCTTCTCTTTACATTTTAATTGACATTTTTCTCCACAGGGGGGTTTTTCAACTTTTCCCTCTGACACTTGTATCTTCGCTTTCGACAAAGACTGGTAGGCTTTACCAGAATTTCTCAGCACCTTTGCAACTTTGGATTTCCACATCGTTGTTTTTCATACTTTTTTTTAACCTTTTTTTCTTCTATCGCGAGGTCTTAATTTCTTAATTTCAACTACCATGGCGTTTTAAGGGTCAAGTTTTTCATGTACACTGTTATCTTCGATGTCCGGCGAGCTACTAGAATTTGAACAGCTGCTACTGCTAGTGTTGGACGAGTGCAACGATGAACTAGAGGTACTACTTTAGATGGTGTCTTACTTTTATGAATCAACCGAAAATTGGGATCCTCATCTGAGTCGTCAATGTCACTTTCGTCAATACCGATGGATGAAATGTAATAATTTAGTGTACTAGTCTGCTGTTGTTTAGACGTGCTTGGAATAGATTTCTCAACCACAGATAAGGCGGCATGAGTTTCCTTAGGTGAGTCTTTATCACCTAATGAGATGTCGAGGTCATCTTCTAGCTGTGGCCTGTTTACTATTACTGTCTCCTTCAGTGTTATGTGTGCAAACTACTGTTCTAAAGGGCTAGTATCTGGTTATATATTTTCATATTGAGTCAGTAAGCTAGGGCTGATGTTTTTTTTGTCTGTTTCTTCAACCATAATTACTGAAAACCGGCCACGATTCATTCTTTTTCTGGAATATAAAATGTAAAGAAATATAAGTTTAAAAAATGACTCAACAAAACAGACCCAACTACAAATTAAAAAAAATTTCAACATTACGTTAACAATTCTAAATAAAAATAAAAACTCTACTCACCTTACTATCAACACTGGTTCAACTCAAAATATAGCTTTAATTTACTCAGCACTAACCCGCAAAAACGGCGACAACTCGAAAATATGAACTACAATTTCCTGGTTTAACTCAACAACATGAAATTAACTCAAAATAACTCTAATTTGTTTAAGACGGACAGGTGCGTTCCGCTTGTAATACTGACTGCAATTAACGATGTCCCTGTTTTGGTGGAGAGGAGCGGGGCTCGCTCGCTCAACAAAAGGGGCTTCTAGCGTTATGTACCGTTACTACCGAGTATTGGTATTATTTTTAAATCTGTTTTATTGGTCGCTAGGTAGTGAGTTCCTTCGATGGTATGCATAACTCAAAAATCAGAAATTTTTAGTTAGCTCTCTTTAGATCTAGGTGAGCTATATATTGGAAAGATTTATCTAAATAAATAAATAAGTATTGCACTACTTTGAATAATATATCATCATCATCATCATCATTTCCTTTACTCCTCGTGGGAGCATAGGGCATCAACAAACGCTCTCCATCTGATTCTATTCTGAGCCAGGGCCTTTACCTCGCGCCACTCCTTTCCGCTTGCCCTGGCTTCCTGTACGACTGTCCTCCGCCACGTGATTTTTGGGCGGCCTCTCTTTCTTGAACCTTGGGGGTTCCAGTCAAGAGCTTCTTTTGCAATATCCCTCTCCGGCCTTCTAAGTGTGTAGCCTATCCATTTCCACTTCCTTCTTCTTATTTGGGTTTCAAGACGCTCCATGTTTGCTTTTTTCCAAAGTTCAATATTTGCTATGGTATTGGGCCAAAATATTTTAAGTATTCTTCTTAGACATTTGTTCATGAATACCTGAAGTTGTGATACTATGGTGGTAGTCACTTTCCACCTTTCGCTACCGTAAAGAAGAACTGATACTACATTAGATTTGAAAATTTGGAACTTTAAGTTACGGGAAGTTTTTGTTGAATTCCACAGATTGTTAAGCATTCCGAATGCCTGTCGCGCCTTCTGTATCCGTTGTTTTACGTCTTTATCAGCACCACCATCTTGTGAAATAAGGCTTCCAAGGTAGCAAAAACTATCTACTACCTGTACTTGCCTGCCATCTACCTCTAGGTTGCAGGGGGCTGTCGCATTGATCTTTATCAGCTTGGTTTTATCGACATCGATTTTCATTCCCACCTGCATTGCGTACTTTTGGGAGCCTCCAACTTTTTTTCCATATCTACTTTGGTGTGGGACAGGAGACAGATATCATCGGCAAAATCTAGGTCTTCTAAATACCTCACGAGCGTCCATCGAATTCCCCTTGTTTTTTTATTTGCTTTCTTCATGATCCAGTCTAAGACTATGGTAAACAGAAGTGGGGAGAGCGTGCATCCTTGTTTTACTCCCGAATGCATTGAGAAAGGTGTGCCGCGTTGTCCTTGGTAGATTAACATGCAGCTTGTATATTTGTATTGTATAGTATAATTATGTTTATGTACTTTGTAGACACCCCGTAGCTGGCTAGTATTATCCACATAAATTCCCTGTCCACATTATCGAACGCTTGCTTGAAGTCGATGAACAGTAGATAGAGTGGTGACTGCCACTCGACCGACTGTTCAAAGATGATTCTGAGGGTATTTGTCTGGTCGGTACAGGACCTGCCAGGCCTGAATCCAGCTTGCTCCTTGCGTAGTGTCGGTTCAACCACAGTGCTGATCCGGTCGTGAATTATTTTGGATACTAATTTGTTAATGGTGTTAAGAAGAGTTATTTCTCTCCAATTGGAGCATATACTCAGGTCTCCTTTTTTCGCCAGTTTGATAATTAGGCCTTCTTTCCACGTGGATGGTATTAGTTCTGTTTCCCATGCTTCTCGAATTATAGGTGTTATAATCTCGGTGATTCCCTTTATGTCTATTTTAAACATCTCCGAGTATGTCTCGTCAGCGCCAGGCGCCTTGCCGTTTTTAAGGTGTTTGATGGCGGCCTTCACCTCCTCTATGCTTGGCGGGTCGTCTCTAAATCTTCTGTTTCCGCTTGGTGTCATAGGACTCTGTGGTACCTCTTCCAACGGTGTGTTTAGGAGCTCTTGGAAGTGTTCTGTCCAGCGGGTTATTTTCTGTGCCTCGGTTGTGCATAGCTTGCCGTTCGTCGTGCGTATTGGTCATTCTGAGGGGTAGCCTGTGTTTGTGAGTTTTCGTGTCAGGCGATATGTTTCCTTGGTGTTCATGCTGTCAGCAGCTAGTTGCGCTCGGGTTGCAATATCAGCTAGCCATTTCCTCTTATCAGTTCTAGCACTCTTTCCCACTTGCTTATCGGCTGCGTTGTAAATCTGGGATAGCCTTTGTTTATCTTTATCTTCAGCAAAGTTTATTTGTTGCTTTAAGTTTCGGCGGTCTTGGATTAATTTCCAAGTCGCATCAGATATCCATTCTTTTCTCTCATTGGATTTGTACCCAAGGATGTCTCCAGCTCCTCTTAACGCATCTACGATGCTTGACCATCTTTCTGTAATGTCTTTGTTCCCTGTGGTCTTGTCCTTCAGTCTTTTGGCTACTTCCTCTGCGAAGGCCTTTGCCGTCATTTTATCTTGAAGTTTTGCGATGTCAATTTTCTTTGTCTTCCTGGTGGCTTGGCGCTTGGTGTTTGAGATCAGTTTAATACGTATCTGTCGACAGGGAAAGTGGTGATCGCTATGTACGTCGGCTCCACGGTGATTCCGGACATCCAGCAGTGATGTTCTCCATTTCTTGCTTATGCAAATATGATCTATTTGATTTTGGGTCCTGCCATCCGGTGAGCACCATGTCACTTTATGTATTTCCTTGTGTGGAAAAACTATTCCGCCTATAGGCAAGTCGTTGTTTGTGCAGAGGTCCGCTAGTAATTCTCCATTTTCATTCATTTCCCCTATACCGTAGTTTCCCATTACTGTCTCCCAGTTAGTGCTGCTTTTCCCAACCTTGGCATTGAAATCTCCCATCACAACTTTTATATCCGTCTTTTTAAGTTGGCGAATTGTGCTTAACAATTGTTGGTAGAATGTATCCTTTTCTTCTTCTGTAGCTGCCATTGTCGGTGCGTAAACTTGAATTATTGATATATACCTCGAGCTCGTTCGGAATCGTGCTGTTATTAACCTTTCTCTGTTAGCATGAATCCGACACCACCTCTGCGCGCCTCGCCAATTTGTTTCCCGGAGTAGAGAAGCACCTCTCCAGTTGATGTTTTCTTCACGCCACTTCCTTCCCATCTGATTTCACTTAGGCCTAATACTTGTAAGTTGTATCTCCGAAATTCTTTCGTCAGTTGGGCAAGAGTGGTTGGCTTCAGCAACGTCCTTACGTTCCATGTTCCAAATCGTGTCCGATATCGTGCGCTAAAAGTCGTCATTGATTTCATCTGTCCGTTTCCGAGGCTTGTTGGTGTTTCTTTTACAAAGTTGAGTTTCGGTATAGCAGGTTGTAAGCCTGTTGCTACCTAGTCTTATTTTGGTCCGCGTAGGCTATTTTATTTTACCTCTACCCTTCAAGCATGCTTGACGAGCGTTCCCCTATCCGCCACCTGGGGACGCGCCCTGTAGAAGTTAGACTTCCCCCCAGGGAATAATATATCAGCTTTGTGTATTTATCGTAGTCATATAGTGAAATCAGTCGGATTGTGTAAAACCCAGTCATTGTTTGATCTGTCGGCAGTTCTTGTATTCTATTTCAACTACACTATATGACTAGGTAGTTCATGAAACCACTTCACATATAAACTTAAAACAAATGGAACACAGCCTGAATATATAAATATATTCAGCCTTTCCGGAGCTCTATAACAATTACTGAGTCTTTTTAGGACTACCAAAACAAATCTTATGTGAAATTTGTAAGTTCTTTTATAGCTTTCAGTCCACCTTAGTGGCACTCAACATAAACAATAAAAATAAAATTGTTTTTAAGATCATATTTTTCGGATACCTTAAGTAGACAGCCATCTGTGGACGCGTTTCGAGATTTATCTATCATCAGCACAGCTTTACTTCCATGAACAACAATTTCTAAACCACTTACTTGAAAACCCTTACACCCACAAGGGTTTTCAAGTAAGTGGTTTACAAATTGTTGTTCATGGAAGCAAAGCTGTGCTGATGTTTTTTATAAATATTTTTTATAAATATATTCAGCCTTTCCGGAGCTCTATAACAATTACTGATTCTTTTTAGGACTACCAAAACAAATCTCATGTGAAATTTGAAGTTATTTTACATGGAAGCAACGCTGTGCCGATGATAGATACATCTCGAAACGCGTCTACAGATGGCTATCCACTTAAGGTATCGGAAAGACATGATCTTAAAAACAATATTATTTTCATGGTTTTTGATGAGTGTCATGAAGGTGGACTAAAAGCTAAAAAACTGAAAGCTAATAATCAAAATAAGTTACAAATTTCACATGAGATTTGTTTTTGTAGTCCTAAAAAACTCAGTTAATGTTATAGAGCTCCAGAAAGGCTGAATATAATTATATATTCAAGCTCTGTTCCGTTTGTTTCAAGTTTGTATGATTATCTATAACGTAGGAAGGTTTCACCAATTCCCACTTCACATATGTTTCTTTATTTATCTCTTTTTTGTAGGTCTGATAATTAACACAAGTAGCTTTATACTATCAGATGACAGCACTTAGGTATTTCTTGAAACGTTGAATCGGTAAGTAGGGAGGTTAGATAGTGTAAATCTCACTTTAACAAGTGCCTCATAAAATCGGCAATTTCATGATCTACACGAACTAGACGAGCTACACGAACTGCCGAGAGATCATGCATTGGCTTCATTTTACACAATCTGACTGATGTCGATATTTAAGACTATATATTGACGAATATGACGTGTTAAGACAAGCTTCTTTTCCATGACTTGCAAGAAATATGCACTCACGGGTTTTTGTATCAGAAACTGAAATTGGAGTTAGAGAGGCGAAACCAAGGCAAATGCAGTCTTATTTTGCTTACTGATTCCTGCTGGGCATGTCCCTGGGACAACATATTGCAGTTAAAATATGTGTATGAATGAATAATAATTCGTGCAAATAATGTATAGGTGATAAGAAGATGCACTTTCATTTTCGGGCTAGTGGAATTTTACACAACATTTGTTTTCATTCATGTTTCATGCCTTGTTTTTTTTTTCTCAAATTATCCAAAAATATTCATAATAAATTTACAAGAAATTTGTATAGCAAATATTTCTGTAATTTCATTCATAAAAATTGATTTTTTTTTCATCCAAACAGCAGTTTATTCTCTGCGATTGAAAGATAATATTTTTAACCGGTTAGTAAAGGTTTCTCGTTTGTATGTTCCACGACGTGAGTGACAAATCATAAATATACAGTAATTGATGGCTATTCCTCCAGAAGTTTTTTCACTTTTGATGTGGGAGAGAAATAAGAGAACCTCGTTTTTCGCTGTCACTCTCGAGCATCGGACGACGTCGACGCCTCTGGGAAATAACCTGCATCCTTCAACTTGATATTGTCCACTCTAGTATCACAAAACTGCTCCCTTTACAACCGCATTATCGCAAACAATCTTAAGCAATGATTTCCACAATAGTTTCTCACAAAAGACCACTTTACCGCTCCATTATAGCACATAAATCAAATCCAATAAACTCAACAGAACCCGTTACAGCAAACCGAAATAAAATATTTCAATAAAAGATTGTTAGTAAAGGAAAAGTAAATATGCAATTCGAAGAAATGGAAATATTCCATATAGTGGAAAACTTGAAATGAGTTTTATTGCACTCAATGAATCGATTAGAAACAACTTTTCCAATGGTTATCGTGATCATTCAACTGTATTAAAAGACAAAACTACAATTGTAGAATGTAACTAAATTCAGTTTGCATATCAAACTTATGTACTTATACAATTATGTACTTATACAAATACTTATACAACGAAATAACACAATTATTACTTTATTTCTTATCAACTAAGTAAGATTATTGAACATTCACTTCGATTTAAATTATGGAAAGCTTAGTGAGACTAGTTTCAAATTGGCAATTTAACAGCAACTGGAAGTTTATCTGGCTCTCGAAGTTACACTAATCTAGTTGGAGCAGGGAATTAAGATAAATTCTTTCCGTGTGTCTTTTAGCTTCAATCTAAACTAAGCGACTAGTTTGAAGTTAGCAATTAAGTTACGTTTTAACAACAAAATGTCATGAAAAACAAAAATATTTTGTCATAAATTTAATACTGAAGCAAATATCAAATTTCATTTGTAATATTAGAAATGAAATTATGATTAACGCAAAAACAAAACAAAATTATGATTGTACTTTTAAAACTGGCATAAAGGCAAAATTTTTAATTGCAGTAAAATCTTCAAAAACATTCTTAGCAGCTACTTAGTGATTCCTGAACCAGTCTTAATATCCAATTATTAAATAAATATCAGTAAATACTCCGAATAAATTTAAAAGAAAAATTATAGCAAATATTTCTGTAATTTCATTTACAAAAATTGGAAGCGTAATCTGCGGCGTGTACGTCCGCGAATTGTTGTTAATATCTCGTGGTAACAATCTGTTATTAACCTTAACCATTAACAGTATGCTTTCACTACGAAATTATCTTTACGCCTTTACAAGTCTATCGATTTGAACGAAAGGCGTATGTATACGCTCTCTGTATAATATCGTTCAGTCTTATCGATGGTTCTCTTCGAGAGGGTATCGCAGCCAAAATGTTAATAAATCAAATCTCACTCCTATAATTTCATATTTATGCAATCAGAAAAGAATATTGTCTAATAATAAAATCTGTAAATTCAATTCAAAATAAATAATTTCTGCTTTTCAGTTTTTAGTCCTGAGCTACCACCATTGTCTTCATTTGATCATACTCCCGAATTCCGAGGACCAATTAGAAATGCAAGCGCAGCAGTGAGCAGAGAAGCGATTCTGAATTGTCTGGTAACGGATCTGGGCCAATACAAGGTGAGATAATAAGATACCAATTACCTAATACATGCAACTAAATCGACGATGTAATTCTCCTTGTGGAACGAGAATTGCTTTAAAGCTCCGTTTTTCCACAACACTAAACTTGTTATCGGCGTGGACGTCCGCGATATTGTTGTTAATATCGCGTGGTAACAATCCGTTAAAAGTCGAACGTATGCGTGGAATTCCAATATGTTTGATGCAATGAAATTATACTATTAATTTCAATCAATTCCGATGTAATGGTTTCAGATAGTGTGCAATGAAATTATGAATGTTTGCTTTAAATTATCGGTTGTTTAGAATCTATTTTAAAAATTAAAATCGTTTTATTATTTTTCAATTACTGAAATGATGTGTACTTGAAAAATTCCATAAATCTGCCTGAGAAATATAAAAATACTTCGAATACGAAGTATGTTCTATTTGGACCAAACAACTCCGATACTGTTTCTTACTTAATTCGAGCACAGTGCATACTAGCAACTAGCTCATTAGCTACCACTTATTGTGTTGGTTGTACGAATTTCTCCTGACCATGTATAGCAGACCAATAATTCTGTGGTTGGCGCTTAAAAGGGCTCAAGTGCAGTTTAGACATTCTTAGGAAATGGCGCATGAAAGTTATTTTTTGTCTGCGAAGAGGATCCAAATTTAGGAGTTGAAAATTATTAAATGTTTTAATAGTTTTTATTGATAAAACGTTAAGGGTTATGTCTATTTATGTCTTTAAAACCATCATATTTCCTTGTATTTAGTATCATATTTTTTTCAGAAACCCTAATTGTAACATTTTTCATAAACATCAATGTTAACATCATAAATAGCCGTTTTAACAGATCAAAATAAGGCTATTTTTAAAACATATCAGACCAAAAGCCCTGTTGTTTTTTTAAATACGACTTATAACCATTTAAGCGCCGACCACGGAATTATGATTATGTTCTTCCTACCGCATTGTCCGCCGGCGCACAATTGATTTCGCATTTCTATTTACCGCATTTGTAGATTTAGTAATTAATTCACTTCACTATTAATACAATTTTCGATATGTGGTGTTCCCATCCCATTGTTAGTCGGCTGTACAGGGTGAGCAAAGCTCGATATCTCAGCTTTATTAAAAGAGAAAACGATTGCAAAAATCTAAAGAGAGGTTCTTAAATGGGATTAAGCAGGGTCCATTTGTGCCGAATGTAATAATGATAAATTAATGACGTTATCGAATTTTGTTTTCCCATAAACTTATCTATATTTGGCATATTTAACCCTTTCAATACCAGGCCGGGTCATGGGTGCCGGCACCCAGAACACCCATTTCACTGCCACGCCGGCTGACAGGTGCCTGCACTTAAATTATATAATGCCGCCATCTATTGAACAAGCACATAATACATCGTTGCTGTTGTTTGACACCTTTCAACAATTACTTTGACAGTTGGTTTTATTTATATTATCGAATATTTATCTTCTTGGATATGAGCCGTTTATTTTGAAGTGGCCTAAGTCCATTTTTCAAATATATTGAGTTACCTTAATAGTTAGATTTTTACTTGATCTTTTGATTGTAAAGTAACTTGTTACTAATATATTTAAAATCATTAAGATTTTGTAACACCAAAATTTACGGGGTCAATGAAGTGATGAAAATTTATTTTGAAAGTGGCGTAAGTTCCATTGTGAGAGTTTCAAACCGATATGGAAAATATGCAATTAAAGTTTATGTAATCTCGTAAGCTTTATGTTTAATTATTAAAGTAGCAGTTGAATTATCAAAGTGCAATTAATTTATTATAAACAATTTAATTTCAAATTTCAGTTTCGATTTGCTAGTGGATTCATATGGGTCTCCTGATATACCATTGTAATTATCAGCAATTTGTTAATAATTTGTTTATAACAAATTAAATTGCAAAAAAACTGTATGAGAATATGAATATATTAAAATACCCCAAGAGATTATGAATCTTCGAATATGAATTTCAATGCAAAAATTAAAAAAAACTACAAAAAAATACGAGACCACTCACAAACCTCATATACAAGGAATTTTTGTATACCACCTTTGTATATCACCTGCACCCTGCACACAATAATTATTTTAAAGCCCACTCGCATACACAAACAGCAGTATATTGAAGAATACTGAATAATAATTAATAAAACAATATTAATATTTATGTAAAAATTATTTAACAACTGTTATTTATCATTTTTTATTTTATAACATAAAAGTGAATACATTTATCTTTATTTCAAGGAAAATTTATTTTATGTATGGATGGACTTGTGCTTTCTTAAGAATTGGAAACGTGATTTCATTAATTTTGAAAGTGGCCCAAGTCCATTTACAGCCATCAAAAATATATTATTTCTTAAATTACATTAAATGTGCTAATTGGGGTGATAAATTTGACACCCTTAGAAACACCAAAACATTATTCTACTTTGTTATCTGTTACCCATATCTTTAAATTTTATCCAACGCAAACCCTTCAATATCTCGATTCGAACATAAATGGAGTTTCACTGGTCACTTTCAAAATAAACGGCTCATATATTTTGCAATAATTCTTCTTCTATCGTCGAGGAAGTAAGTGAAGTTTGTATTAGTGACGACAAATTTCGTATCGTTTGTACGAAAAAGATTATATTGGATGATTTTTCACCAAATAGGGATGATACATCAACTTTAGCAATGCTAATGATATTTTTCCTTTGAAAAGAAGATGACCGGGGCATATTCTCTATAGCAGGGGTGGCGAACGTTTTTATGATCGCGTGCCTTTTTTCTTAAGTTTCTACATTATGAAATGCTGACGTGCCTGATAACTTTGCCTGAATATCAGTTACCGTATTAGCCTAAATATAATATAATACCGTGTCAGCTTGAATATGATGTTTGAAAGTATCAAAATCTATCCCGATTTACAAAAGGGGCACAGCAGGATCCCTTTAACCACAGACCAACCTGTATTCAAACCCAATTTAAAAAAAAAAATAAGTAAGTATTTCTTAATCGATTATCAAGTTTCTTAGATAGTAATAACATGCTGGTAAACACTCTAAAAGGCTTTTGAAAAAGTATCTCAAGTGATGCTGCTCTGTTGGATAGTGTTAATTTTATAATTACTTGTCTAAATTGTAATCAGGAGGTTCTTACTTTATTTTACAATCTAAGTAAGGCATTTGATCACGAGCTCTTTCCACAAAAAGTTGAAGATATTGGGGTTAGAGCCGTCGCCAAGAACTGGAAGAATCTTAAAGAAGTGGGGCACCCCAAGGCTCACTAATGGAACAAACTCTATTCTTTATATTTGTTAATGATCTGGCGCAAACAAAGAATGTTCAATAATGCAATTATATTTTGTACGCTGACGATACCAGCATTTTAATATCTAACCCAGACATACACGATTTAATTAAAAGTAGCAATTTAAAATCAGAAACGTTAGGAGAATGATGTATCAAATCGTTAGGTGAATGATGAATGATGATCATACATCATGTATACATCGATTTATACATCTTATATCTTTAATGGACGAATATACGTAAAACGTACTTCATGATGATAGTTTACTCCTAAGATTTGACCAAAAATCATCCAAAGGAGCCGAATTAATAAAGTATCTAGGGGTAGCACTTGATCAAAGGAATGGGACTAACATATTGAACTAACATGTTTTACATTAAGTACTGTGTGTTATCTGATTCTAAACCTAAGAGAATGTGTAAAAGTTGTTTCTGCAAATATTCTATTACGCCATCGTTCAGTCTAGCTTGTCATACGGTCTGATATTTTGGGGTCAGCAGCAAATATTGATGCTGTATTTATAATGTACAACAAGATATTACGAGCGATGTTTATGTCTATGTACATCCTCTTACGCTACCCTTCTTCTCCCGCGTGCCAATAAAAATTTACAACGTATCAGCTGTGACACGCGTGTCATAGGTTCGACACCCTTTATGCTCTATAGTGATTCTTGTTCTTCGAATGTTGATGATGAAATGGAAAACACATCCTCATCCCAAAATTCATGGTCACCTTGCAAAAAATTACAGCGTCAATCCCCCTATTGTATCTAATGAAGGGACAAAATCTGATATTTCTACTATTTGTGCCGAGGAGCCAATTGATTTCTATTTAATTCTCGTGGAAGATATCATTTTCACAGAAACAGA
Organism: Phosphuga atrata; assembly: GCA_944588485.1. Lineage (NCBI taxonomy): Eukaryota > Metazoa > Arthropoda > Insecta > Coleoptera > Silphidae > Phosphuga > Phosphuga atrata. The sequence goes on from OX155898.1 coordinate 47,488,480, forward strand.
TCGCTGATCAGACAAATCTCTATGCCACACAAACTTTAGTTATTCAAAATTGTGTACAACTTTAGTCGCGCCTTAACAACTGGACCGCTAAGTACTTTTGAATTAAAAACGTTTTTTGGTGTTATTGGATAAATGAGAATGGTACACATTAGGGTGGGTCACTTATATATGGAGAAAAAATAATGTCTCGTTTTTATACGGGCACAGTGACAAAACGGAGCTAAATTATGAGTGTAAAAAGATTTTGAAGTTTCATTGCAATCGGAATTAATCTTCTGCCTCCGGAGTCATGTGGAAATTGTCAACAAATATGGCTAAAAGGGGCCTAAGAGCATGACACAAAGTTACACTAATAACACTATTTATAAATAAGTCTTAAATCAATGGTAATGATAAGTTTATTAAAGAGAGAACAATTTTTACAACCAAAATAATAAAGAATTATTATTAAAGTAAGTGGGTTTAGTTAGTGGCCAAATCTTTTTGCTATTGAATTTCGCATTGCTTTTCTCGAGTCTAGCTGGGCTTTAATGAAATCCTCTATCATTGTTTTATTGCATAAAATGTCTGAAGCTTCGGTCACAGATTCAATTGCTCTTTCTACTGCTTGTGTTTGACTCGGAAGGCGTAATAAATCCAATTCTCCTTCACCTTTCGGTTGAATAAACAACGGAGATTTTCCTCGCTTACCGATTTTAATAACGGTGGCTCCGTGAAATTTTCTTGCAAATTCAAAAGGTCGTAATATGCTGATGGGTTAAAGTTTATCTTTGGTAACTGAAACAAATGCAATTTTTTTTTAGTTTCTGATCTAGCTTTCAAACTTGGACGTACAGCTAATTCACGTACGTGCGGCTGGGGATCTGTCAACATTGCAAGCAATAAGTTCTCCGGGTGTGCGAAATAGCTGCCTCTTTGATTTACTGGGTCGATAACGATTTTTAAAGTTGTTGGTAAATATCTAGTTCGCCATCCATCTTTATAGCTAGAGCGAGTTTTTTTTATAGAAAATCATATCGGAGCACAAACTTGACAACATACGTTGAACAAACCTTGACAACATAAGAGTTAGATTATATTTTCAGCTGATGTTTCTACAGAAACATACAGACGGAGAATTCTATTGGCTCGAGTTAGCCATATGGACATTTTGTTTGATGATTTTGTTAGCTAAATCGCTAGGAAATATGCCTGTTGAAATTGCTTCAACTATTTTGTACAAGTATTTTTGGTCTGTACTAATGTCTTTAACAGAAAGCTCCGGTAAGTCCGCCGGAATAGGTTGAAACTGAGTTATAGGTCTTTTCTCACAGTTCTCAAGTTCTTAACTAATTGTCCCTGCAAATGTTTATGGGCCAGACGTACTGCCATCAATGTGTTAAAACAGATATCTAAGTGGCAGTTCATTCATGTGCAATAAAAAAATAATTTTCTTTCTAGCATCCGTGTAAAACAGCCATATTTGCCAACATTTACATTTGTCCCGTCACATCCAATTGCAATCAAATGATCCATTAACATATCCGCATTAAAAAAAAACCGGCCAAGTGCGAGTTGTGACTCGCGCACCGAGGGTTCCGTACAAACTTGTAAGTAAGGTATCTTTTTTTGTGGAGGACGTTACAAGCACATTCAGTTAACTTGACAAGTGGCTCTCATAAAATCACGACCATCTTAGTACCGCTGCAAGCATAACCTCAACATGTCGTTGTCGTACGATGGAATTCTACCCTCTATTTTATTACCATACATCCTCCATTCACTATGAGTGTTTAGGGGTTCTGGAACTTCACTATTTGTTTTTACTGCTCAATTTTGCTTGTATACCTATATACCCTGTATAAAGGTATACAGGGTATTTTTTTTTAATAACGCGAATATTTTTAAACTTATAAAAAGAAAACTTTATTTTAGTATTAGACTTATACACTAACTTATATTAAGATGTAACTATTTCTAGATCTAATATAAACTAATATATTAACTATTTCTAGATCTATTTCGATACTCTTAACATTCAGTTGTTGAATTGACTGCTTTTTGGGCAATTGACTACCAAAAAATATAGGGCGAACGTGATTTAAGTATAATATACTTAAATCATATTATCTACAACATGTTATGTAGATTATGTAGATTATAGTATAGTATTATTATGTAGATTATCAACATATTATGTAGATTATAAAGAAAAATTAGACGAAATATAATATATACAGGATGTTACGGGACTTGAGTATGTCGCATGTCGGTTAGAAACAAGCAAAATTTAGACATAATATATACCCTGTATATATTATGTATATAGAGCAGAGATGTTATGGATATGAAATTTCGGATCTGGATGCGGATACGGATATAGGAATAATGTTATACCGGTTTCAGATACGGTTACGGATAAGAATTTTTTTCGGATAATCCGTTAGTTTCGGATAGTTTCGGTTACGGATATCAGATTTCTAAGGAATAATAAAAGTAGAATGCTAATTTGTAAAAAAATTGATTTTATTTCTATGTTATTATTTGTACTACCTACAATCATATGTCATACAACTAAGTACAACAATATAAGTAGGTACTACAATTATATGTCATATAAGATATATAAGTTATTAATATTTATAAGTTTTATCTACATAAAAATGCAAAATCATAATTATAATAAACAAAAACAACATTATTCCTTTTTGTCTATTATATATTTTCTATTAGATATTGAAATATATTTATAGGAATTATTACAACATATCAGTAAAAATTATCCGAAATTATTCGAAACTTTTATATCGGATTCAGTTACGGTTACGGATCTCCAAAACATCCCTGATATAGAGCGTATGTGATGAAATGCATAACGAATATAAACAAATAAATTTCAGTATAAACAGCTTGGTGCCAACACATACTTTTTAACCTTAGGACCTAACTGTATGCAACCCATATGCTTCTGGAGCCTGACAATACCACTACGACAACATTAGTGTATTGTCATAAGTTTCTAATAGTAAATTCGCATTTTTCTTGTAATTAAACTACATATTTACGGTTTTCAGATTTTTCCCTTTACATGTGCTGTAAGACACCGCTTCTTGCCAAATTTCATGATTCTAGGTCAACGGGAAGTACCCTATAGGTTTTGATTCCCTTGTGAAATCGCAAAATATGCTACATAAACGGTCATATCTTTTGATCGCGTTGACTTACAAGTTTGATTTTTTCGCAGCCGAAAGAGACCGTAGACCCGAGTATTTGTTGAAAATTTCAACTTGTTACCTCTACGCGTTCCTGAGAAAATGGTCTTGACAGTCAGACAGACGGACAGACAGACAGACAGACAGACAGACAGACAGATGGACAACAAAGTGATCCTATAAGGGTTCCGTTTTCGGTACGGAACCCTAAAAAATGTTGAATATTTCTTGATCTATACACATTGCAGTGCCTGAAGCAGGTGTAATGTAAACCTAAATGCTTCGACTTCTTTTATCTTTTCCAGACATTATCAAAGTTTGATTCTTTCTCCCATCGAAATTTAATGCTGGTATTGGTATGGTCTATTACTTGAGAACTCGATGCATGTAGAAATGCTGATGCAGTTGCCCTTCTCTTGCCCTGTCAGGCAATCCAAATCTATCGCATGTTTTCCATAGTAAAGTATAATCAACTGCATTTTTTGGTATTAAGCACCGATTCAGTAATTATAGTCCGCAACTTCCCCCGCACCCCACCTCTCCTTCCTACTTTGTCTTTTAAATTAACCAAACAATTTCGTACTTGTCATTACTATAGCCTATTAAGCATGGAATCTGATAGCAATTACTTGATTGAACTGTTAGTAAAGTGACATCAAAAAACTACTTTAGTTAAATCGTTCTATGATAGGCCGGAGGCAATAAAACTTAATAAAACTAAATAAAACTTTACATACCAATTAACGGCACCATTTGGCACCTTTTTAATGCTGAGCGTTTTTGAAAAACGAAAAAAAAAATTTAATTGACCCACTCTAGTACACATGTCGTCAATTAGAAATTTTTGGAGTCGTGATGAATTTTATCCAAAAACACCAAATGTTATGTCCTATAAATTGTTTTGAGTTATTGTTGCGTATACTGAGTGCATTTTTCCAATAATGAAATAATGAAACAACTGAATAAATGGTACAAAAACGAAAATTTGATAATAAGCAGAGCATTCGAACTCATTGTTTCATGTCATGCTATAATTAATAAAGGCCACCCTATATATGTTGATAATTTATACACCAGTATTGAATTAGCAAGGCGCACATTGCTAGCAAATACATATCTTGTAAGAGCTATGCGCATTAACAGTAAAGGAATTCCAGCTAATATTTTGAAAAAAAAATGAAAATTGTCGTTATAAAAGTTATTTCCTTATATAATCGACAAAACATTCCAACGATTTGAACCATTATAAATGCCTAAATATGGAAAAGAATTTGTAAAACCAATTATTGTTCTTGATTATAATAAAGGGAAAGAATATGTAGACCATTCAGATGAGCTAGCTTATGATAATCCATTGCGAGAAACTATAAAATGGTACAACAAAAATTGTACAAAGAAGCGATAGGTAATTAACTTCAAGAAGGTAGTTATTAGTGCACTCCTCAAATGCCCTAGTCACAACATGAACCGTTCAAAACGGCACCATATATTGAATAGCAAAGATGGTACTCAAAGATGGTACTAAATAAGCGCGGAAATATTTTATAAACTGCTATAAAGAGAATTCTGAAAACTATGGAACAAAAATAGCTACAAACCAAATTAAAAAAGTAGTAATTTATTGTGAAAGCTGTCCGGATTAATAACCTTGTTATAATTAGGTATATAACCTTGTTATAATCAAATACATAAATAAGTTGAATTGTAAATATTTTCTAATAATTAAATTCAACTAAAGCTAACTTAAACTAAAAGGTAAATAGAAATATAATAATTCTATCCTTATTATAAAACTTATTCAATTGTTTAGCTGTTGACCAATAGTTGTTTTCATTATAATAGCAGTGGGTGCCTAACTGTGGGTATTTTTACTAATATTGGTCCTGAATTGTATTTCTTAAAATTGATATGACAGTGAAAGGGTTATAAAGATCTTATATTTCTCTAGATTTTATTTAATTTTGTAAAGAAAAAAAAAACTTTTTCATTAAAAAATTATAAACAAATTTGTAAAAAAGTTTATTATCAAAAATTCGCAATCTTCACGATTTAAACAAATAGGTTTTGAAATAATTAGCAAAGTTGTGTTATAATATGAACTAGGCTTTCTCCCAATTAGGAAATTAAGAAGTCAATTAATAAGTCGTATAGTCAGTCAATCAGTTATTGTAAAATTATTTTCTTATCATTTGACTTTGAAAAATTCACGCAACAGGAAAAAATGTTATTAGTTATTAGTTTACGGAGAATGTCAAAAGAACCCTAGAATATCTTTTCAGTTATATACCCAGATATTTCCAAACATGCTATTCTAGGCTTAAAACTATTTGCAAGATTGAAACGCAATTTGCGTGCAATTACCGAAGCATTTTCTTCTCGAAAGGAAAGAAAATTTGTTACAAGGGTCAGTTCTAGTAACACTCTTGCCATGGTTTAAAAGTATTTTAAAGATAAGGAACTCGTCGAGAATTGAATTTAAAATATAGTTATGTAGCAGAACTTAGAACGCCACTAAGTTCAACACAACAACGAATAGTTAAAGATCTATTAAAAAAAAAGATCTTTTTCTCGGGATTTGTTGTAGACGGTTTATTAGTAAAGGTAAGCCCAAATGAAAAATAAACTTTGAACTAAACATCCACAATCCCCAGTTAATTCGATTGAAAACCAAGCATTCTTCGAAATAAACGTTTAGTTTTTTTGATTGGTCCATATTTTTAGAAAGCAATTTCATATAGTAACTTCCCTATGCTTCTCGATTGGCATTTGATTGGTCCATATTTTTAGGAAGCAATTTTATATAGTAACTTCCCTATGCTTCTCGAAAATGTACCATTACTGCTGCGAGCAGACATATGTTTTCATCATAACTGAGCTCCGCCGCATAAAGTAAGAATTGTTCAGCAGTATTTAATTGAAACATAAGTAGTAAATTGGATATGTATAAATGGACCGATAAAATGGTGGCCTAAATATTTTGATTTGATCCCACTATATTTGCTCTTCTAGGGAACTTTGTAAACTTAAGTTTACAGAACACCAAACAACAAAAGATCAGAAATGCTTGCTATGAACTATCTATGTTCATAGCATATGAAATGTTTCTCGTGTGGCTTCAGTGAGAGAACTATGGTGGAGATTGGATAAGTGTGTAGAAGAAGTGTTGGTCACATTGAAAATTGTTTGTTGTAATGCTTTATTTATTTCTGTGGTAATATTAGTAACATACTTAAGTGTTTTGTAATGTTAACTTAATATATAATACTAATTAATATAGTTTAATTATTGACAGATACGATTCTGCTATTTGTTTGCAAGGGCTACAAAGGCTTGGTTAAGTCGTGACGATTGAAAATTTTGGATAATACTTTTTTTATAAATGTTCTTATAATTTGTTAATTTTAAAAGAGGAAGCAATTTTTTTTTCTTCGCAAAATTTGTTCAGAGAAATTCGCTCTTTTTTAAAATTTAACAAAATATCATTTAAAAATTTAACAAAATATCATAGTAATAATTGGACTTTATTAAAAACATACAAGATTGAGGCGAAGTCTAGTATTTGTTATTCAGCATAACCTCAATAATGATAAGTAGACAAAGCTACCTAACAACTAAAATCATAATATACAAATATAGAATATTGATAAATAAGTGAATAATATTAACTTTAATAATAACTAAATAACTAATTTAATAATAACTAAATATTAATAATTAAATAAAAATAATAACTAAATCGTATTAACTAAATCTCTCTCTCTTCTCTCTCTCTCTCTCTCCCTCTCCCTCTCTCCCCCTTTTTCTCTAGTCGCTTACTTCATGGCTGAAGTATCGTGATCCCATGCTGGCGTTTTATTATGTCATAGCGGAGTTAGCGATTCTTTTCTTCTTGCAATTACCCCTTTCTGCCGCTCTTCTTATGTTTTCTCGAAGTGGTGTCTCGGTGATCCCTTGCACCTATCCGATCCAGCGTTTTGGAGAGCGTCCCCGAGGTCGGGTACCCTCAATTTTTCCTTGGATGACCAGTTTTTCGAGATTGTCACCCGTTCCACGATTGAAGTGTCCAATATATTTAGGTATTCGTCAATTTATAACGGTTGATAGTCTTCTGTCAATGTCGAGTTCTTTTAGTATAGATACATTAGTTCTATGCGATCCTTAGTAGCCTTCTCCACGTCCACATCCCGCAAGCTTCTATTACATAATAGACGTTCGACTGTAAAGCTATTACGGTATTCTGTCTTCTGTTCTTCGGTTATTACACCTGCTTGATGGTTTTTCTTATAATAACTAAATAGTAATAATGATAGTAGTTAGTTCTTTATTGGCATAATTTTAATTCCACATAATTGTGTTTACAAATGTTACACTCAAAAATGCAAAACTAAAAGCTGTGATCGCTTCACCAGCCCTAAAAAAAGGAATTCAAAAAACTAAAATAAATAAAAGCTCTACAACACACACAAAAAAAAACAATATATACAAAAAAGAACACGGATGGCTAAAACAAAACAATAAATACGAAAAGGACGCGGATGGATGAAACCAAAACAAAACAGAACGATGATAAAAAAAACAAAAACAAACTACACTGAGCACATCGAACCCGAGTACTTACATTTTAATACTTTGATCAGGTATATGACTCCCGATCCAATTTCGTCCCTAACTTTTTCCCAGCTTCTTAAAGCTGCCTTTTGTCACTCATTCCATACACATTTCCTACAACTCGCCACCCAATGCTACCACAGTTCCTCATCTTCTCCACATGCTCGTCACGTTCTATCTCTTGCAACCATCCAAAATCTCCTACCCCTTTCTTCACTTCCGCAACTAAAACGAGCAATAGTCGCTTGTGTGACCTCATGGTATTCTGGACATCTGCATCTAAAACTAAATAGTAATAACTAAACAGTAATAATTAAATAATAACATAGGGATATTCAGGTCGAGCAAATGACTAGGGATAGGATATATCTGGAATGGGAAATTAAAATAGAAGAATAATTTTGCTTCCTTTTCCTGCTTATTACAGGGTTTTTCAACCTATTTCATTGAGTGGTACCCCTGACTGAAAAACTAAAAATCGTGGCACATCCGGCTAAAAATTTGTGGCACGCTTGACCAACTGCGTATCTAGAATAATGAGGGGTTTTTAATGAGGGGTCTAGATACGACTACAATAAATAATTTTAGACCGATTACGCTATTTTCCGTCTTTCCTAAAATATTAGAATACTGTTTCCTACAAAGACTTCTTACCCTTTTTGGTGAAACATAGAATTATTCCGCGAGAACAGCATGGCTTCCAAACAGGCAAATCCACAAACACAGCCATTCTTGAGCTATATAATAAAATATTAGCAGAAATCGACAAGGGCAGATTCCCAATAGGCATCTTCTATATTTGAGCAAGGCCTTTGATTGTGTAAATCATGATATATTAATTAACAAGGTCTATAGATATGGTATAAGGGGAAATACTGGAAACTGGCTACAGTCTTTCTTGAAAGACAGAACCCAATATGTAAAGATATCTTCAAACCTTAAATCTAGCATCTCACCTAAATTACTTTTGTAAACATGTGTTCCTCAAGGAAGTGTGCTTTCGCCGACCCTGTTTCTACTCTACTTAGCAGATCTAGTTCCATACATCTACGGCAATTACTGCACATACTGCATATCCGAATGCAACTTGATAGCTAGCCTCCTGAAATCTTTAAACTCATGGTTCTCAGCTAATAGACTATTCCGCAACTTGGAGAAAACTGAATTTGTCGTATTCCAACCACACAGAGCTAAGTATATAGAGGATATATCATTAAGATATAATAATGTGCGTTTAAAAAGAGCGAGATACACTAAATTTCCTGGGCTAAACGTACAAGAACACTTATCATGGCACAATCAATCTTGACATCCCGAAACTAATAAACTATTATTACGCAGAAATTCAATCTAAACACAGCTATGGAATAATAGTGTGGGTTACATCACCGGAACTGGAAAGGGTCTTAAAAACACAAAAGAGGATAATTCGGTTACTCTTAAACTTCCCAACATATGTCTCATGCAAGTACTTCGTGCAATAGAAGATATTAACTGTCCTTAGCCTATACATTATGGAAACAAGCAGTCACATCCATAAAATCAAATATACCCTGCCCAATAATATGGAAAAGCATAACTATCACACCATGGCACACCATAACTGTGCACTCCTAGATGTAGACTGACGATATGCAGCAAGGGCCCATATATTAATGGAATCCTCCTCTACAATAAACAGTTAACAGCCACACTGAAGAGAAGTCCTACGAACGATTTAGAAGAAAAAATACTTGTCTCTACATGTACATATATATATATATATAACTATCAAGATTTTGAAGATTTACTTCAATCACTGTAAAGAACCCATATGTATTATATGTATATACATCTTTCTGGGGTCTTAAAATGGGGCAGATAATTTTTTGCGAAGAATAAATGAAGAAATATAAAAATTGACAAATATAAGTAGCATTTCAATATAAAAAGGTGACAAAAAGCCGAAAAATTTACAAATTTTCAAAAAAACGCATCCCAAGATGCCGCGACGCCCCGGTTGAGAAAACTGGCTGAAGTTGAAAAATCATTCCATTTTTTATTTATTTAATAGAAGTTGTTTCAGTGTTGTCCGGAAGTGTTTATGCCCCTGCATTTACTAAAGTATTCGAGGGTATTATAAATCTTCACGGCATTGAATATGAAGGATATTTGAAAAAGTGATGACGAATCGAGGCATTGATAATTTTTGTAATTTTTTTTTTTCTAAGATACGGCGGCGGTGTTTCGAGAATATTAAAGGTAAAGACATCTAGGTGATATTCAAAGAGAGCTTCCATTCTTAACCAATTCAACTCGTGAATCTTTTCTGGTAAATGATCTCGTTTTCTGTTTGTAGAAAAATTTACTGCAGTTGTTCTGTACTTTTTTTCCAATTTGCTATTGATTACCTGATTTATTTATGGCTAAAATACATTTAAACAATAATTTATATAAGACAGGACGAGCGATTAGTTTTTTTCCGTAATTTAAAGTTAATCATCTAGTAGTTTGAGTAAATTAACTTTTTGGCAATTTAACATTTTTTTTATGATGAAATTAACATGATTTCTAAATCTAATGTCACTATCAGTTAATAGGCCTAAATTTCTTGCTGTATTTGTCAATAGCAGGACTTCTTTGTTGATCTTAATTTCAACTTAATTTTTATTTTTTACGGGATTTAGAATCTGAAATTAATAGAACAATACACTTACTACAATACAATATTAACTTGTAATCTTCTGAGTATTCGACAATTGTTGCAAGGTCACAGTTAATGGCGTTACAAGCTTCCTCCACATTAGGAGCATCTAAATATTGATATATTTGCGTAGCATTGGCAAAGCCACCGCTTTTGGTGTTATTAATTTTTTATACGTATCAGCCGTACATGTGTGAAATAGCTTCGATCCCAGTACTAATCCTTGGACATCTGAAGTTATGAATCCATGCTAGGAGAGAGAAACACCCAACACGTGTTGATCGCGATTTAATGAGTAATGGTAGAGGAGCTGGCAAGAGAAGTGATCGAAGCCATAGTATTTTGATTTTGCTATCAGGAGAGAGTGTACGTATCCAACGTTAACAATTTGACCTAATTCAAACCAATTTAAAGATCGTTTCACATATTTGTTTTTCCTTTTCTTATAATAGATCTGAGACATCGAATTTTGCTCATTATATACAGGTTTTTTTCTTGGTGAAAACTGATTGTAATATCTATTTGGCAGCTAAACTGGGAAACTCTGACTGTTTAATATTCTACCATTTTTGTTTTGTTTTTAAAAAATATATTTTAGGATTATTTTTTATTTTCATTGGGCCTTTTATATAAAATAAAAATGCGTGCTTTTTCGCATAAACTGCAAATTTTTATAGGCTTATATTTGTTTTTTTATCACTTACGTTGTATACCTGATAATATGCGAATATTTCTTTTTTTCGCAAATTATTTTACACAATGGGATAAAATGCGAGTTTTGTGTAGCTTAGCGAAAATCCAGTTTTCGATATTTACGACGGGATTTCCAACTTTTTCATTCTACTAAACAGAAATTTTATTTTTTACATTTTACAATAATCTAGAAACTTAACTCGACAAGAAAATTTAAATTATAAACTTTGAATCACACGAATTTTCTTATACTTACAATTTTATAATTCGATAAACTACATTCTAAAGATTTCCGAAATAATTTTAATATAACAGTAAGTTCCACAAAATGCCGTATTATGCAAGACCCAGTTATGTGAAACTAGAAGCAAACACACAAAACTGGAGTTCCAAAACATATTTATTGAGAAATCAATAAATTTGAATCAAATATAATTATTCGTAAAAATATTTGGAGAGGAAGTTGAAACAGTTTCCACGTAATGTAGAGGATAATTGCGTTTGGAAAGTTTTTATCGGTGAATTTTACAGTTCTTCTACAAAAGGAACTTTATAGTTCCACCATAGTTTTGACCGAAACCTGATTAGACTAATCTATTTGCAATGCCTTAAAATTTCGAAGTCGGGAAGGACTGCAAATATAAAATATTTTATAACATATTTGTAGACGTGAAAGAAAAAACTATGGGAAGGCGAACTGATTGTGTATTCGGAGAGTTCGGAAACGAAAACTATTTTAAACTCGGCGCAAACAAAATTACCTCACAAGGAAGACGCTTTCAACTTACTAAGTTTCAGGAATTTTGTTTGTGTTCTTATGTTATTATACTTTTCTTATGACAAATTATTACAGAATATCTAAAAGAATTTCATATAAAATGCGAATGAAATAATTTATTGCCAGAAATACCGTGACAAATTTACATAAATTTTATTTAAATCATAAGCTAATAGGCATTATCTTCAAAAGTAGAGTACAAGAAGAAGGATACCGAAGATGGAACCATATAGAATACAAAATCGGCACATGACAAATAAGATGTGCATATGTGTGTTGACCACGTGGAATATTAAATCAATACAAAATCAAAACCAAGAACAGTGTGATATTCAAAAATCAAAGATAAAAGGCAGATGTCAGGCCATAATAGGAGTTTATCTTTTAATATACTCTGGAGTGGGGAAAAGTTAAAGAGCGAACGAGGGTGTTGGAATAATAGCAAGCAAGAAGTTTATAGAGTAGATAACCGACAGCGATTACATTTCAGAATGCATAGAAACACTACGCATGAAGACACAACACTTACCTTAACATAATAACACTATATGCCTCATAAATCTGCAGAAACAAATATTTATTTAAATTAGAGCAAATACAGAGAACAGTGAACTCAATTAGAAAACATGAAACATTATTAATAATTGGAGATTACAGTTCCAGGGTTAGAAACCAAATCATCCCAGAAATAATTGAGAAATGTTAAAGAAAACGGAGAACTTTTGGTGGGACTATGCTCAATTAATGAGCTACACATTACCAACATCTATAGGGTTTTTCATTAATAGCAACCCATTTTGTTTATTCATTTAAAAGACTAGTTGTATAGTTATGGAAATGATTTTTATTTCAAATTAAAGTATAATCGATGCCATTAATTATAGAATACGGCATCGTGCAAATGTCTGCCGCGTAAGCGCTAGCACGAGTGAATACGCTGGACCCAATTCTCCATTACTTGAGCACACAAATCGGTTGAAATACCAGGAATTTTGCGTTCGATGTTGGCCTGCAGCTTCTCTATCGTTGCTGGCTTGTTGGTATAGACCAGCGAAATAATGTAACCCCAAAGAAAAAGTCCGAAGGGGTTAAATCACACGAAAGAGGATGAGATCCATTCTCGAGGACCGTTGCATGAGATAACTCGCTCGCTCAACTTGGTCATCAATAATTCGATTGTGTGGTACGTTGAAAGGCACGTTGCGCCGTCATGTTGGAACCAAATTTCGTCCAAGACCATAGCGTCAGGCTGGTCCCAAAAATTCTCCGATATCATGGCCCTGTAACGATCGCCGTTGACGATTACTGACGCGCCATTTTCATCAAAAAAGAAAAAATGGCAAACGTTGTTGAAGCGTGTATAAAATATGAAAGAATTGCGAAGCCTTTAACTCCACTCCTATTCGGGAAATGTCAAAAACAAGATGCGTCGTCCCTACTGAAATTTACACATTTGAACATTTTACAACTCAAGCTGGCATAGATCCACTATAGACTATTAGTGAAGCGTCACTACTGCATTATTCATTTAATAGATTAATAGCCAAATAATATTGAATTATGAAAACACTGGCTGTAGAGGTGCCCGCTATCATGGATTATTTTGTTGTACCGTAGCCTTAAGAGATGGTACCACCCGAATCGTTCTACGATTTATTTGAAACAAACTTTTGTAATATTTGTTCCTAGTCTTATCAAAATTTAAAACTGGTGTGGAAAATTTTCATTTTTAACACTCATTGTAAGACTTTATTCTTTGTAAAACATTCAAAAGAATTGATTGAGAAATATATATATATATATATATATATATATATATATATATATATATATATATATATATATATATATATATATATATATATATATATATATATATATATATATATATATAAATATATATATATATATATATATACATATGTTGTATTGTTTTCTCGGGGATTCCGCGTTGATGCTGAGGGTTGGCTCTGAAAAGAAGCGGATTCTCGACGTTTCGGCGAACTAACATTCGCCATTCTGAAGAGATATATGCGTCCGTGCGGGTCAACCGTTAGACGCATACTGTCGGTTGACCATGGGTTGACGGTTGACCCGCACGGAAGCATATATCTCTTGAGAATAGCGAATGTTAGTTCGCCGAAACGTCGAGAATCCGGTTCATTTCAGAGCCAACCCTCAGCATCAACGCGGAATCCCCGAGAAAACAATACAACACAGGTATCTATCCGCGAAAACTTCAAATACAACATATATATATATATATATATATATATATATATATATATATATATAAATGTATATAAATGTATATATATATATATATATATATATATATATATATATAAATGTATATATATAAATGTATATATATATATATATATATATATATATAAATGTATATATATATATATATATATATATATATATATATATATATATATATTGTGTGAACCCGGCCTGGCAAATTACGACCTTCCGATTCCTACACAATTTTAAATCTATCGTTGATCAAAACGAAGATCAACCGAATTCTTTGCAGCATTCGCTTCATTTATTCATCGTATGTAGACTTCGCATAGATCTCTTTTTGGTTTGAAAAATGCCAGGTTGTTATTGTTAGAGAAAGTTCTCCTATAGGTTATTTGTGAAATATTATTTTTGCCTCTTTCCGTGCTCTGTTCTACGTATAGTTCATACATATTGCTTATATACAACTTGGAGTCCAAATACAGTTTCTTATTAATTTTCTCTCTCTCTCTCCCTCCCTCTCCCTTATCCATTTATGGCAGACACTTGATTTTCTACATTTCTCGCTCATAAGAACATTATGAGCTTTCCTCTGCTGCACATTCTGGCTCTGGGTCTTTTAATCTTGTATTTAAAAATAATCGGCATTTTGACAGCACTAGTTGACTAACACAAGAATGACTATCAAATAGGATCTGAACATGGCAAAAAGTGACCAAGTCGACTTGGTCTTACAAGTGTAGGAAAATATGTTTTATTGACTTGGTCATTTGACACTTGGCAGGCACTTTGGCAGGCCTACTTCAACACTTATGATATACCAATACGACTTGGTCTCTTCTTCTGGCAGTTTAAAACAGTTCTGGTAGTGACTTGGTGATGTTCTTAAATCTTAAAAAACTTGTCAGGGACACTTTTTGCAGTAAGTCCACTATATGTAATCACGTTTGTTCCATTATAGCGCTCTCTATCTTATTTTCCTTATTATGAACACATCATATGAAGCCCTGCTGTTCGTCTTGAATTTTTTGTTAATTTCAGATATAATTTCAGTAGTGTTATTCCGCGGTAATTATTAGTATCTTCCATGTCAACCTTTTTGTGTAGTGTTATCGGGTAGCTGGATCCCGTCTGGAATCTTATTATGTGTTAGTATAGTAGAACAGAGCACGGAAAGAGGCAACAATAATGTTTCACAAATAACCAATAGGAGAACTTTCTCTAACAATAACAACCTGGCATTTTTCAAACCAAAAAGAGATCTATGCGAAGTCTACGTACAATTAAAAATTAAAACTCATTTTGTGAAGGAATACGAACAGCACATACGATGAATAAATGAAGCGAATGCTGCAAAGAATTCGGTTGATCTTCGTTTTGATCTTCGATCATGCTTGATCTGGTTCTAATGTATCTGAAATATATTAGTCGTTAATACGTGGTCTGTTAGAAAAGTATTCCACCTTTAGCCGATAAAAAAACTGGCATACCTGGAGCGTTGGAAACCTAATCACCCTAAAAGTAGTCTCCTTGGGACTCCACACACTTCTCCCAGCGGTGCCGCCATTGTTGGAACCATTCCGAAAAAGCCTATTTCGGAATCGACTTTAGCTCGGCTGTCGTTGCAGCCCTAATGTCCACTCTTGTCTGAAGTCGCGTTCCTTTTAAAGGCGTCTTGACTTTGGGGAATAACCAGAAGTCGCAGGGGGGCATATCAGGAGTATAAGGAGCCTGTCGAATCAGAGGAGTCTGAGTTTTCGCAAAAAAATGGTGAACCAAGTGCGAGGAATGTTCTGGAGCATTGTCTGTCGTGTTGGGGTCGCCAAATTCCTGATGACCACAACTCCGGTCGCAATTTCTCGGATAGTCACACGACGGTCCCGCATCACCACAGCGTTCACTTTGGCAATGACATGGTCATTTCGGCATGTTGATGGCCGATCAGAACGTCGCTAGCTTTCCACCGATGTGCGACCGTCTTTAAACCGGTTGTGCCACTGCTTAATCTGTATGATGATAGATAAACGGTCAGAGGGGCAGCTCAGGAATTGGAACAGCATTGTTCAAATGGATTCGATCTATTCCAGAAAATATTAAGCATATATTATATTATTATTATATTCTGATACGTGCAGCGGTCAAAACGTAATCGTTTTATCGCCGGCCTATTTATGTAAATTGTACTGTATACTCAAATAGAGGTTTCATATTACAACTTCATGGAAAAGGGCATTAGTATATGGAAATCGATTCTATGCAAAGTGCCCTAGAAAGAGCAAAAAATAATTGATATCTACTCTATGAACGATCTGTTAAATATTTTTAAAGTAACTCAAATCTGTGCTCCAACAAAATTCTTCCTCCAAAGTATCAGCCTAAATATTGCTCCAGTTGATAGGGATAAGAAAGCTAGAGTATCAGAACCAGGAAATTCTGAAAGTGATGACTGATTAACTTATATAGTTTAAGTTTACGAAATGTAAATCTTTTTAAAGTGCCGTACTCCCTCAAGAGCGTAGGCAACCTCTCGCGCATACTTGTGGAACGCATCATGCACAAATATGCGGGACCTTACGTTTATCGCCGTTTCCGAACGACACTAGTTGAGAGGTTTTTCTTGGAAGAATTACTCGTGGTTTTTTTTTCTTTAAAAGTTTGGTTCGATGTGATTACCGGGTTTGCCGTCCCTTCGAACACTGCGGCCTATTGGTAGCCTATTGTATTCTATCACATTCACTTAGGCCCAGAAACCTGTTGTTATAGTAAATTGCGCTAATCGAAATTTTTCACATTTGTCTTTCTGGAACAAATGCGGCCGGCGCTGGGGATAGAACTCGGACCTCTATACTCGTCAGTTAGCGCTCTCACATGAGGCCACGAGCGTCACCACTACAGCACTCGCGCCGGCATTACACGTGGTAGTTTGCCATTGATTTCCATCAGGTGGCCACAGTATAGCTCCGTAAAAAATCTTCACGGCTTGGCCGGGGGTTGAAATCGGGATCTCATGCATGGCAAGCGGATGCGTTCACCACCACACCACTATGAAATGTAATGCTTTTGAAGTTAATAGATTTTGATTTTCAATAATCATGTTTTCGTGATTTTGTAACGAAATCAGATGCTCGGCTCTTTCATACACAAAAAGTGTCCAAATCACATTTTTTAGAAAAGCTCACACACATTTCCTCATTTCCTTCCATACCTATACTTTCATTAGGCATTTTTATGTCTAATATAATTTGCAACCAGTTTTTGCAGAAAAAAGAAACTGCTTTTATTGACACCTTGAAAGTTCAAACTGATTTTGAGAAAAAAACTTATTTCTTCAGTTGGTCAGTTTTTGCAGCAAGCCCACGAGATGTTTCATTGATCTTATCAAAGCATTTAATCGAAAAAGATTTGAGGACATTTTGCATTTCTTACACTAAACAAACACCAACTTGGACCCAATTCATACTATTGAGGTTGTATACAAGAACAATAGAGGAAAAGTCATCATGAACAACGAGACTACAGAATCTATCATTTTGCAATAGAAACGGAATTAGACAAGGAAATTCACTGAACCCATTGCTCTTCAATATAGTAATGGTTATTATTCAGAAGGTCAAGACAAAAAGAGAATATCAAATAGGAGACGAACAACTCAAGATTCTTTGCTTTGCCTAAGATACACTTCTGATGGCCAACGACGAAGATAATCTGCAAAGGCTGCCTTATGTATTCAACACATCTGCTAATCACTTCAATTTAACATGAATTAACAACAAAAACTATTGCCCAAAGAATTATTTACAAAATTGATATTCAAGATGAACAGAGTGGAGAGATGCTGCATAGGTACTGTGTTCATAATAAGGTGAACGAGAGAGAAAGCTCTATAATGGAAGAAACCTGATTACTAATGTTCCATTGACCATCTCAAATTATTTGATCGAATAGGACTGGAGGACATTTTGCATATCCTACACAGAAGAAATATCAACTTGAACCCAATTCTTACCATCGCGGATGTATACACAAAGGACAGAGCAATAATCATCCTGAACAACGAGACTACGACTATCGCAATTGGAAACTACATTATATAAGGCAAGTTACTAAGCCCATTGCTCTTCAATATAGTAATGGTTATTATTCAGAAGGTCAAGACAAAAAGAAGATATCAAATGGGTGACGAACAACTCAAAATAGCTAATTGCTATATATTATGCTTTGTATAGTGTATATAAAGCATAATATGCTTTGCCGATGATACACTTCTGATATACAACAACGATGATAATCTGCAAGGAATTTACTAGGTATTTGATACACTTGCTAACCAAATCAATTTAAAAATATCACATGAAGAAACCAAATGTATGGTGATTGCACACACACCAACAAGATGCAAATTAGAATTAGAAGGAAATGTAATACATGCAGTTTAGCGAGTTTTAAAACCTAGGCACTACCACCCCGAGCTACGAAGATCTGCAATGAAGGGTAAAAGCACAGGCAGAAAATACAAACCATGTATCAGGAAGTCTGAGGGATGCTGTTTTGAACAACAAACACATGCGAGAAGAAATAAAAACCAGGTTATACCGAGAAGCCCAAAAGAAGATATACAACAATACTTTTATTATTTAATTTTTTAATTACATGTTCAATTATATATTTAATTCCGAAAGTGCTCAAAATGTCGTCCTTTGGCATTGATGCATTACTGCAACTTATCCCCGACACTCTCATACACACTGCTGCGACACAAATTCAAGTTCGAACGAATGTCCTCGACCGCATTATCGATGAACTTGTTCAACTGTTGTACTGTGACGGGTTTTATGGAAATCCATTGGAGTTAAGTCTGGAGAACATGGTGGCAACTCAATGCTGCCCCGTCTCCCCAACCAATAATGCGAGAATGCCCGACCCAGATATTGACGGACCGCCAAAGAAAAATGCGGTGGGGCTTCTTCCTGTAGAAAGAACAATTCCGCAAAGTTGGGCTTTGCTTGCAGTTGTGGCACCACAACTTCGATCAATATGTCCAGATACCATTAATGGTTCCATAAAAAAAGACAGTACCCACGACACCATCGTAGGATATGCCACCTCACACTGTGACGTCTGGCTTATTTAATAGCGTACACATAATAACATGTGGGTTTTCTTAGGCCCAGTACAGAGAGTTATTTCTGTTGACGTGACCAAACAATTTAAAACAGGCTTCACCTGTCTACTCGATTTTCGAAAGCAGGTCTGCTTGTTCTTGCACAGAACTGTAATCTGCAGTCAGGATCGTCCTCAAGAATACCATGCAACAGTCTGAGGCGGTACGGCTTAAGGTTCTGGTGGATCAGATGTTGTAATGATGTCCTCGGGATGCCCAGCTCCCGAGACGCTTGTCGCATGGACTTCTTCGGACTGATTACGAATGAAAGAACTACCTTCATCTCATTTTCCGGTGTCAACGTCTCTGATGCGGTAAAACGTTAGACGGGACGGCGCGGGAAAACGAAATTCATTTTTCCACATCCTACGCACGGTCTCTGCATTTTCGTGCTTCTAGTAGGTCTTAAGGATCCACCGTCGATGCTCCTCGCCCAGATTCCCAGCCATGATTTATACTAGAAACAAAAGAAATACCTGTAGGAATAACCTGTATACCCACTGTATACCTACTTTTGGGCCAGTCTGTATAAAAGGCAGCAGTGAGACCTATATTAACATACATGGCGGAAACTCGACCAGAAACAGCAAATACCGAAATACTCCATTGTCCACATGAGAGTACTGCGTTCCATAGAGGGATGCGCATTAAGAGACTAAAGACCCAAGCGAAGTAATTCTGCAATCTTGTGATGTAACCAACATCGTGAGATGGACAAAGAAAAGGGGCAAGTAATGGAACGCTCATATCAGCAGATTGACAGAAAGCCGTGCGGTCAAGATAGCTAGGGACAAGTTACCAAGGTCGAGGGAGCTAGAGACAAGTTAGAAAAAGGTCACCCGAAAGACTACGAAAACCCTCGACTTTAACAGGAAAAATCGAATGAAGATAGGCAAACATGCCGAAATAAAAGTGGAAGAGGAAACAATAATCATAAAATCCATAAGTGACTATAGAAGATATATTACAATATAAAAGTTATTTTCATTTAAAACCATACCGTAAAAAAACCATACCATAAAAAAATCGGATGACGACTTTTGCTTCCTAAAAAATTAATAGTTTCTTGTTTTAGAAAAGTTTTAATTTTATGAATCAAATATTTGACGCTGAAATTGAATTTGATTGAATATTAATCTCTGCGCTGACGGAAATGTTTTCCCATCGTTCGTAAAATATTAGTCGTGCGAAGTAAACGAATCAATACATTTATTTGAAATTAACCTCCACAGACCTGATTTTTTGTAAAATTTTTTTTTTAGCACATTACAATTTTTTTTAAATCGTCTTATTTAGCGCATTGCCATTAATGTGGTAAATAAGACAATTTTACGGAAAAACTCGGGTCTGAGGAGGTTAATTTAAAATATAATTCATTAAAATATGCATTCTCGAATTTAAATCCAAAAATAAAATCTGACAAAATAACAGGCCCATTGCATGTACTTTTTAAATATTTTTTCAGGCTGTATTTTTGGATTTAAATTATTTAGGGCGTGCATATTTTACGTATAATAGACCTAAGTGTTGAAAATAAATAAAAAATGGCTTTAAAAGGCAATAAAGCTATGTACGTTACAATGTGCACGGGGGCTGAATAGGTTAAGACGGGCTGAGTAACAGCCTATATAAAATTCATACCTTTGCATAGAATGGGATGGTTTTCTAATAGTCTGTATGTTGTTCCATACGGAAAATTTCCCTGCTCGCCAAACTGCGGTCCGGGGAAAAACTTTCGTAATATATCAAGTTTTCGGATAAAGTAAGAACTGAGAAGGGTTCGGCGCTGACCGATAAGTAGATCAATTTGGCCGAGTTTATCGGTCTAGTTTATCGGCCCATCATATTTAATGATTTGACGAATGACCGAGTTCACAATAGACGGAATCAACTATCTAAGCATCTGTCGCCAGAGACAATTCGTAATAACGCTAGATTTGATTAATTAAATTTTATATTAAATCAATAGATTGCGGAGTGGAAAGTAAACATTCAGACTGTGACAGGATAATCGGGGCCAATTACATTTGCATATGCCGGCAGGAATTGCGGTAATTTTAAAACACCCTCGGTAATTACAATTAGCTCTAACAGCTTTTGTACATCTGGACAGAAGAGAAGGCTTATGTAACCGGTACAGCGTTGGACGTTTAGCTTTAGCAAAATGTGACGAGAAATGTACGTTATGCATGTCGCCGTTGTAAGTAGAGCTTTCCTTAATGCGACCAAACACTGGGATTCCTTGGAATTCGGCATTACGTGTATCAAGTTAATTGCCAGCGAGAATGCGAATCGCAATCAGCCACTTGAGAAACGTTGAATTAGATGTTTATTCGTATTCGGGGTCCTTTTCACAAAGTTTCGGCGTAAACGTAAATTCTGTATTTTAGCACTATCATTCCCCATGTTTTGTTCGTTAACTAATTGCGGATCTGTAATTCACTGGTTTCAAGCGGTTATTTTAATTAAAATTTCCAGCATCAACCCCAAATCCAACTGTGATAAAGCACCAGAATTTTTAGTCGACAGCCCTACAAATAATATCTGATTTTTAATTTCAAAAAACATTTATTACATATCAGAACGGACATTAGAATCAGAATATAATCCCATAAATATATTAACCTTCTGAGAAAACAGAAACTTTTCATTCTAAACATAAACACACACACACATTATATATATATATATATATATATATATATATATATATATATATATATATATATATATATATATGTTTGAGGTTTTCGCGGATAGATACCTGTGTTGTATTCTTTTCTTGGGGATTCCGCGTTGATGCTGAGGGTTGGCTCTGAAAAGAACCGAATTCTCGACGTTTCGGCGAACTAACATTCGCCATCCTCAAGAGATATATGCGTCCGTGCGGGTCAACCATTAGACGCATACTTACATACGCATACATACATATATATATATATATATATATATATATATATATATATATAAATATATACATAGTATGTAGTAGTATGTAGTTCTATACCATTATATATATATATATATATATATATACATATATATATATATATATATATATATATATATATATATATATATATATATATATATATATATATATATGTATATATATATATATAAACATCTTGGCCTCGTGTATTGTTAAGTGTTGAGGTTTTATACATTTCATTTACTTTCATTTTCTTGTTCATTCACTTTTTGCCTCCAAATGTTTCTGTCTCTGCCAGTACTTCCGCTTCTCTTGTGCTTAAGCCTTTTTCTTTTAGTATTTCCTGTAATTCTTTATCGCACTCTTTCATAGGCCTTCCTTCGTCTTTTGGCTCATTTCTTTGCTTCCCATACTTTCCTGACTTGCCGGCTTTAATCTAGCCTTTTTAGCCCACTACTAATGTTTTTTATATGCAATGTCGGGGAACTTTGTCAAAAGCCTTTTCGAAATCTATAAAACATATGTATATTTCTTTGTCATACTTTAGGTACTTTTTTTTACTATAGGTAAATTTCTTATCATAAATATATGTTCTTGCAACCTATAACCGGGCCGAAAACCGCTTTCCACGCACTGCATAGGAGAGATATCCCTCGGTAATTTCCACATTTTCTTCTGTCTCCTTTTTTATATATGGGTATTATTACTGAGCTCTTCCAGTCATACGAGACTACTAGTGTTGTCCAGGCCATCTCCATTATGCCGTGCAAGAGTTC
The DNA here is from genome assembly GCA_944588485.1 of Phosphuga atrata. Lineage (NCBI taxonomy): Eukaryota > Metazoa > Arthropoda > Insecta > Coleoptera > Silphidae > Phosphuga > Phosphuga atrata. Next base: position 47,511,552 of record OX155898.1, read on the forward strand.
ACTGCCTTGTTCTCCCATATGTTTTAACATTTCCGCTGTAATGTTGCTTTTCTATGTCCAGCGAATTTCCATTTTGGAATGTTATTAACCCTTTATGTACTTCATGTAGTTCTATACCATTATTTGTACTTGCACTTGCATGTCTTGTTTATATTTTAATTTTTATTCTTTCTTCATTTGTTGCCTCCAACATTTCTTTAAAATTTTCGCCCCATCTATTTATTATGTTCGATATTCCTTTCCTAATATTTGACTTTCTTTATTTTTTATCTGTTTAATTGTTTTCACTTTATTTCGTTTCATGTTCTTGAGTATTCCGTAGAAGAGATTTTGGTTGTTCTTTCTTTTATACTCATTTATTTTACTCCAAATTCTTTGCATTCCTTATGTTTAGCGTTTTGTCTTTTTCTTTTATCTTTCCATATTGCTTTGCATGTAGCTTATATTTCTGCTATTAAGGTATTCTTTCCAAGCTTTCTTTTTTGTCTTCGCGATCTGTTTTATTTCCTCGTTCTACCAGCTTGTTCTTCTCTTGGGTCCTCCTGTTATTGAAATCCGCAGGATTTACTTGCAGACTGTTTCAGTATTTCCTTGAATATTTTCCATTTTTATTCTAGAGTTCCTTTTTGTATTTCGTCTTGTCTCTTATTTATCTCTTCTTCTATTATTTCATAGTATTGTTTCCTAGCGTCTATGTTTTCTAATTTGTATATTCTGATGATTCTGATTTTTCTGTTTTTGGTTTTCTCCCTTTTGTCTGTAGTCTTTATTTATATACTTCTTTAAATAAATACTTTGGTGGTTTAGGATACGTGCTGTGATTTGCAGGCTGAAGGGCTGAAAGCATTGTTACCCCTTCGTCGAGGTCGTGAAGTCAAGTAATTCGGCACGTAGCGGCAGTTCACTTTGAATGTAAATCTTCACAATGTGTCTACTTTATTAAAAAGGAAGATGAATATTTTCAGTAATTAATAATAATAGATGAATATTGTTTAGTCTACAGCTAGCTAATATTTAAAACTAAAAGTGAAAGATATTGAATATTCAAATAATATTATTTTTTTACTTGTCAATTTAGTTTTGTCAGACAGAGAAGTCTTTCTTCACTGGAGGAACTTTAAGGAGGAGAACCTGGGGATTTTTAAGGAAAATCTGGCCATAGAATCGTGGGAGGAGGTTTACAGCAATCCCGACACAGATGTTAACGGACACTGGAGCAATTTCACCAAAACATTGAAAATCGAATTCAATGAATCGTTCCCCTTAGCAGTTATTAACAGTAAGCAAACAAAAAAATATATCTTCATTCATCCAAATCTTAACTCGCTCAGAAAGCAATTGGAACTGCCGCAGATCCTAAGCCGGGCAAATAATGGTCTAAAGCGAAACTATAACCAAGCCCGAAAAAGCAAGTAAAAAAGATACATTACCAGAAGAAAATCCAAGATAATGAAAACATCATAAAAGCCACATGGGACGCTGTTCACGAAATTGTCCAATTTTAACCAAAACCAGAAATCCAAGAGGGCCAGTTTTCACAGCTAACAAGATAAACAAATTTTATGCTGACAGACCCAAAGAGATGACACAAGACCTAGTAAAATACCCTCACAGTATGAAACTGCAAGTAAAGCCGCATTCAATGTTCTTAGAACCGACAACACAGGAAGAAATAATAATGACAATAAAAAGCTTAAACAACAGCAAAAGCACAGGAATTGATGAAATCCCAATATCTACCGTAAAGTTTGTTAAGGAAGAAATATCGGCTCCATTAGAAGCAATTATCAACAACGCCTTCCAAGCCGGTATCTACTTAACAGCATTAAAGGTTTCTAAGACCTTTAGTTCCGATATTTAAAAAGAGATGCAAAGAGGACATCAACAATTACAGACCAATCAACCTAGTATGGCCATTCTCTAAAATAATGGAGAAACTAGTCTGTAAAAGAATGCTGTTCTTTATAGCCAAACACCAGCTCTTAAATCAGCGACAGCATGGATTTATCAATGGACGAAGTATAGAGACCATCTGTTTCCAATTCTTAAAAGAAATTATTCAGCAACTGGAGGAGCAAAATGTGCCATGCGGGATACTCCTAGATCTTTCAAAACCGTATGACACAGTAGACCATGCCATTCTAGCGAGAAAAGCATCTAGTTATGGAATTAGGGGAGTGGCGCTCGACCTAATCACAAACTTTCTAAAAAATAGAATTCAGATAACAGAAATAGTTCGAGGACATGGGAAGGAGAGATCGACACCCAGAGTCATTAAGATGGAGATACCTCAGGGTAGTCATTCTACTGTAGGTCGTTCTACTGTTCATACGGTAGTCAAGTAGTCATTGTACTGTTCATACTTTACATGATAGACCTCCCAGACCTTAAATCTACAAAATAACACGAGAAACGTGACTATAAACTACTCAGGCGACACAAGCATAGTGATAGGAAAAAGGTCAATAGATTTCATACCGACTAGCATCAATACCGTCTTGGAAAATATTGATTGAAAAACTGGTGTAACGAAAATAGACTTATTCTGAATCATGAAAAAACGATGATCACACAATTTAAAACCATACGGGATACAAGATCATACAATAGGATGACTACAAACTCAAATACTACTATTGAACTACATAATAATGTAAATCTGCTTGGGATCCACTTCGATGTTACATTAGGATGGACAACGCATACAGCGCAGCTGATTAAAAAACTAAATAAAGCTGTATATGCTATGAGGATCCTGAAACAAATCCTGAACAGGGAAACTATGAAGGCAGTATATTAGGCCAACTTTCACAGTCACCAACGTTTCGGTATAATGTTTTGGGGGAGAGGAATATTGACAAATGATGTATTTAAGATTCAGAAAGAAGCTGTAAGAATAATATATAATTTATATGAGAGGGAAACATGCAGAGGGAAGCTTAGAACCGCGAGAATCCTTACAACTGTTGGCACCTACGTTTTTTGAGTCGATAATATTCTAAGTAAAGAACAAAAATCTATTTCAAGAATTTAAGGTGAAGAACGTCAAATATACATGTAATTATATCGAAAACTTTAGGAACTCGTTACCACTACATGTAAACTTTTTAACTCGTTACCACTACATGTAAAGACATTACCGATGAAGAATCTAATGAAGGAACTCCATCGTATTGATATAAAACCATATTCATCAATAGAATTCCAGAACCAGATAAAATTCTTTAAAGATTAAGGAAACATTTCATTTAACGTACACTATTGCAATACATTTATGTTATTTGTAACTTAAAGTTGATCAAATGTAAGCTTATTTAATGAAACAAACTGTTTTGAATTTGAATTTGACTATGAATGACTAAACAATGATTTTCAATTTCGCTATTTTTAGAACGTTTTTATTAGCTCCCTTTCTTGTCCGTCTGTGCTCAATTTTGTCTGTTCTCCACTTTGTAACTTCCCGATACGCTAGAGACTTGAAACTTTAAACATAGGTTAGAACCGGATCACGTTGCTCAGAAATGCAATATTTTAATAATTTGTTGATACTTTATTAAAACTAATTATTTCATATGAAATGTAATAGTACATGTAATAGTATAAGTATCTATAGGTAGCATATGGGGTGTTGTCCACTGACACCTTCTCACTTTAGTCTGAATTTATTATTTATAGCTGATTGTCTCTGGTTGGTACGTCTATTGCTCTACTTCGTTTGAATCTTCGCATTTGTAATTTGGTTGTTAACGGTATTGTTAGTTCATTTGGATGCACATTTTGCACTCGGAATGTTGACTATATTTCTGAGGACTTTGGACTGAAATCTCTGAATAATTGCTATGTTGGTATTACTGGCCGAACCCCATAGCTCGATCCCATAGGTCCATATTGCCTTGTATAGGAGTAGCTTGTTTTCAGCTGTCAGCTGTGATGTTCGTCCCATTAGCCAGTGCATCTTGGCATACTGGAGCCCTAGTTGTTTTCTCTTGCTCCAAATAAATTTCTTCACTGACTTATTTTATTAGCCTTCATGCACCATTTCTTTAACCATTCTTCTATTTTCTAAGGTGATTTTCTAGGTGTTATGTTGCTGTTGTGGGTTTTGATAGGATGCAAATACAGCGGTATCATCAGCGAATGTGGCTGTCATAGTGTCTGGTGTTGTCGGCAGGTCTGCGGTGAAGAGAAGATACAAAATTGGTCCCACGACACTGCCCTGTGGGTCCCCTGACTTGATAGGATGCAATGACGTATATTTGTCTAGAAGTTTGACAATGAGGATCTTATGATTAAGAAATAATTAAACGGTAATTTAATTTTGAGTTTGTACAACAGTCCCGGGTGCCACTTTGTCAAACGCCTGCCTTATATCCGGAAATGCTGCTGAACGATATATTCTCCTTGTCAAATCTTCAGTGATCTTTTCAGTTATCCTGTGCACTTGTTCTATGGCATGCTGCATTCTGAAACCGAATTGGTGTTTGGGGATCAATTAGGTTTTGGGGATCAGTTGTTTCTAGTGTGGGTTTTAGTTTGATCTATAAAAGTTTTTCAAATATTTGGACAGGATTAGCAGTAGGCTAATCCAGTAGGATTGTATTGGTGTATATGACTTGAAATTCATTGGGTAGGCTTAGGGAGCATTTTTATTTGCTCTACTTTCCACTGTAGGGGAAAGTATCCTACTCTTAGGGTGGCATTAAATATGTGTGATGATTTTACTTATGTCCGGTAATTGGTTTAATTCTCCTTGTGTGATTAGGTCGTATTCTTGTACGTGTTTTTGGGTTTAGGTATTTTATTGCAGCTCTAATTTCAGTGACTTTAAATTGTCTGATAGGTCCTCTTTGATCTGCACAATTTATATATTCATACATAGTCAATTCTACTTTTATTGAGCTTCTTCGGGGTAGGTTCAAAAGTATTTGCCTTATTTATTTTTCGCTTTTCGCTCAGGAGCGGTTTTCTTTCCATGTAGGTGGAATGTGTTCTACTAGTTGTTTTATCTCTTGCGTAGCTTCCCATAGTGAATATCCTGCTGCAGCAGTGGGTATAAGGATTTGCAGGTATTTTTCCACTACTTGGTTCTTATATACATTTAGTAGCGTCTTTAGTTTTCTTGACTCAACATCCTCGCGGACTTTGAGGAAATATGAATTTGTCAAAACTAATTAAATACTAAATGCTAACCAAACAAAACATGGAGCATAATTGTTGAACACTTATTACTGTAGTGTACGGGAACCCGTATTATTGTTCGTTTGTCCTCCTCTAGAGTGTATCGTAATTTAAGAAATAAGAGTCGAGTCAGGTGGTCGCAGACGAGACTTCGGTCTCTCTGCTCCCACCCTTCGTATTGTCAAGACGTACTTTTACACGGTCTTAGTTCTGTTAATATATATGTTGTTAAGCCTATATAGTTGTTTTATATACCTCTCCACTGGACGCTCACTTGACCACCTCAATACATATTAATTACCCCATGAACAAAGCATGCATGAACAGAAATAAAATCTTTTGTATCTAACAAACATCTTAAAAATAAACTGCTAACATAATGTTATAATAACTGTATATTATATTACATAAAATAACTGTATATTTTCACTGGGGGTGTCACTAGGGTATGAAGGGTACTTTGTACTTTTAGTATATCTTTTGCAAGAGCGAAATTGTGCGCACTCACTTCGTTCGTGCGCACATTCGTTCGAGAAGGAAATTGCCAATTTCGCCCGTGTTACAAACAATATTTTTTACTACTTATGCAAGGGGATGTTTCTTCCAACTTTGGGATCCAGGGACCATAAAAAAAGAATGGAACAAAAAATGACAAATTTGCTTTTCCAATTGTCTCTGGTGGTGTGGATTCGTCTTAAGAACTCTCCTCAGTCTCCGGTATCACTATAGAATTTACACTCATTTTTAAAGGTTTTCTTTAGTTGTTATTATTATTTTGCAGAGAAAAAAAATTCTGACATTTCATTGGTCCTAATTGTGTTTATTTTATTTTTATTTATTTGTTTATTTTAATGTAACCTAGCGATATTGTCCGCCTTGTCTATTGGAAACACGCACGAACAACCCTGCCCAACTTCCAAAGAAGCGAAGGTAGATTATGCTCTCTCTTGTTTTTCTACGGCTGAGCATCGGTACCACTTACTACGTCCCTGCAACTCCACCAAATATTCCTGGCACCGCCGATGCCTAAAGACTTTCTTGCAGGTACTCTAGACTGGGTTTTAGATTTGCAGTTAGTGGAGAGCTCCAATCAATAAATTTCCAGCGGTTTCCAAATTATTAGGGTCATTACTTAATGTGGGTTAGTGGACGAGAATTTAGCCAACCCTCAATTAGGCATAACAGTGTGTGCATTTCAACTGCTACGGCAATATGACTACCAAATTCCCTTATATACGGCGAATTAGGTGGTATGAATTTCCAAGTAATGCCTTAATTAAAATTGCCAAATGATCAGTAACGGTTTACTGGTAATTTTTACTTTCAAACAAGGTTTCTAATAGTATATTAACCCATTCGAGACAACGATTTTTTAACAACTCGGTCCCCAGGAGCACTGCACACCAGGTGTGCAGCTCGCTCCTCGGATATTTTTAACTGCGAGGAGCGGATTGAACACCATGTGTGCAATGTAAGGTAGAATGAAAATACATCATTAAAAAATTTATAAACATTTATTTCAACAATTGTTAGAAAAAATAAGTTGATTAATGAAAAAAATAACATAAACGACAAATATTTTTTTTAGAAAAATGTCTATATGATGAAATGTCTAATGTCTAAAAGATAATAAATAATGTAAATCAGTAAAAACAAGAAAATATAATTTGTAAATACATTTTTAGGAAAGTAGTACACTGATCCTAAAGTAATTATACATTAGGTGGTTGATGGTACCGCTTGCAACATTCTCCAAAACATAATCCAGGATTACCGATACAAGCAGGACAAGAGTAATTACTTCGTTTATATTCTCCTTCTTTGTAGCGCTGTCGGCAAATCTTTCTGTTTACTTTTCTATTTTTATTTCTTAGTAAAGTTTAGAAAGTGATCATTTGTTTTTGGTGTTTTCCACCTTCCGGATTTTCCAATTAAGATTTTTAAAATCTCTAAACACTTTAAACTAAATGAATCCATAATTTGAATGTACCATTTAAATGTTCTCCTTGAGCAAGAATAGTAAGACAGCATCTGATATTTGCGATTTATCCCGTTCATATAGTTGTTGCAGTAATGCAACGCAATTGGTTGCACAATACTTCGATTATATTTATTTTCATATTCTTTTAACGTTGCTTTGTATTCACTTGATATAAATAACACGTCTCTTTTGTCTTTAAATTTACCTATCATTACATTGTTTTTGAACCGAGGAATAACTTCATTTTTCGTCAGTTTTTTTTATTACCTCCAAGTTGTTTCCTTTCCTTATCTTTTTTAATGTTCCTGTACAGTAACTTTTGTATTGTAGCAATTTTGAAACTCAACCTAAAGAATTGTAATAATTTTCCATGAAAACAGAATGTTCCTGATTTAGAAAATCTTTCATCTTTCATTTCAAATGAAAGACAACTTTATCTACATGTCCTTTTCCACTTACATCGTCATCAGGTCCTGTATATACTTTTATTCATAACGCGGTACCAGAACTTTCGCACACAACGTATAACTTCACACCATGTTTGTGCTTTTTACAGGCAATATATTGTTTAAATATTTACCTTCCCCTCCAAGGAACTAGAGATTCATCTATTGATAACTCTCTGTGAAGATAATATATTGATCTCATTTTAATATTAAAATAATCCACAATTCAAATTATTTTGCATAGGCGATGATCACTTTCAGTATCAGACGAGAAATGAAGGCGATCGTAAGACATTTTGAAATCTTTGCCTAGACATGTGTCGGGAAAAACCTTGAAAACCAAATTGTTCGCTTTTATTCCAATAATTATCAATTCTTCGACATTTTATATTTCCCATATGTAATAATAAACTTAAAAACACCTTGAATTCAGAATTGGTTAAGTCCGTCCATTTTTCTTTTAAAAGCATTTCGCCGTACTTGTTTGTTTCATTGAAAATCATTTAAAATTGAAAAAGTTTTGAAAGTTTAAAGTTTTCATTTAAATTGAAAAAGAGAAAAAGGTATTAACAAATAAAAGTTAAAAAAAAATCGTATGAACTACCTCCGTTTCGTAACTTTTGGAGACCTGGTTTACCCACAAAAGGAATTTTTTTAAGAGGACCATCATCTTCCTACGTTTCTATATCTTCAGTAAGCTCACTTTGATGCTGTTCAATTTCACTTTCAAAGTCAGTACAATTGTCCCAATCATTTTCATCAAAAGCCACATCCTGTATATCATCTAACAGTTCAATATTCATGTTTTCCTCATTTTCAAAATCACTATCACTATCCATGATAACAAAATTTCGATTCTCCTTTATATTTCTTGCAAACCTTAAATCATAACTTTCATTATCAATGGCTTCCTGCATTCCTGTTCCTGTGGTTCTGGCCTTAGGATCTGACATTTTAGGGGCTAAGTATACAACTGTCTATCGCTTGAGAATTTTTCTGCAAGACTGAACTATTACTCGTCTTCTTTGCTGGTCGGTTTATGTCGGGTAAAAAAGTATAAATTGGTTTAAATCTAAATTAATAGAAAAATAAAAATTAAAAAAATATAGGCAGTCAGGCACTACCGTCTGAAGTGAAAACTTTTGAAAAAAACAGCTTTAAACTGGTTTTGAGGATTTATCAGTATGTTAATTAATCAAATTTGGTACATCGTTTGTTAGTATTGTTTTATGTAATTCTGGAACATAACTCACTTCTGAAGGAAAATGACTGTTAATGTCATCATGTTTGTTTGATTCTGTGTTGATAGGTCAGCAAAATGAATTGGTAGGATATATGGCACATTTCTTGTCTACAATTTGTGAGTTTTGAATTTTAGAAACATGCCTTATAACTGCTTTTGAAAATTTATCTGTATGTAAATTAATTTTTGTTTGGAATATTCTTGACGACGTTTAATTTTTTCCTACTTCTCAGCTGTGATTGTTCGATGTTTAGAAAACTATTGCAAGAGTTTTTTTTTCTTATTTTTATCTCTATATCGCTGACTATTAATTTTATTTTGGAGGAATTATGGGTCTGATTCGTGATTTACCATGAATTCTTCGATACAATCCAGTAATCTGACCATTCCAATAGTCCGGCACTAGTATATCTACAAGTACATCCGTAAAAAGTACTTACTCTTGTACTGTACGCTGATTATAGGGGTTATTTCCTTAGAGGCGCTCCGTTCTGTCAACACAGCCAAAAACTTTCCAATAATCCGACACTACTATTACATCCGGTAAAAGTACTTACTCTTGTACTGCACACTAATTCTACGGGTTGATATTTCCTTATAAACGCTAAGTTCTGTCAACACTGCGAAAAACTTTGACTATTATGTTTGACGTTCAGAGCCAACTTTAAACATGTGCGTATAGATGCGTTCTTTTGAACACATCTTTGAGTAATAGAAATTGTTTCTATAGAACGCAGCTATTGATGACGATGACGCAAATGTATGAGTTTACCTTCTACCCAAATGTCATTCAGCGCGGCTATAGAAGTTTTCACTTCAAAAAAGTATAAGTTTCTTGTTGCTTCACGACAAGAAAAGCTTCAGATAATTTTTAGATTTTTTGGTACACAGTAAAACCAATGCCAATTTTTGTTGCCAAGTATTTCTGTACTTTACAGATTTCATTTAGTTCAAGAAAAATCTTATTTCGACTAGTTTACTCAGAATAACTGATAATTTCCCATTACTGTTATTGCAAACACGGTGTGCAGGCTGTCTTATAGCCTCAGAAATCAATTGCACACACGGTGTGCAATCAGTCTCGAATGGATTAAAGAACGAGTTCAATGAGCGCGGTTTTTCAGCACGCGTCCATGTTTAGGAAAAGACGAGCGTAGCGAGGAGTTTTCTAATGGACAAGTGCAAAGAACGCCTTATGAACGAGTTTTCTATACTATTTTCTTTCTATTTTGCGCCCTTTTATGCCATTTCTAAATAAAAAAATCGCCCATAAATATTGAGAAAATTGTATCGCACTCGGTGATCCATAAACGAACAAAAAATATGAGTGCTTTAATGACTTCATTATAGTCTCAAAATAGAAAAAACAATAACTCTTTATTTTCCCCGACAAAATTCGCATTGTTATCCGAGTACAAATATTAAAACTTCAGACTGGTTTCCTCTACACATTCCACGATCCGTTTCGAAGAAACAAAATGTTGGGAAGTTAGTAATAATTTTTGAAGGACCATCTACTCTAAATTCAACTTATATATGTAAAAAAAAACGAGTATTTTTATGCGAAATCATTGGATATTTATTTAATTGTAAAGAGGAAGGTAAGATATGAATATTGCAAAACAATATTAGCCAAATGGCCGCCACGGCTATGCTTACAGGACCATATTCTGTTCATGAGATTTTCCATCAACAATTCGTACATTTGAGGCTGTATGTCCTCGATAACCTCACGAATTCGATTTTAGCAGTTTATATGCTACCTTATGTTAACTACATTGGAGAAGAATTCATCTTTATGCTTAACAACGCGAAGCTGCATACGGCAAGAATAGTGCAATATTACATTACAAAAATCAGTTTTCGGGTGATGTAGTGGCCGATAAGTGCAGTCCCGACCTAAATCCGATAGAACACTTATGGAAAGAGCTTAAACGAAGAATTCTAGCTAGGCAACGTGCCCCAATCTCGATCCCAGAGCTTATTGCAGTAGAAGAAGAGCGGCTTAACATACCACAAGAAACTATAGCGAACTTGATTAGATCTATGCTTAATCGTATGAGAGATGTTATTAGGGCAAGAGGGGATCATACCCGTTATTAAAAATTAAGCGTTAGTATAGATAATTGCCAATAAACATATTTCATTTCATAATAAAATAATGTTAATTTGTTTCACTATGTTGCGTTTCACTATGTAATTTCACTATGTTAAACATTAGAAACCGAAATAAGATTTAATGAGTTTAGACTCATATTAGAGCATATTAAATTAATGTTAATGTCGTTAAACGTTACTGTCAAAAGTTTACAGTGGATTGTTTTCTATGTACGCAAGTTTATTTTATTTTTAAAATTATTGATTCTATTGTTGTACTAATTACAATAGAATTAATAAAACTGTTTCTGCATAACACATTTAAAAAATTATTTCATTTTCAGTTTTTCCGGAAAAACAATATCTATTTGACATCCACAATTTACGTTTTCCCCCTGTAAACATTCCGATTGTGTCCTTGTTCAGGTAGCTTGGGTCCGCGCCGAAGATCAAACCATCCTGAGCATCGATACACGTGTCATAACGCACAATCCCAGGATCAGCGTGAGCCACGATCACAATTTAAACGCGTGGCAGCTCAAAATACGACAACTCAAGGAATCGGACCGCGGCTGCTATGTTTGCCAAATAAACACAAGCTCCATGAAGAAATCCATCGGATGCATAGACGTCAAAGGTAAATATATATTATTTTAAAATATTTACTATCAATACTTAGTCGTTATATATTCTGTATATTATACACTTCATTAAATAGATCTCTAGACATCATCCTCAAACATTTTTTTTAACTAGCGTCCGGTAGGTAGTTTTACTACCCCATTAATTTAAAGTATTCTGTGGATTATTAATTTTATTCCTAAATGTCTAGACATCATCTGCCACGTTTTTAGTTATTTAGCGTACGATGGATAGTTTTACCACCGCATTGTTATTACGTGATGAAGTGTACATACGTCACATATCCCACACATATAAATATAATGTTCACAGGTTAAATAATCAGTCTTACTTGCAGTCTTACGATCAATCTTACTTACAGTCTTACATACAGCCTTACACACAGCTTTACACACAGCCTTACTTAAAGAAGACTTAAGGTTTTACGTTTTAGACTCTAAGTAAAAGTAGTTGTTTAGTTGCTGTAGCTCTAATAATGCACTAAACTGCATTACATCTTTTACTGTAAGAGTCCTTGCCTTACAAATACCTTTCCACACAATAACAAATATCGGCGATTTGTGTGCCACAGCATTGGTTAAGGAGCTCTCAACTCTACCCATCCGCCAAACACCAATATCTATTGAATGCTTACTTATTAACTGTTTTTTTATCACTTTTTATTAGCTTATTGCTTTCTTATTAATTGATGAATATATCATTAGATAGTGTAGAGCAATACAAAATAATAACAAACTGCTTATGTAAATCAATCAAACATTCTAGTAGCGTTGCAATCTCAAACCAAAATTCTGATCAGCTACTTTTAGTTTTAAGCCAAAAATTGACAAAATTGCAAAAGCAATGTCTATGTTCTTCTGTTCTATGTCTTTGTTTGCTGTTCTATGTTCTTCGTCAATTTTACCTATCTTCTTCTTCTTTCTCTTAATGTGTCTATATTCTTCTTCAATTGCCTTCACCCTTGTCGAGCTTTCAGCGCCACATGACGTTGTATTTGGAAAAACTCGGTGAATTGTAAAGTGCGACTCTTGTGACCCTTTTAGGGCCACATACTGTTGCATGTGGAAAAAAAGGGAGAATTACAAGATACGCAACTCTTGTGGCGTTTCCAAAGCCAAATTGTGAAAACAAGGGAATTTAGATGCACAATCTAGTAGACCAGGAGTGTCCAACTCAAACTAAGATGAGCGCCATAATACTTCACGGAAAGATGCCGTGTGCCGTAAAAATAGGATAGGTGTTAAAACGCTTTAAGGAAAATCCAAAAAATATAGAATATTTTTTTCATTAGGAAATGAATTTCATTAAGAATGAAACATTACATCGTTTTTCGTCAACAATTTGGTCGTATTCAGAAGACATATTTGAATGATCATCACTCAAACACGAGCGTTTCTTGTTTTTATTAATGTTCATAACTGAGAATGTCTATTGGCATATATAAGTTGTTCCAAATATAGAGAAAGTTTTCAATGCAACTTCGATAAGATTCTTGTACTTTTTAATGTCCAGATTTTTTTTCAGTTCCTGCGTGCTGCTCTCTATGTGCTTATTTTAATAAACTACCGAACACCACTTCCAACTGCAAACAAATTGGAAGCTCTTCTGGATTCACAAAAAAAGATCTTCAATTAATTTGAACTGAATGTCTTCTTCTTGCGACAGAGTAAATCTTCTTTCAAATTCTTCAATAGAAAGATTAATTTGATTTGCAAATTTTTTCCCTAACATAACGTGCTTGTTGCGAGGAATATATTGTGCACATGTAGAGAAGTGATTTATTTCACCTTTCTGCAATTGCGTTTTGAAAAGTTTCATTTTCATTTGAAAAGATTTCACTGCAGCAAATATTTCAAACACAAGCTGATTTTTTCTCTAAAGTTGAATGTAAAGGCCATTTAAATGTGTTGTTATATCACAAAATAAGAAGAGGTTATAATTCCAGGACTATTTTTAAGAGCATGGAATTCCTTTGCTTTGTTTTCAAGGAATTTTGATATTTCCTGCTTCAAGACAATGAAACGCTGAAACACTCTTCCTCGACTTAACCATCTCACTTCTACATGGTATAATAAGTTTCAGTAGTCAGCATCAACCTCTTCAAGAAAAGCTCGGAAGGTTCTATATTTTAGTGCTCTGGATCGGATATAATTTAACTATTTCAACCACAACCAACATTACATGTTCTAATTGTAACACTTTGCTACACAAATCTTCCAGATGTATTAGGGATATTAGGGAGGGTATTTAGGGATACTATACTAGGTATATTTGGTTATTTTTTCCTCAATACAATTTTTAAGAAGCGCAATTGCGAAGCAAATAGCGTAAAAATAGCCACTTCATCATCTTCCTAGGATTAATCCCGCTTTTTTGCAGGATCTGCTTTTCTGCACTTTTTCTTCCATACTGATCGATCTTGAGCGTCTCTAGTTATGGCCTTTACTAGTTCCAAGTCCTCCCGCATCGTAACCAGCCAGCGCTTTCTCGGTCGCCCTCGTGGTTGTCGCACTTCTGGACTGATGTCAAGTGCAGTTATCGTGACTGAAGAGTGATTGATACACAGTACATGGTCATACCAACGTAGACGGCTCTCCTTAATTTTTTCAGGGATTGGAGCCACATTAAAAGTACCTCGAACATTAGCACTCCTTATGCGGTCTAGTAAGTCCCTGTGTCCAGCGAATCATCTTCATCTCCATTAAATGTAGTTGTTTTTCACGTCTCTTCGTTACTGGCCCGCATTCAGTACCATACAGTGCTACTGATCGAACGATGGTTCTGTAAATTTTTGACTTAAGATATAGTGGCACATTCCGGTCAAAAAGGACTCCATAAACTGGGGACCATTTCAGGCTTGCAGCGGTGACTCTGTTTCGGGCATTTGGGAGTGCTTGGCCATCTGAACAGATTAGTGTACCCAAGTATTTGTATTCAAATGATTTTCGCAGTTCAGTGCCATCAATGTGAATAGATTCTTCACTTGGTACTCCACTCTCCATATACTCTGTCTTAACAGTGTTAAGTCGTAGGCCATGGATGTCTAGTGCAGTAGTCCAACATTGAACATGTTGTTCCAATTCTTGGCGAGACTTGCAGGCAACAATGATATCGTCAGCATAGAGCAAGGTCCAGGGATGTGGTTGCAGTAGTTCGGCTGCGATGGTGTCAAGACAGATGATGAACAGGAGCGGGGACACAGCTGACTCATGAACACAACTCTGATAGGAAAATTTGCGGAGCACATCGGATATAGCTATATAAAGATAAAGATAAAGAAACTGAATCCATCGAACACATGTTTCTGGTACCCCATGTTGTCATAGTGCAAGTCATATTAGATTACAAGGTACCCTGTTGAAGGCCTTTTCAAGATCCAATAAGGCTATATAGAGTGGTCTCCTCTTTTCTAGATGCCTTTCCATCAAAAGACGAGTGGCATGAATAGCATAGATTGTCCCTCTAACCTTCATAAAAACACATTGCTTTGAGGCAATCTTGATTATGTAACGAAGGCGTGTATCCGCGATACGCTCAAATATCTTCATAGTGTCTATATCTAAATTTCTTCAGTTTCATCTGGCAAGGCAGGCGAATCGGTCGATAATTTGAGCAGTTGTGCACATTTTCTTTGCCGTTCCAGTTTGGTATTGTTACACTGCTGAGCCAAGTAATAGGAGTTTCGTTTTCATTGATGATATTTTTGAAGATATCTGCTAGAAACTGAGCTGCTTTTGGACCAAGCATCTTCCACACCTCCGATGGAAGATAATCTGGTCCAGTTGCCTTTTCATTTTTCATTTTCTTCATAACCATGATGAGACCTCACTGAACAATCGTGATGGCTGGTGCTGGACCAAGTGTAGGGTCCGCAGCTGGCAGTGGATGATGCGCAAATTCTTCGCTGCTAATATTTTCTGTTTCCATCGGTTAAGGATCTCATTAGGTTTCAGTAGAGGTTGTTGACTTTCATTCTTAATAATCATAACATGTCCAACATTTTGAGAATCGCCATCGTTCAGTGGCGATTCTTCGATAGTCTGTAGATATTATTTGCTCCTTCTGCTGTGTTGAGGTCTTCGTACATGTTCTTGTAATGGTCTGCTTTAGCCTTTGACACTTCATGTTTAGTCACCTACTTCAATCATCTATATTGTTGATGATCAAGATCCAGTCCCGATTGGAGCAACGTTTTATACGGTAACTTCTTTATCTTGATGGCATCTGGGACACGAGAATTCCACCACCATATGTCTTTATTGATAAAACTGCGTCCAGGTTTTCATTTGCCCATGATGTTAGTAACACAAGTCTTAATATGTGTGGAAGCCTTTGTCCAGATTTCATCTACGGGTTGACCTTGTACTGTATAGCGTACAAATAGCCATAAGGTTTGAAAATCTAATTCCAACTTATCTCTCAAGCACTATATCACTTCACTGAAAATACCTTTTTTGGTTGTGCGATAAATTGATATTCTGAAATAATTGTACTTTTTCCGGACACAATTGAGTCGCAGCAATTAACATGCATTTCTTCACAAACTTGCATTCGGTAAATGATATCCCGGCAGTTGTAATTTCCTTAGAAATCCGAAAGTTTATCTTGGTAGTCCTCACAGCTTCACTGCACTTTTTTTTAATCGCCTCTTCTTCAAACGCTTTTGAATAATTTCTCTGCTTTAATATTTATTTCATTTTCATGACATGATTATTTTGATGATAATCATTTTTAAACTTTGCAAAATTAGATGTTTAGATTCAAAGTTCCATCGGAGATTGTATTCTTTCGGGACGGCAATTCTTTCACGACATACAAGGCACAGTTATATAGTTTTTGCCTAAACTCTACTACTAGTTTTTGTCTGATCCAGTATCCACTAATTTTTGCCTAGACTCGTGCACTAGTATTTGTCTAGGCCAGAGATGGCAAACCTATGACCCGTGGGTCAGACAGAGACCCACAGAGGCTTTTTAACTGATCCAGACGTTGATTTTAGAATTCTTATTATTTCCTTATTAAAATTTCTGAAAGGTATGAATATTAAATATATCAAAAAGAAATTTCTTCTCCAATTATTATATTATAAATATGTTTATCCACTCGCACCCCAAAATGAACACATTAATAAGTAAATTATTGTATGTGAAGGATGATATTATTATAATCATGTATAAAAGTATCCAAATCGTGCGTAAAAGTCCAAAGTAAATCAAATGAAGTTTCATTATTATTCAATTTATGTTTGTTGTCACTATGGTTCAACTCGCGTCACTAAACCAAAAACATAGACGTAGTGAAAATAAATTTTCTGACGTATATTCAAATGGAATTCATTTTTCTTATTCGGGAAGACTCGGTCCATCAGTCTGAATTAATCTGTCTCTAAATAACCTAATCTAGATTAAATCTATGTTTACTTAGATTACGTCGACAACGACCAAATAGTGTTCCCGTCACTGTGCGTTTTTACTAGTTAGCAATTTTTGCCACGGAGGCTCTAATTACCACATCCTCTAATTGGATTTTCATCCTTCTAATTGAAACTTGCATTTTGTAAAAGGCTTTAAAAGTGAGAACTAGTTAGCAATTTTTGCCACGGAGGCGCTGAACGTTCTAAGAACCATTCAATATTTTAAGCAGAATATTCCACATCCTCTTATTGGATTTTATTGTATAATACATCAGTAACTTTTATTGGCTTTTTTTGACTTCGATCTTTATTTTTTGCTCTCCACTTCCAAAGTAGAAGTTGTAAACCAAGAAGGAAACTTTCATTTTGTAAAATCCCTTAAAAGTAAAAACGTCTTCATGAACGTCTAAAAGTAGTCTTTGACCTACCTCCTCTTTTTCAAGTGATGTCACACACAAGTGATGTTTTCAAGTGATGGATTTGACCCACTACTCAAAAAGGATCGCCATCCCTGGTGTAGGCTGTTCTAATACTTCTTGTCTAGGCTGTTCCACTGGCTTATACCTAGGCTGTTCCATTAATAGTTGCCTAGACTCTTTCACTAGTTTGCGTCTAGGCTGTTGCACTAGTTTCTGTCTAGGCTATTGGACTAGGCGAATAGACTTTTCCACTAGTATTTTCCTATACTGTTCCACTAGTTTTTGTCTACTTTGATGCACTAGTTTTTGCTCCAGTTTTTCCACTAAAATTTGCTTAGATTCTTCTACTAGTTTTTTGTCTAGGATGTTCCTTTAATTTTGGTCTAGACTGATCCACTAAGATCTGGTTAGATGATGAAGTTGGTGATGTGTGGCAAGTTGCCTGGGCGGTTTAGACTTGTACTCGGCGATGTGCCTAAGAATTCGAAACATTCCGGAAACTAATTCAAATTTAATTTGATTTTCCAAAATTTGCAAATTTTCGTGTTGACGTTGGCATTTCGTTGGCGATTTTATGCGCGAACAGAGTTTGTTTTCAGCTAGGCAGACGGTTTACCAAAAATTGAATTTTGACGAGTGGTCTTTATTGTTCTGTTTGAGTTTTAGACAAATCGTAGCAAGTTTTGATTAGGTTAGGTTTGATTAGGTTACTGTTTGTCCGCTCAAGATTAAAATCGATTCAGATTTCATTAATTTTTTTTTCTTAAAAAAGGGCATTTGTATTATTAGTATAATACTGCACTAAAAGCACGGACTACTCACACTACTCTTCGAACACAATTACGCAACTAAACTGTTGCCTACGGTAGACCAGTGATGTTAGATAGCTTAACAAACCTGCTATAGATATCGATAAAAGTTGTTCTTTGAAAAAAAAGTTAGTACACTTTTTTAAGTTGGTATAATTATGTACCAACACAATTATTACTTGGTACATGGTACAAGACCCTGAAAGTTAATACGCGTACCAACAAATTGGTACGGCTAACATCCCTGCCGTAGACAGTCAGTATTAACGGACCTATATAGAAGAAAAAAAATAGAACTGAAACAAGCAATAGTCACAGCAAAAGAATCACATTGGCGAAAACTTGTGCCAAGAAATGCCTTCCTGCTATGCAAGGGCAAACACTCAAGAAATACTTTACGTACGGCCGCGAGGTTTCCCTGGAGAGTGTGGGACTCCCTATCCAGATGGTCGGGATAGGTTTACCCACTAAAAACCCCTCCTCGGTTACATGAAAATCAGTACATGAAAATCAGAGATCCACAAATTCTTTCATCATCTTTCATTCTTCATTTGCCTTTCTTCCTGCTCCTTCTTTCGGATTATTTCCTTGATTGCTCCTTCTACGGCATCCCATTTATGCTCGCTTTCTAACATTATCTTTATTACGTTGTTCTTTGTGAGTAGTTCTCCTATTTTGTCTACGGCTTCTTCTCTTATAGTCTGCCACCTATAACACCAAAGGACCGTGTGCTCAAGCGTATCTCGTTGACCGCAGTATCTGCACTCTTCGCTTAGGACTAATTTGAATCTGAATAGGTAGCTATTAAAACAGCCATGTCCGCTAAGGAACTGGGTAAGGTGGTATCCCAGTTCTCCTTATTCCCTTTGAATCCATGTCTTTAGTCCAGGAATTAGTTCCACTTAGTCCACTTAGCGGTAATACTATCCTGCGACCAATCTTCTTCCCACTTATTTAGAGTAGCCTCCTTAGTCTTTATTTTTTCTTCTTTTTTGTTTCCTGTTTTATCGTAGGTACGCTCTAGTGCTAGCAGATGAATTGGTGTCGTGCCTGCAATCACCTGTATAGCCTTTGTGGATACCGTCCTATAGGCACACGCAATCTTAAGGGCTGCCTTTCGTTGGGTCTTTTCTAGGATTCTTCTATATTTCGTTTTAGTGGCCCACTCACGCCACGCCGGTGTTCCGAGTTTACCACGCTGTATATCACTTTCCTAGATCCTTGTCTTGCACCTCTTGTGTTTGTGATTATTCGTGCCAGTGCGGTTATAGTTCTATTTGCCTCCTCCGTTACTCTTGTGATGTGGGCTCCCATATTCATTTTATGTCCAAAGGTGACACGTAGATATTGTAGCATGGGTTTGTTGCTTATCGTTGTCTCGCCTACTTTTATGGAGATGGTCTTCAGTTTTTTCTTGTCGGCCAGTATTATGGCTTCTGTCTTCTGCGGTGCCAGTTGTAGTTTCCTACCTTCCATCCAACTTTGTATCTTTTTTATAGCTAGCTCTGTACCTCTTTCCATATTTGCTTTGTTGTCTCCACTCACCACAAGTGCTAGGTCATCTGCGTAACCTATCAGTGTGGCTTCGTATGGCATTAGTCCTCTAAGTATATCATGAGTTTCAGAGTGTGGGGCCCATTACTGAACCCTGTGGAAACCCGCATGTCATTTCCAGGCTATGCTGTGCACCTACAAGTATTCTCCGGTTACTGAAATAGCTACATATCACTTTCACCTGGTAGGGTGATATCTGCCATTCTTGTAGCGTTCTGATCTAGTGTTACCAGGGTGACGTATTTTTTATTCGGTTTTTTCCTCTTTTCCTTGACCAGATCCTGCACTAGTTTCACCGCGTCTATGGTGGAGCGCCCTCTCCGAAAACCAAATTGGGTCGGTGCGAGGCCCCCGTTTTCTTCGATCTCGTCTACTAGCCCCTTGTTCAATATTTGTTCATATAGCTTTGCCGCCTAGCTAGACGCTTTTAATTTGTATTTTCCCCTACTGCGTTAGGTTTTTGGATTAAGGTAAGCTTCATCTCTTTCCATTCTTCTGGGAATATCCCTGTTTTAATTAGTTTTTCTATCGTCGTCTGGAATAGTTCTGGGTTTATCTCGGTGATGCTTTTACTTACTTCTGGTGGTATTCCATCCGGTCCCGCCGCTTTTCCAGCTCGTAGTCTCCTTCCAACTTCTTTTATTTCCTCTAGGTTAATGATATATAGGGTTGCTACCTCAGACCTGAGTCTCGCCCGGAGAAGATAACTAAAAAAAAACACACGCATAAATATTTAATCTTTTTAAATTTATATAAATTAACAAATTCAAATTTCGCATTCCTACAAATTAAATAAAATTTCTAATTATCACAAACATTTTACATATACAATTAGAACAAGTAAAGAAGAAAAAAATATGCAAGATGCAAAAATAATAAATTATTTATTTATTTTTCCATGTATATTTCTTGTTTGACATAGCAGTAATAAAGAAGAAAAAAATATGCAAGATGCAAAAATAATAAATTATTTATTTATTTTTCCATGTATATTTCTTGTTTGACATAGCAGCCTTTACAAGATCGGCATTTTCTACTGTTTTTATGAATTCAAAAATTGTCGACAGCTCATGTCAAAATTAAGTTTTATGCATAATTCTGCCTTTAGCAACTCAACCCGCATCCTGTTACGATTGTCTGTCCAAGTATTTTCCATAATCGAAAAAATTCGTTCCACATATGCATTACTTATAGGTATTGATAGAATCTTACCAGCAAGTTTTGGTAGTTCAGTGAAAACACCAGAGGAAAATATTTGTATCCATTTTTTATCAGTTAGAGAATCGAGCGATTTGATGGAATTAATGATATTTTAAAGAAGAAGAAAGATATCATCGTAATTTATCGGCTAATCTAATTCTACATTTACCTATTTTGCAGCATCTAAAAAATCTTGGTATTTGAAATTTTCGTTCTTAAGATTAATTACTGAAAAATATTTGAATGGGCTGTTTTCAAAATTATAAAACTTTTCCAATAAGAAATCAATTGCCTTTCTGTACACCTTTTTCGCTTCAGTCACAATTTTTTGTTTTTCATAGGTACTTAGGAAATCTAAACATCATTTTTATTATTCATTTTACTACTAAGAAATTGTTCTTTTAATCTATTCTCCAGTTTATTTTTCAGAGATAGCATTATGTCATGCAATTCGGAACTTTTTACCGATTGATTTTCAAGCTGTAAAATATGCTGATTCATAAGCCCCATTATATGATGCACAAAGTGAATATAAGATTCGGCTAAAGATAAACCATCTTTTTTGTCTCGAATCTTATCTTCACGATTTTTTAAATGATTTTGTGCGTATCTTCTTCAACTAGTTGTACAAAATAATGTTTTATCGTTGACCAGGCATTAACATTTTTTTGTAAAGCTTTATGTAGAGCTTTATCTAAAGCTTTATGTCTAAAGCCATCTCGTTATCACGTAGCGAATAATATATTGCCTCAGAAGTTTCGTCCGAATCTCCATAAAGGTCATCATTCATTTTTCATTTTTCTGTTGGCTTTGTTGGACGCATCGTTTGAAAAGGAAAACGGAATTGCTTCATCGTTATTGATTTCAAGTTCGTCAAGAACTACTTGAATAGACTTAGGTGCTAGTATGTTTTCAACAATTGCTTCGGCTTTTGTTGTGCCACAATGGCCTTGTTTTCTAGTTATTGAATCAAAATATAATAACGAATTGATTTTCATTCCACAGTCAATGCTGCAATAACTGTGATTATGTTTTAAGCCGTGGTTAAAGAGCTTCAGATATTTGTCTCTGCGTTGGGACACACGCCACACTCTGCATACATTTTTGTGCAAATTCAATTTTACCTACGCCGCCCGGAGAAATAATAGTTAAACCCGGAGCCCGGAGATAAGTCACTGAAACCCAGAGTCTCCGGGCCAAACACCGAGAGGTGGCAATCCTAATGATATACCGCTATTTACCGAGGAGGAACTCACCAAAGCAAAAGACCGGATCCACAAACATAGAGCTCCGGGTCCAGATAGCATCCCGCATGAGGTTATTAAAATCGCAACCCTCGATCAATCTAAATTTGTTCTATTTATAATAAATGCAGAACTAAGTGCCGGGAACTTTCCCAAGAAATGGAAGTACGCAAGTTTTGTCCTGCTCCGCAAGGGTGACAAACCGTCAAACGATCCCTCATGGTATATACCTCAATGAATTCTGGACACGCTGGGGAAGCTGCTGGTGGACAGACTTAAAAGAGGACTTGAGACAGGCGTCGTATTGTCCAGGAAACAAATTGGATTCAGAGAGGACAGATCCACTATCAGCGCAATAGAAGCGGTCCTAAAACTTGCAAAAGAAGCTAGACGTGGCACCAAAAGGACAAGAAAGATTCGTGTACTAATTACATTTGACATTAGATACGCTTTTAACAGTGCTAGTTGGAAAATAATAATGAAGAAATTAACCGAAACCTTACCTTACCTTGGGCATTGTAGGAAGCTACTTTCATAATAGAACACTGCTGCTACATGCACATGGAGTTTCAGAAGAGAGATAACTGAATAGCGGGGTCCCACAAGGTTCGGCCTTAGGCCCTACTTTGTGGAGCATCCTATATGATGGCGTCCTAAGATTGAAACTTCCAGAGCGTGCCACACTCATTGGTTTCGCGAACGAACGCAAACGGCAAACCGCACAATTCGCAATCAGGATCTGTAGCGCATACAATACTGTATCGGGGTAAGCTATTTTGGTAATAGCTGGTATGGCTCCCATAGAGCTCCTGGTAAAGGGGAGAGCCGAACTACACGTGGCCGGATGGGAAAGGCAATCTAGAATTGCCGCTAGAAAAAATCTCTTAGCAGAATGGCAACGAAAATGGAAGGCGTCCGAAAAAACGCCAATGGTTGAAGTTGATCATACCAGATATGGATTAACTGGAAGCATCGTGAGACTGACTTTTAACTGACCCAGTTCATCACAGGGCATGGATGCTTCCGCGACTACTTGAAACAAAAACGCGTCGCTGCAGATGACCTGTATGAATACTGTGGCGATGTGAACTTTGTGAGACACACAATATTTGACTGCTGGAGATGGGAAGCAGAAAGGGAGGAGCTAACAGCCAACATGGAGATACCGTTTAACGCAAGAACGGTAATGAGATAAATGCTGCAATATAAATAAAACTGGGATAGGATGGCCAGATTCGTTAAATTAATTATTTTCTCCATGAAAAATGTCAAAAAACTGAAACGCAATAGAAACATCCACCAGTAATCCTAAATAAGATGAATCAACAACCATCTTAACTGCAACAACCACGCTGAAGATATGCTACCTGCATATACCGTTTCGGCGTGATTGAAGACGTTCGTATGGCCACTTGTCTGCTCAGCTGCCAGCTACGTCCGTAAAATAAAAATAGCCAGCCATCATGTTAGCACACTCGTGTGTTTTCGTTCAGAGCTGGCCTCACATGGATCGGCGAACGTCCCAGCACGGACAGACCGAATTTGCACAACTTAGACAAATGACTTCGCGGGCCGCCGTCTGAGGGCTGGCGGGCCGTATGTTGTGTAAGACCAGTGATTGTGTTAGACCACATCTTCTTCTTCAAATGACTTCTCCCTTTTCGAGCTTTCAACGCCACATGACGCTGTGTATAGAACAACAGAGCAAATTGTAAAGCGCGACACTTGTGGCCCCTGTAGCGTCACGAACGGTTGTACGTGGAACCGTAGGGAGAATTGCAAGATACACGGCTCTTTTGGCATTTTCAGCGTTTTATTGTATTGTGTATATGTGGAAAGCAATGGTAGATATGTGGCCACTGATGTGCAAAATATGATATACAAAATTGCAATGCAAATAAACTATAATAATTATCGTTACATATATGATTCATATTAATTAAAATATCAATTGAGATAACACAAACGGAACGAAAAATGAATAATGGTATTAATTGCATGCAATCGATCATTTATTAATTGAACGCATCAGAATATTTACAAAACGAATTTTCATAAATTCCTTCCGATCGTGAAATATTACAACTATGTTACTATCCGCGTAGTGCCTAACGTATTCGCGAAATGAAAGTAAATAAAAGTGCGGCAGCAATTTTCCCGATTGAAAATTTCTCGGCTAAAAACTGCGCCGTGAAATGCACAAATTCAATTTAAAACTTTTTTCTTTGCCTTTCTGATACAAGAAACGGACGAACAGTCGCATATTTTAGCGAAACTTATCGAAGTACCTTTAATAAATAATAAAGTTTTAAACAGTTTTTGTATCTTTTCCGTATTCCCAAGCGAGTTCACTTTTGAACCCCCACAAAATGTGTTTTCACTAATAACATATATTCTCATGCCTCGTGTTTCTATTTCAGTTTTTACTAATCGCTTCTGTAAGCTTAGTAATTAATCAAATTATGAGGTGAAATTACGGTGAGAATAGTTTCTGGCTTACATTAAACAGCCGCGAATGAAATAGGCGGAAGCATTCTGAAACCAGATGCGTAACGGGATGCTTATCACATTAAATAGGGTGGCGAATATGCCTCTAGATTTGCGGATTCAGCTGCGGGATATGACTGAGCCTCATATTTCGCACTACACGTACATTTAAAGTATAATGTTAGCTTCAAACAAGGAATATTTAATGTTATAGCTCAGTATTATCATTGTTTCAGTACTCATCCACTGGAGTTAGTTGTAAACTAACTGGCTCATGTTGGTTGTAAACTGTATCTAACGACGTGCAGTATTATAAATAAAAAGACGTAATTATAGGGCATTAGAAAATTTACGTAAACAGGGCTGCTGAGATGTGGATGGAATACGCTCAAAATGTAAATTTGTGAGTATGTCAATGGGACATGTATTTGTGAGTTCTTCAGTTCTTTTTAGTTAAATCTTAGAGGCGTACGTGGTGTACGCGGAAATGCGAATCAAAAGGGTAGTTTATAAAATATACAGGCCACGTAAGTGCGCAGGAAGAATTTTTGGGATGTAAAGTCTGTGCGCTTCCTGTCGGAGTTTTAATATACATGAAGGAATAGTTCGGGAAAATCCTCGCATCTATCATAACCCACACACTTTCTCTGCGTTATGCACCCCATCGAGGAATCAATTTGGTAGAGGGATGAAACGCCCCATGTTGGATTTACAACTGCTTACGTTTATACTTATTAGATTCGGCTAATATGCCCGCGGACTTTACGCCACCAATTTAAAAATAAGTGCAGTCACTCGTGTAATTGCTAATTTTTAATGTTTATGATTTTTCC
This sequence comes from Phosphuga atrata, assembly GCA_944588485.1. Lineage (NCBI taxonomy): Eukaryota > Metazoa > Arthropoda > Insecta > Coleoptera > Silphidae > Phosphuga > Phosphuga atrata. Next base: position 47,537,098 of record OX155898.1, read on the forward strand.
GCTGAATATATGATGTACAGCCATCGGCATTTTCTCTGCGAATTTATTTCGTGGAAATATCCAAACAATTTTGATGTAAAATATTACTATTACTCATTTTAATAGCGATGCTGAAATTTAACAGTTATGTCCGTAATGGATATTACAGAATAGCAATATCCCTCATCCCAGTCTATTATAGTTTGACATAATTATTGATTAAATATTAAATCTTTTTATTGATAATGGAATTTGAATATTGCCTTTCAATTTATAACTGCGAAGGGAAATTAGGTTACATTTCGTCCTGACATTGACTCATTCATATTCAAATGAACGCAAATTTAATATTCCCCACAAAATCGTTCAACGGAACTATTTTTAAGACTCATATCTATCAGAAACACTGAATATATTCCTCACACCATATAATATATATTTCACGATGTAGTGATACACTTCAACATTTATAAATTTATTCAACAATTTGTAACAAATTATTAAACTAAGAATGGATTTGTTCATTTAATCTTGTCTATCAAGGTTTGCCCTGAATTGAGTGATGTGAGGATAATCAACAATCTATATTGGGATCAGAATTTTAAGCTGAAGGTCGGATGTGAACTGACTGAGGAAATCGAGATACGTCGGGGTATAAGGCAAGGGTATATATTGTCACCACTTATATGCTATGTATATAGCGAAGCTATTTTTATGGAATGCTTGGATGAAAAAACCCGCAGGTATAATCATAAATGGTGAAATATTAAAGAATATAAGGTATTCTGGTGATACCCAACCCTGTTAGCTAGTAAGCTTGCAGACTTACAACACCTAGTAGAAAAACTAAATGACCGCTGCACTGAATTTGGATTGAAAATAAACCTCAATAAGACCAAATTAATGGTAATTACTAAATCTACACAACATAAAATTCAGAACTTAAGAATCGCAAACACCAACATTGTATTCGTACAAAACTATAAATATCTTGGTGCGTGGCTTCAACAAAGTGTGGAGCAATCAAGAGAAATACGAACCAGAATAGAAATTGCCGGAGCATCTTTTATGAAAATGAAGAGAGTATTTTCCAGCTGTAATGTCAATCTTCTTGTGCGGATAGAAAAGATAGATTTTTTTTAGGGAGGAGGGGAAATGCTTTGCTGCACGCACGGTACGCTAGGCTTCGTGGAGTATGGGGCTCTTTTGTTGAGCTGTTCATGACCAGCATACCGACTAAAATCGCCCCTGGGATCAGTACTCCACTTCTGAACCGCGTTAGTATTACTTCAAAGTGGTGGTCCTTTCCATTACGGATGCAAGTTCCTGGACAGCAGCCTGATCTTTCTTTCGTTTTCGTCTTTTGTTCTGAGTATCGTGCACACATCGTTGCTACTGCTTTCCAGTTGTCATCGATTTTCATCATCAGCATCATGATAGACTCTCTCACCGCCCGATTTGTTGTGATTCTGAGTTCAGCCCATTGCGGGAATTCGAAAATAGCATGTTCAGCTGAGTATGGCAACGTCTGCAGTTTTTGCTTTCTGCCTTTCAGATCCTTTGAACATTTGAGCCAAAGCTTCCGTGCCCGCTTAGTACTTGTGTTAAATAGTATTTAACTTCCTTTTTTAAGCCATGGCTCAATTTCTGAGATGAGAGTTCTAGTTCAGTTCCCTTCCTTGGCGTCGTTCCAGCGTTTTGCCATCCGCTCGTGAGTGCGCTTCTGTGTCGAGCTCTCCCTTCTGTATTTGTGCCTTGGTTCCTGGCCCCTTCCTCAGCCATTAGGTCAATCGTCGGGACTGCCGCTATGACTTGTAGCGCCAGATTTGACACAGTAAGGTTAGCGCAGCATATGCTTATTACCATGCTGCGTTGTGTTTTTAGTAATTTGTTTTTGTTTATGGCTGCGTTTAGCGACTACACCCAGGCCGGTACAGCGAAAAGGAGGATGGAATTAACCACCTCATTGAGTAGCCTTTTAGAATGTATATTTGGGCCATTAATTCTGGGCATCAACTTACGAAGTGTGTACCTGCACGATCGGCTTTCACTATTACGTTTTGGATGCGCCTGCTCTAGGAAAGCCGCTGGTCAATATCGACGTCAAGGTATTTTATTGTCGGTGTCGCGGAACAAGTCGTCTACCTATTATGTTGACAGACATGCGTTCAATCCTCTTGCGGCTTGTAAGTGCAATGACCTAAGACTTTTCTGGAGCTATTTGTAGTTCGTTTATTTCCATCCACGTACCTATGTATCGCTTTTATTGCAGATTTGGCCCTCGCTACTACAGCCTTCTCGTTTGTGTCAACTGACACCACGATTAGGTCGCCGGAAAATGCGATCAGTCTGCAGTCTCTCAGGTCGTTCGTTTTTACCAGGTTTAAGACGCCATCGTATAGGATGTTCCACAACAGCGGCCCGAGAACTGATCCCTGGGGAACACCGAAAGACACCGGCCTTATTGTGTCATCTATTTTTATAGTCCTGTCCGTAACGGATAGAAACCTGGACCCTTAAAAATACCCAATCCAAGAGCAAGATGTGGCTTAAACATTGCTAAGATAAGGTCACCAATGAAGTTCTGACCTAAATGCAAGAACTATGCGAGATTATACGCACCGTTAAAAAGAGAAAACTCTCTAGCTCATAATGCAAGGGAAAATAAAGAGAGCAAGCAATGTTGGCAGACGTAGTTCTTAGTTGAGGAATCTAAGGGGATGGTTTGATTTATCTAGCAACAAACAGTTTTCTTGGCAGCTGCCAACAAATTTAGCTAAGATTATAGCCAGCCTCCGATAGGAGACAGACAGAGAGAAGTATCAAGGTTTGCGGAACAGAATTTCGTCAATGCATCAGTTAGATGCGTTGTTAGTTTTGTCTATTTCACAATTTTTAGTTGAGCTTTCACAGAGTTCCAGACGCGGTATAGACCAAACTTTCTTGGGATTCACCTTGGACTTCCCACAAAGTAAAAAATACTGTAGGTGGGGCACCGCGGAAACAACTTGAGATAAACTACTGCCCCATATCCTACTCAGAAAAACTCACGAGGACAAGACGAGCCACACAGACGACAACTCTGCACATTGCTCCTGAAAGCATTCCATTTCGCGAGCACATGCATGTAAAGACGTTTGTCCCATCCTGAGCCTTCTACCCATAATCTTTGAATACATTTTTTTTAAACGAAGGAACAGGCGGGAAAACCCTGGGGGATCAAATCTGCGGGTGACCGTTGACAAAATGTACCACTTTGTTCTACAACTCCCTTCGGGCAGAATTTTAAAATAAAAAACAACAACTGGTTTATTAGTCAAGAAGAGATAAGGCGCAAAATCAATAACCTGAAATCAAGGAAGGCACAAGGAGAAAACACCATTCCCAACGAACTTCTAAAATACGGCGGCGAAAAACTCGAGGCTGAGACCTGCACCCTATTTACAAAAAAATGTAGAATCCGAGATAGTGCCAATAAGCTGAAAAAGCACTATTACCATCCCAATCTTTTAAAAAGGCAAGAAAACAGACCCCTTAAATTACCGAGGAATAAGTAAAGCCTTCGGCAAGACCAGAATTGCCAATGTGATTGAAGAACTAGGAAAACGAGGCGCGGGGTAAAAACTAACAAACTTAATAATAGACATCAACACTGTGGGCAATTATCCGGCGCATAAGCGAACCAACCGCAACGAAGAACGATTGGTGGACCTGTGTAGGACTTTTGAGTTGATCATGAAGTCTACAGCCTTCAAACACTTGCCAAGGAAGCAGAAGACTTGGATTTCACCTAATACCCACCTGGGTTAATTCCAGATAGATCATGTAGCCATTTCACGCAAATCTCAAAAGGAAATACAAAACGTGAAGGTGCTAAGAAGCGCCAATCTGGACTCAGACCACTACCTCTCAAAGATCAAAATAAGAGTCCAGCCTAGAAACACTAGATTACACAGAACCTCCAAAATCGTAAAATTTGACGTCGAGCGACTCAAGAACAGTCAAGAACTAAGTCAGAGACTGAACAACACAGACCTAAACAACTTGGATCAACTGAAGGAGACTCTGGTCAAGACGGCCAATGAACTCGCCCCTCTCGGTAGAAGGAGGAACCTTTCGTGGTGGACTGAAGACTGTGACAACGCAATAGCCCAAAGACAGATAGCCTGGCTGAACTGGAATTCTAAAAAGACCAAGGAAAGTTTTTCATAATTTTTTGGAACAAAGAAAGGTTACAGCCAAGATAATTCGAGGAACCAAACGAACCTTCACACAAAACCAACTAACCCAAATCGAAGAGAGCTTTGCTAAGAATAATTCCAGATATTTCTTTGGAACCTGTAAGCAGGTACTCAGAAAATACGCTCCGCCAAGCCCCCACTTCAGAGACTCACAAGACAAACTGGCTTATAACGACAAGGACAACTGCCACCTTTTGGAAAAATACTTTAAAAATCTACTCAACTGTGACCCACCCAGCGAAGACTTCGACTATAAACAAACCACACCAAACCTGGACTCGCTTCTCCCTTCATTGGAAGAAATTGGCCAGATCATTCAACTTCTTAAGAATAATAAGGCAGCTGGAGAAGACTCTATCGTTGTTGAACTGTGGAAAGGTGCTGGAAACAATGCCGTGCGCAAGCTAACCGAGATCATCCAGGACATCTGGGAAACAGAGAAATTACCACCCGATTGGAAATCTGCTCTGATCCATCCGCTTCACAAAGAGGGAGATTTTACGGATCTAAACAACTACCGTGGAATTTCTCTCGTCCCGGTAACATACAAGATTCTCTCGAAGGCGTTACAAACAAGGGCAGGAAATCAGTTGGATAGTCAACTGGGGGAATACCAGGGGGGCTTCAGGAAGACCCGATCCTGTGTTGAACAGATCCTCAACCTTAAAACTGTACCTGCATACTCCAAGATGAGAAACCGCAAGGTGGTCGTCACCTTTGTTGATTTTAGAAGGCCTACGATTCCATCGATAGAGAAACGCTTAACAAAGTACTCCAGGAACTAGCACTAGACAACAAAACCCGCAGACTAATCCTAGAAACTTAGACCAACACACATTCCAAGGTAAAATTTAGAGGCGAGATTTCAGAAAGCTTTGAAATAAAAACTGGAGTGAGACAAGGAGATGGACTTTCCCCACTTCTCTTCAACTGTGTTGGACTGGTTGTAGATTGCCTGGCCTTTGCAGATGACATGGCACTGTTTGCTGATTCTCTTGAGATGGCAACAATGCAGGTAAACTGTCTCAGAAAACAGGCTGCCAAAGTGGGCCTTCAAGTGTCGCTGGAGAAAACAGAATTCTTCACCAACATTAAAGAAGCAAACAGAGAAATGTTACTAGAACAGGGCAACATCAAGAGGATTGAGAAATTTAAGTATCTCGGCGAATGGCTTGAACCCAACTTATCAGAAAGAGCATCATTATCCAAGAGAGTCAGCAAGTTAGAACTAGCCTATCGGCTAACTAAGAACACTTACAATAAGAAATGCCTGTCACGCAACCTGAAACTTAAGCACTGCACATTAATCTTACGACCAGAAGCGCTATATGCCATGGAGTGCCTTTCCTTGAACCGAAGGGTTCTAATAGAGAAATTGGAAATCAGAGGGAGGAGAATCCTCGGGAAGATCCTAGGCCCGGTAAAGGAAGATGGGGAATTCCAAAGACGGCATAACTCTGAGCTCTACGAACATATTCAGATGCTCCCTGGCTGTGCAAGGAAAAGAGGGGTAGCTTTCTATGGCCACATTGCAAGATTGCCTCCAAACCGACTAACCAACCGTCTGTTCACCTTCTGGCAAAACATGAAGCTTCGTACCACTTGGTTGACAGAGACCGAGAAGGATATTAAAGAACTGGGAATAACAGATCTCAAAAACAGACAGTCTGTGAGGCGCACCCTAAAGGAAGTCCGTGGATTTCAGGAAAAACCTCGAAGAAAAGGTACGCACTGGACAGAAGAGAGAAAGGGGTTACACCGGCAGAAGATGCGACAATACTGGGCAAAGGTCAAAGCCCAACAGTTGAACAAGCGTGGTCCAGAGTAGGCCTATTCGAAAGAAGAAGAAGAAGACATCAACACTAACAACTATACAATAATATAATCTTACTCTTAAGCGATGGAATTAGACAAGGTGACAGTATGAGCCCTATTCAACCTAATAATGGACAACATAATAACGAGTGTGAAAAACCGCAAAGCAGGATATCGGATGGGAAACCAGTCTTTTAATATACTGTGCTACGCGGATGACGCTGTACTAATAGCTGACAATGAAAACGACTTACAACGACTTCTAGAGACATTCTCCAAAACATCAAAGAGATAAAACCTTTATATCTCCCATCAAAAAACCAAATGAATAGTAGCCAGCAGATCAGCAACCAGATGCAAATTAGAACTTGATAAAAAGGTGATACAGCAGGTGATGTGCTTTACCTACCTTGGAGTAGAGATCTCAAGCGACAGAGACCTCAAGCTAGAGGTACGTGCAGCAACGAACAAGGCTCGACGAATATCTGGTGCACTAAACAAGATAATCTGGAGAAACAAACACATATCGCAAGAAGGTAAAATCCGAATATGAAAGACAGCAGTAAGGCCAATACTCACATATTCGGCTCAGCCACCAAAAACAAGCGCTTAGAACGACCGAAATGCGAACCCTGAGAGTAATAAGAGGAGTCACATTAAGAGACGATGACCATGACCACCCAACAGAACAAGATCCCCTGGAAGAACATCGAAGAGATGGACAGACTCCTGAACTTTCAAATCGCAGGAGCCGAAGCACTGAGGAGAAACTGGCACATAATGCCTACACCGAAGAATAAGAAGAAGAGAAGAAGAAGAAAAACTACTTCCTCTATTTCACAAAAGGCTTCATGACGGTATCTATACCAGCGGTTTTTTTCGTAGCAAAAAATGTATGCCTTTCAGCTGGACCAATATTCAGGAGAGATCTGGTAAAGTTCAGGAGCCATCAGCTAAAGGCACACCCTTCAAGTGACTTAAAGTCGAACGGTCTACGTTTTGGAAAGGAATATCGACCGCAATGTTATCAACAATACAACCGTTGAAACGGAGAACCACCCGAGTATCAAAACGAGAAAATAGAGCCGTCGACGAGCGTCCAACAACTGAACTTCTTGCTCCTCGAAAACCTGCGAGGGACACATCACTTGAAAAATTACGTGAAAATTATTTCGTGAAAAATTGACTTCTCCACGGGAAGACCTAATTTTTCTCAAATTCCGATTTCGGTTATTCACAATAACCGATTCAATCCACTCAATACATTCGGTTAAATCCAGAATGGCCGTATCAAATGTTGGCTCGAATTTCTCATCAATATCTAATTCTAACTCATTAAGAATTCATCATACTCCGACAAGATTTTAGACCACGTGACGTTCAACGTCTTAAAATGACGTAAAGCAGTAGCATCGCTTACCTTGGTAGTCAGATCATCACCCTCGCGTGATTCTTAATAATTTTTCTTCCCTCTCCATTATGAAAACAAATAAGAAATGAAATAAATTAGTTCCTCCAACAAATAAAAACCGAAATGACTACAAAACACGTAATGAAAAAATGAGAAGGAAAGAAAACGGAAATTGACAAAAAGAAAGTTTTTGAAAGATTTCCAGCCGATAAATTTGAAAATTTAAAACAAATTTTAACAAAGCAATAATGCTGCACGTGAGGGCTTTAACAAAAAAAAAACGGATATTGAGTCGCAGATCTAACATCGACCGGCCGCGTGTTCGATTAAAAAATTTGGCTCGTTTGGATCAAATGATTGGACTGTATATAACAACGACAAATTTTAAATATGGTCAGCGAATCGGGCTGGTTTCGCTACTTACCTTCTAGCTACAATGTCTTTCTTGTCTGTCCGTTCGAACGATCCTCCTGTCGTCAACTAATTTAAGGGAGGAAACGGGAAGCAATAAAAGACAAGAAGGATATAAATAGGTGAAAATGCGGATCGTCCCAATGCAGAGGAAATCGACACGGCCTTTCCAGAGAATTGACTGAATTCCCAAAATTTCCAACTAACAAAAAAACGAGCGTGGTAGAATGCCGGCCGAAACGAGACGCCCAAACACTCTTAACACTCTGACTAATATATCTAAATCGCTGCGCGATTTTTCACATTAATTGAACGCAATATATCGACACCTGTCGTAGTAATTGATCGCGCTATCGACCCCTGTTGGATTACCTGTACCCCTCTTTTAATAGGCCGCAAAACCAATAAAAAAGGGACCCTAACACTATTAACTAATAGACAACTCAATTTTATTTATTTAGTTCTGGCGATCATGGTTTGTACACCACAATTTTATCGATATAGTTTTGTTTTTCAAAGCCTGCACAACTCAAGTTTGTCCATGCGATTTTGTCTATCAAGTTTGTTGCAACTCCATTTTGTCCAATTAGTTTTGACTATCAAGGTTTGAGCAACACAATTTCCTACATGAAGTATTGTCTGTCAAGACTTGAACATGTCAATGTCAATGTCTGTCAATTTTGTCGATTTTGTTCAGTTCATCAAGGATTACGCATCACAATTTTGTCTATTAACCACTGGCGCTGTAGAGACGTGTTACGCACGTCGTAATGCTTTTGTCGCAGAAGCGCCAACAACGTGCGTGGCACATCGGCTGAGATTGTTTCCAAAAAAAATTCACAGCGAAAGTGTAGAGTGTATGCCAAATACAAGAAAAGTAGTGAAATCATGTGGTAATTGAAAAAATGCCTTGTACCATTACATGTTCCAGACTGTTTCGAGCAATACCACACTTTGCATGATTATTAATAAACAAATTTACTAATCATATTAGTGCATTTTTCGATCAATTCATGCGTTGTATTCCGTCCTAAAAACTATTAGAAGTCCTAGGTCGAAAGTAAATTAGTTCAGAAAATACAAATCTTGCCTCAACGGCGTGACGCCTCTTAGCGAGTTACAATGGGCCCTTGTGGCACACGTGTCTTTAAATTTCTTGCCAGCGCAAGAGATTAAGATTTGCACAACTAAATTTTGTCCATTGGTTTTTCTTTATCAAGGTTGTAGCTACATAACTTTCTCCGTTTAATTTAGTCTATCAACGTTTGAGCATATGGCGCATTACTTACAACCATGAGCTATAAGACTTGTATCCAGAACCAAACATAATACGTTACATGAAACTAGGACGATTAAGATGGGCTGGACATGTTGACAGAGTAAACGAGGTGCGGGTACAGAGACGACTGCTAAGTGACAAAACGAAAGTTCAAAAAACACCAGGGAAAATGAAACTCCGGTGGGAGGATGAAGTTAATCAAGACGCAAAAGCCATTGGCGTTCGAAATTGGCGCCATATGTCACGGGATAGAGCACGTTGGCAACGTCTTGAAAGGGAGGCCAATGGTGTCAGCGGGCTATTAGCGGGCCAGTGATGATGATCAAGGTATGGACAGCTCAATTTTGTCCATTTAAGATAACATAACCTAATCTTAGCAAGTAGGATCTGATGGTTAACAGTGTCGTAGGCCGCCGATAAATCAACAAATGCCACTCCAGTTACCTTAAATGCTTTGAAACAATCTTCTATGAACTTGGTAAGGTTCAGCAACTGTCCAATACAGCTTTTGCCCGCACGAAATCCCCTTGTTCGGGTTTGAGCAATTTCGGGTATAAGGCAATTCAGAATAATTCTTTCTAGTAGTTTGTAGAGGTTACACAGGAGTGTAACTAAAGAGTGTAACTGAAGTAGCCGATCTTTTTCTGCTTAATTTGTTCTGTCCGAAAGTCATCCAAGCCGGCTGATTTTCCATTTTTAGTCTGTTTGATAGCCTTCTCTAGTTCTGTCATTCTGAGTGGTATTGTAAGATCGTTACTTTCCTCTTGAATTTCTCTTTGATGTCTGGCCACTTTGTGCTTATGGATGGGCTTCCCTTTCATTAAAAACTGTTGTGCTATTTGGTTGACAGTGATGTTGAATGTACAGAGGTCTCTGTCGGATCATTGCTTAGACGTCTTAAAAGTTTCCATGCCTTATGGCTGTCTCTTCTCAGATCCAGGTCTGCTTTAGTTCGAGCCCATTGATCCCGTTTTGTTTGTCTAATGACGGAGATGAGTCTGTTCCCAGCTTCTACTGTTGATTCACTGAAAGGGTTTTCTTCAAATAACTTCCTGTATTCTGTGAGTAAGGCAGCTTCATCCGATGTGAGACCAGGGATAAATGAAGTCCAGCAGCCGCGAGGTATAGATCTTCTGGAGCTCTTCTTTATAATTGTGGTGCAGATGTCATGGGATTCTGGTGTAGGTTCTATTGAAGACACTTCGATGTCCAACATATCTGCAAATTTCGACCAGTCAGCTTTCTTGAAGTTGTACCTCCTGCGGAATGGTACCTTCTGAGGTCTAACGGCAGCAAATATTTGGCACATTATTGTCCGCTGCTGTGTATTAGGTATTGGAGAACAGACAGATTTTACACATAGTTCGCAGATTCTGTTACTGCTAAAAATGAGGTGAGGGTTGTAACCTCGTTTCCATCTACCACTATTGAATGATGCAGGCTATTTTGCATCGTGTATCAGGGTAAGGTGATTTATTTCTGCCCATTCTTGTACTGCTCTTCCATTCTCATTTGCATGATCATGTCCCCATATGCGGCTTTGGCTGTTGAAGTCACCAATCACAATCTGTGTGCTTTTATTTTGGAAATTGGATAGTTTATTGATGATGAAATCAGCGCCAGGTGGTTTATAAAGGCTTATCCTGTTTATTAAGGTTGACCTAGTTTTGGTTGTTCTAGTTTTGTGACTAAGATACATTTCAAGCAATGCATCTAGAAAACATAAAATTTTCTTGCATCGGCTTTTAGTGAATATACCCAAAGATAATATGTCTTGTTCTTCAGGCAGCAATTTAGACAACGTTAAGGGGTTACTTTTCAAGTCCTACTGTTGACCTCTGCGGAGGATTCTACATTCTTCTCCTGTTTATTTTTTTTTTTACAATACACTCAATACACAATTTTTAACAATACACTTTTATAAATTTTGTTTTGTCTTGCGTGGTTTCCACAACTCAATCTAGTTCTGTGCCTAATATACATTTCAGGCAATGCGTCTAGAATACTTCAAATTTTACTTTACTAATACTTATACGATAATACTATCATCGGCTTTGACTGAATGTACACACCGTTTTTTGACAGGCTACACTTTAAACAAGATTAAGACATTAGTAGCTTTACAAATCCTACTATTGCTGTTTGCCGAGGATACTACATTCTTCTCCTATAGTATTGAGCCGAGATTCTTAAATTCACACTTCCTCAATGAGTTGTCAATTGCTTGTGAATCGTCAGTGGTGAGCATCTTGGTCTTTTCAGCACCACATTTTCAGATTCGGTTATTAAATCAAAAATCATTGTATTTTACGTGTTTCGTTTGCCAAAGACATATGCCGAATCACCTGCTGGAAATGCATTTCCAAATATTGATTGATGGAAATTGAATTTCCGAAGCGAAATTGTGCTTCATGAAAAATACATTTTCAGTGGATATAACAGAGCATAAATGATACTTTCCCGTATTCGTTAAAATACTTTTTTTATATTGAAACCAAATACCTCGCGATGTTTAAGAACAAAATATTTCAATTATATATACTCTATTTATTTTCTCTATAGTAAACTTATTGCAAAGAAAATCGCATCAAAAACACAATTTATTTTCAAAAAAAAACTTAAATATGCTAAACAATAGATAATATAATTAAAATATTTAAAAATGACTGAAAGACTGCAGGTCAATAGCAATTTGTAATGTTTATTGCAACGTAAATATGGAAATAAAATTTAATATTATTATTGCAATAGCTCGCGTGTTATCTGCCACCTGCAAATGAGTGCCTGCAAGGGATCTATTACGACTCAAGACAGTGAATTGGCAGAATCAGCGACAGATTAGATTAAGTTGTTTTTGTGTTAAGTTTTAATTAGAATGGAAATTACACAGACCATATTTGAGACCGTGAAGAGATTTCAGACCTTAAAAGTAGTAAGACAGAAAATCATATCAAATAAAGTCAGAATAAATATATTTTTTAAAAAACGTTTTATTTGCTAAATAAAATTAACGCAGTCGGTAGGATAGTCTAAATCAGCGGTGGGCAAATCTCTTGGCTGCCGGCCATTATGTATAAAAATTTGAACGCGGGCCGGATTAAAAAAATCTATTTTTATAGGTATTACATGTCATATTTGCACATATTTACACGCCTTGATACATCAATATTGTAAGCTTTCCACATATTGGACAATATATACTGTGTCTATAAATTTGTGGCAGTTAGATAATAAAGTAAAACATCAGGTAAACATAAAAAGGATGTCATATGTATGCTTTCGGGATTTTTGTAGTTTTGTTTATGTTACGACTGAACGAAGAATACGAATTAAGATCATTCATTATAGGTGCTATGTATAGATAATTTTGTAATCGCCTTATCAGTGAGTTAATATTTTGGTATACGTGCACAAAACCAATTTTCAGCCCAAAATCTCATTTTCTGTAATTAAAATAGTTTATGAAATGCTTCGCGGGCCGCATAAAAGGTCGCAGCGGGCCGCCATTTGCCCAGGCGTGGTCTAAATTCTTGTATCGCACATTTAATTTTCGACTTTTCTTTACTTAATCGACTATTCGAAATGAAAAAGTGCTGTGGAAGAAGTCAAGCAAAGTGGATCTTCGAAATTCATGAATCCCTGTAAATCGTAGACCTGCCAAGCATCCCTACAAGACTCAATACGAGGAGCAGAACTACATTGTCCGTTCATGAGAAAAAGTTAGTTCCAGACGGAGGAAAATCGCTAATCCATCTACACAATTGCTTTAGTTAAGAAGAAAAAGAAAAAATGCATGCAGTCAAATTCAAGTATAAATCGATGAAAAATTATATCGATGTCGATATAATTAATTTTTCAAAAAGTGTTTCGAGTGACATAAATTGAACGTATATTAGTAAATATAAGTTCTTAATATAAGTTCAGTTGATATGTCACTCGAAACACATTTTGAAAAATCAATTATTCATTATTATATCGACATCGAGCAATCATTTGAAGGATAAAATTCTAAATAGCGAATCAAATATAGGCTTACCTTCAATTTATGGAAGAATATTTGAATTGCGTCCCACAAAAGGTCGATTCCCATATGCGCGACACAGCTTCGCGACGTCGTGCGACATCGTCTGTCGAATAATCACACTGGCCTACACACATGTTGGTGTCGAAGATTTTAGACCTGATTCTAAGTATGTCTTGTGAGCTGATACAAGAAAACCAGTCGAATTTTTTGTATCAACGCTAGTTTATAAGATAGAAGAAAAAACACATTTTTACAAAAATATCAATTTATTTTGGAATTATACATCAAGAAATTTTTTTGAGTGTAATTGTCTTGGGCAGTCACGCATAAGACCCCCAGCAATAATCGGCCATCATATGAATGTCCCATCTGCCTTGGTACCTCTTCTCCATTGTTTTTATATCTTGATGGAAGCGTTCTCCTTGTTCTTCGCTAAGATCTCCTAAATTATGTCGAAAGTGATCTATATGATTATGGAGGTAGTGCACTTTTATGCTCATATTACAGCCTAATTTTTAAAGTTAAGAAGCATATCCTCGACTAACTCTTTATAGTTATCAGCCTTGTAGTTTCCAGGGAAGTTTTGTGCAACCGCTACAAAGGATTTCCACGCAAGTTATTCTTTTCTAGTCATAGAAGCTTCAAAATGTGTAGAGCATTTAATTAGTTGACGTATTTGAGGCCCATCAAAAATTCCTGCTTTTAATTTCTCAGTACTCAATCCAGGAAATTTCTGAGAAATGAACTTAAAACATCGACGATTTTGGTCCAGAGCTTTAACAAATTGCTTCATGAGCCCCAACTTTATGTGCAAAGGTGGAAGAATGATTTTTTCTCGGGAAACCAAAGGCTGATTTATGACATTTCTTTCACCAACGATAAGATCTCTGGCAGGCCAATTTTTTTGGGTCCAATGACTTGTTTTAGCTCGACTGTCCCATAAACAAATAAAACAAGGGTATTTTGTATAACCTCTCTGTTGACCCAACAAAAAATTAACCACCTTCAAGTCGACACAAATTACCCAATTATGTTCAAAATATTTTATTTTCTGTAAAAGAACTGAAATTACCTCATATTCTTCTTTCATAGATGTAGAATGGGCAAGTGGAATAGAAGCATTCTTATTGCCATTATGTAAAAGGACTGCTTTGAGACTTCTTTTACTGCTGTCAATAAAGAGACGCCAATCAATTGCATGATAAGTCTTCAAGCCCATGAAAGTCAGCAAGCCATTGACATCATTACAATATACCAAATTTTCATCAGAATAAAAAAAAATGCAACAAGTTTTGTTCTCTCGTGCGATATGAAGTAATTCGTACACCAGACGAAAGGCATTTTTTGTCTTTTAATCTTGATGCTAGCAACTCAGCACGCTCTTTTGAAAGATCTAAGTCTCTGATGAGATCATTCAGCTCACCTTGTGAAAATGTTTTAGGATTTGATGATTCTGCACAGTATTCAAAATCAACTTCTTCTTCAGAAACTTCTATTTGATCCTCTTCAGAGTCCTGTACTGCCTGATGAAAAATTGGTATTGGAGCAGTGTCTGAATGAGGAATAGGTCTTATAGCTGAAGAAATATTGGGATACTTCCACTTGTGGCGATTGGTTTTGTTGATGCCCACTACTTTCGTCATACAAAAATAACAGTCGTCATGATGATTTTTTTGTTCACGCCAAATCATTGGTACTCCAAACTTCAAACATTTTCGCGTTCCTTTTTCCCATTGTCGCAAATGTTCAATACACATTTTACAAACACTATGAGGCACCCACACTTTATCTTGGTTGCGAATTTCAATACCGAAGTAAGCAAAATACAAGCGAATTACAGTGTCAGTAATAGATTTTCGTTGATCTTTCAATATGTATTCACCACAAATGTAACAAAACATATCAAGATCGTTCGCACATCTTAACTTACTTGCCATGATAAAATAATAATATAAATATCATAGGAGTTATTGAAAATTTCACTGTTTTCAAATACTGCCGGAAAAGAATTAAAATGAGGGTAGTAGGTAAACCAGAGCTGTCAGCTGACATTAACTAACGGAAATATAGTTCATGCCAACTACCTTACCGACCACAGTTACAAACAGACCTGCACCAAAACAAAATAATTTTTTTGTAGGCCAGTGTCATTGATACATTGTTTAAAATGGGCACGCTGCGTAGCTGTCGCGTAGCTATAGTGAGAATGTGCCCATTTAAAACAATGTAATCATTATTTGACACGTGATGTCGCGTAACTGAGTGTCGCGTATATGAGAAACGGCTTAAATTGATGGCAACCCAAATGAACTAAATAGATATCCCGCAACTTACGAAATCATTATTAATAATTTCTAGTAATGACCAAAATATCAATAACCTTTTAGGTACATTATTAAACTCAGCAATTGGAATATTAAATAGAAATGTAGTCGCAGTTGTGTAATATTAAGGGTTTCATGTCAGAATGAGAGATAATAAGCTGGAAACTCGTACAAACCTTCATTATGGCGTACTAAAGCTTTTTCATGTCTACGCCGTAAGTTATTAATAATAAAAATAGCTTCAATATATATATATATATATATATATATATATATATATATATATATATGCTGCTACAATTATATATGATTATGTATGTACGTGTACGAATTAATTTGTAATAGTGGTAATAATAGTAGTTACTTCTGAGGCGTCGGCCTCTCCTAAACCATTCTATATATCTCTATTTCGCGCCTCTCGCAACCATTGGGATCCACATCTCTGCTTGAAGATGTCTCTCCATCTTTTGCTTGGTCTTCTTTGTTTTCTTTTTCTGTTTCTTGGTTTCCATTCTGTTAAACGTTTTCTCCACCTGTAAATTCTTTTTCTCTTCTTTTTTTGCATAATCCTATAATGTCCCATTTTATTGACATAATAGCGTATCTTAATTCTTCAATTTTTCTGTCCGTTAATAATGTTCTTACATTGATGCTTGTTATGTGGAGGTTTTTGTTGTTGTCTTTCGTTTGCGTTTTTGTCTCAATCTTGTTTGATAGGTTGTGATTTAGGAGATGGTGGCCTGACTCATCCACAGTGACCGGCCTTAGAGAAGGTACAGAGGCTGAAGGAGCTTGGAAAATCTTCCTTATTTACAATAGATACTATCAGATTGTTAGGATTTAGTGGCAACGGGCGTAGAAAGCTGGTTATGGTTTGTGATTTGTTTTTTTTTAGACATATTGTCCTTTCATTCCCGCATTCTTTTGCAGTTTCTTTCTCAATTTACTGGTCTCTTGGCCTCAATTTACTCAGGTGATGTAGACATAAAAGGCATGTTTTTTTGTGGGTGTCTGGACTTCCGATTCTCGTGGTTTTAGTGTCACAATTTTGTCGTAGCGCAAAGCTACTATTTTCCTGACTCTCGCTCACGCTTAAGATCTCCTTAAGTAATATTAGTATTAGTATATTACTACTCTTTCTGCTTTTGAAGCACGCTAGGTGGAAAATCTTCTTTCACATAAATATTTGTACTCTCCTGCGATTTTTGCTGTTTGAGTATCTCTATCCTCCTACTTGTTGTTGGTTAAATCTAAGTTATTCAAGTTAAAAATCACAAAAATCGTTTTCGTTTTCATAGCTCTAATGATCTTTCACAAAAATTGTAGAGCTTAAAATGTGTGATAAATTTTGTAATAGCATTTTTTCATGCGCTCAACCGTCATTGAGACTGAGGGCGGAGAGCGCGCAGCGCTCGTAAAATTGAATGGGCATCATTTAGAACCTCAGAAATGGAGTTGGGTGCTTCCAAACTGTCCGCTTCCAAATGAATTCCTGGAGCCAATGACAATAATATTACCACCATCTACAGATGAATTGTTTAATACCATATTTTGTAATTGAAAGACTGGATGTGAGACAGACCTGTAACAATGGCAGAGAGATACACTACGGCAGAGGTTCTCAAACTTTTTTTTGCAGCGCCACCCTTATCGAGCTAAAAAAGTCTCGCGGCACCTTTGTCGGGCTACAAAAATTTCGCACTCAACTGCTACTCAACCAATAAAACGGTTTGAAAACTTAAAACTAAAAAATAAGAAAAAACAATACAAATTTAATGCTCAATTGTTTTTCATGGAATGAATGAAATTGTTTGGAAGAAATTTTTTTATTATTTGCTTGTTTATTGTTGCAAGTTTATTGGAAGTTTGGTTTATTTCACCCTCAAATCACTCGATACAGAAAATTTTCTCCTGCTCTTGTTTTTAATGTAAGCATATGTTGAAAATGCAACATTGTGACATTGTCTGCCACTTGCTTTATTCTAGAAGCGGCTCTCTTCACTTTTCGAATAATTGCAGTTGCTCTATCGCTGCAAATATCAACACACTTGCTTCATATCAAATCATTTTGCTGTATACATTTCTTGATAACTTTGAAAATTTTCTCGCCAGTGGTGTAAGTTTCAAGCAATTCATTAATCAATAGTTCTTCTATTTGCATTTCAAGTGGATACCTTACAAACACAAGAAAAACAGCATCAAAAGTCAGGCATGCGCTCGCGGCACCCCAGGGTGCCGCGGCACCCAGTTTGGGAACCACTGCACTACGGTATTCCAATAAGAAATTCTCGCGATCGATACATGTGTCCAGGACAATTTAAGAATGGACTACAAATGTAGAAACATCTATATTCTCACGGACAGTCAGTCAGCGATAAACGCCCTAACATATCGTGGAATAAAATCTAGGACAGTTTGGAAGTACCTTCACAACTTCATAACGTCTGGCAGAGCACAACAGCGATACGCTTGCATGGGTGCCAGGCCACTACAACGGGTCCGCACAAGTGTCCAGCAACACAGCAAACGGATGATATCCAATTAGTGTCCCATACCTAACACCTTTACTGCTGAAATCTAACAACTGCCCAGGAAGCAGATTTCTTAACGGGGCACTGCGCGCTAAAACGACACCTGCAGAAGATGGGCGTCTGGACAGATGAAGCACTATGCAGACTCTGAATGAAGAGGTTTAAACTGCCTCTCATATAATATTCCGTTGTGAAGCATGCAGGAGAATGAAATTCAGCATTACAGCCGAGGGACTTCTGCCGAACTACAAGTCACATGGACTTAAAACATGGTCTGGATCTATTTTCTTTAATGGACCATTGTGGGGGATTGCAATAGGCTTATATGGCCGCAGCGTTTTCAAGAGATGTAGATCCCTCAACCCTCATTGGGATGAGAAAAAAAGAACGGGTGTGGTCTACGCTCCCGGTGCAGAAAATGAGGTTTCAAATCATTTTGCTTGTAGCTAATGTAATGTGCGAGCTTGCCTCAATACCGTTTCATTGCAAAGCGATCCCGAAGATGACAGTGTATTTTTGACAGTGTATTCTCCGAAGAAGACAGAAGACCAGGAAATTTTTGGAGACCTGGAAACAACGATTCAGGACAACGAATATGATGACAATGAAACAGAAATTTTCAAACTCAAGGACGATGACGACGTTAAAGAAGAAATTAATACTTTGTATTTTCAATCATTTGAAGATTCGAAAATTTCAACTTCACTTCAATTTAAATTGTAAGAAATATGCAGCTGCTGAATAAAGATAGAATTAAAATATATTGATTCGTTTTATTTCTACTTAAAATCTACTTTGAATAAATTAACATAAAATCAAGATATACAATAATTATTTCATTTAATGAGTCTTTAATTACACAAAGAAAATATTAGATATATTTAAAATTGTATTAAATACAATGTATTAACTAATAAATAATAAATATTATTCATTGTTAATGATATTTTAATGATTTAATAATTTTATAGAAGGTATTATTCATCGAGATTCCAGGTTGACCTTGCTTTAAAATATGTATGGCAGCCTGTCTTTATTTCAAAAATGGTTAAGCGCATGAAAAATGCTTGCAACAAATTTGTCGCAAATTTTAAGCTCTTCAATTTTTATAAAATACGTCAAAATCATTGAAGCTATAGAAACTTACGACGAATTATTTAGGACCCACGAACAAGATTTTATAAGATTTGATTCCTCATCCCAACTTATGATTCCTCATTCCGAGGTTGACCCCATTTTTTGCTGAAGTGACTGCTTTCTCAAAGAAACGAAACCTTGCGACATTCAACTTATTGAAATTAAATATAGCAATAATTGTAAATTAGCCAAAATTACTTGATGTCAGCCGAAAGCTATATAATTAGTCGAATCTCCGCAATTAACACATTGAAGGCGGGTGCGGGTATTAGTACCCGTTTCGCCGACTGCTGTCTATCAGGGGGCGGGTATTAGTATCCGTTTAAGAGTACGTGCATTAAAAGCGGGACAAGATATTATTACCTGCTTAAAAAGGGCATATGGCCATAAAGGAGTAATGAATTTAGTATTTATTTTCGAGATTATTGATTATTTAGCATATTTAATCCGGATATCGCCCTGCAATAAAATATTACCACTCATTCTTTGTGTTCCTTAAACATTTGTTAAATTATTTCATTTTACAACTTACACAGTATTTAAGGTTTATTGTTTGTCATATGTTGGGTCTTAACCAATTTGTTATTCTCACCCTCCCCTACATTTGCCTGTATATAAACGGCCTATCTCGTCAAAATAAATCAGTTTGTAGTGCCACTATTTCAATGCAACAATATTTCATTAAAAGTTTTAAAAAAGCACATGTATATATATATATATATATATATATATATATATATATATATATATATATGCAAATTGAATAATTTTCTTTGCAATGGATTACGATAGTGATGTCTATGCAGATGATTTGTCGCAAATTTCAAGCGATGCAGAGATTCCCGCATTTGATAGCGAAAGTGACGAGCCAAAAGTTTCGTGATGCCAAATAATTCAGAAAATGTATTTGATGTGGTTCAGTTATTTATTGGAGACGATTTATTTGAATATATGGCGACAGAAACCGCTACCATGCATAGAATGAACATTTATTTAGAGATCGTGCTAAGCCCGTAAAGTGGAAAGATGTATCTGTGATGGAACTAAAACAAATGCTCAGATTGCTTCTACTAATGGGAAGAGTTCGTAAGGATACGAGGGATGGATTACTGGTCGACAGATGAAACAATTGAAACTCCAATTTTTCCTCAAATAATGATCAGGGATCGATTTAGGCAAATATGGTATTCATGGCATTTTTCCAATAACTATGACAAGGATGATAGAGATCGCCTTAAAAAAATCCGCCCCATTATTTCATACATATTACCCAAATTTCAAGAAGTTTATAAACCACAGAGAGAATTGTCCTTAGATGAAAGCATCATGCCATGGAGAGGTCGTCTAGCATTCAAAGTCTACAATGCTTCAAAAATAACGAAATGTGGTATTCTCATAAGAATGGTTTGTGAAGCGAAAACCGGCTACATATGTAATTTCCGAATATGCCGTGGTGAAGGAAATCGACTGCAACACATAATTTTGAATCTTCTTCAGCCATATGTAAACTTATGGCATCACATATATATGGACAATTATTACAATAGTGTGGACACTTGTGAAATACTTCTACAATATAGATTTCGAAGTTGTGGCACTATTTGCATAAACAGAGGCCTTCCTCTCTGTTTAAAAAACGCGAAATTGAATAGGGGGGAATCTATGTTTCGTCGGCGACAAAATATTTTGTTACAATGTTGGCAATCAAAAAGGCCTGTGCGTATGATTTCGACTATACATTCAGCTGATATTGTAGAAAGCCATAATATTGATTGGGCGACAAAAGAAAAAATATGTAAACCAATTTGCGTAGTGGATTTCAATAAATTTATGAAAGGTGTAAATCGCGCCGATCAATTTTTATCATATTTTTCGATAGTACGTCGTACGAAGAAATGGACAAAGAGAGCTGTGATGTTTATTGTCAACTGTGTACTATTTAATGCTTTTAGAGTGTATACAACATTAAATCCTCATTGTAATAAAAAATACAAAATATTTTTACATAATGTGGCAAAAGAGTGGATAAGCGAACCGACTACGGAAAATGTGAATGAAGAGCATCCTGTTCCTGGTACATCAGCTACACCCAGAAGGGATGACCCTCCAGGAAGGTTGTCAAAGGATACCAGAAAGCATAAATTAGTTAAACTAATTACAGGCGGCATAAAACTTAAACCCCAGAGACAGTGCCGCGTTTGCGCCGCGCATAAGAAGAAAAGTTTGCAATGTCATATGTGCCAATTTTGCGAAGTGCCTCTTCACAAGGGTGATTGTTTTTTTAAATTCCACACTTTAGTAAAATATTAGTGACTGGTTTTATTACATAAGTTTAAAAACGACAAAACATTTTATTTGTTTATAAATTGTTTGCCCTTCCGTCAACAGTCAACAACTTTACGTACATCTGCGCATCCACCATTACGAATCCATCCGGAGCATCCACCATCAGGATCAGCGACGCTGACTCAACCTCTTAAAATATGTCTTCAAAATTTTGAAAATATAGCCAGTTTTACCTTCACAAACTTTGCTTTTCAAAAATTTGTATTGTAGCTTACAAAGAACCTAAATCATCCCCTATTTTACCCCCTTCAGGGATGATATTGCAAAAAAACGATGAAATACGTATTTTTTTTAATTTCTTACCAAAAGCCTAAATATTAATTTTCATCTCCCTAACTTGAAAAATGATCGGTTCCTCATACCTCTCCTATTTCATCCCTTTCAGGTTTTTTTTTAGAAAAAAGTATCTCAGGGTGCAATCAGAAGTCCTTTCTCTGAACTGCAAGACTGCAAGAACTGCAATCGTTCAAATACCCAACTTTTTATAAAAAAGGCCTCGAAAATTACACCCGCTACGTAGCACAGTTTCATATCTTAGGATACCTGCTCAAAATGTGTTAATAAATGTATTCCCATTTGAAGAAAACAAAATGCAAAAAATAACAAGAAATTCTGGAATTAAATGGAGCGTTCAATATTGCACGTGATTATGCCAGCAACAATAATAACAGACGAGAGAGAAATGATCAAAATCCACCAATGCTATTCCCAGAATTGGAAATCAAAGACGACAGAACGAAGAACACAACAATTTCAAATATTATCCTGGAACACGTCAAGTTAGAAGACCAAAAAAATAGTTGTTATATTGGGCCATTTAACGTGACCACCAAATATCTTCGTTACCTTTAGAGTGACGAAAAAAGGTAGCTTTATTGATTTGGAAGGCATGACACAGTGGTTAAATTTTTTTTTGGCAAGGTAATAGTTTAAGCGTTCTCAAGGTAATCGATGGTTTTTCAAATAGGAACATATTATTTTTTTATCAAGATATTGTAGGCACTACAATTTGAAATTATTTGATAAGTGTATGCATTGAAAATAACTTTGAATAACCGAATCGCATATGCTATTGTACAGTCAAGTGCGCGCGCAGGAACTTTATGCACAACATTATCCTGACAGAAATCATCCTTCGCGTCGATGTTTTGAACGAAGTATTTATTTATTCTGTGAAACGTGCAGTGTTAATCCACGCAAAAGAAACGTCAAAAGGCTGAAATAAACGAAGACGCAGAGATTGCCGTTCTAGCTGCAGTAGTTCATGATCCCCAATGAAGTAGTCGGCAAATTGAGCACTATTCCTCAATTTCCAAGGCGAGTATTGTAAGAATAATATGACGTCATAAATTCCATCCGTACCCTATTTCCTTGCATCAAGAACTTCATGGTGCTGATTTTGGTAATTGGGTTAGGTTCTGTGAATGGGCACTGCGTCAGTTACAGGTGAATTCGATTTTTCTCGGCGACGTTTTGTTTACTGACGAGTCAACTTTTAATAACTATGGTCACTTGAATACGCATAACATGCACTATTGGTCAATAGAAAATCCAAAGTGGCTCCGACAAATTGTGCACCAGCATCCTTGGAGTGTTAATGTGTGGTGTGACATAATTGTGGACCGGATTATTGGTCCGTTTTTCATAGACGGCAATTTGAATGGACGAAAATATGTCGATTTTTTAAACACTTTTGAACACACTAGCAGAATTACTACGAGACATCCCGTTAGCACAGCGATGCCGAATGTGGTATCAACAATATGCTATCGTCCAGCTCAATGGGCAGTTAGCTCGTGAAGTAATAAACCGAAAATTTACCAGACGCTGGATCGGAAGAGTTGCTGTAATGTAATGGCCTGGTCGTTCGCCGGATTTAGCGCCACTTGGTTTTTTCTTATGGGGAGTTATAAAGGATCGTGTTTACCATGATGTGCCGACGACGCCACTGAACGCGAAAACGAATTAGAAGGGCCTGTGCCGCTATCGCAACCTAAAATATTCACGAGAAAATAAAGTTCAAGAGAATCATTTATCCGACGTATTTCAAAATTTGTCGAGGTTAATGGTCATCACTTCAAACATTTGTTATAATAAATTATCTGCAGAAAAAATCAACTATATTATTCAGATATTTTTGTAATAAATAAAATCACGATTTCCCGTTTTTAAACGTGTATTTTGGTGAAAAACATTTTCAAGGTCATGTTATCATGGGTCGCTGGATTTGTCTGAATAGTGGCTACAATGTGTTGATAAATAAATAACATGTTTCCAATTGATTGAAAGAGAAACCATTGATGACCTTGAGGATGCATCTATGACCTTGCCAAAAACTAATTTTTAAGCACTGTGTGTGTCAGCCCTTCGAAATGAATAAAATTCCATCTTGATTTTTTGATTATTTTTTTGTCACTAAAGGTAACGGAGATTTTTGGAGTAGTCACGTTAAATGGCCCACCCCGTATATCGCGGATGTACTGCCAAAGGTGACCAAGTCAAAAATAAACAAAATGTAATCATGGACAGTTTTACTGTAGTGATTTCGATCTAAAAGACTAGGTGATGTTAGGATTTTATGATTAGCTACGTATATTCGTATATAATAAAGTGAATAAAGTTTTATTATTATTATTTATTATTATTATTATTAACTTGGACTATTTTTTCTATAAAATTGGGAGTGCTAAAACAACTTGAGCACATTTTTTGCACATTCTTTTGCCATTTTTGTCTTTGTCGCCTTTGGCATTACACCTACCCATTTGTAAATTGTGGTTTTGGGAGGGTTCCTTCTTATATAGAACGGAGGAACGTGCGCTAGGTGGTGTTGCATTCCTTGGCTCATATTTCACTGACTATCATTGTTCGAATACGACTATTTTGTTGAAAATAACGTGTCGTCATTAGATTTAATTTAAATGACGCTGTTAATTCGCTTGACAAAATCTTGCATTGGATTAGTAAGCTTGGAACTACATACTCAATAATGAAAAGATACACCCGGTCCCCAATATATTGCGCATACTCCAGAGAACGTTGAAAGGGTGAGACAAGCGATATTGTGAAGTGCAAGACGCGCTGCTCGCAAATATCAAATCAGTAATCGCACTTCAAATCAGTAATCTCACTGTAAGACGGATTTTACATACAGACTTACAATTTTACTCTTAGAAGTTAACGATTGTGAAAAAAGTGGATGCAACGGAATACCCACAACGTTTCTGCGTTTTCCGCAGGAAATGAACACTTTATGAGCAAACTAAAAACATGACCGTGGCAACGAGTGATGAGGCTCATTTCCACCTTAATAGGACCACAAGCCTCCAACCTCCGGAAGCAGATACTGCATAGCCCCAACGCTACAGTTTGGTGCGCGATAGGAAAATTCAGCATCCGTTCAGCATCCAGCACCGTTACGGTATCTGGTGAATTACGAAAAGGGAACATTAATAGTCAGCATTTTTGATTACAGCAAGATGGCGCCAAAGCATAACAATACCTTCCAATAACCGCCATAATAACAAGGCCGTTTTTCGACCCCTATTCCGTTATCATCTTGTCAGATGTGGTAACATGTTTCGATTCCAATGTGGGAGTATCTAAAAGTACATGTTAGCAACGACAAGCCCCATACATTTATTGAGTTGAAACAGGCGATCCAACAGCAAATCTCCTAAATCAACAGAGACCTGCTGGAATGAATAGCGAGGAATTTTCTTCAACGCCTTATGCAATGTGCCAAAGTCGTTTTAAGACTGCAAAACAAATCTGACTTTGAACCACAACAAATATTTGTCTATTATTTACTAGCACTCAGTCCACTTTCATGGCACTAAAATGAAGAAAGTGGAGTGAGTGCTAGTAAATAACAGACATCTGTTGTGTCATGCGATTTGTTTTGTAGTCTTAAAAAGATTAAAGAGCTACGGAAAAGTTGAATATATTTATATATTCAAGCAATTTTCCGCTTTAATAAGTTGGTATGATTGTATCTATAATTAGTTTAAATTTACCCCAATATTCAAAATATTATATAATCACTCCAAACCTCAAGCCACTTGGTTCCCGTGCCTCACCCTGTATATATATATATATATATATATATATATATATATATATATATATATATATATATCTTTATATATATATATATATATATATATATATATATATATATACAGAAGATGTTATTAATTTTTTTAAACTGTTATGAATTGTGTTTTGTTGAATACTTTTTTCTTATTGAAACTCAAACTGTCGGATTCCATATTATACGTCGCGTCGACTGATTATGTTGCGCTCGCGCCAGTTGCGAATATTAGTAAAACGGGTTAGCAAAAATGTCGCGATATAAATAATAGTAGAGAAACTGCAGCTGCAACGCCCCCAATCCAACACCAATTCATTTTCTTTCGTATATAACATACGTACTAATGGTGATTTTTCACGCCTTTCAGTGCCACCTGATATCAACGATAACGAGACGAGTACGGATATTACGGTGAGTGAAGGGGATAATGCAACCCTTGTATGCAGAGCGTCCGGCCATCCACCTCCTCGCATCCTCTGGAGACGGGAAGACAGTAACCGTATACTCCTGCATCCCAGACAACACGAAACCCAGAAAGGTAAACTGATTGAGATTACTTTACAAAAGAATGAAATGTGTCGGTTTATATTTTATATAAGAAAAATTTATTTTTTAACCATATATAAGGAAAACGTACATATGTAACATTTCCCGTGATCATAATAATAATGCGTAATACTTCTCGTTGGCACACGGCAATAATTTTCAAGTTGCAGGAAAACGTAAAGAGGATCGCGATTAAATATTCAAGTGTCTTATCTCTTTACGGTGTTTGTGCACCGGTTGAGTTAGAAGAATTAAATGGAATTATAGAGCTCGGCTTTTAATTAAAGTATGCGACTTTGTACCCATTGTAATGGTATATTTAAATTACACGTAACAAGACTAGAGAAATCAGGATACGGAGCTAAGACAAAACCGAGTTTCGACTTGCGGAGTTTGGCAATTATCGCAGTTTTTAGCTGCTTTGCTTCAAAACTCGCCGAACTACGTCCATTAAAAGTTTTATATCCAGCTTCAGGATAAAAGGGTATTGAAAAGTTGAAAAAATATGAGGGATAACAGGCAATTATAAAGAATTAAGAAAGTGCAAGAAGCTAGGTATTAAACTAAACTAGGTAATTTGAGATTAGATGATAAGTTCATACTGATGAAGCCAAAAGAGAGAAACGCGTCTATGGATGTTCATTATATACACATAATATTTATCAGGTTACAGTATTTTTTATCCACTCATATGGTCTCTCATAGCACGAAAGTGCAGGAAACCATATCGTACTTGTAATTTTATTATAAAATTATATTTATTTATTTGATAAGTCATGAGTAAATTAGAGAACATAGTAATTTCTTAATTCTTTTCTTGCAATAATAATTTCGATTGTTTGGTTCAAGTCAGTTTTCCATTACGAAATTTCAAATTGGAATTTTCGCGATTTCCGTATTAATAAATCAATATCTCGAGAAAGGTTGCAGATAATTGAAAACGGATTACGGCATCATTTTCAGATCATTAAAATTTTTCCTTTAAAAATGAATGAGTTTACTAGCTCTCTGCTGTGACATCAAAATGTCACCAAAGTTCGATTTTACCAATTATTTTATATCGTATATCGCGACCGGAAATAGCTCGCAAAATTCAATTTGCATATTTGCAACCAACAGGAATAACACTTTCAAAAATACTTTGAAATTTTTCAATAACATGATAAATAACGATTTTAGCTAAATAAATTTTCCCGCATTTTCTGCCAAATTCACGATGCCATAGCTTTTAAACGGCTTTTCTACAATCGATTTAGCATCGCAAAATTAGTTGGAGAACATATACCGGATTTCTAGAGAGCTTAAAATTTAATAAATTGCGACCCGGCCGTCGATCCTTTGAAGGAGTCTTATATTTTAATTGATTTCTCAACAAACTTTTGACCGATTTCCACAAGTGTAGTCTCAAAAAATGCGTAACGTATTCGGCTAAATTATTCTGAAGAAGAAACTTGCAAGAAGTTCTTTACTCAAGTTTAATTACTCAAACAGCGAAAACCAGTTGAAAAATTGAAAAATCACGAAATCTTGAATAATTGGAATCCTTCAGCAAAATAAACTCTAAAATCATATTCAGTACTTCCATTTCCTGCGGATAAACCTGAAGAAAAGACCAGAAGAAAGAATTAGGTCGTCGCTCAATTTGGTCAGAAAAACACAGTGCGTTTTCGGTTTTTTTTTTCCAATTCCTCAGAAACTACATCTCAGCGAAATCATTTTTGACAAATTAAATTTAGCAGGGCGAATAAATTGATTGAATTGTTTTTAAATCAAATTGTTTGGAAATGCCAAATGTCTTCTTTCAAATTAATGCGTCCACTGTCAATAAAACTTGCGGAAGTTCACTTGCCCAAGCGTTTTTAAATCAAATTGCTTGGAAATGTCTTCTTTCAACTGACTTGCCCAATCAACTTGCAACGTGTAAACGCTTGCACAAGTAGACTTCTGCAAGTTTTAGTGTCTTGCCGAACTTGCTGCACGTCAAAGTCCCACGTGTATAAGGTTGTTTTGACCTTGCAGCAAGACTTACGGCTTTATTTTGTACACACGAAAAGTTGGGCAAGTTTTTAGGGCAAGTTCAATATTTTTATACTGGAATTTTTTTAAGTAAGTTGTGTTGTGGATACACTTGATAAGATCAAGTAAGTGAATGAACTCGATACATTGATTGTATGTGTCAAAATTTAAATTAGTAATTTAAGCAAGAAAATGTAATATGAAGGAGAAGAAGTATGGTCCCGTGAATCCCGATCAAACTATATTTATACAAGATCAATTCCCAATTAGTAAAGAATATAAAAATAAAATTAATAAAAACTTTGCGCTAGAGCGTTTAGCAGAGGAATTGAATAAAACAACTATTGAAATCAATCGAAAGCTACACAATCTCAAAATACAAATTGGCCAAGAGGTCACGGGATCTTCGTTTTGTAGATCTCTTAATAATTAGTTTTAAAGATCTAAATCATCACGGTAAATATCAATAATCAATATCCAATTGATCAATATCCAATCTCGTACACACATCTTACGTTTTTTATATAATTTTTTTAACAACACAATGGACACAGCTCGTATTTTTCTGCAGCTATGCATCCTGTTTGCAAGCTCTGGCTCAAAGCTAATAATATCAATAATTTGTATGCAATTTCTGTCCAAACAAGATCTTGAAGAAGTTAACTTCTACAAACTTCTAAACTATTATTTGCGACTTGCAAATAGAAAAATTCTTCAAGAAATTGTGGAAGTTACTTGCCACTTGTGGACACTTTACTTGAAATGTTTACAATTTTCGAACTCAATATCTTGAGAACAGTTGAAGATAATTGAAAACGGATTGCGGCATCGTTTTCAAGAGTTCATTTCCTTGTGGCCATTTACCCGAATAGAAATTTTAGTTCGGTTTTTTTTTAGAATAGATCTAGGCATTCCGCATTTCGTGTTTGTGTCACATGAGGCAACTGCAGACGGCCCTCGTCAAACTTGTAACGTATGTCCTTCTCCCTGCCTAATTAGGAAAGTCTCATGTAGTACTCATTCGGAAGCCACACTTGCATCTTATCACTCCAAAATCTAGACTGTTCCGAGTTCGTCTTCCTCTTTAGGCAACAGCTTGGAAACTAAATTCAGATGGGACGACACCATCCTAATCTAACCCAAGGCCAAAGAGGAAGTCGTCTTTAGACGACAGTTCACACTCGCATGTGAAGATCCCGACCTAATTTGTACGGATTTGACATCAATTCTCTCTTGAGACATCAATTAGGACACTACAGTTGCATGCGTTAACTGTAACTTAATGTGGTCCTAATTTGCCCTTTGTCTTTGGTGCAAATGTGAATATATTTAATTCTAATTGTACGTATAAAATGCAGTACCTACTCTTACACTTTTAGTTGACAGATTGTTTCTAAAACAAATTTTGACAAAACTACAATACATTAGTTAAATGCAAACATTATAAAGACATCATTGAAACAGTAGTAATTCTGGCAAAACAAGAAGCTTCCTACCACTTGGTTGACAGAGACCGAGAAGGATATTAAAGAACTGGGAATAACAGATCTAAAAAACAGACAGTCTGTGAGAAGCACCCAGAAGCAAGTCCGTGGATTTCAGGGAAAACCTCGGATGAAAGCTACCCCCTGAACAGAAGAGAGAAAGGAGTTACACCGGCAGAAAATGAGACAATACTGGGCAAAGCCCAACATTTGAACAAGCGTGGTCCGAAGTAGGCCTATTCGAAAGAAGAAGAAGAACTTAAACGCCCATTGAATGCGTTATTTAAATCAATTAGGAAAAACTAATTATTCCATTAATCAATAATAATATATTTATGAATACAGGGTGCTAGATAAACATGCGGCAAAAATTGAAGGGGTTATTCCTTGACCTATTCTAAGAATATTTTGTCTTATGAAGATTTCTGAAAAATCCTTTGCCTCGAGGGCACAGGGTGAACAAAATTTGCGAAAGTAGCAACATATTATTATCAAAAAGTACATCTAAAGTTGCTCAGTCTACAATAAATGTTCGAAAAGACTTCCTCCAGCCTTTTTTCACAGAGGAGAGGAAATGCTTTTTTGGCCTCCTGAATTGTAAAGCTAGCTTTGACATCTTTTGTATACGTGCAGCGAAACTAGATTTTCACACAATGTTGCAAAGCACGGCCACCATGCGGTAAAGTGACCAGTAAATTTTAACCTTTCTGGGAAATTTACAAAAAAAATAATAAAAAATAAGTATAAGACAATAAAATCTAATTTAGAAAACGCTACTTTACACCATATTTGTCACGATAAAGTAAATAATAGGGGTGACTTTAAAGTTTATTAGTAAAAATGTCAAAGTGTGTGAATACCAACAAAACAAACAACAAATGAACTGTTGCATTGTAAAATCAACGTTTCCGCACTCTAATGTAATAGTATATTAGGACGAGTTCAGTCAGCGCGATTTTACAGCACGCGTCCAAGTTTGGAGTTCTAATGGACAAGTGATGAAAAACGCCTTACGAACGACTTTTTTATAGTATTTTTTCTATTTTGCACCCTTTAATGTCATTTTATGCCATTTCTAAATAAAAAAATCGCCCATACATGTTCATAAAATTTTATGGTGGTTGGTTACACTGATAATTGACACTTGAAATTAATTTAAAGGTTATAATTAAAATGGATGAAAAAATATCTTGCACTCCACTAGAATTTAAAGAAATAACTGCAAATACAGTGAATAAATTGTTGCCCGATAAATCGCGAGCAAGATATGAAAAAAATAGTCCAAATTTTAGTGGGTGCAAAGTGGGAGTGGTGTAATCTAAATAAAGTTACAGTTGTTTCGGAAAATGTTTTACTTGCTTACTTCGAATTACAACGTAAGAAGTATATACCATCAAGTTTATGGACGATATATTCTATGTTGAGGTCCTGTTTATCTATACATAAGGATGTATGTAGATATATCCAAATATTGTAAATTGCAGGCCTTATTGAAATGTATATCTCAGGGCTATGCACCTAAAAAGTCGAAAATTTTAGAAGAAGATATTCATAAATTTATAAGGGAAGCGGGTGATAAGTCTTATCTGGCTATGAAGGTGGATACATTTGTATGTATATCGCAGCTTTGTATGTAACAGTATTCATTTTAGATCGTCTTGATAATGGGTTATAATGGTGTGCTTAGGCGTAAGGAATTAACGGATATGTCCGTCAATGACATAGAATACAGATCCGATTCCATCATTGTGTCTGTATCTAAAACAAAAAATTACATTCCAAGAATGTTTGCAATTACAGATCCTCATTGGATTGACTTAATTAAAAAATATGCTAACTTACATCCTAATAATGTTACGCATAAGAGATTTTACTTAACTTTTCGTAACGGTCATTGTTTTAATAGTCCAATTGGTATTAATATGGGGAGAATATCAAAAGACATTGCGACATTTATCAAATTACCAAACTCCGTTCTTTACACTGGACATTGTTTCCGAAGAAGTAGTGAGAAATATTTGGCCAACCATAGTGGTGATTTGTTGACAGTAAAAAATCATGGTGGATGGAAGTCTACTACTTTTGCGGAGGGGTATGTTTACGCTTCGTTAAAAAAGAAGATTGAAATATCTAAAATGCTTGGGTCTGAGCAAGCAAATATCAACTTACCTGGATGTTCTTCTAGTGCCCCACATTTGCAATTTTATAGCAACAGTAGTGGCAGCACTCTATATAATGTTCCTGGTGTGAGTGTTACTGATCAAGAATCCAATGTTTCTATAAATATTTTTAATATTTGTACCATTGAAAAGAATTTAAAAAAAATATGTGTTATATCGTTTATTAATTAATTAATTAAATTTGTGTATTCACGATTTCCACACATCTTTTTCTTCAAGTGCCATCTCCTCTTAGAAGGTTGGCTATCATCATAGATATTTTCACTTTGATGTTGTAGCTCTAAACAACTCAACGGAACTATAGTTGTACCATTTTCTTAGGTTATTTATCCAAAAAATCCGTCTTCTACATCTTACTTTCATCTTAGCTACATTCAAAACTGTTTCAGGACTATTACAGGACACAAGAGTCTTGTGCTCCTACACGAAGAGAATTGTATTGTGAGAAGAGGGGGAGTGCACAATGCCGATACTGTACAGAACAAGTTGATGATTCTCCAGAACACACAATATTCCATTGTGGGAATTGGGATAACGAAAGGGACAATATAAAAAGAAACCTACGTTTGGCAGCCATGCTCGTGACCCATTTGTTAATTGCACTCGGCGAGTCATTACCGCACGCATATGAGTGCTGTAATGGGTCTATTAGAGACGCAAAATAGAAAAATAACTATTACGCACTTTTTAATTTTGGGGAGTGTGGGGCTCACCAGTCCTCTAAGGCAGTCATACCCACTAAAACCATCTCCTCTTTATTTCTCACCAGTAGTGTTCCCGCCTTTCAGCCTTACGTCCTACAGGTTTGGTCTTAATATCCTTTTCTCAGGTGTCGCCTCTTTCTCTGCTCTGTTCTTCTAGTTCTCCTAGCCTTTTTCCGCATCACTTCTTCTACAAAATTCTTCATACTTTCCCACCTGTTCTTGTGCTCGATTATTTCCTCTATTATGCTTTGCGGGCACATGGCTGCTAAATGTAGGTTTCTTTTTATATTGTCACTTTCGTTATCCCAATTCCCACAATGGAATATTGTGTGTTCTGGAGTATCATCAACTTGTTCTGTACAGTATCGGCATTGTGCACTCCCCCTCTTCTCACAATACAATTCTCTTCGTGTAGGAGCACAAGACTCTTGTGTCCTGTAAGGCACTGTGTGATATGGAAATTTACCGACCCATGCTTCCTCTCTACCCATTTCTTGATGTCCGGTATCACCCTGTGAGTCCACCTTCCGACTTTAGCGAGGTCCCTTTCTGTCTGCCACTTCTGATAAGTCATTTCCCTCTGATCCTTCCGGTCTGTTATTGTTATTGTTCAGTGTAGGTCATATAGTCGCTTTCTCTCTTCGGCAAGGATGTGTAACGGTACGAGGCCTGCCACTACGAGCGCGGCATCTGCAGATGTTGTGCGGTATGCACTCCATACTCTCAATGCCATTAATCTTTGGGTGGACGTGATATTTTTCCTATAGATTTGACGTCTTGCTGCCCCAACTCATAGCGTAGCCCTGTATATCACTATCGACTCCATTGCCATCGCTAGAACCTTCCTTTGTCTTTGTCCTCTGTTGTCTTGGACCTCTATTATTAGGCAGTATACTGCCTAAGGCCTTCATCGTACGTTTCGCCTTCTTGCACGCATAGTGAATATGTCACCCGAACAAAAGCCCCCTAACTTCCTCCAGCCTGGATACAAGCATTCTTTGCAACTTGAGTGCGGAACTCTTTCAAACAAAGCAGAGTTATTTCTAATTGAGTTACACCCAGCAATTATCCAATTTTTAAATTCGTCCAAGTTCTCCACTGGATTAGCGTAAACTAATATCTTCCGATAGCCCCATAAGAAAGAATCCCGCGGTTTAAGTCTGGGTATCGAGGCCATGCGTTTGGCCCACCTCATCCAATCCAGCCATCTCCGTATGTTGCTGTTAAAAAATCTGGAGCAATCAAACTGACATGTGGTGGTGCACTATCGTGCTTAAACCACATTGCAATTCTTGTAGCCAATGGTACATCCTGCAGAAACTCGGGCAGTTGTTTCTTCCAAAAAGGCTGCGATACATCTTGCCAGTGAGTCTTACTAGTAGAAATACCAGTCCAATTAGATCCACAATTCCAACCCAACCATTCAAGGAGAACTAATATTGAAATCGATTTTCACATACCTTATGTGCATTTTTATCTGCCGACACATGGCTGTTATGAAAATTCTTTATTACATTTCTTGAGAAAATGGCTTCATCGGTGAAAATAATCTGTGTCGTGGATTGAGGGATTAGAACTATTGTTTGCAAGCGCCTTTGACATAACGCAATACGTGGACAATAATCAGCTGGTAGTATTGCCTGAACACGTTGAATGTGATATGGATACAACAAATTGCCCTTAAGAATTTTCCAAGCTGTCTTGCATGACTTACATTCAAAGTATTGTCAATTTTGCGTGCAGAAGTACTTGGATCTTCCTCTATCATGTCCAGAACATTTGGCTCCAGTTGTACCGTTCTTACTGTCATTAATATTCTGTCCCTCCATTTCATTTCAATGTGCCTGTTTCACGAAGACGTCGATGAATGTTTCCGAAAGATTTTTCGGGCGGGGATATTACGACCAGGAAACCGTTTATTGAAGAATCATCTAGCTTGTAATGATTTGCCAACAACAAGTTCATTTATGAAATGGATGTCAGTTATCTCGGTGTTCGTATAAATCATTTTTAGTCCTCGAAAGAGGACTTCGCTAACCATTAAAGACACGTCACACAGTCAAGCGTCACGCAATGTAAACAACTGCGACCGATACAGGTGATGACAGAGATGATGATGGGATCACTGACGAGACGCATTGAAATGAAATCCACTTGTACGTTAGGTTAGTTAGATAATACAGCCGTTCCAAGTTATCGTCCAATTTTTCTGAAACCGAATTTTATATTACTATTATTAATTTACTTTTAATTATTTTAATTAAACACAAATTACTATAATTACTATAATTAAACACATAACCAAAAGAGCTTGACCCTCAAAAAAAAAAAAGTTAAAAGGATCAAGAGCAAAAACATCTCTAAAAACACTGATGTAGGTGGAAATCACCATTAATCAATAATAATATATTTTTAAAAGTTTTGTTTTAACTCTTGACATCATTTAGTAATATTAATAATTTCTGAAACTTTGCTGAAACCGAAAATAGTTCAAAAATTAATAGCTATTTTGTAACCATTTTCGGTGTCAGCAAAGTTTCAGAAATTATGAATATTATTAAATGATATCAAGAGTAAAAACAAAATACAAAAAAAAGGAGCTTGTACCTCAAAAAAGTACCAAAGTACAAAAGCATGTTTAAAAATACTGATGTCGGTGGAAACCACCATTAATTAATAAAAACATATTTATAAAATATATAATAATAATATTTTTCTTTTATTCTTGAATACATTTAAATAATTTCCTTTCAGTTGCGTCGAACAAAATGCATTAAATATCGCACGGAATTTCCGCCGCTTTTTGTTTGTCCGCTTGAATTATTGCCGCAATAAAAAAAAAACACTGTACTAATAAATTTAAGTTAATAAAAGTAGTAACACGCAAGTACTACAATGAAAACAACTTTCTCGGTCCTTTATCCGCGCGGTCTAATAAACTCCTTTTATTGATACTCCTTTATAGGTGACTCCATAAGCATATGTTACGCCAATTCCTCATTCCCGATTACGGTTCGTTTATCGGAAAAAAGGTTTCTCAGAAAATGTAATTTCGACAATTTCCTTTGCCACTAAAATGTGAACTTCATATATCATTTTTTCTCCAATTATTTTTTTCCAATAATTCCGGATATTAGGAAAATTCTGGCGCTCTTTGCCACAGATGATCACATTTAGGCATCTATGGGTACACAAATGTTATATAAATGTCAGGTTGAGAATCTGTACTTTATTTATCAGTTAATCATTTTTATCAGTCAATCAAACATTCAATATTATTGGCTAGTTGGTCTTATAGGTTAGGTTCACCTATAAGAATTTTATTTATAAGAATTTTATTTTTAAATAACATAATTAATCCACAGTTGGTCTTATAAGTTAACGTTACCTGTAAGACCAATTGGGGATTACTAATTAATGAATTAGCATATTTTTAGGTTAGGCTAAATCGAACTTGCTTGTAGTATACTTTTTAACTACAAATTGTTTATTATGGATTATTATATTTTTCAATTATATGTTTATTACTTAACCTAACCTATGGTAGTTTAACAGCATTCTTGGATGATCAAATCATCTTTTGTACATATTTTAATATTAAAAGAAAATAGCTTAACCTCCACAAACTCTATGCATATTCCAATGTGCATGGCTTTATTGCCTTTTTGAAGTATTTTTATTTACTTTTAGCACTCGAGCCATATTATATATTAAAATATGGTCTGAAAACAATAAATTCAAACGTAAAGTCTGAAAAAATGCAAATGTCCCTTTGTGCCTTTCTCCCTTTTTCTTTGTCCCTTTAATGAGCTAAATAAGACAATTTTACAAAAAAGTTAGGTCTGAGGGGGTTATAAGCTCCTATTCTATATTTCCTATATTTCCTTAATTTATGGATTAAACAAATTAGTGATTTCTAAATGGATATCTCCTCTTACGTTATAGATTAAAAATATTATAGCTAACGTGAAAGCACCCTCATTCCCAACCGCACGAAAGCGAATAAAATAAAACAGCGCGTTTATTTAATTGGCTCGGGAGTGTTGCTTTTGTGGCAATAAAACTGGAATATTTACAACAATTTGTGCTCCGTAAAAAAAGCAATTTATCTATGGAATTGGCGGGATTATATTACAGGGAATTGGATAACCTGTGACGTAAACCGTCAACAAGAGATGTAAGAATATCCGCTTCGGCATACGTTACACAATCTATTAAATCTATATTGATCATATAACACCGGCGACTTCGTAAATATTGAAAATGAGTTTACTTGTGTAATTACAAAACGTAGATAGATGGATTGTACGTGTATATTTCGGTGGTAACTTGTACTGATTTATAGATCTCTTGTACCCCACCTTATTTTTTCTAATTGTTGGTATACTTATCCATTTAGAGCGCCTCCTGTAGTCCCAATTCCTTTACAAAATTCAGGGTCTGGGTGGGATTCAAGGATTGCAAGTCTTCTTAGTGCAAGCTGTGAGCCCCAAGATACATCTATCTCTTACGGAGCAGTTCTCCGTATTCCTTGAGCAGATATGTGGGGGTTTCCTCTGCTGAGCTGCAGGACCTGAAATTGTCATCTTCCTCTAGACCAGTGGTCGCCAAACTGTCGATCGCGAAGTACTGGTAGCTCGCAGGGGCAAATTTGGTAGCTCGCCACCTGGTTCAATGACAGTATTGCTGGCGCCATATTTAGAAGCCTACTTCCACCGTGCACGTACTATTAAAGGATTAAACTCCGTGCGCGGAAACCAACTACTACCAATTCAACATACAAACGCTATCTGTTGGCCACGCGTATAGTTAAGGTCCGGATTTAACCTTGTTCAAGTCCTTGCCACTGTCCGACGCCAATGTCGTGATGCGCACGCACATCACTCACTACAGTACACAGTTGGTCTAGAGTAGTTTCAGGTTATGTTGTTATTTGTTCACCTTTGTTTTAAGTAAATCTGATTACTGATTAGTTTCTTGTACGGTACTCATAGTGATAGTGTCCTGGTTTACAATGGCAAGTTCGTGCAAGAAGCCTAAAACTTATCACTTCCATTTGCAATGGGAACATGATTTCTTCTTTACTAATGTAAAGGATAAGTGTGTTTGTTTATTGCTATGCAAGTGTTTCGGTGGGCAAGAAAGGGAATATCGAGTGCCATTTCAAAACTGTCTTTCTTTCTTACCATCGTATAATCCACCAGCAAAAATTATGCGGAAGGTTTTTAAGCATGAACAATGTTATGAGCATAGTTGTAAAGCTTGTGAACAAAGTGAGAGCACACGCTCTTTAGAGACATTTGTTTAGAGCGTTAACTGATGAACTGGAATGCCAGTATGGTGAGCTGCTTCTTCACACCAAAGTTCGTTGGCTTAGCAGGGGCAGAGTTTTACAGCGTTCTTATAAGTTGATCCCTGTTTCGGTAGGGTTTTTCAATAAACGAAATGAGCTGTCACAATTCTTTGAACTAGAAGACCCTGTTTGGCTTATAAAAAATTTCGCTTTTCTTTCAGACATCAATGAGACGCTAAACAGCCTTAACTTGCTGCTTGTAGGGGAGGATAAGAATATCAGTGGGATGCTATCAGATTTGCTCGCATTTTCGGAAAAGTTGGAACTATGTTGCAACAAACTTGACTTGCAACGATCTTGAAAAGCAAGGAAACTGTAGAACTGTAGAACTGTACAACAGGGAAGAACATGCTAAAATAATTTCATAATTAAAGAATCAGTTCAACCAACGTTTCCAGGAGTTTGAAAAATGGCAATGGAAAAATTGCAATATTAGCACAGTTTGTAAAATCTCCTTTTGTGGAGATTGATTGTGACAAATTCGCAACATGTGTTCAACAACATTTTGAGGAAGACAGTGCTGCAGTGGAGATGGAACTTGATTTCCGACATGACATGTCTTTGAAATCTGTTTGGTAAAACCTTAATAATATTTGGCCTATTGTCCCCAAAGAAAAATTAAGCACTATTTATTTCTACTTACCTTTGTGATGTTTCTTTTTCAAATGTGATAATTATAAAAAAAAACAAGTTTAGAAACCGATTGACTGATGAGCACTTAGACAACTGCATGCGAATGGCATCAACTTCGTACTCGCCCAATATTAAAAACATTATTGATGGCAAAAAGGAACATCATGCTTCCCATTAAGCTTCCCATGCTTTTCCCAGTGTTGCTGCCTTGTATATAGAACTGGTAGGTAAAAAGAGAAGATAATTATTATATTTTAAAAACATAAAGTTAAGACATGAAGTAAAGTAAACATTTACAAAAAAAGTAATGTATTTAAGTAACATATGTGTGTTATATAATAAGAGTAAGACACACTAACACACTAAAATGATTTATTTTAACCAGTGATTTTTGGGTAGCTCATTACAGGTTTCAAGAATGGTGTAGTAGCTCAGTGGTCTAATAAGTTTGGCGACCACTGCTCTAGACCTGGGGTCTTGAGGTGTTTTTGTAAGTCTAGAGTACCATTTTAAGACTTGTCGGAAATCTAAGCTTCTTCCTGTTTAGTTACCAGCAAGGAACACAATTTCAGACAAACTTTGAAATTTTCACTATGTCATGGCCTTTAAACGGCTTACCACAGAGACTTTTTGTTTTCACCAATCGATTCAGTGTGCCAAAATTTGTCGGAAAACATATATATTGTTCCTATGAGGCTTTTAATTAGGAAAGTCCCGTCGGGAACTTTAATTAGGAAAATCCATCGAAGCGTGAAGTCAACATTGCGGAGACCGTAAAATGCGAGAAAATCGATTTTGCTAAAATCGTTATTTTTTGAGTTACAGCAAAATTTAAAAACGGTTCTGAAACCATGTTTGCTGCTGATTACAAATATGCAAATTATATATCGCTAGCTCTTTCTGTTCACTATCGCCTGCTAAAATTGAGGAAAATTTAAAGAAATTTCGGCGCTCGAGTAGAAATTTTGGAAAGTAATGAATTTCTCGGGGAAAATCTGAGTGTGTTAATAACAAAATTTCTTTTTGAAAACGATGCCGGAATCCTTTTTTGATTATCTTCAACCGTTCCTGAGACATCTACTTAGCAAATCGGGTAAATTTCAGTTTGAAATTTCTCGACGAATTATTGAATCTTTCTGAACAACTTACATATCGACTCATTCGTCTTGTCGTGTAGTTTCTGTGTACAGAAAATTATTTCGCTGCGTTTTATCGTTCTGGAGAAAATCGAAAAAACCGAAAAAGGACATATTTTTCAAACGAAATGATATAAAAGTGCTGAAAACGGTTTTCCAGTTTATTTCGCTCTAAAGTTACAAATAAACAAGTTTTATATATTTCTTCGCTGTACACCATCTCGTATTTCCGACTGATTTGACGCTGTCATGACTTTTGAGCAGCTCACAAAAGAGACTTCTAGTCTTCACCAATCGTTTCAGAGTTCCAAAATTAGTCGGAAAACGTATATAATATTCCCTAATAAGCTTTCAGTGATGAAATTCCAT
The DNA here is from genome assembly GCA_944588485.1 of Phosphuga atrata. NCBI lineage: Eukaryota > Metazoa > Arthropoda > Insecta > Coleoptera > Silphidae > Phosphuga > Phosphuga atrata. The sequence goes on from OX155898.1 coordinate 47,577,110, forward strand.
CGACACGGAGAGTGTAGACCGCGGAAACGACAAAATGCGAAAAAAACGATTTTGGTAAAATCGTTATTTTTTGAGTTAGAGCAAAATTTGAAAACGTTTCTGAAAGCATTTTTGCAGCTGATTACAGATATGTAAATTACATTTCGCTAGCTCTTTCCGTTTACTATCGCCTGCAAGAATTGGAGAAATTTTTAAGAAATTTCGGCGCTCGAGTAGAGACCTCGGAAAGTCGTGAATTTGCCGCGGACAATCTTAGTGTATTAATAGGAAAATTACCTTCCGAAAACAATGCCACAATCCGTTTTTGATTATCTACAACCGTTTCCGAAACATCTACTAAACAAATCGATAATCGGGTAAATTTTAGATTGAAATCTCTCGACGAATTATTGAATCTTTCCGGACAATTTATACATCGATTTGTTCGACTTGTCGAGTAGTTTCTGTGATGTAGTACACAGAAACGTACGTAGATGTAGTACTACTTGTCGAGTAGTTTCTCTGTAGTTACGAAAATGATTTCGCTGCTGTTTGCCGTACTTGAGAAAATCTAAAAAAACCGAAAAAGCACATTTTTCAGTACATTGAAATTTTTATTGACGAATTTTTTCGAAAATTTTTTCGTGATTGTTTTTCGGTTAAAAAACGGTTGTTCCGAAGGAAATCCAAGTGCTGAAAACGATTTTCTAGTTTATTTTGCTCTAAACTTACAAATAAACAAGAAATATAGTTTTTCGCTATACATCATCTCGCATTTCCGGCAGATTTCATGAAGTCGTAACTTTTGAACGACTTCTAGTTTTCACCAAGCGATTCAACTTTAAAAATTTAGTCCGAAAACATATACAATATGCCCTAGGAAGCTATCCATTAAGAAATACCATCACCACGGGAAGTCGAGACCCCAAAAACGATGAAATGCTAGAAAATAGATTTTGCTAAAATCGTTTTTTATCTAAATTTTTTACTAAAATCGTTTAGAGTTACAGCCGTATTTATAAACGTTTCTGAAAGCAGTTTTACTGCTGATTATAAATATGCAAATTATATTTCGCTAGCTCTTTCGGTTCACTATCCGCCTGCTAAAAAAATGAGGAAAATTTTAAGAAATTTGGGCGCTCGAGTAGAGATCTTGGAAAGTAATGAATTTTCTGCGGATAATCTGAGTGGCTTAATAGGAAAATGACCTTCTAAAAACTATGCCGACATCTGTTGTTGATTATCTACAACCGTTTCTGATATATCGTCTAATTGTACGCAAATCGAGAATCGTAAAATTTCAGTTTAAAATTTCTCGACGAATTATTAAATCTTTCTAAACAATTTTCACCTCTACTTGTTCGTCTTGTCGAGTAGTTTCTGTGTGCCGAAAATTATTACACTGCTGTTTGCCGTTCTTGAGAAAATCGAAAAAAAACCGAATAAGTACATTTTTTACGATCGAAATGATGGATTTTTTTTTACGACTTTTTTTTTCGAAAATTTTCTCTTTTTAGATTTTTTTTTTTGTTACACCAAGGAAATCGAAGTGCTGAAAACAATTTTCTAGTTTATTTCGTCCTAAAGTGACTAATAAACAAGATATAGCCTATATCTATTTTGAGTATTTGAACCGAATAAACTGGAAAATCGTGTTCAACACCATTTCCTTCGGATAAACTGAAAAAAGACCTTAAAATTTTCTGAAAAAAAACGACAACAAAAGCCATTGTTTTGATCAGGAAAAAAGTTGATAAAAATTTTCAATTCTCTACTATCCTCTCGGAAATAACAAATCCCAGCGAAATAATTTTCGGCACACTGAAACTAGACGACAAAAGGAGAAAATTGATGTGTAAATTACCAACTTAAAGCAAACGGAACACAGTGTAAATTATTTAGTATTGTATAAATTGTTTGGAAAGATTCAATTTTTTATTGCGAAATTCTGAAATCAAATTTTGTTTAATACCTATCAATATATACAAATAAATGTTGAATAACGACGTAACTTGTCATAACGATCTTAAAAGTGTAACCTTTGCCGCTAGTGCTGTTGGTTGCACTCGGGGCGAATAAACGCAGCTGAATTTTACTCTAGTGGCAAAACATTAATCATTGATCTGCAATAAATAAATTATAATGTTAATTAAAGTACCTAACATTTACCTACCGTAAAATACTAAATGAAGTGTATTTCATTACATTTAAAGTACTGAGAGCACTTACCTTTAAACTTGTTTATAGGGTGTTAATGTCACTGATGTTTTATGAATTATGTGAGCTCTTAATAAATAACTATTGCCATTATTTCAATAGTAGCTCTTCATCATTTCTAAGATGTTGAGCTAACTATTTTATTTCTCTTGATCACAGTTTAGGGTCGAAAATGTATGTCATCTTTCAAACTTTTAAAACCGGTTTTTATAACAACATCTATTTTCTATATATTGCTTTTAACGAGATCCTCTAAAAATATTATTTACCCTTTTTCTATCTTTGTTTTAATTACTTTATTTATTATAAAACAATAAAACATGTATGTGTCATTATTTTACATAATCCCGAATAGTTGCGCGTGCTAGGTGGCTCTACTGTAGTGCACACAGCTACTATAGTGCCACAATGCCTTTCGTAGTCACAGAGATAAATATAGCAAAAACAATTGCGATAGTTACTTATGCAGTGAGAATAATATATTCGACTACAAGAATCGACGCCATAATAAAAATCTTCCAAAACATTTTTCTAATCTTATTTATAATGAATTGAACTCAATTTTTGCAGCACCTCGTTAAAAAATTAATTAATTTTAGCGAGTTTATCAACTCGGCAATTTATTGTGGAGTTATTGCCAGAGACGAAAATTAACAATTCGCTGCGCAGAAGAAAATAATTTGGTATGATTTGTAAATTTGTAAACGTGTCGTTAATTTAACGGCGTTGCATTGATGCTATTAAGTTTATTAAAATGGACTGCGAAATATATAGCAGCACAGTATTAACTAAAAGCGAAAGGCTTTTGTCAGTGTCGCTGCTAGCCTTCCAGCAATCACTCACACTGAGTGTAACATATTTTTTATTTTAACATTCTTGCTTTCTGCTTCATATATCGTTGATAGGTTTCTCTACTTCCGCTACTTTTGATATTAGATACTTGATATCAAAACATTACTTCGATCCCCAATCTTGTTAAGGTTTTAATGTTATGAAATGGAAACATTCATCCTGAAAATTCATTTAACGTGTTTTGTTGCTCTTCTTTTAGATGCATTTATATCAATTATTAACCCCTTGAGGAACATATTCTATTTTTTTATTTGTTCCATTATTGTATGAATAGTCTTCAAGAAAACTTACAGAAAGTTTAATGTTGGCTTCCTAGGACGGCTGAACTTTTTAATTACTTATTTTATTTGCAGTTAGCGATAGTTGGAGAAACTTTAGAAAATATTGATTTCTTTTATTTCGTTACAGCTTTCTGAACTTACAAAAACTTAATTACTTTACTTTTTCAAAACTTACTTAATATCTTGTATCAGAACACGGAAGATTAAAAGAAGAAAAAAAACACACACAAAACTTTTTTACAAATAAGTAATAACAATCCTATTACTCTAATTGGCTTCGGATACTTTGCTGTGCTTGATAAAAGATTGTCTATACATATTTAATTTATTTCCAATGAGTGGCTTAAATAATATTCAGCGCGATTAAGCAACGCTTAGAAACCCAACTGCTCCCAATAGGGTCAGAGTGAATTGAAATATGTACGGCTATTTTACCTAGTTTCTACCTAGTTTCGTTCATCAAGGTTTATTTAGCAAGATTTTATTCATTTAATTTTTTTGTTATCAAGGTTTGCTAACATGATTTTGTCCACTCCAACTGCTTCAATAGGGTCAGAGTGAATTGAAATATATAGGGCTATTTTATCTACCTAGTTTCGTTCATCAAGGTTTATTTAGCAAGATTTTATCCATATAATTTTTTGCTATCAAGGTTTGCTAACAATATTTTATCCACTCATCATTATCATTATCGTGGGCCACTGGTGAACATATAGCAGGCATATGAGTTCTGGACCATCAGTATCCAATTCCCAGCGTTTCTCTTTATATTAACGCTCCAACGTGTCGGTGGTCAACTATTATTTCGTTTGTTTTCTCATGGTCGCCGTATATTTCGCCATATTCCGATATTCTTCTGGCCCACCTGTCATCTGATGTTCTCGCCATATGACCTGCCCATCTCCATTATATATTCAAATATTGCTTTAATTTTAGTTATTCTGATGCTATTTTAGATATTATTGGGTAATCTAACTATTTTTTTGATTCCAAGTATGGCTCTCTCCATTGCTCTTTTTTGTTAATGTTCATTTCTGCTCCATATGTTATTACCGGTAGCACGCATTGTTTATACACTTTTGTCTTTAGACAAATAGTTATATCACTTTTAAAGAACCTGTTTGCCAAAAGCAGCCCAACCGAAACCTATTCTACGCTATATCTCGTGCGTTTGATTGTTCTTCCGAATTTGTATTTCGTGCCCCAGATATTTGTGCATATGTGTCTCTTTTATCTCGGACCTGCTTACTCTGATGTTTTGTGCAAGCACTATATCTGTCATTATATGGATTTTACTAGCATTTATTCGGAGACCGACTTTTGCAAAGATCTGCATTATTTCTTCAAGCATCTGTTTTGCATCGCCGATGTTATCTGTGATAAGAACGTTATCAGCTGCGGATCTGAGGTGTGTCAGCCTTTCGCCAATGATATTGATGCCTCTATTCTCTCAAAGCCAGGATTTCGTTGCGTATTCGAGGACAGCTGTAAAAACTTTAGGCGAAATGGTGTCCACTTTGTCGGACTCCTCGGCTACTACTGTTACACAGGCCTAGTTTATAGTTTTACAGTTGTAGGGGATTACTGTATATGTATTCTATAATACATGTATATCTTGTATATCTATAAGCTATCCTACACTACTCCAGTGAGGCTATTATCTATGTTAGTTCTACCATGACGAATGCGTTTGTCCACTAAGTTTTGTTTATGAAGTTTTAACCTACTCCAGGGGTGTAGTAAGCCCATACTCGTTAATGCGTATTGAGGTGAACAAGTGAGTAGCCAGTGCACATATATTTAAATGACAACTATAACGTGTGAACAGCGTATATTAAAACTTACTATAGACTAGTAAATCGTACACATTAACACATTGATGGTTGGGAGCAGAGAGAGCGTGAGAAGTATGGGCTGCGATCACCTGACTAGATGACTTATCACTAATGACACTCTGAAGGAAGACAAACGATCATTACAGTTTTCTTTACATTTCAACATTACAACATTTCCTCGCCCTTACAAAATATTTACTAAACAAAAATTACAACTATTAATACAATAATTAAACAAAAAACAATAAATATAAAAATAATACATAAAATACGACAAACATTGACAAATAATAAATTAACGAATATTTAGAATTCATAAAACAATATCAAAACTAACGTATTTGATAAAGGTTGGCCGGGAAAACCTGGCCGGGGGTCTAACAATTCTACAGCACGTGTTTTGACTTTTGAAGGATAGGGAAAACGGTTGTTAGATGGTCCAATTGATGATCTACGCGGCTGGTCCACTGTGATTGGCGGTGCATACAAATTTACAAATCTAAATGTTTGGGCATCAATTGAACCACTCGCATTAGCAACCTTAAGGGGACTTAACTTTATTTGGTTAAAATTTTCTTATATCTCTTCCTTCGAATAACTTTACTAAATATGTCACTGGACTCACTTTCAATTTGACGATCATTGTTGTTACCATTTTCTTTCTTTCTGTTGTTACTATTTTCTTTCTCTAAGGGTGCTACAGTCCTAAGTAGGACCTGGACCTCCTCCCACGACCTACACTTGTGCTTTGGTGTCTTGATCGTAGACACAAGTGAGGGAAGCCCTTACAGTTTATAACGTGATTGGCGAGCCGCTATTAGGGTAGGATTCGTGGCAGATTTTTACTGTGATGACTTTGCCACAGCCATCTCAGGAGGGTAGCTTATTTTTCCTTACCCAGGATTTGAGCCCGGGACTTGGAGCTTAGTAATCTGACGCCTTGACTACCAGGCCACCACCGCTCTTATCATTTTACTTGACCTTTTATGTGTCTTAGGAAACTTAGACTTTAGATAAATTGAATCACGTCCAGTTTAGATTAATAAAATAAGGAAATTATGAATAGGATGGTTGCACAAGTTACTACGTGGTAATTCATACTTACATTGAATTGAAAAATTCACTATGTTTTTACGGTTTTTTATGAGAAATGACCGTCAAACGTCGAAACTTAAGTCGTGGTATGTGTAGAAATTTATATTACTGTGAATAACAAGTTGTATAACATGTTTACATAGTATAAGTGTGGTAAAAACTTAGTGAATTTTTCAATTCAATATAATAAGTAAATTAATCACAGGTAGTCAGGTCATACAAATCAGAACTCTGTTTTGATTTTAGTTGAACGTTTCGTCCTTTTATTAGGACTTCCTCAGCAACTACAAAATTTAAACATAAATTATAACGTCTGTTTACATAATATATAAAAAACATATAAACATAAAGTATGTAAAAAATATAAAAACATAATGCACATATAAATTATACCTCAGTCATACGAGTTCACAGTTTAATATATATCCGAAACATAACAATTGGTACGCATCTTTTTTATTATAAAAATATATAACAATTCTATTAAACAATATACGGAATGTGTCTTGATAAATATATCTGCCATCAACGACATATACTACACTACTAACACAGTCTTGGGAAATGTGCGATAGTCTCGTTGTATTATTATTGTAGCGTCATCTGATATTTAATGTTATACTTATGTCTGGCGGTTAAATTTTAAAATTTCATTGTAAATACTACTTAAATTATTAGTGTCAGTTCTTAGTTTATTGTATTATTTCGTTTTATATGAACCATTTCCCTAATATTTCTCTTGAACCAATTTTCTTCTAAGTCTAAAATAGTTGTCAAGTCAAAATTAAAATTGTGTCCAGTTTGGAAATGGTGTTCAGCCAAAGTTGTGGAATTTGTGTTATGTATATTAATCTGTTTGCAGTCGTTTTTATGCTGATCTAGTGTTATCTTTAGTTTTTGTCTGGTTTGTCCTATATAACATCTATTGCATTCACATGGTATTTTATAGATCACATAAGACTGATCTAATGTATCCACTTTATTCTTCAATTTCGTATATATTTTGTTCACTTTAACTAAATTATAAAATACAAGTTTTATATTCGTTTTATTAAAACATTTACTTAGTTGATTTGACAAAGGGTTAATAAAAGGAAACCTAATAAACTTCTTGATCTCTTGTCGATTATCAATTATCTGATTTATATTTTTATATAAATTGTAGTTATTAAATATAGTGTGAATGAGGTCAGGTGGATAGTTATTGTTTTTTAACAAACTTTCGATTCTAACTAAATTATCAGCGTGGAATTGTATACTGCTTAACGATAAACATCTAAATAAAAAACATTTAATGATGCCCATCTTCTGGCTTAGAAAATGGTTAGAATAATAATTTAGACATCTACCTGAGCTATTTGGTTTAACATACCAGTTAGTTGATAGCGAACCATCGTCATTCCTTATTATCATTACATCTAGGAAAGGCAGCTCTTTATTGTTCTCAACTTCTATCGTGAACTGAATCTTCTTATTGATGCTGTTGAAGATGTCTAGTACTACGTTGACTTTGTCTTTGGGTATCGCTGTCAATGTATCATCCACATATACCTTTTAAAACGGAACTGGGAACGGCAGAATACTGGTTATCTTCCCCAATACATAGTTCATTACTATGTTCGCTAACACGGGACTCGCTGGGTTTCCCATGCTGAAGCCGTCAAGTTGTTGGTAGAATGACCCATTGAACTGGAAGTAGCTCGAATCGAAACAAAACTATATCAACTGTACAAGTATACTTTTTGGAATTTCGATCAACCTTGAGAGTTCATGCCAGTCATCATTGATTATAACCAGTACCATTTGTTTCGGAATGTTAGTAAAGAGAGACACTACGTCTAATGATACTAAAATATAATCATCTGGAATTTTTACTCCTTGAATGAACTTAACAAATTCAAAAGAATTCTTGATTGAAAACACGAATTTTGTGGAAAGAGATGTCATCAATACATGATGTAAAAACTTTGCTAGCTTATAACATGGAGAACGAATAGAGCTCACCACAGGTCTCATCGTACATCGTGGTTTGTGAGTTTATCTTTATCCGTAAAGTTTTGGAGAAACAGAGTTGTAACTTCTGAAATTCTTTTCTAGTTCTTCAGAGATAATCGAATTACTTTTTAATTTTGAAATTAAATCATTGGCCCTTTTTCATATTTACTAGTTGGATCTTGGTTTAGCAATAAATATGTGTCTTTGTCTTCTAACAAACAATACATTAAGTATTAAAAACAAAAAAAATACATTAAGGTATTCATCTTTATACATTATTATAGTATTCCAACCTTTATCTGATCTTGTTACTATCAATTCAGGCTGATCTTTTAAAAAAAGTTTTGTTGAAAGGAAATCCGTTACAATACCCATCTTCTGTGGCTTCTGGTTTTTTCTTATAATAATTCGTAATCAGATTCACCGCCTTTGATCTTATATTACCCTGTTCTTCTTTCACTGTTTTTAAATCTGCGCCAGCAATGTCTACGAATCTTATATACCATTTTCTAAATCTTTAATTAAGGTACATATCGGAACCTGTTTAGGTGTTATTGGGATTCCATATCCTGGTTCCAAATTTAGTATATTGTCCACTTCTTTTGGCAGTTGCACATCTGTGAAATTAAATACACACGTGTTTTGTCCAGTGTTGGTTGTACTTGATTTCGGTCCTGAACCATTGCATAATTTGTTTAATTTATTAATATTACTATTCTTTATACTTTTGAAATTTTTCTCAAATTTTTCATTAAAATAAGCGTTGCAGTTATTAAAGTCTATTAATGACAGTTTGTTTCTCAACGAGTTACGTATTGAATTGAAGTTGGTTTCTAATCTATTGATTTTTCACGCTGTTTTTCTGATTTCTAAATTGATAATCTTAATTCTGAGCGTTTTAATAAATTTTTCAGTCATAATCATATAAGGTTGTCTCTCAGCTTGAAGAGAATACAAACTTTTTAAATTATTGATGATGTGTTGAGGGTACACTTTTTTCCGTCTACAGTTTAACAAAAACAATAATCTATTTTTATTCGATGCTAATTTGATCAAATCATTAATCCAATCCTTGGTATGTTTCTTTGTCGGTCAAAACTTGTTTCCAAGTAGTCAAAATAACCCCTCGGCATTATAAATAGATATATTGAATCACGTCCACTTTAAATTAATAAATAATAAGGAAATTAATCACAGGTAGTCAGAACTCTGTTTTGATTTTAGTTGAACGTTTCGTCCTTTTATTAGGACTTCCTTAGCAACTACAAAATATAAACACAAATTATAACGTCTGTTTACATAATATATAAAAAACATATATACATAAGACTTTAGTTTCTCCGTCAAAAACTGTTGACAACCTATATTCTACGACGTTTAAATTCTTTTTCTTTATTTTTCATTAAAGACAAGTGATTACTACGAACATAAGACAACAAACTTGCCATAGACTAAACATCTGTTACTGATGGTCACGTTGATCGGTAACTGAAGAGAATCTCTAAGACGTTGCTGCATAGTAATGTGTTCTCCACCTTCTGATAACAGCGATTTGAACCGACCTTTCGGCTAATCCATTAGACTCTGGGTTGTAGGGGGCTATAAATAACAATTTGATTCCCTTACTGTCACAAAACTCTTTACGACAAAAATGAAGGGCTATTATCACACACAATAGAATAACGGTATGCAACACGCGACATAAGATTCTCATATACGCGACACTCATCTACGCGACGTTGCACAATGAACTGTCGCGAATTGTCACGTCGCTGCTAGGTATTCTCATATATGCGACACTCAGCTACGCGATTATTTGCTGCAAATGTCAAATCTATAGTTTCTCTACATTTCAGATTAAGTTATATTTTCAAGTTATATTTCAGTTTTTAAGAACAAGATTGGTAGAAGGAGAATTCCACACTCTCTTCAAAAAATTACAAGATGATGAATTGAAATTTTACAAATATCTTAGAAAGACGCCAGAAAATTTTTATCAACTTATAGAAATTTAAAAAATGCCACTTACGAAACAAAATTCTAAATTTAGGTGTGTTGACCGTTTGATAGATTCACAGTTTTCCTTCATACAGTTCAAGATAATCAGCCACAAGAAAGATCAAGTCCTCTGCTTTTTCGTCGTTCATTCCATTCATTTTCAAAAACACGCCGTTTTTGACTCAATCCGTCATTCGAATCACAAATAAACTTTCCAAACGTCGTGCGATGTGCGACAAAACGTAAAAGAATGCTCACGAAATAATCCCAGCGACAGCGCGCTGAATTCCGACTTTTAGCAACTGTCGCGTAGCCATAGTGAGAACGTGCCAATTGAAACAATGTAATCATTATTTGACAGGCGATTTCGTGTGACAAAACGTAGACGGTCTGTACGGTCTGTAACTGGTCCGTGTGACGTACACCTACAGACGTAGTCTCATATACGTAGCTATGTGTCGCGTATATGAGAATCGGACTTAAATCGGAAAAATTGGTTGATATTACAAAACACTTTGCCCATTTTTAGTGGGCTTCAAACCCAATAGGTACACAACAGCCGTAAGCGATTTATTATGCGCCCATGATATTTTCAATCAATTTAATCATCCACCTTTTAGAACATCTCGATCAGTTTGTCGACTTGGAATCAATTTTATTTTTCTTTCAATATCCTTTGAATATTGTTGATATTACTACTTTAAGTGCAGAAATAAATGGATTTTATGATATATATTTTGAAAATTTAGAACTGAAAATTGATGAGTTCACAAAATGAATAAGGAAAAATGACAAGGAAATTTGGAAAATTAGTTGTACATAAATATCCAATATTAAAAATATGTGCATTGAAGCTCAAATCTTTTTTTTGATAGACTTAATTAAGTGAAACATATCTTCTTCAATTCAGTTCATAATTAAGAAAAGTATAATTAAAAATTAAAAAAAATAACTTAAACAATACGCGAATATGATCAGTCATCATTAAATAATCATTACATATTGTTATTCCTACAACGTTCATAACATTTTTGAATTGCGCCCTTGCTTAGAAAAGGTTGGTCACCCCTACCCTACAGGATTCTATTCAGTTACGTAGTTTTTTTTCTATTCTATTTCTATAACACGTTTACTGCCACGGTTCGAGTTATCTAGTAGTTGAGACTCAACGTGTTAGGGTATATCTAACACAACCTTTTTTTTAACACACCTAGTTTTGTTCGTCAAAGTTTATTTAACACGATTTTATTCAAGTAGATCTGTATATCAAGGTTTTTCTAAGGCTGAGACCGCACTACCCGCTGTAACGGCAATAACTGTGAAACCGCTCGAGAAACACACAGTACGCTATGGGAAAAATCACGCGTGGGAAAAAACCGCAAGTGAGGCTGTTTATATTAGCTTACTTGAGTCACAAAATCACGCGATTAAAAACCGTTTAGCCGTAGTGCGGCGTGGGCCTTAGACGATTTTTTCCAGCTAGTTTTATTCACAACGATTCTATTCAAGTAAATTTGTCCATCAAGCTAATCTAACACGATTACGACCAGCTGTTTCAAGCAATAAACAAGCGATGTGAAATGTTTGGAGAAGCCGGGTTAACAGAACGCCTATGCCAAAACTATGTAAAGAGTACCATATTCTGGAAGGGCAATTGAAGCTGACGAAGACACAAGCTATAAAGCTATTGGTTGCACCAAACTACCGAATAAGAACACAAGAATTTACTAAAAGAGTGTTTTTTTTTAATTGGGCCGTTAATGATCGTGTGAAACGCATCGGTTTTATGTCAAAGCTCCCTCAAATATATTTCTCACACGTTCTCAAAGCTAGATTTGCTCCGTTGCAATATCATCTATAATTTGCTTCTTTATGTACGTTCGGAACGTACTTTAGGAATTTATGAAAATACTTTTCATTCAATAGTTTCTATTTTAGTTACGCGCGAACCTCCGAGCGTAACTAATGAGTCAAAATAGTGCTTGAATTTTTCTATATTTTCAATTATTCTAATAGTTGTTAAAATTCATTATTTTTATTTATAGTAACATAACAAATTTAAAAATTAGTAATTATTATTTATTTTATAAAATAAAGTTATTAAATGACTTCGTTATTTTTGACTTACAAGGTGTAATAAAAAGATTTGGCAACATTAGCGTTATGAGTCAAATGGTTGTAAAGGGATCAGAATTTTATTAGCCCAAGATGTTGGCCGAAAACCTCGAATTACCAAAACACAAAAAATTATAGATAATCTATGTAAAAAGCTGGAGTGTATTATATCAAATAGTTTTTATTACTCTGTTTATACAAAAATTTATAGAATTAATCTTTTTATGGAATACGTTATTTTTACTAAGTAAGAATTGCCACTTTTTTTTCGTGTGTTGCAAGAATTTAAATTGTTCAAATTTTTAAAACATTCGATTTTAAAACTAACAATAATGGGATCCACAGACGTTCAAAAGTTGAAAATGTTTCCATCTGTTTCTTTTCTCTCAGCTGTTATCGCGACGTTGCCATACCCTCTGTCACGTGTGGATTACTGTCGATAAACAAGATTAAAAATTTAACTTTAATTATTTAAATAATTACATCGGGAACATCACATTGCTTTAATGTTATTTTTAATATTATCTAAGTTTATGGTATATAGTTTTATATTCCTTAAAGTTGGGAAATTATTACCGAAAAAAAAAAATAAAGGCGTGATGGAAGCTTGTCGGCCATATGAGCCTGTGTATAAGAATCGAAAAAATATCATTTTTGAATGCTTTTTCCGGATAAACTAAACAGTGCATATCACTTTCAAATTTTGAGAGGTCATAAATAAAGTATTGATCTGCATGTATAAAAAGTTTCAAAGCTCAAACTTGAAAAAAATGTTTAACATGGGATTCGCTCGGAGCTCCTCAATGTGAATTTAAATATTTTAACACACTTTCTTAATGTAACTAGGGTGTTTTGTAACTTTTTATTTGTTCATCGACAACACTTTTTTGCAATAAAGTTGTTCTTTCCTTTATAGGACGTAAAGTACACTTTTTGCGCGAATTGTATTCGTGCGTATCTTCAGGTTTTTCAAACGTCTTATAATGGTCCTTTACATAACTGCCACTTAGTAAAATGTAGATGCAGGGTAACGTAAGTATTCTCTTCTCAATAAACACTGGTTTACATAACCCTGTCATTTTAATGTTGAACGTATTTCTAATACTCTTTTTTAAGTAATAATATTTGAGCAGCATCGATCGAATTACGTCTAAAAAATATTCCATACCGAATAAACGAATCAATATATGCATCATATGCAGCTAAACTATTACATTTGTCAAGCAACTGATTTTTAGATATATAGCCAATATATATATATATATATATATATATATATATATATATATATATATATATATATATATATATATATTGGCTATATATCTAAAAATCAGAAAAGAAAAAAATCAAATTAATAATGTTAGCATCGTTAATATACGTTAATAAACATGACTTCATGAAAGACATTATTTCTTAAATAAAGAGCTACGACAATAATAAAAAGAGCTACGACAAGCAATAAGCAAGGCGAAACAAGCCCACTGGGAAAAAATGGTGGAAGACCTAGAGGCAAACATATAGGGAGATGCATTTCAGCTATGTAAAAAGAAACTCAAAGTCCATGCCCCTAATACACAACTACGTATAAAAGACCTCAAACGAGTGGTGGATGCACTTTTCCCAGATCACAAACCCTTTGCCTGGGAGCAGCCAGTGGTAAAGGATATACCATTATTTACAGAGGAGGAGTTTGCCATAGCAGAAAAGCGGATCCACATCGGAAGAGCAGCAGGGCCAGATGATATACCACCCGAGATAACAAAAACTGTAGCTCGCCACTAGCCACAATTTGTATTGGAGACAAAGAACTCAGAACTAATTGCTGGAAATTTCCCAAAGAAATGGAAAAGAGCGAGGCTAGTCCTTCTACGTAAGGGCAATAAACCAATGGGCGAACCAACTTCATATAGGCCGCTGTGCATCCTAGACACACCGGGAAAACTTTTAGAACAACTGCTGCTGGGCAGATTAAAAAGGGAACTTGAAACTGGAACCGGGCTGTCTGAGAGACAATACGGCTTCAGAGAGGGCAGATCCACAATCAGTGCGATAAATGCTGTATTAAAACTCGCCGAGGAGGCAAGACAAGGCACCCAAAGAACGAGAAAGTTATGCGCATTAATCACCTTCGACGTGCGAAATGCTTTTAATAGTGCAAGCTGGAAGATTATAATGCATGAAATGACAAGAAGAGGCGTGGCTCCTTACCTACTACGCATAGTGAAGAGCTACCTCGATGACAGAACCCTATTATTAGAAACAAATGGAAGTACAGTGGTGAGGGAACTAAGTAGTGGTGTACCGCAGGGTTTAGTTTTGGGCCGAAATCTGTGCAACATCCTATACGACTTGGTCCTAAGACTCAGACTCCCAGATGGTGCAACACTTATTGGCATTGCCGACGACCTGGCGCTCATAGTCTCGGCCAGAACGGAAATTGCTATAATGCAAAAGGCAGACCGCGCAATACAACAAGTAATAAAGTGGATGACAACCAATAACCTAACGCTTGCACCGAAAAAGTCCGAAGCTGTGTTACTTACTGGGCTTAGGAGATTAAAGCCAATAACTTTCCAAATACAAGAGACCTGCATAGTCCCAAAGGATGAAATTACATATCTTGGAGTAGTAGTGGACAAAAGACTTTTCTTCGTACCACACATCACGAAGGCAGCTGCCAAGGGTATGAAGGTAGCCGCAGCGCTGGACAAAATTATGCCCAATGTAGGTGGCCCAAGAAGCCACAAACGCAGACTCCTTAGTATGGTCATACAATCTACTATGCTCTACGCTGCCCCAACGTGGGCTAAAAGCATGAATGTGGAAAGTAATGTTAAGAAGCTAGCAGCAGTACAAAGAAAGGTCGCTATTAGGGTCTGTAGCGCATATAAAACTATATCCGGAGAAGCCGCCCTAGTAATCGCGGGCATACATCCTATAGACCTCTTAGTAAAAGAGAGAGCTGAATTATACGCGTGTGATAGCAACAGGCAAGCAAGGAAAGCAGCTAGAAAAAATCTGCTAGAGGAATGGCAAATAAGATGGCGGGCGTCGGACAAAGGCCAATGGACACAGCTGGTCATACCAGATATCTAGACATGGCTGAACAGGAAGCACGGTGCAACAAACTATCATCTAACACAATTCCTCTCAGGTCACGGCTGCTTCCGCGACTGCCTGCATCAAATACGAGCCGTCGCGGATAATCTTTGCGAATATTGTGGGGAGGTAGACTCGGTACGCCACACCATATTTGACTGTGATAGATGGGACCCTGAAAGAGAAAAACAAACAGGTAGTGTGCAGATGCCGTTCGAACCCGGGACGATAATGAAGTACATGCTGGAAAACAAAACAAATTGGGAGAGGACCGACAGACTTGTCAAAAACATTATGACTTCCAAAGAAGATGACGAGAAGCTGAAACACCACAGAAACAAACGGACAGTGCAACCAAATCAATCCACGAGCAAAAAACCTAAGTAAATTTACAACCAATCATTCTGAAGATATGCTAAGCGCGGTTCCGGAATGACCGGTGGAGTTCCTAAGTTTTTTTTTTGTTTTTTTTATCTTTTATTTTTTAATTGTGTAAATAAATATGTATTATATATAGAGAATAGAGAAATAAATTAGTAAAAAAAAGAAAAAGAAAGTCATGGCAACTATTTCGACGTCCGGAATCTTTTAAACGTCCGGATCTTGTGAACAGTGCAATAATTCTGCACGACAATGCAAGACCACATTAAGAAGGGTGTGCACGGCAGCTTCTCCGACGTTGGGGATGGGAAGAATTGAAGCACCCACCGTACTCTCCTGACCTTCCGCCCTGTGACTTTGATCTCATTCCCAAGATTAAGGAACCAATACGTGGTAGGCGGTTTGCAACACGAGAAGACATTTCTAATGCTGTGCGCCAACATATGACCCGATTCACTCATGGTGCGGCAAATGCTGACGAAGGCTGATGGTATTCAGCGCCTCCCACATCGTTAGCAGCGTGTGGTGACACTAGCAGGGGACTACATATTTAGGCCCTGATTTGTCATGTCAACTTTATTTGTACTGTGTTATCATTCTTTTGCACGGTGAAGACCATATTGCCCTATATACTACCGTAATAGTAATACATTAGTGTGTTATGATTTTTCAGTGCTATTCATTGTCAACATATGTAGTTAAGAGCTTCCTCTTTCGTCTGTATATGTCACATTTTCTAATCGGACAGGTATTTTCAAGAAAAAAAAGTAGTTGCCATGACTTTTGCCCCAACTCTCGTATATTTACGAATATATATATATATATATATATATATATATATATATATATATATATATATATATATATATATATATATATATATATATATATATATATATATGCGCTCTTTATAATATCGTGCCGTCTGTATTCGCAGGATGCAGAGTATATGATGGGAACAACAGCATCGACTGCAGCGCCCCCTATAGACAAAATAAGCGTTAAATAATTCTCGCGTTGTGAATGAATAAACGAAAATTTGTGGTAAAAATGTGGTGCATAGTAGATTTAAATAATTAAAAGTTTTATTTAAATACATCAAATTTATATAAAGCTTTACCTTCTGCATTATTCAGCATTCAAAGAATTAATTTAATTTCAATTAGTTTTACGGTTTTTATAAAATTATTATTATGAAAATGGAATATGTATTCAAATTAAAATAAATATCAATTAAGTTATAGAAACATTATTTAATTTTATTAAAATTTTATTTTTAATAAAATTTTAAAATACTCCAAATTAAAAAAATTATATAAACTATAAAATCTTTACATAATAGATATGTTACCGGTAATGATGGAAGATTGAGTAAACCATAGGTTTTCCCGGGTTCAATTAGAATCACCCAAAGAGGTAATGTCCGAATAATAATTAAAATAAATTTTAATTAGGGATTTAACCATACTCACCTGGGTCTGCCTAATGCGGACTGGGTTATAGAATAATTAATGAAATTAAAAACCAAGCGGACTGATAGCTATGTTTAATACAAAAAAACATACTAAAGAAAAGCCTAATAGCTTTCCTAAGCATGCCACAAGTAGTTAAAGTATTTTTATGTAGGTAATGAATATTGTTTTTTTTTTCCGACAATAGTTCATAAAAGACATGTGTTAAGACCCAACAATGTTATTTTTATTTTTAAATTATTTGTAAATAATAATTACATCAATATTATTTTAAACCGACCAGTAGATTCCCAACATCTGGTCGGTAGGTTAGTGGGTATTTGTTGGATGTGTTTGGACCTGTTTATGGCCGCTACGCATCTGAAAGACCATTTGTAATCCTTTGTAAATACGCTTCGGCGGATGTTTACGATCGCTAATGGTTTTTGGATGCTTGGTGGTCGTAAATAATTGAAAATACAATGCAATTTTTATGTTTAAGGTTTCCTAGAATAAGTATTTAAATTTTGGGTACTTTTAAGATTAGCCATAGAAATTACCACGTGCACTTCGGGTTGGAATTCTTCTTGGTTCAGTGGGGACAGGCAAATGGGAGGTGGGATTGAGTTTTCCTGTTTGTAACAATAGTTAATCACACTCAGTTCAATTGCAACCCTCTTGCCACAAACACACCGAGAAGATTCCAAACTTCGACAGTGCACGTCGTCACAAGTGCTTAAAATAGAGTTAAATAATAAATACATGTTTATCGAGGCGTGCAAGTTTTATTTGCCGGAACATATAATTTCGAGTGCCGATCGCATCTATTAGCAACCCTGAATTAACCGCCTTAACCCTGATCACGCGAACGTTTGTCCAAAGACAAAGAACCACCGCGACTCAACAGCATGTCAAAAATATAACTTTCATAATTTACTAATTGCGCGGGGAACGTAGTTTAGGGTAGAGATGAACATAAAATCCCATCTTCCATGGGATTGGATCTCATGTCATCTCATCCCGTCGTCCCATGGGATGGGATAGGACGACATTTTTTTATGGGACGGAGTGTGACGACTTTTGACAATCAAGTTCGTTTAATTGCTTTGATATAAAACGCTCCATATTTTAATTTGTTTGTAGACATAAGTAAAATGTCCCACCCAGGAGATTTTTGTGAAAACGATGTAGCTGCTGAAAAAATCTTGAACCTGAACGAATTATCTCATTAATTAGTAGTTGCCAGTTAATTACCTTCCATTTTCCGTAGTATTAAGAGACGCGGTAATGTTCGTAATGTTCGGTAATGTTCGTTGTAACAGATGTCCAAAAATTAATACACCCAATAATACATTCAATAATGCATTCAATAACAAAACACAATAGCAGTTTTAATATTACTGATGCGTTGTTGAAAGGGCTGCTGAGCTAATAAAGCGGATTTCGTCTCAGTTTGTGAAAAATCTTACAAATGTAGTCGGAAAATTAGCGAAAAATTGATTCGGTCTTACAGTTCATTGCATTACAAAAAATGTTCTGTTAAATTATCGGGTATTGAAAACTCGAAATTTATGAAAAAAGACCGGCGATAACATAAAAAATATGCCGGATGAGATGTTAAATTCCTATAATGTTTCTACAGTTTTGGAAAATTGTGTTTATGCTATAGATAGGGGTGCAAATTAAAGCTTTACGAGGGGACCATCGCATAGTTAGTGGCTGCCATTTCTTTGTGTAGGGGTCATTTGGCTGCAAAGCCTTTCTGCACTGCGACTAACTTGATCTATTGTGCTTGACCCTACTATAATTACTATCCCAGGAATTCAACTTCGTGAACGAAGTCTAAGATATTCCTGCGAGGCTAGCTACTCAGCTGCAAGGTGGTTATTCTTGCGCCCCCGAAGTGGGCAAGCCTTATGTGTGCTACACATGTGCACATTATGTGTTCAGCGGTTTTTTCGTCCGATTCACATAATCTACAGGCAACTTCCTCTGCCTTTCCCATTTTGTGTAGGTGATGTCTCTCCTGACAATGTCCTGGGAGTATGCCTACCGAAATTCTGATTTCTCTTTCAGAGAAGCTTAGCATCTGCTGCGTTTTTGCGGCAGAATAGTTTATGAGCATTTCTGCTTTCCTCTGTCCTAGCGTGTTCTTCCAGTAGGTTTGCTTCTGCTCTTCTTCCCATTTCTTAGACCCCTGCCTTAAGTGGGCCCTTGTAAGCCCACAAGTTGGCTCCGGGCCCAAGACGAGAGCCCCGGCCCCGCTTTTGGCAAGTGTGTCGGCCATTTCATTCCCATATATGTCCTAGTGCCCCGGTGACCACATTAGCGTGAGTCTGTTACTTTTCACCAGTTGCTTCAGGGTTTGTTTACAGTTCCAGGTTGCAACAGTTTCAACTTGGAATTAAAGTTGTGGGCTTTTAAATTCCTTAGAGCTACCTGGCTGTCCGTTAGGATGTAGATTTTCACTCCTTTAAGACGTTTCTTAAAGGCAGATTTGTGCGCATCTTTCAATGGCTATAGTTTCAGCCTGTAGTACCGTGGGAGCCTGGCCCAATGCCGTGGACTCCCTGTGACTTCGGCTATATATGCCAATTCCTGTACCTTTAGCAGTTTTTGATACGTCGGTGTACCACATGGACGCTTTGTCTTACAGATGTTCGATTATTTGAGCACTGCTTTGGCGGTCATTTATGACCACTTCAAAGGCTATGTCAAAGTCGTATTCTGTAGACATTGTGTCCCAGGGATGCTTCAGAAATTCCTCTCCGATTTGTTCCCTTATTTTCATGTGTCTCTGAATAGGCTATGTACACCTTAGTCTCAGAGCACTGAGAAGACCTTCTTTTTCTACCTGTTTGTGCAGTGGTAGTAGGTTCAACAAAACTTCGAGTAGATTGCCTCGCTCCTGTTATACCCAAGCACGCGAGCCATTGAAGCTTTTGTAGCATGCTTTCGGTCTTTTGTTCCTTTGTTTTGTACCACCATACGAGTGAACCGTAGGTGATAATCGGTCTTACCACTGCTGTGTAAGACCATAGGACCATTTTGGGTTTTAGTCTCCATGTTTTCCCAAAAACTTACGACAGATCCATAAAGCCGCTTTGGCTTTTGAGAGCGTTTTGTTGAGATGCGAGTTCCAAGTGAGCTTCTTATCCAAGGTTACCCCTAGATATTTCACCTCCTCGGAGAACTCTAACGTCTGACCATCAATGCACGGAGCTTTCAAGTTCAGCTTCCTTTTTCTGGTAAAGGGGACCATTACTGTTTTGTTCGGGTTGACACTAAGGCCCTCCTTCTTGCTCCAACACTTGACGATGTTAAGAGCACGTTGTGCAAGGTTCATGATTGTACTACCAAACTTACCCCTCATTATGATAGCAACATCGTCTGCATAACCAACCGCCTTATACCCGTTATTTGTTAACACATCTAGGAGATCATCAACGACCAGGCACCACAGCAGAGGTCTATAACACCCCCCTTTGTGGGCCAGCGGCTGCCATATTCTACACACTATTCTAAACTATACTTTTGAAAAACTCCCAAATCATGCTTAACGTTCCCAACGTATGTAAAGATTATTTTTAATTAATTAAGAGCTGCAAAGAAGTTGTTACTTATTTCGAGCATTCTGCTCACCAGCAAAAAATGTAAACATTCTCTTAAAAAATCGGTGGTTGTTCAATACGATTCTTAGACTTATTTAGCAATCATAATGAAACTCTAGTTGAGAAATTTTCTCAAAATGTTAATGAAAGGCCTTAACTGAAATTGTAGACTCTTGCACCTATTTGAATCGTGCACACGTTTCTTATCTGGCTTGAAGTATAAGGTATGTTGCATAAGGTAAAATTTAAAATTTCACGATTTTAAATCATTTATAATAACTTTAGATAAAAATACTATATTATATGTTTATTTTAAAAATTTTACTGCAGAATTTTTTCTTTGGGTGTTTCTAATTCTTACAAAGCAAATACATTGGAAAACGAATTCTTCGCCGTCGTTACCTTCAAAAACAGTTTTTCTTACAACCAAGTTTTTCTTGCAACAAAAAATCGTTGCAAATAGTCTACATAAATTTGCTGCGATCTTAAATCCGCAGACGTAATGCTTGAAAAGGATTACAAATTCGGACTCGGTAGAAATTCATAAACAGTTTACAGAGGAATTCATTTGGGAACGTTTACAAACTAATATGCTGGCCATTTCTCAATCCATTTCGTCAAAAAAAAAGACGAGAATCGAAAAATCTGCAGATTTATATAATTTATCAGACGACTGTTTATTTAATGATGACTCTTTTGAGAACATTGCTTATGAAAACAATATTATTCATGAAGAAATGCAATAATATGTAGGTACTACTTTTCTACTAAAAAATTGCATTAAAGATACAGAAATTGACGTGTTAAATTTTTGTAAAAATCAATCGAATGTTTACCCGAACTTGATAAATATCAGCCAGTTTTTACTAGCAATTCCGGATAGTTCAGTTGCCAATGAAAGTGATTTAACTAAAGCAGGATTTATACTGAATGATCGCCGTTTACGGCTGGATGGCTGGATCCTGACACGGTAAATAATTTGATGTTTTTGCGCACCAACTTTGATTAAAAATAATGTTAAATTACATTTTTTTGTTATAATGATTTTACTCTAAAAACAATTAAAACAATTTTGTCTCGCTTGTTTTGAAAAATATATAATAAAATATATGACATTTTATCTACTGTGCAAAGTTTGTGGGCAATTTGATGAATGGGACAGGCCGCGCGACCGGGATGGGGCGGAATGAATGAGATGGAATTGAACGAATATTTTAAGTTTGTGGGATGGGACAGTGGGACGAAAATGTGATGGGATGGGACAGTGACCGGGATCCGTCGCATGGGATGGGATATAGAACAAGAAACTTGTCCCATGCTCATTTCTAGTTTAGGGTCATACATTGGAAATACTTAAAATAAATTTGAAATGTGATGACCCAAAGGGATTATAATTTAGAAACGTAAATTAAAACTTAAACACATTAGAATTCTAGGAAATAAAAATATTAGTATCAATAATAATAGAGGGGCGAGAGCCAGGCGGAGGTTATTATTATAACCTCCGCCTGGCTCTCGCAGTGGTCCAGGAGTACATACGGGACGTTGGCATATACGGGACGTTGGCATGGAGCTAGGGTTGGATAAGTGCGCAGTGATACACCTTAGGAGAGGACGATCACCAGAGCTCCCTGACGATATGCAGCTCACCGATGGAAGCATCTTGAAACATCTAGATGCTGGAGAGACTATAGGTACCTGGGGATTGAGCAGCACTGTGCTCATGATGCCCCCAGGTGAAAGAAGCTCTCCGCATCAAATACAGACACCTTGTCCGGAAGATTTGGTCTTCCGAATTATCCGGACAGAATATGGTGTCTGCCACTAATGTGTTTGCCGTTTCAGTCCTGCTCTACTCCTTCGGAGTAGTGAAGTGGACAGTCGATGAGCTGCGTCAACTCGACAGGGATACCCGTAAAACGATGCACATACACCGAGGAGTGCATCCGAGATCGTCCGTTTCCCGGATGTACCTCTCACGTCATCGAGGGGGCAGAGGAC
This sequence comes from Phosphuga atrata, assembly GCA_944588485.1. Lineage (NCBI taxonomy): Eukaryota > Metazoa > Arthropoda > Insecta > Coleoptera > Silphidae > Phosphuga > Phosphuga atrata. Next base: position 47,600,023 of record OX155898.1, read on the forward strand.
TCCTGAGCCTGGAGTGTATGCATGGCAGAGCGGTTCTAGGTTTAACTTTTAAGATCTTAAGGAGCTCCTATCTCTCGTGAGGGATCACGAACATATTGGAGCGGGGACGTTTATTTTCAAGGCGGCAAGCTGGGCCGCTGAAGAACTTGGTCTCCAATTCGAAATTAGACGAGGAGGCGGACGAGTTGGCAACCCCTAGTTGATCACCGAGTTGCAGACGAATCGTCTAAGAGCGCAAATTGGGACCGCCGAACAGGACATGTTGTTCGGGCGGCATGTCGACAGACCGATGCACGGTGTCTTTTATAGGCACATAGACGCAAGAGGTCTGTCGACAAGGCTGACCTTCGGTTATCTCAGGTCAGTCAGGCTCACAGCGGAGACCGACAGATTCATAACGGCCTGTCAAGATATCAATATCTTATCAACACCTTGGTCTATCGTCGCCGCGTGATGGGTGTACAGGTCCCTGATACCACCTGCAGGGCCTGTCGCAAGGCGCCGGAGACACTCATGCACTTGTTGTCGGCTTGTCCGACAAAAGCTGTCTCGGCGTACATCCATCGACATAATGTGGCACAGCGAGTGTCCTATTACCATCTTAGGCACTCGTATGAGATGGACCAGGGGCCTGTGCCGGCTTACTTGACGGGAGATATTGAGTCCGTTTTCGGGAACGAGAAATGCCAAATTTGTTTGCCAAAAACTATCGGTTCCCGACGGTCAGGCTCATTCGCGCCAACAAGCCTGATATTGTCCTCCTCGATAAACAGACCTGGACTATGTTCGTCATCGAGTTTTCCGCTCCAGTGGAACAGAACATAGTCCTGAAAGAGGAGGAAAACGGACCAAATACCAATACCTCCTTTTCGAGCTCCGCACGCTTTATCCTGGCCATGATGTCATGCTGGTCGTCTAATCATCGGTGTTCTGGGGGGAATCCGTTCTTCGCTGCTTTCGGAGTTGACGATTATTCCGGCATGCAGAAACTCCGCTCTAGTTTTGGCAGGTCGGATGCAGAAAGCTGTCGTCTGCAAGCTGAGTCCCTTCGTCTGCGGAGGGCACACGATTCTGGAACCTACAGCTGTTCACCGACCGTAGGGGAGGAGCAGTTGTAGAAATAACTTTTGGACACTGGCGCGGCTGCTGCGAAGGGTCGGAGCTCGCAGCAGTGCCGATCAAAAATTTATTAAAAAAAATAATATTAATAATAATAATATCAAACTTAAATATAATACTATTAACTACGCGACGGAATACTTAACATTAACCCGCCAGTTCTGGGTAGACCTAGATGCGTACAGTTAAATCCCGAATTAAAATTTATTTCAATGAGTTAAACAAAAAGTTAACAAACGAAAAAAGTTAACAAAAGGCCATCGACCACTAAGTCTTTCTGCCCGGAAGTCGTACAGAGATAGTTGAATGAACTTTATAAATAAAAAACAGGACATACAGAAATTATAGAGATATATAATAAAAGATTTAAAAGATATATAAGATTCAAAATAAAATTTAAGAAAAACAATGCGGGATCAACAGGTTATAAGGGGTTTGGTAGAGTCACGTCTGATGCATAGGGGGTTTCTCATGGTCCAGTGAGTGTTGGTCTCTTTGTATTTGTTCAGTAGTCGTTTGCGTCTATAGGAGAGTCTCGGGCTTTGGGAGAGTCTGTAAAAGAGTTCATTGTAGGGATTATGGAGGATGTTATTAGGATGTCGTAATTTGGAGATAATGCGTAATGCTCTTTGTTCGGCTGTTTCCAGTATGTTGTAGGTTTTTTGTTGGTAATAGTAAATATTATGTGCCCGTAGTCGAGGATAGGCCACCATCATGGATTTGTAAATCTTGGAGGCCGTTATAATGGAGATACCTTGGTTTCCATGGGACAAGGAGCGAAAATGTTTACTCTTTGGATAGTTTTGCATTTTGGATAGTTTTGGACGTGCTTTTGCATCGAAGTTGAATTATATTGCCGAATGTCATGCCTAGGTATTTAATTTGTGGAGTCGGGGTTACGTCAATGGTGTCTAGGTGAGTATGTGAAGAATTGGGGCAAATTCTGCGATTAGGGATGAGGAGTTGGCATTTGGAAGGGTTTGCAGTGAGTCTCGAACGGTTAAATCAACCTATTAGATCATGGAGACGAGTAAATTAAGAGGAGAAGGCGTTGTTTATTTTAATTTGGAAGGATCTGTCATGGAGGAAATGTTTGAGGATATAAATAAGATACGGAGGGACATTTAGTTGCTGTATTTTGAACAAGAGGCCGACATGCCACACACTGTCACAGGCTTTGTTTATGTCTAGGAATGGAGCAGCAGAATGATCTTTACGGAAGCATGCGGTTTGTAGGTAATTGGTAAGGATATATATGGGGTGGGTGGTGAAGTGGGATTGATTTCAATAATTATTCGGACTTTATCCAAACTCCTTGGGTGATTCTAAGTAAACCCGGGCAAACATTGTATTATTTATTCAAGCATTACGCGTAACAGATATAAAAAATTCTTAAAAACCGTTAAAAAACTTCTTCTAGAAATTTTTAATTCATTCATTTGAATTGAGTCATTTTTTGATTTGAATATTATAATAATTCATAACATAACATTTAAATTACACATACGTTTTAAAAAGCTATTATTTGACTGATATAAAAGTATACGCGGGCAAGGCTGCCGCCTATAGCTAGTAGACTATGAGGTATCAATTCTATAGGCAACCAATATATGCAGAATAAATGAAGAAACACGTGTCAACAGAACAGATCATCCCATTTTGTTCTCTATTATTATTGTAATTAAGTGTAATCTAACACCGAACATTGGTGATGCTAAATAGAGTAATCAGTTTCCTATTATCCGTACTTAAGTTCAAGTTATATAACATTACAACCCCAGTATAATCGTATAACAAGACGTTGCGGATTCGGTTCCTATATCGATTTTCAGAGCACTAGCCAATTAACTTCAATAAGTTGCAAATTGATCCAAGACTAGTTGTGTTAAAAATAAAAACAGTTCAAATCAAACTTCCCGTTCAACAAAAATATCTGTCCAAAACTAGATATGCCATTACTAATTTCCTGTCTAACTAGTTAAGTGAGTTACGGTGGAATATAAAATTAATAGGCGTTGATAATTAGGGTCACAATAATCTTAATGCTCATCACGTTTATCGCAGTCCACGTGACTGAAGCCGGTAAATACGACAAACGGCTCAACTATAATTTGATTAACATCGGGATATCGCAGCAGCAAGAAAAAAAATCTCATAATTCAGTTTGAATCTTCGCGAAATTGAGTTCGGCGTAATCAAGCTCTGAGGGTAAAATAAGAATAACACGTCCCGCGAGAGATTTATTCCCCGACTTGTTCCAACTCCCGTCTGATCAGAAACTATAGCATGAGATTCCGTTTGAAAACTTAGGATTTTCTCCGGAAGATTTATTAACTCATAATTACAAAATGTAAAACATGCAATATATAATTACAAAAAATATTATATAATGTAATCTCCTATGTTTTTTATATATGTGTTTTATCGTAGTTACAAACTATTTAATAGATTTTACCGCATCCTATATATGCTATCAAACTAAATTAAATCAGAAGCAATTATATTTGAAGCTTATCTAATGGGTTATCTAAGCCATAAATTAGTTATTAGCAGATGCAGTATTAAGTAGGTAATGAAGCTTTTAACATATTCATATCTCGAGTGTTAAATTTGCTTCGTTAATTTAGCCTCGGTGGCTTTAAGTTATTTCGTTTGCTCTGGGGAATCTGTCAATATTTAATTACCAGAAGTCTTAAGTACTCAATGCCCAGAAGTTATTAAAATCTAATATGAAGTTAACTTTCAATAAAAACCGTCTGCAAATAAACTAGTAACTTTATTTGCTGAGCTCTTATTGACGTTCCTTTATTTTTTTCGCAACTAATTGAAATCCAGTATTCTTTTAATTACTTTTAATTAATATTTTATGTAATTGTTGATTTGGAAGTATCCTGGACTATTAATTCTTAATTTACTTGCTTGCTGCGGAGTTTTGGGATTATTAATAAATTATGTGTGGAGTTGGGGTAGTCGGGCTTAGTAATTAACCCTTCATCGTGAGATCAATCTCGGGTCAGCAAGAAACATTAAATTATGAACAGCTAACAATGCTCTGTGTAAGAGGGTTTGCGTGTTCTTGCTTCTTACGCTGCAAACATTTTTGTTCTATGATTTACTTCAAATATCATTCACCTGATAATTAATTAGTTTAAATATATGCCAACTTCCATTAAATCTCTCAACACAAAACAGTTATTTGTTCAAAAAAACGAATTTCCAACATTTCCATAAATCACTAAAACGAATTTTCGAATATTATCTCAGTTCATTTTAACTGGTTCATTTTGTGATTTATAAATTTTGCAGCGGAAAAATTAAAGCTGTTGAAATTTCCAAATAGCGTAATAATGCGAAAGACAATGGTAGGAAACGAATTCCGACATCTGGAAAACTATTTAAACTCGGCACCTCGAACGAGTTTAATTTAAGTTTTGATGTGGATGAGATTCATCTTGGAATTGTTTTATTGTTAACAAGGATAAATGTGAAATATTTTAGAGCCGACGGAAAGACTTAATCAAAACGGATTGTTGTGATTGTGTGAAGTACTTAAATCGTATATAAGCCATGGATGCAAAAATTTGTAAAAAATTGTCGTGCTATAATTCAACTGATTTTAAATCCACGCAAGCAAAGTCGCGGCCTATAGTTAATAGACTATAAAGTATAAATTTTTTATATACATATATATATATATATATATATATATATATATATATATATATATATATATATATTACTATTACTATCGTAAATTCCCTTTAAAGAGAGCGTGTAAACTTGATAAAAAATCATGACAACTCAGTCATGCGGCGACGTTCTTCCCAAATCCTCTTCATTCGTAAACTATGTTCTTTCTTCCGTTCGTCCGTCCACTTTTTTCCTGGTATCTTTGGGAGCAGTTCTTTATCAAATTTATGGTGCATTATAGTGTTTCTAAATTTAACCCGATCATTCATGTCGTGTATCGTGATGTCTAGCTGCTTGAGGTCTTCTTCAGTTTCCTGTATCCATTTGGACCTATTTTGACTGTTGAAGGTAATTTTGAAAATTTGTTTCGTAATTCTGTTCTGGTCCATTCTGTATATGTGACCAAAAAATTTAGCTCGTCTCTTTCTGAAAGTGTCAGTGATAGGTTCTACGGTTTTATACATTTCTGACAATGGTCCCTTAATCCATATTCCCTCCTTATTCACCGGCCCAAAAATTTTTCGGAGAATTTTACGTTCTTGTTTCTCTATTTCTTTGATTTTTGAGTGACCATGAATTAGTGTTGTTTCTGCGGCATAAAGTGCTTCAGGAAGAACGACTGTTTTGTAGTGTTGTAGTTTTGCATTAAGAGATATTGATTTTTTTGTTATAATGATTCCAAGTAAGTCGGTAGGCTCTCTGTAATTTTTTTACTCGTTCTTGATTTGCTATTATATTTAGGCCGGACGGTTGGATGATTTCTCCTAAGTATTTAAACGGGGAAACTCTGGATACGGAACCATATCGTGTCTTGATGGGTAGATTGTCGGACGGGGATCGTTCTATATACTGTGTTTTTTCATAAGATATCAGGAGACCAGCCTTTTGTGAAATCTCGTGTAATTTTTCAAGTGCATGGTTTGCTGCTTCTCTGGTATTCGATAATATTGCAAGATCATCAGCAAACGCCAAACATTTGATATTAGCTTTATAATCTCTTCGCTTACCAATGTGTATTCCCTCAATCTCTCTTTCCCAAGTTCTGATTATTTTTTCCAGGACTATATTAGAAAGGATGGGTGAAAGTCCATCTCCCTGTCGAACACCCGTATGTATTTCAAAAGGTTGAGAAATTGCTCCACCAAACTTAACCCTTGATGTAGTATCAATGAAAATTTGTTGAATTAATGCTCTGGTGTTCCAATCAACTTTGAATTCCTCCAGAATGCTGAAGAGAGTTGGTCTGTCGATGGAGTCGTAGGCTTTTTTGAAATCAACAAAGGTAACCACGGTGTTTCTACAAGATCGTATTTGCAAGATTGTCTTCAGATTCCAAATTTGTTCCGTGCATGAGCGCCCCTTACGGAAACCTGCCTGATATGCTCCTATCTGTGGGTCTACTTGAGGTTCAAGTCTATTCAAAAGAGCTTTCGAAAGAATTTTGTACGTTACTGGTAGAAGTGAAAGGCCTCTATAGTTGTTCGGGTACATTTTATCACCTTTTTTATGAAGCGGGTGTATAAGTGCACATTTCCATTCTGGGAGGATTTGTTCGGTCACCCAAATATCACAAATTATAATGTGTATTCTGCGAATGAGGTTCTCGTCAGCCAGTTTCCATAACTCGGCAATGATTCCATCTTCCCCAGGGGCTTTGTCGTTTTTCAATGAATGAATGATGTCAGTTATCTCCTGGAAGGAAGGCGGCACGGAATCTGGATAGGATTCAGATTGTTCAAAAGTAAACTTGCTGGATGGGGGGTCACAGTTGAGAAGATTGTTGAAGTACTCAGCTAAAATTTGACAATTTGCATTGGTGTTTGTCTCCATTGAACTATCAGATCGACGAAAGCATAGGCTGGATGGTCGATATCCTGTCAGGTTCTCTTTAAAAATTCTGTAAAAACTCCTAGTATTATTCTTTGTAAATTCTTGTTCTAATTCCTCCAGTCTTGCTTTTTCATAGCTACGTCTTTCTTTTCTAATTAGTTTTGATGATTGTTTCCGAATGTACAGGAACTCCTGCCATTTGTCTGGCGTTTTGTTGCTATGAATTTTTTTCCAAGCGTTAAGTCTGTCTTCTATTGCTTGGTCGCATACACTGTTCCACCATCACTGTTACACTGTTTACGTGGGGGCTGGCCTATCCTCATAGCGTTCCTGAGAACATATAATGTTCCTGAGAACCGATAATTCTGTCCAGTTTAACGAGTTTGTTTCTTTGATTCCTTGCAAAATACTGTCCCTGTTTATTTTTAAATATTCAGGGTCAGGCTTAATAATTCGTGGTTGTCGTGTTCTTCTCCTGTTGGGTTGGAGTTTAATCTTAATTTGTAACAAGTAGTGATCAGAATCGAAGAAACCTTTCCTCGTTTTTACATTAAGGACCTCCTTTTGGTTTGTATGAGAGATGGCAACATGGTCGATTTGAAATTATATACACATATATATATATATATATATATATATATATATATATATATATATATATATATATATATATATATGTGTATGTTGTATTTGAGGTTTTCGCGGATAGACACCTGTGTTGTATTGTTTTCTCGGGGATTCCGCGTTGATGCTGAGGGTTGGCTCTGAAAAGAACCGGATTCTCGACGTTTGGGCGAACTAACATTCGCCATTCTCAAGAGATATATGCGTCCGTACGGGTCAACCGTTAGACGTATACTGATGCGTCTAACAGTATGCGTCTAACGCGTCGTAACTAATGCGTCAGTATGCGTCTAACGGTTGACCCGTACGGACGCATATATCTCTTGAGAATGGCGAATGTTAGTTCGCCGAAACGTCGAGAATCCGGTTCTTTTCAGAGCCAACCCTCAGCATCAACGCGGAATCCCCGAGAAAACAATACAACACACATATATATATATATATATATATATATATATATATATATATATATATATAAATACATATATATATATATATACATATCTTGAAAATAGAGAAAAGTTGATGGGCTTCAAATATAGAAGACAAGTCTAATTGAAGAATAATGTACGCAAATGTTCAAATTGATAACCATTAGTGCCCAGACAACGCTGATAACGCGCACCAAGGGATTAAGGGAACATCACGAAGCAGGTCATTCCCCTCTGAACCGTCTTTGAACTTCCGTGACGTTTTCGGTCTTCCAATAACATTTCAGGACAAATTTCCTCTCTTCCAAACTAAGTTGATTTCCTGCCATACTGTAACACACTGTTACACCTGCAAATACACAAAATCCAGCATGTTAGCGACAGCCGAAGTGTTACTACTTTTTTAGACACCTTGTATATATGTGTATGTATGTATATTTATGCCGTATATATGTGTATCAAGCTGCAATGCGACACAATCTTAGCTAGCACAATCCCTCCGGTGAAATTGAGATAGAATGGAACAACATTAAAAACAGTATAACACGAGCAGCCGAAAAGAAAGTACGGATACAAAAGAACTATTGCTAGTTGGAAACTTTAAAACTTTAACAAAAGAAGTCAAGAAACCAGTAATGGTTCGACGAAGAGTGCAAACTAGCAATGAAAATTAAAAATGAAACCCGTGCTCTCGTTGTCCTTTGCAGGTAGCGCTCCAAAGGACAACGAGAGCAATCGATTTCAACCAAACTCTGTAAAAAGAAGAAGAGGGAACATCATTACAATAATAAGATCAAAGAAGTAGAATGCCACAACAAGAAATCATAAAAATTTTACAAAAAAAAGTACTCTCGAAAGAATGAAGAAATCTTCAGTTACGCATAAGCTGATATACAAATGGAACAAACAGATATCGTAAATGGAGGGCCAACATGGAAAGTGATCTCCACAAAATAAAGGGCATATGGAAGGACTACTTCAAAAATCCCCTGGCAGCGGCAGAAGAGGCAACGGAAGGACCTAGGAAACCTAGGGAACAGATAAGGCTCGAAGACGAGAGAACGGAGCCTCCATCTCTCGAAGAAACGAAAGAAGCCAAAAAAATAGAAATTGGCTAAAAAGGAACAAAGTGAATTCTAGCCGCGAACAGTCGCTTCGCAATCTCGGGAATACTAAAATCAAGTAGCGTCCACCGAAAAACCAATATGCGAATATACAAAGCGTTCATAAGACTCATCGCATGCTTCTGCGGTGAATCCTGTATTATGATAGAGAAAACAAAAAGCGCAGTAGACATATTCGAGCGCAAAATGCTGCGGAAAATGCTGGGACCGATCATGGATGAAACGTATGAAGGCCCAGATGCAATAACTAGCTCTATGAGATATACAAAGAGCCGCCCATATCCACATTTATAAAGCTGCAGCGGCTGCAATGGGCAGGACACGTGCTGAGGATGAACGATTCACGACTCCCAAAGAGACTGCTGAACGCAAGAATGCAAGGTAGGGAGGCCAAAGTTGGACTGGGAGGGCGAGATGAGAAAATATGAACACCAAATACTGGGGATAAGAGCGTGGAAGAGAACGGCGACAGACAGACTGGAATGGGGGGCTAGAATCCAGGATCCCAAGGCTCGATTTGGGCTGTAGCGCCATATGATGATGAATATATTGTAGACACGGCGAGAATCATAAAAACTAAAGAACAATAAAGCACCTCTTTGGCTCGGACACAATAACAGCTGAACTACTAAAAAAGATAGGACTTGCCCTGATGGAAAGAGTATATAAAGAGTATATAAAGCTAATCTTAATGATATGGGAAAAAAGAAATACAGAACAGAACAGATCAGAAAATACGGAAGAAATATAAAAAAGGAGTGGAACGGGAGTGATATACCCAATATACAAAAAAGGGACAAAATGAGCTACGAAAATGACCTACCAATTACGCTTCTTAACATTTCATAGAAAATACTCTACGTCCACATAAGCAGCAGAATCTCAACATAAGCAGAAACCATACCTGAAGACTACCAATGCGGCTTTGGACTGGGGGGGGGGGGGGGTTCGAGATAGGTTAACTACTGGCCAGATATACAGACCTCTAGACCTCGAGAACAACACAGACCTCGAGAACCTTTTCATAGACTTGAAACAGCCTTCGATAAAGTCGACAGAGAGCTGTTCGAGAAAATGTATGCAATGGGCATCCCAAGGAAGCTGTGCAACCTGGTCAAGATGACATTAAACCAGACAATAGCTAGCGTGAAAATACAAAACTCACATAATAAATCATTTGATATCGACATCGGGGTGACATCGGGGACAAATTGCAAACTGGAGTTAAAAGGTACAACAAGCACAAGTCAAAACAACTGTGTGCGTACGCGGACGGTATAGAGCGACTAGATTATTTCACGCGACTGGAACAGCTTGAAATAGAAATCAATGTTAACAAAACGAAATACAAGAAAGTATGGAGAACACCGGAAAACCAGCAACAAAACTTTATCTGTACAACTAAACCAAAAAAATATGATAGATGAAGAAGTAAAAACTAGACTATTGAAAGGAAATAGATGCTAACTGGCAAACATTAAAATCATAAGCACTAAATTGCTTAGCAATACTTTAGAATCTACAAATCTACAAAGCTGAGAATATACAAATCCATTATAAGACCAGTCGTAACAGCGAAACATGGACGATAACACAGAACGTCAAACGGGCGCCCAGAGTCTTTGAGAGAAAGATTCTTAGAAAAATATACGGACAAGATGCGAAAATATCACCTGGCGCAGAAAAATGAACCACGAACTAAATAATCTAATAGATGGTCCAATACAATAGGTAACACAAAGTACTTTAGTCTGTTTCAGACATTCATAATTAGTCAAATGAGAGAGAAATAGTCAGAATTAGTGCAGGATTAGTTTTTTTATCTGTCTATGTTTGAATTGGTCAGTCTAAATTACACAGAATAAGATTGTCGGCCTGTTAACTAAAAATTATTCAAACTAGTTCTAGATTCTTACATTTAGTCTGTCTATCTGTGTTTCAGCTAGCTGCATAAAGTTTGCGACTGTGTCTCAAATAGTAATTCGCGAGTACGGAATTTGACATAGTAAGTTTGTCTGTCTGTCAATTCAAAATAAATCAAAGCTAGTTCAAAATTCCTAGATTGAATCTAATTGTCTGTTCAAATTAATGAACATGTTTAATAATTTGCACCTCAATAAAGAAAACAAACAAACAAAGTAACACCATCAGCGATTAGAAAAACTTGGAAGAAGTTTGGGTTAAGACGTTAGTTGCCAAACAATGAGGAAACTCGTAACTGGACACCGTGGCAATCGATATCGTAGCAGGCAACGTGTTAACTGGCACTGTTAAAAATTAATATATACCGAATAGGATGGTTGCGACAGTTACTACGTGGTAATTCATACTTACATTGAATTGAAAAATTCACTATGTTTTTACCACACTTATATTATGTAAAAATGTTATACAACATGCTATTCACAGATATATAAATTTGTACACATAACACGACTTAAGTTTCGACGTTTGACGGTTATTTTCAAGTGGAAAATGACCGTCAAACGTCGAAACTTAAGTCGTGTTATGTGTAGAAATTTATATATCTGTGAATAACAAATTGTATAACATTTTTACATGATATAAGTGTGGTAAAAACATAGTGAATTTTTCAATTCAATGTTAATATATAATGTATATATATTTATATATACAAATGTATATATAATGTATATATACAATATATTTAATGTATATATACAATGTTTATATATTTGTTATTGGCAATTGGAAATTATTAGGGCTTATTAAAATAATAGTATTTATTTTCCTGACAAGTTTCGGTGGATTTGTGTCACCTTAATAATAGGCTCTAGTATTTTTTGTAAGTTTTTAATTAAAAAGGACCAGGTTTATAACGTTGTGACAAGTGACAATCAAGTTACTTTAATATAAACGTTTACTACATTGTCTACTACAGTCTAATCTATTACTATCCTCTCTACTACAGTCTAATCTCATCTAATAAAGTCCAATCTTGTTTACTGCAATATTATTTTGCCTATTATAGTCTAATCAAGTTTTTTCTATTACAGTGTTAAATTTTCTGCTAGAGTTTGTTCTTATTCATTGTACTCTCATTGTGTCTACTACTGTCTCATTTTGATTATTATCTTGGCATTGGTTTACTCTTGTCTAGTACAGACTAATTCACAGCAGTTTTGTCCTTTCTATTGCAATCTAATCTTATCTACTTCAGCCTAATTTTGTCCTCTACAGTCTCATTTTATATACTATGGTATAAGCTTCTCCACTGTAGTACAATCACGTCTGCTACCTTTCCACTACAGTCTTCTCTTTTCTATTACAATCTAGTCTTGTTGACTACAATCTAATCTATTACTATCTTGTCTACCTCAGTATAATCTAGTAGTATCCTGTCTACTACAGTCTAATCTTTTTTTTTATAAACAGGACGTATCAAGCACCATTGGTTAATTTGTCAAGCTTGGTCCCCTGAACTTATCGAGAATTTTGGAACCGCTTCAGGCTGACGTCAAGATGTCGTTGTATTAGTTCTGCCTTACATTCCCCTTCCACGTCTAATGATTAAGGGTTGAGGTGCTGTCAAGTTTCTTATTGCTTTCGACTTAGAGCCGTTTCCTCTCGTCCTGCTCTTTCAGGGTCAGGGTGTTTGTGACCATATTGGTTGTTATTGTCCAGATGTTCTCCGACCTGGTCATATGGTCGGTTAGGACGATGTGCTATAGTTTAAGGTGAGATTTCTTTTCCAACGTTTCTCTTTCTGGTATCCATCGATGACATTCGATGATGGTGTGTCAAACGCTATCTGCAAGGCCACAGTATTCACAGAGACTATCTGTTGCCCATGTTATGCAGGTAGTTCCCAAAACAGCCATTACCGCTTAGAGCTTGTGTAAGGTGAAAATTTGTTTCAGCATGGTTTCGTGACGACCATCGCTCAGGGTCAAGTATAAGGATCCAGGTCCATTGTCTCCTATTCGATAGCTGCCATTCTTTTTGCCATGCCTTATATGTTCGTGACCTGATGGCTTTCTTTTTATTGCTCTTTGTGCAGTCGTCGCTTGTTCTCATTCGGTAGAGTAGTCTCTTTCTATCTCGCATCATTAACTCTATCAGTACAATTCCTGCAATTACAAGTGCGGCCTCCATTGAGACCGTTCAGTATGTACTGGACACTCTCAGTTCTATTTTCCGTTGAATTAGCTTATGCCTGATCGAGTTCTTCTCTATGATAATTTCCCATACCGGAGTTGAGAAAAGCACGTTTTAAAGTGCCACCGGGCATAGGAGCCTACATACCTCGGAGTTATACTGGTCCGCTCCTTAAAATGCAGGCACCATTGCGAAAAAACCCGGAAGAAAGTGGAAGCGCGAAACAGCCTTCTGAGAAAACTCAGCAACAGCAAGTGGGGCGCAAAACCGACAGTGCTGAGAAAGTCAGCGCAGGCCTTATGTTTTTCAACTGCTAAAAATGCCTGTCCAGGCACGCCAAAGAAGTAAATACTATCCTGAACGAACCATACACGCTTATAACGCTTATAAGGGTGCATGAAGGCAAACTGGACTAACTGTATAAAGCCTCAGGTCTATCAGATTTTGACTCACGTAGAACAGCGCAAGAATTCATAGAGAGAACCAGACAGACCACTATTCGGCCTTGAAGCACACCTAGGCAGACTTAAAGAAGACCTTAATAAAGAAAGTGCTACATGAACCCTCAACTAGACGAGCCTCCCGCCTGCTACCTAATATCAGAAGCCGCCTCAAGCGGTACATCAAGCGGCTGGACAACATGGCGAATGCTAAATCGCATTAGAACTGGCGTAGCCCCCGTCAAGACCAACATCATCAGGTGGGGCCTGTTGGATAAAAACGACGACAAGTGCGACTGTGGAGCCATGCAGGACATAGAACACCTGTTTACCCGCCCTAACTGCCCACACATATGTACCCTCGACGATTTATAGACACACAACCAGCAAGCATTGGACACAGCCCAATACTGGGCTAAAAAATTATAATTTCCGGATACGAAAAAGTAAGTATAGGAGCCTTCGCTTGCTGCTTTTGGGGAGCTTTTTAGAGCAACTAGTGCTACAAAGAATATGACAAGGATTAGAGACAGGTGAGAACCTCTCAGAGAAGCAATATGGGTTCAGTGAGGGAAAGCCGACAGTAGATGCTATAGATAAAGTCGTCGAAGTGGCCAGAAATCCCAAGAAGTCTCATAAAGAACAAAAAAGCTATGTGCACTTATAACCCTTGATGTTAGAAATGCCTTTAATTCTGCAACATTTTTGAGGAACTGGCAAGGGGGGCAAAAGGGCATGTCACCGCATCTACTGCGATTAATAATAAGCTATTTGACAAATTGAAAAATCATTCTCCAAGCAGAGAATGCAAGAGAAGAGCGCGACGTCAGCATTAGTATTTCACAAGGCTCGGTTCTGGGCCCGACGCTGTGGAAAATCATGTACGATGTAGTCCTCCGACTTAAACTGCCGGAGGAGGTGGAAATCGTGGGTTTTGCTGACGACCTAGATCTTGTAGTGACTGGGAAAACAGAAATGGGAATAATGTTCAGAGTACAGTTACAGATCAAGTTGGTAATTAGATCATCTTAAATAAAAAAAGACTATAATTGGCCCCCGAAAATACTACAGTCTTATTTATTACTACCTTATCTGCTAATGTCTAATCTTGTTCACTGCACTCTGAGTTTGCATTCTTCTTCTTGTTTCGAATGGGCCCACTTTGGACCACGCCTGTTCAACTGTTGGACTTTGATCTTTACCCAGTATTGTCGCATCTTCTGCCGATGTAACTCCTTTCTCTCTTCTGTCCAGGGGGTACCTTTCCTTCGGGGCTGTTCCTGAAATCCACGGACTTCCTTCAGGATGCGTCTCACAGACTGTCTGTTTTGGAGATCTGTTATTATATCACCCAGTTCTTTAATATCCTTCTCGGTTTCTGTCAACCAAGTGGTATGAACTTTTTTGTTTCGCCAAAAGGTGAACAGACCGTTGGTTAAGAATGATGTTGCACTGATGTGTAATGCTTAAGTTTCAGGTTTCGTAACATGCATTTCTTGTCGTAAGTGTTCTTAGTCAGTCGATAGGCTAGTTCTAATTTGTTGGCTCTCTTGGATAATGATGCTCTTTCTGATAAGTTGGATTCAATCCATTCGCCGAGATACTTAGATTTCTCAGTCCTCTTGATATTTCCCTGCTCTAGTAGCATCTCTCCGTTTGCTTCTCTGATGTTGGTGAAGAATTCTGTTCTCTCCAGCGACACTTGAAGACCAACTTGGGCAGCCTGTTTTCTGAGGCAAAATTGCCTCAGAAAACAGGCTGCCAAAGTGGGTCTTCAAAGTGGGAAATACTTGCATTGTTGCCATGTCAAGAGAATCAGCAAACAGTACCATGTCATCTGCAAAGGCCGGGCAATCTACAACCAGTCCATCGTTCTTACGAGCACCCAAATTGAGCACCCTTCTTCTCCCCTTCTAAGTTGAAGAGAAGTGGGGAAAGTCCATCTCCTTCTATTACTCCAGTTTATATTTCGAAGCTTTCTGAAATCTCGCCTCTAAATTTAACCTTGTAATGGGTGTTGGTCAAAGTTTCTAGGATAACTGTGCGGGTTTTATTGTCTAGCCCTAGTTCCTGGAGTGCTTTGTTAAGCGTTTCTGTATCAATGTAATCGTAGACCTTCCTAAAATCAACAAAGGTGACAACCACCTTGCGGTTTCTCATCTGGGAACTAGAGTTTGAAACTTAAATTTAGTAATTTTGTTAGTTTTGAACTTTTTAAGTTTTTTGAACGCTTTTTTTTCTCTGAGTTTGCCTATTATAGTTTAATCTAGTTTTGTCTATTACATTGTTATTTTGTCTGCTATAGTCTCTTCTTGTTCATTGTACTCTCATTGCGTCTATTACTGTCTCATTTTGTTTATTATGGTTTAATTAGGACACTGGTTTAGTCTTGTCTAGTACGGACTAATCCACAGTAGTTCTATCCTTATTATTGCAGTATAATATTATCTACTGCGGCCTAAAATTGCCTTCTACGGTCTCATTTTATCTACTATGGTCTAATATTCTCCACTATAATCAAATGATGTGATTTGCTAGCTTACTAGCTTTCCACTACATTATTAAATTGTTTATTACATTTTAGTCCTGTCCACTACAATTTAATAACTATTGTCTAATCTAATCTACTCCGGTCAAATTTTCTTCGTTGCAGTCTGACTTTTTCTACTAAGGTCTAATATTTTTTGTTATGGTAAATTCTTCTTGAAAGGAAAGTTCTTGTAAATAGTCCGTTTTTGTCCACTACAGTGTAATTTTGTTTCTTATAGTCTAGTGTTGTACGCTACATATTTACAGTTTAATCTTCTTCGTTGTCTCATTGTCAATTATGGTTTAATCTTATCTGCTACGATCATGTGAATTGTTTAGACTTGTCTACTACAGTCTAATAATGTCTAATATAGTGCTATTATGTCCACTACAGTCTAATTTTCTCTATAATGGTATATTATAATACATTCTTGTAAACGATACTATAACTTTGTCTAGTCTTGCACGCTACATATATACAGCCTCATACGCCACAGTCTATTCTTCTTCGCTGCAGCCTTACTTTGTCCAGTATAATATAATCTTTTCTGCTACGATCTTACGGAAAGCCTATTTTTGTCCACTGCTGTCTAATTTTGTCTATTATAGTCTAGTCTTGTACCCCGCGCTATAACTTTGTACGCTCTAGTTACTAGTACCGCGCTAGTTTGGTACGCTACATATATACAGTCTTGTATCCCACAGTCTAATCTTCTTCACTGTAGCCTTATTTTCTGCACTATGGTCTAATCTTGTCTTCTACGATCTTGTAAATAGTGTATTCTTGCCCACTATAGTCTTATATTTTCCATAACGGTCTAAACTTGTCTAATTAAGTCTAAATCTACTTGTCTACTTCTAGCTAATTTCAATTTTTTTATGTTTTTCGTCCATTTTCTATTGAAATTTGTAAATATGTGTGTTTAAACCTTGCAATCTTATATTTAGTAGACTATTTCTCTCAAATATTGCTAAAATGTTTCTGCTTCTAGTCGGCACTTTCGTCGGCTCAATATTGAATTTAGTTCGCGTGGAGCGTCACCAAATGGGGGCTTATATGTGCATTGCAAGCAACGACGTTCCACCAGCAGTAAGCAAGCGCATTACCCTATACGTCAACTGTGAGAAACCACCCAAATGTATCTTTATTGTGCTGAAACTGTTTTGTTTTCTAGTTATTCCAGTCATCAGCGTTCCAAACCAATTGCTTGGAGCTCCTTTACACACAAACGTTACACTGGAGTGTAATGTGGAAGCGCACCCAAACACCATCAACTACTGGATGAAAAATCGAAGCGAAATTCTGATCGGAGGGTAAAAATGGGATTACATTTATTTTAAGATTAAACTTATTATTTATATTTTTTGTTATAGGAAAAAGCATTCTGTTCTTGAGGAAAGAAACGGATATAAAGTCCACATGACGTTGACTGTTCACAATATTTTGAAGCGTGACATTGGCACTTACATATGCGTGGCTACGAATTCAATGGGAAAGGCGGACGGAATGCTACGGCTTTACGGTAGAACGCACTCTCTCAAATCTAATAGATTATAAGTAAAAATTCCGTTTCAGAAATTAAGTTGGCGGCGACAAAAGCTCCCGGTGCTGAAATTAAAACTACTACAGGTATTCACTGAACTTTATATTAACTCTTTTATTCGGACGCGCTAATTTCATTTTAAATTTTCACAGAATCCAACGTTATAATGCAAACTTCGTCCAGCACAGAAAGTAGTAAGTACTTTTTAATTATAATCACATTAACAAAAATGAATTTCTTTTGCAGTGATGAACGCTGTAATAGAGGAAAAGATAATGGAAAATTATTTGCCAAGTGACCCTTCACCGATGGAAACCATCGTTTCAAAGCGATCTTTGGCTTTGTGTCTCATCCCAAATTACATCATCGTAATTGTATTGATCCCCATTGTATCCGCTAGGTGACGTGGAATCGGGATTTTCCTGTAAATATTGTTAAGTCTTTGTAAATAAAACCAGTTTCCTCTCATTTCATTCCGGTCAGCCTATAAATTCAGACGCTGCAAACCAAACAATTTCAGCTGTTACGGCCTACTTTCTACCCTTGTCACGTGCCCACTCTTCAGCCGTACGAGGTTTTGATAAGATTTCGACCGTTCTTCATAATGACGGATAATCTCGACGGATCCGGTGCAAAGAAGAAATAATATTCAATTTGGCGACGGAAGTGTTTTATTTCAATTTTATCAATGGTGTTGGAAAAAGTTCGACCGGCAGTTTAAACAAGTTCTTAAACTCAAATAACAATAAAATAAATCCCGTTTGCAATAAAACTCGATTTAAGACTGCAATTAAATTCATCTCTCATGTTAGTAATATCCGGAAGTTGCAAAGAATTTCCCATATCTTACGTTCTTATACTTTTATCAAACCCCTGCGTGGAACATTTCCGTTACTAAAATCAATATTGTAATTTACCCTCGATTATTTACATTTAGCTTTACCCCATAAGCTTCCCAATAATTGGATATAATATTTATAGGATATTCAATATATTATAAATATTATAATAGGGGTCCGACAAAAGTATTGTCAAGCGATGTAGAATTAATACGTGCGATTTAAGAAATGATATTTCAAGGTTGTATATATTATATACCAGTCCATATTTTTACGATACATTTGTTAGGAACAATAAATTGTTTCCGTATGGTGACGTAACATACTTTTTTTTAATGACAACATGGGTCGTTTTTGGTATCATTGGATAGATATTTTTTTTAAGAATAGGCTGGTCTGTCAAAATGTGAGTAAAATGTGAGTAAAATTTGTCAAAAGCCACAAAATTTTCAATAAATAAATGGAAAAATAAATATTGTATCCATTCTAGGTTCTAAATGTATCATCAATCAGCTTAGAATCGTCCACCGCTGGACATAAGCCTTCCGTAATGAATTTCATTCTTCTCTGTTTTGCGCTACGGTCATCCAATTGGTGCGGATGAGTTTTCATCTGGCCAACTAGCGGAGGTCTCCCTCTGCTTCGGAATGCCTCATTTCACAGCATCCATTCCGTTTTTCCTCTGGTCCATCTGTTGTCCTTTAATCTGACTCTGTGACCTGCCTAACTCCATTTCAGGTTTGTGATTCTATCAATGGCGTGCGCAACATCGCTTCTCCTAATACTTATGTTGGATACCTTATCCATTAGCGATATATCTAGCATTGCGCTCTCCTTGGCCCTTCGCGCAATTTGGATTCTGTTTACTGGCCTTTGTGTTAATGTTGGTGTTTCGGCTCCGTAAGTCAATTCATGCAATATATACTAATTCAACAATAGGCAATATTCAGAACATTTTCATTCACTGAATTCATTCATACACACTTTCATTCATACACTGAAAGGACCTTCCGTTTAAAGCAGATAGGGATTTTTGATCTGAAAACATTTAATTCAACAATTCATCATTTCAAATCAACAATTTATCTCATTTTGTTTATTATAGTCTAATCTTGTCTGCTTTAATCTTGTCAATAGTATAATTTTGTCTACTACAGCCTAATTTTGTCTATTACAGTCCAGTCTTGTACGCTCCACTATAACGTTGTCTAATCTTGCACGCTACATATATAAAGTCTTGTAACCTACCTTCTAATCTTGAATGAAAAAAACTTCGCAGTTTCTCCATTATGGTCTAATCTTGTCTGCTACGATCTTCTATCAATAGCCTAGTCTTGTCTACTACAATTTTGTCTATTATTTACCGGCCTTTGCAAGCAACCCTCCCGCATCGAACGAACCTATTTTGTGACCTGGAGCCCTTTTAATAAACGAACCGCGCCCACAAATGTAAACGTAGAAACGAAATTTTCTCTCCGCTGCATCGGACGAACCGGTGGTCGCATACCTGTCCGCCAAATGTTGAAAGACGTGCCAGGGACGCGGCCAAAGGATGCAAGAAAAAATCGATCTGCGGACCACACCAACCAAGTTGCTCCTCAAATGCCCAAAAAACGGATTTTTGTTTTTCGTACCTGGAGGACGCTTTTTTGTGGGACTTGTGCCTGGCAGACATGAACACTGATGAAAAATTAATTCTGCCATTCTGTCCTACGCCGGAAAATGATATTTTCCTGTTTCGCCGTGCAAGAGGAAAGGAGATTTCGCGAAAAATGTGAGGAAACGAGATTTCGTAAAAAATGCGAGGAAATTAAAAATTTAAAAAAAAAACGTTAAAACGCACCTACAGCCGCCCCCTGCGGGGGCGCAACGTTGTAATATCTAAGTAACCTAATTTTTTGGTCGATCTGATGGAAAAAAATCTTGAAATTAAAAACTGAATGAAACTGAAACTGAATTTTTCATAATTTTTCACCAATTTTTCCTAATTTTCAATAAAATCTCAATTTTTTACCCCTTTTTAGATCAGTGAAGGCTCGTAACTCGTTTAGTACATCGTAATTAACGTTTGCTGCCTTGCTAGGTCTACCTGAAGAACAACGATTCTTCATACATTTAGTTTCTTCAAACTTTTTAACGGTTCGTGTCACTGTGGACCTTCTGATAAGGTTTCAATTTGGATGAGTGCCATTGAATAAATGTTCTCTCGAATGGAGCTCTTTTTCGATATCCATATCCAACGATTATTAGTATTTATATACTATAAATTCATTCTTTAAACTTAATGAGTTAACTGTAACTGAAAACACATATGTAACTTAGCGTTTGAATCGTAAAGAAATTCCTTGAAATTGCAAGAGAAAAAGTTGAAGAAGGAAGAAATTATTGCGTTTCAATGGATGAAAGTAGCGGTGTTAAAATGGAAAGATAAGAAAGATGTTTGTATTCTATTTGCTGTCTATAATTCACAAATGGAGAGAAAAAGATGACAGAGAGGGAAATGCCATTTTTAAACCAAAGGTCGTCAAACCCATCCGTGAGAAAGAGAGGTAAAAATATTATAAAAAAGTATTTTTTCATTTATTATATATTTTGTTGTGGAACGCATTTGTGTTTAAAAACACGGAGGTTAAAAGAGTAATTTATAAGTTTGGAAATCAGTGATTGAAATCTTAATTATAAAACCTTCTTTTCTTCACCTGCTAATAAAGACGTAGTTTTGAACCTAGTCCAATGCGCCTAACTGAGAGGCGCTTTCCCGAATATGTCCCACCAACTTAAAAAAAGCTAAGCCATATTGGTGCACTGTATATTGTAGCATTAGAGTATAGAAGTATATAAATATATATATATAGTATATAATTAGTAGAATCGTCCAGATTGGACGAAAATCTGAACCAATTATATGTGGCCCCTCTAGACGTAAACCTGTGCCAATCAACTCAGCATACGAGAGACGCCTCACGGATAGGCAGGA
Organism: Phosphuga atrata; assembly: GCA_944588485.1. Taxonomy (NCBI): domain Eukaryota; kingdom Metazoa; phylum Arthropoda; class Insecta; order Coleoptera; family Silphidae; genus Phosphuga; species Phosphuga atrata. The sequence continues at coordinate 47,621,289 of OX155898.1, forward strand.
GATACTGGAAAGGTGGATGGAAATCTACAAGACTCTTTTAAACGCAAACAGCTTAGCGGACATGGAATACATGAACAACTTACCAGAAAAGAGAAAATGGGAAGAACTCGATGATCCCCCAACGTTAAAAAAGTAGAAAAAGCCATTATTCAACTCAAGAATGGGAAAGCAACTGGAAGTGATGGACTACCTTCGGAAGTTTACAAAGAGGGTGAGATGCCTCTGCAACAGAAGATGAATGAAACTTGGAAACTTGAAGAAGATGAAACTTTGTGTATCAAATGTGGTCAACGGAATCAGTACTCCAATAATTCAAGGTATCCACAATATGTACACTATATAAGGGCAAGGGAAGTACGTCCGACTCAAACTCTTACAGGGCTATCTCCTTACTAATTGTCACAGGCAAAATCCTAGCTATAATACTCTTGAATCGCCTGCAGCCAATGGCAGAGGAAACATTTCCTGAGGCTCAGTGCGGTTTCAGAGCAAACAGAGTCACATGTGACGCAATTTTCACCATACGTCAACTACAAGAAAAAAGCGTGGAACAATAAAAAACAATACACATGTGTTTCATCAACTTGGAGAAAGCATTCGACCGCGTCCCCCGGGAAGCTCTATGGATAGTCGAAAGAAAACTAGGGTGTTCAAGATCCTAAATGTGGTACAACAACTAAACATAGACATGACATGTAGGGTACAACATAATGGAGCACTGTCAACCGAAGCGAAGCCAACACCGGAATCAAGCAGCGATGCGTTCTAGCACCAATATTGTTCGCACTCTACTTCAGTGTCGTCGTAAGGCACGCCATTGAAGACATGATTGATACCATCCACATAAAATACCGATACGACGGGGGACTGTTTAACATATCCAGACTAAGATCTTCGACAAGAACACAACTTACCCAAATCACCGAAATACTCTTTGCAGATGACGTCTGCCTAGTAGCCGACTTGATACAAGCCCTACAAGAGAGAATCACAAGGCTCAATAACTCATATGAACGTTTTGGGTTAAAAATCAACTACGGCAAAACAGAAGTCATGGAACAAGTGCCTACTAACAAGCCCATGCACATACACATAAATGGCAATCGGCTAAAGGAAGCCAACAGCTTAAAATACCTCGGGAGCACTTTAACCATTGATAACAAAATTGATCAAGAAACAGATAGGCGTATAGCGCAAGTATCGCTATGTCTCGGAAGACTATGGCAAAAAATATAAGATCCATGATGTAGCAACCAGAATAAAAATTAAAGTCTATCAGGCTACCGTAATACCGACACTATTATATGGTGCAGAAACATGGTGCGTTTATATACGGGACGTTGCTGAAATAGACAAATTCCACCTTCGTTGTCCAAGATCAATTGTGAACATAAAATGGTATGAGTACATCAGAAACTCCTGGTAAATCAACGCCTACATATAAATACAATGTTCTCGGAGCTGTTTCATTGTGAAAGAAAAGTAGGTAGCCAATTAGCAAGATACATGGACAGGGTTAAAGCAATATACCGCGCAACACAGTGGAAAGAAATGCAGAAGACCGCACTTATTGTAGAAATCAAATAAATACAAGAGTAACGGACTTTGAAGAAACGCAACTAGCAAACCGAGAAACTAAACGTAATCTATTGAAACAACGGCAGAAACGAATCCAGATACCATATACGTATTTAATGAAAACGACGAACTCGTCTGCACACAATGCGATAGGACCTTCATCAGCAAACAGGGATAGGCAAGTCACCTCTATGCACATGAGAAAAACGCAAACCATTAGATTCATCATCATGTTGCAGCAAAAGATATGACAGGAAAATGTATTAAAAAAAAATGTGTGAAAAGTGTACCATACAGAATTGCATTTTTATTTTTTATTTTGTAATGGATGATGTGTTCGGAAATTATGTCTAGGGCTCTACAAGTCCAAATCAGTATCGCTGATTTGCAGCCGATGGTGGATGTGCGATGGTGGATATCCCTCCCCAGGCCAAGTAAAGTTGCTATGCCACTAAAAATATTTTTTCCCAATTTAATTTTGTATAGGGGAGACTGGGGCGCCTTTGAACAGTTGTTAGTTTTTATATACTTGTTATTCTGCCTTATATATTTAATATACCAAAATGCACTGCCTCGTAAGTTATAATTTAAGCCACCTCTTAAAATTGTCTAACCATGAAAATAGTGCTTATATTTCCCATAAACTGGCTTTAACGCAAGCCTCTGAGTGCCCCATGTATGGGGCACCTTTCAACAGGCATGGGGCACTTTTGAACACCCATAGTCAACTTCAAATATATTGGAGAAAATAGTCCCAAAACTAGTTCAAGTGGTTTTTATTACACTTATATAAAATAATTATTATTAAAACACAAATTATTAGCATTAAAAAGTTTGAAATAAATTTATTTGAACACAATTAAAAATTAAAAACTTAAATAGGTAGCTAAATATAAAATTGTCAGTTTTGGTACTGCTAAAAAAAGTCTATACAAAAATAGTACCCAAGCATTTTATACAATTCTGGCACACTGAATATGTTACGACGTCCAGCACAGACCGGTTCTGGCTCCTCTAATTTGCTAACTATTTCAGTTGTAGAATAGGACACCTCATCTATCTTGGTTGGCCATACCCATTGCCTGCCTTTCCTTATCATAGCACACACAAGTACCAAATCAATATCTAATTGTTTGGTAATTTTTCCAGGGTATAGCTCTCCTTCGTATATAACAATAACAAAATTTCCAACTACTATCCTATCATCAACAGTTTCCTTGTTTGATGGAGACGTTTCATCAGTTTGGAATGTTCTTTCTCCAAGGTATCCAAAAGCTATATTTGAACAAAAAATAAGTTTATCTCAAAATAAGGGGCTATTGGACACTGTTCAAATGTACCAAACTAGACTTTGTCCAAAAGTGCCCCACATAACAACACTGCATAAACTCATAAATTAAAACAAATATTTAAAGAATATTCAAGTTTTACAACTATAGATGAATAGTGTACTTACTTGGTTATTATGTGCAATAAATAAACAGTGGTTTGATGATAATATGTTATTATAAAAGCCTTGCAAATGTAGAAACAAAAACAAACTTCACATACGCAAAAGTTCATTCTGATGTTACAAAAGATTGCTGCTCAACTACCAGCTGGCTTGTCATTTACTACCAGAGTTGACAAAATAATACAAATAATAATTATTTCAGGGAAATTCAAAATGTTCATAGGTGCCCCCTGTTCAAAACTGCCCCAGTCTCCCCTAAACAATAAATTTTTGTTTAAAAAATACCTAATCATTTTTTTATCCAAAATTCGAAATTAAGATGTACATAATGGGGATAAGCTTGACAAAATATCACGTATATCTTATTATTATTTCTAATAATTTTTAATGAATATAATATTTATTTTTGCATTGCACTGATGAGAGATAAATCTCGAAACGCGTCTTTTTTTTAATTAACTTAAGTGAATGCCACTTAAGTTAAATAAAAAGAAATTATCCTAAAAACAATGTTATTTATCTAGTACTTTTTTAGTGAGATAAAAATGTACTGGGAGCTGATAATAACAGGCAAATCAGGCGCATCAGTATGCGTCTAACGGTTGACCCGCACGGACGCATATATCTCTTGAGAATGGCGAATGTTTGTTCGCCGAAACGTCGAGAATCCGGTTCTTTTCAGAGCCAACCCTCAGCATCAACGCGGAATCCCCGAGAAAACAATACAACACAGGTATCTATCCGCGAAAACCTCAAATAAAACATATATATATATATATATATATATATATATATATATATATATATATATATATATATATATATATATATATTTATATATATATATATATATATATATATATATATATATATATATATATATATATATATATATTAATATATACAGGCTATATTTCGCCCTTAATAAGATTCTATCATAGAAAGTTTCCTTTAAAAAAATGTTATCTTTCAAGATGCTGATGATGTACTAATTTTGTTATAAACTTTTTCAAATCTTTATCGCCCAATATTCTATTATTTGTAAACTTGTCTATTTTTCTCGAGTTGTATTTGTTGTTCTACGTTATACAATATTATTGTCGCGATATTCTAATTTTTATCTGAAATTTGTTATACAAATGTAAGCAATATAATAAATGAAACAATTATTTGTAATTATAACATGCTGCATTATTCATGGTGTTATAATGCGAGGTAATGTTAGTTGTATGGAATTCATCTGATGTGATGTGTGACCGAATTAATTATGAGTTTAAACTAGTTTCGGTTTGAATAATCCAACACGTCTACGCCTCTGCGTCTGTCGGCCTTGTTTTAATTTTCTATTTGTATTATAAATTCAAATTCTCCTAGACATATGTGATAAAATGTTGATTAATTAGAAAATGATGAGGGGTAGTTTTAAACTGTCTGAACAAATACCGAATTCTGAAAGTTTAAATTAATGATTCGTACGTATGCTACTTCGGGTCCAGAAAATTGATTGTAAGATTAATTTTTAAACAGTTTTGCAAAGTTTTTTGAGTATTTCAATTTAAAAATTTACAGATATTAAAATTTTGTCAGTCTTTTTAAAAAAATACCAATGGACAGAATGCGATAAAATTAGCACAATTTTGCGATATAATTAGCAAATTATGTTTTTAACATTTTCTCAAAGTTTGACTTCCATAGACCCAAATAAATATGTATTTTTTCGAAAAATCGAGATTTAGTCAAATCTGTGAAAGCGGAACAGAATTCTATAAAATTCTCACAGTTTATTAATTTTTTTATTAAAAACATTTTTGCGATTTGATTTTCATTTTCTCCAGGCTCAATTTTCTCCGCGATGAATTTTTCCTACGGAAATTAACAATTTTCCGTGATCCGGATTAACTACCTCATTTATGCTATTACGTGTAGATTATTTAAATCACCTGTTAATCCTTGTTTTAAAAAACGATTTAATTTTAAGTTACAATCCAATTTAAACTGAAAGTTCTTCCTTTTATTAATATTGGAAAGTAAATATCTCTTACTATTAGATTTATATCGATCGGATTACTGGAGATTTATTTAGATCCACGGTGTCATGGATATTCCATTAGATAGATTACCGCGTCATGGTTGCTCTAAATTATAATCTCCACAGCAACAAAGAAAATACGCCCTTGTAATTAATCGCATATTATATAATCTAATCTAGATTAAGTGTACACAAAAACAGAATTAAAACGTTAAAAGCCGTTTGATTAAAACTAGACGTTTCGTCATATAATATTATTTCCTTCTGTTATATATGGTGGCTTGTCTCTGGGGGCGGTCGTCCGTGCCCCAAAGTGCATTCCAGGCCGTCTCTGGGAATAAGTGTAATTAAATATGTATTCAGGCAGAGCCGGGTAATCGCGCACTCTTCCTTGTAATCGCGTAACATGACAAGTCCCCACTTACAGGACGTTAGAGATTGTGTTAAATTAATTACCCTCGCGCCCGCTCCAACTTGGGAATTTTGTTTCTTTCGCATTTGTATTATTCTCGGTTTTTACAGGGATCCCTGCAGTTTTAATTGTTAAGCAGGGAGTCGTTCATCAAATATTAATTTTCTTTTAAGCTGCAAAGAAACCCAGTGGCATTACAAAAGCTTCTAAAGAAATACTCTTGGATCGATTTAGAGATTATTTGGGTAGATTCTACAACTGTAGTCCGAAAATACCGATATCTGTGGATTTGATTAGAGGATAGATGAATTATATTACCATATTGGCCCGAATATACAGGTTTTTCCAATTAAATTAATCCTTCTAAAATTTTAATTCACCCTATTACAAATGAAATTCACCATTTTACAAATCAAGTTTCAAGTTTATACCTTTTGTAAATCAAATTCACCCATTTGCAAAGCTTGCAAATTTTGCAAACAGTGGTAGAAAAAGTGAAAAATTGTTGGGGTTGTAGCGACAACGAGCCGTTCCATTTTTAATGTTAGTTTTACGAGGGCATTACAATAATTACCCAAGTATTTTTGGACGAATTTCTGAAAACATTTTATTAGGGTCAATAATCCTCGGGAAGAATACGACAGGATGTTTTTCCCCTAGAATCGGTAATCACCAAAGCGACAAAAAGCCGAATATAGAAAAATAATCACCCCCAGATGAGGGACCAGTGTGCCTGGACATAATATAAATACCTGGACCCCCGAATAAACAAGACAGTCAGCGAAGTGTCACCAGTCACTAAGATATCTCAATGAACTCAGCGTCAATTCAGTCCAGCCAGTGGACCAAGTAACACGAGCACAGCCAGTTAAACCAGACTCAGACAGCAGCCAGTCAACCAGACCAGTCGAGTCCAGGTTAGAGAGTCCAGTCCAGTGCGGGTTTCTTCTAGTTATATCTAACTTCCACGAAGACGTTTCAGCTCCGCCATTCCCTCAACATTGTTTGTATCTCTTGTATATTTGCATATATCGTCAATGTAAATTAATTCCTCTACAAACCGTGAGTGGTATATCTATACTACGGCGTATCACGCCACAAATTGGTGACCCCGATGCGATCGAAAAGAGATAACTACGCACTCAAATATGGAACCAAATGCACCTAAAATCTGCTACATCGTTGAACTACACCCTTCATCTGTGCCAAGGAAACCTTACACGCGAAACTGAACACCAGTTTAGTAAAGTCCAGCCGGTGGACTCACACAGCCAACCATGTGCAAGGCCCGAACACCGCCTCTCATACGCCTCATGATGCCGATTCCGCCCTGCAACAAAAAACGACGCCTACGATGACGCATTCAGCCGTCTACGAGGACGCTAGCAACAACAACCTCTACGATGACACCTTCAATCATCTACGAGAACGCCGGTAGCTACAACGTCTACGATGACGCTTCCAACCATCTACGAGGACGCCGGCAACAACAACGTCTACGACGACGCCTTTTACCGTATACGATTCCGCTATCGCCTTGTTAATCTTCAGGATCGACTCATACTGATAGGTGCAAGCTGGTTTTGCATAGGATACCGCCTATCAGCAAACGACGTCTACGAGGACGCCTTGCAGTAAACTTGCAAGAACAACGTCTAGAATTTTCAACCGTCTACGACGACGTCTGCAACAACGTCTACGGTAACGACTTCAACCGCCTATCAGCCGTCTATGAATAAACACCGCAACAGCTATAAAGATGACGAATAAAAACTGTCTACCAGGACGCCGGCAACAACAAGCAACGTCTAATGGTAACGACTTCAACCGTCTACCAGACGCCTACGAAGAAATGCCGCAACAGCGACAGATAGGTGCAAGCTGGTTTTGCATAGGAAACCGCCTATCAGCGAACGACGTCCACGAAAACGCCTTGTAACAAATTTGCAACAACAAGGTCTACAATGACGCATTCAACCGTCTACGAGGACGCAGGCAACAAACAACGTCTACGATGACGTTTTCAACCGTCTACCAGAACGCCTGCAACAACAAACAACGACTTCAGATAACGATTTCAACCGTCTACGAGACGTCTATGAACAAACAAACAACAACAGCAACAACCTCTACATAACGTTATCACTGGCAAGGGGGTGATGCAGCAGCAACGAGCCGTTCCATTTTTATTTTTAGTTTTACGAGGGCTTATTACAATAATTACTCGAGTATTTTCGGAGGAATTTCCAAAAACATTTTATTAGGGTCAATAATATAATCCTCGGGAAGATTACGACAGGATGTTTTTCCAGATCACCAAAAAGGCCAAATAGCCAAATATAGAAAAATAATCACCCCCAGATGAGGGACGAGTATACCTGGACATAATATAAATACCTGGACCCCGAATAAACAAGACAGTCAGCGAAGTGACACCAGTCCGCTGAGTTCTGTCTAGCCAGTGGACCAAGTCAGACGAGCACAGCTAGTTCAACCAGACTCAGCCAGTCAACCAGACCAGTCGAATCCAGTTCAGAGAGTCCAGTCCAGTGCGGGTATCTTCAAGTTATATCTATGTTCCACGAAGACGTTGCAGCTCCGCCATTCCCTCAACAGTGTTTGTATCTCTTGTATATTTGTATATATCGTCAATGTAAATAAATTCCTCTGCAAACCGTGAGTGATATATCTATTCTACGGCGTATCACGCCACATGGTTTAAGGGTTAATGGTGAGAAAATGCCAAATCCAAATGATAACCTCTCCTGCACGCGATGCACCCTGCTGGAAAACGAGCGAGACTCTGTCGACCGAGCATCTGCCAATTCTGACCAATTAACTGCTCCCTCTGCTTAGTGAACAATTGTTGTGGTGAATAAACCAGCAAAAGAAGGGCACTCATTTGCCCTTGGGATGAGAAATCATCCCTAAAGGCAGATGAGCCATGAAGTGGTCAGCGGCGTTTGGATGCAGAGGGCAAGGGAAAACCACTGCATTAACCCTTTGGGTACGTATTTATTTAGAGAATGCAAGACAAGTGAAACATATGCATGATGAGCCTCAGCCGTCAAATGTACCCATAGGGTTAAAGACCTACAATGATATGCTTTGTATAATCATGACAAAACACAATCATGACAATGTTCAAAACAAAATCCAGAGTAAAAAGTTCCCCAATGAGATATCTTGGGGGAACAGCAGTAACGAACAAAATTATGAAAGCAATAATTAACAATTTGAATGTAGGAGCAGGCAAGAAGTCTTTTCGCAACAACAAAAGTAGTTTACATTGTAATGGTAATGGCAAGGCTAAACATAAATATATTTGGAGTAAGTGATGTTACAGAGGCGGTGGTGATCTACCTACGACGGTACAAGGTCGAAGGACACAGTGGCGGTTATGACCGAAGGACACAGTGCGAAAAGAGAATGATAGAAGAACAAAAGGAGGCGACCGACTAATTGAGTTCTGCCAGAACAAAAATCCTATGATAACAAATACCTACTTTAAAGTCCCTAACCGTAGTTAAAGATATATTGAGAAAAATATATTGGAAAAACAAGGACCATTCATTAAGAACAAGTTTAATGCTGAGCAAGTAGGGGAGAGGTTGCAATACGGGATAGTTAACGTTAGAAGCTCAATAAAACTAACATTTTTGTATCTATATTATGTTTTTTATTTTAGTATCATGCTTGGTATCATCAGTTCATGATCATCATTGCATGATTTAGTCCAATTAGGAACATATGTTACGACATTGATTAGAAAATGAATAAAAAGTATAAAAGGCATAGCTCCCCATCTTGATTCCTCGCTTGAGTAAGATGCGGTACCTAAGGCGCAAGTTGGGGTTTGCAAGAATCAATTTATTTTTTCTGACAAAAATGCAACAAAATGCACATGGCATCTTCATCTTCGTCATCTATACCTGCACAACTACAGTAAGCCGATATGCCGCGTACAGAACACGCAGCCCAGCCTTCATTTGACTCCAAAGAACAACCTTCACATTACAAACATGGTATATTTTCCACTTTACTATCGATGCTGTCTATTGATGAGCTAACCTTAGATACTTTTTTTCATTTTGGTCACTCTTTTTTTATTAACAGCAGATTTTTTTTCAGTTTTATTTAGATCCCTTATTTATTTTCCTTATCCTCCTCTGCCTTTTTCTTTTTTTTTATCGTCTCTTCCAATTCTTTTTTATATGGCGAAGAATTTATAGCAGCGGTTTTTCCATGTTTTCCAACAACGCGAGAAGTTTTGCGTCTTACTGGAAAGAACTTTATTTGTTGGAGACTGGCTGGTATAAAATGTTAATTTTTGTGGAGCACTTGGTGAAGCAACACATTGTCCCACAACAATAGCTGAGACGCAGTCATGTAGCGTCTCAGCTATTGTTGTGGGACAATTTGTTGCTGTTTGGATACTTGGCTGTGTTTCAGTGGAAGTTGGAGTTAAAATCTGGTAATTAACCGACGATGCTGCTGCGGAATCTAATCTGCGGCTAATCAAATCAAATCAAATTTATTTATCTTGTGATGTACAATGTTATACATGTAAGATAGATATAAGATAATCTATAAATAAAGTATCATTTAACATTTTATTTAACATAATATAGACTAATTAACTTCGTAGGGTCGATGCTCCTACATTTATGTGAAATTGCTTTAAAAAAAAATCTTTATCTGAGTAAAAGCATTTTTCAATTAAAAAGGATTTCGTTTTTTTTTCTGAAAGCCTTATATGTTTTTTGTTCGTTCAGATTGATCGGAATTTTGTTAAAAATTTGAATCCCTATGCGCCTGGGCGCTTCGCTACATAACGTTAAGTTACTTTTTGTAATCCGTAATTTTCCAGCGTTTCTAGTATTTGCCTTGTGTATATTCTCATTCGCAACGAATATATGCTTTTTTGAAGACAAAAGACGTCACTTTTCACAGGTATATACATGGTACAGTTAATATATTTAATTTTATAAAGTGTGGTTTGCAGGATTGTGATATTTTAATGCCCAATATTGCTCTTATTATTCTTTTCTGGGCAAGAAGTATTTTATTTGTTAGAGAATGAGCCCCAAATTAATATACAATATGCCATTGTTGAGGTTACTTCAGCGTGATATACATTCAGAAGTGCGGTTTCATCCAAAAGTTCGCGTAGGCTACGTAGCATGTAGACTTTCCGATTTAGGTTTTTTATTAATGCCTCTGTCATGATTTTCCATTTCAGATTTTCCTTCATGAGTACTCCTAGGAATTTTATGTTGTCCGTTCTTTCTATTTTGTTGTTATTGATAACTAGATCTATGTCTCTGACGTGATGTTTTCTATTTGATTTAAAAATTATATATTTTGTTTTTGTAGAATTAATAAATAGATTGTTTGCTGCGTACCATTGATATAATTTGTCTAATATATGCTTGGTTGTATTTTCGATTTGTTGTATTAATGTGATGATTATGCTAGTGTTGTCTGCGTACATGATACAGTTATCTGCTCCAATATAGTGGATAAGGTCAACTGTGTATAACGCAAATAGTAGTGGGGCTAATATGGTTCCTTGTGGTAACCCAACTGATGTGTTTGTTGTACTCGATTTAGTATCCCCTAATTTTACAAATTGATTTCGGTTTGCTAGATATGATTGAAACCAGCGTTGTATTTTGTCTATAAATCCATATCGTATTAGTTTTTCTAGTAATGTATTGTGAGCAACACAGTCAAATGACTCAGACAAATCACAGAAAATTCCCACTGCGCAGTTTCCTTTGTCTATTTCATTTATTAATTTTGTGTATACATTTTCTATTGCTGTTATTGTTTGTCTTTACGAAAGCAATGTTGTTGCTCTTATGCTCCATGTGATTCTACTTTCCATGCAATATTATATTAGTTTCGCTATTATTGATATTAAGGCTACAGGCCTGTAGTTATCTAAAACGGTTTTATCACTTTCCTTATGGATTGGTATAATCATTGATGTTTTCAAACATGGGGGAAAAGTGTCTTCTTTGAATGAGCTGTTCACAATGTCTAAAATTGATGCTGTCAATTTTGTTAGTTCTTCTTTTATGTTATTGCATGGTAGATCAGTCTGATCCTGCACTGTTTTTGTTTTTTAATCTCTGAAATATGAGAGTAATTTCAGAGAGTCCGTCATTTCTGCCAAAAACATGCTACTATATAATTTGGGGAAATGGTCATAATTAAAATTTGTCGGAGTTATGTTTTTCGTTATTTGTATCGGTGCACTTCTGAAAAATTCGTTGAACTTTGTTGCTATATCTTCCTCATTGGAGATGATTTGATTGTTATCTATTAATGTGATTGATTCTTCAAGGTTTTGTTTGTTCTTTAACTTGTTAATGATACGCCAAAGTTCTCTTGTGTTCCCTTGCGTTATTGATTCTATCATTATAAAATGTTCTTTTTGTTTGAATTATCAGTCTCTTATGTTTTTTCTTCGCGTTGTGGTATTTACTTTTTACATCTGATTTTTTTTTGTGTATGGAGTATAGCTTATGAAGTTCTTTGCTTGACTTTTTGATTTCTTGCGTTATCCATGGTTTTGTAATAATTTTAACTTTTTTGGTTGGGAATGCTTTATAAAAATGTTTTTGTAGTTTTCTGATGAATTCTGTTGTTTTCTCATTGCAGTCGTCTTTAGTTAAGTTGCCTTCCCAAGATTCTTCTTGTAAGGCTAACTTAAATTTAGATTTGTTCGTTTCGCTAAAGATTCTTTTGAATTCATATTATGTTCTGTTTTTTTGATTTTGTATGTTTCCGCCAAGGAGAATGAATCTGTGGTCTGATAATATGCTATCATGAACTGAGATTTCTTTTGGTTTTTTTTAGCGAAAATATTGTCAATAATGCTGCTTGATGTTTGCGTTACTCGTGTATGTTCGAAAATTTGATCTTTAAATCCATATGATCTCATGAGTTCTAGTAGATAAAATCTTTCTTTGGTAATGGATTCGAAATGGATATTGAAATCTCCTACTATTATTGTTTCGTCATGCATGTTGAAAATTTTGTCCATGTTCTTTTCCAACAAAGTCATTAAGGTGGTTTTTTACCGGGGGTCTGTATATGCAAACTAAATTTATTTTATTTTTATTTGTCGAATTTATCCATTGGATCCTACATATTTCTATTTGTTTTTCAATTGACATTATGTTTGAAATATTTACATTTAATTATATTTTTGTTGGAATAGATTGCTACCCCGCCCACTGTGGTAACTGTGCGGTGTAATGAGCTGATAAGTGAATAGTCATGTCTATTCATATCAAAATCAACGGTTAAAATTTCGATTTGGTTGCTTATTAGGGTTCCGTACCGAAAACGGAACCCTTATAGGATCACTTTATTGTCCGTCTGTCTGTCTGTCTGTCTGTCCGTTTGTCTGTCTGTCTGTCAGTCTGCCCGTCTGTCCGTTCGTCCGTCTGTCTGTCTGTTAAGACAATTTTCCTCAGGAACGCGTAGAGGTAACAAGTTGAAATTTGTATCAAATACTCGGGTCTGCGCTCTCTTTCAGCTGTGAAAAAATCAAACTTGTAAGTCAACGCGATCAAAAGATATGACCGTTTATGTCGCATATTTTGCGATTTCACAATGGAATCAAAACCTATAGGGTACTTCCCGTTGACCTAGAATCATGAAATTTGGCAAAAATCGGTGTCTTACAGCACATGTAAAGGGAAAAATCGGAAAACCGTAAATATGTAGTTTAATTACAAGAAAAATGCGAATTTACAATTAGAAACATATGAAAATACACTAATGTGTTGCGTGGTATTGTCAGGCACCAGAAGCATATGGGTTGCATACAGTTAGGTCCTTCTAAAGATATCTTACTTACAAGTTTGTACGGAACCCTCGGTGCGCGAGTCACAACTCGCACTTGGCCGTTTTTTTTTTCTCTTACGCTTTGGATATTCATGTATAATAATAAGTTGTGATTTTTTTCTGGAACTATTTGTATATGAGGCTTATTTATTATATAGTCGATAGTTTTCTTAGCTTTGGAAAAAAAAAACGATTGACGTGTACGTATTTATGTTTCAGGGTATTTTATTTCAGTTAGTTGTTCAAAGGGAATCGTGATTTTAAAAGATGTGTATGCCTCTGCAAATTTTAAAATCAGTTTCATGCATTGTACGCTGGTTAACCCTTTATTACGTAGGTATTGAATTACTTCTTCTTCTGTTTGTGTTGGGTCTAATTTGCTTACATGCAGATAGGCAAATCTTTGTGCTGCTTTCATTTCGGTAGTTTCTGAATTTGTTCCTATTCTCCTTCTTCTTCTTTCGAATAGGCCTACTTTGGACCACGCTTGTTCATCTGTTGGGCTCTGACCTTTACCCAGTATTGTTGCATCTTCTGCCGGTGGAACTCCTTTCTCTCTTCTGTCGAGGGGGTACCTTTCTTTCGAGGTTTTTCCTGAAATCCACGGACTTCCTTCAGGGTGCGTCTCACAGACTGTCTGTTTTTGAGATCTGTTATTCCCAGTTATTGAAAGATTTTTTTGATTTCATTCCAACTTCTTGTTCCTATTATAATATTTGACTTCCTGTTAGATCCCTTTCGTTTCTGTATTTCCCATGAGTTTTTCTTTACATTTTGAAGCGATATTTTTAATGTATCTTTCTCTTGTGGGCCATTATTCTTCTGTATTTTGAGCTTGAATCTTGAGTTTGCCTCTGTTCGTTTGTCTTATCATCTCTCACCTTTATTATATCTTCGTTTTTTGATTTGTCTATAATCTCTTCTCTATTTGATATCATGCTTGCGGTTGATAGATTGGGCGGGGATGCTGGAGAGGTTTTTCCGTCAGTCTTCCATTTTGTGTTTGCATAAGTTTTGTTTGTAGTTTGTATTCTTGTATTTCTTCGTGCATTATTTCTCGTATGTTTTCTTTAAGTGATGTCTTCATTACGTTTTCAATTTCATTCTTCTAATCTCCCAAAATTATTTCTGTGAAAGCTGCACTTTTTAGAACGGTAGAGTTCTCAGATGAGCTGATGGAACGAAATTTTCTTGGAATATTGCTAGTAGCGTTTTTCAAAATTTATAGTTATCCGGAGTAGGACAGAAATTAGTTTAGAAATTAGAAATTAGAAAGAGCTGATGAATATTTGCAGTTCTGCCAGTTCTGTTTTCAATTTCAACATTCTTTAACATCTTCTCGGTTTCTCATCTCTCTCGGTTTGCAAAATATCCGTCATCAAAGAAGCAGCAAAGTTACTTTCAGAGAAAACTGATGTATCATATAGCCAAATTCTACATTTTTTGAACCCATTTACAGCCGTGGACATTAAAGACGCTTGTTTGAAATCTTTCACAAATATTTCAGCAACTTGCCGAACTGTAACAACCATTCCTGGGTTGCCGCGAAGCCAAGCTGTTTGATTTGGTGATCATGGTAGGTGCTCAGCGATCTAAAGTAAACAACGTAAATAACTTGAAGGCGGTGAGTAATATGTGTGGGGAGACATAAAATGATAAATCCGTGGGATCGAGCTTCATTTATGAGATCAATGTATTGCGTGTGGGTACTTTGTCCATCTAATAGTAAGAAATCCGATCGTTCGACTGTTACTCCACTAAACTCGATAAACTTTTTAAACCATTTCAGAAATAACTTCACGGTCATCCAGCCAGAATCACTACAAAATCCCCAAGCTCCAGGTGCAGCATTTTGCATTAGTTGCGGATCCATCCTCTTTGGGAAATAACATCATGGGCGGCATATATTGACCACTTGCATATAAACCAATTTCAACTATGATAGTCGTATATCTTTCTGCGGAAGTTATGGCACCAACTTGTGACTTTCGACCTCTTTTCGTAATTATTTTTGAATGTGTCTTGGGCACAACAGAAATTCCTGTTTTGTCGCAATTGTTAATTTCGCATGTTTAAGTTTAGAAGGTATAAAGTTCTATCGAGGAAGTTGGAAGGGCCTTGATTGAGAGGTTTACTATTCCTAAGCTGGAGAATCGTCATTGAACTTATTATGCATTAGAAATGCTTTTGATGATATATCAAACTATGAGATTTCGAATAGCGCAGGAGAGTAATTCGCAACGGCGAATTATGCAAGAATATTCTGACCTGGAGCAGTTGTTGAAAGAACAATAGCCGAAGGACTATTGAAATATCGTATAGTTGGAAATATTCGCTGAAATAATCTCATTTGTCGTTTGGTATGAGGAAATACTTGATGGAAAATTATTTGATCCAAAGTTTACAAACATTAAATATATAAATTGGATATAGAGATAAAAACGCTCTTTAATGCAGATTTCTATACGAGAAATCAACCGACAATTTCCTGAAACCTAAACTAATTTGCTTAGTCTTACGCATTCGAAGCCATTTGTAAACAGGAAGATATTGTGCAAACAGTACATTATATTGTATTTTCGTTCAAGTTCTGCGAAATATAACAGTCTAACATTTGATTGCAAATGTAAAATAAACTAATAGTTTATTTATTAATAATTGTTTTCGAAACAAGACAAATATAAATTATATTAAAACATTCTCTGGTCTTGTCCGGTTTTAAATGATCCTATCTGGTTTTGCCTAGTCTTGTCTGTCTTTGTTTGGTCTTATCTGGTAATACCACTATTTCAAACCAATATTTCACATGGATTTTCCAAGACTATTTTCATATATTCAATAAAATATTTAATTTCCACACTGTAGAACCCTTAATTGTTATTTAACCTAATCATATAAAAATTGCATGAATGTTTTAACATTACGTGGGAAGTGAATTATATAGCACCATTTATTTTTAAATTATAAAGTTTGTTTTTTAGTATTCATAACAGTAAACATCATAATTGACTTTTATTGATATAACGAGCGAATTAAAAGTAAATAAAAACATATTTATAAAATCAACCGAATCATGGAATCGCAGTAAAAACGAAAAATATTTAATTAAATTAATTGCTACAAACAATATTTACCAAAAATTTCTAAATGTATGAAAACATTATATTTAAAGTTTGTTTATAATTACTGTCTGTCTGTCTTGTTTGAATAGTCTTGTTTGTCTAGTCCTGTTTGTTTAGTCTTGTCTGACTAGACTTGTCTGTCTAGTCTTGTCTGTCTAGTCATGTCTGTCTAGTCTTGTCTGTCTAGTTTTGTCTGTCTAGTCTTGTCTGTCTAGTCTTGTCTGTCTAGTCTTGTCTGTCTAGTCTTGTCTGTCTAGTCTTGTCTGTCTAGTCTTGTCTGTCTAGTCTTGTCTGTCTAGTCTTGTCTGTCTAGTCGTGTCTGTCTAGTCTTGTCTGTCTAGTCTTGTCTGTCTAGTCTTGTCTGTCTAGTCTTGTCTGTCTAGTCATGTCTGTCTAGTCTTGTCTGTCTAGTTTTGTCTGTCTAGTCTTGTCTGTCTAGTCTTGTCTGTCTAGTCTTGTCTGTCTAGTCTTGTCTGTCTAGTCTTGTCTGTCTAGTCTTGTCTGTCTAGTCTTGTTTGTCTAGTCTTGTCTGTCTAGTCTTGTCTGTCTAGTCTTGTCTGTCTAGTCTTGTCTGTCTAGTCTTGTCTGTCTAGTCTTGTCTGTCTAGTCTTGTCTGTCTAGTCTTGTCTGTCTAGTCTTGTCTGTCTAGTCTTGTCTGTCTAGTCTTGTCTGTCTAGTCTTGTCTGTCTAGTCTTGTCTGTCTAGTCTTGTCTGTCTAGTCTTGTCTGTCTAGTCTTGTCTGCCTAGTCTTGTCTGTCTAGTCTTGTCTGTCTAGTCTTGTCTGTCTAGTCTTGTCTGTCTAGTCTTGTCTGTCTAGTCTTGTCTGTCTAGTCTTGTCTGTCTAGTCTTGTCTGTCTAGTCTTGTCTGTCAAGTCTTGTCTGTCTAGTCTTGTTTGTCTAGTCTTGTCTGTCTAGTCTTGTCTGTCTAGTCTTGTCTGTCTAGTCTTGTCTGTCTAGTCTTGTCTGTCTAGTCTTGTCTGTCTAGTCTTGTCTGTCTACTCTTGTCTGTCTAGTCTTGTCTGTCTAGTCTTGTCTGTCTAGTCTTGTCTGTCTAGTCTTGTCTGTCTAGTCTTGTCTGTCTAGTCTTGTCTGTCTAGTCTTGTCTGTCTAGTCTTGTCTGTCTAGTCTTGTCTGTCTAGTCTTGTCTGTCTAGTCTTGTCTGTCTAGTCTTGTCTGTCTAGTCTTGTCTGTCTAGTCTTGTCTGTCTAGTCTTGTCTGTCTAGTCTTGTCTGTCTAGTCTTGTCTGTCTAGTCTTGTCTGTCTAGTCTTGTCTGTCTAGTCTTGTCTGTCTAGTCTTGTCTGTCTAGTCTTGTCTGTCTAGTCTTGTCTGTCTAGTCTTGTCTGTCTAGTCTTGTCTGTCTAGTCTTGTCTGTCTAGTCTTGTCTGTCTAGTCTTGTCTGTCTAGTCTTGTCTGTCTAGTCTTGTCTGTCTAGTCTTGTCTGTCTAGTCTTGTCTGTCTAGTCTTGTCTGTCTAGTCTTGTCTGTCTAGTCTTGTCTGTCTAGTCTTGTCTGTCTAGTCTTGTCTGTCTAGTCTTGTCTGTCTAGTCTTGTCTGTCTAGTCTTGTCTGTCTAGTCTTGTCTGTCTAGTCTTGTCTGTCTAGTCTTGTCTGTCTAGTCTTGTCTGTCTAGTCTTGTCTGTCTAGTCTTGTCTGTCTAGTCTTGTCTGTCTAGTCTTGTCTGTCTAGTCTTGTCTGTCTAGTCTTGTCTGTCTAGTCTTGTCTGTCTAGTCTTGTCTGTCTAGTCTTGTCTGTCTAGTCTTGTCTGTCTAGTCTTGTCTGTCTAGTCTTGTCTGTCTAGTCTTGTCTGTCTAGTCTTGTCTGTCTAGTCTTGTCTGTCTAGTCTTGTCTGTCTAGTCTTGTCTGTCTAGTCTTGTCTGTCTAGTCTTGTCTGTCTAGTCTTGTCTGTCTAGTCTTGTCTGTCTAGTCTTGTCTGTCTAGTCTTGTCTGTCTAGTCTTGTCTGTCTAGTCTTGTCTGTCTAGTCTTGTCTGTCTAGTCTTGTCTGTCTAGTCTTGTCTGTCTAGTCTTGTCTGTCTAGTCTTGTCTGTCTAGTCTTGTCTGTCTAGTCTTCTATGTATAGTCTTCTCTGTCTAGTCTTGTCTGTCCAGTCTTGTCTCTGGAATCTTTTCTATCTAGTCTTGTCTGTCTAGTTTTGTCTGCCTAGTCTTGTCAGTCTACTCTTTTCTATCTAATCTTGTCTGCCTAGTCTTATCTGCATGGTCTTGTTTGTCTAGTTTTTTTCGATTTTTTTTTTTAGAAAATAAATTGTTTCGATTCGGCTATTTTCTTCTGATCTTTATCAGAATCAAATCTATCTATTTTTGTTTGTTTCGTCAATTTAAACATTGAAATGAGTTCCAAAATAGTATTTTGAAATTGTTACACAGGAAATAAATGTTCCCAACGTGCGATTAGCATAAAAAGCGTTTGTGTTGTGAAGTTATTAAATATAAATGGAGTCGTATAGCGAGCATAAGGCGTGAGTGTTATTTTCGGTCGTAATTCCATAAAACATGAACCGCGAAAAGGGTTAAAATTGCCAATTTTGCCGGCGCATTAATGTTTCTACAATTCCAGCATCGACATGTGCGGCGTATTTTCAAGTTTTCCCCCGATTTAAAATTTCCACTTGACGATGCGAAAAACTTTGCGAATAAATTACCAGAACCGACGGGAATCGTGACACATCTGCGTTCTTTCATTCCAGCCAAGTCGCAAATATATGTATATTTCTTGCTAGCGCACACATGCAGCATTGTTAGCATATCATAACGGCCCTGCTAACGAACTAGCAAACGAAAAATGTTTGAAATGCCTAGCAGGAATAATGCAAATTACGTGAGATAATGTAAAGATGTCATTATCTGCATTGGGAATGCTAGTCTGATATTGTAAAATAGATTATGACGAGACAACGGGCGGAAAGCTCGTAGGGCTCAAGTCGTAATGTCAAGAGAGCGCTTAATTGAATTTGTTCCAGTTGTGTTGGGGAATTAAGCGCAATTCAAAGTAATTGGTGTCAAATTCCTTATAGGAAAACGACATTTTATTTATTATTTTCAAGGCGCGAAAATGCAACACACTAATGGTGTTCTTACAACACCTTTCTTGTATTATTAAAACTACAAAATTGCACAATAACAATGTCATTTAAAAGAATATAAATATATTAAATTATAATTAAAATAAAGCAAGCTAGGGCTATAAAGAGATTCTAAATGAAACAAATCTATTTAAAAAATAATAAAAATATTTAATGTAAATTTATTTAATATATACTAGGTTGGTACTTCTTAACTAATTATTTTGACGTCTAATAAACCGATGATGTGCTGCCCGTATACCTAGCACCATATTTATGTATTTTTGTGTGGAATAAGACGATATTAAAAAATAGATCGTGATAGTACAAGCTGCAACGGCTGACGTTGATTTATACTCCTGGAAAAATCGGCGAAAGGCGAAAAGTGATTAATCATTGGATATCCAAAATAAACCTGCAACAACCGATCCGTTGCGTGCCAATGTATATAATAAACAAATAAATTTTTAATTTAAAAAAAAAAATTAACAACATGCGATGCGTTATCAAGATGAATGGTTCTGATAAAATTGTTTTTAAAAAATGATAAGAGAGACAAGACGGCAGACAGGACTAGACAAGAAATACTAGTCGGACAGGACAAGACAGACAAGACAAGAGAGACCAGCTTAGACGGACAAAACTTGACAGACAAGACAAGATAGACAAACAAGACTAGACAGACAAGACTAGACAGACAAGACTAGACAGACAGGACTAGACAGACAAGACTAGACAGGCAAGACTAAACGGACAAGGCTAGACAGACAATACTAGGCAGACAAGACTAGACAGGTCAGAATAAACAGACAAGGCTAGACAGACAAGACTGGTCAGACTAGACTAGACGGACAAGACTAGACAGAAAAGTTTAGACTTTTAATTTAGTGGGTGTAGGTTTCTTCAGTGGGCGTAGGTTTTCTTCTTAACTGTTTTTTTCCTGTCCAGGCAAATGGCCCCCATAAATTCATCCGCGCATTATGGACCTCTGCTTATCGCATATCCCTAGAGTGACGGGTAGACTAGAAAATGTTGCTTGTAGATTTGTACGATAGTAGCTATTTCGGTACTAGTTGTTTTTTTTGTGTTTTTTTTTTACTTCGTCCTTCTCTTTGCTCCTCATAATTTCGTGAACAGATTGTTTTATTTTTGTCCAATTTTTATTGTTTTCCAGCACAAGTCTTACCATAGTTCTAGGATTGAAGGGATACTCCAAATGTTGGGTGGCATGTTGTCTATCGTCCTGCCATCTCCAGCAGTCAAATAGTGTGTGCCCAACGCTATCCGTTTCATTGAAGCACTCGCACAAATCGTCGGATGTGCAGATAGCCGATATTGTGCAGATAGCCTCTAAAGCAACCGCGGCCAGAGATAACTAAGATCAAGCATTGGTTTCCTTCCCCGTGCCTTCTGCTGAGCTATGTGGAAACGTCTTGGTTTAGCAGTTTGGTCTGCTGTCCCTTCTCATTGAAATTCCACTTCCATTGCCATTCTTCAACCAGTTATTGTCTCCCTTGGTGTTAGGCCAGCCTGGGAGACAGTAGTGCAGACTAGGCGGGGAATACTTCACACACAAGACTAGACAGAAAAAACTAGACAAGAGAAACTAGAAAGACAAGACTAAACTGATAAGATTGGACAGACAAGACTAGACAACCTTAGTTATTTTAACGGATAAGTGAGAACCTATGTGTTGTCGACTATCACGACTATCTATCCATTTCTACGTTTGATTTTCATAATTAATTTATTCGGTCGTTATCAAGTCGCATTGATGTTTCGCCAATTTTGTCCAATGGTCTATGTCTAGTATGAAATTCTTAGTCCAAAGACCAGTTTTAGAGGTCTCCCAACTTAACTTTATTCATTGCCGCTCTAGGAATGCCAGTTTTAGAAATCGGCATCAGCATTACTTCATCCTATGGAAAGCTCAGCCATATACTAAAAAACCAAGACGTCTCAATTTACCGAAAACGTAAGGTTAACAACAGCTGCATCTTCTCCGTTGCCACCTATGTCCTGGAAACGATGGCGTGACTTAAACGATGGCGTGATTAGGGTGACTCAAAAAGCAATGGAAAGTGCGATGCTGGAAATCACTCTAAGAGACAAAATGCGCAACACAGATATCCGGACAAAAACAAAAATAATATGTCATGGAGAGAACAGCGGATCTAAAATGGCAATGGGCAAGACACGTGGCTAGAAAGAATACAGAAGAATGGAGCCACAACATTACTTTCTGGAGACCACGGGAAACAAAAAGAAGCACGCGAAGACTCCAAACGAGATGGATAGATGACATAAAGACGATGGCAGGAAAACAATGGATGAGAACAGCAAATGTCAAAGAAGCATGGAAAAAAATGAAAGCCTATATCCAACAATGGAAGTATGAAGGCTAATAAGAAGAAGAAGATTACTTCATCCGGTTGGTTACATCCTGACGCTTCCTTGCTTCGCAAGGGAATCTACGTGTTCATTTTCTATTACTTACTGAGCTTTCATCCAGTGCCAA
Source organism: Phosphuga atrata (assembly GCA_944588485.1). Lineage (NCBI taxonomy): Eukaryota > Metazoa > Arthropoda > Insecta > Coleoptera > Silphidae > Phosphuga > Phosphuga atrata. The sequence continues at coordinate 47,643,343 of OX155898.1, forward strand.
TGTATTTTAGCTCTGGCTGATTTGTCATTTGGCACCTTCTACGTCTCTACTAATTGTTTTGCTGGTCTGCATAGATATTTTAAGGCGTTTTATGTTTTTTTAATGGCGATAAGTTATGACTATGCTATGTCATGACTATGACTGGCTATGAAAATAGAGCAGTAGATCTAGGCGAACTTTTTCCTGGTATATTTCCTTACTATCCTTGTATTCATCCACGGCAGACTCTAGTCTGTCTCTGGATATGGAGCCATCGATGTAGATTTAAATCGGCAAAGTTAGATGATAATTAAAGTCACATAGCTCCGATGGACGTTCTAGTAAATTAACTGCTTTTTCGATGCTTCGGAGAATAGTTTAATCCTGTGCCTTGTTTAAATATTGTTTCTTCCATAGAGTGCATATTAATAAGATAAGGTAAGAGCTAGATACTTGACTCTTAAACCTATAGAGGTTACCCAGGCTGAAATTACCCAGGCTGCCTATGTAGAATGAGTACGGCAAGCTTTTGTGGCTTTCTCAACGTAGTTATGCGTTGTATACTTAGTAGCTTCAAGTTTTCCTTGGTTTTGCAAGAGTTGTTCGATATTGATACTCCGTATAGCTCCGTATAGCGGTTCTATGCCCCCTCTTTAGATGTCAAGCAAAACAAAATTGTCTATGCCCCATTTCTTTTCGAAATGCAATGCCTATTTTAACGCTTCAATGCTTGAGTCTTTTGCATATCTGTTTAATATGTTCCTTGAAATGTAGATTCCTGTGAAGCATACTTCCTATTTACTTTATGTAGTTGTGACATCGAATTTTTGCATTTCCGAGAGTAAAGACCGTTCTTATTTGCCTGAGAGATTTTCCAAAGAAGAACGTTTTTGTCTTCGCTGATTTGTCTTTTGTCTTCATTGATGAAGGTCTGCCAGAGCCTGTTTGCTGTTCTGTTTCAGTTTCGTTATAGTTTTACATCTGATATGGAGCATAGTGTCGTGTGTATAAGCTACGATTTCGCAGCCGCTAGAGAGGCGTTTTCGAAAATCGATTCGTATAGGATTATCCAAAAACCTGGACCTGACCCAGATCTCTGTGGGCAGCATTTGCTAATTATTTTTTCAATGTGAAGTCCTAGCTCAGTAATAATGGCTTCTTTCCCGCTAAGTAGCTTCTTGTTAACTTTATCAAGCTGTTCGGATAATTTTTGGAGATGAGTGGTTGAATAATTAGTAACGCCACCAAACGTTATCGATGGCACCGTTATATACAGATCAATAACTGCACAATATTATTTATTTTTATTGGAATCCCTAATGAAGTGTATCACTTTAATAATGGTTTCTATAGTGGCTTCTCCTTTCTGGAAGCCGTAATGATTTTCGTAAATCAAATTTTGACTATTGTAGTAGTATATTTTGTTGTAGTAGAGTCAAGAGTCTGAGATTTTTCCCGCTGCAGGGAGTAGGCTGACTGGTCTGGGCTCTTTCGCAGATAGTCCTGTCTCGTTAGGTTTAGGAATAATATTTATTAGCTGCACTTTCCTGCAGGCTGGGACAAGACACCGAGGATTTGACATTTGTTGAATGGTTCCAGAAATAGTTTCGCAGCGGAATGGCGACCTGAACTATATCCAAGACTAGAATCCAAGACAAGACAAGAATAGACAGACAAGACTAGACAGACCCACACCGGTCTTGCAGTGTTAAAGGAAACCTTAAGCTATTGGGAGTACAGCGCCTCACTACTATTCGTGCAGCCAAGGCATATCGCTCTCGTAATATCGGCATATCGTCTCCAAAGAGGCAGCCTGCGTAATTTCCGGTATTCTTCCGGTCGACATCCGCCTAAAACAGTTAGCACTTTATGTGTAGTCTTATAAAGTGCCAACTGTTTTAGGCGGATGTCGACCGGAAGAATACCGGAAATCACACAGGCTCTCTTTGGCCTCTTTGGAGCGATATGACTTGGCTGCACGAATAGTAGTGAGGCGCTGTACTCCCATTAGCTTAAGCTTTCCTCTAACACTGCAAGACCGCTGCCAATACAGAAGCAGCTCCATACAGTAGTGCTGGTTCAACCGCACCATGATATATCTTAACTATTTCTGATTTCCTTAGACCTCATTCCTTTTTCAAAGCAAAACCCAATCGTAGACTATTTTGTTACACCTTACCACATGCAAGCTTTATGTGCTCGTTAAAGTTCAGGAATCTTCTTCTTCTTGTTATGAATAGGCCTACTTTGGACCACGCTTGTTCAACTGTTCAATCTTTGCCCAGTATTGTCGCATCTTCTGCCGGTGTCACTCCTTTCTCTCTTCTGTCCAGGGGGTACTTTACCTTCGGAGTTTTTCCTGAAATCCACGGACTTCTATCAGGGTGCGTCTCACAGACTGTCTGTTTTGGAGATGTTATTCCCCGTTCTTTAATATCCTTCTAGGTTTCTGTCAACCAAGTGGTACGAACCTTCCTGTTTTGCCAGAAGGTGAACAAGACGGTTGGCTAGTCGGTTTGGAGGCAATCTTGCAACATGGCCATAGAAGCTACCCTTCTTTTCCTTGCACAGTCAGAGAGCATCTCAATATGTTCGTCGAGCTCATAGTTATGCCGCCTTTGGAATTCCCCATCTTCCTTTACCGGGCCTCGGATGTTCCTGAGGATTCACCTCTCTCTGATTTCCAATTTAGGGCTTCCGGTCGTAAGACTGATGTGTAGTGCTTAAATTTCAGGTTGCGTGACAGGCATTTCTTGTTGTACGTGTTCTTAGTCATTCGATAGGCTACTTCTAACTTGTTGACTCTCTTGGATAGTCATGCTCTTTATGATAAGTTGGGTTCAATCCATTCGGCGAGATACTTACATTTCTCAGTCCTCTTGATGTTTACCTGCTCTAGTAACATCTCTGTGTTTGCTTCTCTGATGTAGGTGAAGAAGTCTGTTTTCTCCAGCGACACTTGAAGACCCACTTTGGCAGCTTGTTTTCTGAGTAAATTTTCCTGCATTGTTGTCATCTCAAGAAAATCAACAAACAGTGCCATCTTTTCATCTGCAACGGCCAGGCAATCTACAACCAGTCCATCGTTCTTACGTCCCTAGTAGATACCACTCTGAGCATCCAAATTGATCAATTCCTTGCGCCATTCTCTCATAACCTTTTCAAGGACACAGTTAAAGAGAAGTTGGTAAAGTCCATCTCCTTGTCTCACTCCAGTTTTTTTTTTCGAAGCTTTCTGAAATCTCGCCTCTAAATTTAACCTTCGAATGGGTGTTGGTCAAAGTTTCTAGGATGAGTCTGTGGGTTTTGTTGTGTACTCCTAGTTCCTAGAGTACTTTGTTAAGCGTTTCTCTATCAATCGAATCGTAGGCCTTCATAAACTCAACAAAGGTGACGACCACCTTGCGGTTTCTCATCTTGAACTATGCAAGTACAGTTTTAAGATTGAGGATCTGTTCCACACATGATCATGAGAGCAGATTTCCAATCGGGTGGTAGCTTCCCAGATGTCCTGGATGATCTCGGTTAGCTTGCGCACGGTATTTTTTCCAGCATCTTTCCACAGTTCAGCAACGATAGGGTCCTCTGCAGCTGCCTTATTCTTATTTAGAAGTTGAATGCAATGGCCAACTTCTTCCAATGAAGGGGGCAGCGAGTCCGGGTTTGGTTTATTTATAGTCGAAGTCTTCGCTGGGTGGGTCACAGTTGAGTAGAATTTTAAAGTACTGAGCCAAAAGGTGGCAGTTGTCCTTTACGTTATAAGCCAGTTTGCCTTGTGAGTCTCTCAAGTGGAAGCTTGGCGGAGCGAATTTTCTGAATGTCTGCTTGAAGGTTCCAAAGAAATCTCTGGAGTCATTCTTAGCAAAGCTCTCTTCGATTTTAGTTAGTTTTGTGTGAAGGGATCTATTAATTATACCTAAATACCTGAGATGATGTTGGCATTTTATCCTTGTGTTTCCAAGAGTGAAAAAGGGACCTCTGTTTTAATGACCTGCTGAAAAATAGAGCTTCAGTTTTTTTGGAATTTAAATTTAGTCGTCAGTCAGCTGACCATTGTTGAAGACTTTAAGACAAAACTAGACAGATAAGAATAGAGAAACATGACTAGACAGACAAGACTAGACAGGCAAGACTACAGAGACAAGACTGGGAAAGTAAGCAATTTTAAAGTGCAAAATCAAAGTGCATCTATAATGAAATGACCTTTTGAAAACGATGCAGCAAACGGTTTTAAATTTCAATTTGTAATTTCCCGATATAAAATAGGATTTTCAAAAATGAAAATTTGAAATTTAAACATTGTTTTGTTCGGCTTATCGACTAGTTTTAGTGTGTTGATATTGATATCGCTGCGATTTGTAGCGTCTTATAAATTAAAAAATAACGAAAAACCAAAAGTGTATTGTTTTTCTGAACAAAACGAAGGATTTCTTGGCAATTTTTCGCCAAAGTTTATAGCGATTTTGCCACAATAACTGAACGAAATTGATGTGCTGACAGTTTGCGAGTATATTCTGCTGAAATATTCAGAATAGCAAAGATTTTTACAATTTTTCAACGGGTTCCCGCTGTTTTGAGCCCTTTTCTCTTTTTACAAGTTTTCCCTACAGAATAATTTTTCAGAATAACTTACGCATTTTTATAGTAAATTTAATAATCGTTTGGAAATTTCTGAAGGAATCAAGAAATACCTTGAAGATCTCGTTGCCGACTGAATCAAAGCCATTTTTAAATTTTTAATTTTCTAGCAAAACTTTATATGTTTTCCAACCCACTTTGGCATGCTGATTTGAATGGTGAAAACTAGAAGTATATAATCGTAAGATATAACGTTCGTAAAACGTGAAGTTGTCATATTGTTAATTCGGTCGAAAATACTAGAAAATTAATTTTGCTAAAATCGTTACTTATCAAGTTATTGCAAAATTGTTTCTGGAAGTACTTTTCTTTCTGATTACAAATATACAAATCACATTTTGCTAACTACTGTCCTTAATAAACAGGCTATTATAAATTACCTGCTAAAATTGATAAAATCGAAGCGAAATTTAGATCTTGGAAAGCGCTGAATTTTCCGCGAAAAATCGAAGCGAGTAAAAAAGGTTTAAATCTGATATTTATATTCATAAATGCAATTGAGGAAAAACCGCAGTTTGCAAGTGATTTTGAGAGAACGAACAGGCAACAGGAAAACTGATGAGACTATTGAATTCAGGAGTTGGGGTGAAACCCGCTAGGGTGCATAAAATTCTAGTTTATTAATTTATCTCCGAGAGCGAAAGTTGAAAACTTTTACTTTCACAAGAATTGCCAATAAACAGAATAGTTCACAACAAATGACCATGAATCCAACATGCATTGCTTAGTGATAAATGATCTTCATTTAAAACCTCACAACTTGACTTAATTCATGATAATAATTTTGAACTTTGTGGATATGTAAACTAGGAAACTATGAAGCGAGGAAGGAAGGAAATATTAAACAGCTTAGAGATAACATTAGGCAACTGTTGTGTCAGACTTTTTATTTTATTATCGTTTTCTTGTCCCTCTTTTGATTTGCAATAGCTAGTACACTCAGAGATATATAATATAATTTGTCATAATTAGATGAAAAATGTAATAATTTTGTATGTAAAAATGAACACATTAATACGTATTATTATTGTATGTGATGAGTGTTATTATTATAATCTGAGTAAAAGTATCCAAATCGTGCGTAAAAGTTCAATGTAAATCAAATGGAGATTTACTATGAAACAATTTCTGTTTGTTGTTACTATGGCAACAACTTGCATCACTAAATAAAAAATATAGACGTAGTGAAAATAAATTTTCCGACGTATATTAAAATTGAATTATTTTTTCTTTTATTTTGAATCAAGAATTCAATTTCTCTAATATAACTTAACCTAACAATAACTTAATCCAGATTAAATCTAGGTTTACCTAGATTACATCTATAACGACGAAATAGTGTTCCCGTCATTGTGCGTTTTTACTAGTTAGCAATTTTTGCCACGGAGGCGCTGAACGTTCTAACTTATTGTGTCAGTGGTTTGGAGTATTTTGTGTCAATATTACATTTTTTCAATATTATCGGTAAGAAATTTTCAATATTATCAATTTTTTTTGTAGATTCAACAGTATTCTTATATACTTCCTAGATAAAATAACGTATGGTACACGTGTGTGAAAGGCTTTGGTGCACACACTTGTTTCATAAACTACTATATAACGTTCATATTTTTAATTAATTAGTGAGTGATGTTTGCGAAATCATTTAATATATTCAACTTGAAATATTAGCTTTAATTTGTTTGCCTTTATTATGTTATAATATGTATAAACATCTAATTATACGGTTGTATAATTAAATCCAACGTATATATAAGTAAATCCAACGCATGGAATGTAGTTTAAATATTATAATAGAATTATCTGTTTGACATCCGCTTATTCCACGATAAATCCCGGCGCGTTTCCTTTGAAGCTGAGTTGTTGGGTTGCTGTTAAATAGCCCCAATTATTTCTTTTAATTGCCTCAAAGTTCAATCTCGAATAGGTACATAAATCACAGAGACTGTTTTCAAACGGAGAGGAAATAAATGCCTGAAACTAACGCAGTCCAATAAGTATTCTTGAGGAAACAGAAACATTTATATTAACTAAAATCTAGTTTAAATGAATGAAACAACCTTAGTCAATTCACTTAAACTAGAATTTACTTTATACCGGGTGTTAGCTAAACATGCGGCAAAAATTCAAGGGTTTAATCCTTGGCCTATTCTACGAATATTTTGTCGTATGATGTTTTCTGAGAGATTAATTAAAAATTATGTGGGCCTCACTATTTGTAGTTACATTTAAATAAACATAATAAGACGAAAAATAGCTGTTCGTTAATCTACAAAAATTAAGTCCTACTAGGACTTTGACAAATGTCATATTGAAACAACTACTTCCCTGGCTAATACCACGCAGGATATTGAATTAGACAATAGACACTTGTTTGTTATTACTAGTACTACTAGTTAAATAACATTAAGATTTCTTTCTACACAAATTAGGTGACTTAGCCATCTGCAGACGCGTTTCGAGGTTTACCTCTCATCCATCGCAGCTTGCTATTATATAAAAAACCTAACATGAGCGTGTGTGGCTGGATTAAGATGTTAATGTATGATGGTTGTTTTAGTTGGGGTGTGAGTTATAGTCAACAATTAGCGGTACTATAAGTATTTTAGTGTTTCGAATAAAAGCATTAATCGTCTAGACTGGGGAAGGTAGTTTGCATATGCAAATAATTACAGGTCTTACAAGAAAACGTAAGTAGTAAGTGCTGCTCATTCATTATCTCCCACAATGGGACATTTTGAGGATTTAAACGTTTTTGCCTTCAGGACTAATTTATCCATTCTAATTTCAAATCTCTATAAATTTATCATTATTATGCTGGATAATTTTATTGAAGCATTTCGATAATTCATTTACTATGCAGTAAGAAAATTCAAAACTGTTTAAATTTTCAGTTTTATTTTTAGTAGAATAATTCTAATTCCATACATTCCGGTAGAACCATTCCGGCGTTACACACAGTATATTTCCAGCGGAATTATTTTAGAAATCGCCGTTTTCACAGCTCGTTAAAAGTTCGTGCTGCAGCTATAATTAATTTTATAGCAAAATACATACAACAACAAATAACTACAAAAATGTTCCATTAAGCCCAAAATTTCGGGAGGATTTTAAAACCACGCAACAATATTAATTTTTATTAACTTTCCATTACAACACAAAATTTAACTACGGTTATTAAATTACTGAAGTTTACTAATTTTTCATTTCGCTATTTCATTGAATTATTTTCACTAACTTTCTCCTTTTTTGTGTTTTTAATCCCGGTGTTTCTATATTCAACCCCAACGCATATTGGGGAGTATTTAAGATTATCTTCCACCAACACGCTAGTGCTATTTCTATTCCAATCCCATTCTTGTTTTCCACTGCGGAGCTTCCGGTTTATACAAAGAGATTATCTGGTATGGTCTGAATTTCCTGACCGGTCGATGCATTTTATATTCTGCTCTCTACTTTTCGTTTGGTTTATCGATGTATGTTGCGAGCCATTGAAGATTATTCGAAAAACAATTATTGAAATTGTCCATGGGATATTTTAATAAAACATTTTGATGAACCGTGAGTTATTATATTCAATCATTCTAATTATTAAGTCATCGATTTGGTTTTCGGTTGTAATTCCACCTGAGTATTTGTGGTACAATAAGCAAATACCCAATAAATGCCCACTCCAGTCATGTGGCTAGTAGACAGACAGGACTAGACAGATAAAACTAGACAAAGAGAAGTGACGTAAAGCTAAAAAGTTAGAATAGGGTTAAAATTTACCAGTAAAATATGTATTTACAGGTAATGAGCTAATTATTAAGTATTAATAGTAGTCATATTCGTTGTATTGCTAAGAGACCCTGTAATCGTCGATAACAAAGTCTGACCTTATCTGATCCTCTCTTATCTAGTCTGGTGTTTTCTGGTCTTATCTTGTCTCGTCTTGTCTGGTATTGCCATGTCTTTTTTAGTCCTGCCTGCTCGTGTTTGGTCCCGTCGGGTCTTCTCTCCACTTGTCTGGTCTTGTGTGGTCTTGCTTGCTCTTCTCTAGGCTTTTCTCGTATTGCCTGTTTAATCTGGCGTCGTCTGTTCTTGTCTGGTCCTGTCTGTTCTTGTCTAGTGTTGTCTGTTCTGATCTGGTCTTGCCTGGTCTAATCTGATTATTTCTAGTCTTATCTCATATCGTCTGATCTTGTCTAACAAGACTAGACCTTGTCTGCTCTTGCCTTCTCTTGGCTAGTCTTGTCTGGAATATTTTGTCCTTTTATCTCTATTTTGTTTTAGTTTACTCAGCACCTTTAGCTTACTCTTCTCCTTTGGCTTACTCGTATGCTTACCCGACGGCTTACGCTTACAATGTCTACAGTCCAGTGTCAAATGTGGGTCACTTCACTCAGATCCGATTATCCGAGTTCCTTCCGTTCTTGCAGAGACTGTTGAAGTGACCAAGGTGAAGGTCGAGTATGTAGCCGCCGTAGCCAAAGCCCGCAGCTTGTAGACGAATTTTCGTTTGACACTTACTCGACGGACCTGAAATGTTTTGATATTTGTTTGGATTGGATCGCGTGAATGGTCAGGTTGCGATATTTTGCGATATTTTGATTAATAAATTTTTGAGAAAATTCAAAATGTTTAATTTGAACAACTAAAGACAAGACTGAACTGTACGGTCAATTCTAACTATTAACGCTCATTTAGCACTATGAAATGTTGACTCATATCAACCTTAAAAACAATCATTTGTTTTCCGTTCCATGGTGGACCACAGCACTCACTGCTCTTCGCAAACAAAACAATAAGCTTCGCATAAAATTTCAAAATAGCACAGAATCGATTAGAGAGCATAGACGAGTACTATATCAACAAAAACATCGTGAGTATAAGCTAAAAATCTTAGACACGAAGAAACAAAAATGGAAAGAATTTTGTGACTCTTCCTCAAAACGAAAACCCATGGGGAGGCGTGTACAGGATGATTATGCAAAAGAAATCGACAACTAGCTACCTAACTGGACTAAAAGAAAGCTTATCTTCGCTCGGCCTAGTGGATACTACTCGGGTCTTACTGGATACCTTCTTTCCAGAAGTTAGCGAGGAAGATTCGGAGGTACATGAGCGAATTAAAGAAGAGGTACTGACAGGCTTGGGCCCAAATGATCGGACATTCTCTTTCACAGAGATTGAATGGGTGGTCTCGAGAATGAATGCAAAGAAAGCACCCAGTATTGACGGTATCTCTGCAGATATGGTCCAAGTTGCTGTCAATTTTCATCCCCCATTTATTTTTTGAGCTATTTAATAAGTGTCTGAACTTCGGCGTCTTCCCGGCGTGCTGGAAAGAACTGTTGACAAAAATCATTCCCAAAAATATTCCAATCAACAAAATAAGCTTGGCTTATGTGCAAAAGAATTTAGGCCGAACAGCTTGCTCCCTATCGTGGGGCAAATCTTTGATTCCCTTCTGATTTTAAGAATTGAGTACCACTTCTACAGTTTGCTGAATAAAAACGAATTTGGTTTCCGCAGGGTAGTAAGTACAGTCGATGCCGTAGCCAAAGTTACAGATTTCATCAGGGATTCTATCCAGAAAAAACAATATTGTACAGCCATTGCATTGTATATTACCGGAGCTTTTAACAACGCTTGGTGGCCGCTAATTATTCACACACTAATTCAAAACCAATGGCCTAATAATCTCATAAACTTTGCAAGGCATTATTTCTCAGAACGAAAGACCTTTATTTTCGAAACCGGAATATACTTAAAGCATAGTGTTAGCAGAGGCTGTCTGCAAAGCTTGAAGTCAGGTCCAGGATTTTGTAAGATCTTATACGACTCCATTTTTTAAAAGAACCTTCCAGAGAACTGTGAAATTTTGGCTTTTGCGGGCGACACCATGCTGCTAGTTAGAAGCAACGCGATTACAGAGCTAAAACAAAAGGGAAACCATGCCTTGGAAACTCCTCGTCAATGTTAATTCGAATGCAAACTTAAATTTAATGCCGCTAAGACCGGGGCTCTATTTTTCGGAAAAACGTCCAATCAAAGAAGGTTTTAATGCCAAGATTCTATTAAAAATCTTGGTATACGTATAGACTTTTACATGTTTAAACTTTAAAGAACACGTTAAACAATCTTGCGGTCAGACGAAACAATGAGTTTCAGAATTCGCAACGCCTCGAAAAAGGAATGGGACCGGAAAGGATCGGCCATAACAGTTACAAGGAGGCTTTGGAATCGGCACTTTTGTATGGAGTCTCAATTTGGCACAAGTCATGTAAAACCAAAAAGAATATGAAACTTTTGAGCTTCTTGAGTATAACGTCTATGTACAATTCCTGCTGCTAAAGCCTATCGCACCGTATCAACAGAGGCAGCCTGTGTTATTTCAGGCCTTTTTCCAATCGAAATCCGGGCAAAGCAAGTTGCATTAAACCTAACTATGCATAATCTGGACGAAGCAAGGTTTAGGGAATTAACGGGTTTAAGGGCCTCTCCAAATCAGATTGAGCGTGGAGTAAACCTTCAGGAACTCTTTCATCCCTTGGATACCTAAAATACCTCACAATCTTGTCCAACACCCTTCCAATCCAACTTTTCATAAATTCCTACATTTAAAAATGGAATGGGATCAGCTTTTGTGGTTTACAAGGAAGGGAATGAACATACTACGAAACATTCCGACTCGAAAGAAACTGCACAACATTCCAGGCGGAACTTTTCGCGCTAAAGAGAGGGCTACAGTACATCCGAACCAATACCGACAACGTGCATGGTTATTCGATAATTTGTAATAGTCGTTCAGTGCTCGACGCCCTGCAAAACATGACGAGGCCTACGTTACTAGTCGTAGAGGCATGGGAAGTGGTAAGAGAAACTTCTGAAAGTGTTAAACTACAATGGCATTGGGAAAAATCATATGCTGGAGTAGCTGGAAACGAGCGAGCTGGTAGCTTGGCAAATCAGGCGTCAGAAAACGTATGTAACATACTCATCTCATTTAACAATACACCCAGTCAATCGATCCAGTCCAGACTGAATTCGTATTTCTAAAAAGAATAACAAGCAAGATGGGAGACATCGAAAACAAGCATATGGACCAAAATATTCATTCCCTCAGTTCATAATTGGCTTAAAATGGACATCACCTTATCATATAGAGCTGCCCAATTAATTACAGGGCACGTCAACCTCCAGGTCTATCTTCACCGATTCGGAAGAAGAGATTCACCATTATGCCTATGTGGAGAAGAAGACATAGCAACACATGTCTTCAAGTGCAATTTCACTAACCAATGGAGAACTCATACCGAAAGATTAATGATTCGGGCAGGACTTACGTGGCCACAAAATGAAGAAACCGTAACAAGGGCCGGGAAAAGCAAAACATGGTGAGAACTTTTAGATTAAAGAACCAAACAACTACAGAGACTCGATCATAACAATTGATTTAATTTAATCATGACATTAATTCAAACGTAACTTATCGTTTAAATTGTAAACAATAATATAAGTAAATGTAACGTAAATAGCTAATGTAAATGCAATGTAAAAAGCTAATGTAAATAGTTATGAAACCAGCATAGTGTCCATCTGGACGGAGTGCTGGTCACATAAGCCACTCGTCTTGGATAAAAATATCAGACCCCTTCAGCTTATATTTATTGAGAATTATTTTTCTCTTTACTTCCAAACTTGTCAATTTTGCGACAATTGGCCCTTGGTTCGAACCTTTGTCTCCTATCTTGAACATGCTTCCTACCCCTTCTTTTACTCCAAATCTTTCTTCCAATAACCTCTTAGCGTCTTCTAACCATCTCTCTCCTTTTATCCCATGAATCACAATATTATTTTGTATTTCCTTTCTTTCTCTTCTTTCTTCCATTTCTCTCAGTTGTTTTATTTCCTCTCTTAGTGAGTCTTGACCATTCTCCCCACTTCTGACGGAGTTTTCTCTCTCTATTCTGTAGTCGTCCTCCAACTTCTTTATCCTGCCCTTAATATCGGTGTTTTCGTTTCTTATCGCCTTCAATTGTGAAATCATTTCCTCTTTCCACACCCTTTCCTTCTCCTCTACTTCCTTTTGTTCACTCCTAGCCCTTTCCAATTTTTCTTCGAGCTCTTTATTTTCTCTTCTCATTTCTTCCATCTTATTCTCGACAGCTTTAAAATTCTTCCTCGTTTCCCGTAGCTCTTCAAAGATCTTCTCCAAAGCTCCTCCGATACCCACGCTCATTTCTCTACGCCATAATCTTTATTTACATAAGCCACTCTTATGTAAATAAACAAATAAGCTGTCTAGTATTGTTTGTCTAGCCTTGTCTGCTTATTCTTGTCTGCCTAGCCTTTTGTCTAGTCATGTCAGTCTTTTTTTTCCTTGGGAGGAGGGGGAATCTTACATATTACACCCTTTGTTCAAAAAGGGTAGTGTCGGATTCTTACCGACTAAACCTCCTCCCCCTTTTCTCTCGCACATTACACTGGCATTCGCTCGCGCATTCCTTCAGTGCAATGGCCGTTTGTTTTATTTGCTGCTTAATTTCTCCTTTGTTTCCATAATTTGCGAATAACTGTATATGTGGTTTCCCATGTTCTCGCTGACTGCACCAGGCTGTCCATCATATTCTTAGCATTAAATAATTTTCCTGTGTTATTTATGTATATTTCCCTTAGATTGTCCCACTTTGGGCAAACGAAGAGAGTATGTTCTGGATCGTCGATGTTTTTGCAGTAACAACATTTATTTGAGTCCACTATCTTTCTATCGTACAGGTATTTTTAGAAACATCCATGTCCTGACAGTGCTTGGGTTAAGAAGTAATCAATCTCTCCGTGACTTCTGCTGACCCACTAGGAAATATACGGAATTAGTTTGCAGGTCCAGCGTCCATATGTCCCGTTTTTCCATTTTTCTTGCCACTTTTCAAATGACTGTTCTCTGGCTGTTGCTTTCTCGACTCTGCTGTATCTGTCACGCCTTTCTTTAATTTGTAATTCTGTAGGAGGAATCACTGCAACGACTCCTACCCCTTCGGCTGTAATAGTTCGATATGCAGAGCAAACTCTAATATACCAATCATCCGTGTAATTCTTCCGAGTCTCTGTAGCTGTGTTCGATTGTTTGATATCGAATACTAAACTGGTGCAGCATATAATAGTTGAGAGTCTATCACACTCGATAATAGACTCCTCTTGGATGCCTTGGGTCCTCCGATGTTTGGCATAAGGCTAACGGGGGCAGTCATAGTCTTTTCTGCCTCCTTAACGGTTCTGCTAATGTGCTCGCTAAATGTTAGTTTTGGATCCAACCATTCCCCTAGGTACTTTACAGCTCTGCTGGGTATAATTCTAAAACCCTGTATGTCAAAAGTAATAGAGGATATCATCCTTTTCGTTGTAAGAACTACTGCCTCAGTTTTCTCTGGTGCCAGTTCCAGTTTTTTTTTCTACCAATCAGTTTAAAATACGCTGTAGTCCAGTGTTTGTCCTGTTCATTAGCATTCCTTCCTCTTTAGCGGTCACCACCATCGCTATGTCATATGCAAAACCTATTAACGTGCTTCCTTGTGGCATTTCAGTTTTCAGAAGACCATCATACAGAATATTCCATAGGGTTGGAGCCAGTACTGAACTCTGTGGAACATCACTGTTAATTCTCTTTGTTTTAGTTTTTCCTTCTGCTTCTGGAAATATCTCCCTTTCTGGTAAATATTTTTTTTACTGTTCTGGTATAAATGTTTCTCTTAAGCATTCCTTGCGAAACTTCGATATCTGCTTCGTCCACCAGTATACTGGCTGACTACCAGGGGTGGGTGCTCTTCTTTTTAGCATTGTTTTATCGCAGAGTTTGGTGAGAGTATTTGAGAAACCTTTTGCTGATATTATCTCCTCGTCATTAACGATCTCTTCCAGTGCCCGTCGTAGTTTTTTCTGATCTATCTTACTTGCTTGCCATCTGTCTGTCTGTCTAGTTGTAGTCTTGTCTCGAACGTCACGTGCCTGAGTGATTCTAGTTTATTGTGGATCTTAAGACTATTATAAAATTATTTGTGCCTATAGACAATAGAGGAAAAAGACTCGTTTAATGATATAGTGTGCTGTTTAGCTTTGGGCTGTGTTATCTGCCCCGTTGATTGGACACTTTTAGTTTTTATTTTTTCGCCACGTGGCGAAAAAGACATAGTTTTTGGTATGATCTACGGACACCTGGCGTCCTCTGGTAACAAGTAGCCTCACCGCGGCAGCGCACGGCTGCGGTGAAGCAGAAATAAGTGCGAATTCTTGGGTACTGATAATGGAACCCAAAAAAACACCACAAACAAAGGAGAACCCAAACTCTGTAAATACGGGAAACCTTGACAATCAGGTGACGGCAGCTCCGCCCCGGTACTTGATTATCAAAAGAAAGGATGGATCTAATTTTGATAAAATTAATCCTTTTAAAATAAATAAGAGTTTATATAGTATTATTGGAGAATGTAGTAACATTAAAAAGATAAGAGGTCTATTAATAGAATGCAAGTCGAGTAAACAATCTGAGAGACTTATGTC
Source organism: Phosphuga atrata (assembly GCA_944588485.1). NCBI lineage: Eukaryota > Metazoa > Arthropoda > Insecta > Coleoptera > Silphidae > Phosphuga > Phosphuga atrata. The sequence goes on from OX155898.1 coordinate 47,658,502, forward strand.
AGTAAAAGAATTTTGCAATTTTGAAATCGATATAGTACCACATAACACATTAAATTACTCAAAAGGCATAATCTTTTGCTGGGACCTCTTAGGCCTATCAGAAGAAGAGATACTCCAAGAACTAAAAGAAAATAACGTCTGCGAAGCGAAGAGAATTAAAAGCAAGAGAGATGGTGAATTAAAGGATACCCCTTCACTGATTCTGACGTTCAATTCACCCACTCTCCCAAAGAAAATAAAGGTAGCATTTTATAATCTCGAAGTCCGGGAGTATATCCCTAATCCGACAAGATGTTACCGGTGTCAAAAGTTTGGTCATAGTGCGGCCCGATGCTCCAGTGAACCAGTCTGCTTCTGTGGGAAACCACTGCACGAAGGATCATCTTGCGAAACTCCAGTATGTATCAACTGTGAAGGCGAACACTTTGCAAACTCAAAGAACTGCCTGAAGTTTAAAGAAGAGTTCGCTATTCAGAAGATAAGGACCCAGGAGAAACTAACATACAATGAAGCAAGAAGAAAGCTGGCGATTAATGTCCCAAGAGGAACTATGTCATACGCGAAAGCAGCATCTATGACAAAACCCCAACAGCCTGACGTGAATGAACTCGCCGCTGTATTAATTCCAGGGATTTTGAGTTCCATCAAGGAATTTTTAGCAGCTCAGTTAAACCAAATAAAATCAGCTACAACCATAAGACAGGTACAGGAAGTTTCGGAGCTAGAAACTACTCCCAGAAGTAAAAAGGAGTCGACTCGCTGTGATGGCAAACCACAAAAAACGATGAAACCTAAAACAACTCCACAACGCGACGTCGAAGCGTCCGGTAGCGACGCTAGCGTGTCTTTCAAATCTCCTTCTCTAGCGGCGACGGAAAAACGGAAACGAGGGGCTCAACCAGCTCGCTCGCGTTCAATCTCTGAGGATAGCTCGGAAACAGATCCCGGCATCAAGGGTTCTTGGATCAAGAAGAAAGACACCGGATGGGAAAAAGGGAGACTCCGACAGAAACCGGCACCCTTATTGGAGAAAAAATAGTTAATTTTTGTCAATATCTGGAGATTATAGTTAGGTATTCGTGCCCTTTATTTTTTAAATCAAACAATTACTAAGATGCCAACCAACGCAATAAAATGTTTGCAAATCAATCTGGGTAAAGGCAAGGCCGCCACTGGAGCCCTATTAGAAAAAATTGAAAGGGACAAAATTTCAATAGTTTTTATTCAAGAGCCTCACGTCTTCCGTGGAAAACTTCTGGGTTTTCCAGATCACTACAGGGTTATGCACTCTCGTAAGCCAAATGAACCAACTATTAAAGCCGCGATAGTTATACCTGATCCTCGAATCACAGCAATGCTAAATACAGATTTGTCCAGTAATCTGATGTCAGTTATCCAAGTTCTCTGTGGGGAAAATGAACTTCTATGCCATATCCGTCTACCTACCACCACCATCAAGACCGACGGGGGAGGATAAACTCGAAGAAAATCTAACGAATCTCTCTAATATTCTTAGGGAGACAAGATCGAAAGCAGAAGTATTAGTTGCTGGAGATTTCAACTCAAAGTCCTTTTCTTGGGGTAGTGTATTGGAAGATAAAAGGGGTAAAAGTCTAGATACATTAATATCACAGAACAATCTGGCCATCCTGAACATTGGGTCGGAACCTACATTCATTGGACACAAAGGACACAGCCTGATTGACCTAACTCTTGCCAGCTCCACACTAAGCAAGGAAATCTGCAATTGGCATCTTCCCCATGAGAGTAGCTTATCAGATCACCGTTATATAAGCTGGAGAATGGGAAAGGCAACTGAGCTGCCTGAACTCCAACGGGGATTCTGCACTGCGAATAGAAACTGGACAGCGTTCAATGACACTTTTTTATTACATCTTCATGGAATTAAACCACAGCTAGACGACTGCTCCTCTCCGGAACAAATTTCGACATTCGCTCAAAGATTAAATCTGGCGATGATGAATGCAGCTCGCGACACCTTTCGTCCAAGGAAATATTTTAGACACTCTGTTCCATGGTGGACACCCGAATTAACTGCTTTTCGTAAGGAAAATAACAGGTTACGGAGAATCTATCAAAAGAGTAAAGGGGAAGAGAGGCTATCAAATAAGCTTGCATATCAAAACAAGCTGCGTGAATACAAACAATTGATTTTAGACACAAAAAAACTAAAGTGGCGGCAATTCTGTACTCATTCTTCAACTGGAAATCCATGGGGACCTGTGTTTAGGGTGCTCAGGGGAAGAAAAACCTCGACTAGCTTCGTTACCAGCCTTAAGATAGCAGGGAAGTCTCTTGATATTTTCGAAACTATGAGGGAACTTCTTAATGCTTTCTTTCCAGAAGACAATGAGGAGGACTCTTACATACACGCTCGAGTCAGGGATTATGCGGAAACTGGAAGAGGTGGACCAGATGATACGCCGTTCACTATTTTCGAAATTGAACGCATACTACGCGGAATGAGCCCAAAAAAGGCTCCTGGTCTGGACGGCATATCATCAGACATTGTATTAGCTGCCTTTAATTCTGCACCCAAAATTTTTGAATTGCTGTACAACATGTGCTTAAATAAATCGATTTTTCCATCTTGCTGGAAAGAACAGTTGATCAAGATTATTCCCAAACCTAATAAACCGGCATTATCCACGAAGGATTTCAGGCCAATCAGTTTACTTCCGGTTGCTGGAAAGGTGTTAGATTCCCTGCTTATATCAAGAGTCGAGCACTATTTCTATAAAAACAATCTCATTCACAAAAACCAATTCGGTTTCAGAAAAAGAACTGGAACTGTCCAAGCTATTTCAACAGCCGTTGGGTACATACGGGAAGCAATAAAAAACAAGAAATATTGCTCTGCCATCGCACTAGATATTAGTGGTGCATTTGATAATGCATGGTGGCCACTTGTTATTAGCAGGTTAATTGAGAAGGGTTGTCCTGATAACCTCATCAAATTAGCTAGAAGCTATTTTGCAGATCGCAAGGCTATTATTATAGAACCAGGAATACAAATTGAAAAAAGCGTCACTAAAGGCTGTCCGCAGGGGTCGAAATCTGGACCAGGTTTTTGGAACATTCTCTATGGCACCATTTTTGAAAGAAATTTACCCGAAGAATGCGAAATCATAGCCTATGCCGATGACACTCTTCTGCTTTGCAGAAGTAACAGCATTGTGGGACTAAAGGAAATCACCGATCGTGCTTTGGCAAGTCTTCAACAATGGTCAGCCGACTGTCGACTAAATTTCAATCCAAAAAAGACTGAAGCTCTATTCTTCGGCAGATCATTAAGACAGAGAAGTCCCCTTTTCACTCTTGGGAACACAAAGATAAAATGCCAACATCATCTCAAGTATTTGGGTGTCATAATTGATAGATCCCTTAACTTTAAGGAACATATAAAAATTGCATGTGGTAAGGTGAAACAGTTTAGTCAACGATTGGGTTTTGCCGTGAAGAAGGAATGGGGTCTAGGGAGAGCAGAAATAGTAGACATATATCATGGTGCGGTTGAACCAGCGTTACTGTATGGAGCTCCTATTTGGCACCGGTCTTGCGGTGTTAAAGGAAAGCTTAAGCTATTGGGCGTACAACGCCTCACTACTATCCGTGCAGCCAAGGCATATCGTACAGTCTCTAATGAGGCGGCCTGCGTGATTTCCGGTATTCTTCCGGTTGACATCCGCCTAAAACAGTTGGCGCTTTATAGCTCGCAATCCAGTACAGATGATTTATTAATAAGAGACGTCTTGGGATTGGGTCTAACTTCAGCTGATTTGGAACCTACCATCAACACTCAGGCATTTCTCCACTCTTCGAAGCTGTCATTGGTCAATTACCATTTAACGCTTACGAATGTCCTCCAACTTCGGGTGTATACGGACGGTTCAAAATCCAACAGTGGTACAGGGGCTGCCTTTGTTGTCTACTTTGACGGAGATGAAGTACATTATAAGCAGTTTTGACTAGAGTATTACTGCTCTATCTTCCAGGCGGAGCTTATAGCCATACAACACGCCTTGCCTTATGTGGAAGAGCAATCCAACTGCTCTTGCTCTATTTTATGTGAAAGCCGTTCCGTTCTTGACGCATTGAAACACATGAATTCGTCCAGTGAATTGTTAATGGAAACCTGGAAAATAGCTGCTCGTGTATCGAAGAAGATCAAGCTCCAATGGCACTGGGTTAAAGCTCACGCTGGAATCGAGGGTAATGAGAGAGCAGACAAGCTTGCCAAACTTGCAGCAGACATGGAAGATCTCCCCATCGCTTATAGCAGATTGCCTAGGCAAGCACTAAAATCGAATTCCAGGGAACACTTTGAAAATCTCTGGCAGGATAGATGGTGGACAGCTAAAACAGGATTGTGGACCAAGACGTTTATACCATCCATCACAGCCTGGAAAAGCTTTAACGTCAGTCTGTCACACCACAACTTCAAGGCGTATCTTCACAGATTTGGCAGGAGGGATTCTCCGTTATGCAAGTGTAATGAAAACGACACTGCGGAACATGTCATCTTTTCGTGCCCAGATACCGCACAGTGGAGACAAACTCTGGAGCTAGACTTCAAACAAAATGGACTTAACTGGAATAATAACCAAGAGCAGCTTACGTCAATTAAAAAGACTAAAGATTGGTGGCTTACCTTCGACAATAATGCGAAAAAACTAACCAGGCTAAACCACGACAGTCGGTTTAGTTAAACAAAGATCAATATGATACAAACTGAAAATAGGTCTTGGCATCAGTAGATTAAGAAACGCAGCCAGCATAGTGTCGAGCTCGACGGAATGCTGACTTTCATATGCACACATATGAAAAATCAAACAAATAGGCTGTCTAGTCTTGTCTGCCTAGTCTTGTCAGTTTAGTCTTGTCGGTCTAGTCTTGTCTATGTTATCTTGTTTGTCTAGTATTGTCTTCCTAGTTTTGTCTGTCTATTCTTGTCATAATTTTCTAGTCTTATATGCCTAGTATTGTCTGTCTAGTCTTGTCTGTCTAGTCTTGTCTGTCTAGTCTTGTCTGTCTAGTCTTGTCTGTCTAGTCTTGTCTGTCTAGTCTTGTCTGTCTAGTCTTGTCTGTCTAGCCTTGTCTGTCTAGTCTTGTCTGTCTAGTCTTGTCTGTCTAGTCTTGTCTGTCTAGTCTTGTCTGTCTAGTCTTGTCTGTCTAGTCTTGTCTGTCTAGTCTTGTCTGTCTAGTCTTGTCTGTCTAGTCTTGTCTGTCTAGTCTTGTCTGTCTAGTCTTGTCTGTCTAGTCTTGTCTGTCTAGTCTTGTCTGTCTAGTCTTGTCTGTCTAGTCTTGTCTGTCTAGTCTTGTCTGTCTAGTCTTGTCTGTCTAGTCTTGTCTGTCTAGTCTTGTCTGTCTAGTCTTGTCTGTCTAGTCTTGGCTGTCTAGTCTTGTCTGTCTAGTCTTGTCTGACTAGTCTTGTCTGTCTAGTCTTGTCTGTCTAGTCTTGTCCGTCTAGTCTTGTCTGTCTAGTCTTGTCTGTCTAGTCTTGTCTGTCTAGTCTTGTCTGTCTAGTCTTGTCTGTCTAGTCTTGTCTGTCTAGTCTTGTCTGTCTAGTCATGTCTGTCTAGTCTTGTCTGTCTAGTCTTGTCTGTCTAGTCTTGTCTGTCTAGTCTTGTCTGTCTAGTCTTGTCTGTCTAGTCTTGTATGTCTAGTCTTGTCTGTCTAGTCTTGTCTGTCTAGTCTTGTCTGTCTAGTCTTGTATGTCTAGTCTTGTCTGTCTAGTCTTGTCTGTCTAGTCTTGTCTGTCTAGTCTTGTCTGTCTAGTCTTGTCTGTCTAGTCTTGTCTGTCTAGTCTTGTCTGTCTAGTCTTGTCTGTCTAGTCTTGTCTGTCTAGTCTTGTCTGTCTAGTCTTGTCTGTCTAGTCTTGTCTGTCTAGTCTTGTCTGTCTAGTCTTGTCTGTCTAGTCTTGTCTGTCTAGTCTTGTCTGTCTAGTCTTGTCTGTCTAGTCTTGTCTGTCTAGTCTTGTCTGTCTAGTCTTGTCTGTCTAGTCTTGTCTGTCTAGTCTTGTCTGTCTAGTCTTGTCTGTCTAGTCTTGTCTGTCTAGTCTTGTCTGTCTAGTCTTGTCTGTCTAGTCTTGTCTGTCTAGTCTTGTCTGTCTAGTCTTGTCTGTCTAGTCTTGTCTGTCTAGTCTTGTCTGTCTAGTCTTGTCTGTCTAGTCTTGTCTGTCTAGTCTTGTCTGTCTAGTCTTGTCTGTCTAGTCTTGTCTGTCTAGTCTTGTCTGTCTAGTCTTGTCTGTCTAGTCTTGTCTGTCTAGTCTTGTCTGTCTAGTCTTGTCTGTCTAGTCTTGTCTGTCTAGTCTTGTCTGTCTAGTCTTGTCTGTCTAGTCTTGTCTGTCTAGTCTTGTCTGTCTAGTCTTGTCTGTCTAGTCTTGTCTGTCTAGTCTTGTCTGTCTAGTCTTGTCTGTCTAGTCTTGTCTGTCTAGTCTTGTCTGTCTAGTCTTGTCTGTCTAGTCTTGTCTGTCTAGTCTTGTCTGTCTAGTCTTGTCTGTCTAGTCTTGTCTGTCTAGTCTTGTCTGTCTAGTCTTGTCTGTCTAGTCTTGTCTGTCTAGTCTTGTCTGTCTAGTCTTGTCTGTCTAGTCTTGTCTGTCTAGTCTTGTCTGTCTAGTCTTGTCTGTCTAGTCTTGTCTGTCTAGTCTTGTCTGTCTAGTCTTGTCTGTCTAGTCTTGTCTGTCTAGTCTTGTCTGTCTAGTCTTGTCTGTCTAGTCTTGTCTGTCTAGTCTTGTCTGTCTAGTCTTGTCTGTCTAGTCTTGTCTGTCTAGTCTTGTCTGTCTAGTCTTGTCTGTCTAGTCTTGTCTGTCTAGTCTTGTCTGTCTAGTCTTGTCTGTCTAGTCTTGTCTGTCTAGTCTTGTCTGTCTAGTCTTGTCTGTCTAGTCTTGTCTGTCTAGTCTTGTCTGTCTAGTCTTGTCTGTCTAGTCTTGTCTGTCTAGTCTTGTCTGTCTAGTCTTGTCTGTCTAGTCTTGTCTGTCTAGTCTTGTCTGTCTAGTCTTGTCTGTCTAGTCTTGTCTGTCTAGTCTTGTCTGTCTAGTCTTGTCTGTCTAGTCTTGTCTGTCTAGTCTTGTCTGTCTAGTCTTGTCTGTCTAGTCTTGTCTGTCTAGTCTTGTCTGTCTAGTCTTGTCTGTCTAGTCTTGTCTGTCTAGTCTTGTCTGTCTAGTCTTGTCTGTCTAGTCTTGTCTGTCTAGTCTTGTCTGTCTAGTCTTGTCTGTCTAGTCTTGTCTGTCTAGTCTTGTCTGTCTAGTCTTGTCTGTCTAGTCTTGTCTGTCTAGTCTTGTCTGTCTAGTCTTGTCTGTCTAGTCTTGTCTGTCTAGTCTTGTCTGTCTAGTCTTGTCTGTCTAGTCTTGTCTGTCTAGTCTTGTCTGTCTAGTCTTGTCTGTCTAGTCTTGTCTGTCTAGTCTTGTCTGTCTAGTCTTGTCTGTCTAGTCTTGTCTGTCTAGTCTTGTCTGTCTAGTCTTGTCTGTCTAGTCTTGTCTGTCTAGTCTTGTCTGTCTAGTCTTGTCTGTCTAGTCTTGTCTGTCTAGTCTTGTCTGTCTAGTCTTGTCTGTCTAGTCTTGTCTGTCTAGTCTTGTCTGTCTAGTCTTGTCTGTCTAGTCTTGTCTGTCTAGTCTTGTCTGTCTAGTCTTGTCTGTCTAGTCATGTCTGTCTAGTCTTGTCTGTCTAGTCTTGTCTGTCTAGTATTGTCTGTCTAGTCTTGTCTGTCTAGTCTTGTCTGTCTAGTCTTGTCTGTCTAGTCTTGTCTGTCTAGTCTTGTCTGTCTAGTCTTGTCTGTCTAGTCTTGTCTGTCTAGTCATGTCTGTCTACTCTTGTCTGTCTAGTCTTGTCTGTCTAGTCTTGTCTGTCTAGTCTTGTCTGTCTAGTCTTGTCTGTCTAGTCTTGTCTGTCTAGTCTTGTCTGTCTAGTCTTGTCTGTCTAGTCTTGTCTGTCTAGTCTTGTCTGTCTAGTCTTGTCAGTCTAGTCTTGTCTGTCTAGTATTGTCTGTCTAGTCTTGTCTCTCTAGTCTTGTCTGTCTAGTCTTGTCTGTCTAGAGTGGTCTGTGTCTGTGTAGTCTTGTCTGTCTAGCATTATATGTCTATTCTTGAGTTACTTTTCTAGTCTTATATGTCTAGTCTTGTCTCTCTAGTAAAGTATGTCTAGTCTTGTAAGTCTAGTCTTGTCTCCCTAGTCTTTTCTGTCTATTCTTGTCTTACTTTTCTAGTCTTATATGTCTAGTCTTGTCTGTCTAGTCTTGTCTGTGTAATCTTCTCTGTCTATCATTGCCTGTCTAGTCTTGTCTGTCTAGTTTGTCGGTCTAACAGCTATTATTAAGTTTTTATTTAATGATACTTTAGTATGTTAGGCAGAAAACTCATCATCCTATAATAAATGTGTATTATAAATATATCTGTGTCTCTCTGGTAGATCGGTATCTACTGATAGTCATTGTATTATTAAACTTTTTTAATTGGAATATTCGAAATTATGTATGCAATATTTTAATAAAGCGTTTTACCGTATTAATGAGTTATACGGGAGCATGTAAATTAACGAATAGTGGAAATTCGATACGCGAGTGGATGATACTCGTTTAATAATACTAGCTGGAATAGGAAACTAACCTTTGTTGGTGGGAATAATTTATTTTGAACTGACCAAAGTTTTAATGGATATGAAGTGAACCGGATTCCGGATAAAAAAAGTTCAAGTGTGAAGGTAATTTGTGGATTCGGGATAAGGAAAACACGTTCTTGGAATCTCTTTGGAAAGTTTATCGAACGCACGTTCAGGAAACCCGTTATGCCGTCGGTGTCGACGGACCTCTGGATGTGACGTGGGAACAACCACATGATGAATTTGGGTCGAGGGTGTATATATACATACATGCGCCTCACATCGCACTGCACCGTAAGTAGCAAAAACTACATATTTCACGGATCAACAACATCCCAAAAATATATCATGCAACAACCGCCAGTATGGAAATGTATATATTTTCCGGTGGAATAAACACTGAAAGAGAACAATTTATTTTTAAACAAAACTAATTCCTGTTAAAACGCGTGTACTATTATTATTTCTTACTAGTTTTAACCCTGCGAATATGAGTATGGGTTGTTTCAACGTCATGAGCAATTATTTATTTTAGATCGCAAAGAAGGCATTTCTGTTTTTTAGTGAATGTGATTCGTATTGAGATAACTTCAATATTAGATGTGCAGAGAGTATTGATATGCGTTTCTTGAGAAATTACTGACGTTAGAAGCAACAATGTAAACCACCGTGAAAAACATAGTTCCTCACGCATTTTATATTTGATCATATTATTATTTTAAGTTGAAAATGAAATAGAAAAACAAATATAATTGTAACTCATGCGAAAGCTAATCACTGAGTAATTTTAGTTTTTTTGTTCTCACAATTTTTGTTGGTATTGATTTTTTCACTCTGATTTTCATTTTTTTTAGACTGAGCGTGTGATTTAAAAAATCTTACTTCCCCCTTCCATGTTTTCTGCCGAATCACACATTTCTGAAATTTAACAAATTTTCCTAAATTTAAATGTTGTTACTAAATAAAAAAAACACAAATACAGAAATTTCAACAACATTTTGCAGAATCAGATCATTCTGTTTTGTTCGTTATTCTGCAATGTTTTTTTATCTTCTTTTTGTCTTCCACAGTGTAGTGGTAAGCACGAAAAACTAAAACATAGCCTTAGGTCGATTGGTTGACAAGGCATTCAAATTTTTATGATCCATAAAAACACTTTTTAAATTTAATGGCTGATTATAATGCAACAGCTATATTCTCAGAATAGGTACAACTTCATGCTGCTCGTCAGACCCGCCGTTACTATTTCTTTTCGATTTTGATCGATATATCCCGAATAGAAATAAAATATATAATGAAGAGAAGTAAATATAAAGTGGAGGTGATAACTAACTGTTCTTTGAGTGTAATAGTAAATAGCGATGGGCAGAGTGAGTCTAGTTCGCGACCACTATATTGTTTCCTGGTGTCCCGCAAAGCTCCGGGATAGTGACAAGGACCGGAAAGCTACACCGGAGTTTCCATAATGCATGAGACCAATACCGGAATCCGCTGGCTCTCCGGAACCGCGCTGTGCGCAAAGCCCACCGGAAAAATAAATGACGCTTTAAAACGCTCGGCCTTCTTTATTTACATGTTATAACATCCAGTGCCTACAAATTCTCGGGCCGAATTCAATTTATGAAACTCAAACTTCGTTAATGTGAACTCGTTTGTTTGCCGAAAGATCCATTTTCTGATAATTCTAATAAATTTAACCGACTTCCAGGCGACATTGAAATACGATTTGTTGCTTCATTTTTTTAGTTCTTCTCCACGGCAAAAGGAATTCAATTATCTTCAATAGTATCTCCGTCCCACAGACACCACAAAAATAACGGTCGAAATATTTAAATTTAAAACCAGTTTTCTACTAACAATAAGTGTGAATGTGTTGAGAAAACTAAATAGACAAGACTATAAAACATATAGACGTCATACTACGAAAACAATTTGTTTGTAAGGTTTGTTGAATGAAATGAATGAGAGGTTCAGGTAAGATGCTTACTCAGCTAGTTTTATAATATTTTAATATTTTGTGTTTATGACGGTTTAGTTTATGGCCGGCGATTACTATGCAGAGCAGAGCCGTAAACAGTTGGGTTGGATACAACAAAACGTTTCGAAGAATTTGAAATGGGATTTTTGCGAAGTTACAAAAAGAATACTTTATTTTGCCATTACATATTCCGGTTCGGTTTGCATTTGTAAACCTGAACAGAAATGATCGTTATTCATAAATATATGCATAATGAATATTAAATACAATAACAATAGACTTATATGTAACGTTGTAAGTTTGTATCGACAATTCTTATGTAAAAGTTTATTACAAGGCTTACATTATTATCAACCATTATTATCAAATTTGTTGAAATGTATTATATTCATTAATATGCAATGTAATGTAGTATATGTATTAATTTGTAATGTATTATATGTATTAATATGTATTGAATTATATGTAATAAAATATAATGTATTATATTTAAAAAATATTAGAATAAATAAATAAATAAATATTTATTAATGTAATGTTTTATTATATGTTTTAATTATATTATGTAAATGTTTATAACATTTATTTCGATGACTTTAAATTTCGAATATAATACCAAAATATTTACCAAAATAATTATTTACCAAAATACAATAAGCGAACAATAAAAGCAAATCCATGCGCACCAATTTTATTGGCGCGATTAGTTCTTGTAGCTATATCGATAATAATTTTTGTATTCCCAATCCCTGGGCCAATATCGTTCTGTTTAGTCGAATTATCTGACAACTGAAAAGCGTCTGGATTAACCTGGTTTCGGTCCACAATTCCATTTTACCTTATCGATATAAAACTGCTGCGATACAATATATAGGGAGATCCAATAAAAGAGCGCGATTTCAAATTTTAATAAAACCCATTTATTCCAAAAGTTATTTGATATTTTGATATTAATACAAGGATTTAATTTAAGAACAAAATAGATCGGAATTATTTATTTGTTTTCAATATTATTGATTATTAATTATTAATATTATATTATTATTATTAGACGTATAGTAGGTTGATTACAAATGTCGTTCACATATTTACCTGGAGGGCAATATCAGTAATAGTTATTTACATATAGAGGGCCTGAAGTATAAGATTACGCCCGCAGCCGAAGTTTGAGGCCGGACGGAGGAGGACCTTTATGAGGCGAAGGGTATAATCTTCCTCCGATCCAAGGCATGTACAACGTTTTACACACAACTGCAGAAAACCTACAAAATCTAATTAAAAATGGTTAAAAATGATGAAAAAAATGCGACGGTGATTTAAATCCTTCGCTCATCACTTAGGTTATTTGTTGCTAAGAAAAAAAAACAAAAATTATTGTAAACAAAAATTTTCATAATTTTGGAATGGAAGTAGGTAAACGCTGAGCAAATTTCCTCCGAAATATTACTGGAAGCTGATGAAGCTGTGTTGGGTTTGATCCCAAGCAAAGTCTAAAGACCGATATGAAACGAAGTTTTCATCTTGGGAAGTCTGGATGAAGGAAAAATAAAGATGAAGGTTTTAATGAAACTGTCTTACTAGCTTATTTTAGCGAGAAGGTATGTTATTTTATTATTTGTAGTCCTCGGTGTTCTTTGTGGGCTAAATATTTCATGATAAAGAATATGTTATTAATCAAGAAAAATGTAGATATTAGCAAATATTGTAAGTTGGTGTTATGTATGAAAAGTAAATCCATTGGTCATGAGCCCAAAAAAGTTAAGGTATTATCTAAAGAAAACGTAATTAAATGATATGTATTTATTAACAAAGATATCATAGGTAATTATTATTCACGACATTATTGACAAGTATAAATGTCATTATTTTAGGTTGCTTTAATATTTGGTGTATATGGGGCCTTGCGGAGGAAAGAACAAGCAAGTATATCAGTAAATGATATTGAAGACAGGGGTTCTGTTTTAGTTGTCACAATACCAAATACGAAAACTAACAAAAACGTGTATTTACTATTGTTGTTGACGATGTCATATTTGTTTTAGCTATTTATAAGAAATATCTTATCACAATCGATTTTACCTGCAGTATAGGAAGGGTGTCTGCATAGTCTAGCCTGTTGCGAAAAATACTTTTGTAAGTATTCCAAAAACGATTGCTACATATCTGCAACTCCCTGAACTGGGAAGGTACACAGGGTACAGTTTTCGGAGAATATGCTACGTTACTTGTCGACAGCGGAGCAGATATTACGTCTATAAAGAGGCATGGAGGATGGCGGAGCACATCCATAGCGGAAGGTTACTTGGAAGATTCCATTGAAGCAAAAAATAAAATTTCGAGATCTCTACTGGATGTGGGAGACAAAACGATGGACAAAGCTGGGCCATCAACAGGTTATTCAAGTTTAAATAATGTTCACGTTTCTCTTCTGTAGATTGTCCAATTTCATTCAATAGCTAGTCAAATTGTACATTTTATATTAATAAATTGAAACAATAATGTTGTAATACAATAAATAATAATAAAGATGATAGAGCTTGATGCGGAATTTTCAATGATTTTACAGGCCCAAGGCCCGCAAAATTTTGAAGGGTGTAATGTCAAATTTTTGGTCGTGGTATCGAAGATGTAAAGGAACAATTTTTATGCAGTTGTGCGTAAAACTACTTACGATCAAATATTGGTGAAACCATACTTATTAGGTATGGTTACAATCAGGTAAAATTATTAAATATGAAATGCAGCCTGAATATATAAACATCTTCAATCTGTTCGTAGATCTATAATATTATGTAAATTTATTATGTATATCATAATGACTAAGTCTTCTTAACAAACTACCAAACAAATCCCATGTTGAAACAACTACTTTCCTTGATAATACCAATCAGGCTATTATAATAAAATATTATAGAAAAATACAAAGACAATTGTATGTTATTACCAGCACCAGTACATTTTCGTGTCACTAAATGAGAACTAGCTAAATAACATTGTTTTTAAATTCATTTCTTTCGATATAGATTAAGTGAACAGCCATCTGCAGACGCGTTTGGAGATGTATCTCTCATCAGTGCAGCTTTGCTTTTTGAATCATAAATTAGACTACACTTACATGAACTTAAACATTTACATAAACACCTCGTACATCTACCTCGCCAGTCTACCAAACAAATCCCATGTTCAAACATCTACTTCCCTTGCTAATACCATGCAAGATATTGAATTTTACAACTTCTAATAAATAATTTAATTCTCTTTCAGAACATAGTTTCAAACTATTCTGAATCTTGTCTAGTTTTCCAGATCTTTCTAATACATAAACATTTCAAAATGGACTCAACACTTTCTGATACATTTCAAAATGGACTCAAAAATAAGTTGTTTACTTTTCACTTAATAGCGACAATAGTACCTAATCCACGTTTACTAAATTTTATACCGAGTTGGTGAATTAATTTATCTGTTTGATAATAGACTTCAATTTGTCACAATCTTCACTAATTTTCCAATATCGTCTTAATCCTAAAGACATTTAAGAATTAATTCCAAGTTAGGTAATATGTTTCGTTTTCGAGCAATATCCTGAAGAATACATGGGTTCACTTTTAAGTTCACTAATTTTGACACGGAATTACAGAATTAAATGATCTCTTAGAAAGTAGATTTAGACTATTGGGAATCTTGTGCAGTTTTCCAAAATTAACTAACAAACATAAACGTTTCAAAATCGACTCGAATAATAGTAGATTGTTTACTGTTTGGAAAACTTTTAAATTTGTTTGGCAGTTAGTGAATGAAATTATCTACTAGATATTAGACTTAAATTTGTCACAACCTACATAACTTTTCAAATAATATATTTCCAATAATTTAGACATTTTTATTGTCTAAATTCTAAACACATTTTAAAATTGATTCCAAATTTGGAAGTATGTTTAGTTTTCGCTCAATATCTTGAAGACTTGACGTGGATGACTTTGAAATGGAACTACATAATTAAATAATCTATTAGAAAATGAATTTGGAATTTTGTTTAGTTTTCCAGAATTAACTTATAAATTGCCGCAATATGCCCCAGTCATATTTTCAGTGTGGGGTCTAGCGTTATCATGTATTTGTTACGCAATTGGAGTTGGAGCTTCTTCATCATCCTCCATACTCACCAGACCTAACCCCCACTGAGTACCACTGCTTCCGCAATCTGGACAATTTTTTAATTGGAAAACAATTTAACTCCGACAATGCTGTAAAACTGGCTCTCCAAGAATTCGTTGACTCTCGTCCGCCAGGGTTTCATACCACCGCCACCGGCCGGCCCGAACAATCTGCCGTTTAAATGGCAGAAGTGTGTAGATTGTATGGGTGCATACTTCTATGAATAAAATAATTTCTGCTATATGTAAGCTATCAAACAACTTTGACTTTTTTCTACAAATTTCATACTTGACGACCAAAAATAAGTAGTTTATATAGTTTTCACACAAATTCTGAAAAACTACTTGATCTAACTTTACTAAATTTGATACGGAGTTACTGGGATCGTTATCGCAAAGCTTAAGTTGGCGATTCTGTTAATTAGCTTCTTCTTATTTAGTGACACGAAAATGTACTGGAGCTGGTAATAGCATACCATTGTCTTTGTATTTTGCGAGTTCTCTTGGTAGTCGGATTTTATGGCGTCGCGACGCCATCTTGAAGGTAATCAGATGCCAGCTTGAAGGCAATCAGATGCCATTAATAATAAACTCCCAAACAAACTAAAAGACACGAGAATCGAATGGTTCTAGTCCGGTGGTGATTTAACTAGCGGCTTCGGTGTTTTCCACAGTTTTTTCGATAAAATTGCAATGGAGCGGGAACGGGACCGCATCGAACTCCCGCATCGAACAAACAGATCTTGAGACCTCGACCCCTTACATCCCGCTAACAGGCGTAAAGAGAACGGCTTCTACAAATCTAACCGAAGAAACGAAAACCGAAAGAAATTTTCTTTCCGCTGCATCGGACGAACCGTCGGACTCTCAAAACTCTCGCCAGGGATGCGACCAGATGATGCAAGAAAAATTCGAACATAAGTTGGTCCTCAAATCGCCCAAATAACATAATAACATAACATAATAAACATAAACATAAACATAATAATAATTTTGGGTTTTCGTACCTGGATGCTGTGTAGGATTTGCGCGCGGCAGACTGACACGGGCCAAAAGTCCGTTCGCTTTGCAAGAGGAGTGCTCCGCGCAAGAGGAAAGGAGTTTTGACATATTTTTTCATTCCTGCCTGTTCATAACAACTCTCATCCCAGCAATCTTCTGGATGTTATCACGCAATCTTTTTCCATCTTCTTTTGCACTCTATTGGCCGCGATCTCTCTGTACTCTGTCTTATAAATGCAATCTCTGTCTCATATATGCAATATGGCCAGCCCATCTCCATTTTAGCTCCGCTACTCTTTCGCTAACATATGTTAATTGCATTCTTCTTCTGATTTCCTCATTTGGAATTTTATTTCGTAAAATAATTCCAAGCATAGCCCTTTCAGTCGCTCGTTGAGTTACTTGATGTTTATTAACTGCTTTGCATGTTAGCGGGATTGTTTCGCGGCCCTAACTGAGGACTGGTAGACACGACTCTTTTCTTTTCTTTTCAGGTTTATAGAGGATCTAGGGACAGATATGAGAATGAATCCGAGTTTGCCAAAAGCTGTCCAGCTGAGACCTACTCTTCTAAGAATTTCGGCCACTTGGTTTTGTATTTTATGTCAGAGATATTCTGTTACGTTTTCTATTTTTTGATTTTCTATTGTGTATTTGTTCTAGACTCATTTTTTTTGCTTTCGTCAGATTCATTTGGAGTACCACCCCAGGTGATCCGCGGTGAAGTTCTTCTAACATATATTTGAGTTGTTCCGATGAATTACTGATTAGGATAAAATCATCAGCAGATCTTAAGTGGTTTAGTCGTGTTCCATCTATATTAATTCCCTTATCTTGCCAGTCCAAGCCCTTAAATACATCTTCGCATCTTCGCATCTTCGCTAGTGTCAGCGTAAACAGTTTCAGAGAGATCGTATCTCCCTGGCGCACTTCTCGCTTTATAGGAATCTTCGATGTTTTTATATCTTCGTCTATTATAGCTTGCATATAAGCATTGTCATATATGTGTTTGATCAGAGCTGAGTACCATGAGTCAATCCTAGCGTTGTCCAATGCTTTGAGAACCGCCCATGATTCAATAATCATGGAGTCGAACGCATTCTGGTAGACAATGAAAGCTACATGTAGGGGTATGTTATATTCTGTCGTAATTTCAATAAGTCTGTCTGAACATGGTCTATTGTGCTAAAACCCTTGCGAAGCCGGACTGCTCCGGAGGTTAGTATGCGTCCATTTTTTGCGTCAGTCTGTAATTATTTTTGTAAGAAGTTTGTACAAATGGGTTAGCAAACTAATTGGCAGATAGTTTTCCATGTTATTTCTGTCTCCTTTTTGTACAGTAATATGACTTCTGCATTTTCCCATATTTCTGGTATTGTCCCATGTATGAAACGCTTATTTAACAGAATTTTAAAGCTTTTTCTTAGCTGTTCTCCCCCCATTTTCAGAATCTCAGTGGTTATCCGATCTTCGCCAGGGCTTTTCTTATGTTTCATTTGAGCGAATGCTTTTGGTTCAGCGTTATGTATTTCGGGTATCTCTTCCGATCAAAAAAGTTATGTTGACCAAAAGAACAGTTGACAAATCATGGGGACTAAAACAGAGCAGGGTATACTGGTTGCATACCAAGAACTGCACCAACTGCAGCTCTAGAGGTTATGAGAGACCTTCCTCCCCTAGATATCTTTATCATGGGTGATGCACAAGTGGGAGCCTTCAGATGCTGGTGTAATGGCACTTGAGAGGCTTTGGGGAGCTCAGTGCACACCATGATAACGAATGTAAAATATGATAACCGAAAAGGCTATAATTCGATCTACCTTTCAAAACACAGCTACGTTGGACGGAAGGAAAGAGAGCCATCACATGGCAAGGTCGGCTGGACCGGTACACAGATGACAGCAAAAAGGACAGTGGAGGTGGCGCAGGAATCTACGGACCATCCCTGAGGTACAGTTTATCTGTGCCCCTGGGATCATATACCACGACAATCCAAGCGGAAATACACCCCACCGTGATCTGTGCCCGTGAAAATCTAAAGATAGACTACAAAAGTAGAAACATCCGCAATTTTCAAGATCGGTCAGGCTGCTATAAATGCCTAAGCGTGCCATAAAATTAAATCTAATACAACATGGAACTGGCTTCAGAACCTTAAGGCTCATGCAAGATACTACAAGGTCACACTTGCTTGGATAACAAAGGATGGTGCTAACAAAGCAAACATCAGTGCTAGCAGGGGCATCTACATTACCAAAGTCATGGCCCGTAATGAAATCTATAAATGGGTAGCTACTAAGCAGCGGCTACAGTGGGACAAAATAAATGGTGACAAACATGGCGCATACACTCCTAGATCTAATACAAGGGATGGATCTATCTACATGAATTATAAAACTTTGTGGGGAAATACAATAGGCCAGTAGGCTACAGGGTTTTCTAGTGCTTATTCCCCTGGACTCACATTGGTTGTAAAAAATATGATATTTGTTTCGCGTGATATTCCTTTTCGCAAAAAATCACCTGGCCCATTAAAATTCATTCTTATTCAGATTCTAGATCCGCCGCGGATCAAGGCCGCGATTTTTATTTTTCAGTAAGGGGTGCCTCGATTTTTTATTTTTCAGTCAGGGGTGTCACTTAATTGCAAAGGTCAAAAAACACTGAGTTAATAGATCGAAATAGATTGAAATCATGGTTGGTTTTCCAGAACTGCCTAAAATTCATAAACAAATCGTCTCAAAAATAAGTTCTTTGTTTAATTTTCAGTAAATATCTGGAACACTAACTAATACGATAACGCAATGAATTAAATTATATATTAATCAATTTGTCACAATCTTCACCTTATTTTTATTTTCATCTTATTTTTACAAATTCGGATCAATTTATAAAATGCAACAATTATATTATCTGATATTGATTATAAGAGTTTTTATTAGAATTTTAATTATTAATCTGAATATATGTAAATCCTTATTTAATATAGGCACGTCATCGAATTAATTGTAAACTTCCCCGATTGCGAAAATTTTAATTAAATCCGAATATATCAGTGAGTTAACAGGTCATCAAAGCGAACTAAATCAATTTAATTCGGTAGAAAATCGGCGGGAGCAACAGATCCGACCCATAAATTGTAATTCTTGGCGCGGCGCGAATCGAAACGCGATAAAATCAATAGGAATCTACTAAATAATTCCATTAGAAGTGTCGGATTCAACCAAAACTGGGAGACTGTAGAAGACCGGGCTTGCATGCGGCACACGTTCACAACTCCCAGCGAATGCCGGCGATCCCACCCAAAAGAAAATATGCGTCTTTTCTTATTGTTTCTTATGTTAAACAACACGTTTAACTTACGTAAGATGGAACCGTACCTGAATAATAAACGAAATGATTAAAAAAGCTTTGAACAATTTAATTGTTAAGGAATTATTGTGTAAATTGTGTTAAATACCAAATTTACCGTTTCTATAAATACTCGTGAGTTTACTTTTTTTATAAACCAGTTCAGGGAAACCTAGCTGTAAATACCTTGTGGCGGCAACAACAAAGAATGTATTACCTATGATCCGTTTATTTAAAAAAAACGTGGTTCGTAACAGAATTCGTGGATAAAACAATTTTTCTTTAGAGCAAGTTCATTGGTATGTGCTGCCTGTCGGAATCCAATAATTTAATTTCGATTCGTTGCCCATGAGATAAAACCGTACCGTTCCTATTAAACTATATACGTAGTAAGAAGCCGCAGCGCTCCATTGACAGCATTGAGAGCGGAGCAGAGAGCAGTTCGAGTTGGTTTAGAACTCAATTACGTGAAGACAAAGACCGGAGGACACACACATACCCACACAAACCCAGGCGAAGAGTTGGGGCGACGGAAATCTGGCGGCAAGTTTAGTCAACCGTTGCGACCTGTTCAATATTCACCGGGAGGATTAGTAATACAAGCATCGTATATATGCCACCGTGTTGTGAATGCATCTTTTACTAGACACAATTCGCTTGTTTGACATAATTTTGTTATATATGTTCTATAAATATTTGCGGGTTCATGATGCTGCATAGATATTCGAAAGATTTACCACAATGAATTTAATTATCGTTTTATTCATTCCACGGTAATTTATTATTATAATATATCTCTGAACTATTTTCACGACTAGACAGATATTAAAACGTCAATATTTGTACAAGGTGAGAGAAATTCGATGTTTCAGCTCCTTTATAAGAAACGTTAAACCCGATAAAAAAACCTGCAAAGAGGTCCAACAAAAGAGGCGGTTCAGGTCCATTTTAAGCTGAATTTGCATATTTTTTCCATATTTGTAGAATGAAGTAATTACGTCCTCGAGTTTTTCCATTTTAAATTTGTAATCTAATTTGTAAAAAAAAGTATATTATCAAAATTTCGTAATAGTCACTACCTAAACTTTGGAAACAAATAGCAAAGTCGCATCCAGGGCCGTAAGTAGACAGGGGCAACAGGGTCACGTGCCATGTCCAGAAGATTCGTAATAATTTATAACAAAAAACGAACGCCTTTCAACAATTTTAACTTGTCCGAAAATATTATATTATTTTAGGCAAGTAAGTAGCTTTATTAAGTCATAAAATTGTATGAGGGGTCCAATGAGTTCTTGCCCAGGACTTCAAAAAAGTTTGTTACGTCCCTGGTCGCATCTGTCAAGAATCAATGAACATTATTATTTAGTATTAGTCATTAAGAAATATCGAACGCGGCGAATCGATTGGTGTCGGTCCGGTTCCGATGAAACTCTTGGTTGTCCCGTGAAAAGGATCCCCCCAGGATCCGCGTTTTTTTTCCGATTTTTGTGTTAAAATTGACCCAGAGCGGGATTAGGATGCCGCAGGTCCCAAATTCTTCCACCGCCCGTTTCGGGTAAACATCTCGCATCGAACTAAAAGCGGCGCAGCGCTAAGACGCGGCGCGGCGCTCTTCAATCAAGAGAACAGATGTGATCGGAAAACATTTTTTTTCGTTTACGTTTTCCGCCGCACCGGGTGAACCGATGGTCGCTTACTTTTCCGCATGACATTAACAAATGTAAAATCGCGACAAGAGGACGATGCAAAAAATCGACCCGCGGACCAAAATTGCTCCGCAGAGGTCCTAAAAACGATTTCCTGTTTTTCGCACCTGCAGGACATTGCCTTGCGAACGGCAGACCGACACGGTTCGAAGGTCCGTTCCGTTTTACAAAAGAAAATGACAATTTCCCCTTTCGACATGCAAGAGGAAAGGGTCGCGTACTTTTCTGCATGACGTCAACAAATGTAAAATCAAGGCAACAAGAGGACGCAGGAAAAAAATCGTTCGAAATAGAAAATCGACCCGTGGACCACGTGGATATGTTTTTCGCACCTGCAGACCGATACGGTTAGGAGCCCCGTTCAGTTTTACAACAGAAAATGACAATTTCCCGTTTCAGCGCGCAAGAGGAACGGGGTTCTTGAGAAAATAGTGAAATATTCACAGTCGCCTCCTTGCGGCGGTAGACCTTTGTAAAGCTTGTCTAAAAAAACCTATTTTTTTTTGCCCAATCGGCCATTTTGCCATTTTGAAACAAATTAACACGTAAACTTTTTTTAACTCAATTTTGCGTAATTTAAAAAAAAATCGTCTTTTTCCGACCCGTTTTTTGTTCAGTGGCGGCTCGTTACTCGATTAATACAACGTAATTAATTTAAAAAACACATTATATGTTACTATTATTACCACAGTAACAAAGTAATGTCCTGTAACCTCCTCCTTTAAAACACTTAAACAAATACTTACCAAACTTACATCTTTCACACATCGTCACACATCGTCCACAGTTGCGATTGGAAAAACGTTTTCTTTTTTCGTTTGAATTCTCTGCCTCTACAGATGAACCAATAGTCGCCTACTATTCCGCACATCATCAAAAAACGTAAATTCGACGCGGCAATAGGACGGAGGAAAAAATTCGACCCGCGGAGCAAAGTTGCTCCTCACAGGTCCTAAAAACGATTTAATGTTTTTCACAATTGGAGGATCCTGTGTGGGAATTGCGAGCGGAAGACCGACATGGTTCGAATGCCCATTCAGTTTTACAACAGAAAATGACAATTTCCCGTTTCAACGCGCAAGAAGAACGGAACTCTTGGGTTCTTCAATCAAGAGAACAGCGTCTACAGGTGTGATCGGAAAAACGTTTTTTTTTTCCATTAACTTCTTCCGCCGCACTGGGTGAATCACATTTCATGATTTCATTCAATCACGCGATGGCCGTGTGTAACGAATGTAGGCTATCACTACAACAAATTTTCAATATGACCACCTCCTAATTACAAACACTTCAATCATCAATTACTTATCAGCTGTAATTCTTCACTGCAGCCTTGCGAAACATTTCTCTAGATCAGAGGTGGGCATTAAACTGCAATCGGCCGGTGGACCTACAAAACATTTTGGGGGTGAAAAAAACTTAAAAAGAAAACTTTTTCTACAGCTTTATAGATGTGCATGCACCGATAGGAAAAAAGACGGACGGAGAAAAGTGCGAGTTCTATGAGATTCTAGAAACAACTTACCAGTGATGTCCCAAAAATGATATCAAAATTATAACAGCTATTTAAACTAACATTATAAAGTACAAGAGGAAGAGCTGTATGCCCACGCGATAGACAAACGTAGTACCTAAACATAAGGAGTCCAACAACAACGGAATAAGACTAACTAACTTATTTGCCTTATTAAAGTTGGTGCTCGAAACATGCAAAGCTTGCGGAAATACAACACACAATCATCCATAATAAAGGGAATGATTCAATCAGTACGGAAGCAAATAATAATGTTCTAATTGACAACTATTTATAACAATTGACAACAATTTATATACTAATTGAATCATTCCCTTTATTATGGATGATTGTGTGTTGTATTTCCGCAAGCTTTGCATGGGTCCCGTGCGCAACGTTAGATAAAAAGACACGATTGTTGTCCAATTTTCCGACGTATGCATGATATACGATTCCTTTGTTTGGTTTGTACACGATACTACAATTGGTCCGGAAACGAGGAACTGCTGAAGAACTCGCCAACAAAGGTTAGGTTTCTCGTTTTACCTAAGGAGAGAGGTTACACAAATTATAACAATCTTATGTTACTTTACTAGTACATAAACCTATTCTCGTTACTTGCTTTGACGTAGCGAAAGGCTCACACAATGCATTTTGAGCGCTGTGTGCTAAAGAGTAACAGAAGATTTCCGTGTCCCTCCCTTGATTTAATTAGTAAAGCTGTCCCAAATTGGATGTTATTAAAACTTTTCAATTTTGAGTAGGCATTGTCTATGTGACTGTTATAAATAGTTTTCAATTAGAGCATATTTTTTTGTTTATGATTTAATGCGAAAATGCAACAAATTTTGAAATTTAAAATGTAGTTCGATTTTTTGTTATAAGGAACTAAGAAAATGAAAAACAAACTTAAATTAAGGAGAATAATCATTAATAAAGTTAATAGCGACGAGGCATACTTTCAATTAAATTAAGAATCAAATTTTGGTCAATGTTATTCCATTCCTACAATAGCAACTCCCTTAGCTCCTGAGCAGTTCTTGGAGCTGGTGTATGTCATCGGATACATCGTCCCAACTCATGCCAGACATGTTCGATGGGTTTCATGTGGACTGAGTGCTGGCTATTCAAACCGCCTAATTCTCACCCAACCACCTAAGGTTTAACATTATCTTGCATGAAAATTCCATGCTCAACCATAGTGACCTTGATGGCATAACATGATCATCTAGAACCTCTGTAATGTATCTATGAGCCGTTAGAGAACCATTCTATATGGAGACCAGCTTAGTGCGTGCTCGTGAAGAATGTATTTCTCCGTGTCTCCTTTATACTCGTTGACGGCCCTCTGGCTCAGTGAGGCAAACACGCGACTCATCTTAAAATAGGACTAAAATAGGACTTTGCTCTTGACTTTGCTCTTGCAATTCGATGCCATTGTAATGGGGGATCTGTAGCCATCCTTCTACAAAATAATCCGGCAGCATGAAGCCTTCTTCTAACGGCCCATTCATTAATATTGACATGTCTAATATTCACAAATTTTTGAAGTTGATTTCGTTGCATAACCGCAGAAGATATTCTATTTCGCTTACTTGCGGACACCAAAAAGCCGTCATCTCTTTGAATATTGACTCGTTGTCGCCCGGATCCAGGTCTTTTGCTTCATCAGGCTAGTATAATTGCAATTTCTTAATTGACCTAAATTTTTAGCTCGCCAATGTATTTGCAAGGAACTGATAGAGAATTTTTAAAGCAGGAACTGCAAGACATGGAATATTTAACCTCACAGGCAGAAATTCGAAAAATTTACAGAAAACTGAATAACAGTAGAGAAGGGGTCAAACCACTATGTGCAGATACAGAAAAGGAAATATTTTCCGTGTAACAGATGAGATATTTGATTCCGTTGGGCGGATAATTTCGAACGCTTGAACACGAACAATAGGGAATACTTCGAACAAGCTAGGATGAATCGGGTTCAAGATGACAGAGAAAGCCAGTTAAAGGTTGAAGAATAACAAAGCATCAGGCAATGATGGTATAGTAATGGTGATGATCAAGGAAAGAGGCAAAGAACTATCCACATGGATCCAAGAACTCGGGGCGGAAATCTGGCAAAAGAACACTATACCAAAAGAGTGGAACAGGGGCATAATCATTTGCATACATAAGAAAAGCGACCAACTAGACTTCAACAATTACAGTGGCATAGGCTCTCCTCAATATTATCTACAAAGTACTGGTCAATATCTCATTCCACCACAATCAACCGTATAGCTGCCAAGCATTAAGCAAAATCACATTATGCATCCTAAATCTAAATCCTACAATTTCCGGCGTGTCGATCTTCCCTTGATCAGGCTCTTAGCAACTCTGACTTTTCCTTCGTAGAAGAACCTAACGTGTCATCCAGTGATCTCTTAGAATCACTTTACTCCTTCCTCTATTCCATTCTTGATAAATTTGTCCCACCTCAATCCTCTTATCGTTCCACCTATCCTCTGTGGTTGTCACCTAAAATTATTTATGGTCTTCGCAAGAAACGTGCACTCCATCGTGCCTGTAAGATTTCTAAATCTTTACCGGACTATTCCAGCTTCAAACTCGTCAGATCTCAGGTCAATTTGCAGATAAGATCACATTTCTCTTAGTTTATCAAGGAATTGGCCAATAATATCTCTGTGGATCCGAAACGCTTCTGGTCGTTTGTGCGTTCTAAAAAACGACAAAGCTGTATTTGTGGGCTAATGTTTTGGGAAGATTCTACCTTCAACTCTCAAACTATTTTTGAGGGCTTTGCCAATTACTTTAAAGGCGTGTATAAACTCTCGTTTCCTAGTACTAGCGTTTCGGATATCTAAGGCTTGAATCTCCCTCTTATTGGACTCGCTAAGGTTTCCGAGGATGAAGTATTATCAACCCTCTAGCAGTTCATGTAACTTGACCAGGGGGGCTGACTTGATCATCTGCTCTCCATACAGCAACATGGCTTCATGAAGGGTCGATCAACTCTCACCAACTTTATTGTCTTTTGCTTCTAATTGTCCAATATGCCAGTTATGTTAACACCAGTTATTGTTAATAGGAGTCAGGTTGATTGCAATTACGCTGATTTTTCTAAAGCATTCGACTGCATGTGATTACGCAGTCATTATTACGAAGCTGCACTCTTTTGGCTTTGGAAGAAACATAATTGATTTATTCTCCTCTTATCTTGCAAATCGCTCACAGTTGGTTTTTCATTGCGGATATGCTTCGGCAGAATTCGTTGCCATCTCCGATGTTCCTCAAGGGTCCAACTTAGAACCTTTGCTATTTAATATATTTATTAATAACATGAGTCCATCTCTATCGGCACCTCATTTACTTATCGCTGACCACCTAAAGATATTCATGACTATTTATTCATGACCCGATGATTGTTTGGTTTTTACAAGCAAACCTGAGTATCCTGGAAAATGGTGCAATCAATTAGATATTAATCTTAGCAAATGCAAAATTGTTACTTTTACCCGGCTTCAGCATCCTTTCGAATTCAGGTATACCTTGTATAATGTCAGGGTTGATCGCTGTGAAACAGTTAAAGACCTGGGTATTATATTTGACTGTCATCTTTCTTTTGTGCAGCATATCTTCTCATCACTGTCCAAGGCCGCGTAAGCTCTCGGATTCGCAATTCGCAATTCTCAGGGTTTTATCCTAGAATTTTGAATGTGTATGCCCTGTTCTATGTATATATTGATTGTTTATTTTTTATTGATGATTATAATGTTATGGTTTGTTTAATTGTTCTATGAGCCCAACCTGTGTAACCTTGTTTGTATATTTTTTGTCTACATGTATTATTGTGTAATCTAGTTCCAACTAATATTATATTTGCTCTGTCATTTGTCATGTAAACTGTTGAAAAATAAATCGTTAAATTAAAATTAAATTTAATTATACAAAGAAGGAAATGAGCAACCACTAATGTGGCTTTTGCCAAAATAATTCGACAATAGAACATAAATTTAGAGTATGAACGTAGTAGTTTCGTGGTGCCGTAGTAGTGTAGTGTAGTGGCAGTAATGGGTCCAATAATGAGCACATTAAGTTCATATATAAGACAGCATGGATGGCTGCTAACAGGTTTTATAATGCTTTCAAAGAGAAATTTGAAGAGAGTTTCGTGGTTAAAATGAGCCTGGAAAGCGTGTGTTCGGAGTATTTTTTTGTATGGAGCGGAAATATGGGGCATGAATGAGGTAGAACAAGTAGAAAAGGTGCAACTTCAGTTCATAAAAAGGGCGTTGAAACTAGACAGGAGTACGCCAGGGTACCTGGTGCTAAAAGAAGCCAATGTGTACAAAGTAGCAGTAGAAGCATCAGTGAGAGTGGCAAGATACTAAAGGAAAGTGTATAGGTTAGGGAATGAAAGGATAGTGAAAGAGGTGTTCAAAAGTTTAAGGAAGGAAGGTGTCGGAGGGTTTAGACTTACAAAATGGGGTAATGAATGAAAAAAAATGTATGAACGAGTAGGGTGGTCGAAAGAGGAGGTAGGTTTTTTTTTGTATCTTTAAAGTGTGGTTTTTTAAGTTTGAGTTTTTGGGGTATTTTTGGGTCAGATTATTAGTGCTGTTCTGTTTTTGTTTGTTCTTTTTTTTTCTTTGTTTTTTTTTTATTGTGTACTTTCTTTTTGTTTTGTTTTGTTGAATTGTTATAACAAAGTGTTGTAAATATTCCAATAAAGGTAAATAATAATAATAAAATACAGTGTGACAGATTTAGAGAAAACTCAGGAATATAACATTGACAGTTACCAATTACTTCATGACGCCAGTACTTCATTTTCCAAATATAAAAGAATATGCAAAATCAGCTTAAAATGGACCTTACTCAATGCTTTAACATCAACATCAACCAGAACATCTATTCAAAGATTTTCTATTGTTTTTCCTTTTCTTGCGATAGAGCTGAGATATCGAATTTCACTTACCCTGCACTGGCACTGAACTGACACTGCCAGGATGTGTTTGAATGGATATGTAGCGAAGTGGTGGACGTACCGTGAGGGAAATTACAATAAATAGATAAATAAAAAGGGTCAAACCCCACACAGATTCTGAGTATAATCGCATACAAATTTGATTTGATGCGATATTATTTTTGCAACCATGCGTACAAATCAAATATTGCAACAAACACTAAAACGCCTTTTCGAAGAGTAAGCAATCAAAAAATAGTAAACATTCGTGAAATTTTCTCATTCGTGAAAAATATAATTCTATATTGTATTGATTTTATGAATCGGCTCATACATTAATCTTAATGGACAGCATTAGTGCAGATTGCGGGGTAACTGATTATTATGCTGTACATTAATGTACATCCTGCGCAAAGTATGAATATACTTAATCTCCAATACCCGCCAATACCTTGTCAATCGTGTTCATTCAATAAATATCACAGATATTTGACATTTCAATGCTATAATAATAATTTTGCAATACTCTATTAATATAACTAATATACATTTCATGTTTTTGCTGATTTATTTCATTAATTATATTCCAATTAGAGCGAATGGTATTTTCGATTACAGATGCAATTATTATTCGTGCCGTACCGATTGCGTTATTATTTTCATGTCGAACCATTCCTAAGTTTTCAGTTTGCAAATGCTTTGATTCCGTATGTTAAAAGAGGATTGACATACTTGCTGTGAGGATGAAAGGTTCGTCACGCTCATAATCTTTGACAAGACATAGAGTGGAAATTAAGCAGGGCAAAATTTAAAAAAATGTTTCGAATAAAACTTGAAGAAAATTAATTTTTTTGGACGCCTTTTATTTAGTTACGTTTTGGTCTGTCAAGTTGGTAATAATCAGCTTTGAAACAAAATAAAATTTACGAACTTATTATAGCGGAATATAACTTCGATATAAAAATATATTCAACCTTTCCGAAGCTCTATAATATTATTAAGTTTTTTAAGACTACAAAACAAATCTCATGTTGAAACACAACAGATATTTGTGTGCAATTTACTAGTCGTCAGTCCTTTGGTGACACTAAACAAGAACCAGATAAATAACATTGTTTTTACGATCATATTCAATTATCATTTCAATCAATAACTGAAACTAAGTTCAGGTCTTTGCACACACATGTCATAGCATCACCTATCCTCGATAGCCCGGTACATGGTTTAGAAACTAATGTAAGTGTGTTCTATTTTATAATTCAAAATAGCAAAGCTGCACTGATTAGAGATAGATCTCGAAACGCGTCTGCAGATGGTTAATCACTAGGGTAAAATAGAAAGATGTAATCTTAAAAACAATTTTATTTATCGACGAAGAAATTCTGTTAGGCTATTCTAGTGGTGATAATGAAATTGAAAATGGTCAAGTGAAGCTAGCTAGCTATATTAAACAAAATGTGCGTAAACGTGCAAGATCTATTTCGAACAGTGAAGATTCTGACACAGAGGATGAATGGAACTGGTAAGAAGAAGATATTGTTAATATAAAACAATTTACTGCCACTTACGGTTTCAATTGTTTAGTTTCACGAAGATTGTGTGTAAATCAACACCTTTGTGTGTTTTCAAAGTATTATGTGATGATTTTTTTGAAGTAATAGAGAAACGAATAGATATGCAGCACACAAATAAAAGTGGTACAGGTAACGAAAATGAAGGAGGAACAGTGTCCACTAACAAATGATGAAGTTAGAGCAAATTTTGAGATATGCATTATAATGTCTCAAATAAAAAAATGTAAATTAAGTCGATACGAAAAATATTAGAGACTCCCATATTTTCGCAAGTTATGCCTCCTAAACATTTTTTGGCCATAACGCAGAATCTTAATTTCGTGGATAATTAGACTTTTTTTGCAGAAGACAGAATGAAAGGTTTGAAGAAATTGACCACGGCTCAATTTCTTAAATGCCAGATTCCGACATTTATACACTCCGGAAGAAAATAAAGTGAAATCGAAAAATATGCCAAAGGAGCTAACACCGTACAAGCTAAATAAAGTAAGGGGGAGAAGTAAGAACTATATCTTGCAGAGGTATCCTGTATTTACGCTGGCATGACAAGAAGGATGTGTATATAATAAGCACTAAACACTTGAGGCGAAGAGGAACTGTGTCTTAACCGAATTGTGTTGTAGAATAAAATCGAGGAATGGGGGTGTCGACAAGCAAGACCAATCTTGCGTGTTTCCATCTCATGCGAAAGTGTGTAAAAGGATATAAAAAAATAGATATTTATAAATAGATATTTAAGTTATCGACTTCACAAAAGCAATCAATTGTGAATTTTCGATTGAACATTTCAGAAAGTATGCTCTGTAATTTGTCCCTTCAAAACTATCCGACACGCGGCAAAACGTCGCAAAATTAATGCCCAACTCGATTACAAGCAAAACATTTTCACATTTTCCCCAAAGTATACATGCGACAAATAAAAAGCAACATCTTGCAAAACGATGGCATGTGCGCAAGAAAACATAATATAAGAAGTGAAACAACCTGGCATTGTAAAACATGCCTCGTTTCGCTACATATTCCTAAATCCTTTAAGATGTATCACACTTTAGAAAAGTACTAAATTATTATTTCCTAGCATTATTTAATAAATTATTATACACTAGACCAGCGCTGTCCAACTGGCGGCCCGCGGGTCGCATCCGGCCCGCGAACCTTTTTTTTTACGGCCCGCGAGTTATAGTAAACTTTACATCAAACTTTAAATAAATACCTGTATATATTTAAAATATAAAATTAAAAAAATTTATGAGATTTTTTAAATAATAGTTATAATTCAACCGTATTCAACAAGAATTACAAATATACTAATGATGAACAAATATGGTTGTTTTATGGTCATTCGATTAAACTAATCTACGCTTTATGCAAGTGTATCTGTTTACGCGCTCTCTACCACCACCAAGTTGCACTGCTATAGTAACTGACGGCGCCAGAGCTATGACGTGCAGGACTCTTACAAAAAGAAGGAATAGATTGTCGAATGTTCCATTGTATTGTGCATCAGGAGGCCATTATATCTTTCAATAAAACTAAAAGACTTAATGAATAAGGTTTGCAAAATAATAAATTTAATTCGTGGCCGAAATCGTTCTCTCACACATCGAAAATTTAAAACTTTTTTGGACGATTCTGAAAAAAACTGCAAGCTGAGTATGGTGATTTGCTTTTACATAGTAATATTCGCTGGTTAAGTACGAAAAAATGCCTGAAGAGATTTTTTACACTTTGAAAAGAAATTCATCTTTTTTTAAAGGAAGTTGGCATCTATCAAGATTTGACAGCAAATTTGGGTGATAAAAATTTTCTTTGTTGACTTGCTTTCCTAACAGACATTACAAATTATTTAAATATTTTGAATAAATGCTTGCAAGGAAAAGATCAAGATGTGTGTTGTATTTATAAACATGCCACAGGATTCAGAAATAAATTAAAATTGTGGAAGTTAAATTGGCAGGAAAATAATTTAGTTCATTTTGAATGTTGCAGAGGGATGTATGAAGAAATGAAGGCTTGTAACAGAAGTGAATTTTGACATTTTTTTACCTAAATTAGATATGCTTATTGAAGATTTTAATAGAAGATTTTCAATATAATGATTTAAAGATGTGTATTGATATATTCAATATCGATATTAATTCCGTTGAACCTAAATATGAAATGGAATTATGCGACCTTCAGGCTGACCTATTCATTGCATCTAGTGGAGCACCTGGAATACAAGTGTTCAAACATTTGGATAAAGAAAAATATCCAAAAATGGATAAATGGATTTTGCACTTCAAATCATTTCTATATTCAAAAGTACACATATCAGCGAGCGTGCATACTTTTACATGAAATATATAAATTCAAAATTTAGAAACAGCTTGAAAGACCGCACTCTTGAAAATATAATTAGAGTTGCCACAAAAAATATTGATATAGACATAAAAGAAATTGTTGCTCAACAACTATGGCCACAATGCTCCCATTAAATAGCTTAGGCTTGATAATATTCTAATTTTATTGTGTTTTTTTATTATTTCTTGTTATGTAGGAGTATTATTTTTAAGAATAATATTGTTTTGTCCGTTACTATGTGATATTTCATTTTAACAATAAATATAACGCAATATTTATTATGCAAAAATATAAACCCTAATGTCGAAAAAAATGTAATTATCTTTGACTTTCGTATCTATCTTTTATTATCTATGACTATCTTTTTTTCGTATAAATAAAATAACTTTTGAGTTGATGAACTGACTTTTCTTTATCTATCCTTTTCGGCCCGCCAAATATTTGCTAAAGAAAAAATGGCCCGCTGGCTAAGAGAAGTTGGACAGCGCTGCACTAGACTATTGTACACAGATTGATATATCCTTATTGAATGTTATATAACAATTAGCCAAATTAAATGGTATTCTACGAACGCGTTAACGTGCATTTTATTCGTATACGAGGGGTTAATTCTAGTTTGTTATAAAAAGGACTCAAATTAGCCATTTTGTAGACAATACTCTTTATCCCCTCGTGGCTCTCTCTCTCTCTCTCTCTCTCTCTCTCTCGCTCTCTCTCTCTATCTGTAGTCTCTATCTGGAGTAACTTCGGCGAGGATCTTCGCCGAAGTTGTTCGAGGCGAGGAACTACTCACAAATCCACACTCTCGCCTTACTTCGCGAGAACCTCAGTGCCATGACCGACACCGAACAGGTAGTAGCTGCTGCTGCAGCTATTTGTGGTTTTAATTATTATTATTATTATGTTATCCCAATAACTGATCCCAAATAACTGATTCCCTTTGAAAAGCCTCAAGGAATTGTAATTGGAGATCTTGTTTGATCTCTTCTTTAGCGTTCCAGGTTGTGTTTTCAATGATGTTTATGTCATCCGCAAAGGCTAATATAAGACGCGGGCCCCGATTTCTAAATAGCAGTGTCTCCGTTTTTGCCAACCACACTACCTTCTCCAGAGGTATATTAAAGAGGAGTGGGGAGATAGCGCCTGCCTTTTTCAGGCCATTATTTATCGTAAAAAAGGTTGACAATTTTCCCCCGATCCGTACTGCACTTTTGGAGCCTTACATGCTGATCTTTGTTAAGCTGACAAGTTTACTCGGAATTCCCAGTTCCATCATAGCGTTCCACAGCTCCACCCTCAAGACGTTGCCGTACGCTTATTTGAAGTCGATGAACAGTTTATGTATGACTTTATCGTACTCCCAACACTTCTCCATTACTTGACATATTGTGAAAAAGTGGTCTACTGTTGATCTTCTTTTCCTGAACCCCCATTGGTAGTCGCCTAGCTGATGTTCAACATAGGGAGTAGTTTCAACATAGTCTTTCGGGTAGTACCAAGGACCAGACCTTATATCGCGTATTTATTAATGATATTCCCCGATAGTTGGAGCATTTTAGTTTGTCGCCCTTTTTGCGTAGGGGCATGATGGCACTCTCTTTCCAACTACTTGGTATTTTCTTTTCCTTCCAAATCCTTCTATGAGGGTGTGGAAGTATTTGATAAGAGTTTTTCCTCCATATTTGAGACACGCTGCCGGTATTGTGTCCTTACCTGGCGCTTTGTTATTCTATATTCTCATGATCGCCTTCGTTACCTCTTCAATGGTTCCTCGACCAGTGGATTTGCGGTGTAGCATGTGACCGTACCTCTTCCTTGGTCCTGCTGCGCGTTCAGTAATTGATCGAAGTAGCTTCTCCTCATCTCCAACCTCATTTTTATCTGTCACTAGTCCTCCGTTATGTGTTTTAAGGAACATGTCAGTCCTCGGTCTGAAGTATCTTTTATTATTAACATGTCTTGTTTGGATATTCCATCTATAGTTCTTTCTAGTTCATCATAGAAGGATTCCTTACTTAGGTCGTCTTTTTCTTCAGTTAGCAGCTTCATTAGCATCATTTTTGATTTGTGACCTTAGTTAAAACGTGCCAAGAACGATTAACAACAGTTACACCAGGTAAAGAGTAAAAAAACCTAATTTTTATTGAAGGGGTGTATTCTGCATTTTAGCCATCCATCCCGATTTTCTCTAACTGTTCTATTATCCTCTGCGCTGCTAGTAGCCTGTACCAACTTAGTACATTCAGGGTTCCAATACTCATATCCTTCTTACATAGCCATGGCCGTCGTATTGTCCGTCCTGTTCCGAGGCAAATCGTTGGTTTTCATAACAGTATCTCTTTTTTGCAAGATCGGGTTATTAGCCCTATGGTCAACCCTCCTCCTTTTTCGTGGCTTAGTACCGGCAGTGATGTCTCAGAACTGCTCAGTTCACTCATCCCCATCACATGTGAAGTATTTTGTTGTGATTTGCATTATTATTATCTTCTTTTGCCCTTTTTTGGGAGAAGCAAAATTAAAACTCTGGCACATGCCATAATTTCATGGCCAACGTGATTTTATCGCCTCGTGGAGATGAACAAAAAAAAACTCTTCCTCTTCTCCATACCATCTAAACATTTAACAGTAATCTGTCGCAGTGTCACATCCAAAGACAATTGACAACTTCAGTGCAGTGTTAATGCAGTAAAAAATTAGAAGACCATTTTTAACAACTTTACAACTATAATAATGCCGAAACCCTGTCTCAAAGCACAAACCGACAAAAATGACCAACTGTAATTATATATTTTTGAAAATGGACCATCAAACACTATTCCACCAAATGATACTTGAAATGTTAAAACAAACTAAGGACATAATTGCGCAAATGGACGGAAAACTAATACCATTTACACGAGATTACAGGAAATACGAGCAGAAAATGAGGCATGAGTATACCATCTAGAAAAACACAGAAGAACAAACAACATAATTCTATGCGGAATAAAGGAAAGCGAAATATCACCTGCCAATCTGATGGAAACAATGTAAAAGAAGATCAAAGAAGACTAAACATTACAGTTGATGCCAGAGACATAAATGCAACATTCAGAATTGACAAAAATATCACGAAAAATGAAAAGGGAAGGCCCATACTCGTATCATCCGTTAATAACTGGATGAAAACTGACAATTTTCGGAACAAAAAGAAGTTTAAAAATGCTTATCTTTCGGAAGACTAACCAAAGGAGGTCCCCAAAAAGAGGAAATAATTGCAGCCAAAACTCGAATAGGAGAGGAAGAAAGGAAATTATGCATTTTAAACTACGATAAACTAATTATCAAAGAAGGCAGACCAGAGAGCGAGAAACGTAAAAGAGGCCAGTCATCTATCCTAACGCAATAGAATAGCTTTGGATACAACAGCCCACAATCAAAATAAATAAAAAACAGACCAAATGCATTCAAGGTGATGAGGTATAGAAGCAACACTTCAACATCGACTTCTACATCATGCCCACTGAAAACTTGACCCCAGAAAATCATAAGATAAAGTCATCGACCATCGCGGTGCACCGGAACAATGGAACAAAACAAGCAAGCAAGAACTAAATAACATTAAAAACTTTGGGAATCAGGCTGTCACCTTCCACCAAGGTTCCAAGTTCCAAGGCAATCAATTTACGGCGGAAACGGATACGGAGTTCGTGAGCACGTTCGCGAAGAAACGCGAAAGACCGCCGATCATATGGACATCGACGTCGACATAAGCAGCAACTACGTCATTTGCCACTTCTCACAGATTTTCATCTTTCTGAGTGAATGTCTGGTATGTAAATCGTGTGGCAACGACGTCAAATTTTCCCGATCCACGGGACCAGGAGTAGCCTTCCACTTGGTCATCACGTGTTCCTGCACATCGCGCCGAGTACCGTCAAATCCCCACGTGAGTCATTGTTTTGAAATAAATCGACGTCTCTTATTTGGAATGCGGCTCTTAGGAATCGGACTGAAAAGCATGAAAACTTTGTGTGAAACCATAATGGACATTTCGAACACCTTCAGCCAAACGATGTATGACGCATTTATACGAAACACGCTAGTTGCTTCGAAGGCCGTGTTCGAATTCACCCAGAAGAAGGCCGTCCAAGAATAAATAAGCGCTAATACTGCAACCGGCAATACTTTGACATTTATCCGTATTCGGGGATGGCAATTTTTGGTCCGCCATATTGGATTCGCCATTTTGAATTTTTCAAATCCGACCACAAATTCGTGTTCAGCGACCCCAAAAACCTATAAATCACTTTATTCTTGGACACATTGATCGAGCTAATCAAATTGTACAAGGAAAAACAGTTGTCCAAACTTCAAACGCGTTTTTCTCGAAACAAGATTTTTCGAATCTGCACGACTTGTAACTTTTAAACCGTTCAACCAATCGACTTCGCGTTTGACTGCCTCAAAGAAAATTGAATTCTCAGGCATCTATACCTATAAATTTGCAATATTTGGATGATTAACGATTTTTCACAGCAGGCTAAAGTGGAAAAATCATGCGACAAAACTCTACCTCATTTTCAAGAGGCCGCCATTTTGTTTCTATAAGTTAATTTTTTCATGTTGTTTGGTATAGATGCCTCCTTGTAGTGTAAACTTTAAGTATTTTTCAGTTTTATGCTTCTAGGTGACATATTGCAGCTTGAGTCCCTCGCGCAGATAACATTTATTTTAAAAACATTACTTCCCGGAGCCGCCATTTGGGACGCCATTTTGTAATATTATATGTTGAAAAAATCGCAGTTTGTTGACAAAAGATGAATAAACATTTTTCCAAAAACCGCAAATGTCTAAGTTATTTCAGTTTCTCAAAAAAATTGCCAAACATCAGGTAGTTTTGGCACAATTATAAAAATACTCCTCCTTAATAACAAAAAAGACAACATAGTAAAAACCTTGAAAGCATGCACTTATAATGTTAGATCACTATCATCTATACAGGCAAGGACAGGGATTTGTGGAAAAAGCTAGAAGAGGCTTTTAACCAAAAAGGGGTCCATATTTCAATACAACAATATCGGGTTATCAATATGTGGGTTTTGCCCACATTTTTCTCTAGTAGGCCCAGAAACCTAGATGTTTTTTATAAATATGCTAATTAATGACACATTTATCATCTGGTACAAATGCGGTCGACACTCGGGATAGAACTCGGTACCTCTACATTTGTTAGTTAGCGCTCTAACACTAGACCACGAGAGCTGACTTACATTATACAATAAGCATATTAACAACATCATACTAACAATATACAATAAACAGATTTTCTAATACACTACTTTAACTAAC
This sequence comes from Phosphuga atrata, assembly GCA_944588485.1. Classification (NCBI taxonomy): domain Eukaryota; kingdom Metazoa; phylum Arthropoda; class Insecta; order Coleoptera; family Silphidae; genus Phosphuga; species Phosphuga atrata. The sequence goes on from OX155898.1 coordinate 47,695,038, forward strand.
ACATTTAAATTGGAAGTATTGATTTTTTTCCTTTCAAATTATGGAATAAATGGCTTTTTTGTTTATATTTATAAGAAATCTTCTTACCTAGTGATTTTTAGTCTGTCAATTTGGTAATAATCATCCTTAAATAAAATCAAAACCCTATATTGTTTTATGTTTTTCCTGTCTCAAAAATACGGAAATTACTCGAATACTAAAGTAAAATAGGAAAAATGTTTCAAAAATTTTATTATTACAATATTTGTCTATTTGACCATCTTGAAGTTTGATATTATTTATTTTTTTATTAATATATACTAATTTTCTTCAAGAAATAATAATAACTCTTATTACCAACTAGTTTCGGTTTTATTAAATGTTAGCCATCTTCAGGGTAAATATGAACAAGATAAATATGAAAATAAAATTTACAATTTTCAGAAAATTTGAAAATTGTAATTTTTATTTTCATATTTATTTTGTTCATATTTACCCTGAAGATGGCTAACATTTAATAAAGCCGAAACTAGTTGGTAATAAGAGTTATTATTATTTCTTGAAGAAAATAAGTATATATTAATAAAAAAAATTATTTTTAGTTATCTAGTAATTTTCAGTATGCTAAGTTGACAATAATTAATCTTGAAACAAACTCAATTCTTATTTTACATGTTTCTTTCAACCATGGCTACAAACTTTTTAAAATACATTTTTTCGGATGAATGCCTATCACAGGGTACATATTTTTTGAACGTAAACTAGACTATATTTTATAGCGTTTACTTCTATTTTGTGGTAAAATCTGTGAGAAAATAGCATTCCCAGTCGTTTTAATACACAGTTCCAAATGCTTTCACATACTTCAACGTAATTTATTTCCCTCAACGTACAACTACTACCCAAACTATGCACAGTCCTCGCCTTCGTTTTACTCCCTCAAAATCCCCCAAATATAAAACCACATTAAATTATTCATTTACTCAAGTTCTACGATGAAACAAACGGGAGAATTCCAGTTGAGAAACGAACAATTTTTATCTTTATATTTAAACGCAATAACAATTGTGCGCCTCTCGGCGGTTACGCAAATTCTAATAACCCCTCGCACAAAAGAATGATATTGCAATCATGGAAGTGTGAAAACAAGAAGAAATAAAGCGACGCGCTTTGTGCGCGGTCAAAGGAAGTTATCGTTTTCGAATTCCTCGGGACACACAAGTATTCTGTAAAGTCTCGGACGTTATGATTGTATCCTGGGGAAGAGGCGCGTCCGCCGTCAGCTGAAAGTAATGAACACACAGAGCACACTCCCCTCGCAACCCCGTCACAGCTGCGCTTTATGGCAGACAGCACTAAACCACTCGCAAGGAGGTTGTGGATATTTATGTGTACCAGGGTGTATGCCGCTAGAATACGAATTTCCTTCTTTTACCAAGCAATGAAAGCCTGCCCGAGAGGGGACTGTTATCTTACATTGAATTAAATCTTTTCTTCATCAATATACAAACGATAAATTCAATACTGCCTATATAAATAACGCTAAAATTCACTTTCAAAGCACTTGTCTAATCTTGGCTTGCCGGTCTATCCTTATCTATTTGTGACTGTCTAATATGGCTTAGGCATCTATATAAAGTTGCTTGCATAGAAAATCGGCCTACTGTAAACTTTCGACTTTAACTATTTTTTTTTAAACCATTTATGAGATAAAATAAGGAAATATGCAGTTTTAAAAACAAGTTAATGTGCCTTAATATGAGTTTAAATTTATTTAAAAAAAAATGGATTTCTTTTGTTTACCATCTTAAAATTAACTCATGGAGCAAATTAACTTCTTTTATTACTAAAAGAATGATGGTTATTGACAATTATCTAAATTAACACTTCAATTTTTAATAATGGGTATGACCCCATCTTCCCTAATAACATATCTTATGCGATTAGGCATAGACCTAATCTAGTTCGCTATTGTTTCTTGTGGTATGTTAAGCCACTTTCCTTCTACTGCAATAATAAGCTCTGGGATCGGGGTTGGGGCACGAAGTCTGGCTCGAATTCTTGGTCTAAACTCATCCCATAAATGTTCCAACGTATTTATGTCGGGACTACATGCTGACCACTCCATAACCCGGAAACCGATTTCAATAATGTAATCTTACAAGATTCTTGCGGTGTGTGGCTTCACATTGTCATGCATAAAGATTAATTCTTCTCCAATGTAGACGACGTAATGTCCCACAGGAACTGCTAAAATCTCCTTGATATACCCGTTAAAACTCCTCTCCCGTGATTACGGGCGCCAATTTTGATGAAAGTAGGGTTGGTTCGTGCTCCCATAGCAATTTCACCTCGGATCATGCCGTAGCCACCTCCATAAGCAGTCCGTTCTTCAGTGCTCATCATTCTGAAAATCGTTCTCTTTGTCTCCGGTACACTTTTCTACTTCGGTCGCTACCACAAAGAGGCATATTCTGGTCTCATCTGAGAACATAGCAGACCCCCATTGTTCCGACGTCCAACGAATACTCTTCGAACCGCGGCGCGTGTCATATCCAGTTGTCGAGCAACAGCTTGCTGGTTAAGTCCATTTTCAATTAGAACAAAAACTGGATGGGTTTTTGTGGTGTAATATGCATTAAACTAACACTCTTGAAAACCAATCAAATTATGAAAAACAAGCAATGTACAAATTTCAATTGCAAAGGCAATAATTACAATCTTTCACTGGTTTGTAACCAGCACATAACCACCACATAAATACTTTCGTTTTTGTTTACTTATTGCTACGCCTATAAACAGTAAGCATTCCTGATAAACTAAAACACATATTAAAGCATTTACATTGTCTTTCAAACGGAATATTTCTTAATTTCATCTCATAAATAGCATTTACAAAAAAATAGTTAAATTGGAAAGTTTACAATGCGTCTATTTCTATGCACGCAAGTTTAATATACAAGGTGTATTCAGGCGGTTGAAAATTCTTTAGTTTTTTAAGATTACCAGAATCATTGTGAACCGAATTGCATAATGCTTTATATTGGCATAATCCGTTTAAAATTCTGCGTTTTTTTATGTACAGGAATTAAAAATCGGATAGTTGTCGAAGATCAGGTTTTGTTCCAGGCCTCACAATAACGAATGTTGATATTCTGAGGCGTATCTAGATGGGAGCCGAAGGGGCTATTTGCCTTGGGCGGTGTATTCGGCCAGGGAGCGTTGAGATGCGTCCAGAAAAAAATCAAAAACATTGTGTGGGTGTATGTACAAATGTATGTGAGGCGATTAGTTGCAAAACACGCAAAATTTACCGTTGCGTGCACAAAATTGGACGGAAATTATGTCAGTAATTCTGGAAACTTTCCGAACGTCTTTAATCTCATGGCTGATTCCGTTTTAGGAAGTCACCTCAAATACTTAAAAAATAATCTACGCTCAATAACTCACTTGTCACTTACTTGTTATTTGTTAACTTTCCAGTTTAAGAAAGCATTTGGTAAATGACATAAGGAACAACAAATACTGCGGTAGTACTAACAAGTAATTTATTGCTTGACTTAACACATGATCTTGCTCATCATAAGCAAATCTCCAGGATCTATAATATGTTAATAAGGATTTTATAAATAAAAATTTACTATAAAAAAAATGTTTTTAAATGGAATACATTACATTCAGTTGCACAGTAAACGCCGACAAAATGCAAACGCATTCAAAACCGTTCAAGTACAAAGATTCCCAAAGAGTGGCTCGCGAACCCTGTGGATGCGGCTCAAGACATCGATGCGATAATTTATATTTTTATTAAAACAAAAAATAAATAAATAGTAAAATAGATAATAAAATTTAACATTTGATAAAAGAAACCTACTAGAAATTATGAATAAAAAAAAATCTAAAACAGATCTGGACCAGTAATATAATAATACGTACCCCTTGAACATCTTTGGTAAACAATGGCACGGAGCCTAGCACCTGGGAAGAGTGGGGTGGACAGGACTCCTTAGCCGTAGTGAAGGCGACCTGTCTAGGGGTGACAACCTCGAATAATAAGAATATTCCCATGAAGAATATTCTTCAACTGAGCATGGAAAAGGAAAATCTCGCTAAATGCACTACCCCAGGTGGTAACCAATCCACCGTCACCTATGGTGACGTTAGCGGACCTTCGGATTCTGGCGAGTCCGCACCAACATGCTTAAGGATGAGTCGGAGCATCCTGAAATCACCGGACGTAAACTCAGACCAAGACGGCAAAGCTTCTTCGCAACATTTAATGCCAACTCACTGCTAAAAGTGGGTAAACTGAAACATTTGACTGATTCACTAACACGACACAACATAATACTGACAGCAGTACAGAAAACCAGATTTACGGACGAACATGCCTTCGAGTCCCAAGGCTACAGAATCCTCAAAGGAAAAGTGAGTCAGCGGGTAATGAAGAACGTACCCCACTTAGGTACAGGATTTATAATCAGTCACAGGATACTGGATTCCGTCACCGACTTTACCTCCCCGAGCAGTCGTGTATCCATCCTCTCTCTCAAATGCGCAAACAAAGGCTACAGTATAGTCAAAGTACATGCCCCAATCAACCAGGACAACAGACGCAATCCAGACCGAACTGAGAGGCACACCGTTATACTGATTGGTGACTTCAATGCTCAATTGGAAAGAGAGAAAAAATTCAGAAACATAGTGGGCAATTATCCGGCGCATAAGCGAACCAACCGCAACGGAGAACGATTCGTGGAACTGTGTAGGACTTTTGGGTTCATCATGAAGTCTACAGCCTTCAAACATTTGCCAAGGAAGCAGAAGACTTGGATTTCACCGAATACCCACCTGGGTGAATTCCAGATAGATCATGTGGCCATTTCGCGAAAATCTCAAAAGGAAATACAAAACGTGAAGGTACTAAGAACCGCAAATCTGGACTCAGACCACTACCTCTCAGATCAAAAGATCAAAATTAGACTCCAGCCTAGAAACACTAGATTACACAGAACCTCCAAAATAGTAAGATTTGACGTAGAGCGACTCAAAAACAGTCGAGAAGTAAGTCAGAGACTGAACAACACAGACCTAAACAGCTGGGACCAACTGAAGCAGACTTTTGTTAAGGCAGCCAGTGAACTCGCGCCTCTCGCTAGAAGAAGGAAGCATCCGTGGTGGACTGAAGACTGTGACAATGCAATAGCCCAAAGACAGATAGCCTGGGTGAAGTGGAATTCTAAAAAGACCAAGGAAAATTGTCATAAATTTTTGGAACAAAGAAAGGTTACAGCCAAGATAATTCGAGGAACCAAACCAACCTTCACACAAAACAACTAACCCAAATCGAAAAGAGCTTTGCTAAAAATATTTCCAGAGATTTCTTTGGAACCTTTAAGAAGGCACTCAGAAAAAACGCTCCGCCAATCCTCCACTTCAGAGACTCACAAGGCAAACTGGCTTATAACGACAAAGACAACTGCCACCTTTTGGCTCAGTACTTTGAAAATCTACTCAACTATGACCCGTCCAGCGAAAACTTTGACTATAAACAAACCACACCCAACCCGGACTCGCTTCCCCCTTCATTTGGAAGAAGTTGGCCAGATCATTCAACTTCTTAAGAATAATAAGGCAGCTGAAGAGGACTCTATCGTTGCTGAACTGTGGAAAGGTGCTGGAAACAATGCCGTGCGCAAGCTAACCGAGATCATCGAGGATATCTGGGAAACAGAGAAATTACCACTCGATTGGAAATCTGCTCTGATCCATCCGCTTCAAAAAAGGGAGATTTAACTGATCTAAATAACTGCCGTGGAATTTCCCTCGTCCCGGTAACATACAAGATTCTCTCGATGGCGTTACAAACAAGGGCAGAAAATCAGTTGGATAGTCCACTGGGAGAATACCAGTGGGGCTTCAGGAAGACCCGATCCTGTGTTGAACAGATCCTCAATCTTAAAACTGTACTTGCATACTCCAAGATGAGAAACCGCAAGGTGGTCGTCACCTTTGTTGATTTTAAGAAGGCCTATGATTCCATTGATAGAGAAACGCTTAACAAAGTACTCCAGGAACTAGGGCTAGACAACAAAATCCGCAGACTCATCCTAGAAACTTTGACCAACACCCATTCCAAGGTTAAATTTAGAGGCGAGATTTCAGAAAGCTTCGAAATAAAAACTGGAGTGAGACAAGGAGATGGACTTTCCCCACTTCTCTTCAACTGTGTCCTTGGAAAGGTTATGAGAGAATGGCGCAAGGAACTGAACAATTTGGGTGCTCAGAGTGGTATCTACCTGGGACGTAAGAACGATGGACTGGTTGTAGATTGCCTGGCAGATTTGCAGATGACATGTCATTGTTTGCTGATTCTCTTGAGATGGCAACAATGCAGGTAAACTGCCTTAGAAAACAGGCTGCCAAAGTGAGTCTTCAAGTGCCGCTGGAGTAAACAGAATTCTTCACCAACATCAGAGAAGCAAACAGAGAGATGTTACTGGAACAGGGAAACATCAAGAGAACTGAGAAATTTAAGTATCTCGGCGAATGGATGAACCCAACTTATCCGAAAGAGCATCATTATCCAAGAGAGTCAACAAGTTAGAACTAGCCTATCGACTGACTAAGAACACTTACAATAAGAAATGCCTGTCACGCAACCTGAAACTTAAGCACTACACATCAGTCTTACGACCAGAAGCCCTGTATGTCATGGAATGTCTTTCCTTGAACCGAAGAGGTCTAGTAGTGAAATTGGAAATTAGAGAGAGGAGAATCCTCAGAAAGATCCTAGGCCCGGTAAAGGAAGATGGGGAATTCCGAAGGCGGCATAACTCTGAGGTCTAAGAACATATGGAGAAGCTTTACGAACATATTGAGATGCTCCCTAACTGTGCAAGGAAAAGAAGGGTAGCTTTTTATGGCCACGTTGCAAGATTGCCTCCAAACCGACTAAGAAACCGTCTGTTCACCTTCTGGCAAAACAAGAAGCTTCGTACCACTTGGTTGACAGAAACCGAGAAAGATATTAAAGAACTGGGAATAACAGATCTCAAAAACAGACAGTCTCTGAGACGCACCCTGCAGGAAGTCCGTGGATTTCAGGAAAAACCTCGAAGGAAAGGTACCCCCTGGACAGAAGAGAGAAAGAAGTTACACCGGAAGATGATGCGACAATACTGGGCATAGGTCAAAGCCCAACAGTTGAACAAGCGTGGTCCAAAGTAGGCCTATTCGAAAGAAGAAGAAGAAGATAATAAAATATTACCAATAAAATACAATAAAATGTGGGTGCAATTTTTCAATTCTTTAATAGTAGAATTTGGTAGAGTTTAATAAGCGCGATTTTTAGCACGCGTCCATGTTTAGTTTTCTAATGGACAAGTGCGAAAAACCCCTTATGTACGAGTTTTTTATACTATTTTTTTCTATTTTGCGCCCCTTTATGCCATTTCTAAATAAAAAAATTGCCGATACATATTGAGAAAATTGTATCGTACTCGGCGAGCCATTAACGAACCCATATGAGTGCTTTAATGACTTCATTATAGACGCAAAATAGAAAAATAAAGTTTTCATAACGGAAAAAAAGTGTTTCCCACAGATACACGGATACTGATACGTGTCTCATATTCCAACAAAGCGTGTCGGTTTTGAAAGGATATAATATTAAACGACACTACCACATGCATCACAGTTTTTTTTATAATTTAACTGATAATGCAAGCACATCAAATATGAATCACTAAGAAAGTCCTTCACCCGACTAGGAAAATAGTGAGGCATGCCGAAAGATCTATTTGGGCCTAATGAGGCCTTCCGAACTGTTGCCGAACTGTGGCAAGCCTCATTCGAATCTTGTGCCGTCCTAATTAGGAAAGCCTAACTTCGGCAAATCTTTGGAAGCCCTAACTCCCACCTAATGAGGCCCTCCGAACTGTTACCGAACTGTGGCAAGCCTCATTCAAATCTTGTGCCGTCCTAATTAGGAAAGCCTAACTTAGGCAAATCTTTGGAAGTCCTAACTCCAACCTAATGAGGCCCTCCGAACTGTTACCGAACTGTGGCAAGCCTCATTCGAACCTTATATGGATAACCAAAGTGTTATCGAAGTTAGGCAAGCGATATTCGTGTGTTATTAGGAAAGTCTGTGGCATAGACTAACTTAAATATATTTTTGGAATTCCAGAAACTTTGAGTTTCATTAAGTATGCATGCATGCATACACGCATGAGTCCACACACTTACTCCTTCCACAAGACTATTTCCATACTTGACTAAGAATAGCTTCAGTTACTAACTATTCTTTCAAATACTTCACTTAAATGCTTAGTGCAATATGCAATGTAAATACTTTACTTCTTCTTAGTTCAATGAAAATACTTGTGCATCAAGCATTTCGTATTTTTTAAGATTTGGGTACTTTTAAGCTGTGTTTTTATCTAAACATGTTTCTTATTAACAATAAAAGTTATCGGAGGCGTGAACTTGCTCCTTTAAGGGTCCAAAGATTCCGAAATAACGCGCGAGGTGAATTATCTTGTGTACAAGAACGTGAACGCAATGTTGAACGTGTAGTGTCTTGGGTTAATGACGGCGGGATATGTAGTAATGATATATTACCTACAAATAATATTGAACGTGCTACTGGTTCAAATTTAGTTATTTTAGTTCGTAGCCAAGAAATTGAAGTACAACATGATGAGTTAGAATTAGAAGAAAATATTAGCAGAATTAGCAGTATCGAAACTAATGATGACAAACAATCTCGAAATTTAATAAATAGACTCGGAGATCGGGAGCGAATTCAATCATGTTATTGACAATTTAAATGCAATTGAAGAAATTCGGCAATGGGCATTGATATATCCTCCGATTCCCCACGCTAGATTAGAACAACTTTTAGATATTTTAAGAAATCGATTTTATCCGACTTACCAAAAACTGCTACGACTTTTTTAGGCACAACTTCAATCAAGTATAATATAGAAAATTTTGATGATAACGCCGAATTTGTACATTTTGGAATCCAAATAAATTTAAAAAACTGATTAAATGATAAATTGCATGAAATAAATGAGATCGAATTGCTCATTAATATTGATGGTCTACCATTATTTAAATCGAGTGGAAAAAAATTTTGGCCCATTCTTTCTCAGGTGTTTAATAGCTCCAATCTTTATATACCGTTCACAGTTGCTATTTATTGTGGTAATTCCAAGCCAGTCAATGTTGAACGATAGTTTGAGAAATTTATTAATGAAATAAATGAATTGCAAAATACAGGAATTACCGTAAACAATCGGCTCTTCAATGTTTCTATTAAGGCATTTGTATGCGATAGACCTGCACGATCATTTGTGAAATGTTTGAACAATTATGGAGGATACTATGCCTGTGAGAGATGCACAGTTAAAGGTGTGCGATGAACTATGAAGCGAGAACTGATGAATCTTTTAGAAATCAATGCAATAAACAACATCATTTAGGAGTATCACCTTTAGTTCGCATTCATCCTAAAATTAATTTAGTTAATCACTTTGTAATGGATTCCATGCATTTACTTTATTTAGGAGTGATGAAGAAATTGTTAGATTGTTGGATAGATGGTGATAGTAATAAAAAATTGAAGTTAAGTATCAACTGTAGTAACTGCTGTAGTCAGAATTTGATGTTTTAAAATCTTTTTAAACAAGTTGTATTATATAAATCATCTATTTGTAATTCACTTGAAAATGACCTTAAACAGTCCAAACTGAAGTAATTGTTTAAATTTATTTAACTGTAAATAACAAGTTAATAATATTTCTACATATTATATGTCTGGTTAAAACATAGTGAATTTATCAATTCAGTGAAAACAGTTTTCGAAATGTATGTTAGCCCTTCTAATTGCATCATGCCATGATGATGATGATGGCTATTTATTAACAAAAATAAATACAACTAAAACCAAACTTATTATTATAAATATAAATATTTAGTGATTGCAATAATTATTTCAAACTAGGACTATTAATTAACACAAACAAAAATTACTAAAGTATAATAACAATAAATATATTCATTTAAATTGTGCAAATTTGTAGTTGTTTTTTTTTTAATAATGTTTAAACTTTGTCTCTGTCAGTCAAATGTATTCTCAACATCGTTTTTAAATGATTATCACTCAATATGGATCTCATTTTCGACTTATTTAGTATTCGCAAATATATGTGATTCCAAATTATGAAATAATGAAAACATTTGCTGAGCGTGTTTTCGTATTTTCGGATATTTCTCGCATGATAATCCTTTATATAAATCAATTAAGACGTTGTTCTGATAAGAATTCTTAGCATAGACATTTTCCTGTAATTCTATCAATTCAAATTGCATGTCTTCCGAAACATCAAGCGGATTGCTAGAAAATGGATCTGAAAATAAAATATAGTCGTCCGCTCGACTCTTAAAATCATCGTAAAATTTATCAATCTCTTCTAACAAACTCTGTATTATATTGTAATTCCTTTCCGATTGAAGAATAACTGATGCCTCTGTATTTTCCTTTAAGTAATATTCCACACCTTGTAAAATGACAAAAGTTACCAAAAGTTGTTCTTCTAATTAATTAAATTTTCCTTAAGTGGACTTCATATATCAAAGAAGAAGATATCAAAGTAGAAGATGATCAAGCTAACCTCGAGTCGTGATAAGTTTCTAAATTTATTTAAATGTAAATAACAAGTTATATAATATTTTTACATATTATAAGTGTAGTTAAAACATAGTGAATTTATCAATTCAGTGAATTAAACAATATTCGAAATTCATCTTAGGCATACTAATTACATCATGCGATTCTATAATAAGAATGGCTAAGATAAAAGGTGAAGAATGGGGAATAGAAAGTAGAAGAAAGACTAGAAGCAAATTAGCAGGAGATGCTCGAATAAAGAAGAAATTTTCAAAGATATGAAAAGAGTCCTAGATCGACTACACCTGAAATTAATAACCGCTATGAGGGCATTAAAGATTAAAATTTTGCGTTTTTATTGAATACAAAAAAACTTACAAAAGATAATTGTTGTCGAAAAAACTGATAATTCTAATTTACCACCACATTGCATGAATTTTACCAACATGTATGGAAAGGAACTTTATACATAATTTTGTTACTGCAGAATGCTGCTCCGCACAGGTAATGAATATTCCCCCAACAACAATTCTCTAACACACAATTATTAATATTTATTATTTGGTGTGATTAAGATCGAAATTTAATAACATCAATGCAAATTCTTTTGACCATTTCAACATCACTTGCAAGTTGTGTTCACACCTACAACATCTATGGGACAAGATCGTCTCAGTTATATTGTGCAACTTAGTATTAATACAGATAGTTCTGAAAGAAATTGACTTTAATCAGCAGAAATTTGTTAAATTGTCCCAGGCGCCTTGTAGTCTCGCTACGCCTCTGTTGGCATATAATATGACTAAATATTTGCGAAAATATTCTAGACTAAATGCACAATGAAACTATCTATGATACTTCCAGTTTCAAAGAGAATAAACCTATACAATTTTCTATGTTCCTTCCAAATTTTACTTGAATAGGTCAAACGGTTTGGTATGTGAGTTGATGAGTCAGTCGGGACACTTGCATTGATATATATATATATATATATATATATATATATATATGTATATTATTATCGATAATTTCCCTTTAAGGAGAGCGCTAAAACACAATCAAATAACATGTCATTTTTTCTGCCTTCTTCTTTCTGCCCAGAAACCTCTGAATAAATGATTCACTGTGTTTCTTGTCCACTCTCTTATGTAGACTTCTTTCCTGTTTTCTTCTCTTTGAACAGTTTCTTCAAATTTTTGTTTTATAATTTTTTCTCTGTATTTTTTCCTGTCGGTCATGTCTTCTGTGGAGATGTTGAGTTTCTTGAGGTTTTCCAAGGTTTCCTTTACCCAGTTGGTTTTCACTGTATTAGTCATCACTATGTTAAAAATGTTCTTGGTCAGTCTGTTTTCAGTCATCCTATATATGTGGCCATAAAATTTTGCCCTTCTTTTTCTGATGTTGTCTGATGTTGTCTGATCGTCTCTGTCTGTTCGTACAGTTCTTTTGTTGGTCTCTTTATCCAGATACCCTGTTTCTGAACCGGCCCATAGATCTTTCTTAGTATTATCCTCTCTTGTTTTTCTATATCCTTGATTTTCGTTCGTCCCTTGTTTACCGTTGTTTCTGAGGCATACAACGCCTCTGGTAGAACTACTGTATTGTAGTGTCTTAATTTAGCATTGATAGAGATACTCCTTTTGTTGTAGTAGTTCCATGTAAGTCTGTATGCTTGTTGTAGTTTTTTGACCCTTTCTTCATTGGATTTTGTGTTCAGTCCTGTTTTCTGTATAATCTTTCCCAGGTATTTGAAACTGTCTACTTGTGTTGTCTTTCCATACTTAGTTATAAGTGGGTGTCTGTCTGTGGATTTTGTGTCCATGTACTTTGTGTTTTCGTAGGAGATTTGTAGCCCTGCTTTGAATGAGATTTTGTGGAGTGTCTAGAGGTACTTTGGCTTCTTTTCTACTATTTCTTATGACGGCTATATCATCAGCGAATGCCAAACATTTTATGTTGACGATTCTATCCTTGTGTCTCCCTATCTTTACTCCACTGACCCCTATTGCCTATGTCGTGATTATTTTCTCTAACACTAAATTAAATAGAATGGGCGAGAGGCTGTCTCCCTGTCTCACTCCTGTCTTGATTGCAAATGGTTCCGAGACCTTTCCCATGAACTTCAATTTTGATGTGATATTTGTTAGTGTTTCTTGGATTAGATTTCTGGTCTTTTTGTCCATATTCATTTCTTCCAATGTGTTGGAAGAGTGTTTTTCTATTTATAGAGTCGTAGGCCTTCTAGAAGTCCACGAATATTACTGTGGTGTTGCTGGTCTTTCTAGTTGTTAGTATTGTTCTCAAGCACCAGATCTGTTCACTGCATGATCTTCCTTTCCTGAGCCCTCCTTGGTATTCTCCTATCTGTGGGAATATCTGAGGTTCTAGCCGATTTAACAGGGATTTGGGCAGAATTTTGTAACACAGGTAGTAATGATATTCCTCGGTAGTTGTTAGGGTCCGTTTTATCTCCTTTATTATGGAGGGGGTGTATTAGGGCTAACTTCCATTCTTCTGGTATTTTTCCTGTTTCCCAGATGTTTTCGATGATTCTGTGTATTTTAGGTGTAATGTTTTCATGGTCTAGCTTCCAGATTTCCGAAATCAGTCCATCTTCTCCAGGTGCTCTTTTATTTTGCAGTGATTTTATTATGTTCACAATTTCTACGAGTGTAGGGAGTTTGCAATCCAGGTTAGGTTCTGGCTTTTCGGACGGTAGTTTCTGTGTTGGTTTTTCACAGTAAGAGTAGTGTGTCAAAGTATTTTGCAAATATTTCACAGTTCTTTTTAGGGTTTGTCTCCAATGATCCGTCTTGACTTTTGAAGCATAAGATCGGTGATTGATATCCTGTCATATTTTCCCTGAATATTCTGTAAAAATTTCTTCTGTTGTTTTTGTTGAAGTCCTCTTCTATCTCCTTCAACATGTTGTTTTTATAACCTCTTTTTTCTCTGCGGATTATTTTGGAGAAGACCTTCAGTATCTTGTTAAATTCTTCCCATTTTTCGGGTGTTCTGTGGCTGTTAAATTTTTTCCAGACTTGTCTTCTGTCTTCTGTAGCTCTGTCGCATGCAATGTTCCACCTTATGTGTTTCCTTTTTCTCGGTGGTTGCCCTAATTTTAACAATTCTTTCATTTTTCCTGACAGTTCTGTCCAATTGTTACTTTCAATTTTCTTAATTTTTTCTGTAATTTCTTTCTTGTTTAATTGTAGCTACTCTGAGTCTGTTGTGAAAGTTCTATTGGTTCTCTTGATTTGTCTGTAGGGTATAAATTACTACCTCTATAAATTACCCTTATATACCTATATACCCTTATATACCTATATAAATTACACTTTGATTTGTAGGAGATGATGATCGGATTCGAAAAATCCTTTCCTTGTCCTAACATTCATAATTTCTCTGGTGTTTTTCTTGGATGTCGCTATGTGGTCAATCTGAAATTCTACTAGGGCGTTGTTGGGAGATTTCCAAGTCCGCAGTTTGTTGTGTGGTTTCTGGAATTGCGTTGACATGATTTTGAGGTCGAAATTCCTGCAGAAGTTTATTAAGTTCTCTCCATTCTTATTTGTCCTCTTGTGAGCAATGTGTTTTCCTGTTGTGTCTCTGAATTTTCCTTCCCTGCCTAAATGGGCATTAAAATCACCTAGTAACACTTTTACCTGCTTCGTGGGGATTTTGTTCGGGTTTCTTCCAGATCTTCACAGAATTCTTCTATCATCTGCGGGTTTTTCTTGTTGTAATTATTCGTTGGGGCCTGTGCGATCAGTGCATAAGCTTTGTTCCCAGATCGAATCGTAAGTCAAAAAGGTTTTTTTCCGAGTCAAAGTGGTTCTCATCTGAGAATCGTGTTTCCTGTGTTACCAGTATTTTGATATTGAATTTATCCATGGCGTTCGTCAGTTGTTTCAATTTACCTACTTTCAGTAGTGTGTTCGTGTTGAGTGTTCCCATGTAAAATATTCTCTTAGTCTTGAGTGTTGTTGAGAGACTTTTCCTATTCTTCTCTTCATGACATGCCTGATCTCCTGGAATCCGATAATATATAGGATATATATATATATATATATATATATATATATATATATATATATATATATATATATATATAAAGGTTTAAATAATATATGAGGATTTAGTAATCCTATATATTCAATGCACTTTACTAAAGTTTTGATTAATTGATTATATGTAGTTATTGTATTGTTAGTTTCTACCGAGGCAACACTAGATTAATACTAGATTGCACTAACTGCACCCCCGAGAGTTCGCTTCCTTGAAAAGGGTAGGTCGAGTAGAAACCCAGATTGTGTATGTCAATGTAATCTACTCCAAATATTACTAAACCCGCCCACTAACACTTTAATAACTGATTATTTTATTGTACATCAGAAGTACAAAAAAAAATCTACCATCAATTTTATTGTCTAATAACATTATAGTTAAGTTAGTAACAATATAGTTAAGCTAATAAAAATATAGTTACTTAATAAAAATATTCAGTAGTTAATAACAGTATGGACTACTAACTAATAGTTTCGATTAGCTAAGAGAAGTTTAGTGTAGCTAGTAACTTCATACACCATTTAGTAACGATATAAAAAAGTTAATAGCTATATACCAATTAGAAATAATTAATAGATTACAGTTAAGCTATCAACAATATAGTTACTCTAATAACAATATAATTAAGCTAATAACAATTTAGAGTAGTTAGTAACCAATGTTCCCTCTAATATTTTCACTGACTGCGCGACACAAAAGTATGATTATGCAAAAATCTTCGAAAACTTTTGAAAGTGGAAGACAGGGGGAGCATATTGTTGTTAAATTAAGTTTATTGAGGGGTTTATCATATTGTTGTTAAATTAAGATTCTAGGTGTAAATCAAGCTAATTATATCGCGAAAATTTCTAAAATTATTATAGTAAATTATGAACTATATTATAGTTAACGATTAGGGTAGTTTAACTCAGGTGTTTGGACAAATTCTTTCAAGTATTTTTATTTAAATTAAGCCAACGTTTCGACCTATATTCGGTCTTTCTCAAGGCTACAAAAGAAAAACAAAATTACAAATTACAAAATAACATAATTTTAAAAATTCTAAAATACGTATATAAAAATTACAATAATTTACAATAATAATTTTTTATGATTAGGTAAAAGATTTTGTAATAGGATAAATTAAAAACTATTTGTTCTCACCTAATTTTTTAAAAATTATTTGATTTTGACATTTTTTTTTAATTTGAAATTTATATTAATTTTTGTTAGTAATTGGTTTCCCCGACATTACTATAATAGTAAATGAAAACGATCTCCTGTTTTTGGCATCTGGAGGACGCCGTGTAGTACTTGCGTGGGGCAGACGGACACGGGTCGAAGGCCCGTTGAGTTTTACAACAGAAAATGACAATTTCTCGTTTCGACGCGCAAGAGGAACGGAGTTTTTGAAGAAAAAGTAAAA
Organism: Phosphuga atrata; assembly: GCA_944588485.1. Taxonomy (NCBI): domain Eukaryota; kingdom Metazoa; phylum Arthropoda; class Insecta; order Coleoptera; family Silphidae; genus Phosphuga; species Phosphuga atrata. Next base: position 47,711,168 of record OX155898.1, read on the forward strand.
AATTTAAAATGCACCTACAGCCGGCCCCTGCGGGGGCGGAACTTTGTAAGGCTCGTCAAAAAAAACCTAATTTTTTGTTCAATTCCCTGGAAAAAATTTAAGACGTAAACCGCATTTTTGACAATTTTTCTTAATTTTCAAGAAATCTTGACTTTTGACCCCTTTCGAGTTCAGTGACGGTACCTTACTCGATTAGTATATTTCGACAAACAAAAGTAAAATAAATTGAAGTTAAAATAGAATTCATCACATATCAAAAAAGCATGAAATGAAATAAATTGTGATTAATTTGGCGTTTTATCGTAAAAGTCCAAAAATTAACTTAAAAAACCAAGACCAAAAAACTCAAATTCTTTGTCGGAGTGCGTGTGAATAGGAAATTAAAATTTGAATTTATTTTATGGTGGGAAATTGTTTGATTAAATAATGAATTAAAATTAATTTAGTCAAATATATTAAATAATTATTTAATCAAACATTATTTAATCAAACAATTTCCCACCATAAAATAAATTCAAATTTTAATTTCCTATTCACACAATTTATACGCACTCCGACAAAGAATTTGAGTTTTTTGGTCTTGGTTTTTTAAGTTAATTTTTGGACTTTTACGATAAAACGCCAATTACAATTTATTTCATTTCATGCTTTTTTGATATGTGATGAATTCTTTTTTTATCTTCAATTTATTTTATTTTTGTTTGTTTTCATTTACTATTATAGTAATGTCGGGGAAACCAATTACTAACAAAAATTAATATAAATTTCAAATTAAAAAAAAAAATTCAAAATCAAATAATTTAAAAAAAATCAGGTGAGAACAAATAGTTTTTAATTTATCCTATTACAAAATCTTTTATCTAATCATAAAAAATTATTATTGTAAATTCTTGTAATTTTTATATACGTATTTTAGAATTTTTATAATTATGTTATTTTGTAATTTGTAATTTTGTTTTTCTTTTGTAGCCTTGAGAAAAACCGAATATAGGTCGAAACGTTGGCTTAATTTAAATAAAAATACTTGAAAGAATTTATCCAAACACCTGAGTTAAACTACCCTAATCATTAAAACAAGATGGACGTTATATTAAAAAAAATATAGTTAATAATATCTATAATCACAATACAAATTAATTGATTATATTTTCGACGCATTAGCAGCGTTTAATGGTGCATTTTTGCTGTAGTGCATGCCTTTCATACTTATCCATTCTATGTAAAGTATTTTAGCCAAGTATATTTTAATCCTCGACAAATCATTTAAATGATCGGCATTTAATCTCTGTCTAAGTTTGGATTTAATTAGAATCATTGTGCAGAAACCCTTCTCACAGTCAGCACTAGAAGCTTAAAAATTTCCTACGATATCATAAAGTATCGCAACATTTCTCAGAATTTTGTAGTACAAATTTACTAACATACACTGTCACTAAATGCTAAACTACATTTTATTGCTCCTGTCTTGTTTTCTTGTTAAATTAGAAATTTAAGTTCAGAATATTCTTCACAAAACAGAACAAACAGTGCTACAGTGACTCTGTATTAGCCTTTTTATGTCCCACTGCTGGGCACCGGCTCTCTTCTCTGCCACATATCCAACCTTAGCACTAAGTTTTGAATGTGGGGACCTAGCGGTTTAATGTCGAATCCGAGCGACAAATTTCCAGAGAAGGTAATAGGCAGTTGAGACCCCACGGTTGACTACAGTATACTGACTGAGTACAGTTGACTACAGTATACTGAGGATTATTTAGAATTTGCAAACAATATTTACAAATTGGATCATTACATTCAACGACTTGTTCATTACAATATTCTATTAGATTTTCGTAATTTTTAATTCAAGCATCCAAATAACGAGAAGACCAACGCACCTCGTTTAATGGTTTAAATGTTACCGAATGGATTTCGATGCCGCACAGCAGCCAATTTTTCAAATTTTCCTTTTTTAATTTTTGATCTACTAATCTACTGGTGTAAACTGTCCTAAGGAAGGTCTCAATATCTTGCATAGGAGATACATGTTTCCATACATCAACCAAACCCCAATCTTCTCAAAGCACAATGCAATGTTGTTCAGTAAGATGAGGTATTTCCTTTTTGGAAGTGTCGCCACTCAATTTTGCCGTCCTAGCATTTTCCGTTGCTCAGTCCGATGTAAACATAACAATTTTTTTAATGTCTAAATAAAACTTCTTGTAAAAATAGTGATGATTAAGTGTGGATGATTAGGTGATGATTTTTTTCTGAAATAGGAGCACTATCGGTATGTGTTAGCTTCAAAATACATCCAAATTCTAGTTTAAAGGTCAAACAGAGTAGGTGTAGGTGTTTTGTGGTGTTTGTGTGCTGTGCTTGTATGCGGATAATTTTGCCCCAATCCACGTCGAAACGCAGGCGATATTTTGTCGACACCCGTTCTATATTGAAGTATACGAGGCCTTAAGTCGTTCCACGCATACAATGTGTTAAAATAAAGCAAACCAAGCAAACGCTCGATGACGTAGTTAAAGACAAGAAATTTCGTTAGACGTATAAATGTCCGATTTTAAAAATTATTTTAACCCTCTAAATATTTTTGACAAGTTGAACAAGCCTATTGTGCGCGAAATACAGAAACGGCTGCGCAACTTTCGAAAAATTAGTGCGCGGCCGCGCACCCGCGCAGCTTAGAGGGAACTTTGCTAGTAACAGGACTGGTAATAGTAGAAAATAATAGAAGTTTAGTCTAGATAGAAACTATATAAACCATTTAGTAACGATATAAAGATGTTGATTACAATATTAACTAAATAGTAATATTGAAAAGGATGGTTGGGACAGTAACTAGGTGGTAATCCATACTTATCAATTAAGTGTAATTAGTAATAGTGTGGAATAGTGAATTATATAATATTAAATAATCAATACTATATCGTTACTAACTAGTCTATAATATTCCTAAGTAGTCTGTACTTAGGAATATTATAGACTAGTTAGTAACGGTATCCTATTAATTATTTAATATTATAAATTTGTTAATAACGTTATAGTCTTAATTAATTAATAGCAGATTAGTCTAGTTAGTAATAATATAAAACATATAGTAGCAATATAAAACAGTTGGTAACAATATAGATAGTAACAATATAGACTAGTTATTAACTATATGTACTAGTTGTGGACAGTATAGATTAGTTCGTAACAGCACAGACTAGTAAATCAGCTAGTCTTTGCTGTTACGAACTAATCTATACTGTCCCCAACTAGTACATATAGTTAATAACTAGTCTATATTATCACTATCTATATTGTTACCAACTGTTTTATAAAGCTACTATATTTTTTATATTATTACTAACTAGACTAATCTGCTATTAATTAATTAAGGCTATAACGTTATTAACAAATTTATAATATTAAATAATTAAATAGTTAAATATATTTAGTTAATAGCTATATAAATTAATTAGTAATAGTATAGAATAGTACTATATAGACTACTTACAAGAGCAACTTCAGACATCTGGTTCAGGGATTTTCGTCAAACTTTGTACACTTTTAGTAGTGCAGTAGGACGACATAATGTGCAAGTAGTAAGGCTAAAGTACTTCGGCATTTTTGAGAAAATTGCAATTATCTCTCTTCGAAGTTTTCCGTGTCGAATACATACATTTGCGCTACATCAACGTGTAGAAGATGGCGGAGGCCGAGTGGTTAAGTTCAAGCTTCGTAATTGCTGGATCGGTGGATCGAGTCCCACTTCATCGTTTTTTCGTTTTTCTACGCTGTTCATATTTTTTTCTTATAAATAACAATTCAAAGGTAATATAATGAATAAATACGTGTATTTGCGTGCATTTTGATTGAATTTCCAATCTTATTTGGCTTTGAAGTAAATCCGTGATCCAGACGTCGGAAGATCCCCTTGTTAGAAATATTATAGACTAGTTAGTCACGGTATGGTATTGATTACTTAATATAGACTAATTAGTAACGGTATAGTATTGATTATTTAATAGCAGTTTATACTAACTAGTAACAATGTAAAATATTAAGAAACAATATAAAACATTTATTAACAATATGGATCGTTATTAACCGTATAGACTAAATAGTAACAATATGGAATAGTTGGAAACAGTATAGACTTATTGGTGAGAGTACAGGCAAGTTGATAATAGTTTAGACTAGTAATTAATAAAATATTTTTTAAAATGGCTAAAGTTCTTTGGGTTAAAATATCTGTGAAAGTCTTTGGGTGACTCGGGAAGTATAACTTGCAATCTAAATAACTAAACAATGTTGTTAATAAAGTATGATGACAGTCGATCTCGTAGTCTACAGAGCTAATTACAAATCTGGAAGTCCCGGGTTCGATGTCGGGAGGGAGTGTCGGCCGCATTTCTACCAGAAGACAAATGTGAAATTAATTAACGCGAAATAAATAACATCAAGTAATATACCTATATATACCACCCTAATACCCTTAGTTTCTGGAGCTATGAAACAAAAAATGTGGGCAAAATACATGAGGTTAGTTCGCCGCTGTGTTTGAAGGGTGCTAATAATCCGTGGATACCGGGTTATTAACACGCTTCAAAATTGACCAAACTTTGAAGAAAAAATTATTCCAGACATGTTTATGACAGACATGTTTTAGACATGTTTATGACAGTTTTTATTAGAATTATCGATAAATTAATATACGCAAGTTGACATACAGGTAATATTGACAAATATTTTGACAAGTGAAATACTTTACTTTATTGCTGGATGGTATGATACATTAGGGACAAATTGTGGCACATTAACATTTACGCCACCGTCCATGCTTCACATTAAGCTGTACAAATAATTGGAACATTGAAACAATGTTTACCATCGTTTTTTTGTTTAAGGTGGAACAATAACCATTAAAATACTTGTTTCGTGTCGGCGGCGATATTTCCCCGCAGCAGTTTCATAAATATTTTATGCCCGTTGTTTATCGAGTGCGTAGCCGTCTTTGCCATCAATGGCTAAATAAATATTTGTCCCGCAGAATGCCTTTTTAAACCGTTGTTTTCGCTTTCTACAAAAATTCTTCCACGTCGATTATTTCCTTAAAAATATTATCATTCAATTTCGTTGCCCATTTATTTATTATTTTATAAAACAAAAAACTTTATTCTAGACTACACAGACATGACTAGACAGACCAAATTAGACAGACAGAACTTGACAGACTAGACTAGACGGACAAGACTGCATAGACAAGACTAGACATATAAGACTAGACAGACAAGACTAGACGGACAAGACTGGACAGACAAGATTAAACCGACAAAACTGGACAGACAAGATTAGGCAGACCAGACTAGACAAACAAGACTAGACAGACAAGATTAGGCAGACAAGACTAGACAAACAAGACTAGACAGACAAGACTATAAAGAGAAAATTAGACAGACAAGACTAGACAGACACGACTAGACAGAGAATACCAGACAGACAAGACAAGACAGGCAAGGTTAGACAGGTTAGATTAGGTTTGGCTGACCTGGAAGACCAGGCAGAGAATACCAGACAGACAAGACCAGACAGACAAAACTTGACAGAAAAGACTAAACAAGCAAGACTAGACAGACAAGACTAGGCAAACACAACTAGACATACAAAACTAGACAAACAAAACTAGGAGATAAGAGTACACATATAAGGCTAGACAGACAAGACTTGACAGACATGACTAGACAGACAGGACTAAGCAGACAATACTAGATACAAAAAAACAAGACAGAAATGACAGGACAGACAAGACTAGACAGGCAAGACTAGACCAGCAAGAATAAACAGAGAAGACTTTTTTTTTTTGCACGTGCTGGGAGGTAAAAATTTGCAAACAGACACCGCCCAGCCAGTGCCGAGTGTTAACGTGGGGCTTCGCACTAGTGAGCGACCCACTAAAAACCCCTCGCCAGCCATGCCTCCCTAGCCCAAAAACCATAGAAACGTGTTGGAATTCAAAATTGGCATTATTTCATCAAAAGAGAGAAGACTAGACAGACAAGACTAGAGAGACTAGACTAGAGAGACAAGACTAGACAGACAAGAAAACACGAAAATTCTTTTCTAATTCTTTCAACACGAAATTTTATAGGAGGTATTTTCGCAATAACGAGAACAGCTTCAACTGAGCTTCAGCTTCAATATGCGCTGGACACGCGCAGCGCCATTTTTGGTTGATTGGATTGCAGGTTTCAATGGCTCATCCAAATTTCTAAGAGCCGCACAAGTTGAAACAAGAAATTCCGCACACAGGAAACTATTCATACCAATATAACAGGAAATAGGAAGGAAGTCTGCTGACTCATCGATATGAATTTTGCAAAAATCTGACAGCAGATCAAAATTATACAAGTTCAAATAGGAAATATAAGAAGTAACCTGTTCAAATCTCACGGCCACTCAGATTCAAAAATTACCCATTTGAATCAACCCCTAATATATCTGCAAATATGCATACATGCTCCATTACACCGCAACCCATTTTTAATTTCTCCATCTTGTCCAGTATTGTCCGGTCTTGTACGGTATTGTACTCGAGATCTACAATCGCTCTACTACCAAGATGGCTAGCGTGATGATGGCGAAATTGTTTAATTAAATTTTAAATCGCCGAATCAAATCTCATGCATGTACAGTTCCAAAAATTATCCAAATGAAGGAATCACAGTTTTTAATATCCTTGATATGTCTGCAATCTAATACATACATGCCCACCCCGAAACCCATTTGTAATTTTCCCGCTTGTCAGGTCTTGTCCGGTATTCTACGGTCTAAATCCCAAAATCATCCCCCTAAGACGGCGCCCTCCCCTAGCAGAAGCACCATATACACATAAAGCTAGAACACGTTCAGAACATTTTCTACAGCATTTCCCATTAGGCGGCGGGGACTAGATTGACATGTAATTTCCCATAAGAAAAACGACCCTAGATTTTACATGTAATTCCCTATAAGGCTGCGGGTCTAGAAAATACCATTTTTCCTTACTTTTTGCAATAGACTGGCGCTGCGTAGAGCATGGCAGCTACGACAACTTCTTTCTTGAGCACAAGAGCCTTCCTTTGGTACTCTTAGGGCCACCCACATTTGGCAAAAGTTTTTCAAGTGCCTCTGAGGGAAGAAAAGATTTCTATAAATAGTAATGCCTAAGTATTCAGTGGCCTCCTTTGGGATTATTGTTTCGTTTTTTATTTTAAAAGAGACTGGACCTACCCTTAATCTTCCTGTCAGTAAAACTGCTTCTATTTCTTCTGGATTGAGTTTTAGTTGTTAGACAGATAAGACTATAGAGACAAAACTACACAGGCAAGACTAGACAGACAAGACAGGCCAGACAAGACTAGACAGATAAGACTAGACAGATAAGACTAGACAGACAAGACTAGACAGACAAGACTAGACAGACAAGACTAGACAGACAAGACTAGACAGACAAGACTAGACAGACAAGACTAGACAGACAAGACTAGACAGACAAGACTAGACAGACAAGACTAGACAGACAAGACTAGACAGACAAGACTAGACAGACAAGACTAGACAGACAAGACTAGACAGACAAGACTAGACAGACAAGACTAGACAGACAAGACTAGACAGACAAGACTAGACAGACAAGACTAGACAGACAAGACTAGACAGATAAGACTAGACAGACAAGACTAGACAGACAAGACTAGACAGACAAGACTAGACAGACAAGACTAGACAGACAAGACTAGACAGACAAGACTAGACAGACAAGACTAGACAGACAAGACTAGACAAACAAGACTAGACAGACAAGACTAGACAGACAAGACAAGACAGACAAGACTAGACAGACAAGACTAGACAGACAAGACTAGACAGACAAGACTAGACAGACAAGACTAGACAGACAAGACTAGACAGACAAGACTAGACAGACAAGACTAGACAGACAAGACTAGACAGACAAGACTAGACAGACAAGACTAGACAGACAAGACTAGACAGACAAGACTAGACAGACAAGACTAGGCAGACAAGACTAGACAGACAAGACTAGACAGACAAGACTAGACAGACAAGACTAGACAGACAAGACTAGACAGACAAGACTAGACAGACAAAACTAGACAGACAAGACTAGACAGACAAGACTAGACAGACAAGACTAGACAGACAAGACTAGACAGACAAGACTAGACAGACAAGACTAGACAGACAAGACTAGACAGACAAGACTAGACAGACAAGACTAGACAGACAAGAGTAGACAGACAAGACTAGACAGACAAGACTAGACAGACAAGACTCGACAGACAAGACTAGACAGAGAAGACTAGACAGACAAGACTAGACAGACAAGACTAGACAGACAAGACTAGACAGACAAGACTAGACAGACAAGACTAGACAGACAAGACTAGACAGACAAGACTAGACAGACAAGACTAGACAGACAAGACTAGACAGACAAGACTAGACAGACAAGACTAGACAGACAAGACTAGACAGACAAGACTAGACAGACAAGACTAGACAGACAAGACTAGACAGACAAGACTAGACAGACAAGACTAGACAGACAAGACTAGACAGACAAGACTAGACAGACAAGACTAGACAGACAAGACTAGACAGACAAGACTAGACAGACAAGACTAGACAGACAAGACTAGACAGACAAGACTAGACAGACAAGACTAGACAGACAAGACTAGACAGACAAGACTAGACAGACAAGACTAGACAGACAAGACTAGACAGACAAGACTAGACAGACAAGACTAGACAGACAAGACTAGACAGACAAGACTAGACAGACAAGACTAGACAGACAAGACTAGACAGACAAGACTAGACAGACAAGACTAGACAGACAAGACTAGACAGACAAGACTAGACAGACAAGACTAGACAGACAAGACTAGACAGACAAGACTAGACAGACAAGACTAGACAGACAAGACTAGACAGACAAGACTAGACAGACAAGACTAGACAGACAAGACTAGACAGACAAGACTAGACAGACAAGACTAGACAGACAAGACTAGACAGACAAGACTAGACAGACAAGACTAGACAGACAAGACTAGACAGACAAGACTAGACAGACAAGACTAGACAGACAAGACTAGACAGACAAGACTAGACAGACAAGACTAGACAGACAAGACTAGACAGACAAGACTAGACAGACAAGACTAGACAGACAAGACTAGACAGACAAGACTAGACAGACAAGACTAGACAGACAAGACTAGACAGACAAGACTAGACAGACAAGACTAGACAGACAAGACTAGACAGACAAGACTAGACAGACAAGACTAGACAGACAAGACTAGACAGACAAGACTAGACAGACAAGACTAGACAGACAAGACTAGACAGACAAGACTAGACAGACAAGACTAGACAGACAAGACTAGACAGACAAGACTAGAGACAGACAAGACTAGACAGACAAGACTAGACAGACAAGACTAGACAGACAAGACTAGACAGACAAGACTAGACAGACAAGACTAGACAGACAAGACTAGACAGACAAGACTAGACAGACAAGACTAGACAGACAAGACTAGACAGACAAGACTAGACAGACAAGACTAGACAGACAAGACTAGACAGACAAGACTAGACAGACAAGACTAGACAGACAAGACTAGACAGACAAGACTAGACAGACAAGACTAGACAGACAAGACTAGACAGACAAGACTAGACAGACAAGACTAGACAGACAAGACTAGACAGACAAGACTAGACAGACAAGACTAGACAGACAAGACTAGACAGACAAGACTAGACAGACAAGACTAGACAGACAAGACTAGACAGACAAGACTAGACAGACAAGACTAGACAGACAAGACTAGACAGACAAGACTAGACAGACAAGACTAGACAGACAAGACTAGACAGACAAGACTAGACAGACAAGACTAGACAGACAAGACTAGACAGACAAGACTAGACAGACAAGACTAGACAGACAAGACTAGACAGACAAGACTAGACAGACAAGACTAGACAGACAAGACTAGACAGACAAGACTAGACAGACAAGACTAGACAGACAAGACTAGACAGACAAGACTAGACAGACAAGACTAGACAGACAAGACTAGACAGACAAGACTAGACAGACAAGACTAGACAGACAAGACTAGACAGACAAGACTAGACAGACAAGACTAGACAGACAAGACTAGACAGACAAGACTAGACAGACAAGACTAGACAGACAAGACTAGACAGACAAGACTAGACAGACAAGACTAGACAGACAAGACTAGACAGACAAGACTAGACAGACAAGACTAGACAGACAAGACTAGACAGACAAGACTAGACAGACAAGACTAGACAGACAAGACTAGACAGACAAGACTAGACAGACAAGACTAGACAGACAAGACTAGACAGACAAGACTAGACAGACAAGACTAGACAGACAAGACTAGACAGACAAGACTAGACAGACAAGACTAGACAGACAAGACTAGACAGACAAGACTAGACAGACAAGACTAGACAGACAAGACTAGACAGACAAGACTAGACAGACAAGACTAGACAGACAAGACTAGACAGACAAGACTAGACAGACAAGACTAGACAGACAAGACTAGACAGACAAGACTAGACAGACAAGACTAGACAGACAAGACTAGACAGACAAGACTAGACAGACAAGACTAGACAGACAAGACTAGACAGACAAGACTAGACAGACAAGACTAGACAGACAAGACTAGACAGACAAGACTAGACAGACAAGACTAGACAGACAAGACTAGACAGACAAGACTAGACAGACAAGACTAGACAGACAAGACTAGACAGACAAGACTAGACAGACAAGACTAGACAGACAAGACTAGACAGACAAGACTAGACAGACAAGACTAGACAGACAAGACTAGACAGACAAGACTAGACAGACAAGACTAGACAGACAAGACTAGACAGACAAGACTAGACAGACAAGACTAGACAGACAAGACTAGACAGACAAGACTAGACAGACAAGACTAGACAGACAAGACTAGACAGACAAGACTAGACAGACAAGACTAGACAGACAAGACTAGACAGACAAGACTAGACAGACAAGACTAGACAGACAAGACTAGACAGACAAGACTAGACAGACAAGACTAGACAGACAAGACTAGACAGACAAGACTAGACAGACAAGACTAGACAGACAAGACTAGACAGACAAGACTAGACAGACAAGACTAGACAGACAAGACTAGACAGACAAGACTAGACAGACAAGACTAGACAGACAAGACTAGACAGACAAGACTAGACAGACAAGACTAGACAGACAAGACTAGACAGACAAGACTAGACAGACAAGACTAGACAGACAAGACTAGACAGACAAGACTAGACAGACAAGACTAGACAGACAAGACTAGACAGACAAGACTAGACAGACAAGACTAGACAGACAAGACTAGACAGACAAGACTAGACAGACAAGACTAGACAGACAAGACTAGACAGACAAGACTAGACAGACAAGACTAGACAGACAAGACTAGACAGACAAGACTAGACAGACAAGACTTGACAGACAAGACTAGACAGACAAGACTAGACAGACAAGACTAGACAGACAAGACTAGACAGACAAGACTAGACAGAAAAGACTGGACAGACAAGACTAGACAGACAAGACTAGACAGACAAGAGTAGACAGACAAGACTAGACAAACAAGACTAGACAGACAAGACTAGACAGACAAGACTAAACTGACAAGACTTTAGTACTTTAGTACGTTTTTATTCTTGTAATATTGTACAAGAATCTCAACTGAATCTGAACCATGGTATCTAAGCGGGATCGAATACTAACCCGGATAAAATAAACTATCTGGAAAATCCAGAATTTCTCGACATATTATAGGGAATGATAAGGAAGGAGGTGGAGCCCTTGACTAATGTCATTCAACAACTCACCAATCTGTTAAATTTGTTAACCCAAAAAAAAGATGAAATTATAAAAGAAGTGGGGCCTCTACCAGATATTACTCAACAACTCACAGAACAGTTGAAAATCTTGTCACTGAAGAACGAGGAGTTAATAAAAATTGTTCGTTCTACCGACAAGCAAAGAATCGAAGGCCGATGTACCTGCAGCGGACCTAAAAGCAGATAAAGAATCTGAAAAAAATATAAACAAGCCAGGATGTTCATCAGCAAAAACTGGCAAAAAGAATACCGATATGAGACAAGATAAATATATAAACAACTCGGAAATCAATGAGAACTGGTAGACGCCGAAGTATAAACCACGACGCGCCAGAAAAAACTAACGACGCCGCAAATCAAATCAGAGCGGCAGTAAGATTTCACTACCTACATGTTTACAGGCTGGAACCCATATTAAAGGAAGAGGATATCGTAGAATATTTACACAACAAGAAATTTGACTTCATACGTTGTAACAAATTGGCATCAAAACACCCAGAGGAGTATTCTTCTTTCAAAGTGTCGGTCCCAATAGATAAATAAGGCGAATTAATAAAAGCCGAAACGTGGCCACGCAACACATGTTTAAACCGTTTTTTTCGAACACATCGGGAAAACTCTAAAGACCAACCAAGGGCTAAACAATTCTAGTAGTGTCTCCAAAGTAATTTCAATCAACCAAAATACTAAATCCATTGGAAATTCGAGTGACAAAATTGACTATATGCTTGAAAAATATAACCAGTGCAGATTCCTAATCGTAACTGAGAATTGGAAGAACTCGGAATAACTTGAGTTAATGAAGGATAGCAATTTTGAACTGGCTTCTTACTTTTGCCGTGAAGAAGGGGAGCATGGGGGTTCGGCTATATACTGCAAAAATGGAATAATATTTAAAATTAGGCAAGATATTAACTTGATTTCAGAAGCACGTGTCAGTAGCTGAGTGTTCTGGTATTGAATCAAAAATGAATGAGAAGGTACTAATAACAGTAGGCATTTATAGAGCCCCATTGACTAATATAAAAAGCTTTTTCCTACAAGAAAACTACAAGCATTATTAATATTGCTCCACAAAAAAATAGTCGGTATATAAAAGTTGGTGATTACAACATAAATATTCTAAAAAACACAAGTCAGCAATTTTTGTCATTGTTAGCATCTTATAACGCGAAACTCATTTCAAATGAAGTTTCTCATCTTAGACATGCAACATGTATTGATAATATTATTGCTAACATTCACATAACGTTCATTAAAATCAGTAACCATCATATCTCCGATCATTATGCGCCACTGCTTACATTGGATTTCGGAAAGGAGGATGCATATACCTACCAACAATAAACAGACGGTAAGATTGTATAATGAAGAAAACTTGAAACACCACAGACAGATCTTGGAGAGCATAGAATGGGACGAATTGTATGAAGTTGACTGTTATAATGTTGATACGTAATGGAATTTGTTCACGGACATTTTCTTGAAATACTTTAACGAGGCTTTTCCTAAAATTCATAGACGCAAGAAAACCACAACTGTAAGGGTATTTAACAACCCCCAACTAGCATTGATGGAAAATAACCTAAAACTCTACGTAACACTATCTTCCCATAACCCATTATTTAAAAATTTATTCAATAATCATCACAGAAAATTCATCAAGAAACTGCGAAACGAAAAGAAAGAAAGATTTAAGCGACAAATTGAAACTTCGACTGATCTACAAATAACTACTTGGAATATAGTGAGAGAAATAACTGAACTTAAAAATAAAAGTAATTATTTTAACCAAATGAAGAACCACGCGCTAGTGCAATAAAATTTAATAATTTCTTGCTGAATATCAGCTAAATATTAATTATAATGACAATATTGAGTTAAATATAAATTCTATATTCTTTGTGCCAGATACTGAAGAAGAGATATATAATATAATTGTTAATTTAAAAAATAAAAAAGTGTAGGCCTTGACGATATCCCCCCTATAGTTTTAAAAAATGTGTTAACTTCTATATTAAGTGCCTTACTGTTTATAATAAATAATTCATTATTGGTTGGTAAATTTCCGGAAAAACTGAAACGTGCACTCGTCACTCCAATTTATAAAGCAGGAGATACAAATAAGATCGGAAACTATAGGCCTATCAGTATCCTATCTGTCTTCTCAAAAATTTTTGAAAAAATTGGGTGTACCAGAATAACATCTTTTCTAGATAAGTATAATTTAATAAATTGCCATCAACACGGCTTTGTTAAAGGTCTTAGCATAGAAACTGCATGTTTCCAATATTATACATACGATATTAGAAAATTTAGAAAACTTTAATATTCTTTTTGGCATGCTCATGGATCTTTCAAAAGCCTATGACTTAGTAGACCATAGGATACTGTTAGAGAAATTAATCAAATCATTTTTTAATAACTAGGGTTCAGATAACCAGGGTTCTCTCTCCTCATGGTACTGTTTATTCCTTTCCAAGGATTGTGAACATGGATATTCCACAAGGAAGCGCGATTGGCCCATTGCTGTTCTCAATATTTATTAATGATCTACATCAAATACCCACTACTGAGAAACACCTGATGATCAACTATGCAGATGATACATCCCTACTCATCATTAACAAAACTGTGGATGAGATTAGTCCAAATGCAAATAGCACGATGTCATCATTGATATCATGGTTTGATACGAACAAACTAAAGAACAAACTAATAAATAAAGACAAGTCTAATACTATCAATTTTAAAACCAAAAGAGATACGAACCAGTACCCTCCAAGATTGCAAATTAATAATGGAGACCTCGAGGTACAATATTCTATAAGGCTTGGACCTTGGACTATTTATAGATCAATCGCTTGATTGGACGACACATACTCTCTGTGTCACAAAACAACTGAACAAGGCAGTTTTTGAGTTGAGATATCTTCATAGGTATATGGATACTGCAGCTCTTAGGATGGTGTACTTCGCAAATTTTTATTCCCACTTAAAATTTGGTATTATGTTTTGGGGAAATAGTATCATCAGAAGCATCTTTAGAATACAGAAGGAAGCCATTCGTACTCTGAACAATTTACATTACAGAGAATCCTGCAGAGGCCAGTTCAAACTTGCTAATATTTTAACAACAACAGCTACTTACATCTATGAGTCTATAATTTTCATTCTGAAACATTGGCACTTATTTGGGAACTTTAACAAGCCTAATCTAAGGAGTACCAGATTTTGTAATGAAGTCTTTCAGCTGCCCCAGCATAGTCTGACGCTAACTGAAAGAAATCCACCGTACAGCAATATGAAAATGTACAACGTACTACCAAGGGGGATTAAACATGTAGTGAATGCAAACCTTTTCAAAAAAGAATTGTATAAACTCCTAGTTGATATAGAACCGTATAATATCGAAGAATTCCACTTAAGAGTAAATTACTAAGAACATGTTAATTATATATAATATTTTCTTTTTTCTATGACTTCTTTTTTCTCCGTCATATGACACTTATTTCATTTAAAACATTTTTCTGTGTTCTTAGATAATGAAATAAACTTATTTTGATTTGATTTTGATTTGACTAGACGAACAAGACTAGACAGACAAGACTAGACAGAGAAGACTATACAAACAAGTCCATACAAAGAAGAGACTAGTGACTAGACAGGATTAGACATACAAAACTACACAGACAAGACTATACAAACAAGGCTAGACAGATAAGACTAGACAGACCGGACTAGACAGACAAGACTAGACAGAAAAGACCAGATAGAGAATACTAAACAGACAAGACGAGACAAACGAAGCTAGACAGACAAGACTACACAGACAAGACTAGAAATAGAAATCTAGACGTACAGACTTGACAGACAAGACTAGACAGATAAGTCTAGACAAACAAGATTATAAGGCAAGACTATACAGAAAAAACAGACAGACAAGACTAGACAGACAAGACTAAACAGACAAGACTAGACGGGACAGAGAACACTAAACGTCAAGATTAGACAAACAAAACTAAACAGACAACACTAGAGAGACTAAAATGGGCGGAGAAGTCTAAACAAGACTAGATATACAAAACTATAGAGACAATAATGAATAGAAGAAACTAGGCATACAACACTTGAAGAAGCGGGGCAGACAGGACATGGTAGTATATTAACTATTACATCCTGTATATTAATTTGCAATAAATGTGTTTTTATGCATAGCAACTCGTTATATAATTTCTAATTTTTATGCATATATTTCTGTTATACACATGTTTAGCCTTTCAATTTTATAAAAAATGCCTTTCAATAATATTTCTTGTAGATATCGACGAAATTTTCTGATTAAATTTCGTATTGTACAAATATTTGTAGAGACCGGCAGATACGACCTATGAACCTTTCCGCTATATATTGAATATCAATTTCGAACTATCCATTACAATAATAACAGTTCCGTGCCAATCAGTGTTATTATTTTATGAATTGTTTTTGTGTAATTCTGCAACGAACTATGTATTAGTACAAAGTGTGGGAAAAGTGAATGGGAATATAACAGTGTTTTAAAGAATTTATTTACAAAATAAAAGTAGAAAAAAGTGTTTGTAGAGTTAAAATTGGTGCATAAATAATTGATCTACTCTGAGCATGCGTGTTAGGTGAATAAATATGTTTTTGGTAACCGCTAACTCTAAACGAACGTGTTTATGATTAATTAAAACTTGTACTACATGCGAAATTATCCCGCATATTGATTGATCACTTTGTTCCACTCGCTTGGGAAATTCCTTTGCACATGAGCCAACACCTTCTGTATTTGCCTCATTTCCATAGGTGTGCATTGAGGACACGATCCGCGAAGTACCAATGGTGCCAGACCTATTAATTAAAAAAAGTTTGTCATCAAAGTGACGCGTTAAAAACTTTCTACCGGTTACGAAAGTGAAAATTTATGATTCATCAAAAATACAAGGAATTAATTTAATTTTTAAATTGCTGTTATAATTCTGTCTAAAAAATATGTCGATAAAATTGATATAGTTTCAATTTAAGATTCGTTTGAAAGTTAATTGAAATTTATTACAAAATAAACTCACTTTTGAGCCGCCTCCCGACCGGATCGCAGGGGGCCTCCCCCAAAGCGCACTTCAGTTGCCTCATGAGATACCGTTTGTCATTAAGAGCCATTTCCAGAGCGTCTTCAGATATCTCCGGTCTCTTTGTGGCTTGCGGTCTGGCAACTACCACGGCCAACATAACTGCCGCGATAAAACATATCTGAAACATAAATCAGAAATATTAAATTCTATACATAAATACACCGACCACAAACATATGAAATATTTCCAGTTTACGAGTCAATAAAATATATAACAATCTCACTGCTGATAAAGTCATAATTTTCTTTGATGGGTAGAAACTTTGTGATGAATTTTACTTTGTATGGAAACTAATCGGGTGTATTTAGTTTTGTTCCACTACGTTTAATTTAAGATAAATGTGAAAATATTTGATTTACCTGTGTTGGATGCATGTTGTGCGGATGCTGTGCAGAGGGAAAGTGCGGGTGAAAGTTATCGAAGCGTTTCTACCTCGCAACTACCTGAGCCTCGACACACCTCACCTACTATTATATCGCCGGTGACCTACCGCAATTTATAACTAAACCAACCCGGTTCTTCACTTCACCCGTTTACCACCACCATTTTAGTGCATCTTAAAGATTCCCGGAAAAGTGTTTATACTTTATGGGTTCCCTCAGCTGTCATATATCCTGACGAAAGAACATTTCGTGTCACAAATGTTAGTCCCAACTGTGCATCCGGTAGCAGCACGGTTCGTCGCCGGAATATAAATAAAACAGGATTTGCCTGTGGAAAGTCAGTTGCATTTGTTTATGCGGTAATTCCGTTCTAATGCAAGTGTCGATCACGAAGGCAATCCACCTTTCGATTGATATTTTCATGCATCTATTTAACGGGAATTTGCAACGTAACAAACTTGAACACGCCGAATTAATAACACTCAATATACGACATACATCATTTGTCATTATAATATAATGTGATATGAATTATTCAGAGCGGGTCTTCATTTCACAAATCCCTGTATTTCCATTCGAATTTCGGTCCAGACATCGTAAATTATTCGCCTACTAACGAGTTTCATTAAATTTAATTGCCGCTGTACCAAAAAATTACTGCAAACAAAACTTCCATAAAACATTTACAATTCACCTTCTATGATTTCATAAAATGGTTTCTCCGTTGCCACAGCTTAAACACATATATAATTCATAATGGAAAGTTAAATAATAAAATTCGCGAATAACACATTTATTGTATTGCATTATTTTACCACGTTTTTATTAGCTCGCTTTCTTCTCTGTCTGTTTTTTTAACTTATTCTGTTTTGAAGTTTGCCTGTTCTCAACATTGTCCGAGCGATTTTTTTATTTTTAATCCTAGAATCTCTCGATAAATTTTTGATCGTTTTTATTTGTTAACGCAGATAGTTACAAATCCATTCAGGTAATGCTAATGGGCTGAATACACTAATGATTTAAACCGCAAAAATTCCTAAAAATATCTAAAAAACACTATGTTATTAGAAGAGTATTAAGTATTATATATATATATATATATATATATATATATGTATATATTGTATATATGTATATATTGCTATTATAGCAATAAATCAATGTAACATAAATCTATTAACCCCAAGATCCTTATGCTGTTCTGCTTTCATCTTTTTTTATTATTTTATTCAAATTTTTCCAATAATTTTACAATATCTTCCCTGACGTTTTCGTTCTTATGTTTACCGTCTTTGTTCTCGTCATGTTAGCCATCAAAATCTACCTAAATATTTATGAAGTGATACACAACGTATTTCGCATTTGAGGAGCGAAATTCAAGGTTTATTGTAAATAAAGGAATATTTTTGAGGAAATGTGAATTTCGCGGCCGTAAATATTTTATTGGATCCCCCGGCTTCGAGTCAATGTTTTCGTTTTTCTCTTTGGAAAGCTGCATTTTAAATCAAATAAATTTCAGAATATTTAATCTGCCATAATTTAAATAAGTTATGAACATCTTAAAAAAGATTTTTTATGAATAATTTACATTTTTTATTGTAATGTCAAACAACAAACTTATTCAAAACATGTTTAAAAGCTGTAAGCGAAACTTAAAGGTACAAAAAAGCTTTAAAAAAACAAGTCAAGTTGTGTCCTTGTATGTCTAGTCAAATCATATCAATCAAATCAAATCAAAAGACATTTATTACAGTATAGATGTACAGAAAAACATATGTGTAAAAGTCAAATGGAAAGAAAAACAAAAACAAAATAGCATATATAAATAATAAAAAATAATAATAGTAATCACAGTAATTGAACTGATTATATTTCAGCAAAAATGAGAAAAATAAACCTAACATAAGTTGAAGAATTCCTGTAGGCTATAGATTGATTCCCTCAACAAAAATAGTTTCAGTTGTTTCCTAAAAACAGTATGGGATTTTACTACTGTCATGCTCGCTGGTAGCTTATTGTAAATGAAGACTCCGTAGACGGTTGTAGATTTGCTACTGATTGTAAGATTGCTTTTAGGAGCATACAACTTTCTATGTCCTCTTGTGTAATGGTTATGTTTGTCCATGTTTCTTTGTAAGTTGGCTTTGTTTTTCTAGATTAGGCAGGCCGCTTCCAGAATATAAAGACTGACGATTGTTAGGATTCCCAGTTGTCTGAATTTAGTTCTACATGAAACTGTTCTAGGAATACCCATTATTGCACGGATCATATTTTTTTGAGCAATTAAGAGAGTTTCAGTTTTGGGAGAGGCTCCCCATACTGAAATACCGTAAGATAGTATTGACTGAACTTCAGCGAAGTAATAGATAAGGATGTCAGATCTATACAATAGCCAACGTAATCTTCTGATAGAGTAAGCCTTATTACGCACTCTTTTACATAAGTTCTCAATCTGCAAATTCTATGTTAAGGATTCCTCGATTTGCAGTCCTAGGAACTTTGTAGGCGGTGCTCGATTTAATTGAAGATTATTAGTTCCTATGGAAATGTGAGTTTGAAAAATTACGTATTCTATTTTGCTACCATTAAGGAACTGATTACTGGAAAACCAGTTTACGATTTTGCTTAATAGTTTGTTGGCTTCTATTTGAGTCAGATTTCTTGAAATCTCCGATACGAGAAAGCTAGAATCATCTGCATATATTCAAACACTGTGATTACTACAGTGATTACTATTTATAAAACGTGTTAGGTCTGCTAGATAGAGAAGTAAGAGTGTAGGGGAAAGAACACTTCCTTGCGGAACACCTATATTTATACTTGCTGGTGCAGATTTAAATGTTTTATTCATGACAGTGATTTCCACACATTGCCATCTATCTTGAAGATATGATTTTATCCAATTATGCGATTTACCTCGTATGCCAATTTTATATATTTTATTTAATAATTGTTGGTGATACACGCAGTCGAAAGCCTTAGAAAGATCACAAATAATCCCGACTGGATGTTTTCCTTCATCAACTTCTTGTAGAACCTTGGAATAGAATTCTATGATCGCCATAGTTGTAGATTTTCCCCTACGGAAGCCGTGCTGTTCCTTGGGGATCAGATGATGTTTCTCTATAAATGGAGTAAGCCTATGGAACATACAGTATTCCATCACTTTAGACCTTACAGATAATATCGCAATTAGTCGGTAGTTATTTAGAATTTTTTTTTCCCTTTCTTGTAGATCGGCACGATTTTGGCGGTTTTTAGTATTTCTGGAAACTCTTCAGTATCAAACAAATAGTTGACTATATGTGTCATAGGACGAACTAACAGATCTACGTATTGCTTAAAAATATTGCATGGAGGTAAATCTAGGCCACATGTTGATTTGTTTTTTAATTTGCCTTTTATAAGCCAGGTGATTTCATTCTCTGAAAAATCCTCCAGATACATGGTTTCACTATTGAAAAACATATGATGGTTTGATATGCTTGATGGAGTAATGTTTTGGGTTATTAACTCCAGAGCTTGTAAGAAGAATTAATTGAAAAGAGTTGATATTGTGGTTTAGATGGATCTCTTCTTTTCTCGTAGTCTTATTCGTCTGCTGGATGATAATCTTCCAGACTGTTTTCTGTTTGAATTGTTTTTTTTTTAGCTGTGTTAAATAGAAGCCGTAGCATTTTTTTTATACATAAGTATACTTCTCGTAAGAAAGGGTACTTCTTCTGGAGTACAAACAGTACTCATTAAATACATTGTACATATTAAATTAACTTTTTCTTTTGAATTTCCAGTGAAATTAATGTTGAAGTCTCCAGTAACAACTAGTTTTCTTGATTTATTAAAATACTGGTGAAGTACGCAATCGAGCGTAAGCATAAAAGTTGTTATACAGCGATTTGGTGGCCTATATAAATTAATTATTATGGTCGATTCTCGTTTGGATTTTCAAACGATTCCACATATTTCTATGTGTTTCTCGATTGATACTACGGTTATCGTACCTTCATCCAAAATATTTCTACTCCAGATTGCTACACCACCTCCGGTAGATATGGAACTGCAAAACGAACTAATCAGCGTGAAGCTATAGTGCAGATATAGACGTTTCAGATTTTCGTGACTGACCTAAGTTTCTGTTAGGTAGATAAAGAACGGATTTATTTCATCAATTAAAATTTCCAAATGCGGGATTTTGTTGTTAATAGATTGGATATTCATGTACATGACAGTATTTGTAGTTATTCTATTTACCGGAAAATTAATTATTTTGTTAATTTGTTCTTCTCCAGGTTCAGAAAAAACGGTTTATGTGCGTATAACGGGGCCATAGTTCTGGTTTTTTGATATCCTCAAGATTTTCTAGAGGGAGTGAAACTTTAGAGGCAGAATATTCCTCGGTCTTGTCAGTCTAGTCTTCCCTGTCTACTTTTGTTTGTCTAGTCTTGTCTGTCTACACTTGTCTGTCTAGCCTTGTCTGTCTAGCCTTGTCTAGTCTAGTTTTGTCTGTCTGGTCAAATAAATCAAATCAAATAATTTATTAATCTTCCGATGTAATACATATAGGATAAGTTACAAAGTTATAAGTAATAATACAAAAAAGGAACACATTTACAAAAGAAAAAAAGTAAATAAATAAATTAACTTTTTACTTTAAAAGCACAAATTATTGTTGAATGATTTGAAGTCTGTACAAGAATTGAATCTATTGAATAAAAACATTTTTTAATTAGGAACTCTTTCGTTAATTTTCGAAAGGCTTTGTATGATTTTTCTTCTTTGATTTCTGTAGATAACTTTTAAATATTTATAACTTATAATTGGGTGCTGCACTGCAAAGCGTAAGATTATTCTTCGGTCTACGTAGGTTGGACGCGTTTCTTGTATTAACGTTATGTATATCTTTGTTTGTCCAGAACTTAAATTTGTTTTAAAAATATGTCACGTTGCTTCCCATAGGTAAATGGATGGAAGGGTTAAAATATTTAATTTAGGTTTACATGATACATTTGAGTTTATTCCTGTAATTATCCTAATAATTGTTTTTTGTGCTAAGAACGCACTTTTTGTGACTGGAGATGATTCCCAAACTAAAATACCAAATGCTAGAATACATTCCACTTCCGCATGGCATTTTCCTATTAGTTCCTTCGCCCTTCTAATTAAGCATGCTTTCCCATTTAGATTTTTTAATAAATCGTTTATCATGATATCCCATTTAACCACTGCACTTTTACACTGCTCGATTTTTTATTTTGACTCTACTTTTTTACTTTGAAAAATTACTTCAGTTCTATTTTGAGCTGTGCAATCACGGAAAAATATTTAAAAAAATCTCCGAATGAAAATTTTCGATATTTTTTAAATTTTCAGTAAGTTATCAGATTTGATACACAGTGCATTTTGAACACAAAAATGTTGTATTAGTAAAACAAACAGAAAATGTATTTATTGATGAAATTCGTTAAAACAATTAGCGCCTTTTCTAACACATAAGTGTAATCCACATTTTGAACACTTTATATATGTTAGTTTCTTGCAGTTAGGTTTTTTACAACGTGCTCTGATGTCTGTATATTAGGGCCAATGCCCAATTGTCTGTATATTAGGGCCAATGCCCAATTGAATCGGTCCTCACGTCTTTGGGCGGAACATAAGATGTCGGTCCTCTCTTCTTTTGGTAACAATTTGTTGTTCCATAACACTACTGGATGGTCTGCCACGTTTATTAACACTCTGCATGCCTGCTTTGCATAAGCATTCTGCCACATCAATTCTAAATTGCACTAAGTTCATATTCTTTATGTTCTTTTCTTTGCATATTTTCCTGTACAGAATCCAGCTGTTGACAATGGCTACATCAATGAGATGGTAAAAAAATCGCATGTACCATTTTTTGGTTCTCATTTTGATTTTATTTTTGCCAATGAGGCTATCTAAATAGTCCACTGCATCCATATGCCGGTTGTACTCCTTCACTATATGAGGGCATGGAATTTTAATTTGTTTGTTTGCTTTTTTGTCGAATCTTTCTACATCTTGGAGCGGCAATTCTCGTACGAAGCTGGATGTGAGAGTGACAATTTTGTTATCTTTCCATGATACTACTAATACATCGATTCCATTAACATCGGTTACGTATTCCATCGAAGTTTTTTCTTTTTTCTTTTTAAAATTGCTGCTCTTGAGGCAATTTATTATTTGGTATTCTGTTGCGTCTTTTTGTACCCAAAGAATAAATGTCTTGAGTTGCTAAGTACGATACTAGGAGAATGGTAGTGTAGTAGTTGTCGAAGTACACTATAAAACTCATTTTTTGGTAGGTTTCTTAACAATCTGGCTATCACATTGGCACTAGCACCTAAGTCTGGTTCAGTCTGGCAGCCGACTTTTATTTTCATTGCCGGTATAAATTTCAAATTTATACTCGAAACCGCTTACACCACTCAAAACAAAAAGTTTGAAACCCCATTTATATGGCGTCATGGGGATATATTGCTTCAAATAGTGTCGAGCCTTTGTTGAGCATAGCTGCCCATCTATAGCTAAATACTGCTCATGCGGGATGCTTTCAAACCTCAATAATTGGTCGCAACTTATGCAGACGATCTACATTTGGATCGTCACCTTGCCTTATATTCGAATTATCGGAAAAATGAATAACATTTCGAATTCGATCAAAATTATGTTGGCTCATTGCTACTCTGATTTGTGATACGCCTATGTTTATCGACCAGTAATATCGCGTACTCGGTAACTGTATCGCATACTTATATATTAGAATTCCCAAAAATTTTCCAATGTCATCTGTAACAATATTAGCGGGCTTTGCGGGATCTTTTTGTACACTGTATAAGTTTGACTCTTCGGCAATTTTTAGTAAAAGAGTATCATCAAAAAAATACCTGAAAAACTGATAGGGAGTTTCTAAGTGCCTAATTTCTGGAGGTAAAGAAGAATCTCCTTTCAAATTTTTTCGTTTCTTCGTTTATTTTCTGCTTCTATTACCACATCATTGTCAAAATCATTGTCTGAATCTTGCAAAATATTATTATTTGAATAGTCAACGTTAGGTTCCATATCAACAATATCTTCCTCAAATAAAATTGGAATATTTTCCAAGTCAAAATCATCCCCAGTCATGTAATTGGGGTCTTCATCGTCAACTGAATCAAATTCACCCTCACTTTCATCCTCATTTTCAATAATTTGGAGCAATTCATTGTCCGACAGGGGCATTTTATTTCGCCACTCAGTCATTCTAAAAATACACCCAAAACGCTCAATGTATCAAATTTGATACAAATAGTAATTTACCTTACCTTGCAAAAATACCTACGCTGTATATATGAAAATGGTAAAAATTGACTTCACAAAGTCGTATACACCGACTAAACACTTTTATTTTAGTTTATTCCACTTATAACACTCAAAATATGTAATTACAGTTTTTACAAACACTAGCATATACCAGTCACATGGAAACAGGTTGGTATGTTTTTTGCGCGTCAAATAAATGACTGTGGCAGCGCCATCTACATGTGGATTAGAGCTTCTATGTATCAGGTATGATATGTTGTGCGAATAGCATAAAAATAAATTTACAATAAGTTTTCACAGAACAATATTTGGTTAAGATGTTCTTCGATGAATACACCTACAAATGTTATGTTCCTCGCTCTTTCAATTTTGGTACAATTAATTCTTAGGTAGATGCCATCATCAACGAGAGAATGTTATGATATGTGGCCTAGCTGAGACCTGTTGGAGAAAAAACCACTGCATATATTTCTCGAGCGAAGAAAATGGCGGACGTAATGTGGTTGCGTTTATGATTGAGAAACAGCTGGCCAAATGGGTGGAAAGTTACCGACCAGTGAACGATAGAATAATAATAATAACCCTAAACACCAAACCAGTAAAGATACAGCTCATTGAAGCATATTTCCCAACCTCTGATGCACCTGATCAGGATATTCAAGATATGCACGGGCTCATCGAGGAGCTAATGGAGAGAATAGCCTCCAAGGATATCACGATTATCTTAGGTGACTTTAATGCCAAGATCGGGGCAACAAAAGCAGACGATCACAATCGCAGTATCGTAGGCAAGTACTGACTTAGAACGCGGAAAGAGAGAGGGGAAAGACTCGTGCAATTCGCAACTGACAACAGCTTAACAATCCTGAACACCCTGTTTCAACATCATGCCCGACGCCTATCTACTTGGACATCTCGTGATAAGAAGACTAAAAACCAGATTGACTACCTACTAGTAGATAAGAGGTGGAGATCATTATTCCAAAACGTGAAAACCAAGCCAAGTGCCGAATGCGGCTCTGACCACAGACTATTAATTGCATACTTTGGAATAAAGCTACAAAGACTCATCAAATCAGATAGCAAGCCCTATCTGAGCTACCACATCTAGACAATCACAATGGCCCAAACCATCTATGGGAAGAAATAAAAAGATGGATTGAACTGGCTGCTGCGAAATATCTAAAACAAGAGCCCAAACAAAAATGGAAACATTGGATGACGGATGAAACACGGGAACTGGTAGAACAGCGAAGAAATACTAAGCTCTCTAACACGGACCCAATAGAGAAACCTATAAAAACTCGACAACTCAACAGACAAATTAAAACGGAGTCTCGCATGGACAAAAACCAATACATTTAAAATATTTGCATGGAAATAGAAAACCATGCGAACCAGAACAATACGCATGACCTATACAACAGAGTGAAATATCTATTTCGTGATTTAAAGCCAAAAACGCAAATAATCCAGGACGACCAGGGAAACATTATAACCGACCTAAAGGGAATAGCTGAAGTATGGAAAAATTACTGCACCAAATTGTACCATGAAAACCCTACAACATATCTGGAATCGGAGAACAGACAGTATGACATGGAGCCGGGTATTCTTAAGACCGAGGTAGAAAAAGCTATAAGGAAACTTGGAGATAGAAAGGGAACGAGACCAGACAACATAAATTCTGAAACAATTAAAGCAATGGAAGAAGCAGGAATAGACAGTATGCATATGGCATATTTGCCAATGCATATGGACATCCGGGAAATGGCCAGAAGGGTGGGCAAAATCTCTGCTAATACCCATATACAAAAAAGGTTCCCTGCAGACTGTGCTAACTATAGAACCATAGCGCTGGTATCACATGCCAGCAAGATTATGCTGCACATACTTAATGCCAGACTAAAATACATCCTGCTGCCAGAGATTGCAGACGAACAACAGGATTTGTCCCGGGGAAGAGTACACGGGAGCAGATCTTAAGCATAAAGCAAATAATAGAAAAGGCCGGAGAATTCCAAGTGAAAGCATACCTGTGCTTCGTGGATTACACTAAAGCGTTTGATAAAGTGAAGTGGCGCAAACTATGGCAAATACTAGAGAAAATGGGAACACCACTGCATCTAATAAGATTAATTTGATAGCTCTACGAGACCAGTACTGCATGCGTCAGCGTAAGTAACACATGCTCCGAACCATTCAAAATACTAGCGGTGGTCCGGCAAGGATGCATATTGTCGCCAATACTGTTTAACATTTACACAGAATACATTATGCGAAAAGTAATAGAAGATTGGAACGGAAGGATCCCTGCAGGAGGCAAGTGGATAACGAATTTGAGATATGCAGATGATACTGTGATTCTGTTCTGGCTTCGAAGGAAGAAGAAATGGAGGCTATAATGGCCAGACTCACAGAAGAGAGTAGCTCATATGGAGTGGAGATTAATAGAGGCAAAACAAAGGTCATGATAATAGACAGACAAAATGAAAACCTGCCACAAGGCGACACCGTGGCTGGATTTGCAGTGGTGAAAATATTTGATAATCTAGGATCAGTAGTTACCAACAAAGGTGGATCGGAGGATGAAATCCGCAAACGAATAGCGATTGCCAGAACGTCTATGGCAAAACTGGTGAAAATTTGGAAAGATCGAGCCATTACCAAAAACACAAAACTACGGCTGATACATAGCCTGGTCTTCTCCATTGCAACTTACGCCTGCGAAACGTGGACTATTCGGCCCTCGGACCAACTCAAAATAGAAGCGTTTGAAATGTGGTGCTATAGAAAAATGCTGCAAATACCATGGACAGCCCACCGCGCAAACGACTCTATTATTCAACAACTCGGTAAAAAGACCAGACTATACCAGACAATAAACCAACGGTATTTGGGATATCTGGGTCATGTGGCAAGGAGGTTCGAAAATATTGAACGACTCATAGTAGAAGGCAAAGTCCAAGGCCGCCACCCAAGAGGAATATCACCGACACGATGGATAGACCGGACAAAAACCCTGACGGGACAAGGCATGCAGGAAGTAATGAGATCTGCCTAAGATAGAGAGCGTTGGCGAAGAGTCATTGCGAGCGTAGCAAATTGATGTCACCACACCCTGCAGAAGGGTTATGGACTGAATAGAGAGAGAGATGTCATCATGTTTTTTTTTCCTTTAGATTTGGAAACTCATATATTAAATTTTCTGTAAGTAAAAAATATAAGTTATTGGCAGCAAACCATACATGCATTTTTGATAATATATTCTGTGCCGTGCGCTTTGTCTATTCCATTGATGAACCTGAAATAGTCACACTAATATCGCCAGCGTACATAGTTCAGAAATCGGATCCGATATATCATATAAGGTCCGCTATGTAAATGGAGAAGAGTATTGGAGCTAAAATTGTTCCCTGTGGCACACCAACAGATATGCATGTTGTTTTTGGGGTAGCTTTTCCAAATTTTACATATTGATTCCGGGTAGATATATATATATATATATATATATATATATATATATATATATATATATATATATATATATATATATATATATATATATATGATTGGAACCATCGTTCTGCTCTTCCTCTTATTCCGTTACTAAGCTTTTCAATCAATTTCGTTTGAGCAACGCAGTCAAACGCCATCCACAGGCCACAGAAGATGCCAACAGAACATCTTCCCGTATCTACTTCATTAATTATTTTTGTATAAAATTGCTCTATTGCTGTTGCTGTTGATTTGTGATTAAAAAAACCGTGCTGTTGGGGAGGAATTATTTTGTATTTGGCAAGAAATGACGATAATCGTGATTCCATACAATATTCCAATATTTTAGCCACGACCGAAATCATTGCTACTGGTATATAGTTGTTTAAAGAGGTTTCATCTCCCTTTTTGTGTGTTGGTAGAATTATGGTCGTTTTTGAACATCGGGAAAATTTCAGTTCTAAACGAAGAATTTACAATGTCTGTCAATGCTGCAATTAATTCCTTAGCAAATTTTTAATTATGTTGCAGGGCAGGTCATCCTGTCCTGACTATTTTTTATTTCTTAATTTGTGAATAATTTCCATAACTTCAGTACATGTAAACTCTTGAATATACATACTGTTAAATGGAAATATGGAATACTGTGGAATATGGAAATTTGAAATTTGATTGGCATTATATTTTTAGTTACCTGAGCTGGGGCACTTTTAAAGAAATTATTAAAGCTTGTTGCTACCTATGCTTCGTTACCTATGGTTACCTTAGATTACAGTTATGGGAGGTTTCTCTATATATTTATTAGATAATTCGTTGACTGTGTGCCACAAAGCTTTTTGTTGCTTTTTGTTGTTTCTTCCGTTAATACTAGAAATACATGAAATTTTTAATTGTTAAGGGGGGAATACACATTAGAAGGTTGTTTGATACTGATTTTTTAGGATTTTTTTTTTTGGGCGGGAAAAACTAACTACAATTTAATCAAATTTTGACATCATTTCATTCATATTTCGAACAATTTCTGTGATTTTTTTTGAATAATATCAGCCAAAAATAAAATAGTTACGGTATGATGTCCGCAGAAGGTTGTAAGTATAGTTTTCCAATTGCGTGCAGTGTAGCCATTTCGATTTTCATCAAAACCGTTTTGTTTTACACAATCATTTTACATTAATAACTCATTTTCTAAGAATATGAACCTCAATGAAGGCAAAAAAACAAATAAAAATTTTGCAGGTGTTGGAACAATTTTTCTTCGATTTTCACGATTTTTTTCTCTAATTATGTAAGGAAAAATAACCTTAAAATTATGATATCATATTACAAGTTGGTTCATATAATTCGAAATTTTATAAAGAATCATACTATCAATTTTCATAATGATCAGTTTCATGCTTTTTAAGTTAAATTGCACGCAAATGTGAAGTCATTTCGAGATAACCGAGGTAATGCTCCGCTCGAGCCGGTAGCCTGTACCCGATGTGCACTCGGTTCTATGCTCATACAATCTAAACGACTGCGAATTTTGATTTGAAATTTTGACAGCTTATTCTGGGATAGTTAAGCTAACGATTTATGCAATAAAAAAAATCGGATTTTTTGAACATCCTAATGTAGTTTCTCCCCTTAATTGCACCAAAGTTTCTAATCATTTACTACACTAGTCTGTCTATTAGTTATTACTAATTTGAAATGTAATAGCAATTTTCTAATGAGGCGAGTATTATTATTATTAGTATATTCCACCAAATTAGTAACTAATAACACCAAGTTATAAAAATTTTTGCCGTTTTCAAAAATTTTGAACAAAATTCTTAAAAAAAAATATTAACAAAAATCACAAACAAGAAAACCTGTAATTTTCCGTCAACAACTTTCGGTACTTACGTGTTAATGCCACCACCGGTATATATTGGATGGAGAGTGCGCGATGCTACGCGTATGTTGTCTTTATTTATCTGTCCGCTTCGCAACGGGCAACCTAATCTAACTGAGGTTAAAAAATAAAGCATTATGGGTTTTAAAAATGTTTTAATTTTAATTAAAATGTTTTATTTTATGATTTATTATAAAAATTTTAGGTGTAAATTGGAGGCATTTAAAAAATGTAGCGATGGTGGCGTTAATACATAAGTACCCAACTTTCTTTCTTTTCTGTTTAACAAATATACCTTAAATCTAATTCATAAATTAATGTAAAACTCACCAAAGCAGAAATTTCAACAAAAATTTCACAAACACCCACAAAACGTTGTACAACAATCACAAAGTATTAGCACAATTTTCAATAATTTTCGGCAATTTGTTTCACACGAACTCATTCTCACAAATGCATTATTATCCACTAAGCGCATGCTACTAACTAACAACGTTCTGAATCGTATTGAAATTCGCCTTATTTGCATTGATTTCGCTCGCTGCGACCCGATTTGTTTACATTTTTTTGCACCTGCAAGGCCAAGAAACAAACCGAACACCACAAATCGCTGCTACTTACTGTTTACTAAATACAATCTCTGCTCAGATGAATGAGACAAGGGTATCTCCCTTAACTTAAACTAAAACATTTACACTTAAAATCAAGTTTACACTTAAAATCAAGTGTAAACAAACTCTTAAAATCTCGTGTATTCAAAAATTCACTTTAAATCGAGTGCTTCTCAAATTTAGGTTGAGTTTATATTCACTTTTTTAAAGTTCTTGATCTAAATCTATATTTTCTAGTTCTAGATGATAACGGTCTAGATATTTATTAATCGTGCTGCTTTATTGGATATTTTTTAGTATCTTCCCTGAATGGTATTAATCTGTGGTCCGATAATATTGTGTCTAGAACGGAAGAAATATACGTTCTACTTAGTCTTGTCTGTCTAGTCTTGTCTGTCTAGTCTTGTCTGTCTAGTCATGTCTGTCTAGTCTTGTCTATCTAGTCTTGTTTGTCTAGTCTTGTCTGTCTAGTCTTATCTGTCTAGTCTTCTCTGTCTAGTCTTGTCTGTCTAGTTTTGAATGTCTAGTCTTGAATGTCTAGTCTTGTCTGTCTAGTCTTGTCTGTCTAGTCTTGTCTGTCTAGTCTTGTCTGTCTAGTCTTGTCTGTCTAGTCTTGTCTGTCTAGTCTTGTCTGTCTAGTCTTGTCTGTCTAGTCTTGTCTGTCTAGTCTTGTCTGTCTAGTCTTGTCTGTCTAGTCCTGTCTGTCTAGTCTTGTCTGTCTAGTCTTGTCTGTCTAGTCTTGTCTGTCTAGTCTTGTCTGTCTAGTCTTGTCTGTCTAGTCTTGTCTGTCTAGTCTTGTCTGTCTAGTCTTGTCTGTCTAGTCTTGTCTGTCTAGTCTTGTCTGTCTAGTCTTGTCTGTCTAGTCTTGTCTGTCTAGTCTTGTCTGTCTAGTCTTGTCTGTCTAGTCTTGTCTGTCTAGTCTTGTCTGTCTAGTCTTGTCTGTCTAGTCTTGTCTGTCTAGTCTTGTCTGTCTAGTCTTGTCTGTCTAGTCTTGTCTGTCTAGTCTTGTCTGTCTAGTCTTGTCTGTCTAGTCTTGTCTGTCTAGTCTTGTCTGTCTAGTCTTGTCTGTCTAGTCTTGTCTGTCTAGTCTTGTCTGTCTAGTCTTGTCTGTCTAGTCTTGTCTGTCTAGTCTTGTCTGTCTAGTCTTGTCTGTCTAGTCTTGTCTGTCTAGTCTTGTCTGTCTAGTCTTGTCTGTCTAGTCTTGTCTGTCTAGTCTTGTCTGTCTAGTCTTGTCTGTCTAGTCTTGTCTGTCTAGTCTTGTCTGTCTAGTCTTGTCTGTCTAGTCTTGTCTGTCTAGTCTTGTCTGTCTAGTCTTGTCTGTCTAGTCTTGTCTGTCTAGTCTTGTCTGTCTAGTCTTGTCTGTCTAGTCTTGTCTGTCTAGTCTTGTCTGTCTAGTCTTGTCTGTCTAGTCTTGTCTGTCTAGTCTTGTCTGTCTAGTCTTGTCTGTCTAGTCTTGTCTGTCTAGTCTTGTCTGTCTAGTCTTGTCTGTCTAGTCTTGTCTGTCTAGTCTTGTCTGTCTAGTCTTGTCTGTCTAGTCTTGTCTGTCTAGTCTTGTCTGTCTAGTCTTGTCTGTCTAGTCTTGTCTGTCTAGTCTTGTCTGTCTAGTCTTGTCTGTCTAGTCTTGTCTGTCTAGTCTTGTCTGTCTAGTCTTGTCTGTCTAGTCTTGTCTGTCTAGTCTTGTCTGTCTAGTCTTGTCTGTCTAGTCTTGTCTGTCTAGTCTTGTCTGTCTAGTCTTGTCTGTCTAGTCTTGTCTGTCTAGTCTTGTCTGTCTAGTCTTGTCTGTCTAGTCTTGTCTGTCTAGTCTTGTCTGTCTAGTCTTGTCTGTCTAGTCTTGTCTGTCTAGTCTTGTCTGTCTAGTCTTGTCTGTCTAGTCTTGTCTGTCTAGTCTTGTCTGTCTAGTCTTGTCTGTCTAGTCTTGTCTGTCTAGTCTTGTCTGTCTAGTCTTGTCTGTCTAGTCTTGTCTGTCTAGTCTTGTCTGTCTAGTCTTGTCTGTCTAGTCTTGTCTGTCTAGTCTTGTCTGTCTAGTCTTGTCTGTCTAGTCTTGTCTGTCTAGTCTTGTCTGTCTAGTCTTGTCTGTCTAGTCTTGTCTGTCTAGTCTTGTCTGTCTAGTCTTGTCTGTCTAGTCTTGTCTGTCTAGTCTTGTCTGTCTAGTCTTGTCTGTCTAGTCTTGTCTGTCTAGTCTTGTCTGTCTAGTCTTGTCTGTCTAGTCTTGTCTGTCTAGTCTTGTCTGTCTAGTCTTGTCTGTCTAGTCTTGTCTGTCTAGTCTTGTCTGTCTAGTCTTGTCTGTCTAGTCTTGTCTGTCTAGTCTTGTCTGTCTAGTCTTGTCTGTCTAGTCTTGTCTGTCTAGTCTTGTCTGTCTAGTCTTGTCTGTCTAGTCTTGTCTGTCTAGTCTTGTCTGTCTAGTCTTGTCTGTCTAGTCTTGTCTGTCTAGTCTTGTCTGTCTAGTCTTGTCTGTCTAGTCTTGTCTGTCTAGTCTTGTCTGTCTAGTCTTGTCTGTCTAGTCTTGTCTGTCTAGTCTTGTCTGTCTAGTCTTGTCTGTCTAGTCTTGTCTGTCTAGTCTTGTCTGTCTAGTCTTGTCTGTCTAGTCTTGTCTGTCTAGTCTTGTCTGTCTAGTCTTGTCTGTCTAGTCTTGTCTGTCTAGTCTTGTCTGTCTAGTCTTGTCTGTCTAGTCTTGTCTGTCTAGTCTTGTCTGTCTAGTCTTGTCTGTCTAGTCTTGTCTGTCTAGTCTTGTCTGTCTAGTCTTGTCTGTCTAGTCTTGTCTGTCTAGTCTTGTCTGTCTAGTCTTGTCTGTCTAGTCTTGTCTGTCTAGTCTTGTCTGTCTAGTCTTGTCTGTCTAGTCTTGTCTGTCTAGTCTTGTCTGTCTAGTCTTGTCTGTCTAGTCTTGTCTGTCTAGTCTTGTCTGTCTAGTCTTGTCTGTCTAGTCTTGTCTGTCTAGTCTTGTCTGTCTAGTCTTGTCTGTCTAGTCTTGTCTGTCTAGTCTTGTCTGTCTAGTCTTGTCTGTCTAGTCTTGTCTGTCTAGTCTTGTCTGTCTAGTCTTGTCTGTCTAGTCTTGTCTGTCTAGTCTTGTCTGTCTAGTCTTGTCTGTCTAGTCTTGTCTGTCTAGTCTTGTCTGTCTAGTCTTGTCTGTCTAGTCTTGTCTGTCTAGTCTTGTCTGTCTAGTCTTGTCTGTCTAGTCTTGTCTGTCTAGTCTTGTCTGTCTAGTCTTGTCTGTCTAGTCTTGTCTGTCTAGTCTTGTCTGTCTAGTCTTGTCTGTCTAGTCTTGTCTGTCTAGTCTTGTCTGTCTAGTCTTGTCTGTCTAGTCTTGTCTGTCTAGTCTTGTCTGTCTAGTCTTGTCTGTCTAGTCTTGTCTGTCTAGTCTTGTCTGTCTAGTCTTGTCTGTCTAGTCTTGTCTGTCTAGTCTTGTCTGTCTAGTCTTGTCTGTCTAGTCTTGTCTGTCTAGTCTTGTCTGTCTAGTCTTGTCTGTCTAGTCTTGTCTGTCTAGTCTTGTCTGTCTAGTCTTGTCTGTCTAGTCTTGTCTGTCTAGTCTTGTCTGTCTAGTCTTGTCTGTCTAGTCTTGTCTGTCTAGTCTTGTCTGTCTAGTCTTGTCTGTCTAGTCTTGTCTGTCTAGTCTTGTCTGTCTAGTCTTGTCTGTCTAGTCTTGTCTGTCTAGTCTTGTCTGTCTAGTCTTGTCTGTCTAGTCTTGTCTGTCTAGTCTTGTCTGTCTAGTCTTGTCTGTCTAGTCTTGTCTGTCTAGTCTTGTCTGTCTAGTCTTGTCTGTCTAGTCTTGTCTGTCTAGTCTTGTCTGTCTAGTCTTGTCTGTCTAGTCTTGTCTGTCTAGTCTTGTCTGTCTAGTCTTGTCTGTCTAGTCTTGTCTGTCTAGTCTTGTCTGTCTAGTCTTGTCTGTCTAGTCTTGTCTGTCTAGTCTTGTCTGTCTAGTCTTGTCTGTCTAGTCTTGTCTGTCTAGTCTTGTCTGTCTAGTCTTGTCTGTCTAGTCTTGTCTGTCTAGTCTTGTCTGTCTAGTCTTGTCTGTCTAGTCTTGTCTGTCTAGTCTTGTCTGTCTAGTCTTGTCTGTCTAGTCTTGTCTGTCTAGTCTTGTCTGTCTAGTCTTGTCTGTCTAGTCTTGTCTGTCTAGTCTTGTCTGTCTAGTCTTGTCTGTCTAGTCTTGTCTGTCTAGTCTTGTCTGTCTAGTCTTGTCTGTCTAGTCTTGTCTGTCTAGTCTTGTCTGTCTAGTCTTGTCTGTCTAGTCTTGTCTGTCTAGTCTTGTCTGTCTAGTCTTGTCTGTCTAGTCTTGTCTGTCTAGTCTTGTCTGTCTAGTCTTGTCTGTCTAGTCTTGTCTGTCTAGTCTTGTCTGTCTAGTCTTGTCTGTCTAGTCTTGTCTGTCTAGTCTTGTCTGTCTAGTCTTGTCTGTCTAGTCTTGTCTGTCTAGTCTTGTCTGTCTAGTCTTGTCTGTCTAGTCTTGTCTGTCTAGTCTTGTCTGTCTAGTCTTGTCTGTCTAGTCTTGTCTGTCTAGTCTTGTCTGTCTAGTCTTGTCTGTCTAGTCTTGTCTGTCTAGTCTTGTCTGTCTAGTCTTGTCTGTCTAGTCTTGTCTGTCTAGTCTTGTCTGTCTAGTCTTGTCTGTCTAGTCTTGTCTGTCTAGTCTTGTCTGTCTAGTCTTGTCTGTCTAGTCTTGTCTGTCTAGTCTTGTCTGTCTAGTCTTGTCTGTCTAGTCTTGTCTGTCTAGTCTTGTCTGTCTAGTCTTGTCTGTCTAGTCTTGTCTGTCTAGTCTTGTCTGTCTAGTCTTGTCTGTCTAGTCTTGTCTGTCTAGTCTTGTCTGTCTAGTCTTGTCTGTCTAGTCTTGTCTGTCTAGTCTTGTCTGTCTAGTCTTGTCTGTCTAGTCTTGTCTGTCTAGTCTTGTCTGTCTAGTCTTGTCTGTCTAGTCTTGTCTGTCTAGTCTTGTCTGTCTAGTCTTGTCTGTCTAGTCTTGTCTGTCTAGTCTTGTCTGTCTAGTCTTGTCTGTCTAGTCTTGTCTGTCTAGTCTTGTCTGTCTAGTCTTGTCTGTCTAGTCTTGTCTGTCTAGTCTTGTCTGTCTAGTCTTGTCTGTCTAGTCTTGTCTGTCTAGTCTTGTCTGTCTAGTCTTGTCTGTCTAGTCTTGTCTGTCTAGTCTTGTCTGTCTAGTCTTGTCTGTCTAGTCTTGTCTGTCTAGTCTTGTCTGTCTAGTCTTGTCTGTCTAGTCTTGTCTGTCTAGTCTTGTCTGTCTAGTCTTGTCTGTCTAGTCTTGTCTGTCTAGTCTTGTCTGTCTAGTCTTGTCTGTCTAGTCTTGTCTGTCTAGTCTTGTCTGTCTAGTCTTGTCTGTCTAGTCTTGTCTGTCTAGTCTTGTCTGTCTAGTCTTGTCTGTCTAGTCTTGTCTGTCTAGTCTTGTCTGTCTAGTCTTGTCTGTCTAGTCTTGTCTGTCTAGTCTTGTCTGTCTAGTCTTGTCTGTCTAGTCTTGTCTGTCTAGTCTTGTCTGTCTAGTCTTGTCTGTCTAGTCTTGTCTGTCTAGTCTTGTCTGTCTAGTCTTGTCTGTCTAGTCTTGTCTGTCTAGTCTTGTCTGTCTAGTCTTGTCTGTCTAGTCTTGTCTGTCTAGTCTTGTCTGTCTAGTCTTGTCTGTCTAGTCTTGTCTGTCTAGTCTTGTCTGTCTAGTCTTGTCTGTCTAGTCTTGTCTGTCTAGTCTTGTCTGTCTAGTCTTGTCTGTCTAGTCTTGTCTGTCTAGTCTTGTCTGTCTAGTCTTGTCTGTCTAGTCTTGTCTGTCTAGTCTTGTCTGTCTAGTCTTGTCTGTCTAGTCTTGTCTGTCTAGTCTTGTCTGTCTAGTCTTGTCTGTCTAGTCTTGTCTGTCTAGTCTTGTCTGTCTAGTCTTGTCTGTCTAGTCTTGTCTGTCTAGTCTTGTCTGTCTAGTCTTGTCTGTCTAGTCTTGTCTGTCTAGTCTTGTCTGTCTAGTCTTGTCTGTCTAGTCTTGTCTGTCTAGTCTTGTCTGTCTAGTCTTGTCTGTCTAGTCTTGTCTGTCTAGTCTTGTCTGTCTAGTCTTGTCTGTCTAGTCTTGTCTGTCTAGTCTTGTCTGTCTAGTCTTGTCTGTCTAGTCTTGTCTGTCTAGTCTTGTCTGTCTAGTCTTGTCTGTCTAGTCTTGTCTGTCTAGTCTTGTCTGTCTAGTCTTGTCTGTCTAGTCTTGTCTGTCTAGTCTTGTCTGTCTAGTCTTGTCTGTCTAGTCTTGTCTGTCTAGTCTTGTCTGTCTAGTCTTGTCTGTCTAGTCTTGTCTGTCTAGTCTTGTCTGTCTAGTCTTGTCTGTCTAGTCTTGTCTGTCTAGTCTTGTCTGTCTAGTCTTGTCTGTCTAGTCTTGTCTGTCTAGTCTTGTCTGTCTAGTCTTGTCTGTCTAGTCTTGTCTGTCTAGTCTTGTCTGTCTAGTCTTGTCTGTCTAGTCTTGTCTGTCTAGTCTTGTCTGTCTAGTCTTGTCTGTCTAGTCTTGTCTGTCTAGTCTTGTCTGTCTAGTCTTGTCTGTCTAGTCTTGTCTGTCTAGTCTTGTCTGTCTAGTCTTGTCTGTCTAGTCTTGTCTGTCTAGTCTTGTCTGTCTAGTCTTGTCTGTCTAGTCTTGTCTGTCTAGTCTTGTCTGTCTAGTCTTGTCTGTCTAGTCTTGTCTGTCTAGTCTTGTCTGTCTAGTCTTGTCTGTCTAGTCTTGTCTGTCTAGTCTTGTCTGTCTAGTCTTGTCTGTCTAGTCTTGTCTGTCTAGTCTTGTCTGTCTAGTCTTGTCTGTCTAGTCTTGTCTGTCTAGTCTTGTCTGTCTAGTCTTGTCTGTCTAGTCTTGTCTGTCTAGTCTTGTCTGTCTAGTCTTGTCTGTCTAGTCTTGTCTGTCTAGTCTTGTCTGTCTAGTCTTGTCTGTCTAGTCTTGTCTGTCTAGTCTTGTCTGTCTAGTCAAATCAAATCAAATCAAATCAAAATAATTTATTTCATTATCTAAACATAACAGTATGACACAATATTAATATACTAAAAAATAAGGAAGTGACATTCTGCAATATTAAATGAAATTTGTCGAGGATACATTCTGTACTACCTTTGATAGTATTTAATTTGTGCGTAGTATTCTTGGATAGAGTATGGTTCCAGATGTATGAGGACACGTTGAAGCTCCTTCTTGAAATCATTACTTTTCTTAATTTGTTTTAAATATTTGGGCAAGCCATTGAATAAGTCAATATTGCTGTATGGGGGCATCTTCTGAGACATGGTTAACTTGTGAAGCGGCTTTTTATAATTATAACCCTTACTTCGGGTATCCCTCGTGTGTTTAAATGTGTATTCTTCAAACAGGTGTTTGTTTTTACATAAGAAAATTACTGACTCGTAGACATACGTGCCCGTAACCGTTAATATTTTAGCGGATTTGAATACTCCTCTACATGATTCAGAAAATTCTAGATTATAGATAATGCGTATTGCCGCTTTTTGGATCTTGAACACATCGTTAATTGTTGTGCCACGGCCCCAGAACATTATACCAAATCTTAGGTGGCTGTGGAGATTTGCGAAATAAACCATTTTTAAAATGTTGCGATTTAAATATCGTTTGAGGGTTCTAAGGGCATATACAGCCTTACTTAGTTTTTTTGTTAGGTTGGAAACGTGGGATGTCCAGTCGAGCGTATCATCTACATATAATCCTAGGAGTCTTGCTTCATGTTGAATATTTAACGTGTTATCCTCTAGTGCAATTTCGGAAGTGTATCTTTTCTTGTCTCTGTTTGTTTTAAATAGTATTAAGTTTGTCTTGTTTTGGTTTAGGAGTAATCTATTTTCGTTGAACCAAGTTGTTAATGAACTAAAAATTGATTTAATGTTGGGTTCGATGTCTTCTGCTGTTATATTTACCGACATTAGGCTAGTGTCATCCGCATAAATGATCATTTTCGTAATATTGTTGAGGGGCACATCTGGTAGATCGTTTATATATAGTGTGAACAGTAGGGGTCCAAGGGTGCTGCCCTGTGGTATTCCCATATTGATCGTAGATGGACATGATCTTTCCTTGCCGTTTGGTGTATATATTTCTAGTATCTGTTTCCTATTGTACAGGTAAGAGGAAATCCAATTTAATGCTGTCCCTCTAATTCCGTATTTTCCTAATTTTGTTAGTAAGATTGGATGGTCTACGGTATCATAGGCCTTAGATAAGTCTAAGAGTATCCCGCACGGTATATAGTCGCCTTCAATTTGCTGTAATGCTTCTTTAATAAATTCAAAACATGCTGTATCCGTATTACGTCCTTTTAAGAATCCATGCTGGTGGTTGTTTATTATATTGTGTTTATTTGTAAAATCGATGATTCTTTTACAGATTAATTTTTCTAATATTATCGAAAAGGATGATTGGATACAAATTGGTCGGAAATTTTCCAGTTTATCTCTATCCCCTTTTTTATGAACTGGTATCATTTTTGAGACCTTTAATGATTCAGGAAAAATGCCTTCCTTGAAGGAGTTGTTAATAATTAGTACCAGTAGTTCAATAATGTCGGGTGCAACCAGTTTTATTAATGCCCTAGGTATCTCATCCACTCCAGTACTTTTAGTGTTTTTCAGGTTTTTTATAACGTAACTAAGTTCTTCTTGAGTGGTTGGATAGAGAAATATTGTTTCTCTGTTGTTAATTAAATTGTCCTTAAATATTTTATTTTGTAGATGAGCAGTCATTATCTTCGGTTGTTCGGAGAAAAAAATATTAATGGCATTGGGGTTATGATTTGGTCCAAAATTGGGCGATGTGGCTGTCTTCTCTTTAAGTTGTGAAATTTCTGCTACTGCCTTCCACGTTGCGTTTACTATATTTCCACTCTCCATGATATTGTATTCATAGTAACTCTTTTTGACTTGACGTAATAGTCTCTTATATCGACGGAGAAGTCTATTCCGGTTGCGTTTCAGGGCTGTATTCGTTTGTGATAGTATACCATATAATTCGATGCGTTTTCGCATATTTTCAAGCGAGTTATTGGAGAAGATCTTTTTCTTTTTTTGTGTATTCTTTACTCTTATTAGCGGAAAACACTGATTGAAATGATTTTGAAAAATTTGTATGAAACCATTCCATTGTTTGTCTATCTCGGAGCTGTATGTGGACGATATTTCCTCCCAAACTTCATTTTGTATAGTTTCTTTAAAATCCCTCAAGTGTTCTTCCGTATAAGTTCTCAGTGTTCTATAAGTAGCTTGGATTTTTTCAGTTTCAAAAATTATGTATTGTGCAAGATGGTCGGATATCAAATAATTTAAAGATTGAGTTGTATATTGCATCCCTTTGCTGACAGCAATATTGTCTATACATGATTTAAAATTAGTGAGGCTTCTTTCTTCGAATGTTAGGCACATATTAAAAGAATCAAACAGGGTTTTGAAATCTCTGCTATTAGTAGTAGATTTTAGAATGTCCACGTTGAAATCGCCTGCTATAATGCATTGTTTCTTTTCTTTATGCAATTTATCTAATAGATTATGTAATTTGTGTAAAAAATGTTTAAAATTAGTAAGAGGTGTTCTGTATATTCCTATTAAAATTATGTTATTCTTATTTAATTTGGCCTCTATCGCCGTACATTCAAAAGCATAGTTTTCGGCGAGAGAGTTGATATCCTCCCTAACTATAAAACTTTCAGCCCTATGACAATATATAGCTACTCCGCCATGTTTCCGTTCTTCGCGACAAAATTGTGAGGCTAATTGAAAATTATTTATTTTGACTGTCTTGAGTTGCTCTATGCTTTTCCAGTGCTCGGTCAAGATGAGATATTGGCATTCCTGGTTACTTTGTATCATGAACTCGATTTGATCTACCGAGTTACCTATTGATTGGCTGTTTATATTTATCAGCCCAAATTTGTGGCTTGTGTTTTCATTATTCTTATTTTCATTTTCTGTTTTATTTTTATTTCTTAAATGTTTTGGATTCTTTGGGCACGTTCGGTAAAATTTCCTTGACGGTTTCTATTGTTTAATCTAAAATTGAACCGTTGGTGTAAAATACCCTCGGGCCAAAATGCTGCATCATACACTCTTTCCTTTAGGTTCAAGTCTACGCCTACTTTAAAGCTATTATTATCGGGCATTTGGAATTTTTGTGTCAGTTTTTCGACGATGAAGCTGGTTCTATCATATCCTGTTTTTTCCATTAAATAGTTTAATACAATTTCCTCATTCACATGTTCCTTTGCTCTAGATATATGGAGCCAGATTTTACTAGGTAGGTTTTCTCGTCCGGCAAATCCTGTAGCAGATTCGTCGTCACTTAGTTTTGCTTTACCAATGGAAACCTTTTTTATCCTCCTTTTAGGTGCAATAAAATTTAAATCCTCATTTTGTGTGTTTGTGTTGGTACTTCTGTCCTTGTCCCCTTGTTGCGTTTCTTTTCTAGCGTTGAACGTGGATGTGGTTGCCTTCTTCTTATTTTTAGGTTCTATTGTTACAGTCTGTCTTTGGTCCGCTTCCGTCCTCTGAACATTTCGATTATTGTTCACAGTTTGATTGGTTGCCGCCGTATCACTTTCGTGTATTTCAATTTCTCTTTGGGGAAGATTATTTACCGAGCTCCCGCGCGGTTGAGATGCGAAGAGTGTTGCCTCGCTGTTACTGTTGACATTCGCAAGATGTGTTTCTAACAAGGTAGGATTGTTTACTTCTGTTATTGTTTTTCTTTTTTCTTTTTCTAGCAATAATTCAATATATGCCTCCAGGGTTGAGACATATTTTTTTAGGATTGCATTTTTATCCTCCATCTCCATTATTGTCTTTTTTAAGTAAAAATTTTCACTATATTCTGTGTTTACAAATTCTAATATTTCTGGAGTTTTCACAGAAAATTCTTGAACTTCGCGGAAATCATGTTCGCAGGCATTATTACGTTTCTTTTTTTCATGCGCTAGGCATCCCGCATGGTAACAATTCTTACATTTTATACAAAATAGTGGTTTTGCGACTTTTTTCGTACAATAATTGCACAGCACTTCGTTTAACACTTTATCGTCCGCCATGTTCACAAACTCAACGACTCTTGTCTTGTCTGTCTAGTCTTGTCTGTCTAGTCTTGTCTGTCTAGTCTTGTCTGTCTAGTCTTGTCTGTCTAGTCTTGTCTGTCTAGTCTTGTCTGTCTAGTCTTGTCTGTCTAGTCTTGTCTGTCTAGTCTTGTCTGTCTAGTCTTGTCTGTCTAGTCTTGTCTGTCTAGTCTTGTCTGTCTAGTCTTGTCTGTCTAGTCTTGTCTGTCTAGTCTTGTCTGTCTAGTCTTGTCTGTCTAGTCTTGTCTGTCTAGTCT
The DNA here is from genome assembly GCA_944588485.1 of Phosphuga atrata. Classification (NCBI taxonomy): domain Eukaryota; kingdom Metazoa; phylum Arthropoda; class Insecta; order Coleoptera; family Silphidae; genus Phosphuga; species Phosphuga atrata. The sequence goes on from OX155898.1 coordinate 47,753,287, forward strand.
TGTCTGTCTAGTCTTGTCTGTCTAGTCTTGTCTGTCTAGTCTTGTCTCTCTAGTCTTGTCTCTCTAGTCTTGTCTGTCTAGTCTTGTCTGTCTAGTCTTGTCTGTCTAGTCTTGTCTGTCTAGTCGTGTCTGTCTAGTCTTGCCTGTCTAGTCTTGTTTGTCTAGTCTTGTCTGTCTAGTCTTGTCTGTCTAGTCTTGTCTGTCTAGTCTTGTCTGTCTAGTCTTGTCTGTCTAGTCTTGTCTGTCTAGTCTTGTCTGTCTAGTCTTGTCTGTCTAGTCTTGTCTGTCTAGTCTTGTCTGTCTAGTCTTGTCTGTCTAGTCTTGTCTGTCTAGTCTTGTCTGTCTAGTCTTGTCTGTCTAGTCTTGTCTGTCTAGTCTTGTCTGTCTAGTCTTGTCTGTCTAGTCTTGTCTGTCTAGTCTTGTCTGTCTAGTCTTGTCTGTCTAGTCTTGTCTGTCTAGTCTTGTCTGTCTAGTCTTGTCTGTCTAGTCTTGTCTGTCTAGTCTTGTCTGTCTAGTCTTGTCTGTCTAGTCTTGTCTGTCTAGTCTTGTCTGTCTAGTCTTGTCTGTCTAGTCTTGTCTGTCTAGTCTTGTCTGTCTAGTCTTGTCTGTCTAGTCTTGTCTGTCTAGTCTTGTCTGTCTAGTCTTGTCTGTCTAGTCTTGTCTGTCTAGTCTTGTCTGTCTAGTCTTGTCTGTCTAGTCTTGTCTGTCTAGTCTTGTCTGTCTAGTCTTGTCTGTCTAGTCTTGTCTGTCTAGTCTTGTCTGTCTAGTCTTGTCTGTCTAGTCTTGTCTGTCTAGTCTTGTCTGTCTAGTCTTGTCTGTCTAGTCTTGTCTGTCTAGTCTTGTCTGTCTAGTCTTGTCTGTCTAGTCTTGTCTGTCTAGTCTTGTCTGTCTAGTCTTGTCTGTCTAGTCTTGTCTGTCTAGTCTTGTCTGTCTAGTCTTGTCTGTCTAGTCTTGTCTGTCTAGTCTTGTCTGTCTAGTCTTGTCTGTCTAGTCTTGTCTGTCTAGTCTTGTCTGTCTAGTCTTGTCTGTCTAGTCTTGTCTGTCTAGTCTTGTCTGTCTAGTCTTGTCTGTCTAGTCTTGTCTGTCTAGTCTTGTCTGTCTAGTCTTGTCTGTCTAGTCTTGTCTGTCTAGTCTTGTCTGTCTAGTCTTGTCTGTCTAGTCTTGTCTGTCTAGTCTTGTCTGTCTAGTCTTGTCTGTCTAGTCTTGTCTGTCTAGTCTTGTCTGTCTAGTCTTGTCTGTCTAGTCTTGTCTGTCTAGTCTTGTCTGTCTAGTCTTGTCTGTCTAGTCTTGTCTGTCTAGTCTTGTCTGTCTAGTCTTGTCTGTCTAGTCTTGTCTGTCTAGTCTTGTCTGTCTAGTCTTGTCTGTCTAGTCTTGTCTGTCTAGTCTTGTCTGTCTAGTCTTGTCTGTCTAGTCTTGTCTGTCTAGTCTTGTCTGTCTAGTCTTGTCTGTCTAGTCTTGTCTGTCTAGTCTTGTCTGTCTAGTCTTGTCTGTCTAGTCTTGTCTGTCTAGTCTTGTCTGTCTAGTCTTGTCTGTCTAGTCTTGTCTGTCTAGTCTTGTCTGTCTAGTCTTGTCTGTCTAGTCTTGTCTGTCTAGTCTTGTCTGTCTAGTCTTGTCTGTCTAGTCTTGTCTGTCTAGTCTTGTCTGTCTAGTCTTGTCTGTCTAGTCTTGTCTGTCTAGTCTTGTCTGTCTAGTCTTGTCTGTCTAGTCTTGTCTGTCTAGTCTTGTCTGTCTAGTCTTGTCTGTCTAGTCTTGTCTGTCTAGTCTTGTCTGTCTAGTCTTGTCTGTCTAGTCTTGTCTGTCTAGTCTTGTCTGTCTAGTCTTGTCTGTCTAGTCTTGTCTGTCTAGTCTTGTCTGTCTAGTCTTGTCTGTCTAGTCTTGTCTGTCTAGTCTTGTCTGTCTAGTCTTGTCTGTCTAGTCTTGTCTGTCTAGTCTTGTCTGTCTAGTCTTGTCTGTCTAGTCTTGTCTGTCTAGTCTTGTCTGTCTAGTCTTGTCTGTCTAGTCTTGTCTGTCTAGTCTTGTCTGTCTAGTCTTGTCTGTCTAGTCTTGTCTGTCTAGTCTTGTCTGTCTAGTCTTGTCTGTCTAGTCTTGTCTGTCTAGTCTTGTCTGTCTAGTCTTGTCTGTCTAGTCTTGTCTGTCTAGTCTTGTCTGTCTAGTCTTGTCTGTCTAGTCTTGTCTGTCTTGTCTTGTCTAGTCTTGTCTGTCTAGTCTTGTCTGTCTAGTCTTGTCTGTCTAGTCTTGTCTGTCTAGTCTTGTCTGTCTAGTCTTGTCTGTCTAGTCTTGTCTGTCTAGTCTTGTCTGTCTAGTCTTGTCTGTCTAGTCTTGTCTGTCTAGTCTTGTCTGTCTAGTCTTGTCTGTCTAGTCTTGTCTGTCTAGTCTTGTCTGTCTAGTCTTGTCTGTCTAGTCTTGTCTGTCTAGTCTTGTCTGTCTAGTCTTGTCTGTCTAGTCTTGTCTGTCTAGTCTTGTCTGTCTAGTCTTGTCTGTCTAGTCTTGTCTGTCTAGTCTTGTCTGTCTAGTCTTGTCTGTCTAGTCTTGTCTGTCTAGTCTTGTCTGTCTAGTCTTGTCTGTCTAGTCTTGTCTGTCTAGTCTTGTCTAGTCTTGTCTGTCTAGTCTTGTCTGTCTAGTCTTGTCTGTCTAGTCTTGTCTGTCTAGTCTTGTCTGTCTAGTCTTGTCTGTCTAGTCTTGTCTGTCTAGTCTTGTCTGTCTAGTCTTGTCTGTCTAGTCTTGTCTGTCTAGTCTTGTCTGTCTAGTCTTGTCTGTCTAGTCTTGTCTGTCTAGTCTTGTCTGTCTAGTCTTGTCTGTCTAGTCTTGTCTGTCTAGTCTTGTCTGTCTAGTCTTGTCTGTCTAGTCTTGTCTGTCTAGTCTTGTCTGTCTAGTCTTGTCTGTCTAGTCTTGTCTGTCTAGTCTTGTCTGTCTAGTCTTGTCTGTCTAGTCTTGTCTGTCTAGTCTTGTCTGTCTAGTCTTGTCTGTCTAGTCTTGTCTGTCTAGTCTTGTCTGTCTAGTCTTGTCTGTCTAGTCTTGTCTGTCTAGTCTTGTCTGTCTAGTCTTGTCTGTCTAGTCTTGTCTGTCTAGTCTTGTCTGTCTAGTCTTGTCTGTCTAGTCTTGTCTGTCTAGTCTTGTCTGTCTAGTCTTGTCTGTCTAGTCTTGTCTGTCTAGTCTTGTCTGTCTAGTCTTGTCTGTCTAGTCTTGTCTGTCTAGTCTTGTCTGTCTAGTCTTGTCTGTCTAGTCTTGTCTGTCTAGTCTTGTCTGTCTAGTCTTGTCTGTCTAGTCTTGTCTGTCTAGTCTTGTCTGTCTAGTCTTGTCTGTCTAGTCTTGTCTGTCTAGTCTTGTCTGTCTAGTCTTGTCTGTCTAGTCTTGTCTGTCTAGTCTTGTCTGTCTAGTCTTGTCTGTCTAGTCTTGTCTGTCTAGTCTTGTCTGTCTAGTCTTGTCTGTCTAGTCTTGTCTGTCTAGTCTTGTCTGTCTAGTCTTGTCTGTCTAGTCTTGTCTGTCTAGTCTTGTCTGTCTAGTCTTGTCTGTCTAGTCTTGTCTGTCTAGTCTTGTCTGTCTAGTCTTGTCTGTCTAGTCTTGTCTGTCTAGTCTTGTCTGTCTAGTCTTGTCTGTCTAGTCTTGTCTGTCTAGTCTTGTCTGTCTAGTCTTGTCTGTCTAGTCTTGTCTGTCTAGTCTTGTCTGTCTAGTCTTGTCTGTCTAGTCTTGTCTGTCTAGTCTTGTCTAGTCTGTCTCTAGTCTTGTCTGTCTAGTCTTGTCTGTCTAGTCTTGTCTGTCTAGTCTTGTCTGTCTAGTCTTGTCTGTCTAGTCTTGTCTGTCTAGTCTTGTCTGTCTAGTCTTGTCTGTCTAGTCTTGTCTATCTAGTCTTGTCTGTCTAGTCTTGTCTGTCTAGTCTTGTCTGTCTAGTCTTGTCTGTCTAGTCTTGTCTGTCTAGTCTTGTCTGTCTAGTCTTGTCTGTCTAGTCTTGTCTGTCTAGTCTTGTCTGTCTAGTCTTGTCTGTCTAGTCTTGTCTGTCTAGTCTTGTCTGTCTAGTCTTGTCTGTCTAGTCTTGTCTGTCTAGTCTTGTCTGTCTAGTCTTGTCTGTCTAGTCTTGTCTGTCTAGTCTTGTCTGTCTAGTCTTGTCTGTCTAGTCTTGTCTGTCTAGTCTTGTCTGTCTAGTCTTGTCTGTCTAGTCTTGTCTGTCTAGTCTTGTCTGTCTAGTCTTGTCTGTCTAGTCTTGTCTGTCTAGTCTTGTCTGTCTAGTCTTGTCTGTCTAGTCTTGTCTGTCTAGTCTTGTCTGTCTAGTCTTGTCTGTCTAGTCTTGTCTGTCTAGTCTTGTCTGTCTAGTCTTGTCTGTCTAGTCTTGTCTGTCTAGTCTTGTCTGTCTAGTCTTGTCTGTCTAGTCTTGTCTGTCTAGTCTTGTCTGTCTAGTCTTGTCTGTCTAGTCTTGTCTGTCTAGTCTTGTCTGTCTAGTCTTGTCTGTCTAGTCTTGTCTGTCTAGTCTTGTCTGTCTAGTCTTGTCTGTCTAGTCTTGTCTGTCTAGTCTTGTCTGTCTAGTCTTGTCTGTCTAGTCTTGTCTGTCTAGTCTTGTCTGTCTAGTCTTGTCTGTCTAGTCTTGTCTGTCTAGTCTTGTCTGTCTAGTCTTGTCTGTCTAGTCTTGTCTGTCTAGTCTTGTCTGTCTAGTCTTGTCTGTCTAGTCTTGTCTGTCTAGTCTTGTCTGTCTAGTCTTGTCTGTCTAGTCTTGTCTGTCTAGTCTTGTCTGTCTAGTCTTGTCTGTCTAGTCTTGTCTGTCTAGTCTTGTCTGTCTAGTCTTGTCTGTCTAGTCTTGTCTGTCTAGTCTTGTCTGTCTAGTCTTGTCTGTCTAGTCTTGTCTGTCTAGTCTGTCTAGTCTTGTCTGTCTAGTCTTGTCTGTCTAGTCTTGTCTGTCTAGTCTTGTCTGTCTAGTCTTGTCTGTCTAGTCTTGTCTGTCTAGTCTTGTCTGTCTAGTCTTGTCTGTCTAGTCTTGTCTGTCTAGTCTTGTCTGTCTAGTCTTGTCTGTCTAGTCTTGTCTGTCTAGTCTTGTCTGTCTAGTCTTGTCTGTCTAGTCTTGTCTGTCTAGTCTTGTCTGTCTAGTCTTGTCTGTCTAGTCTTGTCTGTCTAGTCTTGTCTGTCTAGTCTTGTCTGTCTAGTCTTGTCTGTCTAGTCTTGTCTGTCTAGTCTTGTCTGTCTAGTCTTGTCTGTCTAGTCTTGTCTGTCTAGTCTTGTCTGTCTAGTCTTGTCTGTCTAGTCTTGTCTGTCTAGTCTTGTCTGTCTAGTCTTGTCTGTCTAGTCTTGTCTGTCTAGTCTTGTCTGTCTAGTCTTGTCTGTCTAGTCTTGTCTGTCTAGTCTTGTCTGTCTAGTCTTGTCTGTCTAGTCTTGTCTGTCTAGTCTTGTCTGTCTAGTCTTGTCTGTCTAGTCTTGTCTGTCTAGTCTTGTCTGTCTAGTCTTGTCTGTCTAGTCTTGTCTGTCTAGTCTTGTCTGTCTAGTCTTGTCTGTCTAGTCTTGTCTGTCTAGTCTTGTCTGTCTAGTCTTGTCTGTCTAGTCTTGTCTGTCTAGTCTTGTCTGTCTAGTCTTGTCTGTCTAGTCTTGTCTGTCTAGTCTTGTCTGTCTAGTCTTGTCTGTCTAGTCTTGTCTGTCTAGTCTTGTCTGTCTAGTCTTGTCTGTCTAGTCTTGTCTGTCTAGTCTTGTCTGTCTAGTCTTGTCTGTCTAGTCTTGTCTGTCTAGTCTTGTCTGTCTAGTCTTGTCTGTCTAGTCTTGTCTGTCTAGTCTTGTCTGTCTAGTCTTGTCTGTCTAGTCTTGTCTGTCTAGTCTTGTCTGTCTAGTCTTGTCTGTCTAGTCTTGTCTGTCTAGTCTTGTCTGTCTAGTCTTGTCTGTCTAGTCTTGTCTGTCTAGTCTTGTCTGTCTAGTCTTGTCTGTCTAGTCTTGTCTGTCTAGTCTTGTCTGTCTAGTCTTGTCTGTCTAGTCTTGTCTGTCTAGTCTTGTCTGTCTAGTCTTGTCTGTCTAGTCTTGTCTGTCTAGTCTTGTCTGTCTAGTCTTGTCTGTCTAGTCTTGTCTGTCTAGTCTTGTCTGTCTAGTCTTGTCTGTCTAGTCTTGTCTGTCTAGTCTTGTCTGTCTAGTCTTGTCTGTCTAGTCTTGTCTGTCTAGTCTTGTCTGTCTAGTCTTGTCTGTCTAGTCTTGTCTGTCTAGTCTTGTCTGTCTAGTCTTGTCTGTCTAGTCTTGTCTGTCTAGTCTTGTCTGTCTAGTCTTGTCTGTCTAGTCTTGTCTGTCTAGTCTTGTCTGTCTAGTCTTGTCTGTCTAGTCTTGTCTGTCTAGTCTTGTCTGTCTAGTCTTGTCTGTCTAGTCTTGTCTGTCTAGTCTTGTCTGTCTAGTCTTGTCTGTCTAGTCTTGTCTGTCTAGTCTTGTCTGTCTAGTCTTGTCTGTCTAGTCTTGTCTGTCTAGTCTTGTCTGTCTAGTCTTGTCTGTCTAGTCTTGTCTGTCTAGTCTTGTCTGTCTAGTCTTGTCTGTCTAGTCTTGTCTGTCTAGTCTTGTCTGTCTAGTCTTGTCTGTCTAGTCTTGTCTGTCTAGTCTTGTCTGTCTAGTCTTGTCTGTCTAGTCTTGTCTGTCTAGTCTTGTCTGTCTAGTCTTGTCTGTCTAGTCTTGTCTGTCTAGTCTTGTCTGTCTAGTCTTGTCTGTCTAGTCTTGTCTGTCTAGTCTTGTCTGTCTAGTCTAGTCTTGTCTGTCTAGTCTTGTCTGTCTAGTCTTGTCTGTCTAGTCTTGTCTGTCTAGTCTTGTCTGTCTAGTCTTGTCTAGTCTTGTCTGTCTAGTCTTGTCTGTCTAGTCTTGTCTGTCTAGTCTTGTCTGTCTAGTCTTGTCTGTCTAGTCTTGTCTGTCTAGTCTTGTCTGTCTAGTCTTGTCTGTCTAGTCTTGTCTGTCTAGTCTTGTCTGTCTAGTCTTGTCTGTCTTCTTGTCTGTCTAGTCTTGTCTGTCTAGTCTTGTCTGTCTAGTCTTGTCTGTCTAGTCTTGTCTGTCTAGTCTTGTCTGTCTAGTCTTGTCTGTCTAGTCTTGTCTGTCTAGTCTTGTCTGTCTAGTCTTGTCTGTCTGTCTAGTCTTGTCTGTCTAGTCTTGTCTGTCTAGTCTTGTCTGTCTAGTCTTGTCTGTCTAGTCTTGTTCTGTCTAGTCTTGTCTGTCTAGTCTTGTCTGTCTAGTCTTGTCTGTCTAGTCTTGTCTGTCTAGTCTTGTCTGTCTAGTCTTGTCTGTCTAGTCTTGTCTGTCTAGTCTTGTCTGTCTAGTCTTGTCTGTCTAGTCTTGTCTGTCTAGTCTTGTCTGTCTAGTCTTGTCTGTCTAGTCTTGTCTGTCTAGTCTTGTCTGTCTAGTCTTGTCCGTCTAGTCTTGTCTGTCTAGTCTTGCCTGTCTAGTCTTGCCTGTCTAGTCTTGTCTGTCTAGTCTTGTCTGTCTAGTCTTGTCTGTCTAGTCTTGTCTGTCTAGTCTTGTCTGTCTAGTCTTGTCTGTCTAGTCTTGTCTGTCTAGTCTTGTCTGTCTAGTCTTGTCTGTCTAGTCTTGTCTGTCTAGTCTTGTCTGTCTAGTCTTGTCTGTCTAGTCTTGTCTGTCTAGTCTTGTCTGTCTAGTCTTGTCTGTCTAGTAGTCTTGTCTGTCTAGTCTTGTCTGTCTAGTCTTGTCTGTCTAGTCTTGTCTGTCTAGTCTTGTCTGTCTAGTCTTGTCTGTCTAGTCTTGTCTGTCTAGTCTTGTCTGTCTAGTCTTGTCTGTCTAGTCTTGTCTGTCTAGTCTTGTCTGTCTAGTCTGTCTAGTCTTGTCTGTCTAGTCTTGTCTGTCTAGTCTTGTCTGTCTAGTCTTGTCTGTCTAGTCTTGTCCGTCTAATCTTATCTGTCTAGTCTTCTCTGTCTAGTCTTGTCTGTCTAGTCTTGTCTGTCTAGTCTTGTCTGTCTGGTCTTGTCTGTCTAGTCTTGTCTGTCTAGTCTTGTCTGTCTAGTCTTGTCTGTCTAGTCTTGTCTGTCTAGTCTTGTCTGTCTAGTCTTGTCTGTCTAGTCTTGTCTGTCTAGTCTTGTCTGTCTAGTCTTGTCTGTCTAGTCTTGTCTATCTAGTCTTATCTGTCTGTCCTCCTCGGTGGTGTAGTTGACAACATACCCGCCTTTCAATGCGGGAGACCCAGGTTCGATTCCTGGTCGGGGAGACAACAACTAGGGCGGTTTTTCTGTAAACCGTCCGGGCTGCCCACCCTGAATGAATGCAAAATATGCGATACCAGGGTGGCACATACTAAAGCCAAGGTGGAATAGGGGGTTTAGTGAGAGCTTCCCCCGAACCACTTTTAAAAAAAAAAAAAAAGTCTTATCTGTCTAGTCTTATCTGTCTAGTTTTGTCTATCTAATTTTGTCTATCTAGTTTTGTTCAGTAGTAGTAATAAATTAGTAGTATTAAACCTATTAAACAAAAGATGTCAAATATTAATTTTTGTTGAAATTAAAAGCAAATGTAAACTTATTTGCACTCCTTTGCCATTTGTCAACAATACGACACAATTAACTGTATATTGCGCTATCTACAAATATTTGTATGTTAAACACATTCAACTCTAACTGCACCCTACAGGAGATGGCGCTAAACTCAATGGTAACTCACTAGTTTGTATTTACAGTATCCTTTTTAAGATATTTATAGAAATTAAAAAAATGGGAACTATCCGTCGTCTATCTTACAATTAGATTATTAATAATTTAGTCTAACTATATGGACTGGACTTGATTTTGAAGGTTTCATCTAGGCTGAACTCTTAGTAATCTAGTCTAATCGTATAGATTAGATATGGTCGTTAATGTTTCATCTAGACTAGATTTTTAATAAACTAGTCTGATTATTTAGACAAGACTTGGTCGTGGTCTTCAATATTTAATCTAGACTAAATTTGTAATAATCTTTTTCGATTATGTACTAGTCTTCAATGTTTCATCTAGACTAGATTTTTAATAATTTGGTCTGTTTATATACTTGATTTGGTTTTCAAGGTATTATCCAAGTTAAACTCTTAAGTATCTAGTATAATTGACTATGCATGGTGTTCAGTGTTTCATTTAGACTAGATTTTTAATAATTTAATCAAATTATATGGACTAGACTTCGTTCTGGTGTTTTTATCTAGTCTAAATGTGTAATCCTCTCTGATTATGTAAACTAGACTATGTCTTCGATGTTTAATCTAGACTAGATTTTTTAATAATTTAGTCAGATTATATACACTAGAATTTGTTTTTAAGGTTTTTTCTAGGCTAAATAATAATCTAGATAATCTAGACTCAATATAATATAGATCTCAAGATCATCTAGATCTCTTAATAATCTAGATTTAATCTTCAAGGTTTTATCTTTCATAAAATGCTATTCATTTACAAACAACTTATAGATGTACCAAATTATTCATTTTTGTAAATATTGCAATTTTTGTTTTATAAAGACTGCAAAAATATTAACGATTAATAAATATTTAGATCGTCGCCATCTAGAACTAGATAATATAGATTTTCGTCAAGAACTTTAAAAAAGTGAATGAAAACTCAACATTTAAATTTGAGAAGCACTAAATTTAAAGTGAATTTGGTGGTTACACAAGATTTTAAATTTTAGGGAGGAATATGCCCTTGTTTCATTCATCTGAACAGCGATTGTGTTTAGTAAACAGTAAATGGCAGCGATTTGTAGTGATCCGTTTGTTTCTTCGCTTTGCGGGAGCAAAAAATGTAAACAGATCGGGTCGCAGCGTACGTAATCAATGCAAATAAGGTAAGTTTCAATACGATTCAGAACGTTGTTAGTTAGCAGCATGCGTTTAGTGGATGAGAATGTATTTGTGTGAATGAGTTCGTGTGAACAAAAATTGACGAAAATTATTGAAAATTGTGCTAAAAGTTTGTGAGATTGTTGTACAACGTTTTGTGGGTGTGTTTGTGAAATTGTTATTGAAATTTCTGCTTTGGTGAGTTTCGCATTAATTTATTGATTAGAGTTAAGGAATATTTGTTAAACAGAAAAGAAATACAATGGTTGACGGAAAATTACAGGTTTGCTTGTAAAATGTTGTTTTTATTTATTAATAATAACAATAATACTCTATTAGCTAAACTAAACTGCTGCTAAAATTTAATTTTACATTATATTTCTTCTTTTACCATACATTTTTAGATTCCTTTGAAAAGTACTTACATTATTACATTGTTTTATGTATTGTGACAATTTATTACGACATAACTTCAATCAAAATTCGTTAAAATTAGAGGAAATTTGAAGAAAAATATCGTGAAAAGAATAAAATTAATTGCTTTTTTTTATAAATTTTCGAAATCAAAACTGATGAGAAATTGAAGTAGAACGTTTAGAATGTTTAAAATGTCCTTTTTTCTTATAAAAACTGCAAATTAAAAATTTGTAAAACTTCCAATTTTTTGTTTACAAAGACGAAACTATAACAGAAATATGAATGGTTCAGAATTATTTAGATCGATATCATCTAGAATTAGATAATATATATTTAGATCAAAAACTTTAAGAAAATGGATGAAAACTCCACATCTATATTTGAAAAATATGGAAACTCAGTGAAAATTGTGCTTTCTTGGATATTTTTTTGCATTTATTTAATAACTACATTTAAGGAAAGAAATTATTAATCGGGAATAAGTTCAATTCCGAATGTTTGAGTTTTTATCTGATATAACCGTCCATAATCATCTACCACGATTTATTAATTAATAATTAAATAAGTGCAGAAAGTTAGAACGAAGCTGATATGTTAATTTGTTTTAAATGAGCCGTTTATTTCGAAAGTGGCCTAAGTCCATTTTTCAAAAATATTGAGTTAATTACCTCAATAGTTAGATTTTTACTTGATCTTTTGATTGTGAAGTAACTTGTTACTAATAGATTCAAAATCATTAAGAGTTTGTAACACCAAAATTTGGTGGGTTAATGAAGTGATGAACAATTTATTTTGAAAGTGGCGTAAGTCCCATTGTGAGAGTTTCAAACCGATATGGAAAATATGCAATTAAAGTTTATGTGATCTCGTAAGCTTTATATTTAATTATTAAAGTAGCAGTTGAATTATCAAAGCGCAATTTATTATAAATACTTTAATTTAAAATATAAGTTACGATTTGATAATGGATTCATATGGGTCTCCTGATAAACCTTTGTAATTTTCAGCAAATCGCTAATAATTTGGGAATTTATCGAGTTTACGGGTCTATTGAAATTTAGTGTTATGGACTTTTTACCTGGTGTAACTGTTATTAATCATCCTTGTCACGAGTTAACGGAAAGGTCGCAAAGGTCGGAAAGCAAAAATGAAGCTTCTAAGTTATCTGGTTCAAAAAATATTCGTGTTTTTCTTGAAATAGTTGTAAACATTGTCAACGTGACAGAGAGTCCACGCGCACGCAAATAACTAGATGTTGCCACGTTTATTATTTTTTCTAATTATCAACAGATTTGCTCGAAATAAAAAAAAAGGAAAACTAGTAATATATCCAGGGAAAAATGTAAATAAATTAAGATTTTCATCAAATTAAATAAAAAAAAAATCGCCAGATCCTCCATCTGGAAAATACAAATTAAATTTTGAAATAAAAAAAAAACAGATAAAACCTTACATTGGACCGAGAGTTCGCGCTGCCGCGCGTATGTTGTCTTGATTTATCTTCCCGCTTCGCGGCGGACAACCTAATCTAACCAAGGTAAAACCAACGGTTCTTGTCACTTTGTCCTATGTCCTATATGTACCTTTGTATGTTGTCTTGATTTATCTTCCCGCTTCGCGGCGGGCAACCTAATCTAACCAGGGTTAAACCAACGGCCCTTGCCACTTTGTCCTACATTGGGCCGAGAGTTCGCGCTGCCGCGCGTATTTATCTTCCCGCTTCACGGCGGACAACCTAATCTAACCAAGGTAAAACCACCAATAAAATCCACACGAGACATTATACCGTAGCTGTTCGTTCTGGTTGAAATAATCTGGTTGAAATTTATAAATCTGGTTGAAATATGAATGCAAATTCAATACGACGCATAAAATAATATATGCTGCCATAGTTAGTTTTTCATATAAAAGCAAAGAGGATCGGATCCTCTTTGATATAAACGGGCAAGAATAAACGTGGCAACATCCAAATAATTGCGTTCACATATACTGTCTGCAATCTTAAAAATGTAAAAAAAAATTCAACAAAAACAACGCTTAATTTTTGCTTGCGGAGCTTAATAGAAGAGTGCCAAAGACAATTAACAACAGTTTACATTTACTATTATTGTTGTGAACACTTATAATGCTGAGTGTTCTAGCCGTGTATTCGATTTTTTTAAATGTATTTATCTCGAGACGTTTGTAAACGAGATTATGAACTGCATATATCTATCAAGTGTCCGAATGACATACTTACATAGAATTAAAGAAACTTCGGATACCTGTTTTTAAATCTTCTAATCTAAACTTTCTTAGGCATGAACCAACTTCTCGTCAATGTTAGAGTCAATAAAGAAATATTCGAAGCAGAAGAAGCTTATTAGAAGCAGATTAATGAATCCCCAAATTATACAAATTTAGTTGTCGTTTATAATATGCGATACCTGGTTGAATATATATTTTGAAAACCAAATGTCGAAGCTTCAACTATAGGATCAATTTTTGAATAATTTAAATATCACAAATTATATAAATCTGTATTATAAAAAGGCAACAAAACAGATATAATCAATTCCTCTGTAATCTCACTACTTCCGGTAACGTACAAGATCCTATCTTCATGTCTCCTAAAAAGAACACAAGAACAATTGGAACCAAAAATAGCAGAATTTCAAGCAGGGTTCAGACCAAATTGATCGTCTGAACAAATTCACAACCTTAAAACAATACTCACAGTCAAGGCACTAAGAACACAACCAATCACATGTACATTTGTAGACTTCAAGAAAGCATACGACTCCATCGACATACAAGCACTCTTCAACACGCTGGCGGAATATGGACTAGACGAAAAAACAAGAAGATTGTTCGAAAAAACACTGACGGACACACAATCCAAAGTGAAATTTGTAGGCGAAATCTCAAGTACATTTGAAATATAAACCGCGGTAATACAAGGGAACGGACTATCACCGCTATTGTTTAACATAATACTGTACAAAGCGATGAGAGAATGGGAGAAAGAACTAAAGATTAAATCGAAGTGAACTCCGATGGAACACCTGGGAAGAGGAAACAAAGCAGTCGACATACCCTACCTGGCCTTGGCTGACGACCAAGCAGTATTAATGACGAGCCCAGCAAAGCGATTGAACGAATAGCAACATTAAAAGTATGCGCGGAAAAAGTAAGACTACAAATTTCTTTTGAAAAAAAAACAGATTTTTTCACAACAAAAACAAACGAAAAAGAACTGAAATCAAAGTACAGGAAAATATATAGAGACTAACATTTTAAATGCTTAACAGGTAAAAAGTACAAAAACATATTTTCAAGACAGACCCGTAAAACCGAATATACCCTATATTTTGTAATTTAATTTATAGCAAATTAAATTACAAAAAAAAAACTGTGAGAATATGAATATATCAAAATATCCCAAGAGAAAACTTATGAATCTTCGAATATGAATTTCAATGTAAAAATTAAAAAACTACAAAAAAATACGAGACCACTCACAAACCTCAAATACAAGGAATTATTGTATACCACCTTTGTACACCACATTGTATACCACGTGCACACAATAATTATTTTAAATCCCTCCCGCATACACAAACTGGAGAAGACTGAATAATAATCAATAAAACAATATTAATATTAATGTAAAAATTATTTAATACAACTGTTATTTATCATTTTTGATTTTATAACATAAAAGTGTATATGTTACAGTTGAAGTATAAAATTCAGTTAGTGTATACATCCACCAGTCAATGTATACTTCTACGTATATTTTTTGACAAAGTATCAATTGAAAAATAAAGATGCATACTATATCCAATTAAAGTATACAACACCGCGATAATGAATACTTTCACGGCGGGGCATTGGTTAAAGTTTGAATGTGGTTTAAATTTTCCAACCTTAAAATGTAAAAACTAGGCATATTATGTTAACAAGGAAGAAAACTAATACTTTTAAATTAGTTCACTTATGTTATTATAATTATTAAATTTTAGTTATTATAAATTAACTAACCTATCTAAAGTAAGATTCAACTACTTCATTGTAGAAATCGTTTCTGTTAATATTTAATAGGTTATTTTTAAATAACTCTATGTAATATTCATAAATTAATTCCTGTATACTTTGTCTGACAATGAGCGATTCAGTTAATGTATGCTTTAACCAGTGACTGTATACACCGACTGAGTTAACGCTTTGACTGTAACATATACATTTCTTTTCATATACATATTCATATCTTTATTTCAAAGAAAAATTATTTTATATATGAATGTACTTGTGCTTTCTTAAGAATTGGAAACGTGATTTCATTGATTTTGAAAGTGGCCCAAGTCCATTTAGAGCCATCAAAAACGTATTATTTATTACATAACATTAAATATTCTAATTGGGGTGATAAATTTGACACCCTTAGAAACACCAAAACATTATTCTACTATGTTATCTGTTACCCATATTTTTAAATTTTATCCAACGCAAACCCTTGAAGGGTTTCTCGATTCGAACACAAATGGAGTTAGGCCACTTTCAAAATAAACGGCTCAAATATACATATATATATATATATATATATATATATATATATATATATATATATATATATATATATATATATATATATATACGTATATACGTGTACGTATACACATGCGCACATGCACATACACATATACCTATACGGTACTTACGTATTAACGCCATCACCTCTATATTTTTGAATGCCGCCTATCTACACCTCAAATATTTATAATAAATAATAAAATAAAACATTTTATTTAAAATTAAAACATTTTCAAAATTAAAAATTCAAAAAATTTCAGAATTTTTATGAAAAATGAGTCGATATAGAATTTAACATACATTCAAAATATTCTCTATTTTCCTTCACCTGATACTGTCGCCATATAAAATCTAATAAATAAGATTGCAAATAATATCTCGTTGTCCTTCTATGTCTCTTGTTCCTCCATTTAACACAGTTCCACATTCTCTCAACTGTTTGTGTATGAACTCCTGTATCAGTATCAATACCATCACATAAATTGTTTCCACATTGTAGTGGAAAGACATAGGCCTTGTAAAGAATGAATATATTTGGTAAATGATTTGTTACATAACTAGAAGGTGTAATATATTTTATTATTTAAGAGAAATATATGGCTTTTGGAATAACAAAATTACCGTTTTATATACAATAATTCTGACGTTTGTGTAAAATCTGACGTCCATGACTGGTCACATAACTAAGAATGTTGATGCAGTTGAGTCAGCGTTGCCAAATTGAATTTTGACCACAAATATAAATTATTTATTTGTTTCTGTTACATACTTGGATAAAGTATATATAAAATTGGCTTGAATCGAGAGTTATCTTTCTGCCTTGCGGTGGACAACCTAATCTAACCAAGGTTATACCAGCGGTCCTTGCCACTTTGTCCTATATTGAATCGAGAGTTCGCGCTGCCGCGCGTATGTTGTCTTGATTTACCTTTCCGCTTCGCGGTGGACAACCTAACCTAACTAAGGTTAAACCAACGGTCCTTGCCACTTTGTCTTATATTGAATCGAGAGTTCGCGCTGCCGCGTGTATGATGTCTTGATTTATCTTTTCGCTTCGCGGTAGACAACCTAATCTAACCAAGGTTAAACCAACGGTCCTTGCCACTTTGTCTTATATTGAATCGAGAATTCGCGCTGCAGTGCGTATGTTGTCTTGATTTATCTTTATTATTTATTTAACCCAACCCCCGACCGTTGGTTTAACTCTGGTTAGATTAGGTTGCCCACCGCGAAGCGGAAAGATAAATCAAGGCAACATACGCGCGGCAGCGCGAACTCTCGATTCAATATAGGACAAAGTGGCAAGGACCGTTAGTTTAACCTTGGTTAGATTAGGTTGTGCACCGCGAAGCGGAAAAATAAATCAAATCAAGACAATATACGCGCGGCAGCGCGAACTCTCGATACAATATAAGACAAAGTGACAATGACCGTTGGTTTAACCCCGGTAAGATTAGGTTGTCAGCGAAGCGGACAGATAAATCAAAACAATATACGCGCGCCAGCGCGAACTCTCGATCCAATATAAGACAATGTGACAAGGATCGTTGATTTAAAGGCGTATATATATATATATATATATATATATATATATATATATAAATATATATATATATATATATATATAAATATACATATATATATATATATATATATATATATATATATATATATATATATATATAATATATATATATATATATATATATATATATATATATATATATATATATTAAATACATTTATTTTTCCTTTTATTTTTGCTTAGGGGTCTGATACTAATTTTCTCTGTATCATATCAATTTCAATATTAATATATGTATTAAATACATTCATTCTTATTTTTATTCTTGCGTAGGATTCTTATGTTAATCTTCTTTATATCGTATCAATTTTATTATTAGTATATGTGTTAAGTAAATTTAATCTCACTTTTATTCTTTCGCAGGAGTCTTATATTAATTTTCTTTATCTCATTTTACTTACAGTATTAGTATATGTATTAATTAAAATATTTTTAAAATTTAAATTATATTTATTACAGTTTTTACAAAATCTTCTTATTTTTAGAAATTTTTCTTTAAAAGAGTTAGAAGTGACAACGCTGCTTTAGCTAAATAGGCACATTTTTAGTTATGTGACCAGTAATACACGTCTGTAAAAAATGTCAAATGTTTCATGTCAATTGTTTTTATTAGAATTTTTTTTAAAAAGTTCGCTTTACATTTTTTCCTCATTTAAATCAAACTTTTAGTGCTACGAATATGCGTATTTGGGATTTGCCGAACACAGAACCAGATGCAATTTTATTTTTTCAAGAGCGAAATATTTTACCAAGAAAACGAAAATGTACCAATTCCCATCAAATGAAACTTTATTTTTGTAAACGTAAGTTTTGGAAATGTAATGTAAAACAGTGTAATGAGCAGGTAGAACTTAGAAAAGATAACTGGTTCAAAGGAAGCAGAATTCCATTTTGTTCAGCTTTGAGATTCATATACTGCTGGTGCGAGGAATTGACATCGATTAAATTTTGTGAAAAACAACTTGATTTATCGGATAAAACTGTTATAGATTGGAATAATTATATGCGTGAACTATGTATCTTGGATTTGGAGAATAAATCAAATAAGAAGATAGGTGGACCAAATTGCATTGTGGAAATTGACGAAAGTGTGTTTACTAAATGTAAAAATAATTGTGGTCGAATGTTACCTCAACAGTGGGTGTTTGGTGGGATATGTAGAGAAACAAAGGAATCATTTATTTTCACTATTCCTGATAGAAATGGCTCTACACTTCTTCATAACATTATTGAAAATATTGCAAATGGTAGTACAATTTATTCCGATAATTGGAAAGGTTACCAAACAAATAACATAGAAACAGAAGGTTTCCTACATGCCAAAGTCAATCATAAATATAATTTCATTGACCCCAATACGGGTGTTCATACCCAAACCATAGAAAGAATGTGTGGCAGCGCGAAATGGAGAAATAAGAAACATAGAGGGACTGCACGACATCATTTAGAATCTTATTTATCGGATTTTATATGGAGACAATATAATATAATAGAAAAAGAGATCAATTTGATTCAATAATAAATTCCATTCCAATAAATTTTCCACCACTTCCAACACTTTAAAAATTTAAAAATAAAGTATTATGTTGTTTAAAAATGTTTTAATTTTAATTAAAATGTTTTATTTTATGATTTTTCATAAAAATTTTAGGTGAAAATTGACGGGTTTTAAGAATAAGCGGTGATGGTATATATATATATATATATTTATATATATATATATATATATATATATATATATATATATATAGGTTTTTAACTTCAAATTAAACCTTTTTAAATTCAAATTAACCTTTTTTAAAGTCAAATTAAACTTTTTTAAATTCATATTAAACTTTTATTAAACGTAGTTAAATATTAATTAATATAGAAAAAACAAATTAATTATCTAAAATTATAATGGTAACAATTATGACAAATTATAAAAATATTGTTAATGTAACGGTTGACCTGCCTCAGTCAATGGTAATTTCATCGACATATCTACATAATATTTATTACAATCAGCAGAAGTAACAGTGGCCACGGATTCCTCAATAAAAAAATATTAACCAAATTTTGATTATTTTCTGGTTCCGCCAGCAAATTTCTTGCAGCTAATTTAACTTTCGATAAAACTTTTTCTATAGGATTTAACATGGGTGAATAAGCTGGAAGAAAAAATAGTCTATGGCTTGTTCCATTTATTTTATCACGAACTTCCTGAGTTTTATGGATTTTGGCGTTGTCCAAAATGGATATGGATGTTGGCGTTGTCCCCAATTTGTTACTTTCAGCCATTTTATTCAATAAACCATCAAGAAATGTGCTAAAAATGTTTGAATTTACTGATGAATGAGAAATTATTTCAAAATGAATAATACCATGTAAATTCATGACTGCAATGAGTGAAACATTTCTGCCTCTTACTGTTGGAACTATTACATGGGCTGGAGTATTTATTTTTGATCGAGCTTTATTTCGCTGGAGATGGTAATTGAAACCGTATTCATCAATGAAAATTAGATTCTTCTGTGTTTGTGGAGCATTTTGTGAAAATAAAATTTAATTATTTTTGCGTTGTTTAATTGTTGACGTAGAGTTTAAACGGTCCAGACTAATTGCAAAAGTTTTCAATGTTATTTTTAAAGCTTTTAATGCATTAAATACAGATGTTGTGGTCAAGTTGACGTTTTTATTTTCAAATATCTTCAATTTCATATTTTTTTAAGGTAATCTTCAATTTTCTTCAATAATTTGCTCTGCATAATTTAAAATCGCATCAGATAATTTACTATTTTCCTTTTTTTTATTTTACCTTTTTCACCACGATTTCGTCTAACCATCTCATATCTATCCTTCATATAACGTCTAATTATAGATTTAGCGATGTTTTTATTAATACCTGCTATTTCTGCTGATTCTGCAATTGTATTACCTTCTTCATAACATTTTATAAAAATATCCTTTTTGTCTAAACTTGTTTACGAATAATTTCCTCTACGTTTTCTTTCACGACTAACAGGTAATTTATCTGCAAAAATCTGCAAAAAGTTTTGTTCAAAAGTTAAATTAGCTGCAAGAAATTTGGTGGCGGAACCAGAAAATAATCTAAATTTGTTTAATATTATTGAGGAATACGTGGCCACTGTTACTTCTGCTGATTGTAAGAAATATTATGTAGATATGTCGATGAAATTATCATTGGCTTTAGTAGGACAACCGATACATTATTTTTATAATTTTTCATAATTGTTTTCTTTATAATTTTTGATAATTAATTTGTTGTTTCTATATTAATTAATACTTAACTAAATTTAATAAAAGTTTAATTTGAATTTAAAAAAGTTTAATTTGAAGTTAAAAAAGGTTATATATATATATATATTTATATATATACATATATATATATATATATATATATATATATATATATATATATGTTGGTTTGCTTTCTCGGGGATTCCGCGTTGATGTTGAGGGTTTGTTCTGAAAAGAACGGGAGTCTCGACGTTTCGGCGAACTAACATTCGCCATTTTCAAGAGATATATGCGTCCGTGCGGGTTAACCGTTAGACGCATACTTGTATCATCTATAAAAACAGATAAAATAAGACAAGACTAAACAGAATCAGACCAAGTCTCATCGATTCTGTTTATGTTTTCGTTTTCTTTGCAAAAGGAATGTGCCGTAGACCAGTGGTCAGCGCAAATTACGGGCACTAATTGGGCATTAATTGTTTCAAATTTTGTGGAGATGTTGATAGAACTGTTCCGGAATATTTAGCAAATTTTCCCAATATTTTAATATTTATTTCATGCAAATATTGCAGTTTTTTGTAAATTCCACTTTGAAAATCAAATTTGTAAACATTGAAATTTTCAAACTTACTTTTTTCAAAAACTAATTTTGGGATTTGTTAAGCTTTTGTGGAGATGTTGCTACATCAGGGGTCGCGATAAAATTTTACAGAAAATGTTGGGTCGCAAATGAAAATAGTTTGCGCACCATTAGTGTATTGGATTAATTGTAATTGATTTCAATATCTGATTCCTTTTTATTTCGCCGGAAATTGCCAACATTCTGAAACTAAGTTTGCACGTTTCACTTGCACGGTGCGCACCCAGCGCCCTGGAAATATTCGCCCATTTTTCACCCGTCTTTCAACTTTAGCAACTTTACCGCGGCAATTCGCAAATTTTAACCCTTTTCTGCAAGGGTTGTAAATTTCGCTTCTTCGCCGGCTGCGATTCGGCGTGGGCGAATTTTCCAAAATTCCCCAAATTTCGGGTAAGTCAAAATCGGAATTTTCTTTCTACGACATTTGCGCTGCAACGAAGAACACCAGTTGGTGGTAACACATTTCCGCACTTTTATCTGCAAGTCCCATCGCAAGATGATTCGAATTTTCAAATTTTTTTCCGCATTTTCTGAACCAAGAATTCACCAAGAAAACACATCGGCGCTACTAGCGGGGCGCAAACACAAACGTCAACCCAAACGCCAGTCAGTTGAAATCTACTGCGACCGCTAAAAAATTTGTTTACGGACAAGACTCAGACTTTTCGAACAATTCTGACCGAGAAGGGACCCCCAAGCAAGTTTCGCCCAGAAAAGTTTGTTCTTGAAATCAGTGGAAATCATTTTTGGACATGTGATATTAGTGGAATTATGTGCCAAACAAAGTATTTGTGGTTATTTAAACTGTTTTTCTATTCCGAGTTTTAAATGTATTTAATTTGAATTTTTGTAATAAACGTTTTTTTTTTTTGTAACAAACAAATTAACAAGTATTTTATTTATCCTGGGTGAAAAATCTAAATCTTTGACCACGTTTCTCATTTAAATTGATGGCTGGTTTCATTTAAAAAATGTTTTAGTAGATTCTACAGCATGTGGAACAATAAAATTGAACACGCTTTTGAAGAAAAAGTCGATCTGCCTAATACCTGAATATCTAGCACATAATTTTCGAAATAATTTCATCTGGCGGTGGCTGCCGTAACATGTTGGAAATCTTTATTGACGTCTGGATTCATTTAAAAAATTATTTTAGAAAGTTTAACACAACGTGGAACAATAAAATTTCACACATTT
Source organism: Phosphuga atrata (assembly GCA_944588485.1). Taxonomy (NCBI): domain Eukaryota; kingdom Metazoa; phylum Arthropoda; class Insecta; order Coleoptera; family Silphidae; genus Phosphuga; species Phosphuga atrata. Next base: position 47,774,683 of record OX155898.1, read on the forward strand.
GTAGATAATTAGTCAGTCTATGATAACCCTCAGTTAGTTTTGCAAAATATTTTGTCTGGCGGCGGCCGCCGCCCCTCAAACTCGAACATTAACTCGAAATTAATAAATTCAAATAACTATAAAATGAAAACTGCAAGAGATAAATTGATATTTCTTTCAGATCTATATAGATTATACTATTTATCTATTGAAATTGACGTTTTGGGATTTTCATGGCCGATAGTCGGCACATAATTTTTTCTAATATAGAAATATTTATTGAAAACTTGCTTTCAACTCTTTTTTCCAAGTCTCTGAAGTTTACCAAACATTTATTTAGCGCTACTTTATAGAGCAGATTTTCAACACAAAATTAGGTAATTTCATCTTTCCATAGCGAACCGTTTGGCCGATTTTTTTTTGCAAACGAAAAAATTTAAAAACGAAATTTATAGAAGGGACCCCTTCGATAAGTTTTGTGATTTTATATTTTTTACTTTTGCGAGCAAACCGAAGGATTTTACAAGATTTGCAAAGAATACTTTTTTGTAGACACCTTACCTTACCTTAGACGTCTTACATACGGATATTCCGGTTATAATTTTTCATCTTGAGGCGTTGACGAGATGTTTCCATAAAATTATTGAAGAGAAAATCATTCCTCACGACGTATCCATTGGAGTGGGAGCGTTAAAATTTTGTCAACTCATACTTCTGGAGGATACCCACATTCAGTAAAAGTTTCATTGAAATTCCTCAAATGTTTATAAATTTTTTCGGAATTTTGGAATATTTTGAAATTTTCGTGTTCGTTTTTGATCGGAATTCGTGATTGACTTGTCTGGATTTGTTTAAAAAAATATTTTAATAAGTTTCACACAACGTGGAACAATAAAATTTCACACATTTGTAGAGAATTAGTCATTCTATGATTTCTCTTAGTTAGTTTTGCTAAATATTTTATCTGGCGCCGGCCGCCGCCCCTCAAACTCTAACATAACAGAAATTAATAAATTTAAATAACTAATATGAACACTGACAACAAGAGATATATTGAAATTTCTTTCAGATCTATATATATTATACATTTTTTTATTGAAATTGACGTTTTGGTATCTTCGCGACCAATAGCCTTGACACAGAATTTTTGTAAATACAGAAATTTTGAAAAAAAAATTTTGTCAAAACTGTTTTCTATCAATTTTTCCAAACTCTATCGAACACGCGTTTAACACTTAACACGCGATAAAGCAGATTTTCATCAAAAAGATTAGGTTATCACACCGCGAAGCGGCAGATAAATTAAGACGACAAACGCGCGGCAGCGCCGCGCGTAGGTGCTCTTGATCAGATAAATCAAGATCCAAAAGTTTAAGGCAATGTGGCACAATATATTTTTTATCGAAATAATAAAAGACCTTACCGCCTCCATTTATTTGTACAGTATTGCGTGAAATTTAAAAATAAAGCGGGTTTTGAATGGCATATTCTTTCAAAAACTCTATTGCTACGCAACGTTTCTAAAGCGCTTTGATCGGCAGAGTTTGGCAGTATATTTACAATAATCTATAGTCTACCACATGCCGCACCAGATGGCGATGAAAGCGTCAGTGGCACTTTTAAATTTTCCATATATGTAATATGTAATGGAGTAGGCATAATCGTCAGTCAAACTTTAAATAAGGCGGTAAAGAACGTCATAAACATATCTGATCGTGTAATTATAGTGCAAATAGAAACAAGACCAATAGCGTGCAATATAATTCAAGTATATGCACCCACAGGAGATGCACCAGATGATGTTACCGAGTTGTTCTACAACGATCTAAAAAGGGCAACTGATACAGTTAAACCGCATGAAATAAACATAATTATGGGTGATTTTAATGCCAAGGTGGGAAAGGGAAGACGAGAACGTATTATAGGCGATTACGGACTAGGAAACCCAAACGACCGTGGAAACAGACTGGTTCAATTCTGCTTGGATGAAAACTACGTCATCGCAAACATATTTTTCAAACATCATCCAAGGCGCCTGTATACGTGGACGTCTAATGCAGACAGATGTGTAAGAAACCAAATAGATTTTATCATGATTAATAGTAGATTCAGAAATGCAATAAAAAACGCCAAAACATATCCCGGTGCCGATGTACATACAGATCATAACCTACTAACGGCATCTATAAATCTAACACTGAAAAAATGTGTTAGAACGCAAAAAGGACTCCGTATAGACACACAAAGGCTAAAAGATCAGATCACACGCTCAAAGGTTAGGAATGAAATAAACGAGAAACTAACAACATGGAGTAATACAACAGAAAATGCAGACATAGAACACACGTGGAAACAGCTGAAAACCACAGTAATAGAAGTAGGAGAAAGGTATCTAAGACCAAGCGAAAGGCCGAAAAAACAAGCATGGATGACCGAAGAGATACTATTACTAATGGATTCCAGAAGAGCATACAAAAACAAATGCGCACTAAGATATAAAGAAACCCAACGAGAAATCAGATCGAAAATAAGATCAGCAAAAGAGGTGTGGTTGTCTGCGCAATGCGCTGAAATTGAAGCTCTTGAAATAAAGCATGACTCCTTTAACTTGCACAAAGAAGTGAAGCAGGTCGCTGGTAACCACAAGCCTATAAGATCCCAAATGCTAATGGATGAGCAAAACACTATATTAACATCAACAGAGGATAAACTAAAAGAGTGGAATAGATACATAAAGACTCTTTTTAAGGACAACAGACATGAACCCTATAATATCGAACTACTCGGAAATGACGGAAGTGACATAACAAGATCAGAAGTCGAACATGTTATTGCGAGAATAAAGAATGGGAAGGCACCTGGCCCAGATGAAATACACGCAGAATTTTTTAAGATCCTTAAAGATGATAGTTCTCTCTCAATAATAGTAGACCTATTTAATAATATATATATAGAACAGGTGAAATACCAAGAGATTGGTTAAAATCAACTTTCATCACCTTACCAAAGAAATCAAATGCGAAACAATGTAAAGATTATAGGACCATCAGTCTCATGAGTCAAGTATTGAAACTATTTCTGAAGATCATCCATAATCGTATTTACCGCAAATGTGAAGAGTCGATCAGCGAGTCCCAGTTTGGCTTTCGGAATGGGTTCGGCACAAGGGAGGCACTTTTCAGTGTACAAGTTCTGGTACAACGATGCCTTGATGTTAATGTGGATGTTTTTGCCTGATTTTTAGACTATGAAAAAGCATTTGACACCGTAAACCATAAGTAAAGTAGTAGATATACTTAACGAACTAGGATTAGACGGGCAAGATATCCGCATTATAACCTAACTGTATTGGAACCAAACAGCAGCGGTGTTAGTGAACAAAGAACTGTCAGAAGAGGTCATGATTCAAAGAGGGGTGCGACAAGGCTGTGTTCTCTCGCCATTACTTTTTAACCTTTATGCAGAAAAAATATTTCGAGAAGCATTGGATGGCAAGAACATAGGAGTAATCGTAGGAGGCATATTGATCAATAACCTGAGGTATGCCGACGACACCGTTCTATTGGCTACGAACATAGAAGACCTGCAAGAACTAATGACAACCGTTACAGAGCACAGCTTGTCCATGGGCCTTAAACTCAACGTTAATAAGACAAAATGGCTCGTCGTAAATAAAACCAGCGTAAATAACCAGCTGAATCTAAGAGTTGGAAATGAGGTGGTGTAACGCGTCAACTCCTATAAGTACCTTGGCTGTAACGTAAACGACAAATGAGACATGACATCGGAAATTAGAAGCCGCATCGAACAGGCAAGAGGAGCTTTCACCAAAATGAAGAAAGTGCTGAACAACAGGCACTTGGAAATCCCCCTCAGAATCAGATGGTTAAGGTGCTATGTGTTTAGTATCCTGTACTACGGCGTCGAGGCTTGGACACTTACGGAGGCTATGTGTAAGAAGGTGGAGGCTTTTGAGATGTGGACTTACCGTAGAGTGCTGAGAATTTCTTGGGTGGATCGAATTACTAACGTCGAGGTTTTGAAAAGAGTCAATAAGCAAACAGAAGTTCTCAACACAATAAAGAGAAGAAAACTGGAATACCTTCGTCATGTTATCCGAAATGATAAGTACAGGTTACAGCGGACAATAATACAGGGTAAAATACAAGGTACGCGCAGTCCAGGCCACCGCAGAACATCATGGCTCAAGAACCTTCACCAATGGTTTGGACAAAGTACAAGATCCCTATTTCGAAAAGCTGCAGATAAAATTCAAATAATGAAATTGGTCGTCAACGCCCTTGGAGGGCATGACACATGAAGAAGAAGAAGAAGTAAATATATAAAATGAAATGCACACTTATTCGCTTAACACTTAATAGTTTTAAACATAATAATATGTCTCACCTTCTTCAAGATCAGTGAATAAATACAACACATTACTATATTTCACACAGTCACTTTACAGTCTATAATAAACTGGGAAAAACTGAAATTCTGTGTAACTATAAAAATGTTTAGTCGTTTTCAATGTTGCCACACATATAAAAATGCACTAAATAAATTATGTAGTACAATTTTGTACCAATAGACTTACACCATTTTCAAAGTAATTATATTTGTAATTTAATTAACTATGAAAATTGTTAATGATAAAAAAAATGAAAATTTTTAAAGATTTTTTTGGAAAAAGTTTGTAAATAAAAAGTTTATTGAAAATTTTCTAAAACATTAACAAATGTTCTGTCAAAATATTTGTATGCCCACCCCATATATAATTTCTTATATCACTGGGTATAAAATGTATGAGAAATATATTATAGAAATCTTCCACAAAATTATGCTTAAAATCTCTACCAATATGAACAGATGTCGCTGCAATACCACGAAAGAAACACTTCTCTCACTCACAGTAATAATGTGTTAAACAAGAACAGAGAATACGTCATCTGATTTTATGTGTACAAAAAATCAATAAACCCATTTCTAAAACATCTGATTATCTCTGCAAATTAAAAACAATGTAAACCCCACAAAAACAAACGAATGTGTTCCCGAAAATGTTATGGATATCGATCACAACACTTGTATTTAATTTGGAAGGGACGTACGTCAAGCAATACCCCGTCAAAAGTTTGACAAAAGACCAGCAGATCAATATAACAGTGAAATAGGACAGTTCCAATTGTGCATCCATCATGAGAAAAGGAGAGTTGGGAGAGCATTCCAGAAAATCTAGAAGCGCTGAAGGAGACGCAGATAGGCCATTTAAGAAGGCCCGATACGTCTGGCAACTCAAAGGAAAGTATCACCTGAAAGAAAACAGTGCTAAACCAAATAATACTAATTACAGCGAGAGTATTGATACCACTATTAATAACAGCGACACAGATTCAGAAACTGAATGCAAAGGTAATAATAACAATAATTTAAGGAATAATATCAACAAATGTGCAGATGGATGTTGCATCGAAGATTTACTAATTCATTCTAATGCTCTGCTGGAAAAAGAAGATTCCGATCAGGAAGTGTCCAGCATAGACAAATCCATTTCCGACGAAATTCCAGTTACCCTAGTGAAGCCCACCGTTAAAAACCAAGATGAGTATTTATACAAATGGCAAGCCAGGCAAGTAGCTAAAAGTTTCGTAGACAACACAATAAATAGTATCATCGAACATTGGAAAATAGCGCCGTTTGATGCGGCCGATTTTGTAGAAAACTGCGACAACGGCGAACAAGTTGAGGACGAGGGAATACTGATGGCGATACAATCGCACGGGCTGCAACCCCACCTACACTTCAATTCAAATTCAAACCAAGGCGAAGCTAGTCGATACGAATCCAGCGGTGAATTACCAGAAAGACCAGAAGAAACTAACGAAGAGGAAAATCCAGCCGCTATGGAGGATCCAATGGATTTTCTAAACGCAGCCGTTTCAGTCGCTATCCAGAAAAAGGGTTTATCCTCCTACAATTACGGTTAAAATCAATTTTGCTGGAAATTATAAAGACTGGATCAAGACATTTCGTTTAGAAATTTTATTATTATTTTTTATATCTTAGATTAAGAATAAAATGTAACTTACATGTATTAATATCGAAGTTGTGGGATGAGTACAACACAACAATTTGTAGCGTCGATGCAATAAATTTATGTTACACTAATAACCCCATGGTCGACAAATGATCCCCTATATTGAACTGTGGTTTTCACAAGACTCCCTTTCATTGACCTAGCTTAAATTAATAGATATGGTTTCTTAATAAAAAATATAATAATTGATATTTGTTTTATTTCATACACTTTCACAGATATTAAATGAAACGCGATGTATAATATGGTGCCTAGAGATGTTTAGCCGTAACTCTGTGTTAATATGTAAGAATTTTATCAGGTTAATTAACAATTAACATAATAATTTTAATATGATGTTTTCAAGGTGTTTGGCCACAATTTTCTTCCAAGAATATATATTTCCAGTGAGTTTTACTTTGTTACAAACAAACTTATCACGATGAATTATACCAGGTCAATTAAATACACTGCTCAAAACAATTAGCGGGTCTCTAATTTGTGCCTCCATAAAATTCAAACGGGAAATTATATGCAAATTACATGCAAACATCTGAAGGACGTTCTATTTAAATGTTTTAATTGACACATAGGGAATTATCAGCATCGCATACTTCTGGAGTGTCCGTAATAATTAACAATAACTATCAAAACTGAAGTGAAATAATGTAACCCAAATTTGATTGAAAGAGCTAGGAAGGCCTTGTTCAGATCAATATACAGAAGAAAATGTTTTCAACTAGCAGTTTGACTTAAGTTAAATGAAAATGAGGCATCTCAACAAAGTGGAAGTTGTTGGTGCTATAACATTAATTGGAAAAGGCGATAGCCTTCTACAAGTTTCAAGAAATTTCAACCTAAGCCTGTCTGTTATTCAGCGATTACATGGCTAATTGTAAGTCTGGCGGTATTCTTCTTGTGCGTTGTTATTATGTTTCTGATCAATTGAACCCGTCATTTCGAAAAGGGCATGAGTCAATGAATTACAAATTTTCAGAATCAACAAAAATATGTTTTTTGTAAAAAAGTCAATAATGCCGAAGAAACTGAATATAGAGGTTGTTAAATAAAAAACATAGATACACGCATTTTAGAATATTTATTTATTAAAAAGGAAACAATTTTAATCAAGATATTTTGAATTACAATTTTTGTACTTATGCCTTTTCCGAAATGATCAAGAATTGATAACTTGTTTGGTATTCCTTGCTTGCTGAAGTTGTTGGTCATGCAAAAACCTCTTCATAGAAACTTTGGAACTCTGCTGGAATATATTTTTCAGGGTCTAAAACAGGGGTTCCCAAAGTTTTTCTTAGGCGGGCCAATATAATATTACCGAATTTTTTGGCGGGCCAAATAATGAAAACATTTGTTGAGCATGTTTTCGTATTTTCGGGTAATTCACGCATGATAATCCTTTATAAAAATCAAATAAGGAATTGTTCCGATAAGAATTCCTTGCATTGAAATTTTCCTGTAATTCTATTCAAATTGCATGCCTTCAGAAACGTTACGCGGATTGCAAGAAAATGGATCTGAAAATAAAATGTAGTTGTCCGCGTGACTCTTAAAATCAACGAAACGTTTGGTAAAATCTTTTAAAAAACTATATGATTTTGTAATACTTTTCCGATTAAGAATAACTGATGCCTCGGTATTTCCCTTTACTAATATTCCACATCTTGACAAAATGACATCTCATAACATCTTGACAAAATCGAAATTAAAAAAGGTTTGAAGCTGTTCTTATAATAAATGAAATTTTCTTTCCGTGTAATTTACAAATCTAAGAAGAACATAAATAAGCTTACCATCACCTTGCAGTTTTAAATTTAATTCGTTCATAACACCAATTACGTCTACTAGAAATTTCAAGTCGCATAACCAGCTAATATCTTGTAATGAAGCAAAATCACGATTTTTTTCAGTTAAAGCTGTAATTTCTTTTCTGAAAAACCTTTTTAATGTTCGTCCTCTCGAAAGCCATCTGACCTCTGAAAAATATACAACGTCTCCAAATGAAGATTTAGACTCTTATAAAATAGTTAAATTGACGGTGATTGATGCTTTTTGATAAAATTCTTAATATCATTCATGACATTATACATGACATTATGACATTTTTGACATTATACATTTTCAACACCTGAGCTATAAGATTTTCCTGATGAATAATACAGTGATAATGATGCAATTACTTGGAATTGTTAGCTAGGCCGTCTTTAACCTATGAGAGACTTTTACGATAATGGCCATAATGGGGCCCCTATGACCTTGACAGAGCACTATATTGTTAGAATAGGCAAAGAAAGTAGATAAGCATAGTTCTAGATTTTTTTTAAATTTCTTTATAGTCACATTAAGTGAATAATAATAATTTATTCACAGAATAGATATAATATAATATAATCCACAAAAGTAACTCTTAGGATTCACAGGTTAGTGCTTAAATCTATGTTGATTGAAAAGGTACCCTAGATTTGAGATGCGCAAAATAGTTAATCATTTCTTCAAAATCTATGTTTTTGAGGATATTATTCCTTGTTTCCTTAAGCCTCCATAATTAAAACACGATTGTGAGACTCGAATTTTTAAAATTATGTCTTGGTTCTTCAAGGCTCCATAATTAGGACACGAATTTGAGATGCGAATTTACATAATAATGTCTTGGTTCCTCAAGGTTCCTAAATTAGGACACGATTTTGAGACGCGAATTTTCAAAATTTTGTCTTGGTTCCTCAAGTCTCCATAATTAGAACACAATTTTTAGACGCGATTTTTCATAATTATATTTTGGTTCCTCAAGGCTCCATAATTAGGACACGATTTTGAGACGCGAATTTTCAAAATTATGTTTTGGTTCCTCAAGGCTCCATAATTAGGACACGATTTTGAGGCGCAAATTTTCAAAATTTTGTTTTGATTCCTCAAGACACCACAACTAAGATACGATTTCAAAACGCGAATTTTCAAAATTTTGTCTTGGTTCCTCAAGGCACCACAACTAAAATACGATTTTAAAACGCGAGTTTTCAAATTTTTTTCTTGTTTCCTCAAGACACCACAACTAAGACATGATTTTGAAACTCGAATTTTCAACACTTTGTCATGGTTCTTCAAGGCACCATAATTAGAACACGAAAGTTTTTCACCGCAATTTATAAAAAATAAAAAATATTTTGTACAAATCTACAAATTCGAAACAAAATCAAATATTTTGGAAATTCCTGCAATTGTTTGTCTGTCCAAATTTTGTTAACTTCCTAAGAAATTTTGTCCGTCAACAAATTTAAACTGTACTTGTGTCTAGGTCCTGCTTGTGACTGTCTCTCTCTTCGTGGCGCTACAGTCCTATTTGGACCTGGGCCTTCTCCTCCAAATATAATATATCGTATCGAAATCGCGGGCCGAATTCACAGGCTTTGCGGGCTTTAAATTTCCCGCGGGCCGCACATTGGGAACCCCAGGTCTAAAAGCAATTTCGGCAAGCTCACACGATGCTCCATTTCCGTAACTAATAAAGTGATGTTATGCCATATCTGACAGATGCGTTTCGTTTCACTTGAAAGGGACATAAGTCCAGTACTCGTGCCCTTTTCATTTCTTTTTAAGTTGACTTGTAGTATATACACATGTGCTCTTTTCGAATGGAATATGTAAAACGCTTCAATTAATAAAATGGCGTTAAAAAGTGATATTTCAAAAAAGTATGACTCATGCCCTTTTCGAAATGACGGGTTCAAATGGCAATCATCTTTGATTACATGTATTGTCATCTTAGCATTATACTTAATTGTAGTCTACAGATGTAAATTGAGGTTCATCAACACAAGCCCAAACATACAAAACAGCATTGATAACGAAACACAGATTGATCAACATTGGCGAACACAACAAAAACTATGAACCGCAAATCTTAATTCTTTGTGGTTCACCACATGTCCGCCCATCTTTTGCTGGGTTTTGCAAATTTAATCCCTAAAAACAATTCGCTTCTTGTTGTTGGAGAAGCTCTCGAGAATTAGATTTCATATCGCGCTAGGTCGAACCAACGGAGGTCAGAGTATGAGTGGTTCAGACAAAATAAAATCAAAGCTTTTTATTCAATTGTGGATGGGATTAACTTTGAACAAGGATCTCACGCTTTGATCCAAGCTTCAGACATACGTAGATTAACACCTAATGTTTTAATGACGGGATATAAAACTAATTGGACCACGTGTAGAACCGAAGATTAAACAGCTTAATTCAAGGTATTCCGCGTTTGATAAACGTTTAATAAACGATTTTGGCAATATTGCGCGTACTAGATGGTTTAGATTTCAGTAGGATAACAGAGGAAGAGGAACAAGCTCAGAATGCCTATATAACCTACACCCCAACCACCATCAAGGTCTGACATGAGACCTTTTGCCGCGGTACATATGATGCATGCGGATTCTAATCTCAATATCTCGCATATTGATGTATCTGTATCAGATTCCGTTCAATCGATAACCATTATAAATGGTACAAAAGCAACAAAGAAGGGGTCAAATTCAGTGGCAATCTGAAAAAGCAAAAAGAAAACGGCAATTGATAAAATCCTGTTTATCTCGCCGTCGGGCACAGAACTTCCAGCATCGGTTCTCGAAAGTATGTCGATATTTAGGAGGAAACATGGAAAAGGCACAATAGACGTTTGGTGATTGTATGACTACGGCGGACTCACTATGCTGTTGCCTTACATCATTTCTTAGAGACAAAATTGGATCAATTGTAAATTAAGGGTGTCTTGGCAAATAATACCAATGAAATTGAAACGGATTGTGGAACAGGTACTTGGATACAGGTCAATATACCAAGCGCGGTAGGAAAGGTCGCAAAAGAAAAACGACTCAAAATCAAGACCGATTTTTACTGATTTCGAGTCTTCGCAATAGAGTTTCTACGGCGAAAGACCTTAATTTCCCCAAGGACGACGCATGGGGTCACTGTATCAGAGCAGACAATTAGGAATAGGTTAAGGGAATCAAATTTGTGGGCAGGACAACCCGTCCGAAAACCCTCTTTGACACGAACCCACAGAATAGCAAGGATGAATTTTGCTCGTGAACATGTCGCATGGCCACTTCGACTATGGAAGTCTGTGCTCTTCATGGATGAATCAAGGTTCCGTATTAGTAGTTGCGATTGCCGAGTACCTGTTTACAGACGCCGAGGAGAACGCTATGCAGCTGCTACTGTCCAGGAAGTTGAAAGATTTGGAGGTGATTTAGTAAAGGTTTGTGGTGTGATTAGTATCGTCAGTAGAGCCGACCTTGTTGTAATTCCAGGAAATCTTAACACTAATCTCTATGTTGACATTGTGTCAGGAGGACATGTTGCCCCTGTGGCATATGGAATAGTTCCAATTTTTTTAATTAATGCAGGATAACGCAAGACCACATACTGCGCGAATCCCTTTATACTTCCTACAAGAACTGGAAATTCAAACAATGGTGTGGCCTGCGTTAATTAAACACGCTCTTAAGCGTTCTCTTAAAAGACGGCTCTTATTAAAGAATGGAACGCTCTACCACAAGAAGACCTTCGAAGATTTTTGCGAAGCGTTCCAAGAAGGTGTAATGCCGTTATTTGTGCTATGGGAGCACATACTCTTTATTAAGTTACCACTTTATGTTCAAAAGTTTACACAAACAATTAATTTAAATCGTTTTGGTAGTTGTTGTTAATTATTACGGGTACTTTAAAAGTACTTGATGCTGACACTTCCATATGTGCCTATTAACAATTAAATAGAGCGTCTTTTGGATGTTCTTAATTTCCATGTAATTTCCCGTTTGAATTTTATGGAGGCAGAAATTAGTGACCCGCTAATTGTTTTGAGCAGTGTATAATAATATAAATATTATTCATCATAGAATATAATAATACTAGTACGTGTGGATCGTATTTTTCTGAATGGAATAGTTTTTGTGGATGGAAGAGTTGAAAAGAATGGAATAGTTGCTAAATTGTGGAATAATTGATGAGGGTGGAATTGTGTAATGAATTTTAAGTTGCGTGACACTGATACATGATACCACATGATATATTTAGAACGTGAAGTTGTATATGAAAGAGTAAGCGCAGTATCGCAAGATGCGTGATTCTTGTGGCGCTTTCAGCATCAGCTTAAGTTGTATGTGTGTGCACAATAAGGGGAGTTGCAAGGTACAACTCCTGCTAAACAAAATATTTGTTTAAATATTTTGTTCAGTCTCAAATGATTTTAATGCTGTCACGTTTGTAAAATAATATAATCAAATACTTTTGAAATGAATGTAATCATATAGTGTTGCCATTTGTCTGAAATCAAAGTTACTATAATTAAAGCAGTCTTATTAGAAATTAGAAGCTCCCAACGATCATAAAAAAGTTACTATATCTAACGATGTGATATTAGTTACTAAAGTTTACATGGACGAAAAAAAATCAGCTGTGGCGTAAAAGTTACTAAAAATCTCATTTAAAATGTCATAACCTTTAAATTAAATAAGTGACATTGATGTTGTCAACTTTGACGTTCAACATCACCAACATATATTGTTTTTATCAAGTTGGTAACCTGTGTTGTTGAGTTACCAACATACTCAGACATTATCTCACCAATTTTGGAATTGACGTTTTTGTTGTCTAGTTTGACAAATAACATAACCAAGTCAAAAAAAGTCAGCTGTTTCGACTAAGTCTTTTTTCGTCAAAGTTGTTAACCTTAGTTACTAACGTCACTTCATCATATATAGTAAACCTCCTTTTATGAAGGTTGGCAACTCTTGATTTCCAATATCACTCCTCCAATTAAAGTAAGTTTGCTTTTAGACAATTAGCAAAACTTTGCAAAATTATGTTACTAAAAGTTTCACCAAAAAAAATAATAACCAATAAATTACTCAACTGACGTTAATGTCAAATTAATTTTCATGTATTTCTTTATTTAAAAAATCCAGTGTCAAGGTTATCGGCCATGAAAATTCCAAAATGGTCAAATTGCTTCAATAGAAATATCTATGATCTTAATAGATCTGAAAGAGTTTTTATTATATCTATTACAGTTGTTGCTATTTGAATCTATTAGTGTCAGTTCCAGTTTGACTTCGAGGGATGCGTATGTGGTTTGGATTTCTATAGCGCTTTGTGACATTTAACCTAATAGCCTAACCTAGGTTAGACCAACATTCAGCTTTATTTTATTTTTGATCTCTTGGGTCGCGCTACCGCTTGTAGTTTTTTTTCGCTTTGCGGTATGCATCCCAGCCTAAGTGAGGCTAACAGACTTTGCCACTTTAGATTATTTTAGATCAAGCTGTAAATGCATGTCTGGTAGACTTTGAAGAGTTGGAAAAAAATATATATTTGCAAGTTTTCAATAAATATTTCCTTGTTAAAAACAATCCTGTGTCAGGCTATCGACCACAAAGATACCAAAACGTCAATTTCAATAGAAAAATCTATAATCCATGTAGATCTGAAAGAAATATCAATATATGTGTTGCAGTTTTCAATTTATAGTTATTTGAATTTATTAATCTTTGTTATGTCCGAGTTTGAGGGTCTTGATTTATCTGCCGCTTCGCCTTGTCCAACCTGATCTAACCGAGGTTAAACCAACGGTCCTTGCAACACTGTCCTATATTGTATCGAGAGCTCGCGCTGCCGCGCGTATGTTGTCTTGTTTTATCTGTCCGCTTCGCGGCGGGCAACCTAATCTAAGCGGGGTTAAACCAACGGTCCTTTTTCGCATTGACCTATATTGAATCGAGAGTTCGCGCTGCCGCGCGTATGTTGTCTTGATTTATCTGTCCGCTTCGCGGCGGGCAACCTAATCTAACCGGGGTTAAACCAACGGTCCTTGCAACACTGTCCTATATTGGATCGAGAGATCGCGCTGCCGCGCGTATGTTGTCTTGATTTATCTGTCCGCTTCGCGGCGGGCAACCTAATCTAACCGGGGTTAAACCAACGGTCCTTGCGACACTGTCCTATATTAGATCGAGAGTTCGAGCTGCAGCGCGTATGTTTTCTTGATTTATCTGTCCGCTTCGCGGTGGGAAACTTAATCTATCCGGGGTTAATCCAACAGTCTTTGAAACACTATCCTATATTGGATCGAGTTCGCGCTGCCCCGCGTATGTTGTCTTGATTTATCTGCCCGCTTCGCGGCGGGCAACGTAATCTAACCGGGATTAAACAAACGGTCCTTGCGACACTGTCCTATATTAGATCGAGAGTTCGAGCTGCCGCGCGTATGTTTTCTTGATTTATCTGTCCGCTTGGCGGTGGGAAACTTAATCTAACTGGGGTTAATCCAACAGTCCTTGCAACACTGTCCTATATTAGATCGAGAGTTCGAGCTGCCGCGCGTATGTTTTCTTGATTTATCTGTCCGCTTTGCGGTAGGAAACTTAATTTAACCGGGGTTAATCCAACAGTCCTTGCAACACTGTCCTATATTGGATCGAGAGTTCGCGCTGCCCCGCGTATGTTGTCTTGATTAATCTGTCCGCTTCGCGGCGGGCAACCTTATCTAACAGGGGTTAAACCAACGGTCCTTGCAACACTGTCCTATATTAGATCGAGAGTATTAGCAAGAAATTACATTTTCAAAATAATAAACAGATTTTTTAATATGACCGATACAATGTGGAATAATTGGGCTTTGTACTGACGGTGTACAATCAATGTCGGGACTCAAAACTGGTCTTTAAACACTAGTTACAAGGAAAATACCTCCCTGTACGCACTACCTGCTCAATAGAGCAGTTCTCGCTTCAAAAAATGTAAGTGAGACACTTGACAACGTTTTTACAAAAGTAACGAAAGTTTTAAGTTATATAAAAAAAACATCAAAAGTTTAGGTTGTTCGCAAAGCTGTGTGAAGATATGGGAGCTAATACACCTCACTTCTGTACTATTGTGAAGTGCGCTGGCTATCTCGTGCAAATGATTCAAAGGGTACTTGAACTCAAAGAAGAATGAAAATCATAATGAAGAATGAAATATATTTTGGAGAATTGAGTGTTTTTGATAAATCAATGAAAGGACCTCAAATAGACATCAAAAAGACAAAGTGCACTTATAAAAAAAATGGAGCTATGGAAAACAAATAGAATAGAAGCAAACAGAAATCTATTTGTTGTACGCTTGGATGGTTTGTTTATTCAATTTTCGAATTATTTTGATGATCTTGATTTTACAAATTTTGCGTTGATACAGAACCCATTTATCGACGAAGAAGCTGAAGAATTTGGATTGACAAGTATTGAAAGAGAAAAATTGATTGAATTATCTTGTGATCAGGGATGTTATGGAGCTCCGTAACCGTAACCGAAACTATCGGATATCCGAAATAAAAATTTATCCGTAACCGTAACCGAATCCGATATAAAAGTTTCGAATAATTTCGGATAATTTTGATTGATATGTTGTAAAAATTCCTATAAAGATATTTCAATATCCAATAGAAATTATATAATAGAAAAACGATTGGTTTGTTTTTGTTTATTATAATTCTGGTTTTACACTTTTACTTATACTGGGGCAGGCGAGAAAATGCATCTCGTCTCGACAAATTTAGCATTGTTCTGCGCATACCCCTACATTATTCAGAGCACGTGTGTTTAGTTGTCCGTGTTTGGAAAACTGACGCATATTTCTTAAAGTTTCTCAAACTAACCTGCGCGTCCCTCGCCACTCATAACTCGGCGCGTCCCTCGCCCCTCATACCTCGGCGCGTCCCTCGCCTCTCATACCTCGTCGCAATACTGCTGTATTCTCTCGCCAGCCCGAGTATAGATATAACTTAAAAATTACTTATATGACTTAAATGACATATGATTGTAGTACCTACTTACATTGTAGTACTCACTTGTAATGCTTGTGAGGATTGTAGTACCAAATAATAACAGAAATAATTTCAATTTTTTTTACCAATTAGTATTCCACTTTTACAATGGGCATGATGACTGATTTTGAAAAAATGTTCTATGATATTCTAAAGTACCTACTATTTCCAAAAATATATATTATTTCTGCAGGAAACAAAGTTTTATTAGCAAAAATAGCTATTGAAATTCAAAGATTAAAATCCGTTCTAAAACGATCGCTGGTATCATGGGGTCTGCTTGTGACGTCAGAAAGAAATCAGCTCTTTAGCGTGTTATGAATTCTAATGTGTATATGTAGTGTGCGGTTTTGACATTTCTAAACTCTGCTGAACAAAAGTCTGTTTGATGCCAAAAACTCCTCCAACCAGTGCCGGATGTCTGCCTAGGCCTACAAGGCCCCGGCCTAGGGGCCCAGTCAGCCTGCGAGCCCCAGTGGCAAAACTGAAGTCAAATTCAACCGTCGTGAAGTCTTTCTCAGACAAGATCGTTTGCTCGAGCTGACACCTATCGAAGTCTATGTTGCTCCTGCGATGAGATTATGGTACTCTTCAGATAATTGCCAATGATGCACATGAAAAAACAAAAATTGAATTCATAAGACTCGATGGAAACTTGCTATTTATCACTTCTCTGGAATGACATATTGGAAAGGTTTAACAAAGTGAGCAACTCTCTCCAATCTGTTAACATCGACCTGGGTACGATCGTATACGAACTGTATCTTTGGTAATATACCTAGAACACTTAAGGAAACCCAGTACATGTACCTTTGATCATTATGAGACGCAAGTTTTTGAAAAATCCGGTGAAAATAGCTATGCATAGGACATGCAGAGGAAACGTAGTCTAGTTCGACAAAGTAAAAGTAAAGGATTCCGAACTTTCTGCCAGGGACAGATTCAGAGTTCATCATTTTTATTACCATTATAGATAGACTAATTATAGAAATACGGAGACGCGGATCTGTTTATGAGGAGTTAAGTAAAAGGTTTGACTTTTTTACGAAACTACATCGATAGGAATATAAGGACAGCGGTGAAGCAGCCAGAAACCTTATAGCTTTTTATCCGGGGGATTTCGATAGGTCTTTGGAAAACGAGTGTCTGCACCTGCAGCTCATTTATCGCCGAATGATGAAGTTATAGAGTTATCGTCACTGAAATATGAAGGGCCTATGAGCCCTGGGTCTCTAAGTTCGGGCCTGCCTCCAACATCAACAAATCAACTCTAGGCAAATTAGAGCTAATTGCCTTGATAAAACCTTGTTCCATGTTTTGAGAACACAAATCTAAGCACATGATCAATGTTAATCACTAAATACTTTATAAACGCAGGTAACAACAATTAAAAAGTGCAGAGATTGTCGTGTGATTGAGAGAAAGTTCGTACGAGGTTTACAAACGTGTGACGTAATTCACTCTGATTGATGTTATACTTATCATGGCGGACTGCTGTATTTTGCAGTTTTGTTTTATTAAAAGTATTATCAATCTCGTACTAAATATGAAAATAAATATATTTTTCACAATCTATTATTTCCATCTCATTAGATAAATACAATATTTTTGTAATTCTTGCTTGCTGTCATCATGCCAATTCCTTAGAAATCTAATATCCGTAACCGAAACTATCCGAAACTAACGGATAATCCGAAAAAAAATCATATCCGTAACCGTATCCGACACCGGTATAATATTGTTTATATATCCGTATCCAGATCCGAAATTTCATATCTATAACATCTCTGCTTGTGATACTACATTAAAACATAAATTTCAGACTGTATCTCTGGTTCAATTTTGGTTGAATCTTTATACAGAATATAATACTTTGTCAAACAAACCATGGAAAGTACTGCTGCCGTTCACAGAATCATATTTATACGAAACCTGATTTTCTGCCGTAGTTGCAATGAAATCAAAATATCGATCTCGTTTAATTGTAGAAAAACAGCTACGAGTAGCTGTCTTGTTACAAATACCTAGACTTGGTGGTTAGGCGAAGGTGAGGCGCGAAATGATTAAATATTTTTATGGGGAGGTGTAGTAACATCAAATTTGGAAACCGCCGGTTCAGAGATAATTTTCTTTCAAAATAAAGTGAAGTATTGTTACAAATAAATTTGCCTAACTGAATTACAATTGATTTAATCAGGTCAATTAACGATTAAATATAATACTATAAATATTCACTATAGAATTAGCATCAATTTAACTTTATAATTATTGTAATTATGGCGGGAACTATTATTGGCACTATCTACACCAGTGTCTGCCAAAAACTTGATGCACAATGAACTAAATTTTCAAGCGAATATGAATTCTTACAAATCGCAGGCCTAACAAATTAAAATAATCCAAAACAAAGCTCAGCTTATATCATTCTCGAAAAAGTAATAAAATCAAGTTTTTCTTTTGCTATGGAAACCAAAACGACATACAGAATGCTATGCAGTGACAAACATATATTGCCATGCGAGGCTTCATGGCTCCTGTATTGTAAAAAATATAACTGAGCCGTTTATTTTGAAAGTGACCTAAGTTCATTTATGTTCGAATCGAGATATTGGGTTTGCTTTGGATAAAATTTTAAAATATGGGTAACAGATAACATAATAGAATAATGTTTTGGTGTTTCTAAGGTGTTAAATTTATCACTCCAATTAGCATATTTAACGTTATTTAAGAAATAATATGTTTTTATGGCTGTAAATGGACTTAGGCCACATTCAAAATCAATGAAATCACGTTTACAATTCTTAAGAAAGCACAAGTCCATCCATACATAAAATAAATTTTCCTTGAAATAAAGATAAATGAAATAAATATACACTTTTATGTTATAAAATCAAGAATAATAAATAAAAGTAGTTAAATATTTTTACATTAATATTAATATTGTTTTATTAATTATTGCTTAGTCCTCTCCATTCTGTGTATGCGGGAGGGATATAAAATAATTATTGTGGGCAGGTAGTATACAATGTGGTATACAGAGGTGGTATACCAAAATTCCTTATATTTGAGGTTTGTGAGTGGTCTCGTATTTTTTTGTAGTATTTTTTTTATCTTTACATTGAAATTCATATTCGAAGATTCCTAAGTTTTTTCTTGGGATATTTTAATATATTCATATTCTCATACAGTTTTTTTTTTAATTTAATTTGTTATAAACAAATTATTAACGAATTTCTGAAAATTACAATGGTATATCAGGAGACCCATATGAATCTATAAACAAATTGAAACTGATATTTGAAATTAAATTGTTTATAATAAATTTATTGCACATTGATAATTCAACTACATTAATAATTAAACATAAAGCTTACGAGATCACAAACTTTAATTGCATATTTTCCATATCGGTTTGAAACTCTCTCACAATCAGTGGGACTTACGCCACTTTCAAAATAAACTTTTTCACCACTTCATTAACCCAGTAAATTTTGATGTTACAAAATCTTAATGATTTTAAATATATTAGTAACAAGTTACTTCAATTTAAAAAGATCAAGTAAAAATCTAACTATTAAGGTAACTAACTCAATATTTTTGAAAAATGGACTTTATGTTATAAAATCAAGAATAATCACTGGCCACTTTCAAAATAAATGGCTCAAATGCATGTGAAAATTTACATTCCATCATTTGCTTCTAAACTCTGCCTGTTAGGATCCTGAAGACCATATAAATATTTCGAAAGTTGTGAATTACTTACAAAAATGTCCTTAATCGCTTTCGAAAACGATTTCTTGCTTCATTTTTTGTGGTAGAGCTGTTAGAATTTTAGATATCGCCATTCTCGATTAGCATTCAATCTCTCTTGCCCTCAGAATAATCGTATCTTTAAGATTTAGGTTTTCTAACGCTTATGGAAATGAAATTAGAAACGTGTAAACAATTACAGATATCTTATTTAGAGCTTATCTAATTTAGAGCCGCTTTTTTACAATTATTATTTTTTGATTAATTAGTTTTATTCATTAATTATTTATTATTTCATTTGTACTAGTCTACTTAATTTTGTGTGCGCCACACAATTTAATTTAGTAATTGTTTATTTGCTCTTGAGTGCGGCGAAACAAATTCTCCTTGCCTTTGTGTCGTGAAGTGAAATTGTTTGGCAGGCACTGATCTTGACGAAAAATTGCAAATGTTAGAAATTTTAAATTAAACCTACGAAATAGTATAGTACGAAATAGACACAAAGGTAATTTAATTAATTTTGATGGTCTGTGTTTAAATTAGTTATCCTAGGTGCATTAAAGTTTTCTAACTTGATTGAAACTTTATGTAACGTAACCTTACACACCTGTTACATACTCCACTCAGCTTTATTACATTTTCATTAATAATGTAATGCAGTATTTTTTACCATTACCACCCATTATAATTTACATTACATTAGATGTAAAAATGGTTTCGTCTTTTAATAAATATTTAATATCCCATTGAATGTATTCAACAAAATCAATTTAATTTCGACAAAATACAGACCATTACAGCAGGAGCAGACTCTTTTACTTATATAATTATTTTTATTCATTAATTATTTATTATTTTATTTGTACTAGTCTACTTAATTTTGTGTGCGCCACACAATTTAATTTAGTAATTGTTTATTTGCTCTTGAGTGCGGTGAAACAAATTCTCCTTGCCTTTGTGTCGTGAGGTGAAATTGTTTGGCAGGCACTGATCTTGAAAAATTGCAATTGTTAGAAATTTTAAATTAAACCTACGAAATAATATGACACAAAGGTTATTTAATTAATTTTGATGGTCTGTGTTTAAATTAGTTATCCTAGGTGCATTAAAGTTTTCTAACTTGATTGAAACTTTATGTAACGTAACCTTACACACCTGTTACATACTTCACTCAGCTTTATTACATTTTCAATAATAACGTAATGCATATTTTTTACCATTACGACCCATTACAATTTACATTACATTAGATGTAACAATGGTTTCGTCTTTTAATAAATATTTAATACCACTGAATGTATTCCACAGAATCAATTTCATTTCACAAAATACAGACCAATACACCAGGAGCAGACTCTTATACTTATATACGACTTCTCGTACTATCTATTTGGTAGACGTTTGATGGATACCAACGTGATTTTCTTTATTCGCCACAGGCGACAATAATATATTTTACAGCAAGAGATGAAAGGCGTTTTTAGGTGAGGTGGGAGTTTGATCACGAGCGCCAGCGAGACAATCACACCGAACCAGAAAAAAAATCACTTTCATCTCGAGTAGTAAATGCAATTTTTTCTACTGATTTCGGTTGTAGAATCCATAATTCGACTTTAATAAATCCAATTCGAAACGAACTGTCAATACAAATTTAATTGTTGGTTTCCATGTTTCCATGGTAACATATTGCATATAACATATTGGTAACATATTGTCCTAATTTTATTTCGGGTTTTTAAATAGTTTCAGGCTCGTTTTACGTTTGCACATAAAATATTTCAATGAAGTTTATGTAATTAATAAGAAAGTACATGCAAATTTGGTTAGTTTAGTGTTTTAATCGAGAAAATCATAAATTTAAAATGCTCATTTTCGTCTCTACATGTGAAAATATTTTCATCTCTAGAATGAAAAAATGCCACTTTCATGTAGGGTAAGCCGTGGAAAAAATGCCATTTTCACATATTCACCATCAATAGAAAAACATATTTTTTCTACTGATATATGTGAAAAGGCATTTTTTAAATCAAGACAATGAAAACTTTTAAGTTCAGTTGTTTTTCTGTCTAATCTTGCCTATCTAGTATAGTATGTTTAGTCTAATAAGTCTAGTCTTGTCTGTCTGAAGTTTGAGTTCTTGTCTGTCTGTCTAGTCTTGTCTCTCAAGTTTTGTCTGTCTAGTCTTGTCTTTCATATGGCGCAGTATATAATTTATTCGTTATTTATCCTAGATATTATTATTACTCATTACACAAATTGTTTAATTAAAATTATTTTTTGGAAGCTATCACTATCTACTGATTTCCTCTTTGGTTTCTTCTTCGGTTTTGGCTTCGCTTCGGTTTGTAGTCCTTTCGTAGCGCCAGCCACTTGATTCGCTTGGTTGACCGGTAAGTGAACGTTTTTGGGTTCACAGTGAATGCGTATTCGTTTATGGGGAACTAGTACTTGGGGCAGAGCCATTTTCAGCCTCTTCTTTGAAACTGGCTTCTCCTTCTTCTTCGGCTTTCTTCCCTTCGTCCTATGTTAAACTTGTGAGTAGCCCATTTCGATATGCTTAGTTCTTCGATGCGCAGTAAAGCAATGTATTGGCCCATGGTTTCAACTTGATGGAATTGTCAAGATTTGTTGAAGCTTGTGACTATCGTCTGTGCCTTTGTCTGGGGGTTGGTGAGTACAATTCGATTACGCCAGTGCTTGGTTTGCCAGTTAAAGCTTCTGGATTTACCAGTGGTTTTTTGATGGACTAAGGTTGGGCGAGCTTGCAAATAACGCGTCCAACGTTGCGTCATCTAAAGTTTTCCAATGCGGTAATGGCAGTTTCGGGGGCTTTGGGACCATTCTAGGCTGGTAGTTTTTCTTAATCTTCTGCTTCAGATCGCGCAATCTGACCCGTAGCGGAATAACCGGGACAATTTCTTCCATAGTATTATTTGTCTAGTCTTGCCTATTTAGTCTTGTCTGTCTAGTATTGTCTGTCTAGTCTTGTCTGTCTAGTCTTGTATGTCTAATCTTTTTTGTCTACTCTTGTTTGTCTAGTCTAGTCTGCCTAGTCAAATCAAATCAAATCTTCTTTATTAATTCGGAGAGGTACATTTGCACCTATTGAACAAGTCATAAAAATAGAACAAAAAAAAGAACAAATATATATGGAAATAATGATAATAATGGCAATAACAACAATTAGAGCAAAGAAAAAAAAAACAATAGTACTAATGTTAAGATATAACACTAATTCCATTACCATTAATATCATTATCAATAATAATAGTGACACATATACAAAATTATTCTAAATATAACAAAATATAATTTAGAGTTGCCCCTTGTCTTCTTCTAGGCTATTCTTCTAGGCTGTGGTAGGCTTTTTCAATCAGCAGTTTTTTAATTTTTGCCTAAAATCCCCGAATGATGGTTCTCATTTTAAATTGTCTGGCAATCCATTATAGATTCTAATGCCAATTTTGTCTGGAGCTTTACTACATATTGTTAGGTTAGGAGTGTGAAGCTTTTGTCGATTCCTTGTGTTGTGGTTGTGTCGATCTTTATTTGTGGAGAATTGCATTTTTTTCTTATGTATGTAACAGGCTAATTCCCAGACATAAGTGCAAGGAACCGTTAAGATTTTCAGGTCTATAAAGTGGAGTTTACAGGACTGCATATTAGTAATACCCATGAAACATCTCATGGCTCTCTTTTGAGCTTTGAAAATATCTTTAATGAGAGGCGATGAGCCCCACACGAGAATTCCATAACTAATAACTAATTGTATTTTAGCGTGGATGATCTGTACTAGTATCCGCTTACTTACTATATGGCGTATATGTCTTAGCAGATACGATATTTTATTTAATTTACATATAACGTTATTCGCTGTGACGTTCCATGTAAGGTGTTCTTCTATGTAAAGTCCAAAAAAATTGACATGCTTTGCTCTCTGAAGTTTGACGTGACCAATCTGTAGCTCTAGGTTGTCGTACGGTTTGAAATAGGATATATCTGCTTTTGTCGACATTAAATCACATATTGTTTCCACTGGACCACTTATTAATTCACTTAAGAAATTCGTTGGTTGCCTCTTCAGTATTTTTCCTGTTCTCTTCTGACACAATATAGCTGGAGTCGTCGGCATATAACACGCAGTGAGATGTTTTCCTATAATTAATGTGGACGCCAGTACACTTCCTTGTGGGATCACAATATTTGTGTTTATAGGTCTAGAAGTTCCAATATTTCCCTTAAGTTCAATTTTTACAAACTGTTTCCTGTGTTGTAAAAATGATTGAAACCATTGGCCAGTTTCCCCTTTTATCCCATATGAGTTCAATTTATTTAAAAGCTTACTGTGGGAGACGCAGTCAAATGCCTTGGAAAGATCACAGAAATTGCCCACTGGACAATTTACTTTATCTATTTCCGACATTATTTTATTGAAGAAGTCAAGCATAGCTGATGTTGTGGATTTCCCCTTTCTAAAACCGTGCTGTTGACTCGGTATTAGGTTGTATTTATTGATAAAAGGCAGTAGTCTGTGTTCCATACTGTATTCAATGATTTTTCCGATTACCGAGGTTAATGCTACCGAGAGGCCTGAAATTATTAATATTCGTTATTAATATTCGTTCTAATTAAAGACGTTTTTAACACCGCAGGGAAAGTTTAATTATTGAATGAGCAGTTAACAATATTGGTAATAGGACGAATTAACTCGCTTTCGAATTCTTTGACTATGTAGCAGGGCAGTAGGTCTGGCCCACTGCTTTTTTTAGTTCTTAATTTCCTAGAGATTAAAGAAATTTCCTTTAGAGAATAGTCTTCCAGATACATCGAATTGCTATTTTCTTGGATGTGGCTATTATTTAGAGTAGTGTTGGGAATATTCTTAGCTACTAGTTCCCGGGCATTTAAAAAACAAATGGTTATACGCGTTCGCTACGTCATCAGATTTTTTTAATAGAGAATCATTTACTTTTATATATATTTCATCTTTTCTTTTACAATTATTGTTCAGATTATTAATTGTTTCCCACACAGTTTTCTGCTTATTTTCTGATCGCTGCAATTTGTTATCGTAGAAAGTCCTTTTTGTTGTTTTAATTAAGTTGTCATGCTTTTTTTTATTCTCTAGATATATACCATTTAGTTCTAAGTATCTTTTTTGCAAGACAAATAAGTCCTTTATATTTCTGCTTGACGTTATTATTTCCGATGTTATCCAAGTTTTGATTTAAACGGGAATAGGGAATATGCAAGAAATTTAAATTTACTTGATTTTTCTTTCCCGGATACTTTATGATCTTGACATTACACCTATACCATTATTTTCTCATTAAGTTTATATTTAATTCAAAAAATTCAAAACAAAAAGTCCAAAATATGCGAGCGAAATTCATATTTGCGAAACGCATCACCATTGGTCAAGTGATGTGACGTGCACGTTGACATCAATCGGCCTCCACGATATTCACAGATGTAGGTAGGGTGGACTATACACCTAGATAGGGACTTTATCAAACACTTTATCTTGTAATTATTTATATAAGGTTCTTGAGGTATGGGAAAAAAATATTAAAAAAATGTCGTTAAAGCGACGTTTCGACGACTTTATTTACGTCTTCTTCAGGCTACAAACAAAATATGGCATTAAATATACAGAATTTTATGACATCATTTCTTACCTAAACAACTATTATTTTTTAAATTTAAACAAAAATTGTACTAACATATATTCTATTTAAAATTAAAATTAATTATAAATTTAAATTTTCGCTGTCACGTTGGGGAATTGTCAACAAAATTTAAATTTATAATTAATTTTAATTTTAAATAGAATATATGTTAGTACAATTTTTGTTTAAATGTAAAAAATAATAGTTGTTTGTAAGAAATATGTCGTAAAATTATGTGTTTATAATGCTATATTTTGTTTGTAGCCTGAAGAAGACGAAAATAAAGTCGTCGAAACGTCGCTTTAACGACATTTTTTTAATATTTTTCTTCCCCATACTTCAAGAACCTTATATAAATTATTACAATATTGTGATATGAATAATATGATTAACTTTATCTTGTGTACTTATAATAGTGTTTCTGCATTCCGGTACTATACAATATCTATAAAATGGTTTTTTAGCTTTTTCCATTATCGAAATAGCAAATTCAAGCTGAAAATCCCTAACAGTCTGTGCAAATATGCAACACTGAATGCGATAAATGGTACTGTTCATCCCATTTATAGCACGTTTTGGATGACGTAGCATAGCACATGACATTAAGTGTTGCATAGCATATTTGCATAGACAGTTGATAATTTTCAGTTTATATTTGCTATTTCGATAATGGAAAAAGCTAAAAAGCCATTTTATAGATATTGTATAGTACCGGATTGCAAAAACACAATTATAAGTACACCTGATAAAGTGTTTGATAAAGTCCCTATCGAGGTGTATAGTCCACCCTACCTACATCTGTGAATATGGAAGCCGATAAATGTCAACGTGCACGTCACATCACTATGACCAATGGTGAAGCGTTTCGATCAGGTCAAATTTAATTGTATTTTTTTAAAAATTAATGGAAACACTTTCAACAGTATTTATAATTTTTACTATGTTAAAACGAAGTAAAAAGTGAATTAAGCAAATAAAAAAAAATTGATGCATATTCCCTATTGCAGAGTCATAATAAATGCTGATGCTTTTTTTATCGCAGTCATTCGTGCTGTATACATCCTGCCACGTTTCTTCCCTTAAAGCATTTAAAAAATTTTGTTGGTATGGTTGAATTTCCGTGTAACATGTTCGTTCGTTCTGTATATTTAATGTTCTGATATGGGCGTATCTTCTATTTTAATAGCAGTTGCATCCGATATTTTAGCAAATATGTTGTCAATTATCGTTTTGGATGTTGATGTAATTCTTGTATATTCCTTAACCTTGTCTACTAGCCCATAGGACATTAGCAAATTTTGGAGATTCATTTTTTCTTTTTAATTCGAAGCTGATGTTGAAATCTCCAACTATTATAATTTCAGTATCTGGTTTAAAGATGTTATCTAGTGTGTCCTCCAGAGTGGTTAGAAACAGCAGAATAGAATCTGTAGGAGGTCGATAAATAGTAATGATTTGAATGGTTGGTTTTTATATTTCCGTTGGAGACCGCTGATTTCAATATGTTTTTCAATACTCTTCTCGTTTATGTTATGTGTTTGGGTTTCAGTTTTAAAGTGACTGGGCGAGTTTTGTGCCCATATAGCCACTCCTCCGCCAATGGACTCTCTTCTGCAGTACCCACTTATTAATTGGTAGTTATTTATATGTAATAGCGATACAGTATCGTCATTGACCCATATTTTTGACAAGCATAGAAATAGAGGTTTGTGCTCCGATGTTAGAATTTCGAGCTGGTTCAGTTTTTTGCTAATACTTTGTAATTATATATAATTATATTAGTGGGCATTTCTAGAGATTGTGTGATATGACTAGTTAAGCTGCCGTCTTGCTTTTCTCCAGGGAAATCATTATTGATAGGTGAAACTTCTTTTGATGCCGGATTATTTGAATTCTGACTAATTCTTAATTTTGTTCTCGTGCTTTCCCCACTTTAAGAAAAAACGAGTAATACAGGTATATTTTGATCAAGTCTCCGGATTTCTTAATTGGTCTAAGTATTCGAAAGGCGCCGAGATCTTAAACGACGAGTATAGTTCAGAATTTCTTGATTCCAACTTATTACATTGAACTGACTCGATATTATTGCTTTTTAGATAATCTATAATGTTATTTTCAGTGAGACAAGGCTCTAGTTTATAGACATGCAGATGAGCATATCTTTGAGCCGCTTTTATTGTAGTTGAGACAGAATTTCCATAAATAATGTTTGATTGGCGTCTTCGTCTCCGTCTTCTTTTTTGAACATCCCAAACTGCTTCTGTTTTCTTCCCATTACCGATAATTTTTTCGCCAGCGATTTCTTCTAGTTGAGATTGGATTGGATGGTTTTTGCGTTTCGCTTTGAAATTTTTATTTTTATCTCCAACGGCCTTTGAGTTGTTTATCAACTGATAAGCGTTCTCGTCTTCGGTTTCTTGTATTAAATTTTTAGTAGAATTTGATGCTTCACCATTTTCTACTATTTCTACACGTTTCGAAATGCATTCTTTATTGATATCTGTTAATTTTCATTAATCTTCATCAGTTCATTAATCTTCGCCGAAAATTTGGCTTCTAATATATCTACTTCTCTCTTGACAATTCCAGCAATTAATTCTGTGAAACTCGTACTTGCCAGATATTCAATTGTTTTGTCACATTGCACATCCGAGGCCTTAGATCTCAGTTCTCGCGACATTATCTATCATTTAGTTGTCGTATCACTAAGGCTTGTCGCACACTGGGTCCGCTCGGCTCAGCCTTTCAGCCCAGAAAAATATAAAACCCGTGTATTTAAATAGAAACTCACATACTGCGTCCGCTCAGCTCAGCTTGGCTCCGTTCCGCTCCTCTCCGCTCCTTATCCTATGTTTGTGAAGATTAATAGACAGGAGGTGGGATGCTGGCGGATGATTCACGTAGGCGCAACACTAATATTTTCAATACTGCGCTAAGGCATTTATGCAACCAGGATAGCACCACTTATTTAACTCTACCGTTGGAGAGGTGGGAGGAGATTGAGTGTGTGGAAAAGTGACTTAGCTGAGCGGATACAATATGTAGAAAAATGACGGAGCTGAGAGGAGAGAGAGACCCGATCGGATCTAATATGAACTGAGCGGAGCGAATCCAGTGTGCGACAGGCCTAAGAAAATTCTTTTCTAATAATATACACTCCGATCTCTTTAGGCTTAAAAATCCGCACTTATATTCATACGAACATACGCTACGACGGTTCGAACTCGGCTAGTCATGTCTGTCTAGTCTTTTCTTTCTAGTCTTTTCTGTCTAGTCTTGTGTGTCTAGTCTTGTCTGTCTAGTTTTGTCTGTCGGACCAAAATTTGAAATCGATATCCGAATAATAAAGTTGTTGTCGAATTTTAGGATAATAGATAACATTTATGAATATATGTGGATAAAATGAAACGAGAAATATTAATTATGTTTTAAACATTTTTAAATATTGGTATCCTGTTTTGATAATAATTGGCGGGTTTAATTAAGCCCGGAAGATACTTTATAATTATCAAAAATTTCCGATTTCTGTTTATTTAAAGGGTTGGAAAAAACGAGTATCAAATTTTGTGTTAGAAATTTAATAGTTTTCATCGATCGTTAGGTAATTTGAATTTATTTTTATTACATAATACAAATATAGAAATTTAAAAATTGAAAATCCATTGTTAAGGTTGTAGGTGTAATATATAGAAAAAAAAAGTCTATTTTGTAAGAAAATCAATTTAAGGAATACTTGTGTCATGGTCGTAGAAAACGAGCAATTTTTGATTTATGTTTTAGAAGAAATTTCTTGATTGTAACTTTCAAAATTTTCATTCAAGAGGCACAAATAATATCAATTTTCAAAATTTGAAAACAAAACAATCTTAGAAAACGTAGAATTCAAAGTTACATTTCTTTTATGATACCGAAGAAAATTGATTTTGAATATTGATTTTTAAGACAATTTTTTTGTGACTAAAAACAAATATTTCTTTTAATAAAATTAGTTTAGTTTTGTTTTTAAAAAATTTCTAAATTTGTGGTGCATCTGACATTTGTTCCAATATTACACTCTCTTTACAATTCAAGCCTCACTCCACTTCACATTCTTTCCATTTCCTACTCAAAGAAAGTTTCTTCCAGTCATCTATCAGACCTCCAGTCTCTACAAGTAGATAACAGCCGTTTTCTCCTTTTAAATCAACCCCTCCGAACAGCTTGGAAGGGTTTCTTAAAAAAAATCTCGTTAGAAATCCATCGGGAATGAATAGTTCCTTGCAAATGCAATTTTCAGGAAGCAATCTAAAAATAAAGTTTCCTTGTTGGGAGTTACTGAGAATCCTGAAAAGTGGCTTATGAATTTACAATTGGAAATATGGATTTCAAATTGTCTTGGATAAAATCGAGCTTTACTTTAATACTACAATGTATCAAGGATTGAAAGCTACGGCAACTATAAAATATTATGTTGTTCATCATATTTAATGTTCATCGTGTTTGTTATTCATAAATCATTTTTAAATATTTGGGTTTGCAGAAGTTATTAGTTTCAGCCTGAGTAGACAAAACTATATAGACACAATTAGACAGATAAGTAATTACTATCTAGACAACACTAGACAATACTGGACAACACTAGACATTTGACAAATTTAAAGTTCAGACAATATCGAGTATTATCGAATTTTAGAATATAATTTGCTAATTTTTAAACCAGTTGAAATTACAGTGGAAATTCGAATAACCGGACTAATTGTTATCATTAGGCATTCAGATAATCGAAAATCTGGATAATCGAATGTATGAAGAAAAGCGGTTTTTGTACATATTATTGCATAATACATTATGCATGTGTTTATCAAAAACAACAACAACAAATTAAACTTATCAACAAAAATAAATGTTTATTAAGACATTATTAAGAGATACTTTTCGAACATACTATGTTGTGTGTATAATGAATAATAAATCGATGGACCAGATGATTAAGAAAATGGACTGTTTTAGTTTCAACGTATATTCAAGCTATATTACAGTGCGGTCGTCTTTGAGATCTGTTTATCGATCTATGTTAGAAAACTTAGTAACTTTTTTATATTTGCAAGATGCCACCAGTGTTGCTAACTTTATTTTTCAGGTGATGGTACCATGCACTTGGAAAAATCATATTTTGCTAAGAATTTTAGAAAAAAAATATTTCGCATAGAATTTTCAATAAAACAATAGTAAATGATTTATATGAATTTGTAAATGATTGGAAATGATTTTATATAAGTATTATTATAGCTTTAAATCAATATATAATATTTAGGGTACAAGATTTTAATATTTGGTGTTTTAGCCCAGGCATTTTAGCATTTCACCCCGGAATCTAACGGAAGGAGCTGATTTTTTTATAGACCTTTATATTAGCACTACAAATGTTGTCTCAAAAGTCACATATGCCAACATGTGAGCGTCCTTAGATATTCAACGTCAAAGGTCGTAAAAATCAGTTTTTTGAGTATATCTCGTTTTTTCTGCCTCCTGCCGTATTTGCATTTATTATAGAAGTTGTGGAGAATAAATTTCTCTACAAATTTCATCTGAGGCCTTTTTATACGTCGAACAGTTTTTGAGATAGAGGACGCATTGGAGCGCTCAGCCATAAATACCTTAGCGCAAGGTAAATCCTGAATCCCAAGGTATTATACCGTTTTTTACATTGCATTGACCATAAGCTAAAGAACATTACATCCCTAACTTATGGCAACGACAACGCGAACCATAACCATTCTTGCAACTGCAGAATATTGAAGTGAGTAGTTCATATGGTGCAGGAGGTAAAAGTGTTGTTACCGGCGTTGGGGTTTCATTTTGCAATACCAAACCCCATTCATGGGGTTGAATTAGAATAGCATTAAAATATATTTAGAATGATTTACTTCATAATTTAATTATTCATATGTCAAAGATAAGTAATATTTGGTGACTACTTGATTTAAAAGAAATATAAATATTAGTATAAGGTATTAAAATGTTTTTAAGTAATAGTTAAGTAAGTAAGTAGTTAAGTAAAAAAAAACGGTATAATACATTAGGATTCAGGATTTACCTTGCGCTAAGGTACGTATGGCTGCTCATCAGCGCTCCACACTCTGTTCCCTCTATCTCACAAACAGATCGACGTATAAAAAAAAGTTTCAGATAAAATTTGTGGAGAATTTAATTATCTACAACTTTCATAATAAATGCAATTGCGATAGGAGACACAGAAAACGAGACATTCTCAAAAAACTGATTTTTGCGACCTTTGACCTTGAATATCTAAGGACGCTCACATGTTGGCATATGTAACTTTTGAGACAACATTTGTAATGCTAACATAAAGATCCATACAAAAATTCGACTTCTTCCGGTAGATTCAGAGATTGACCCGAGATTTTTTTTTTGACTAATTTATACCAGAATCTGGACACTAATTTGTCAACTAAATTCAACTAATTTGTGTCTTCATAAAATTCAAACTAGAAATTACATTCAAATAATATTAAAATAACATCTGAAACACGCTCTGTGTAATTGTTTTAACTGACAAATAAGGAATTATGAGCATCACGTACTTGCGGAATATCCGTAATAATTAATAAAAACTACAAAAACTAAAGTGAAATAATGTATCCCAAATTTGATTCATAGAGATAGGAAGGAAGGTCTTGTTCAGATCAACAAACAGACGGAAATGATTACCACTGAGAGTTTCACTTAAGTGAAAATGAGTCATCTCAACGACGTAGATGTTGTTCGTGCTATAACATTAATTGAAAATGGCGAAAGACTTCGACAAGTTTCAAGAAACTTCAATGTAAGCCTGTCGGTTATTCAGCGATATTGTAGAGCAGGTTCATGCAGGAACCTGCTCCACAATATCGCTGGTTGTGCAGCAGTACCTTGGATACAGGTCAATATATCAGTCGCGGTGGGCAAAGTCGCAAAAGTAAAACAACTCAAAATGAAGACTGGTTTTGGTACTTACGTATTAATGCCACCACTGCTAAATATGGGATCGAGTGTTCGCGCTGGCGCGCGTATGTTGTCTTGATTTATCTGTCCGCTTCACGGCGGGCAACCTAATCTAACCGGGGTTAAAAAATAAAGAATTTTGAACATGTTGGCCCTGTGGCATATGGAATAGGTAAAAATTTCTTGTTAATGCAGGATAATGCAGGCTATAAATACAATTAATTACAAAATAATTATTTACTAAGGCTTCATCTTAAGGAAGCTAAACACTAATAAGGCACTAAATTTAAATTGGACACAAAATAAACACTTATTAAAAAACAAAAGTATTAAATGAGAAGATAGAATTGGTAAAACCATCCTACGTTATAGATAATCATACAAACTTAAAACAATCGGAACACAGCCGGAATATATACATATATTCAACCTTTCCGCAGCTCTATAACAATTACTGAGTCTTTTTAGGACTACCAAAACAAATCTCGTGTGAAATTTCTCAGTTATTTAATAGCTTTCAGTCCACCTTCGTGGCACTGAAACCTATTAAATAACTGACAAATAACTGAAAGCTATTAAATAACTGACAAATTTCACATGAGATTTGTTTTGGTAGTCCTAAAAAGACTCAGTAATTGTCATAGAGCTCCGGAAATTTTGAATATATATATATATATATATATATATATATATATATATATATATATATATATATATATATATATATATTCCGGCTGTGTTCCGATTGTTTTAAGTTTGTATGATTATCTATAATGTAGGATGGTTTTACCAATTCTATCTTATCATTTAATACTTTTGTTTTTTGATAAGTGTTTGTTTTGTGTCCAATTTAAATTTAGTGCCTTATTAGTGTTTAGCTTCCTTAAGATAAAGCCTTAGTAATTAAGTATTTTGTAATGAATTGTATTTATGGCAGAATGAGCTGGAAGCTCACGCCTTTCAATTTTTTTCCTACTCAAAAAAAACATTTAAAAAATGTTTTTTTTATAAAAAAAAATATCTACTTTTAATTAGTTAACTAATTTCCTTAAAAAACACAATATTCAAGACACATCAATGCGAAACTAATAGGAACTAATAAGGCTATTGACCCAAATGACTTAACTTAGTCTTCTTCAAGGTTTCAGGATGGATTTCAGCGAGCTTGACTAAATTATCTAGATAGTTTGAATAGTTTTAAGATCGAATCTTATCTTGAAAATTCGTTCATATTTATAGCAAAATATCTCGAAATATGGCGAAAATTCTCAAAAATGTTTCAAATAAAACTTACAGCGCGTTAAATTTTCTATGAGATTGCTTAATTAATTAGATGACTAGTCTCTATTTAGACAACTTTATTAAGATTTTTCTGGAAATCAAGGCAATCTTGTTGAAGAAACTCAGGTTTGACTTTGAAGTATATTTGTATCTTAACAAACAAATATTGATGTTTGAACGCCAAATTCTCGCTAAACAAGCCCGAAAATGTTTCGAATAAAATTTATAGCAAATTCAATTTCTTACAAGAAACCGCATTTAGTTTTGCAATTAGTTCACTAATTCTGTTAAATACCGTTCAAAACCTAAACCAATAATTGTTTTTAAGAATAAAGTTGCAAATTTCTGCAAAAACCGAACGAAATTCGCGAAAAACTTAAAATTAAAACTTATTCCGCATTAAATTCGCAATAAAAATCCTCACAGTCTACTCCAATTAGTTAACTAATTCCTTAAGAAAACACAAGATTCAAGACCCATCAACACGAAACTTCTTACAATTAGTTGAGTTTAGTTGACAAATTAATGTCTAGATTTTAGATCCTGGTAACCAAAGTCAAGAAAATCACTCCTTGTGTGTATGTAAATACCAAATGTTGTACCCTTAATGTTAAATATTGATTCAATGTTATAATAGTATTTAAATCTTTTAAATATTTTAATTGTTTTATTGAAAATTCAATGCGTACTATTTTTTTTTCTAAAATTCTTAGCAAAACACGATTTAACCTACTACATGGTACGATCCCCTAAAAAATAAAGTTGTAATTCGAAACAAACTACGTATTAGGGATCGCAATCCGGTGTCATTTTCAATCCGGACGGATCCGTCGGGATCGATGGAAATTTGGATGATCCGATCCGGATAATCTTCCCTTTTCGTTCAAAAATGGACGGTTTCCAGGATAATCGAGTGAGTGTATTATATAGGTAGTTTACACGCACATACACCCACATTTATCATGGCTTACATTGAAGGTCTTTTCACACACATCAGTCCCGTCACGTCTCCGTTCCGTCATGTCCGAGAAGTATCAGTTACAAAAAATATGTTTTCATAGTAGTCAAATGGCGCTGTCTACACTGAGCCGGCACAATCACGAATCAGAACCGGCCGTCGTACTGCAGTCACCGAACCGCCATTAGCAGATTTCTTCTGAACGATATTTTTTGTTTGACTGACGGCGTTTTATAATTTTTTGAAAAGTTAAAATGGGTGATGATGAGAAGTTAATTGAATGGGTTCGAAAATACACTGTACTCTACGACTTATCAAATAGTAAATATATGGATACTGTTTTCGAAAACGGAATATAACGGAATAACAGTCCCATATATAATTGTTATTATATCTGGTGCAATATAGAAATTTGATTCTTGAGAATATTTAGTAGTTTAATGTTTTTCTTATATATTTCAGAGTTTACATTTATTAGTGGAATTCAGTTTTTTCTAATACAATAGGGACTCAATAGGGAACAATTTTTATTTCAGGAGAAAATATCAGAAAACTTTTAATAACAACAAATTAGTCAATATTTTACATTGTTGCTACATCTTTACTATTCGATTAAAGTAGAAAAATGACGGATAGATGTGAATACAGTCGCTATTTTGACTGAGACTGGACGGCGACGGCTCTAATTCGGAACGTTGACTGAAACGTGACGTGACTGATGTGTGTGAAAGGACCTTTAGTTGATCAGTAAGATTGTCCTATTGACAAGTTAAGAGACATACACAAACATATTTTAAGTGGAAAATTTAATTTGATCAGCGTGTTTTTCCTAGATAATAGTATATTTTACAACAAGAGATGAAAGTGGCGTTTTTTTTGGTGAGGTGAGAGTTTGCTCACGAGCGCCAGTGAGTTAGCAATCAATACGAAATAAAAGAAACCGCTTTCATCTCGAGTAGTAAATGTAATTTTTTCTACTGATTTCGGTTGAAGAATCCATAATTGGACTTTAATAAATCCAATTCGGAGCGAACTGTCAGAACTGTCAATAAAAATTTAATTGTTGGTTTGGTCGTTTCAATGGTAACATATTGAATTCTCATAGAAGGTGATACTTTTCAAGTCAAAAGTCCTAATTTTCTATTCTTATATATTCTTCCTCATATGCGCCCACCAGATGCTAACCAACTTATCAACTCCGAAAATCTCTATGAAGGCGTTCCGAAAACTTTTTGTAAAACCATATTAACACGTTCAAATTTGTTATCAAATAATTTCTGTGATGTGGTAACTAACGCTCTAAAGAGAAACTCCAAATCTTCCTTCTTCTCATTAATAATTGAACAGAAAGACAAAAAAAGGTGAAAATGTTCTCCTAATCTGTAGTACCCACTATTAGAACAGAAAAACCTTGCCCCAAGAGTTAAATATTACCTTAACCGATAATATTTTTAGTGCATCAGCATGAATTTTGAAACTGTTGACACAAATATTCATTAAATATCTACCAATTCAAAATTTATCATTTATATCAATAACCTGCTAAGTTCATGTCTCTCTCACAAAATGTCAAAATTAAAAACATCTAACCCTAATCAACACATGGGATTTTAAGTGAGTGATTTACAAAATATTGTTCATGGAAGCAGAGCTGTGCTGATGAGAGATAAATCTCGAAACGCGTCCACAGATGGCTATCCACTCAAGGTATCGGAAAGACATGATCTTAAAAATCAATGTTATTTTTATGGTTTTTGTTGAGTGCCACGAAGGTGGACTGAAAGCTATAGAATAACTGACAAATTTCATACGAGATTTGTTTTTGGTAGTCCTAAAAAGACTCATTAGTATTATAGAGTTCCGGAAAGGTTGAGTATATTTATATATTCAAGCTTTGTTCCGTCTTTATTAAGTTTATCTGATTATCTATAATGTTGTATGGTTTTACCAATTCAAAATTTATCATTTATATCAATAACCTGCTAAGTTCATGTCTCTCTCACAAAATGTCAAAATTAAAAACATCTAACCCTAATCAACACATGGGATTTTAAGTGAGTGATTTACAAAATATTGTTCATGGAAGCAGAGCTGTGCTGATGAGAGATAAATCTCGAAACGCGTCCACAGATGGCTATCCACTCAAGGTATCGGAAAGACATGATCTTAAAACTCAATGTTATTTTTATGGTTTTTGTTCAACATCTAACCCAAACACCACATGGGTTTTCAAGTGAGTGATTTACAAAATATTGTTCATGGTAGCATAGCTGTGCTGATGAGAGATAGATCTCGAAACGCGTCCACAGATGGCTATCCACTCAAGGTATCGGAAAGACATGATCTTAAAACTCAATGTTATTTTTATGGTTTTTGTTGAGTGCCACGAAGGTGGACTGAAAGCTATAGAATAACGGACAAATTTCATAAGAGATTTGTTTTTGGTAGTCCTAAAAAGACTCATTAGTATTATAGAGTTCCGGAAAGGTTGAGTATATTTATATATTCAAGCTTTGTTCCGTCTTTATTAAGTTTATTAAATATCTAGATAAAAATGCAAGTCTTCTAAAATAACAGAATTTTTGAGTAGCCAAAATCAATAATAGTCAATAACCTGATTATACCTGAAGTATTTCTTTATCAGAATCCAATCTCTCATAACTATTCTCTTTGGTGATGATTCCTGATTTTGTCTATCCTCAGAGGACAATTCCGATGATCCGCGACTAGACAACTATTATTCATCTTGAAAGCCTGCAAAAATTATCTATAAATACATTAACTTATCTTGTAAAATTATATAATCTCACCGCAACACAAGGCACTTGCGGGTACAATTCTAAGAATCAAGTGATTTGGAAACTGAGTACTATTTTTTTTACTTGTGCAGTTCAATATTCTGTGCCACAATTAAAATACTTGACAAACGTAAATCTATTGAATCAGATTTAAAATTTTATAAATCAAAAAGTTTAAGCACTGTTTAAACAATATTTTACTGATCATCCAGTATTTTAACTTGAAATATATAATTTTATCTTGCCAGTAAATATTTTACTATTCATTCAGTTTTATTGCTAAATTATTTAGTAAATTTACATTCAAGTTGTTAATGATTAAATCGTATTTTTACTGATAAATTAAATAGTTGCGATTTATAATTAGACAACAATTAAAAATCTAGTACAGCGTAGGTAACTAGCTAAATTTCACAGATAGAATTTTAGTATTTAACTTTATTAAATCTAACATAATAGACCTTACTTAATCTACCGAGATCACGACAATTAGGTATTTGAGCATGCTACCAAGTCTAATTCTTATATTTAGGACAGACATCATGATGAATCTGTCTAATGAATGGCACAATTATCACAACAATGAATTTATAACTATTTAGTTTAATCATCTTTCTATAAATACCGTATTTGCCGGTGAAATCTACTTTTTGTGGGTCTATAACGCGGACCTATGTTTTAGTGGCATTTTTTGGAAAAAAACGTGCGCGCTATACACCGGCAAATACTGTTGTTCCGTCGTGTAGCTAATAATAAAATTATTCTTAATTATTTTTAAAACCTTTACGTCTTTTACACAGCCATAAACAATCTATTTTTATGGATTTAAGTCCGTAGTAGTTGTTTTTCGATTTATTTATGGCTGGAAATTTCCAAGCCTTATGTAGCTTATCCTCATGTCTAGGCCATATTGTTGGATACTTAAGTTATTTGCTAGTTTTTAATCTACTTATAATTGTAAATGTATTGTGTAGATATTTCCCATAATAATGTTTTTGGGTCTTTTTGCTGATCAGCTTATATATTTCATAAGTTACCTGATGGGATAGATTTTGGCTGCATTTTAATCCTATAATTACAA
This sequence comes from Phosphuga atrata, assembly GCA_944588485.1. NCBI lineage: Eukaryota > Metazoa > Arthropoda > Insecta > Coleoptera > Silphidae > Phosphuga > Phosphuga atrata. Next base: position 47,813,124 of record OX155898.1, read on the forward strand.
AATAATTTGTGGAAATATTTGTAAATCCCATTTGTAAATTTCCCATCCAGGTAGAAAGTCTTGCACCTTTCTCCCCTTCCCTGCATAGTCTCCGAAGTGCAGGACTTGCTAATCATCCCGCCTTCTAATCACTTTCCTGTTTCACTATTCGTTGCCGAATTTTCCTACCCCTGATTTTCCTACCTTGTAGGTGTAACTCCTAGATTTATTTTAGCATAAAATAGATTTTTCTCTTGGAAGAATAGTGTTATCTCTTGGAAAGGAGTTATTTCGAGTTATTCAAGTTTCATACTTTGTAGCGCACAGCCGCATTTTGTTTGAAGTTAAGTTTTGACAGTTTTAAGTTAAGTTTAAGTTAAGTCTAAGAATAAAATCGAGTAAAATTTACAATCGTGTCTCTTTTAATATAAGAATTACTTATATTCTTAACTCAATTCACCCAATCACTTAATTCTTTCTCCTACATCATAAAGACTTTTTTGGTGCAAATATAACATTAATTTGCACGTAACATCTTAACTCGCGGTAAACTAATCGCGAGTCGTCACAACGATAATTATTTTAAGTATACATTATTTATCACAAAATCAATTTTGGTTTCGAAAAAACCTCATGCAACAGCGCCATTATTTAACCAAAAATTAGCATCATCGGATGCGGTGACCGGATGCGGTATATTGGTACCGGATCAGGTAAACGTTTAGTGATGCCGGCTCCGCCGGATTACTGTATCCGGTTTTCCGGATTTCAATCCCTACTACGCATGCACCTATTATTTACAAATATATTTTCTTAAATTATATACTAAAATACTGCAAGCATCATAAAATATGTACATATGTACCTACGTTTATAGTTAATTTGTTTACAATTGTTGATAGTTTTCATTTAGTATCATGAAATAAAATATTTAGTTTAAATTGGGTTAAAAGATTAATTGTCATTTGACACTTTTCCTCTTCATTGCTGCTGCATCACGAATTCGTTTTAGCTGTAGTAAACTCACAGTGTGACACTCTGTTTTCCGAACCAGTTGAGAGCTATTTCCAAGGCCTGTCTCATTATGAGATGGTCCTGCATCATTTTCCACATTTGCGTTTTCTTCTGTTTCATTTTCTTGTATTTCCTGTTGTTCGTTTACCTGCAATATGTTTTCAACAACAATTTCGTCATCTGGCATAATCTGAAAACCTTGATTATCAGTGTCACAAATGAGCCACTCTTTGATATCATCAGCATCTCTTTCCTTGAATATTTGTACCTTTAACATTCTGCTCATTTATTTCCCCCAAGTTCTCTTTACTAGCTTTATGCATGTAACAACACTCCTTGAGTTTGCTTGAAAAATGTCAAAACGTTATAGTTTTACTTTTTTTATTTTACTTTTTGACTAAAGTCGTTTCAATGTTTCAATAACACTTTGATCCATTGGTGGTAGCAAGGATATCACATAAGGAAGCAAAAATTTTACTTTAAACTATTCATTTTCCCTTCCTAACAGTTCAGCGGAAGGGTGGGTTGGTTCATTATCCAGTAAAAGTTTGTTTGCCAATTTCGTTTTTTTTTACTTCAGGGATGAAAGTTTCATATGGTATGACATCAAAGTGTCATACCAGTCAATGAATATTTCGGAGTTCATCCATGCGCTTTTTTGATTTTTATAAATTAAGGACACCCTGATATTTTTGAAACATCGGGGTTTTTTGATTTTCCGATGCAAACCAAGGGGTCCCGGTAGCGTAAGCGCAAACTAATATTGTTAATCGCTCTTACTCGAGGAAATAAAGAATCCCTATAACTAAGGGCCGGATAATCGAGTCTCCAATGTATCAAAAAGTACCAAGTTATTGATAATTTCCCTATATAGTATAACTATGGGAATGAAGTCAATTTAAGATCAATTTAAGATCATTTTGTGTCGAATTTCATGTTTAGTTAACTCAAATTGTCCATAGTTCGATCTCAATTTTTGTCCCCCTAGCTGAGTATTAACAAGAAATCTCCTTTAGCTGAATACAAACCAATGTTTGTACATTTACATGTGTAAATATATAATGTGGTGTAAAGGATACTGTTTGTCATTGAATTTAACAAATTGTATTTTCCCTGCAGTGATACGTAGGTTATCGTGTTACAAAAAGAACTCAATGGTCACAATAAGCGCATCCCGCTGCGCTGCAAGGGATTATATATTAACTGATTTGAACAACTAACTACAATATGCGGCGAATATTAGTTATTTGAGAATATTCTAGCTATAGCTCGCGGCTTCGTTCACGTGAATTTTTATATCACTCAAATAAATTCAAATAATCGTAAAATTGATTATCTTGTGAGTAATAAGACCAATGTTGGTCTCGTAGTCTATAGAGTTAGCGCGTTAACTAACAAATCTGGAGGTCCCGAGCTCGATAAAAACTTTCGCATTTGTACCAGAAGAAAAATGTGTAATTATTGAACGCTTTGTGTTCTAAATGTAGTTGCGATAGGACTGCAACAATAATTTTAGAAATGAAAAATAGCCATTTTAAAAATTTGAAAAACACCTTAAATACAGGGTGTTTCAAAATGAATGTAAAAGAATCAAAGAAATAAAAAGAATATATGTCTAAACTATCGATCGCTGCGCTTCGGCTCGACTATTGAAGAAACGAACACATAGTCTAGTTTATAATAATAGCCGCTAGAAGCTTCGCGTCCTGTTACAAGCTCTGCGACCGGATAACAAACGCAAACGTTTGTCATTTTATAACCAGATTCATGATGGTATTGACAATGATAGCACTTTCGCAAAACGCATCGTGTTCAGTGATGAAGCGACTTTCCGTGTTAGTGGTCAGGTAAACAGAGACAATGTTGGAATTTGGGACCTTCAGAACCCACATGCAGTCATTGAACTTTACGAGAGATCATTCAGTACGAGATACGCCCAAAGTCAATGTGTTTTGTGCGATATACCGATCATCTGTTTACGGCCCATTCTTCTCTGATGGAAACACGGTTAATGGTCAGCAGTATCTCGCTATGTTACAAAACTCGTTGTTTTTGAGGCTGCATGAAGACAACTTCATTTTTCAACAAGATGTGGCACCCCCTCACTAGAGTTGCCAAGTGCATGAATATCTGAATAAAACTCTACCGAACCGTTGGATTGGTCGTCAAGGAGCTGACGACTTAGCATGTCTCAACTAAGCCCCACGGTCACAGGATTTGACACCCTATGACTTCTTCTTGAGGGGTTTCGTTAAAGACAACGTTTTTGAGTATCTGTGTGATATTGTTCGTGTCGCTGATGGAGGAGATATTGAACATCTGTAATCTAAACTTGAGAGGTTCGTAAATATGTGTGTAGTTTCATATTTCAACTCTATAGACTACGAGACCGACATTAGTCTTATTACTCACAAGATAACCAATTTTATGATTATTTCAATTTATTTGAGTGATGTAAAAATCCACGTAAACGAAGCCGCGAGCTGTAGCTAGTATATTCTCAAACAACTAATATTCGTCGCATATTGTATTTAGTTGTCCAAATCAGTCACTATACAGGGTTATGATAAAGTATTGCACAAAATTTATAAAACGCACTATGTTCATTTTTGAAAAAAATGCAAAAATAAAACGTCAAATTTGTCAAAGTTCAGTCAAAAACATCAAAAAATTTTTTAAATAGGAAGAGAGTTTTTTTTTTATGTTTTTTGATACAGCTTTTTTTTCTGCATTATACAAAATAATTGATGTAGGATAAGTCCTATAAGAAAAATCTGAGAGAATTAATAAAAAACAAAATAAACTTAATTTTAGTAATAACTTTTAAATTAACTAACAGTCCATTAAACCAAAACCATTTCTTCCCATATTCTTCACAAATTCCTCTTCTGAGAGTTCGTGAACAAGTTCAACTTTGTATGGGTGCAGTTTTTCTTTTTCAAACATTACTATAAACGACTGACTAACATTTTCTTGTAAGGCAATTTCTGTTGTAGATACCCTCACGGCTGTCTTCTAATGACAGCAAAATATCTAACTTTGCATCGTCGCTTATTTCTGGTCTTTCAGATTTTGGAGCATCCCTCACGCTTCCCGTTTCATTAAATTTTGCATCAATTCTGCTTACTGTGCTTCTAGCAATTGGAGGTCTTTCAAAATGTGTTTCGTTAAATAAAGCACATGCTTCTTCATGACTTCGAAGTCTATCGCCGTAACCTACCATCATTAGAATTTCTATCCTTTCTCTTTCGGTTAAAGGAGCCATCATAATAAAATTGGTATGACGCTAATTGTAAGACTGACACTGACAAACAGTTGTTTAATTAAAACAATTGAAAAAATGAATAAAAACATGTTCTTACTAGGTAACTTTAAGTTTTAATTCTTTTAATATTTAGGGTTTTTTTTCAAAAATTCTAAATAAAGTTTATTTTGTTTTTTATTAAATCTCTCAATTTTTTTTATATGACCCCCTACTTCAATTATTTTTTTATACTGCAGAAAAACTAGCTTCCTATTTAAAAAAAAAATATTGATGACATTACTTTGACAAAGACCCTAGGGGTATAAGCATGGTGATTCGGCCCCGGAAAGATATTTATATGATATTTGGAATATATGTTGGTGCTAATTAAATAATGAGATCCTGAAAGTTTCAGATCGCTAACTCAATTGGTTTTCGAGAAAAAGCGAAATTTGTCAAAAACGAAAATAATTTTTTTTCTCTGTAAACGGCTGAATCGATTGATCTAAAAATTTAATATGTTTTGTGGGCCGATAGGAGCTCTTATGGAAAAAATTATCAGCTATATAGCTTCATAAGATTCTTGAAAAAAACATTTTTTTTTAATTTTAATTTTTTAACCATGGTACAGTTTTGTTTTTTTATGCAACATTCTTTTTTTCAAGCCTTATATATTACCCTTTAACTTGATGAGTTTTTCAGATTTTTAAAAATGGTAGGCCATAGCAGAAAAAAGTAAAAACCATTTTTGGCTCAAATAATGCATTTATTAATATTTCAAGTTTTAATTTCCTATTTTGTATGCATATTTAGATTTATTATAATTATTAGAAATAACACTTTATATTTAAAATAACAACAATAATTTTTTCATAAAAATAAAAAATTAAAACAGTTAAAAAAAACTCATTATTATATATTAATTGCAATAAATATTTTGAGAACTTTTTTATTACAAAGCTCGATTATTATTATATTCTACTAAATTAATTTCATTGATATCGACATATTTTTTCAATTTATTAAGTTAATTTTCAATAAAAACACAACAGAAAAAAGAATAACAAATACGACATATACAGCAAAAATATAGATGAATAGAATTTTATCAATCTTCATCACTGTCTTCTGCAATCATAACTGAAGTATCGTTTTTATCAAATAGTTTATTTAATATTGCAGTAGGCCTAGGAATTGTTGATAAGTATCTCCCGTGCGACAAAAATTAACAATCGCGGCAACAATCGTTGCCATTTGCACACTCCCAGCTGCGCCTCGTAAAGCTTTTGTATACGATAGTATTTGGCTTGTAATCAATAAAGCATCTATACACTTTCCTGCTAATGTGACGTGATTGAACTTGTGGTTTTAGTATATTTGAATGGTCTTTTAGATACTGAATGGTGATATCACCCGATTCATCCATCATTTCTGATAAATAGGATATCGCTTGTTTAAATTAGTAAGAACCAGTGAAAAATATTCTTAAATCTTTTTCTGTCATTTCTGGAAAATCTTCTAAATCATCTGTCTGAAACGGTAGTTTTCTAAGTTGCCAGCCATTTTGGGTCACTTCATCAGCTAAAGTATTTTCGACATCATTTTGGCATTTCATCATTTCTACGATATATCATCCAGGCACTCGGCATCAGTAGTTAGGCGTTTGCTGTATTTATTATGGAGAAACGCGATTCTAAAAAAAAACCGGCCAAGTGCGAGTTCTGACTCGCGCACCGAGGGTTCCGTACAAACTTGTAAGTAAGGTATCTTTTTTTTGGTGGAGGACGTAGCAAGCACATTCAGGGAACTTGACAAGTGGTCAAGTTCCTCCTGAAAATCACGACGACTCAAGATGTCGCTGTCGTACGATGGAATTCTACCCTATATTTTATTACCATACATCCCCCATTCACTATGAGTGTTTAGGTTTTTTTAAACTTTACTATTTGTTTATACTGCTCAATTTTGCCTGTATACCTATATACCCTGTATAAAAGTGTACAGGGTATTTTTTTTTTAAATAACGCGAATATTTTTAAACTTATAAAAAGAAAACTTTATTTTAGTATTACACTTATTCACTAACTTATATTAGGATCTAACTAATTCTAGATCTATTATAAACTAATATATTAACTATTTCTAGATCTATTTCGATACTCTTAACATTCAGTTGTTCAATTGACTGCTTTTGGGTAATTGACTACCAAAAAATATAGGGCGTACGTGATTTAAGTATATGTAGATTATAAACAAAAATTATACGAAATATAATATATACAGGATGTTACGGAACTTGAGTATGTCGCATGTGGGTTACAAACAAGCAAAATTTAGACATAATATATACCCTGTATATATTATGTATATAGAGCGTACGTGATGAAATGCTTAACGAATATAAACAAAGAAAATTCAGAATAAACGGCTAGAGGCCGACACACACTTTGTAACCTTCGGACCTAACCGAGGAGGACCTAACTGTATGCAACACATATGCTTCTGCTGGCTGACAATACCACGCACATACACATTATTGTATTTTCATAAGTTTCTAATAGTAAATTTGCATTTTTCTTGTAATTAAACTACATATTTACGGTTTTCAGATTTTTCCGTTTACATGTGGTCTAAGACACCGCTTCTTGCCAAATTTCATTATTCTAGGTCAACCGGAAGTACCCTATAGGTTTTGATTCCCTTGTGAAATCACAAAATATGCGACATAAACGGTCATATCTTTTGATCGCGTTGACTTACAAGTTTGATTTTTTCACAGCTGAAAGAGACCGCAGACCAGAGTATTTGATACAAATTTAAACTTGTTACCTTTACGCGTTCCTGGGAAAAACGGTCTTGACAGACAGGCAGACGTACAGACAGACAGACATACAGACAGACACACAGACGGACAACAAAGTGATCCTATAAGGGTCCGTTTTACGGTACGGAACCCTAAAAAGTACCGATTCTAGGAAGCATTTTGTTGTCAATTTTCTGTTCCAGCAGATATTTTTGTTTTAACATCCCGTGCACTGCTTCTTACGTTGCTATTGTCTTATGTTTCTTGACGCATTCGACTCAGCTGTTAGTTGATTGCATTTTCCTTTTAGTGCTGGTATTAATACTTCAAAACTCTTACTTTCTAGGTGCTCTTTCACAATCAACAAATGCATCACCAGGTTTCAATAAATTACATATACCATTTGGATTATCTATTATATCTCTCATAATAGTAGCATCATTTTGGGTAGCATAGAACGGTTCTAGCATATCGATAATGTATCCATCAGTTGTACAAATCGTAAATGGTTTACACAGCGGCACTTTTTTTGCCCAGAATATGACTTTCTCTGGTACTGATTGTTTGAAATTTTCTCATGATGAGCATACGTCCCATCACAAATAATTATGAGTTAACCATTGAGATTATTGTGTTAAGTTTTTTACCAACCGCAGATGTATGATTTTGAATGAGATCATTTCTGGACATTGCATGTCCAATGCAATGAAGAGGTTATACGTCTTGTTTGAAAGTTTGAGTCACTTGTTCACAATATTTTGTCATTAACTGCTCTTCTTCGATCTCTAAAATTGTAGATATCAACTTATTTGAATTGCCTGTGCGAAGCTTGACTAAAAATGCAATGAGTGCTTGACTTTGTTTCTCATTGATGATGACAAATTCCGCAGTTCAATGTTTTCCCATATCCCAAGTAGTCCCATTTCGAGCCAGTCAAGACGTGAAGTTTCAACACAAAAATGAGAAGAAATGTTCTTGTATCGTTAATATATTAAACAATAATCGAGCTTTGTAATAAAAAAAGCTCTCAAAATATTTATTGAAATTAATATATAATGATGAGTTATTTTTAACTGCTTTAATTTTTTATTTTGATGAAAAAAATATTGTTGTTATTTTAAATATAAAGTGTTATTTCTAATAATTAGAAATAAGCTAAATATGCATAAAAACAAGGAAATTAAAACTTGAAACATTAAATAAATGCATTATTTGAGCCAAAAATGGTTTTTATTTTTTTTCTGCTATGGCCTACCATTTTTAAAAATCTGAAAAACTCAAGTTAAAGAGTAATATATAAGGCTTGAAAAAAGAAAGTTTCATAATTGTACCAAAACTGTACCATGGTTAAAAAATTGAAATTAAAAAAAATGGTTTTATTTTCAAGAATCTCATAAAGCTTAGCTGTTATTTTTTTCTCTCCTAAGATCTCCTATTGGCCCCGAAAACATATTAAATTTTTAGATCAATCGATTCAGCCGTTACGGAGAATTTTTTTTTTCGTTTTTGACACATTTAGCTTTTTCTCGAAAACCAATTGAGTGAGTTAGCGATCTGAAACTTTCAGATCTCATTATTTAATTAGTACCAACATATATTCCGAGTAACATTTAAATATCTTTTCGGGGCCGAATCACCATGCTTATACCCCTAGGGCCTTTGACGTTTTATTTTTTTGACTTGTTATGCTTATTTTTTTGACTTGCTATTTTAAAAGACGCGGAATAAAATAAACTGTTTGACGTGTTTTTTAATTTTTTTTTAAATAAACATAGTGCGTTTTATGAATTTTTTGCATTACTTTATCATAACCCTGTATAATCCCCTGCAGCGCAGCGGGATCCGCTGATTGTGACCATTTGGGGAGTTCTTTTTGTTACACGATAACCTACGTATCACGTATCACTGCAGAGAAAATACAATTTGTTAAATTCAATGACAAACAGTATCCTTTTCACAACATTATATATTTACACATGTAAATGTACAAACATTGGTTTGAATTCAACTAAATGAGACTTCTTGACAATACTCACCTAGGGGGACAGAATCTGAGATCGAACAATGGGCAATTTGAGTTATCTAAACAGGAAATTTGGCACAAAATGATCTTAAATTGCAGACTTCATTCCCAAGGTTATACTATATAAGGAAATTATCAATAACTTACTTATTTTTACTTTTTATATATTCGTACTTTTTGATACATTGAAGACTCGATTATCCGGCCCTCAGTTATAGGAATTCGCGATTATATATTCGCCTCCCGCGGTCTCCGCCCCACTGTTACAAAGATGTAAAACATTTATTTTATTACCTTACCGTTTTACTGCAGGTTCGGCAATAGTTATTTACATTAGAGTTTGGAAAGTTTGATTTTACAACGCCACAGCTCGTTTGGAGAACGAGCTCGAAGGGAAGGGAACATTAGCTGGAGCGCTGTAAAATCATTTCCGCACGAAATTTGTATACATTTTTTTTACCAACAATTATTATTTACGAAACAAATAAACTCTCCGCCTCCACTTCCGGTTCCCCACTCCCGCTCCCACGTCCGGTTCCCATCCCATTTCCGGTTCCCACCTCCCACTTCCGGTTCCCACCCCATTTCAGGTACCTACCCTCACTTCCGGTGGGGGTAGGTACTTGAAATCCTAACCTACTTTTGGTAACCTACCTTTGGTAACCTACCAAACGAGCTGTTGCATTGTAAAATCAACGTTTCCGCACTCTTCACTCCGGTGAATATAGGTGGTTGTGACAGGCAATGAATGATAACATTTATTTTGAAAACAAACAACAATTGCCGACAAACTACCCGCGCAGCATTGGCAATGATTCAATGAATATGATAATATTTGGAAATTTCCAGACAAAGTCGCATTTGGGGAAGCAGGTGGGCGATATTGGTGACCGTAGCAAATAATTTTGTTGGTCGGTTGGTCGGGTGGTCGGTATGTATTTCTAGAAATTCAAATTATAATAACGACTTAAATGTGTAAGAATATGCAGCATGCAGAAACATGCATGAGCCTGCACAAATATACAATTTATGCAATTACTAATTTGCATTAATTAACTCTAATCTATGTAGTTCGTCCACATAATTTACTAAAATATATGCAAAAAATAAAATATATGCTCTTTGCATATAATCCGTCTTTTACTTATTACCTATGAATCCGGTTAAAAATATTAATAAATGAGTGGTTGGTTTCAAAGTTATTGATTGCTTGTTGCAAACACATTTTATAAATCTCGACGTTGTTTTTAAACCGTCTACCTAGTTTTACTATTTAAAACAATATTAATAAATTATACTAATTAAAACTAATTCCGCTATTTTTATACCTTTTTAAGATATCGCTGTATTTTTAAAAGGTTGAAAATTGTTTCTTTTTTTGAGATTTCCTGACTTATAGAAAACTAAATTGAATAATGATTTATATTAGCGTAATAAACGTGTTTTGGCATGTCATGATATTGACATATAATACAACAAAATACGCAAACTTTTATATAGAACAAACAACTAATAATCTTTTTCTGTTTTGGAGAAACGTTTTTCAAAATAATCTAATTTAAATAAACTCAGATTAAAACTATGTGTGATACTTGCGGTTGCAACGAAAATAAACCTCTCAAATTTTATAGTAAACCATTCGGTCCACTTTTGAGAGACTCGGATCTTCTGAGAGACTTTGATCTAGATTTTCTCGGATCTGAGGCGGGATCCGTCCTTAAACTTGATTAAAAAACCTGACCGAGTATGTTGGCTTAGTCTTCAAGATTTCGTAGGGTGAACGGTGTGAGCTTTGAAATATGCAACATCCCAGTTTTCAACACTATCAACTATTAGATAAATTTTGATTTCCACACATAACGTAAGATAGTTATTGGAATAGGGACCATCCTCCGGCTACAACAGTACGACAATAGTAGGGAAAGATGATATGTTCTGGCGCCTCCTCCTCCTCAAACCTCCTCTGACCTTGACCCCTAACCTAACCTTGACCTTGACCTTGGAACTTCCGGTGTCGACTTCCGGTTTCCGGTTTAGACTTCCGGTTAGACTTCCGGTTTCGACTTCCTGTTTCCGGTTTCAACTTCCGGTTTCCGGTTTCGACTTCCGGTCGCCATTTTCGGAACTTCCAGATGCGCGGGAAAATTCAAAAATTAGACGCGAGGCGGGAAAATTCGAAATTAGATGCTGGCGGAGGCAAATGAGATGTGTAGTTGGTTGCATATATCAATGAGACTAAATACATGAAACTAGATAGACGAGGCTAGATACATGAGACTAGATACATGAAACTAAATACATGAGACTAGATAGACGAGGCTAGATACATGAGACTAGATACATGAAACTAGATACATGGAGCCAGACAGACGAAGCTAAATACATGATACTAGACAGATGGGGCTAGATACATGAGACTAGATAGACGGGATTAGATACATGGACGCTAGATACATGGGGCTAGATAGACGAGGCTAGATACATGAGACTAGTTAGAAAGAGACTAGAGAAACTGAACTAGAATATATAAGGGGTTGTTTAATTCAACTTAATAATCTACGTTTTAATTTTGATTACTGCTCCGACTTGTTGATTAGGTTCGACTGGATGTTTGCTAGCAATAACAAATTTCTGTTATCTTATCAGCGGTGAGCGAGTGTTAGTTTCCAAGAGAATGAAAGGTTGTAAAATAAAGAAAACTCCACATAAAATTTATGGTTTTATTAAATTCTAATAATAATACATTTAAATTTATATAAAAACATTTAAATACCTATATAAACATTTCTTGCAATACATATAGAATAGTCGCTAATATGATTTATACATACAATGGTTCATTTTAATTAAATTTTTAAATTAATTTTCGAACTATCCCCGACAAAGGGGTGTATTCAACGGCAGCTTCACATAAAATAAGGCAATATGCTCGAGTGTTTGGTTTGAATGCTTGCGTAGCTTCAAATTCAATTTTTAAATCAACAGCAGATGATTTAATACTCTCATTTTGTTTAGATACATCAAACACAAAAAGAACATGATCCTTGAATTGAATCATATCTAATATCGGCTCATTTCTGCGTTCATAGTAACTGCTTTGGAAAGTGGCATACATGTAATAAAGTTGTGCATAATCACCAATATCCATATTAAGATTTAAGCTTTCATATGGATATGAATCCAAGTTTAGGTCAATTTTCATATTTCGCAGCGATGCATTATCAAATTCGCACTCGTTTTTTACATGAGCATCTCTTCGCCCCTCTTGCAGTGCAATTATAACATATCGAGGCTTCTCCAGAGTTGTAGATGTTTTTACAGACCAGATATCTCTGTCGGTATTTTTTAAAGCAGGTAGTTCATGCAACTCCCACCTACGAAACGGTATTAATATCGGTTTATCTTCTTCGAGTGTATCCAATACATTCAATCAAGCTTCGTCGTTGAGTTGGATATGGGGAATTCGCCAGTAAATTTGATCAATATTGAATCTTATATTTGCATCTCCTTTGTAGCAGTTCACGTCAGTTCTAGCTCGTAGTAGAATTAATTCCTGCTTTACATTAATTAACATTTTTGTATAATCCTCAGCAAAACCCAATAAATATTTCAATGGAATTAGAGCATAGAACTTTCTGTTATTATCAAAGTATGTAACATTTGTAGCATTTTCAGCCCAGCCGCAAAGGTTGAGAATATGTTGATCTCGCTTGGTGTTGGAGAGTAATCCTTTCATCGTGCTTGTAATTCCTACATCTCTATTCTTATCTACATCAACTCCATTCAATTCATAGCGAATTTCATCAAACAAAAACGCATATGCGTTTTTCACAAATTCAAAGTTGTGTGTAGTTGCAGGTGGAATGAGTTTCGGAAAATTAACGGTTCCGCTTACATAAATATAACTTTCGATAGGATAAGTGTAAATATCCTGGTGTTGGATCCTAATACGAATCTCATCATTGTTTCCATAATTTTGAGCTATAGGATAATACGTGTGAAATTCACTCTTTGTAATAGTATCCTCATAGTCAACTTTGGAGAATATATCTATTTTATCCATACTGTCGCTTTAACTTATATCCTAGAGATAATAGTTTATTTTTTAATATAGGTGTTAACTCTTTGAGATGTAAATGTCGAGTGGTAGAATTGTCATCATGTGTCCTGTGCTGGTTTGGCGGTTTTGAGCTTTTCGCCCAGCTATGCCGCCGTCGTGGAGTTTGGTTGTCGTTGTGTTTTTTTTTTTTTTTTAGTCTGTTTGTTTGTCTGTGTTGTCTGTGTTTGGTTGGGTTTCATTTGGATTTGCTTGGCTACAGTTGGGTCTTGTTGTCCTGGTGTGGTTGTCGGTTTTCTTTCGGCTTCTTCAGTGTTTCGTCTTCTGTGGTTGTTCTCCAGGGGCCTGAGGTTCTGATATGTTTGGTCTTCTCGTTGATGGTGATGGGTTGCTCTTCTTCTTGGTCGGGTTTGCGCTTGGGGGCGGCTTCAGTGGGGCTGTGAGTGTCCATTGGAGTATTTCTTCTCCTTGGGGCGGTTTCGGTTGTTTTTTCTGCGGTGGCTTCGTTTGTCTTCTCGGGGGCGGCGTCAGTTTTCTTTTCGGGGGCGGCATTGTTTGTCTTTTCGGCGGCGGCTTCGGTTTTCATTTCGGCGGCGGCTTCGGTTTTCTTTTTGGTGTCGGCTTCTGTTTTCTTTTCGGGGGCGGCATCAGTTGTCTTCTTGGGGGCGGCTTCGGTTGTCTTTTCGGCATCGGCTTCGTTTGATTTTTCGGCGGGGGCTTCGTTAGTCTTCTCGGGGACGGCATCGGTTGTTTTCTTCTCGGGGACGGCATCGGTTGCTTTCTTCTCGGGGACGGCATCGGTTGTTTTTTCGGCGGCGGTTTCCTGGGGTTTATCGTTGGCGGTTTGTCTCTTCAGCAGCAGTAGGGTAATGTAATTCATCATTTGGTCGAGGTGGTTTTCGTCTACAGTGTCCAAGTAGTCGTCGTCGAAATACTTTGCCGCGAGGGCTTCGTTTGGTGTTGTAGGAATGAACGTGTTCATTTTGCGACAGCGGAGGAGCAAGTGTGGTAGAATTGTCCGAAACAACCGTTTTTATACGTTTTCCGTGAAAATAAATTCCCATCTCTCTCTCTCTCTCTCCCTCTCGCTCTCTCTCTCACTTAATACTCTGCAGCTCTAATCGGTTATGTGTAGCGTGGGGTCACATAGACCTCACACCCTGTTTAGCGTGGGGTCACATAGACCTCACACCCTGTTTAGCGTGGGGTCACATAGACCTCACACCCTGTTTAGCGTGGGGTCACATAGACCTCACACCCCGTTTAGCGTGGGGTCACATAGACCTCACACCCTGTTGAGCGTGGGGTCACATAGACCTCACACCCTGTTTAGCGTGGGGTCACATAGACCTCACACCCTGTTGAGCGTGGGGTCACATAGACCTCACACCCTGTTTAGCGTGGGGTCACATAGACCTCACACCCTGTTTAGCGTGGGGTCACATAGACCTCACACCCTGTTTAGTGCGGGGTCACATAGGCCTCACACCCTCATTGATGCAAAGAACTCTGCACGATATAAATAGGGTTGGATAGCATTTATAATTTAGTGTTAACGCTGGTGTTTTACTATCAAGATGGGAATTGTATTTGGCGAGAAGCATGCCCGTAATAAAACCATCTATTGGACTCCACTTAGAATATCTCCTAGTTTATCACCATCATATGAGACGCTTCCTAGACGTCAAAAGAATAAAGTTGAGAGTTTTAATGGTGACTATGATGATAATAGAGAAAAATATGCACATCTTCCTGATTCAATAAACCAATCAGCTGTTTGTTCATCCAACGCTAAAGATAGTGAACATTCCCTCGAGAAAACGGATGTTAAATGTCAAAAAAATAAAGTTGAGAGTTTGAATGCACATGTTCCTGATTCAATAAACCAATCAGCTGTTTGTTCATCCAATGCTAGAGATAGTGAACATTCCCAAAAGGCCTCAAGTAAAACTAGTTGTGTAAAGTTTCGCTGTAATATGTGTGCAAGTCATTATTGCTTAAGCTGCTTCTTCCGAACGCATAACATATTCAAAGCATGACCACTATTTGTATTTAAATGTATTGATGTAAATTTAAATGTATTATTATTAGAATTTAATAAAACCATAAATTTTATGTGGAGTTTTCTTTATGTTACAACCTTATCCATCTAGCTCCGTCTATCTAGCCCCATGTATCTAGCCTCCATGTATCTAATCCGGTCTATCTAGTCTCATGTATCTAGCCCCATCTGTCTAGTATCATGTATTTAGCTTCGTCTGTCTGGCTTCATGTATCTAGTTTCATGTATCTAGTCTCATGTATCTAGCCTCATCTATCTAGTCTCATGTATTTAGTCTCATTGATATATGCAACCAACTACACATCTCATTTGCCTCCGCCAGCATCTAATTTCGAATTTTCCCGCCTCGCGTCTAATTTTTGAATTTTCCCGCGCATCTGGACGTTCCGAAAATGGCGGCCGGAAGTCGGAACCGGAAACAGGAAGTCGAAACAGGAAACAGGAAGTCGATACCGGAAGTCGAAACCGGAAGTCGGAACCGGAAACCGGAAGTCGAAACCGGAAGTTGCAAGGTTAAGGTTAGGTTAGGGGTCAAGGTCAGAGGAGGTTTGAGGAGGAGGAGGCGCCAGAACATATCATCTTTCCCTACTGACAATACATTTATATTTCTCTATTCAATTTGCCTTTTAAATTGTAACTATAAACTGTTACTCAAATGTCAACTGTTAGATCTGCAAATGAGCACTATTTTTTTAAATAATTTATTTCTACCCATTTTGACCGTATTTTTGAAAAATGGTTATTCCATTTTAAAGAAGAACTTAAATACTTATATATAAGCGTGCGTTGATGAGTCAGTCAGGCAGACAATCAAAGATATTTACATGTACATATATATATATATATATATATATATATATATATATATATATATATATATATATATATATATATATATATATATGTGTAATAGTAGAAGACTTCAGATA
The DNA here is from genome assembly GCA_944588485.1 of Phosphuga atrata. Classification (NCBI taxonomy): domain Eukaryota; kingdom Metazoa; phylum Arthropoda; class Insecta; order Coleoptera; family Silphidae; genus Phosphuga; species Phosphuga atrata. The sequence continues at coordinate 47,829,235 of OX155898.1, forward strand.
CCTAGGAATAATAATAAACAACAAAAATGACCGAAGGATGGAGATAAACCACGGGGTGCAGGCGGGATATAGAGCGTACTACAGATACAAAAAGATCATGAAAAGCAAGAACGTTAGAACAAATACAAAAATGAAGTTATAAAAACAGTAATAAGACCGGTAGTGTCTAATGGGACAGAGACGGGGAACCTAACAAATATAGAACAGGAAAAGCTAAGAATCTTATCAAAGATTGGGAAGATCAAAGAAAGGAATATTATCAGAAGAATATATGGCTTAAAAAGAATAAATGAAAGAGAACACAGGAGCCCAATGAACTCAGAAATACAAATCATCCTAATAGGAGAAAATATAGTTAAGTCGATAAAAGTACATAGAATCTGCTGGTATGGCCACATAAACCGAATGGAGTGTACTAACCAACAGTGTGGTAGGGATGCTTATAATGTGGAGACCAGAGATTAGCTGAGCAAGAGGCAGAAAAAAGAAAGATTGGAGGAGCAGGTACTAGAGGACAATAAAGATCTAAAGATAGAGGCGTGGAGGAGCAAGATTTATGACCGAGAAGTAGTAAAGGAGAGTAAAGGAGTCAAAGTCAAGCGACTGGGCATCAGAGTAAGAACAGGACAGATGAAAGTGGAGTAACTCACCCCACGAATGAGTTTTAAGAGCTGATACGTGAAACGCACGGTTGAAACCCCCACACGGTGTATAACCTTGTATATATATATGTACAATGTTATACATCTTGTATAACTGTATTTATTCAAAAGAACAAAACATTATAATTACTAAAAGAAAGATTTTTATTTTAAAGACTTTTCCTTTTAAATTAATCAAAATTTTTTTTAACTGATTTTAATACAACAAATTGTAATTAAAAGTTTGTTAATTGGTCCAGTTGCTTTCTATAATTTCTCTTGTATTTGACCCAGTTCAAACAATTATTCCTACCGAATTTCAACATTTTATAAAAGAAATATCTTTAGAAGTGCTCCCAGCAGGCGACAAAAGTTAAGAATCTTATCAAATTCGCGCTGTTCGTGAACTTTTTTAGCAGTTTAGGGTTTAAGAAAATCGCGAGATCGTACGAAATTCCTCTTTACATAAATGCTCTTATTTCAGAATACATTATATATATATATATATATGCCCTAGCTGTGCAAATATTTGAGGAACAAAACCATTAACTTTCAATCGATATATATATATATATATATATATATATATATATATATATATATATATATATATATATACATATATATATATATATATATATATATATATATATATATATATATATATATATATATATAAATATATATATATATATATATATATATATATATATACAGTTATTTTTCGTTCGTTATAGTTCGTTCAGAATGGTTTTCATTTCGTTCAGTTTGTTTCCGGATTCAACCCCCAAAAACCCCTTGAGAATGAGCATGTTTTACGGGAGAGAATTATTCATACTTGTCGCGAGATAAGTTTTAATCTCAAACGCAAAATTTGGGTTAACCAGAAAGTGTCAGATTTATATTCAGCAAGGTGGAATACATTCTGAGCAATATTTATAATAATTAGGTCCTTTTTGTGTTTTGTTATGTGTTTTATTTTAGTTGCTAATAAAATTTTCAATAGTTTTCAATCCACGGCACATTTGAAATTTGTTTAAAAAGTAGAAATATTTACGAAATACTAATAAAAAAATAAGTATTGCCATTTAAAAAAAGTTGACTATCGCTTGACAAAAATTACATATTAAAAATTCTGGGTTTTCGGGTTTTTGTTGAGTGCCACGGAGGTGGACTGAAAGCTAGTAAATAACTGGCAAATTTCACATGAGATTTGTTTTAGTATTCTTAAAAATACCCAATAATATTATAGAGCTCCGAAAAGGTTGATTATATTTATATATTCAGGCTGTGAAATTATAATGAAATCGAATATTAATTAAATTATGAATATAAGGGCAATTAAATTATGAATATAATAATATAATGATAATTTAATTTCAAAAATAAAAATTACTAATCGAATTGTAAAAATTAAAAATTTTAGGAAATAACTTTGTAATTGCAAGAAAGAATCTTTATTAAACAGAAAGAAAGTGAATTTAATAAATAATACATAAATACAATTTATTTTTTAAATGCATGAGATAAATATAAAATATTAAACGATAAATAGACGACAAGCCTTTGCAGCTTTCTAAAACAAATATTTCAAACAATTCTCGTTAAAGAAAATTTCTGTTCCTTGACTATAATCCATAAAATATTTAATAAATCACTATTTTTTTCTCTCTGTCTCTTCGTGACAATTCTCTCATGACTTCACGGGCAGAATACCTCGTGGTCTGTAGCTCTTTGTGTACCAAATATTATTCTTCGTGAGCGATATGGTGATTTTCTGATATCGTCGTGATCAGTGACTGCTACTTTTCAATCACGATGATTTTTCAATGTGACCGCGATGATGTTATTATAGCATCAACTACAAATCCCGATCATCCGCCTAGCCAAATCAAACTAAAATAACCAGTAACAACTACTTACTTACTAATACGATACGATGTTCACTTCTACTCACTCTACTTGAGTTTCTGTCGGTAATCACGTAATATTGGTATATAGTCAGTAGAATTTTTTTCTGAAAATAATAAAATATTTTTTTGAAAAAAAAAATTGTTGAGAAATTTGTGTTTTATTAAACAATAGTAATGAAATAAAAAAAAACAATATATAATTCATAAAAAGTAGAACTATTCACAAATAATGTTAAAATAATGTAAAATTAAAATAAAAACAGTTTGGTTTATTAAATTTATTTAAGTTACAATTAGATAACAAAGGATGCAACAATTAACAAAAATAAAATAGTAGTTTATAATACAAGTGTGTGGAGAAGGGACCAAAATCCCATAAGGATTTACATAGGGGTCTGAAATTACTTTACATCCGGTTAGGTGGCTGGTTCTAGCGCATGCGCAAACCGCCAATACCTGTTTATTAGCCGATTATACCTGATTACTACCTGTTTAAACCTTTTTATTAGTTGATTAAACCTGTTTATTAACTGATTACTACCTGTTTAAACCTGTCATCAAATACTGCATGAACAGGTATTGGCGGTTTGCGCATGCGCTAGAACCAGCCATGTGACCGGATGTAAAGTAATTTCAGACCGCAATGTAAATCCTTATGGAATTTTGGTCTCGAACTATCCTAGCCTATCTACTGCCCTTCTTCACACACTTGTATCATAAACTACAATTTTATTTTTGTTAATTGTTGCATCCTTTATTATCTAATTGTAACTGTAATTGACCGGAAGTAAATAAATTTCAGACCCTTATGTAAATCCTTATGGGATTTTGGTCTCGAACTGTCCTAGCCTATCTACTAAGTGCTTTTGGTTTAATCGTAATGAGTGCATAAAAGCCTTTCACACACGTGTGTCATACATTATTTTATCTAAATCTGTTAAAATACTGTTGATCTAAAAAAAATACGTGTTTCTTAACGATAACAATGTAAAAATTGTAATTTTGACAGACAACATACTTCAATTAACCTAGATTTAATCTAGATTAGGTTATTGTAAAGTTAAGTTATATTAGAGTCAGATAAACTCAGACTGAGAGACCGAGACTTCTTGATTCAAAATAGGAAAAATTAATTCAATTTCAATATACGTTAGAATACATGTTAAAATACATACAATATATGTTAAAATTTATTTTAACTAGGTCTATGTTTTTTGTTTAGTGATGCAAGTTGTTGCCATAGTAACAGCAAACAGAAATCGTTTAAAAATGAAACTCCGTTTGATTTACATTCGACTTTTAAGCACGGTATTTAATGGTATCCTTCACATATAATAATGTATTTATTAATGTGTTCATTTTGGCGTGTGAGTAGATAAAATAGATTTGTTTACAACATTTGTAATTGGCATTTAAAAATAAAATCATTTTGACTTTTGCACCAGTTAATCTGTTTGAACGTTCAAATAGAATAATAGATAGAATGTAAATACAAGTGATAAATGTAGCTTCTTGCCTTCTAAATAGTAATTCGTATTGCAGTGACCAGTGATTTTTTGATTCACGGTGATCATGGTTGTTGTAATCACCGGTAATAAAATATCGCTTATCCCTACCAAATATGCAATAACTATATTTAACTATATATATATATATATATATATATATATATATATATATATATATATGTTGTATTTGAGGTTTTCGCGGATAGATACCTGTGTTGTATTGTTTTCTCGGGGATTCCGCGTTGATGCTGAGGGTTGGCTCTGAAAAGAACCGGATTCTCGATGTTTCGGCGAACTAACATTCGCCATTCTCAAGAGATATATGCGTCCGTGCGGGTCAACCGTTAGACGCATACTGAGAGCTCGTTCGTGCGATGCGACTACTTATAGCTGTCTGGCTTCGGGTCATGCGCGTTGTGTGCGGTGCTTCGGTTCGGTTGTTTGTTTGTCTTGTTGGTCGTACATGAGTCTGGGGTGTCTGGGATTGCATTTTGAGGGTGGATATGATCGGTCTCCATGCTGGGGGCAGTCTCAAGGAATCGTCTCTCGTGTTCATGCAGTAGTCTGCAGTAGACTCAGTCGCCATGCTGGGGACAGTCTCAAGGAATCGTCTCTCGTGTTCATGCAGTAGTCTGCAGTAGACTACTGCATGAACACGAGAGACGATTCCTTGAGACTGCCCCCAGCATGGCGACCGATCATATCCACCCTCAAAATGCAATCCCAGACACCCCAGACTCATGTACGACCAACAAGACAAACAAACAACCGAACCGAAGCACCGCACACAACGCGCATGACCCGAAGCCAGACAGCTATAAGTAGTCGCATCGCACGAACGAGCTCTCAGTATGCGTCTAACGGTTGACCCGCACGGACGCATATATCTCTTGAGAATGGCGAATGTTAGTTCGCCGAAACGTCGAGAATCCGGTTCTTTTCAGAGCCAACCCTCAGCATCAACGCGGAATCCCCGAGAAAACAATACAACATATATATATATATATATATATATATATATATATATATATATACTATATTTTGCATATTTATCTATTCAAGATAAATACGCAATCAAACCAAGAGCACACTACAAAATTCCTAGTAGCCAGTGTATTGTTTTCAGTCGTAAGCCCAGTTCCTTTTTTGTATTTTTAATATGACTTGTCCAGTTAGCTTGCGAACCTCTTTGACTGGTGGCAGAGGTTGTCCATACAGAAGAACAGACGACCAGTCCGTCTTAATAAGTCCGTCATAATGAAGGTGATAAGAACGGATTTGGTATCGTTATCTTTAGGTCTCCTATTTTTTCACTTTCCGACTTTGTTTAGTCCATTTGGTAGATACTCGGAGGCTCTGACAGGATCCTTCTGTGTAGTTATAATTGCTCTAACATCGGAAAAAGTAGCTTCGGTGCTGTTTTGGTGCTGTTTCAGTGTATAAGACTGGACGCTTCCCTGAGGCACCCCCGATTTTATTGTTTAACGTAGTGTTTCGTCTGTGCCGCATTTTCTCTCTGTTTCTATTTATGACAAATTGTATCACGTGGAGAAGGACTTCGTGTTCTGTAACTATTTGTTTACCAAATATGCAATATAAATGTTTTCTCTAAATCAATCCAAGCAATACGCAATCAAACCAGAAGCACAATACATGAAAGACTGTCAAACTCTCGCAATTTCATTAATTTCCCTGTCTTAGCCCCTTCTGGGGTATACATATAAATGAAAGTGTTTTGGAGTAAAACACGTAATTATCTTGCAAATTTACAAAGCAAAGGGATAGTGGAAAAATGACTTGTCCGGTTAGCTTGCGATCGAGGTCTCTCTCTCTCTCTCTTCAGCCCGTGTTTGTCCACTGCTGGACGTAGACCTCCTTCAAGTCGTTCTATCCGCATCTTCGTTTTGCGTTTTGATGCCATTCTTTCGCCGCTATTTTTTTATGTCGTCGAGCCATCTTCTTTGCGGTCTTCCAATGCTTCGTTTTGTGGCTCTTGGTCTACAGTGAGTAATAGTAGGTGTTTTCCCTAGCTACGTGTCCTACCCAACTCCACATAAGTTCTGCGTTTCGTTCCATCACGTCTTTGACTTTGGTTCGCAGTCTGATCTCCTGGTTTTTTCTTCTGTCTCTTGAACTTATGCCGAGCAGATCCAGTTGCATTGATCGTTGGCAGGTTTTTAATCTGTATGCGCTCTTTGCTGTCCATATTATCCTTTCCACACCACACATCGTAACGGGTTATATGCATGTCGTATACTTTTCGTTATAGGCAGTGGGGTATGTCTGGGTTCTTGAGAATGTGTCTGAGTTTGCCGAAAGCATCCCAGCTCCGACTTATTCTTTATAAGTCGCTTGATAAGTCTTTATGTTTAGACGATTTGTTATCATTTTTGTTAACAATTTGTAAAGATGTGATAGCAGGCTGTGCGCAGGATGTGATAGCAATGGGTCTATAGTTCTTAATGTCTTTATTATTATTGTCCCCTTTCCTGTGTATCAGAATTAGTTTTTGTCTTTATTATCAGAAATAGAGTTTTCCCAGGCAGTAGGTATTCTCGTTTCATCAACGCATTTATTTGGTAGAAGTTTTACTGCATTTCAAGCATTACCCCCGTAGTTTTGAAATTTCTGTTGATATTTTATCTTTGCCTGGTGCTTTTCCGTTTTTTAATTGTTTAAGAGCTTTATTTATTTCGTGGATATCTATTTCCGGTATGTCTTCTGAATTGACGTTCTGTATTAGTTCGTTTTTAGTACTTAGTGTGCTTGGTATGTGGGATGAGAGGTTTATGTAGAAGCTTTGAACAGCTTCGAGAATTTGTTCTTTGTCGTTAACCGTTGTACCGTCAGTAGGGAAAGATAGTTCCTTCTAGATCACTTCGCCTTATGGGGATTTACATGTAACCCTCCACCTTATGGGGAATTACATGTAAACCCTCCCCCTTATGGGAAATTACATGTCAAATTTAACCTACCCCTCCGTATGGGAAATCCTATACAAAATAGTTCAGAACGTGACCGAGCGTGTATGTGTAGATGGCGCCACCCTTGGGGAAGGGGGTTAGGGTTGCGGGGTGAATATTATTTTGTATAGGATTTCCTATACGGAGGGGTAGGCTAAATTTTACATGTAATTTCCCATAAAGGGAAGGGTTTACATGTAATTCCATATAAGGTGGAGGCTTACATGAAAATCCCCATAAGGCGGAGTGATCTAGAAGGAACTATCTTTCCCTACTACCGTCCTTATTTATAATGTTATGGATTTTTGTTTTCCCTTTGACATTTGTGTTATAAGTATTTTCATGTTCTTGTCATTTTCTATTGTATCTTTTATGAGTTCTGCGTTTTGCCTTCTAGTTTCTCTCCTGATTTCTTAGTGATGGTCTTATTTGTCTGTATTCGTTGAATTTACGATTTAGGTTACTTCTTTAGGTTACTTCGTTTCATGAGTTCTATTGTACCTTCGCTTAACTTTTCATTTTTACGCAGTTTTGTCCTTGTGAAAATTTTCTTATTGTCTGTATGTCATTTGCGATTTTTTTCATTTAATTCATCGATACTTAGTGTCGTAAGGTTTGTATAATTCATCTTAGTTGATATTTCCTTTATGTACTCTTCCTAGTTTTGTTTTAAGAGACTTATAGTTGGAAAGGATCGAGGTACGAGGATACATACTGAGATATTTTATCTCCTTTACTGGTGGCACAGGTTGGCTATACAGAAGAACAGTCCGACAGTCTGTTTTGTACATTATGAAAGTGATGGGAACGGATTTGTTATTACTGGCTTTAAGTCTCAATTTTTGTCACTTTTCCGTCTTTGTTTAGTCCATTTTATAGATTTTCGGAGGTTGTGACAGGATCCTTGCGGGTTGTTATAATTGCTGTAACAACGACAAAAGTGGCTTCGGTGCTGTTTCAGTGCACTGGAAGATCAGCTGTGAACAGAGTGTATAAGATTGGCCCCAGGGCAAATCCCCGAGGTACCCTCGATTTTATCTTAACCCCTGACATATGTCTCTCGGACCGAAAGTAGAAGTAACTTGCTCACCTGAGATGTATGGCAGGTGGTTATGGCAGGTCTGTTGGTCTTTGTTTACCAAATATGCAATTAAAATGTTTTCTCTAAATCGATCCAAGCTAAATACGCAATCAAACCAAAAACACAATAGAAGAAAGACTTTTAAACTCTCGCTATTTAATTTGCTTTCCCTTTCTTATCCCGTTCTGGGTTATACATATAAATGAAAGTATTTTAGAGTAAAACACGTAATTAGTTTTCAAATTGCAAATTTCCAGAGGGATTGTGGAAACATCCGCAGGAAAATATTGTTTGTTCCGACGAAGGTATGTAGATCTCCGGTCCGTGTAGATCGGTGTGTGAATGCTTTCGCAGTAAATGAAACAAAATGATTTGCATATAAAGAGAGTCATGAATTTGTTTCGCAAATATGAAATGTAATTGCTGGAAATAATTATGATTAAATGAACTAATTTACTAAAGCAAGTGATTAATCAAAAAGATTGTTTATGACAAGTTAATTTTAATTAAACTCAAACGCTTCTGTTGATTTGAATCGGTTCGTATTTTACAACGCGGGCTATATATAAGGCGTAGCTTCTACTATGATTTGAAATAAAATTTAGATTTCCCAAGAGCGTTATCATTTCAGCAATGCTAGTTCATTTAAATTTCAACTGAAGCTTTTTTCTTGTCAAAGTAACATCTAAATCCCAGAAGTGGGATCACCACAGTTACGCGATGGAAATTTGCTTTTATCTCTTTAATCTACAAAATATATACTTAATTAGGGAAAATTGATCGCACAAAATTTCTTATGATCAATTTTCCGACAATTGGGACAATATACATTCCGAAAATTAATTCGAACGCAATTTACTGGCCGTAACTTTATTTGCATATCCATTTAAAGCCGTCATAAATTTACTTTCAACGCCGCCGTTCGTTTACAAACTGCAATATAATTTTCTCTTGAGATTAGAAATCAATATCGAATTGACCGCACGGACCGTAATGCTTCGCCATGTTTACTTTCCATTTAAGCCCATTTTGCCGCACACGGATTATACACAAAGAAAAATACAACATTAAAATTGCAAAAAAACGCTTCATTCGTATAAAATAACTTTACTCTTAAGATTACACTTGTGTGTTTACATTAATGCTGTGTGGTTTTTAACGTAAATTAAAATTAATGAGCTGAACAAAGGAACATGTCTTTAAACGAAAGGGAATGAAGAAGATACAAATTATGAATAAAAGATTGGCCGACCTCATTAAAATCGATTTCTTGTCTTGTCACGTTCTGTTCTCATTGCTATTGCTATTCAACATATTATTCAGTTTGTCCAAACTTTTCAAGTTTGTGTTTCACCAATAGTTACAAGGTAATTAATTTAATAACGCGTAAATAAACTAGACGATACAAAACAAGACTAGACGGACAAGACTAAACTTTATGGAAATCGGGTTAAAGTTTTTCGAGAAATCGATAAAAATATTTCAATCGATCAATGGGTGGGTCGAAGATATTTTTGAAATTTTCTAAGAAACCTTTGTATGTTTCGCGGCTAATTTTGGAATGGTATATCGATTGGTGAAAACTAGAAATCCATGTGATAGGCCATTCTAAAGTTATGGCATTCTGAAATAGGCGGAAAATGAAACCACTTGTGGGTGTAGATCTCCAGTAATAAACGATAACGAGCGAACTTTTAGCTGAATTGATATTTAATTTACATTCACAACTCTCCCTCGAAGTTGACGACTGCGAAGTTGAGGTTTTGTCTCTGTTTTTCTAAAACTTATTATAACTTTATAAACTGCCATATCTCCATATTTCATTACATTCAACATCCGTCTTGTTTTTCTATAATTTCAGACGCAAAAGATTCACAGAAAAAATGCGAATTATAAAACAAGAAGGAAAGAGTGGAATAGACGTTGCGAAGATTGATGAGTTCATAAAAATAAATTATTAATGTTGGATTACGAAAATAAGTTTATTTTCCTTTCTTTTATTAGGTAAGGAATTTCTTATCGCGTCGTTTGAAATATAGTGACCTAAATGTAAATATAAGTGACTTAATCGACTGATTGATCAGCGCACAACTCAAAAATGCGAAACAATGCGGAAACAGTAATGCGTGAAACAGAAACAATAAGCGAAATTCTGAAAAATGTGTAGGATAAAACTTGAAGAGAATTATATTTTCTATAGGAAACTGTGTTTTTAGTGATTTTTTGTCTATCAAATTGGTAATAATCAGCTTTGGAACAAAGTCAAATTTTGTACTACCTCTGTTCCATAATAAGTGAGCCATTACCGTTTTATATTTTTTCCAAAATAAGTGAGCCATTACCGGTTTATATTTTTTCCATAATGATTGAGCCATTTCCAAAGTTTATTTTTTACAAAATAAGTTAGCCGTTTTCGTTTCAACGTACTATATTTATACTTATATTTTTACAAAATAACTTATAACTAATAAAAAATGTTAGTATAAACGAATAGTAGGCAAGCGATTTTCACTACGAAGCTTTGCCTTGCAAATATGTTGAAGTTTATAATTATTGTTACCGTCACAATCTATAATCGATTTCATAACTGTTTGTAAAGTTATAAACACATTATCTAATGTATGTCTAGTTACCTCTTCAAAAGATTCTTCTACAACTTTTATTAATTCGTCAATATTGCGCGATGAATGCTGGTATTGTAATGATTGAATAGACGAAAAAAGCCAAGATCAAGCACATTCAAATCGGGACTATTGGCCGGTTGAAAAGTAAGGTTGGCCGGACGAAATGTTCCAACCATCCCTCCTACATTCGGTCCGAAGCTGCTCATCTTCAATAATGCAATGTGGTCTTGCATTATCATGCTGTATGATTATACTCCTAGAAGTTTTTGAGGAACCCCTTGGCCACTTTTCTTTAATTGCCGGAATCAATTTATCCATTAACATACGTTTGTATACATTTTTACAGATTTCTACAGGTTTGGTTACCATTGCACCTTTGGGTCGATTTTTGCTATTTCGCGAGGCTGGGTCTTGTACTATAAATGGCCATATTCCAATTTTTCCATTAAAGAACTGGTTACGGTAACCATCGTACCGCGGTCGGGCAACGGCTGCCAAAAACATCACTTTGATCATGTTTGACTTACTTTGAACTAGACGACATGGTTCAACTTCATCAGGCAGAAGATAAATGTTCTGCTTTACTTTAGTGATATAAAACCACTTTTCGTCAATGTGGATGTAATTCATTAAATCCTCAAACTCGCCATTATCTTTCACAAACGACAGACAATAATCCAGAAGTGATACCTTGTTATCATCCTTTAAAAGCGGTTTCAAGGAATTGGAATGCCTCTTAAATTCACCATTTTTTAGCAACCTCCATAGCGAGGAAGGCGAAATTTCAACTGCAACTGATAACGACCGCAATGTCCCTCTTCTTTTGTGATCAACTAATCGAATATTGGCAATTTTTTTTGTTCTGTCAATTTTTTTCCGACCCGACTTTCCTTTCTTGTTAGAATCAACATTCATAGGCGTATTTTCATCCAAACCACAAACAGAATCATTACCTTGTTTCCATATTCTTTTTTTAGTGCATCAAGAGCACTAAAAAAAGAATATAGAAACAAGGTAATGATTCTGAATTTTTCAAATGCCAAAATCACCGCTCCCTTTTGCAGCCGTCCATTTTTCTGATGTTTCAGTCAAAACTGAATAATAGCCGTTCGTTTTTGGTTGATTAAATTTTGTCTTCTCATCGTTTGAAACTTCCGTTGTTAGAAAACTTTTGCTTAAAAAATCGAATGTTAATTGTTGCTTTTGAAGAATTAAACTGTCAAATATTTTGACGTCCATGGCACATGTGATTAGGAATTTGGTGTATATTAAGAATATCAAAACAGAAATTGAAAAAATAACAGTGTCAATAAGTGTCAGTGTCAAATAATAGTGTCAATAAGTTTGAAAGAAAACTCAAATGGCTCACTTATTATGGAACAGAGGTAGTATTTGTTTTACATTTTTCTTGGCTTAATCATTTGAAAATATCTCGAAAACTCAACCAAAATTTGAAATGTTTCAAATAAAACTTATTATTACTTTTATTGACGTATATTTTATTGCATTTATAATCTATTATGTTACATTATATTAAAAGTATATTACATAATGAGAGTTGTAAGAAGTATATTACGTACGAGAGGAACAGTTACGCTCAACCCGCGCAGCGGGGAGCGCTTAATTCCCACGTATTTGCCCTACAACTCGAATTATGTACTATACTTTATATACAACCACACTAATTTTTTTCTATTTAATAAGAAAAATATGTTTGATGTAACTGATATAGTGATTCATTGATATAGGCAACACAATGTAAGCAATGTCAATGTCAAATGAAATAAAGTTGGACGGATTTGTTATCTATATAAAAGTTCAGAATTTAATCTTAATAATTCATATTTTTTACGTTTAAATTCATTAATTCCTACTAAATAGTTGAATTATGAGTACTTGAAGTCGTATTCCATGATGTACTTGCATTTGTGGAAGTGAAATTATTGTTTATCGCAGTAGAAATGTTTGTAGCAATATCATTTTGATTTTTCTTGGAGCAGTCTATATAGCCTTCTGCTACTGCAGACGAACGCCAGCCACCACTCCGTTTTAGTGACAATAAATCACCACCGGAATCTACAAGAATGGTGGCTGACGAAAAAGTGAAGATGGTTTCATTGTTTGAGATAATTCATCAAAGTGTGATAAAACAACATTTTTTAAAAACGATTTAAATGTATGCTTCATTCCCCAGTCCATAAATTTTCTATATGCATCCTCGTATCGATCGCGATATTTATTCGGTAGCAAATTATGCGCAGCTTGTTTCGCTTTTTCAACAATTTCGGGCGGAGTACTATTTTATTTTTCACTTTCACTGGGCATTATTTTAATTGAAATGGCTTTAATTGAAAAAAATATAGTGACAGTCAGACATACAGTCTATGTCAGATTAGTTTGACGTTTAATAATTGTTACATACGTGTGTTGTATGATGTATTTACATAATCCACGAACTGTACAATATTGGGCAGTTACAATAGTCGTCGTAGATAAATAATTCTAATGTTTTGTACAAATGCCGGGTTTATATATTTAGAAGTCCATTCATCAACTTGCACTGTGCTATTTATATCCACGTATGATTTACTTGCGTGTTTTAATCGGGCTGGAATCGCTGTCGCAAGTCCAACGGCTTGAATGTTTTGAACCTCCTGACGATTCCTTCTCTGTCCAGCAGGCTAGATGCCAGTCTGTTTGGATGGGTACCGATCCTAGGCTTGGAGTTTGTAGAAAGGTTTTGTGCTACCGTTACTGTGTTAAACTTAAGCTCTTTATGTAGATTTGAGATTGTAAAATAACAAGGGCAGTAGCAGTGCCGTAGCTAGAGGCTTGCAGGATGGGCGGCTGCTAGGGGTTGCTTGGGCATAGGCACACGAAATTTAAACATGGTGCTCAAAAGTCAATTAAAATTGTTACTATGTGTATTTAAATTATTAAAAGATTTTATCTACGAACACTATTGTAAATGCCCATTATTGTACAGTTTGTGTACTATGTAAATACATCATAACACACACATATGTAACAGTCCGCGATTAATGATAAGTTATGATTGGTAACACACACGTGCGTTTGGTTTACGATTCGTTGATTGGTTGAGAGCTGCAATTACGTGCTCATACGTTCAGCGCCCCCCTTCCGCCAATTCGAACTAACATAAATTGATATTGCCTACATTGGGTTGCCTATATCTATGCGCACTCTTATTCTAGTTTAACCCAAATAAGTACTACCCAATTAAGAATGTATTTCTTTTCATTTCTTTCACGTTAAATAATGTCAAGTAACAGTTATATATGAAACTACAACTGTTTGTTCATTATAATGTTAAATACTGATAATTAAATAAACATAACCTAATAAGAAATAATTTTGTTACATCAAACATATTTTTCTTATTAAACAGAAACAAATTAGTATGGTCGTAGATAAAGTATAGTAAATAATTCGAGTTGTAAGGCAATTATGTAGTCGCAGAATTACGCAATCCCCGCTGCGCGGGTCGTCCGTAACTGTTCGTTAACCGCTCGTACGTAATATGCTTCTTACAACTCTCGCTACGTAATATACTATTTTGATGTTTTAATTAACGAACTCGTATGGTATTGCTACGTTTCGTACATAATAGTAAGAAATAATATTAATCTTAAATATGTATACACATAACTTGAATTACACTTGCAAAGTTATATGTGGTTTCTCTTCCTAGAAAATAAGTCTCGGGGGGAGCAAAATTCAAATCTACTGCAAATCTGTAGCTACTGCGCTGGGCATTAGTAGATATATAAATCTTTATTTCACCTACGGGGTTTCTGGATCCCTGTCTTTAATCTATTTATCAAAATAAAATATTTAATACATTTAATAAATATGCTTTTGCTCCTTTTCCCTATCCAACCCTTTCCTCCTCTTCCATAGTTCTTTCATCCACTCTATATCTCTTCCATCTGCATGCAGTATTTTTGCCCTTTTTCTTTCCTCTCTTTCGTTCATCTCTACACATTCATTCCACATATGCTCCACTGTTTCTCTCTCTCTCCTCGTTTCAACATCTGAACCTCGCCATTATATTTCTTTCCTTCGCACTTTCTCTTCCTAGGTACTTCGGAATCCTTTCTATCATACAGCTCTCATGCTTCATATTGTGTCTGGATTACTTTATTCTTTCTCTTTTTAAGTATCTGGATTCCCTTTCCTCCTCCTCTTTCCTGCATGTCTACGTCCTTGTCTCTTTCGTCTCGTCTCCCCATTTTGCCTTCCGCTCTTAGCCTCTCTATTTCCTTACTCGCCTATCCATTTCTTCGATAATATTTAATTCATTTCCATTTCAATTTTTTTCTTTCCAGCATTCAACCTGCAGTATTCCCTTCCGTTAATTCTATATTAAAACCCAGTTGCTTTCTTCCTCGCTTTCACTCTCAGTTTGCCCCTCTTACATTCCTCTCTCACTATGTATCCTGGAGTTTCTCTGTCTTCCCTAAACACCCATCTCAGGTGTTTCTCTTGCACTCTCTCAACCTCTTCCTGTTCTTTCTAGCCCCAGATTTCTGCTCCATACATTAATGTACTCTCTATCAAACTTTAAATTATCATCATCCTCCTCCTGAACTCGCTTCCCCATTTTCTGTCTACTATCCCACAAATACACCCCATTATCTTGTTTGCTTTCTCTCTTGGCTAACTCTCCCACATGCGCTTTATGCGAGGCCCTCTGGTGTAGCCTAGGTACTTAAACTCTCTTACTCGCTACTAAACACCATCATTTTCGTGCATGCACTATGTTTTTTTTCTTCACATACCTCCCTAGGGTTTTCATCATTTCTTTCATCTCCCCTTCGCTCTTTGCCACCACTACCACATGATCCGCGAACGCCAACTTCCATACTTTCTCTGTACCTATCATACACTCTCCCGCATGCGCCTTTTTTTAAATTACTCCATATCTGCCAAATATATCGTAAATAATTAAGGGACAACCTTGTCTTAATCCTTTTGTCGTCTCGAACCAGTCGAGATAAGAGAGAATCTCTCATTCTCTGAGATATTTTACCTCATTGACTCGTGGGTGAGGCTGACCATACATATGAACAGTCGGAAAGTCTTTTTTGTTAATTATGAAAAATCAAAATAAATTTATTCTTCTATCAAAAAAATAACAAAGTTTTTATTAGATATGTCAGAAATGGTATCTATAGAATTCTTCTAAGTTGTAGAAAGCTTGTTGTTCCAGTAGATCTTTTTATACATTTTCTATATAGTTCCATTTTCTTCTGAAAATATTGTGACTGGCATTGGTAAGGGGGATCGGTAGCTTATTGGGAATGTTTATTCCAATGTGTGCTGGGTTTTTACTGCAAATAGTTAAATTGGCCTTGTTAGTGAACAATAGTTGGTAGAATTTCTTGTCGTGTTCATGTTTTTCTTTAATGAGTGTCTTCATGTACTAGACATGCTACTTCGAGTATATGATGTAGTATATACTAGACATGCTACTTCGAGGCATGGCAGTGTTAAAATTTTGTGACTTCTAAAGTACTGCACAAGTGGTCTGCACAAAGTTGTGGTGCGGATACCCATGATGGTTCTTATGACTCTTTTTTGGGTTCTAAAGAGTGATTTGTATTCCGCATATAAGCCGCAAATAGCTATAACATACCTCTGCACAATACCTCTGCATAGTATAGTGCTAATAGGGTTGATTTGGATACTACGTTTTTTAAAATGCGAGAAGTGAGAAGTGTCATGCAGGTGAATTCCAAGGAACTGTATTTTATTAGTGCGTGATAGTTCCACCGAGCCGATTTTTAGCTTGAAATTTTCAGTTGCTCCTCGGCTTGTGCGGAAAACCATCAATTTGTTTTTTTGTGTATTGAGGAGTAGCTTTTGCCTAAGAACCATTTGTATATCTTATCCAGAAGGTTATTCGCGTGATTCTCGTTTTCTGTAGCAGTAGGTACTGTGCGAGATGATGAAACAAGAGTCGTCTGCATACATGGTGCAGTACTCTCCATCAATGTATTTAGCAATGTTTCCTATATAAAGTGAGAATAAAGTTGGTAAGAGAATACTTCTTTGAGGGACCTTACTGTCCGTTTCGTCGGGGGCAGATTGTCCAATGTCCTTTTCGTTGCAAATTCGAACCGTGTGTTGACGCTTTGTTAAGAAAGATTTCAGTAATCTTGCTGCTTTGCCTTTAATGCAGTAATGTTCTAGTTTATTTATAAGTTGTATATGAACCACGCAATCATAGGCTTTACTAAGATTACAGAAGATGCATATAGGGCTTTAAACTTGATCTATTTCTTGTACAATTCTTTGGTAGATGTGGGTAATCGCTGTTATGGTGGATTTCGATTTGCAGAAACCGTGTTGTTCGAAATGAATCAGTTGGTGTTTATTTATGAAAGGCATTAATATCTGTCGACGCAGTATTCTGTGATTTTTGATAGCACAGAGAGAATCGCTATAGGTCTATAGTTTTCGACGTTTGTTTTTCTGCCTGTTTTATGTATAGGTGTTATAGAACATGTTTTTAGGATTGTCGGGATCTCTTCGGTGGTAAATCAAAGATCCGCATGTTGTGTAATTGGGATCAGAAGTTAATTTTATAACTCTTTTACGAGTTTAATCGGAAGTCCATCAGGACCGGAACCATTTTTATTCATCAGGACCGGATCCATTTCATTTTTAGTGTATTCTTTTATAAATATTCTATGAGGGTTGAAAGTTATGTAATTGTTTGTGATTTGGATTGGAGATATTCTTGCAACTACCATTTCAAGGGCGTTATTAAAGAAATTATTAAAAATGGTTGCTATTTCATACGGATCTTTTATTGTCTTTTCTATTATGAAGGTGATGTGAACGGAATTGGTATCGCCGGGCTTAAGTCTCCATTTTTTTCACTTTCCGAGTTGGTTTAGTTCATTTTAGTATAAACATTCATTCATTCGTTCATTTTAAGTACAATTTTGGAATAAACATATCCAGAGGAAATAGAAAGAAAAATTACTAAAAGGAGACGCATCAGAAGACAAAGCAGATTTGAAGGAACCCGAACGACAAAAGATGATTCAATAGAGCGGCACAGAAGCTGGAAAAAAATATCACAATATCGTAAAACATCTAGAAAACCAGACCAACATGGACTAATAGCTTTGTATAGACACCCTCTGAAAATCTACAAAATGGGTAAGCAATATGCTAACCAATGGTGACAATGAAAAGGCACAAACTTTCGCTTAACATCTGGACCAAGTGTTGCCGACACAGCAAAATGTCGCAAAAATCCAAGACTTCCTCAAAAGCCCACTGCCGGTGGACACACTGATTAACCCCTTCTGTCCAACAATATTAAGCTACATGATTTATAAAGTGCTGCATTCGAGAAAATTCCGTGGCTATGATCTGATTACTGGCTTTATACTTTAAAACTACCGAACAAGGGTAGGGGAGAGTATGGTATTGGGAGCTAGCGGGTAATGGGATCCACTTCAATTTAAATATGCTGGAACGTACAAGTCGGACGAAAATGACAACAACGGCTCTGGTAACAATCAGTTATATCACGTGATCGCTGCTGGGCAGCTAATGACACGTGCTTGGCGGTGACAAGAACACGCAACCGAAGTAAGCACCTATACCTGAATTATTTTGTCGAATTTTGTGTCATTTATATGCATTATTTCATAATTTTTACGAAAAAAGTGGAAGAATAAATTATTGAGTTAAGTTTTTCTAAGTTTAGTTTAATTATCTTTGTTTGGGCAAAAAATGACAAGAACGGCTTGGCTAACATTCGGTTATATCACGCGATATATACTTTTCGGGTAATGGGTAATTCGAGATAGTTACTATTCGGGTGATGGGAGCTACTCACGCTCCCATTACCCCGCCATGGCTCCTATTATCCCCTTCGAGAAGCGGGATTGTAATCGAATGGAATTATAGCTACAGTTACTTCACAATATATATTATTGCTAACATCTTAAATGTTTTAAGTCCTCACCCATAAATATTAACAAGTAATATTACCAGTAATAGAAAGAATCAGCATTCAGAAGTTTTGACTAGCACCCACATGAAGAAACTTTTTGAAAACAAGAGAGAGAAAAAAGACTCAATAAAGAGAAAAATTAAATCTAAGAATACAAAATCAAAGATTAAGAATAATTCATCTCGAAAAAATATAAAGAAAGCAACTAGAAATTTGTATGTATGTATGTGTATTTGTATGTGTATTGTATGTATTGTAATATATATATATATATATATATATATATATATATATATATATATATATATATATATATTACAATAGTCGTTTACTTCATTGGTTGAAGTCTCGTGATCTTATGTATATCATTCATGTTATGGTGATTTCTCTCCATTTATCTCCTCATGCACCTCATGTTGTCCTGCAGTGAATTTCCTGTGAAGTGCTTCATTTGGTCCATCTATCGCTTCGGATATCGCCTCCCTAGGTCTCGTGCCTACGATTTTTCCCTGTATCACAAGTTTTTCAAAATTGTCATCCTTTCTCCTGCTCACATGTCCAAAAATCTTGAGAATTCGTTGTCTTACGATGGTTGACAGTCTTACATTAATTTGCAGTTCTTCTAATATTGATACGTTGGTTATGTGAGCAGTCCAAGGAATTCTTAAAAGCCTTCTCCAGACCCACATTTCGAAGCTGTCCAGTTTAGCAATGTCTGTGGCCTTCAAGGTCCAGGTTTCTGCCCCATATAATGCTATTGGCAAGACAAGAGTATCGACAAGTTTCCGTTTTGTTTTAGTTGTTATTTGGTTGTCCTTCCAGATTTTATGCAGCTTTGTCATGGCAGTTTTTGAAAGAGCGATTCTCCTTTTGATTTTGATAGATGAAATTCCGTCTCTGTTTATGTTAGCACCCAGATAATTAATTTCTACTACCATTTCTATATCTTTTATGGTCGGCGCTCTGTTTATTCTGTTGGTGCGATCTATTACCATTAACTTAGTTTTTTGCGGATTTAGTATTAACCCATAGTCCAGGCTTACTCCTTCCACTCTTTCAAAAAGTTCAGCCATTTCCTGTTCGTCCTTTGTTATAAGTGTGGTGTCATCGGCATAACGAAGATTATTTATTTTTCTGCCACCTATACTTATGCCACCCACCCAACCGTCCAAAGCCTTCCTGATAATGTATTCACCATAAATGTTAAATAGCAAGGGAGATAAAATACACCCTTACGCCTCGTTGTATGCTGAAAGTTGGGGAGGTTTTGTCCTCCAGTCTGACCGTTGCACTGCTGTTTTCATGTAGATGTTTTAATAGGAGCACCAGATTGGATGAGCACCAGATTACACAGATATTGAGGGGTTCCCATCCCTAAGAGAGCTCTCCAAAGCTGTTGCCATCTAACACAGTCAAAAGCTTTGCTGTTGTCTAGGAAACAGAGATATGATGGTTTTGCAAATTCTATTGTTTTTTCGATAATTTATCGAACATTAGAGATTTGTTCTCTTGTGCCCTTGCCACTGACAAATCCTGCCTGTTCCAGTGGGATCTGCCAATCCAAAAAGCTTCTGAGGCGTTGAAGGGAATTTTGAGCATAACTTTGCTTGGATGTGAGATAAGTGCAATGGTGGTTACATTTTTGACTGGAACCTTTTTTGTGCAATGGAATGAAGGTCGATGTGCACCAATCCTTTGGCAATTGTTCGGTTTTCCATATGTTGTTGCATATCTTCCACAGAATTGTGATGCCTACTTCATCTAGTTGTTTTAACATTTCTGCGCTTATATTGTCACCGCCTGTGCTTTTATTGTTTTTCAAATAATGATTGGCTTGCTCTACTTCATCCCTCAAAATATCAGGCTCTTGTTCGTTCTCATTCATGGATGGTAGTTCATTTTCGTGTTCTGGGTCTTCATTCTCGTAGAGCTTTCTGCAATATAACTGCCATACCTCAAGAACTCCCTCTATTTCAGTAATAGTTTTGCCATTTTGATCTTCTCTTTTCCATGTTTTGGTTTAAATTCTCTGGTAATTTCCTTGATTGTTCTGAAGAGGTTTCGTGTTTCATTGGTGTTGTGTAATCTTTCAATGTCAAGGCAGATTTTTTGTAAGTGTTGGTTTTTGTCCCGTCTGCTCAGTCGTTGAATGTCCCTGTTCAGTTTTTGGTATTCGACCATCTGTTCGTTTTTGCGTATGCCTGTTCTTCAAAGCATCTTTCTTTTCTTTACTGCATTCCAAGTTTCGTCAGTCATCCATAGTCCAATATCACATAGTTGGTACTTTATTGAATCACTTCCTCTTTGGTATCGATCATAGTCGTTTTAAGAGTTTGCCACATTGTTTCTGAATTTTCAAATTCTGAGTTATTTGGGATTACTTCCAATTTTTCTCTTAGTTTTTCTTTAAAAAATAAATGTTTCCAGAGTTCAAGTGGGGAGCTTTTTCCTTAGTTTTCTTGGATTTAATGTGTATTTTTACTCCAGCTAGTAGCAGTTTGTGGTCGCTGCCACACTTCGCTCCTGGTAAGGTGTTGACGTTCTGTATACTGGATTTCCATCTTGACTATAGGTATATATATATATATATATATATATATATATATATATATATATATATATAAATAAATATATATATATATATATATATATATATATATATATATATATATATATATATGTTGTATTTGAGGTTTTCGCGGATAGATACCTGTGTTGCATTGTTTTCTCGGGGATTCCGCGTTGATGCTGAGGGTTGGCTCTGAAAAGAACCGGATTCTCGACGTTTCGGCGAACTAACATTCGCCATTCTCAAGAGATATATGCGTCCGTGCGGGTCAACCGTTAGACGCATACTGAGAGCTCGTTCGTGCGATGCGACTACTTATAGCTGTCTGGCTTCGGGTCATGCGCGTTGTGTGCGGTGCTTCGGTTCGGTTGTTTGTTTGTCTTGTTGGTCGTACATGAGTCTGGGGTGTCTGGGATTGCATTTTGAGGGTGGATATGATCGGTCGCCATGCTGGGGGCAGTCTCAAGGAATCGTCTCTCGTGTTCATGCAGTAATCTCGTTTTTCTATCTCTATGGCTTCTCTGTATACTCGTGACATTTCGTGGCTAATCTGTGCAACAGTCCTTGAATTTCTAAAGTCCATCCAGTGACCGGTGTTTGTGTGTTGGACAAGTGCCGATGAAACTTTGTCTCTGTGTCTGGTTGAAACTACATGTTCTTGAATCCTAGCAGATATTTTTCTATTGGTACGTCCAATGTAGGTTTGTTCACATGTTCCGCAAGGTATTTCGTAAATGGAGCTCCATTTACGTATTATTCATTACGGTATTTCGTAGATGGAGCCCCACTACGACCAATAGTAAGCTCCATTGGTTCACCGGTCCAACTTCTTGCGAAACATTTAGCAAAATGTTTACAACCATACGCAGAAGATTGTGATTCCTATGTCCGCAATGCTGAACAGTTCATAGACATACTGAAAAATCACCAACTCCAGCCCGGCCACCTCCTTGTGAGCTTTGACATTGTATCTTTATTCACAAAAGTACCGGTCCCTGAGGCCTTAAACATCATAAGATCAAAATTAAAACCAGAAAAGTATGTATCAGATCTGGCAGAACATTGTTTAAAGAATACATACTTCAGGTACGATGGCCAAATATACAAACAAGTCCTAGGAGCACCAATGGGTTCACCTCTATCCCCAGTAATAGCCAACATATTTCTTACAGATTTTGAGGAAAAGGCAATCTCATCAGCCACACTTAAACCTACACTCTGGTTAAGATATGTTGACGACACATTTGTAATCTGGCCCCACGGCAGACCAGAGCTGGACAAATTCCTTACCCATCTTAACTCCCAACACGACCAAATTAAATTCACAATGGAGATAGAAAAGCATCAACAACTGCCTTTCTTGGATGTTTTGGTACAGAAGAAACCTGACGGCACATTGAGCCACACTGTGTACCGGAAACCAACCCACACATACAGATATCTGAACGCTTCTTCGCACCATCATCCCAAACAACTAGCATCTGTAGTCAACACTCTTACCACCCGATCCAAAAGACTAGCCGACCAGCTTAACTTACCGAAAGAATTGAGGAACTTACGAGAAGCTCTTTCTTCAAATGGATATCCAAACAGCTTAATATCCAGAGCTTTCCGTCGTACAGAGAACAGTAGCCAAAGAACTGAAGAGCGCCAGAAACCCGTTAGCACAGCATACCTACCATATGTTCATGGATCAACTGACAAAATCGCCAGAATACTTAAAAGACACAACATCGACACCATTTTCAAACCTAACCAGAAAATATCCTCCATGCTACGCAGCGTTAAAGACGTTAGAATCCCATGGAATTTACGAAATACCTTGCGGAACATGTGAACAAACCTACATTGGACGTACCAATAGAAAAATATCTGCTAGGATTCAAGAACATGTAGTTTCAACCAGACACAGAGACAAAGTTTCATCGGCACTTGTCCAACACACAAACACCGGTCACTGGATGGACTTTAGAAATTCAAGGACTGTTGCACAGATTAGCCACGAAATGTCACGAGTATACAGAGAAGCCATAGAGATAGAAAAACGAGACTACTGCATGAACACGAGAGACGATTCCTTGAGACTGCCCCCAGCATGGCGACCGATCATATCCACCCTCAAAATGCAATCCCAGACACCCCAGACTCATGTACGACCAACAAGACAAACAAACAACCGAACCGAAGCACCGCACACAACGCGCATGACCCGAAGCCAGACAGCTATAAGTAGTCGCATCGCACGAACGAGCTCTCAGTATGCGTCTAACGGTTGACCCGCACGGACGCATATATCTCTTGAGAATGGCGAATGTTAGTTCGCCGAAACGTCGAGAATCCGGTTCTTTTCAGAGCCAACCCTCAGCATCAACGCGGAATCCCCGAGAAAACAATACAACACACATATATATATATATATATATATATATATATATATATATATATATATATATATATAAATTGGGAGTTTTGATTTGCTCAAGTTCCTGTTTTACTGTTAAAACTAACTTTAATTTAATTTAGTATTAAGTGATGGCTCTCATTACACATATGGAGGTTTTTTGGCTCTCATTACCGGATGTGCAGGCTAATGGGAGCCAGAGAGGGATTTATAAAAAAGGTGATTTTAGAAACTAACTAAGCGTATATTTTTGTGATATTTGTTAGTAACTACTAAAAGACAGATAATTAACTCCAAAAAATTAAATGATCTTCAATCAAAACTTCAATTTTTCTTTACTTTGTAACCCTCGACACAAAAAGAGGGGTGTAAAAAAAGTTTGACGTGTCTGTGTGTCAGTCTGTCCATCTGTTCGTCGGTCCGTCTGTCCGTCTGTCTATCTGTCCGTCTGTCCGGTTATGTGGCTGTTTGTGGAATCGTAGCTCCTAAACGAATGGACCGATTTTGATGCGTTTTATTTTTAAAGCTTACGTGGAGGTTCTAAGCTATAATTTATGAAGATCGGTTCATGCATTTGATGACCGTCAGCTCATTTCCTACCTGACCAAATTAATCTGCAATCAATTTGACACAAATGTTTGTCTAGTTCCGTATATCCAAACTTGTGTTTGAAAACTGACGTGATCGAGAAGTTTCTTAGCTATTGTTTATTAAGATCTGTTCAGGCATTTGATGATGATCATTAGCTCATTTCCTACTTGATAAAACTTAATCTTTTTTTTTGTAAACAATACCCACCAATCACGCATTTGCCAACGAAATATCAAAGAGGTGACATTAATCACGTATTTACAAACAAATTATTAAAGAAAAGAAAAAAATTAAAAAAGTAGTCGCCGTAAAAGTAAGCCCTGACACAAAAAAATCCTAAAAAGTGAACAAATAAAATTTCTCCTTTGCTCTTTTAACTTAATTAAAATTACAAATTAATATTTTGATGATGTCGTCGCCTCGTCGGGGGATTGCTAAGTAAATCAATTAATAAAACCAGAATACAAAGAAATAAAAAGAAGATTAATAATGATAAAATATGGATTATACAAGGATTTACTCTTTGTAACCAAAGTACGTAAGTAACAAAACAACAATATCCAATCGTTTAGTTTTCGGTCTTGATTAATTTACTCCGAAAAATTCGCAAAATAAACCGTCAACGGTGACTCCTCTCACCTGTCTGCCCGTTCTCTTTGACGACCGTGCCACATATCAAATCGAAACACTGCTGGAACTTAGTAGACCTTGTAAGATAGATACATACAATTTGAAACTAGTCGGTATTTTCTATTCGTTATACCTGTAGGTTAAATTCGTTATATATGTAGGTATAACTTTCTATTCGTTATATATGTAGGTATAACTAATTACACTTCTTCACATAGTGGTCCCCCGACGCGGCGACGGTCATCATCGAAATATTAATGTACTTTTAATGACATTAAAAGGGCAGGAGAGACATTTTATTTTTTTACTATTTAGAGGTTTTTTGTGTCGGGGGTTACTTTATTAATTTTATTTTATTCCCACATGGCTCCATTTCCCCCACTCTTCCCTATCTATCGTATACCTAACGAATCTATTCGATTTTATTCATATATCACACATACCAAGGCAATGGAAAATTGTGCAAATTATAATTATCTAAAAGCCGGGAAAACTGTCTAACAATGCCATTCTATCCAAATTCGCTGCAGTCTGCAGCCCATCCCATCAAAACTATTTGGAAAGTTATTAGTAGATAGAATGAAAGCTTCAATTAATGAGCAAATAATCATTTCTGCACACAAATTTGAAAATAAAACTTGCATACAAATTAATTTTCTACAAGGATGCTTACTATTTAGATGCTTGTATTTTTTATTTGTCATGTTTGTAATATTAAAATTGAACAATGTCAAAATATTGTAGTTATTACTCATGCTTTAAAAGTATTCTCTGGTGCATGTTTTTTATTACGAGAAATGCTACGTTTAGTTGTATTTCCATGTAACTTGGGTAACGCACGCAAATATTGAATATCGCTAGCTTACATTAAAAAAAAAACAAATAAATAAAAATAAACTGAACACAATCACTTGTTCACTACAATACACTTCTTCTGGGTAGCACGACAACCCTTGGTGGGTCTTGGCTGCGTTAATGATTACCTCCATCGGTCCCGGTCCGGTTGGTTCCAGTCATATACCTGCATAGTCTGTAGATCTTTTAAAATGTTATCCTTCCATATTATTCTCGGCCGCCCCAGCGGTCTCTTTCTTGCTGGGTTTCAATCAAGACCTCGATATTAAAAAAGTAACGGGACGTGACGTGATAAATTTTATTTTCTTAACAAAATAATCAAAATTAAAGAATACGTTTTAAAGTGAAATTCTATGGTGATACCATCGGAGACTGAGGAGAGTTTTTATGACGAATCCACACCACTGGAGACAATTAAAAAAGCAAATTCTTCATTTTTGATTCCATTTTTTTTGGATAGCCCCTGGATCCCAATCTTGTAAGATACATCCCCTTGCATGAGTAGTAAAAATATTGTTTGTAGCCCGGGTGGAATTGTCAATTTCCCTCTCCAGCGAATGTGAACTTCGTTCCTGCACCCAATTTCGCTCTCACGAAAAAATTGACAACTTTCCGCCCTAGTTTCAAAATGTACTATTTTGTTTCCATTTTCTTGTGTCAAAAATGTGCAGATTACACGGAAACTAAGCAAAATTTTGCTAAATATTTCGAATAAAACTTGCAGAGAATTAAATTTCCTATGATAAACCTTAACATCTAGTTATTTATATTCTGTCAATTTGGCAATAATCAACCTTGAACAAAACCAAAATTTTGTTTTTGTCTAAAAAAAAAAACACGGTAATTTATAAAAATAACTCGGTAATTTATAAAAATGTTTCAAATAGATAATTATAGATAGTTAAATTTCTTGTAAGAAATATCCTTATCTAGCGATTTTCTGTCTGTAAATTTGATAGAAATAAACCTTAAGCAAAGTCTTAACCTTCTTATTTTAAGTTTCTCGTTTGAAAAATATCAATATAGAGCACATTAGTTGCAAATCACTGACGACTTCAAGGTGTCTTTAATAAACAACTAGTCAAGGCGTTGAAATAACCAGTACTTATCGATACTTCTAAATTAAAAGATTGTAACTGACATTTTGGCTATTTTCATTTTTTAATGCTTTCAGAATTAGTAGATCGTAATATTTAATTCAAATTATTTTATTGTAATAACTTTTTATCCTAATGGTATGAAAATTAAAATATTTTCTCAATGTAAATACAAACCTTATGCCTTTGAAAGTAAAATACACGGTAATAGTATATAACGTAACGAGAGTTGAAAGAAGCATATTCCGCACACCCTCGTAGCGGGGAGTGCGTTATTCCGCGAGTACGTAATTGCCTTATAACTCGAGTTATGTACTATACCTTATCTACGACCACACTAACTTGCTAATGTTTAATAAGAAAAATATGTTTGATGTAACAAATTTATTTTTTATTAGGTTATGTTTATTTAATTATCATTATTTAACATTATAATAAACAAACATTTGTATTTTCATATATAACTGTTACTCGACATTATTTAACTTGAAAGAAATGAAAAGAAATACATTATTAATGGATACATACCTTATTATTTAGCACTTATTTGGGTTAAACTCTAATAAGAATGGTCATAGATATAGGCAACCCAGTGTACGCAATGTCAATTTTCGTTAGTTTGAATTGTGGCACGGGGGGCGCTGAACGTATGAGCACGTAGTAGCAGCTCACAACCAATCAACTTATCGTAAATCAAACGCACGTGTGTGTTATCAATCGTAACTTATAATTAATCGCGGACTGTTACATACGTGTGTGTTATGATGTATTTACATAGTCCACGAACTGTACAATAATGGGCATTTACAATAGTGGTCGTAGATAAAGTACTATACAATCTTACGTTTGATTTCTTTTTAATTGTATGATACTTTAAAATGGACACATTGCTCGTGTTCTCTATAAAAACGATTGTATAGTATATATACGATGATGTGGTCGATTTTAAGTCGATTTTGAGTCTAAAAAAACTTTTTTAATATTGTAAAATTTATTTTATCAATTATGCTCGTTATTTTATAATTACGTAAGGTATATTATACCCTATATGTATTATAGGGAATAAAAAAATATTCTATAAACGTGTTTTTCAAAATAATTTAAAAGAATTTCATTAACGCAAACAAAAAAAACTATTACAAAATATGAAATTTAAAAAATAATTATAAATGATACTTTATTATAAATAAAAAATAATTTTATGTTATACATTTTCATTTCGGAGAACCAAAGACAATGTTGTTCTGACCTTCTTCGCTTGATGCATGTTAATAAAGTATAGATCTTCGTCGAATTCATATTTATAAGAAACTAGTTCAGGCTTTTCAGCGTCCACAATTACTTCAGTTAAATTGTTCCAAGAAATTTTTGCTCCGTTAATTAAAACGTTAGTTAAGAACTGTGTTCTTGGTGAAATTCTTATTTTTGGGATCGCAAGCTGACTAGAATCGTATGGTTCATTACAAAACGCAAAACCATCGTAATTGCACTTACAATGTTTTTAGCGACAATAGTGGAAATGATCAAAATTGTAACAAACTTAAATACAGAATATTAAAAGACACGACACAAAGAAACATTGATATAATATTAGCTCCTTAAATCATATTGGCAATAAATTTGACATATATTTTTAGTTCTGTCGAATGATAGTAAGAAATGAAACACTCCATTTTTTTAACACTTATCCTGTAAAATGTGCGTTTGGCAGTTTCAATTTGGAATTATCGTTATATTCGTAGGTTTTAGAACAAAAACCACGTATAAACTCCCAAAAATTGAGGCTGTTGCCTGTTGGTAATAAGAAAAAACTTTTTCCACGAGGAAAGTAATTCAAGATCCGCATATCCGGCGCATGGCCACGGCTTGTAATTTTCTGCGCGCTTCTGCTTCATTCAGTTGGTGCGATGTTCGCGTCCCTTCAGCAGGAGCGCGACTTTCTGCTATTACAATAATTAAATAATGTTGAATAAAATAGCAATCGGTTAATACTCGCAAGGAAATATTTTCATATTAAAATCGTGTTTTTTATTCGATTTATAATTTGCTAATAATAACTTTAGCAATTATTAATACTTAAAACTAAAGTTTTTGTTGTTCTAAATTATAGTAAAATGTGTTTTTAAATAAAGTTGTTAATGCTAATATAGGGTTTGCAAGAGTTTTATTTGAATTATTAATTAATAAAGTTTTGCAAAAATTTATCGTAATAGCTAAAAATTAAAATATTCTTTAACGAATTATGTTTTAATATGTAAAAATTAATAATGTCGACCCCATTATATAGTGGGTTCGACATTTTATTAATTTCTACACATTGAACTAAAAACCCCACTTATGCCATGGATTGATTCAACCTTTTTTAAATTATCGTTTAGTTTATAAATTATTTATTAATTGCGAAATAATGTTCAAGCATTCGAGTTCTGTTATTGTTTCAATCTGAAAGATTCCTTGTAATAAACTTTATTTTGTATAAAAACGAAGCATAAATAATTTATGGATAAATGTGTTTCAGTTCAATCTGAGAAAAGTTTTAATTTTCCGCAAAAGTGATTTTGTGAGACGTTTGTTAAATATTTCGTGTTGTCGCTCGTAAAAGTGCAATGAAAATTGAGGTTTTATTAAAAAACGCATGTTTTTTTTGAATAAGGAATATATCTCTGACAAAGAGCAAAGGACATTATTCCAGTTCTGCATAGGTTTCGAATTTATTATTGTGGAATTGTAGATAGGTCAATACAGCATATTTTCCTTTGAAGGAATTGTCTTTGAAGGATTTTATTAATTTGATAAAAGGAAGTGGAGTGAAAATTCCTCGGTGATATAAAACCACATATTCTTTGCTTTAATTTAAAAAGAAGCGACAAGAAATGGAAGGTTAATTATTAGGTTTAATTTGATAAGAGTTGTAAAGCAGAAGAGTTGCTCTATCGGAAAATCTTTTCCTTTTTGGAGAAAGTAGAGAAATATTAATTCTATGAATCTGATTAATGTATTTTAATTAAATTTTAATTTAATGAATTATGGAAACTTTTGATATATAGTTGGCACATGAAAAATGTTGGCCGTAATATCCTCTGGTCCTAATATAATTTCGACAAACAAACATTTTCCTTTATAAGTCATTAGCAATGTACAACAATAAATTTTGTGATTGATTAGTCACATGCTTGGAATATTGCTAATACTAGCTGTCAATTAAGCTTAATTGTATAATTAAAAAGGTAATATATGTTGCACAAACTGTATCAATTGAACCAAAGCCACATCAATGGCATAATTTTGAATATAAATCATTTCGGGACCTATTTTAATATTTGTTAAATATATGTCATCAACCCACAATAATTGTTGCTTATGCGCTATTCAACGTATTATAACAACTATTTATTAATATATTAATTTTAATCGTAAACACACTTAGGAAAGGTCGTTTTCGAAAAGATCGGAAATTTCGTTTCTAAGAGGATGAAAAAAAGGCCAAAGCTTTTTACTAGCTTGTCTATATCTCAGAAACGGAAGATTTTACAGGTATGAAATTTTGTATTAAAATTCTTTAAAAGATAAATAAAAAGGCACGAATTTCAGCATTATATTTTTAATCAGATTAATGGGGCTGAAAATTATGAGTTGAATATTTTTATAATTGAGATCCTAAAACAGAAAATACCACAATAGTAAAAATAGGCAGATTCCTCCTTGATGAAATTCTTATTTTTGGGATCGCAAGCTGACTCTAGGATCGTATCGTTCATTACAATTCTTTTATTTAAACTCAAAATCATCGTATATGCACTTACTATGTTTTTAGTGACAAAAGTGGAAATGATCAAAATTGTAACAAACTTTATATAAAGAATATTGAAAGAATAGACACAAAGAAACATTGATATCATAATATTAGCTTCGTAATTCATATTGGCAATAAATTGTACATATATTTTAAGTTCTGTCGAATGATAGTGAGAAATAAAACACACAATTTTTTGAACACTTCTCCTGCAAAATGAGCATTTGGCAGTTTCAATTTGGAAGTATTGTTATATTAGTAGGTTTTAGAACAAAAATCACGTATAAACTTCCAAAAATTAGCGGCCATGGCCTGTTGGTAATAAGAAAAAGCTTTTTCCATGAGAGTAATTCAAGATCCGTATATCAGGCGCATGGGCACGGTTTGTAATTTTCTGCGCGCTTCTGCTTCATTCAGTTGGTGCGATGTTCGCGTCCCTTCAGCAGGAGCGCGACTTTCGGCTATTACAATAATTAAATAATGTTGAATAAAATAGCAATCGGTTAATACTCGCAAGGAAATATTTTCATATTAAAATCGGGTTTTTTTATTCGACCAAATTGGATTTATAAAGTTGCTAATAATAAGTTTAGCAATTATTAATACTTAAAACTAAAGTTTTTGTTGTGCTAAATTATTGTGAAATGAGTTTTTAAAAAAAGTTGTTAATGCTAATATAGGGTTTGCAAGAATTTTATTTGAATTATTAATTAATAAAGTTTCGCAAAAATTTATCGTAAGCGCCAGAAATTAAAATATTCTTTAACAAATTATGTTCTAATATGTAGAAATTAATAATGTCGAACCCATTATATAGTGGGTTCGATATTTTATTAGTTTATACATATTGAACTAAAAACCCCACTTTGAGCCATGGATCGATTTAACCTTTTTTAAATTATTTTTTAGTTTATAAATTATTTATTAATTGCTAAATAATGTTCAAGCATTCGAGTTCTGTTATTGTTTCAATCTGAAAGATTCCTTGTAATAAACTTTATTTTGTATAAAAACGAAGCGTAAATAATTGATGTATAAATGTGTTTCAGTTCCATCTGAGGAAAGTTAATTTTCCGCAAAAGTATTTTTGTGGGATGTTTGTTAAATATTTCGTGTTGTCGCTCGTAAAAGTGCAATGAAAATTGAGGTTTTATTAAAAAACACATTTTTTTTTTTAAATAAAGAATATATCTTTGACAAAGAGCAAATGACATTATTCGAGTTCTGCATAGGTTTCGAATTTCTTATTGTGGAATTGTAGATAGGTCAATACAGCATATTTCCCTTTGAAGAAATTGTCTTTGAAGGATTTTATTAATTTGATAAAAGGAAGTGGAGTGAAGATTCCCCGGTGATATTAAACCACATATTCTTTGCTTTAATTAAAAAAGAAACGACAAGAAATGGAAGGTTAATTATTAGGTTTAACTTGATAAGAGTTGTAAAGCAGAAGAGTTGCTCTATCGGAAAATCTTTTCCTTTTTTGAGAAAGTAGAGAAGTATTAATTCTAAGAATCTGATGAATTTATTTTAATTAAATTTTAATTTAATTAATTATAGAAACTTTTAATATATAGTTGGCACAAGAAAAATGTTGGCCGTAATATCCTGGTCCTAACCTAATTTTGGCAAACAAACATTTTTCTTCACGTCATTAGCAATGTACAACCATAAATTTTGTGATTGATTAGTCACATTCTTGGAATATTGCTAATACTAGCTGTCAATTTAGCTTAATTGTGTAATTAAATGCGTAATATATGTCGCACAAACTGTATCAATTGAACATAAGCCACATCAATAGCATAATTTTGAATATAAATCATTTCGGGATCTATTTTAATATTTGTTGAAAATATGTCATCAAATCACAAAAAAATGTTGTTTATGCGCTGTTCAACGTATTATTCTTCTTCATGTGACATGCCCTCCAAGGGCGTTGACGACCAATTTCATTATTTGAATTTTATCTGCAGCTTTTCGAAATAGGGATCTTGTACTTTGTGCAAACCATTGGCGAAGGTTCTTGAGCCATGATGTTCTGCGGTGGCCTGGACTGCGCGTACCTTGTATTTTACCCTGTAATATTGTCTGCTGTAACCTATACTTATCATTTCGGATAACATGCCCAAGGTATTCCAGTTTTCTTCTCTTTATTGTGTTGAGAACTTCTGTTTGCTTATTGACTCTTTGCAAGACCTCGACGTTAGTAATTCGATCCACCCAAGAAATTCTCAGCACTCTACGGTAAGTCCACATCTCAAAAGCCTCCACCTTCTTACACATAGCCTCCGTAAGTATCCAAGCCTCGACGCCGTAATACAGGATACTAAACACATAGCACCTTAACAATCTGATTCTGATGGGGATTTCCAAGTGCCTGTTGTTCAGCACTTTCTTCATTTTGGTGAAAGCTCCTCTTGCCTGTTCGATGCGGCTTCTAATTTCCGATGTCATGTCCCATTTGTCGTTTACGTTACAGCCAAGGTACTTATAGGAGTTGACGCGTTCCACCACCTCATTTCCAACTCTAGATTCAGCTGGTTATTTACGCTGGTTTTATTTACGACGAGCCATTTTGTCTTATTAACGTTGAGTTTAAGACCCATGGACAAGCTGTGCTCTGTAACGGTTGTCATTAGTTCTTGTAGGTCTTCTATGTTCGTAGCCAATAGAACGGTGTCGTCGGCATACCTCAGGTTATTGATCACTATGCCTCCTACGATTACCCCTATGTTCTTGCCATCCAATGCTTCTCGAAATATTTTTTCTGCATAAAGGTTAAAAAGTAATGGCGAGAGAACACAGCCTTGTCGCACCCCTCTTTGAATCATGACCTCTTCTGACAGTTCTTTGTTCACTAACACCGCTGCTGTTTGGTTCCAATACAGGTTGGCTATAATGCGGATATCTTGCCCGTCTAATCCTAGTTCTTTAAGTATATCTACTACTTCATTATGGTTTACGGTGTCAAATGCTTTTTCATAGTCTAAGAAGCAGGCAAAAACATCCACATTAACATCAAGGCATCGTTGTACCAGAACTTGTACACTGAAAAGTGCCTCCCTTGTGCCGAACCCATTCCGAAAGCCAAACTGGGTCTCGCTGATCTACTCTTCACATTTGCGGTAAATACGATTATGGATGATCTTCAGAAATAGTTTCAATACTTGACTCATGAGACTGATGGTCCTATAATCTTTACATTGTTTCGCATTTGATTTCTTTGCTAAGGTGATGAAAGTTGATTTTAACCAATCTCTTGGTATTTCACCTGTTCTATATATATATTATTAAATAGGTCTACTATTATTGAGAGAGAACTATCATCTTTAAGGATCTTAAAAATTTCTGCGTGTATTTTATCTGGGCCAGGTGCCTTCCCATTCTTTATTCTCGCAATAACATGTTCGACTTCTGATCTTGTTATGTCACTTCCGTCATTTCCGAGTAGTTCGATATTATAGGGTTCATGTCTGTTGTCCTTATAAATAGTCTTTATGTATCTATTCCACTCTTTTAGTTTATCCTCTGTTGATGTTAATATAGTGTTTTGCTCATCCATTAGCATTTGGGATCTTATAGACTTGTGGTTACCAGCGACCTGCTTCACTTTTTTGTGCAAGTTAAAGGAGTCATGCTTTATTTCAAGAGCTTCAATTTCAGCGCAACGTACTATAACAACTATTTATAAATATATTAATTTTAATCGTAGACACACACTTAGGAAATATCGTTTTCGAAAAGATCGGAAATTTCGTTTCTAAGAGGATGAAAAAAAGGCTAAAGCTTTTTACTAGGATGTCTATATCTCAGAAACGGAAGATGCTACAGATATAAATTTTGTATTAAAATTCTTGAAAAGAAGAATAAAAAGGCACGTGTTTCAGCATTATATTTTTAATCAGCTTAAGGGGGCTGAAAATTAGGGGTTGAATATTTTTATAATTGAGATCTCTAAAACAGAAAATATCACAATAGTAAAAATAGGCAATTAGGTTCCACCGTGATGAAATTCTTATTTTTGGGATCGCAAGCTGACTCTAGAATCGTATCGTCCATTACAATTCTTTTATTTAAATGCAAAATCATCGTATGTGCACTTACTATGTTTTTAGCGACAAAAGTGGAAATGATCGAAATTGTAACAAACTTTATATAAAGAATATTGAAAGAATAGAAACAAAGAAACATTGATATCATAATATTAACTTCGTAATTCATATTGGCAATAAATTTTACATATATATTAAGTTCTGTCGAATGATAGTGAGAAATAAAACACACAATTTTTTGAACACTTCTCCTGTAAAACGAGCATTTGGCAGTTTCAATTTGGAAGTATCGTTATATTAGTAGGTTTTAGAACAAAAATCACGTATAAACTTCCAAAAATTAGCGGCTATTGCCTGTTGGTAATAAGAAAAAGCTTTCTCCATGAGAGTAATTCAAGATCCGTATATCAGGCGCATGGCCACGGTTTGTAATTTTCTGCGCGCTTCTGCTTCATTCAGTTGGTGCGATGTTCGCGTCCCTTCAGCAGGAGCGCGACTTTCGGCTATTACAATAATTAAATAATGTTGAATAAAATAGCAATCGGTTAATACTCGCAAGGAAATATTTTCATAATAAAATCGTGTTTTTTTATTCGACCAAATTGGATTTATAAAGTTGCTAATAATAAGTTTAGCAATTATTAATACTTAAAACTAAAGTTTTTGTTGTGCTAAATTATAGTGAAATGAGTTTTTAAATAAAGTTGTTAATGCTAATATAGGGTTTGCAAGAATTTTATTTGAATTATTGATTAATAAAGTTTTGCAAAAATTTATCGTAAGCGCCAAAAATTAAAATATTCGTTAACAAATTATGTTCTAATATGTATAAATTAATAATGTCGAACCCATTATATAGTGGGTTCGACATTTTATTAGTTTATACATATTGAACGAAAAACCCCACTTTGAGCCATGGATCGATTTAACCTTTTTTAAATTATCTTTTAGTTTATAAATTATTTATTAATTGCTAAATAATGTTCAAGCATTCGAGTTCTGTTATTGTTTCAATCTGAAAGATTCCTTGTAATAAACTTTATTTTGTATAAAAACGAAGCGTAAATAATTTATGTATAAATGTGTTTCAGTTCCATCTGAGGAAAGTTAATTTTCCGCAAAAGTATTTTTGTGGGATGTTTATTAAATATTTCGTGTTGTCGCTCGTAAAAGTGCAATGAAAATTGAGGTTTTATTAAAAAACGCAATTTTTTTTTAATAAAGAATATATCTTTGACAAAGAGCAAAGGACATTATTCGAGTTCTGCACAGGTTTCGAATTTCTTATTGTGGAATTGTAGATAGGTCAATACAGCATATTTCCCTTTGAACAAATTGTCTTTGAAGGATTTTATTAATTTGATAAAAGGAAGTGGAGTGAAGATTCCCCGGTGATATTAAACCACATATTCTTTGCTTTAATTAAAAAAGAAACGACAAGAAATGGAAGGTTAATTATTAGGTTTAACTTGATAAGAGTTGTAAAGCAGAAGAGTTGCTCTATCGGAAAATCTTTTCCTTTTTTAAGAAAGTAGAGAAGTATTAATTCTAAGAATCTGATGAATGTATTTTAATTAAATTTTAATTTAATTAATTATGGAAACTTTTAATATATAGTTGGCACAAGAAAAATGTTGGCCGTAATATCCTGGTCCTAACCTAATTTTGGCAAACAAACATTTTTCTTCACGTCATTAGCAATGTACAACCATAAATTTTGTGATTGATTAGTCACATTCTTGGAATATTGCTAATACTAGCTGTCAATTTAGCTTAATTGTGTAATTAAATGCGTAATATATGTCGTTATGTATCAATTGAACATAAGCCACATCAATAGCATAATTTTGAATATAAATCATTTCGGGATCTATTTTAATATTTGTTGAAAATATGTCATCAAATCACAAAAAAATGTTGTTTATGCGCTGTTCAACGTATTATTCTTCTTCATGTGTCATGCCCTCCAAGGGCGTTGACGACCAATTTCATTATTTGAATTTTATCTGCAGCTTTTCGAAATAGGCATCTTGTACTTTGTCCAAACCATTGGCGAAGGTTCTTGAGCCATGATGTTCTGCGGTGGCCTGGACTGCGCGTACCTTGTATTTTACCCTGTAATATTGTCTGCTGTAACCTATACTTATCATTTCGGATAACATGCCCAAGGTATTCCAGTTTTCTTCTCTTTATTGTGTTGAGAACTTCTGTTTGCTTATTGACTCTTTGCAAGAACTTGACGTTAGTAATTCGATCCACCCAAGAAATTCTCAGCACTCTACGGTAAGTCCACATCTCAAAAGCATCCACCTTCTTACACATAGCCTCCGTAAGTGTCCAAGCCTCGACGCCGTAATACAGGATACTAAACACATAGCACCTTAACAATCTGATTCTGAGGGGGATTTCCAAGTGCCTGTTGTTCAGCACTTTCTTCATTTTGGTGAAAGCTCCTCTTGCATGTTCGATGCGGCTTCTAATTTCCGATGTCATGTCCCATTTGTCGTTTGCGTTACAGCGAAGGTACTTATAGGAGTTGACGCGTTCCACCGCCTCATTGCCAACTCTTAGATTCAGCTGGCTATTTACGCTGGTTTTATTTACGACGAGCCATTTTGTTTTATTAACGTTGAGTTTAAGACCCATGGACAAGCTGTGCTCTGTAACGGTTGTCATTAGTTCTTGTAGGTCTTCTATGTTCGTAGCCAATAGAACGGTGTCATCGGCATACCTTAGGTTATTGATCACTATGCCTCCTACGATTACCCCTATGTTCTTGCCATCCAATGCTTCTCGAAATACTTTTTCTGCATAAAGGTTAAAAAGTAATGGCGAGAGAACACAGCCTTGTCGCACTCCTCTTTGAATCATGACCTCTTCTGACAGTTCTTTGTTCACTAACACCGCTGCTGTTTGGTTCCAATACAGGTTGGCTATAATGCGGATATCTTGCCCGTCTAATCCTAGTTCTTTAAGTATATCTACTACTTCATTATGGTTTACGGTGTCAAATGCTTTTTCATAGTCTAAGAAGCAGGCAAAAACATCCACATTAACATCAAGGCATCGTTGTACCAGAACTTGTACCCTGAAAAGTGCCTCCCTTGTGCCGAACCCATTCCGAAAGCCAAACTGGGATTCGCTGATCGACTCTTCACATTTGCGGTAAATACGATTATGGATGATCTTCAGAAATAGTTTCAATACTTGACTCATGAGACTGATGGTCCTATAATCTTTACATTGTTTCGCATTTGATTTCTTTGCTAAGGTGATGAAAGTTGATTTTAACCAATCTCTTGGTATTTCACCTGTTCTATATATATTATTAAATAGGTCTACTATTATTGAGAGAGAACTATCATCTTTAAGGATCTTAAAAAATTCTGCGTGTATTTCATCTGGGCCAGGTGCCTTCCCATTCTTTATTCTCGCAATAACATGTTCGACTTCTGATCTTGTTATGTCACTTCCGTCATTTCCGAGAAGTTCGATATTATAGGGTTCATGTCTGTTGTCCTTAAAAAGAGTTTTTATGTATCTATTCCACTCTTTTAGTTTATCCTCTGTTGATGTTAATATAGTGTTTTGCTCATCCATTAGCATTTGGGATCTTATAGGCTTGTGGTTACCAGCGACCTGCTTCACTTTTTTGTGCAAGTTAAAGGAGTCATGCTTTTTTTCAAGAGCTTCAATTTCGGAGCAACTTACTATAACAACTATTTATTAATATATTAATTTTAATCGTAGACACACACTTAGGAAAGATCGTTTTCGAAAAGATCGGAAATTTCGTTTCTAAGAGGATGAAAAAAAGGCCAAAGCTTTTTACTAGGATGTCTATATCTCAGAAACGGAAGATGCTACAGATATAAATTTTGTATTAAAATTCTTGAAAAGAAATATAAAAAGGCACGTGTTTCAGCATTATATTTTTAATCAGATTAAGGGGGCTGAAAATTAGGGGTTGAATATTTTTATAATTGAGATCTCTAAAACAGAAAATATCACAATAGTAAAAATGGGCAATTAGATTCCACCGTGATGAAATTCTTATTTTTGGGATCGCAAGCTGACTCTAGAATCGTATCGTCCATTACAATTCTTTTATTTAAATGCAAAATCATCGTATGTGCACTTACTATGTTTTTAGCGACAAAAGTGGAAATGATCGAAATTGTAACAAACTTTATATAAAGAATATTGAAAGAATAGACACAAAGAAACATTGATATCATAATATTAGCTTCGTAATTCATATTGGCAATAAATTTTACATATATTTTAAGTTCTGTCGAATGATAGTGAGAAATAAAACACACAATTTTTTGAAGACTTCTCCTGTAAAATGAGCATTTGGCAGTTTCAATTCGGAAGTATCGTTATATTAGTAGGTTTTAGAACAAAAATCACGTATAAACTTCCAAAAATTAGCGGCTATTGCCTGTTGGTAATAAGAAAAAGCTTTCTCCATGAGAGTAATTCAAGATCCGTATATCAGGCGCATGGCCACGGTTTGTAATTTTCTGCGCGCTTCTGCTTCATTCAGTTGGTGCGATGTTCGCGTCCCTTCAGCAGGAGCGCGACTTTCGGCTAATACAATAATTAAATAATGTTGAATAAAATAGCAATGGGTTAATACTCGCAAGGAAATATTTTAATATTAAAATCGTGTTTTTTTTTCGACCAAATTAGATTTATAAAGTTGCTAGTAATAAGTTTAGCAATTATTAATACTTAAAACTAAAGTTTTTGTTGTGCTAAATTATAGTGAAATGAGTTTTTAAATAAAGTTGTTAATGCTAATATAGGGTTTGCAAGAATTTTATTTGAATTATTAATTAATAAAGTTTTACAAAAATTTATCGTAAGCGCCAAAAATTAAAATATTCTTTAACAAATTATGTTCTAATATGTAGAAATTAATAATGTCGAACCCATTATATAGTGGGTTCGACATTTTATTAGTTTATACATATTGAACTAAAAACCCCACTTTGAGCCATGGATCGATTTAACCTTTTTTAAATTATCTTTTAGTTTATAAATTATTTATTAATTGCGAAATAATGTTCAAGCATTCGAGTTCTGTTATTGTTTCAATCTGAAAAATTCCTTGTAATAAACTTTATTTTGTATAAAAACGAAGCGTAAATAATTTATGT
Organism: Phosphuga atrata; assembly: GCA_944588485.1. NCBI lineage: Eukaryota > Metazoa > Arthropoda > Insecta > Coleoptera > Silphidae > Phosphuga > Phosphuga atrata. Next base: position 47,869,120 of record OX155898.1, read on the forward strand.
ATAAATGTGTTTCAGTTCCATCTGAGGAAAGTTAATTTTCCGCAAAAGAATTTTTTGGGATGTTTGTTAAGTATTTCGTGTTGTCGCTCGTAAAAGTGCAATGAAAATTGAGGTTTTATTAAAAAACGCATTTTTTTTTTAAATAAAGAATATATCTTTGACAAAGAGCAAATGACATTATTCGAGTTCTGCATAGGTTTCGAATTTCTTATTGTGGAATTGTAGATAGGTCAATACAGCATATTTCCCTTTGAAGAAATTGTCTTTGAAGGATTTTATTAATTTGATAAAAGGAAGTGGAGTGAAGATTCCTCGGTGATATTAAACCACATATTCTTTGCTTTAATTAAAAAAGAAACGACAAGAAATGGAAGGTTAATTATTAGGTTTAACTTGATAAGAGTTGTAAAGCAGAAGAATTGCTGTATCGGAAAATCTTTTCCTTTTTTGAGAAAGTAGAGAAGTATTAATTCTAAGAATCTGATGAATGTATTTTAATTAAATTTTAATTTAATTAATTATGGACACTTTTAATATATAGTTGGCACAAGAAAAATTTTGGCCGTAATATCCTCTGGTCCTAACGTAATTTCGGCAAACAAACATTTTTCTTCACGTCATTAGCAATGTACAACCATACATTTGGTGATTGATTAGTCACATTCTTGGAATATTGCTAATACTAGCTGTCAATTTAGCTTAATTGTGTAATTAAATGCGTAATATATGTCGCACAAACTGTATCAATTGAACATAAGCCACATCAATAGCATAATTTTTAATATAAATCATTTCGGGATCTATTTTAATATTTGTTGAAAATATGTCATCAAATCACAATAAATCTTGTTTATGCGCTATTCAACGTATTATAACAACTATTTATTAATATATTAATTTTAATCGTAAACACACACTTAGGAAAGATCGTTTGCGAAAAGATCGGAAATTTCGTTTCTAAGAGGATGAAAAAAAGGCCAAAGCTTTTTACTAGGATGTCAATATCTCAGAAACGGAAGATGCTACAGATATAAATTTTGTATTAAAATTCTTGAAAATAAAAATAAAAAGGCACGTGTTTCAGCATTATATTTTTAATCTGATTAAGGGGGCTGAAAATTAGGGGTTGTATATTTTTATAATTGAGATATCTAAAACAGAAAATACCACAATAGTAAAAATAGGCAATTAGATTCCACCGTGATGAAATTCTTATTTTTGGGATCGCAAGCTGACTCTAGAATCGTATCGTCCATTACATTTCTTTTATTTAAATGCAAAATCATCGTATGTGCACTTACTATGTATTTAGCGACAAAAGTGGAAATGATCAAAATTGTAACAAACTTTATATAAAGAATATTGAAAGAATAGACACAAAGAAACATTGATATCATAATATTAGCTTCGTAATTCATATTCGCAATAAATTTTACATATATTTTAATTTCTGTCGAATGATAGTGAGAAATAAAACACACAATTTTTTGAACACATCTCCTGAAAAATGAGCATTTGCCAGTTTCAATTTGGAAGTATCGTTATATTAGTAGGTTTTAGAACAAAAATCACGTAAAAACTTCAAAAAATTAGCGGATATTGCCTGTTGGTAATAAGAAAAAGGTTTTTCCATGAGGAGAGTAATTCAAGATCCGTATATCCGGCGCATGGCCACGGTTTGTAATTTTCTGCGCGCCTCTGCTTCATTCAGTTGGTGCGATGTTCGCGTCCCTTCAGCAGGAGCGCGACTTTCGGCTATTACAATAATTAAATAATGTTGAATAAAATAACAATCGGTTAATACTCGCAAGGAAATATTTTCACATTAAAGTCGTGTTTTTTTAATCGACCAAATTGGATTTATAAAGTTGCTAATAATAACTTTAGCAATTATTAATACTTAAACTAAAGTTTTTTTTGTTCTAACTTATAGTGAAAAGTGTTTTTAACTGAAGTTATTAATGCTATTGTAGGATTTGCAAGAGTTTTAATTGAATTATTAATTAATAAAGTTTTGCAAAAAATTATCGTAATAGCCAGAAATTAAAATATTCTTAAACAAATTATATTTTAGTATGTAGAAATTAATAATATCGAGCCCATTATATAGTGGGTTCAAAATTTTATTAATTTCTACATATTGAACTAAAAATCCCACTTTGAGCCATGGATCGATTCAACGTTTTTTAAATTATGTTTTAGATTATAAATAATTTATTAATTGCGAAATAATGTTCAAACATGCGGGTTCTGTTATTGTTTCAATCTGAAAGAATAATAGAATGTAAAAAAACGTAGCGTAAATAATGTATGTGTATATATGTGTTTCAGTTCAATCTGAGAAAAGTTTTAATTTTCCGCAAAAGTAATTTTGTGAAATGTTTGTTATATATGTCGTGTTGTCGCTCGTAAAAGTGCAATGAAAAATGAGGTTTTATTAAAAAACGCATTTTTTTTTTAAATAAAGAATATATCTTTGACAAAGAGCAAAGGAGATTCATTATTCGAGTTCTGCATAGGTTTCGAATTTCTTATTGTGGAATTGTAGATAGGTCAATACAGCATATTTCCTTTTGAAGGAATTGTCTTTGAAGGATTTTATTAATTTGATAAAAGGAAGTGGAGTGAAAATTCCTCGGTGATATTAAACCACATATTCTTTGCTTTAATTAAAAAAGAAACGACAAGAAATGGAAGGTTAATTATTAGGTTTAATTTGATAAGAGTTAGTAAAGTAGAAGGAGTTGCTCTATCGGAAAATCTTTTCCTTTTTGGAGAAAGTGGAGAAGTATTAATTCTATGAATCTGATGAATGCATTTTAATTAAATTTTAATTTAATTAATTATGGAAAATTTTAATATATAGTTGGCACAGGAAAAATGTTGGCCGTAATATCCTCTGGTCGTAGCGTAATTTCGGCAAACAAACATTTTCCTTCACGTCATTAGCAATGAACAACAATAAAGTTTCTGATTGCTTAGTCACATGCTCTGGAATATTATGCTAATGCTAGCTGTCAATTAAGCTTAGTTGTGTAATTAAATGTAATATATTAGTAATATATTTGGCACAAACTGTATCAATTGAACCAAAACCACATCAATAGCATAATTTTAAATATAAATCATTTCCGGATCTATTTTAATATTTGTTGAATATATGTCATCAAATCACAATAATTGTTGTTTATGTGCTATTCATTATTCGCTTTTCGTATTACAACAACTATTTATTAATATATTAAATTTAATCGTAAACACACACTTACGAAAGATTGTTTTTGAAAAGATCGGAAATTTCGTTTCTAAGAGGATGAAAAAAAGGCCAAAGCTATTTACTAGCATATCTATATCTCAGAAACGGAAGATGTTACAGATATGTAATTTTGTATTAAAATTCTTTAAAAGAAAAATAAAGAGACACGTTTATCAGCATTATATTTGTAATCCGATTAGGGGGGCTGAAAATTATTAGTTGAATATTTTTATAATTGAAATCTCTAAAACAGTCTAAAAGTCAAATCTCTATAATCTATACCACAATAGTAAAAGTTAGCAATCAGATTCCTCTGTACTTACGTATTATCGCTATCACCGCTACATTTTTAAATGCCGCCAATCCACACCTAAAATGTTTATGATAAATCATAAAATAAAACACTTTATTTAAAATTAAAACATTTTTAAAACTTAAAATATTTTTTTAACCCCGGTTAGATTAGGTTGCTCGCCGCGAAGCGGACAGATAAATCGAGGCACCATACGCGCGGTAGCGCGAACTCTCGATCCAATATATAGCGGTGATGGCGTTAATACGTATGTACCGATTCCTCTTAGAAAATGGAAAATCAGGTTTTACAATTTTTCGAGAATCTAGCTAAAGGGGCTGCAAATTCGGAACACCTTTTATACTTATTTCTAAAAACTGCAGATGTTAGAGATGTGAAAATTTGTATTTAAATTCATCTTTAAAAATGAAGAAATGGATCCTAATTTCCAAAAATTCAGTTAAAAGAGGTAGGAAAAAATAATTTAAAAAATAATGCTCATTTGCAGATCTGACAGTTGACAGCAGTTTTTGAGTAATAATGTACAGTGGTTTGTGGTTTGCGTAAAACGTGGGGTAAATGTTCCGTGTAATAGTAAATCACGTTATACTGGAAATTGTTCTCATTCGAGTAATGACGAGGAAAACTCCGTTAACTTTTATAATCCGCGAAAGCAACCTTTCACAAGATCTATATGCACAAATGTGTTTTAAATAGTATATGGATAAATGTGTTTCGGTTAAATTGAGCCAAGAAAAATGATTATTTAAACATATATTTAAATATTTAAAACGAAAGAATTTGTTGTTCTAAATTATAGTGAAATGCCTTCTAAATTATAATGACTTTCTCATTGAGGTATTAATGTAGGATTTATTAAAATTTGAATTGTAATATTAATTAATAAAATTTTGTAGAAATTGATGGTAGGAGCAAAAATTAAAATATTATTTTTTAAATAAATTCTGTTTCAGTTATTAATTGCGAAATAATGTTCAAATATTCGAGAATAATAAACTACGTTGTGATTGTTTCAATCTGGAAGATTCCTTGTAATAATATTTATTTTGTATAAAGAACAAGGCGTAAATACACTGCTCAAAACATTTAGCGGGTCACTAATTTGTGCCTCCATAAAATTGAAACGAGAAATTACATGCAATTAAAATTAAGACAATCTGAAAGACGCTTTAATGCATAAATTGGTAACTTAATAACGAGTATGTGTTCCCATAGCACGAATAACGGAATTACACCATCTTGGTTCGCAAGAGTCTTCGAAGGTCTTCTTGGGTATAGTGCCCCATTCTTCAATAAGAGCCGCCGTTAGCTGCTGGATGGTCTGATGTCGAGTATATCCCAAACATTCTTTATGGGATTTAAATTAGGACGCAGGCCACACCATTGTTTGAATTTCCAATTTTTGTAGGAAGTCTTTCTTAGTTTTATTTGCATGTAATTTCCCGTTTGAATTATATGGAGGCACAAATTAGTGACCCGCTAATTGTTTTGAGTATATGTTACCATGAAAGACCGAAATTGGAGCATGTCGACTTTCACCGCTGAATGTCAACATTCAAATAGGCGCTTGGTGTATGTCCAAAATGCAAAATACCCTTATTTCTGACTTACACCGGTATATGTTGACATTCAACATGCACTAATGGTGAATGTTGAACATGTCAGAATTATATTTTCATCTCCGTAATTCAGTTGCTATAAAACGTCACCAGGGTGACGTACCTTTTTCGCCTCTCTTTCCGACCAAGAATTGAAAACCCACAGGACATTCTAAATGAGAAAAGAAAAAGAATTAGCTGCAGCTGCTTCTCTCAGCGACATTTCTTGAAAAGAACTCTCATCTATGGAAAGTAACTTTTCTTTACAAATTACGAACTGTGATTATCTGTGTAAAGCTGCTTGCGAGTCCCATTTTTATTTTCCAACAACATCTGCTATCACATTTCAGCTATCTGTACGGCCAAGGTCGACACCAGGGACTTATATTCGTACAGTATCACCAATTTGAACAGAAGGAAATTGTTTTTGTGAGGTTAGTAACTGTTTTTCTTGCTTGCAGTAGAAGGTTCTTTTCCGCGGCCGCTCTTTTTATGGAAAATAATTCGTGTTTTTCAGTCAGAACTCAATGTGAAGACGTTGCAGATTGCAGGTCCTCAATATTTTACTTTTTTCCAGAAATATTAACGGTTTCTTGAAGCTGTTCTTCGGTTTCAAAAGTATTGGGAATTTCTTCGAGTTGTTCTTCGATTTAAATATTTGTCATTTGTTTGCTAGGCAAGAAAGATTATGGATGCTCTCTTTGCTTTAACACCAAATATGGCTTCATAAGGACTTTGGCGTATTCCTTCTTGGTATGTAGTGTTCTTTGCAAATTGAACAAAGGGTAAACTATCTGACCATTCATTTGTATCGTTATCGTTCATCCTCGCAGTTAGCATATTCTGTATACCCTAATTGGCCATTCAACTGAGCCTTATGTCTGACTGCAACGAGGCTTTCCATGAACTACCTTAACATCTTTCCAAGCAACGCATATTTTGGATATAACTTGATTACTGAATTCTCTACCATTATCTGATTGCATAATTGCTGGTGCGCCAAATGTTAAAAATATTAAAATATACGCTACTTCTTCAGCTCTTTTAGTTTTCAAAGGTCGTAGCTGGAGTTAAAACTTAGTTAAATGATCTTGATACACCATTATGAACTTATATATGTCATCTCTGTTTGATAGCAGATCTATCAGATCAAGTTGACATCTTGAGTTTAACTCATAACTTACCATTGGTATCACATTTTCATATGTAATATTTTTGTATTTAACTTGCAACTTTTTAACCTCTTAACTGATTTGAACGTACGCGATACGTCGTGTTAAGGCTCCTTCAGACCGGCGTTGCTTTGCGAAATTTTCTGTAGTGGCGCGGCAGCGAAATTGCCATGCCCACATCAAAACGCGATTTTTACGTGTATATTAGTTTTTCCTACACAATACAGCAGTCAAGGGGTAGTGTTTGTGCTCCGCGATTTTCCAGATATTTCTCAGGAAAAACTCACTGTAAGCTCCATTAGTGTGGTCCTACAGTGATTTGCACGTATCGCGTACGTTCGATACAAAATTTTATGTGGGATTAGCGCGCGGTACATTTTATTCATTTTATGTGTTTTTCCGTTGATAGAAAATTAATACCTTGTTTATTTTTATTATTAGTGAAGGTTTTTCTAGCAATCACGGGTCGCTGACAATAATTTATTCCAGGTATGAATTATAAAGGAACATAATCCCAATAACAATTAATAAATTGTAATATAAATTTTAGACCATGTCGTAATGGTTATCTTACGATCGGATATCGGATCGGATACGTTTCTTTGTCAATTTGTAAATCCGTAATGGGTATTTTTATAATGGGATTTGTTGCTATAATCCAACGAACCTTTAATAAATTTCGAAATTTGGCTATTTTACGATCGGAATATAGAATCAATACCCCTCGAACGATTCTTGATATCTGAAAGGGGGATATAAATACGTTCACTCCTGAAATGCAAACTAGTCATATAGTCTCACCGACCTTCGCAACCGCAACCTGAACACGCTCATTCCGACAACCCTCAACGAAGCCGCCGCAGCTATGAACCTCGACCCCGCCTACCTGGACACCCTGAACGACAGCCTCATCGACCAAATGCTAAATTATATAATAAAAAGAAGAAAGAAGACCCAAGCTGATAACTAGAAACCCCAGGAAACCGCCGCCGAGAAGACAACCGAAACCGTCGCCGAGAAGACAACCGAAGCCGCCGCCGAAAAGACAAGAAAACAACTGAAGCCGCACAAAAGATAACAACTGAAGCCCCCTAGAGAACAAATGAAGCAGACACCCAAAAGCCGCCCCATGGAGAAGAGTCACACCGATGGACACGTACAGCCCCACCGAAGCCGGCCACAAGCGTAAACCCGACCAGGAGGAAGAGGAAACCATCAAGTCAAGAAAAAATAAAAAGCCAAACTGGAGAAGACCAAACACATCAGGACCGCAGGCCACTGGAGAACAGCCGCAGAAGATCAAACACAGAAGAATCAACCAAGGAAGCCGATAACCCCACCAAGACAACAGGACCCAGCTGTAGTCAAGTAAAGCCACCGAAGAAATCCAAGGGGGAAAAATATGAAAGACAAACAACAATAGACGACAACAGACAGAAAAACAAAACAACGGGCTCACGCCCACGACCGCAAAAAACAAAGGATCTCATATAATGCAAACTAGTCAAGTGACGAGAGTCACACTAAAACTGTCAAGTTATACCATTAAAGTTATTTCAATCAAGTTTGTTTCTTTTTGAATATCAGACAAATGTTAAACGTAAATCATTTTTCATATAATTTTTGCTACAAGTTCGTACAAAGCATCCAAAAGTTAATCCATTCATCTAAAATTAAATATTTTATGTTAAATAAAGTTAAATAAACACTATATGAAACGATATTTTAAAATTTTTTAAATCTATCATACTAATTTTTTTTTTAACTTTTTATCAAATTTTTTTTATCAAAACCCTGCCTTAAACTTTACTAAAACCACAAATTTATTTATTTTATACATAAAAATAATCAAAATCAATAATTAAAAAAATCCACAATTTTAGGACCGTTTTCAGAAAAAAATAAAAATAAAAATGCGACTGTTAAGTGGTTGTTATACGTGTTCTTCCTCCGTGGCCTCTTCTGGTGTGAGTTTCTTATAGTATACTGACCAATTCTTCATTGGTAACATAATACTGTATATTCATTTCTCCTGGTTTTAATGGTACAATTAACTTCTCTTCATCATTAATTTTAAAGCATCAAATGGTTTTAATCGTCTGTAATCAAATAATCAGAAATGATTTTTCTGTACTTTTCTTGAGGAAAATAAATACAGTTGTCTTCTCGTTTACCCGTTATGAATGCATTTAACATTTCAAGAAAAAGATCACGATTTACTGCAGTATCCATTCTGTATAAATTAGGGTATCGGGAAAATATATGAAAACGTTGCTCGCATCATCAAAATGTATATAAGGCTGGTAAAGCTGATTGACTCCCAGCAAAACAAAGGATTTGGCGGGGAGGATTACATCACGCACCGGTGAGGATCTGACTGTACAACAATGTAATGAAATATTTGATTTTTCACCGACGTATTTGGTATGTGTTGTCATTCACCGGTGAAAGTCGACATTTTCCAAGTTCGGTCTTTCACGGTAACTTATAAATCTAACATGTCTTTCTGAGCCAAGTTTGAATTTTCCAAAAATCTATTGTGTGAAAATATTTAAACAGATATTTATGTAATAACATTTCATAAAATACATCAATTTGTCGCTTCTAAAACTGCAATGAAAATCAAGTTTTATTAAAAATGTCTCTGACAAAGAGCGAAGGCCAATATTCTAGCTTTGCATAGGTTTCGAATTTCTTATTCTAGAATCGTGTATATACAGCATATTTCCCTTTGAACGAAGCCTGCAGGATTTTATTAATTTGATCAATGGAAGTGGAGAGAAATATTCCTCAGTAATATTAACCCCACATATTCTTTCGTTTAATTAAAAAAGAAACGACAACAAATGGAAGATTAATTATTGGTTTCAAAAAGGTATGTTCAATTTGATGAGAATTCTAAAGCAGATTTAGAAAAGTACTAATTGTTTGATTAATGTATTTTAATTAAATTTTAATTTAAACAATTATGGAAGCTTTTAATATAAAATTAGCACAAACAAAAATTATGGCAAAAATAATATCCCCTGATCCCAACGGAATTTTGGCAAAAAAATCACAATTTCCTTTTTACATTTACATTTTCCTTCACAAGTCATTAGCAATGTTATATGTATATATATATATATATATATATATATATATATATATATATATATATATAAATTGTCATTAACAAATTAAAATTTAAGTTTGATTTTATGTTTGGTTAGTAACATTCTTGGAATATCAAGCTAATACTAGCTATCAATTAGGCTTAATTCTGTAATTAAATGCAAAATATATTTCGCATAAACAGTATCAATTCAGCGAAAACATCAATGGGGCTTTTTTTAATATAAATCCTTTAGGGATCTATTTTGATTCGCTATTCATCAATGTACCATTCTTGAATATATGTATATATATATATATATATATATATATATATATATATATATATATATATATCATCAAACCACATACCTATAAACAGCGTGCATAGAAATCGGCCTACTCCAAACTTATGACTTTAACTATTTTTTTTTTAGAAACTATTTATGGGATGAAATAAAGAAATATGCGGTTTGAAAGACAATTTAATATGCTTTAATATGTTTATTAAAAATTATATTTATTAAAATTTATTTCGGTTTTATGTGTTTAACAAAGTGAAATTAACTCATGAATCAAATTAACTGCTTTCTATTACTAAAAGATATACCTATGGTTTTTGACAATTATCTTAATTAACATTTAATTTATAAGAATGGATATGACCCCCTCTTGAGCTAATAACATCTCTCATGCGATTAGGCACAGATCTAATCAAGTGCGCTATTGTTTCTTGTGGAATGTTAAGCCACTCTTCTTGTACTGCAACAATAAGTTCTGGGATCGAGGTTGGGGCGCTAAGACCAGCCCGAATTCTCTTTTTAACTCATCCTATAAATGTTTTATCGGATTTAGGTAGGGACTGCATGCTGACCACTCCATAAAACGAAACTCGATTTCTGTAATGAAATCTTGCACGATTCTTGCAGATAAATTGATGAATTCTTCTTCAATTTAGTCGACGTAAAGTATCACATGAGCTACTAAAATCTCCTCGATGTACCTAGCACCCGTTAAACCTCCTCTCCCGTATTTACGGGCGCCCCAAAACTGTCTGAAAGTTAAAAACTGATTTTAAAAAAATTTCAAAAAATTCTTTTCTTGCACAAATTAATTATCATTTAAAGCTTGTGTAGAAGGTTATCCAAGCAAAACTCGAAAGATTTGTTGAGAAGAATCAAACATATTCTGGAAAATTAATAAAAAAGCTTTTATAAGCAACTCTAGTGAAATAATAAAAATAAATGAATTAAAACAGCTTGCTACTAAAAGAAAAACAAACATGTTGGGTTATTTTCTTAAGCAAGTTAGTTGGTACTTTTTTAAGTTTATTGTCAATGATTTAATAATTTTTATTATTGATTGGATTCATGACATTCTACGTAATCAAACTTATCAGCTATAATATAATTAATAATATACCATTGTACAAAATAATCTATAATACCATTGTACAATACACTACAATATAGTACAATGCAGCTTTGAACTATAATCAATATAATTTTTTCAACAGCGTAAGCCTCGTGAACCCAGAGCTTTGAATGACAGCAAACCTAATAATTCAACAGATTCTTCTATGGCATTATGTATTAGAGAAATAGACAATTCGAACTTACTTCCTTGAAAAGAATGTACTTCTTAGGTATTAATGAAGAAGCAAAACTGGAAAAAAACTTAATGTAGTTAAACAACAAAAAATGTATGCATATTTAATTTACATAAATTACAGTTACTATATCGTTCAAGTACAGTACAGAAAGATCTTGAGAACAAAATATTTGTGATGGATAGTGAGTTAAATACAACTATTAAACGTCGAGATTCTGGCCTTGGAGGCTCAACAAATGATCGAGAAATTACAAAAAAGCAAAAAAATCTTGATGATTCCTAAAAATTACTTACTCAAAAAAACTTAATGCTGAATACAAAGCTTTTAGAACAAAACGACAAGCATTATTAAAAGATGTCATCAAAAACTAAGCAGTAAAACAATTGATTGTGCACGAAACGGTTGGTCGTCTTCGTTTAGAGGAAGCTCAATCGGAAGTTTTAACAAATCTTGCAAGTTTCCGAGGTGGTGCAGATGAAAAACGATGAACTGAAATGATTATAAGCATTAGAACATTAGATGATTTAGTTAAAGAAATACATAATAATAATAATAATAATAATAAAGCCGTTTATTCCATATTTCTAGGTACATTTGAAATGTTGTTAGTAGGGTATTAGTAAATTTACTTATTGTATATTGTTAGTATGGTTAGTCTTCTTTTATTGAAATTGAAATATGGACCCCTTTTGTGTAAAGGCCTCCTCTAGCTTTTTCCACAAATCCCTGTCCTTGCCTATATTTGTCCAGTCGTTTCCTGACACCTGAATAATGTCATCAGCCCACCGTCTTATAGGTCTGCCAACCTTCCTCTTTCCCTGTGGTCCCTTCCATCGTGTGGTTGCTATGGTCCATCTTTTATCCGAGTAGCGTGTGATGTGTCCAGCCCACCTCCACTTTAGTCTGAGTGCATGTGTCAGAGCATCAGTTATTTTTGTTTTTTGTCTGATATGTTTATTCTTTACTTTGTCTATTTTCCTGAGCTTCAACATACTCCTTTCCATAGCTGTTTGGGTACATTTAATTTTTTGTTTGACTTTATTGGTATAAACCCAAGTCTGGCAGCCGTAAAGTAAGCATGGTAAGAGACATGTATCAAATATTGTCTTTTTTAAATGCAGATTGTAATTTCCTTTTAAAATTTCTCTCAGTGACCAGAATTTTTTCCACGTTATGTTGATTCTTCGTGTTACTTCTTCTTCATTGCTGAACTTATTGAATGATAACTGCTCTTCGAAATAAATATAACTGTTGACATATTCTATACTATTTCCTTTTATTACAATAGGTCTTTTTGGTTGTTGGTCATTATCTTTGTTTTGTTCGCGTTCATTTCTAAACTAATTTCTTAGCTTTCGTGATCCAGCGACCTCATCATTTCCTCCAGATGCCTAGAGGTTTCGGCTATTATGACTATGCCGTCAGCGAATCTTAGATGGTTTAGGTATTGTCCATTGACTTGCACTCCTTTCTTAGACAAATCTAATTTTCGAAATATATTTTCAAGCTTTTTTGATACTTCTAAAGTTGTTGATGTTCCTTGTGATGACTTTTTGTCTATGTTTGCTGTAGTCCTTCCTGATCGATCTATTAGCCTCTTCTAGAGATAAATTCTACAAAGTTCCTTTTTCATATCTTTGTTTTTATTCTTTGTATGTATTAACTTAGTGCGTCTTTTAATTAATCGGTTTGTTTCTTCGCTGAATATTTTGTGTTGTTCTAGTTTAGTTTCTTTACATGATTTCAGACTGTGTGTTATGCTTTCTTCCAAGAAGTTGTAGTAGGTTTGGATAATGGTTTTTTCTTCTTTGTTCTTTATGCTTGTTTGTATATTTGTGATGTAGTTTTTGATTTCGATGTCCGTTTTTGGAATGTTGAGTGATGTTCCAAAGTTTTTTCTGCTCTTTATTGGGAGACTTATCAGTACTGTTGCTCTTAATAGCCTGTGGTCAGAAGGAAACTGTGTGCTTAGTACTTCAATATTTGTTATTAGTTTGGGGTTGTTTGTCATTATAAAGTCAATTTCGTTTTTTGTTTTTTGATCAGGTGATATCCATGTCCATCTGCGATTCTCTTTTTTCTTAAAAAATGTGTTCATTATCGACAATTTATATTCAAAAGCATAATTAGCATAATATAGGACGGTCTCCTCTGTTGTTATTGACTCCTTAGACTGGATATTGATTTGTTTTAGGACCTCCTATTTTCGCATTGAAGTCTCCCATCGCTATAACTCTTTCCCCAGTTAGTGCATGTGCACTATGTTTCGATGTCTTTGTAAAACTGATCAATTTCGTCTTCAGGTGATCTGTCCGTAGGTGCATAGGCTTGAATGATTGATTTCGGAAAACATTCGAATTTTAATTGTAGAAGTGCTACTCTTTCGGAGATTCCTTTAAAGTTAATTATGTTATTTTTATACTTTTTCTTATTTAGAAACCCCACTCCGTGTAAGCCTTTAGTTTGTCCAATATAGCAGAAAATGTAATCCTGATGCTCTTCAATTTTGCAGCCCATTTTTCGAACTTCTGAGAGTCCTAACACATCACATTTAATGTTTTGTAGAGCGTTTTTCAGTTCTAGGTACTTTTCTGTAGATGACAGTGATCTTACATTATAAGTGCATACTTTCAGGGTTTTTACTATGTTGGTGTCTTTTTTGTTATTAAGTGGAGGGCGACGGTCTGATTCCCCACGATGACCAATCGGGTTGGGGAATGTTAAGTTTTTAGTGTATATACTGCGCAAATGGATAAAAAATAATTGCGCAAATGGATGAAAAACTAATACCATTTACACGAGAAATACAGGAAATGCGAGCAGAAAATGAGACTTTGAAGGAAAAATATATCATCAAGAAAAACACAGAAGAGCAAACAACATAATTTTACACAGAATAAAGGAAAGTGAAACATCACCTGCTAATCTTATGGAAATAGTGAAAGAGAAAATCAAAGAGGAACTAAATATCACAGTCGAAGGCAGAGACATAAACATAATATACAGAATTGGCAAAAACGTCATGCAAAATGAAAAGGGAAGGCCCATACTCCTATCATTCGCTAATAACTGGATGAAAACTGATATTATATATCTATACATGCAAGAGGAAAGAATTACAGCCAAAACTTGAAGAGGAACGGGAGAAGGGGAATTATGCATTTATAAACTACGATAAACTAATTATCAAAGAAGGTAGACCAGGAAATGAGAAACGTAAGAGAGAGCAGTCATTCTCTCCTAACGCAACAGAACAGCCTCGTAAACAACAGCACACAATACAAACAAATAGACTAAACGCATTCGATGTGATGAGGAATAGAAGCAACTCCCTCAACGCTATGCCCACTGAAACCTCGACTCCAGAACGAAAAGCATAGGATAACGTCTTCAGCCACCGGAACAAAACAAGTAAGCAAGAACTAAAGAACTACATAAATTACGTTTTAATCTATCAAGGAGTGCCACCTATCTTCGTCTTTTACCTAGGTGCTCATCTATAACTCAGGAAAAAACACGTAATTACAGTACCAGTCAAGTTAGCTAGAGCAATGAATGATGACCATAAAAGTCATCCAGATGCTAAATTTTGTATTGCATCTATTCGAGATATCGAGCTGTCGCCTCAATACTTGGCCAGGCTTAAGTTTTCTTAAGTTTCCAATTGGTAAAACTGCTGTAGAAAAACAAGCACCCTTTCTGATGCATATGGAGTATAGAGGAATTTGAATCTTCCGCCAAAACCGATGTTAATCGCGTGAAACCATATGTAATAATTAACACTGTTGATAGAGGACCTGTTGAATTAAAATTTCTCGAGAAAAAAAATGAACAACGCTTCCATTAAAGCTTAAGTAAATGGTACACTTTAACTCTAACTACGAAAAACTAATGAAAAATTGAATTAATAACGTAAAATCAATAACAATTAAAAAAATTTGGCTCCCCCTAACCAAAAACAAATTTAAATGCTAAAAATATTAGCTTTTGAGAACAATAAACACATTAATTAAAATTTCTCGAAAAAAAACTGAACAATCTGAGCAATTAAAAATTTTGGACTCCCCCAAAATCCACGATTTCCTCAAGTTATCTGCCATGATTACTCATTTTCGAAAATTAGATCTTGTTGCTATATTTATTGTCACTAACGCTCTGGATTCGTCTTGCCGTATGCTTCTTTTGGAAAGCATCTCGATAATCAACGCCGTACAATCGATAATGAACTGGAACTTCAAAATGGTTGGTGATATTTTAGGGCAAATATGGAGTACTTTAATTATTGAAGCACAAACTGTCGCCGAATATATATACATCCTGCAAGTGATAATGTTAATGTAAATTAAGCAAAATGGACTCCAGATTGATACTATAGACGTGTAAGGGAATATAAATATTTTCTGCAAATTAGCAAATGTATCGAGCCTGAATGTTGTGGAAAATTAAGAAGTAGTTTGCGAATAATTCTTCAAGATGTATTTATTCCACCACCTCTTTAACAAATAGAAACTTTCGATATCCCACTTGCAAAAGACCAAGTAAATGCTAATTTTTGTCCCGTATTTGTGCGTATATAACATTGCGATTCCTAGTTGTACAGGCTTTCTTTCAACACCATATGACTTTTAGTCCGACAGTCCAAACGCAATTGTTTAGACAAACATGTTAAGTATGTGGATTGTATTTCGCATCAATCAAAAATGTTAAAACTCATCGATAGGCATAAGCATCAGTGTGCTCGAACTGAGTCATCAATTATCTGGACTCGTCTTGCCGTATGCTTCTTTTGGAAAGAATTGAACCAATGACACCAATTAAATTGATACGTCGTCGAGCTGGAAAGAGTTTGTGTCTCACTTCATACAATAATAATATACAATATAGAGTGTGGTACGATAATGAGGAAATTGATATTGTCATTAACTCCAAATCCCAGTCATTAACTCAATATCAGACCGCCCATGGTTAGTCAGTCCATGGATAAATAATAATTAAAATTTGTATAAAGTACCCACTTTTCTGAATACCTCAATATTTAAATGTAAATTTTTTTTATTGTAAATTACCCTCAAAAATGCCTTACGTAATTTATGAACGGCCCCTTACGCTATATAAGTACTGCGAATTTGCGGTTGTGAAAATTACAAGTTCAGGCAAAAAAAAGTTTCCTAAAAGGCGTTGCAGAGTTTGCAACGACACGGTAAAGGAAGAGAAACCTGTTCTATGTGCTCATATTGTGAAATTCTAGACTACAAAAGACTACAATTAATTAAGTAAATAAATAGTTTTCGTTTATATTTTGTTCCTATTTTGTATAGCATTAATATTTTAAAATTCGATAACATTTCCGAACCACACTATGCAGATAGATATTTCCTATATAACTAATTTTAGCATCTAAGCTAAGTACTTCATTATACCAAAGAATCTAAAAATTAAGAAATATGAAGCTTTGAAATCAATTAGTCCTAATTTTATATCCAAGTTTAATATAAAATAAGCCGGCTCTTAACTAGAAAAACATCACTTGAGCATTGGCGGTATTCTATAGGTTCTTATAAGTAAGGTTTCGCTAAGCACCGCATGTAATTAGGATTTCTAAATGCCCGGTATAGTGTTAATAAATGAACCAACATTTTTTTTTGTCATTGAAATATATAAAGGCCGGTCCAGACGCTACGTTTCGCACAACCTTTTGTCTGCACAGTTCAACACGTTGCAGATAAAACGTTGCGTGTAGATAGGAAAAGGGCGCAGTTTTATAAACGGCGCGAAGACGGTACAGTTGCAGCGATAACTGAGCTTGAGAGCATAGATATCCATGAACTGTGCGGACAAGTCAGCGCATGTAGAGTATATCTCCGTTTCCCGATTCATTTTGTTCAAAATGACTAGACTAGTACCTCCTCCATGGCAATTTCACTAAAACTGTGCGAAATAAACAGATATATCTGCACCGTGTAGATGCTCTAAATATTGCAACTTTCCAATATTTCATTCCGTCCTAAGACTGCGCAAACAAAAGGTTGTGCAAAACGTAGCGTCTGGACCGGCCTTAAAAAACGCCGTTTTTATTCTTGGCGTGCAATAAGCGTGCAATCCTAGTTGCGGCTCTGACCCTGAGATGAACCCTTTATAATTGTGATGGTAATATTATGCCATCGTTGCATATTTCAAAGCGGGTCCGAGTGCCGGATCGGGCCTCAACCTTGATTTTATCCGGTCCTCGTAATAGAAATCTCACTTACGGTCTATCATAATGTTAGTCTTCGAATGTGCTTAACAAAGCAGTGTTTTAATAAATGTTTAATTACTTTTTAATAAGCTGAGAATGTGTGTTATAATAAATGATTTAATCATCCTAAAGTTGAGATACGCTAGTATGATATCATGGGCTTTTGTGGAGATTGAATAAGACATTTTGCTTTTGTGAGAAAAGGTCGGATTTTATCCATTGGGATGTGAATTTTAAATTAAAATAATAATTTGTACTGGATTAATTTAATCATTTTGAATTGTTAGGGCACGTGTAATCGAAATAAATGAATTGAAAAAAATTTGCAGCGACGTGAATAAAATTATTCGCGGAACGCTCCGTTCTTAATTAATTGCTCATCGGTAGCAATTTGATTAAACACGCATATTGAAACTGAATATCAATTTTTAGTTTCTGCCGAAAATTAAATTTTTAGTTAATTAGTTTTTGATTTGAAATATTTCTAGTTTATTGAAAATCGAATTTTATTTTTCTGCGTATTGTTAAAATTGCAGTGAAACCAAAGATGATTTTTTTTTGTAAAATAAATATTTCCAGATAGTCTTGGATATTTTTGAAATTACAAACAAACTAAAATTTAACCCATTAACTCCCAGCGTCACCTCTAGGTGACGGGACTTTGCGAATTTTTTTTTACATGCAATTTATTATATTTTAAAAACAAATATATTACTACTAAAATGTCAATACACTGGACAACACTGTTATGTTAAATGTCAAATTAATTCAATTGTTTCAAACGGTCTTGATTTTTTTGCTCGTGTGTGTTTTGTGAAATTTACATTGTTGTAAAAATGTCAAAAGGATAAGTTCTGTAATTGTTTTTATTGTAAATTATTCTTCAATAATCAAACTAATACTAAGAGTGTATTTTGTTAAAAAAATAATTAGTTTTGTATTCAAAATAAAGGTAGAGTTATCGCGTGTCACCTGTAGGTGCCACCCCTAGAATCTAGGGGATAGTTTTTTTTTCTTTTTCTTTCTATATTTTGAATACCCAGACACGATAATTAGCACAAAATGAAAAATAAAATCTCTTATTGTTAGATGATAGCTTGGGAATTGAAGAGTTAAATTTCTAGTTCGTCTTAACTAATTTGTGACTTCAAATAATTTATTAATTTAGACAATTAAGTTACAATACGTAAACACTATGTTTACAAGAAATCTTACAATTCAGACTAGACATCTAGATCATATAATTTAAGATTAGTACTCGTATCGGCGAGAGAATGCATCTCGTTTCGACGAGTTTAGCATTGTTCTGCGCATACTCCCACATCATTTCGAGTGCGCGGTGCTTAGTTGTCCGTATTTGAAAAACTGACGCAAATTTCTAGACTTAAAATAACGTGCGCGTACTTCAGCGCGTTCCTTGCCCCTCATACCTCGGCGCTGTACTGGTGCATTCTTTCGCCAGTCCGAGTATAGATGTATTACAATATAGACCAAATTAAATCAAATCAAAATATTTATTCCCAATGAGATGTAAAATCTATAAGGTTTGTTAAAGCAAAAATATACAGATAATTAAGACTATACAAGAGAAAAACTTAATTAAATATTCACAAATTCTAAAAGATTTAGTCTTTTTCAAATGTTTTTATGGGATTTTTCTTCAGCTAAGTTGGTCCTTTTCCACAAATCGTTAGATTGGTCTCGGGCAAGTACAAAATATGTTTTCCTCTTGTGTGGTGGTGATGTATGTCCAACTTCTTTTGGAAACGGTGTTTATTCTTATGCATATAGCAGGAGATTTCCAGTATGTAAAGGCTCGTGATTATTAGAAAGCCTGATTTCATGAAATGTGGTAAACATGAAGTAGTTAAACCCCTAATGGTTCTGGCTCTACCTAAGATTGTCACTACCTACGGCGAGGATACCTATAGCAGTATACTAATAGATAGTACAGTATAATAATAAATGAGATGATCTTCTTTCCGTAAAATCTGTCGGACGTACCTGATTTTTAATCTTCTTCTTAGGGTGCCATACTAGTGTTCTAGCGTAAGGCAACCTCTCGCGCATACTTGTGGAACGCATCGTCACACTCATATGCGGGACCTTCAGTTTATCGCCGGTTCCGAACGGCACTATTTGAGAGGTTCTCTTGGCAGAATTACTCGTGGTAGTTTGCCATTGCTTTCCACGAGGTGGCCACAGCATAGTTCCGTGAAAATTTTCACGGTTTGTCCGGGGATCGAACCCGGGATCTCGGTGTAGCGAGCGGATGCGTTCACCACTACACCACTGTGACACACCTTTGAAATAATTTGATTTGAAATACCTTCTTGTAAAGTTTGCTGCAGATTTATTGAATGGTGATATTCCAGTGCAGGTTTTTGCGCTAAATGAATACCAAGAAATTTGATTACATTAACCCTCTTAATGGTGACGTTATGTAATTTAAGTGGGAAATCTTTGGCACGAGAACTGCGTGCAGTCTGCAATATTATATATTCAGTTTTGTCTCTGTTGAGGTAAAGACAGTTTGCTGAATACCAATTGATAACTTTCTCCAGAAGCATATTGGCGTCAGGTACGTTCCGGTACGTCAGTCCCAGTACGTTCAGAGACAATGAATCTGGCGTCGTCTGCATTAATGTGCTAGCCAGGTCTGCATATCAAGTCAGGTCTGAAATATATAACAGTAAAAGTGTTGGAGCAAGGAGACTTCCTTGAGAGAGACCCATTTTTGTTAACTTAACATGGGATTGGCCGACTATCGTCCTAGATTTGACTTGAACAAGGTGCTGACGATTTTTAAGGAAGGACTTAAGCCATGTGGCGGATTTGCCTCTTAATCTATAATTAAAGACCTTGTCCAGAAGAAGACTGTGAGCTACTCAGAGGTATGCCTTTGATAGATCGTAGAAAATCCCAATAGGACAATAACCCTTATCTATCTCAGTTATGACTGTGTTGTAAAATTGATTTATATACAAGACTAGATATATTGTAATGTTCAGTATTATATAGTTTACAACACAGACTACATATCTTGTAGATTGTTTATTGTAGATTTGGTGGTGACGACTTATACTGCGACCTTTATAGATCTATTGTACCCCACCCTCCACCTCTAAGCGTTGGTATACTTACCCATTTAGAGCGCCTCCTGTAGTCCTGATTCCTTTAGGAATTTCAGGCTCTGGGTGGGATTCAAGGACTGCAACTCCTCCGCGTTCAAGCAGTGGGCCCCGAGGTACATATGTCTCTTGCGGAGCAGTGTTCCGCAGTCTTTGAGCAGATGTATGGGGGTTTCCTCTGCTGAACCACAGAATCTGAATCTGTCATTTTCTTCTGGGCCTAGGGCCTTGAGGTGTTTTCTAAGTCTGCAGTGTCCCGTCAGAACTTCTGTCAGAATTCTAAGCTTGTTGGATCATTTTGGATTGTCTCAACCCTGGAAGTTCTTTCTAGGTTTTCATCCATTGTTCTTATTTCTTCATCTAAACTTTTGTGGATGGTGTTCCCACTCATGCCGCAAGAAGGTTCCGGACCTATAAAGGGATTACTGGATCCCTTGTTTGCTAGGCTATCTGCTTCTTCGTTTCCGTCTATACAAGTGTGTCCTGGTACCCAGTTACAGCATTCCTACACAGTCCCATACCAGTTTGTATCTGTTGGTTTATGAGCTGTCTATGACTGTCTGATAGGATATCAATTCGTTTTTTGCGATAATTCCTGTCTAGGTTAAATTGTGCACATCCTTCGATTGTGTGTACCTATGAAGATACTTGGGATTGT
Organism: Phosphuga atrata; assembly: GCA_944588485.1. Classification (NCBI taxonomy): domain Eukaryota; kingdom Metazoa; phylum Arthropoda; class Insecta; order Coleoptera; family Silphidae; genus Phosphuga; species Phosphuga atrata. Next base: position 47,890,188 of record OX155898.1, read on the forward strand.
TCCCATGGATTCGAAGTATTTAGTACGAGGTCCAAACACTCCTGCACCAGTACTTTCCTTTGTCTTCGAACCATCTGTATACCACCTAATAGCATTTTGCTCTATGTGATATGCTGAGAATTCGTCGCTGCAATTGGCTTTACTTCACATTGCTGTGTAGTTTTTCTCGAAATGGTATTTGCATACCATTTCGTCTTTTGGTGCTTCCAGCCATGGAATCTTGGCAGAGAGGCTGTTTCGGTCTCTGCTCCCGATTATATATCAAACAATCAAGACTAGATATCTTATTATCAAGATTAGATACATTAAAATGTTGACCAGATATCTTACAATCTGGGTTAAATAATTAACAATCTGGGTTAGATATCTTATAATATCGACTAGATGTCAATATCCTCAATATAGACTCAAATTTGAATTTTAAATTGATCTTGACTAATTTAAAAATATCAGACAAATTTATCTGTAACCAAACTTGAATTTTCAGTTTATCTTGCCTAATTTAGAAATTACAAACAGACAAAATCAAATTTGTATTTCTAGTTAGTCTTGCCTAATTAATAAATTTCAAACAACCTTAAATTTTAATTTTCAATTTATCTTGACTAATTTAGAATTTGCAAACAAAGAAAAATATGAATTTCAATTTAGTCGTGTCTAATAAAAAAACATACTGATAGACTGACTTAAATTTGAATTTGCAGTTTGTCTCTTGCCTAATTTATAAACTACAGACAAACAAACTCTATTTTAATACTATTTTAATTTCTTGTTTGTCTTAAATAATTTAGAAATTACAGACAGACAAACTCAAATTTGAATTTTCTTAGATATATTGAATCACGTCTAATTTAAATAAATAATAAGAGAATTAATCACAGGTAGACACATGGTAATCACATATCTGTTTTGATTTTAGTTGTTTGAATTTTCACTTTGTCAAATCAAATAAAAATATTTATTTCCCACTTGAGATACAAATATCTTAAGGATATGTCATAAATCTTACAGATTAATAATTAAATTTACAAGAAAAAAATTCACCGAGTGAATATAGGTACTGTATTACTGATTACGGAATACTAGGGAAAACATGAAGATGGACTAGATCCTACCTGACAAATAGGAAACAATACTTTACGATGCCGAATGGAAACGATTTAGGCCATCATAGAGACAAATGTTAGGGTTCCTCAAGGGAGCATTTCAGCACCTACATTATTTCTACGTTAGAAATAATGTAGAAATAATCTACGTAGAAATAATGTAGGTGCTGAAATGCTCCCTTGAGGAACCCTAACATTTGTCTCTATGATGGCCTAAATCGTTTCCATTCGGCATCGTAACGTATTGTTTCCTATCAGTCTATTATACATCGAAGAATTGGCAAACTACGTGAAAGGGCCGCATTGCATCTTGTATGCATATCATGCGTTTTGGAAGAGAACACGGAACAGGCTAAGTTACTCTTAAAATCTCTTGATAAATGATTCTCTGCGAATACCCTATACAGATAAAACAGAGTATATATTATTTAATACCGTAAGAAGTTTCAAACCTGGACCTTGAACTACAAAATCAACAAATAATAAGAACTAAGCAGACAATATTCCTGGTTTATCTGGAGGAGCAGCCTTTCAATCAAAACAACTGAAGAGACTTTTAAACACAGACGATCTCCGAATGTGGCAATATGCCGAGGTACAATCGTTACTGGCTTACGGCATTATATTATCTGGAGCTTTGTCACAACTAAAGGTAAATAACTAAACTTTTTCAATAGGAACATAACAATTTTGTTTTATAATACGGAACATAACCCACAAACTTTTTTATGGTCGGTCAAAGTCTAAACGTCAGTCACGGCTATCATTTTTATCATGGTGAAGTTCACGAACGAGTATCGTTTGGAAATCGTTAAAACTTACTACCGAAATTCGCAGTCGTTAGTCACAACTTTTGAGTCCCAATAATTTTGAGTCCCAATAAGTTTTAAATTTAGTCCCACCAGACAAGCTGTGCTTGCGATGGTGAATAGATTTCAGTCTACATATTTACTATTGAATATTCCATATTTAATATGAGGGTCCCCCTCACTGTCATAGGCTAGGTCCCGCAACCGCTAGGTCCCCCATATTCAATCTTAGTGCTGAGGTTGGATATGTGGCAGAGAAGAGGCGGGTGCCCAGCAATGGGACATAAAGGCTGGCTAATGATGATGATGATGACAGTGAGACAAAGCACCGGTCAAAATACTGAAAATATTGCAGCCATAAGAGCTTCAGTTCAAAAAGAATCAAATAAGTCGATTGTCTGTTCACAAGAATTGGGAATTTCTCAGTCTACATTATGGTGAATTTTGCGTGAAGATCTCCATCTACACCCTTACAAGATCAAATTAACCCAAGAAATAAAACTTCTGGGTCATCTAAAGCGCCGAAACTTGTCCTATTTTGTTTGCTTGGAGAAAATCCTGAATTTTATCGAAACATTTCTTTCCTTAAGCGATGAAGGTCATCTTTGTGCGTCATTTTTGGCTGAATGGCTTTGTCATAAAGCAGAATATGCGTTATTGAACAGCAACAAACCCACATACGCTCCATGAGACTACATTTCATCTACAAAATGTGAGTGTGTGGTGAGTATTTTATGTCCGAGGTGTGAAAATAATCGCCATTGTATTGTCAATGGAGTTTGCTATCATGCCATGTTGGGATACTATTTTTGGCCAGAATTGGATGGACTTAACATCAGCGATATGTGATTTCAACAAGATGGTGCCAGAAGCCACACATCTGGTCAAGCAATTGATTTATTGAAAGGAAAATTTGGTAATCGTTTAATCTCGAGAAATGGTCCAGTCGAATGGCCACCTCACTCATGCGATTTGACGTCATTTTTTCTTGCGGGGTTACCTTAAGTCGAAGGTTTATGTCAACAATACAAAAACGTTAGAGGAGCTTAGGAACAATAACGAACGATAAATTGCCGGCTAAACATTCCGGCTGGTATGTGTGAGAGAGTAATTGAGAATTGCATCCAAGAATCGATCGCTTCTGTCGTGCTCGTGGTCGTCATATTAACGACGTCGAATTCCATACAAAATTAATATGTGTACTACACCTGGAATAAATGTCAGTCCGATATCTCAATTATTCTGTGTTTTATGTACATACGAAATTGTTATGTCCTTATTGAAAAACCCATTAGAAGCAATACTAATTGCACAAAATAGAATTATCAGAAACACTCAAGTATGTTTCTCTTTCAACTTCTGATGAAATTTCTTGTAGGATTTTTCATTTGTGAGGTTAGTTGGAACATGATTGTTAATCTGAATTCCTTTGTTTTCTACTCCATGACTACACAGGGTTGAGTGTCTCCTCTTGGTGATGTTTACCTCTGTTATTATAGTTATTCTTGTCTTCGTTTTTTTTTTTGAACTTTGGTGTTTTTGAATGTACGAAACGGTTTTGAGTATGTAAAGGCTTACGACTGCCAGTATTCCCAGCGTTTTAAAATTGCCCTCTATGACTCTGTAACTTTTATTGCTTCAGTGTTTCTGATAATTTTGTGCAATTAGTATTACTTCTAGTTGTGCCGAAGCTCCCCATAATATAATTCCGTAAACCAGTAACGATGGTACCTCGGCATAGATTCGGAGATCCTCTGTGTTTAAAAGTCTCTTCAGTTATTTTGATTGAAAGGCTTGTTATGTAACTCTATAACTGTACTAGAGTTGCTCATTTTTTTCTGCGTTGTTGATACGCAAAGAAGGTGCTCCTCCAAATAAATACCCAGGAGCTTTGTCTGCTTAGTACTTTTTATTTGTTGATTTTGTATTTGAAAGTCCAGGTTTGAAAAATGTAAACTTCTTTCGGTATTAAATATTATATACTTTCTTTTATCTGTGTTGAGGTGCAGAGTATTTGCAGAGAATCATGTATCCAGAGATTTTAACAGTAACTTAGCCTGTTCAGTGTTCTCTTCCAAAAACTCGTATGATCTGCATACAAGGTGCAATGCGGGCCTTTCATGTAGTTTGCCAATTCTGCGATGTATAATAGAAAAATTATTGTAGGTGCTAAAATGCTCCCTTGAAGAACCCAAATACTTGTCTCTAACATGGCCCAATTCGTTTCCATTTGACACCATATTGTATTCTTTCCTGTTTGTCAGGTAGGATGTATATAACTGCATGTTTTCCCTCGTATTCCGTAATCATATAATTTGTTCATCAAGATGTGCGAGACACAGTTTGCCTTTATCCACTTCTTGCCTTTGCGAAAAGGATGTTGTTATGTGGGTATTAGCTTGCATTTTTCTAAAAATCCAGTCATTCTTTTTAGCATATAATATTCAATATTTTTTGCCAGAATTGGCTTTAAAACTATTGCGTATAATTAGGCATTGCTGTTTTTCTCATTTCTTTGATATTGGGATGATTTTTCCATTTTTTTATATTTCTAGGAACTGCAGTCCTCACTAAAAGAGGCGCTGATTATATTAGTAATAGGTTTTACTAGTAAATGACCAAACTCCTTAATTATATTTCCAGGAATTTCATCTGGACTTGTAGGCGTTTTATTTTTTAATGAAAATATTATTCGGAGTACTTAGTTTACAATGAATTCCTATTATATAGTATTCGCGTTCACGGTTATGCGTGCATTTGAAATAGTTATTGGTCTATTATTACTTTCGCAGCTAGTCAAAAGTATTTGTTAAAACTATTAGCAATTTCTCGAGGCACCGTGACTCTTTCGTTGTTATCCATTATTTCCATGCATCCGGTTGAACTGGCTTTATTGGACTGCTCCTGTATAGTTTCCCACAAGGCTTTGGACCCATTTATAGCTTGTAGGAATTTGAGGCTAAAAAAAGATTGTTTAATACATTAAACTAATTTATGTTGTTTGTATTTCTGAATGGAATAGTGTTTTCTTATTTTTGGATATTTCTTTTGCAATATAGACATATCTTTGATTTGGGCTGCCCATATTTTTACTTCTTCGGTGACCCGCGATTTCTGCTTATCTTTGGCTTTAACCACTAGAAAGCAGTTAAAAAAAATGATACTGGTTGCATTTAATGAAGGAAAATGCCTTACTGTTTTTTTTCTTACGCTTGTTTTTTCAAAGTCGTCGATCCATGTTTCCTTTAGAAGGTGGTCTTGCTTAATTTTGAAATTACAGACAGACAAACTCAAATTTGAATTTCTAATTTGTCTTGCCTAATTAATAAATTTCAAATAAACTTAAATTATAACTTTCAATTTATCTTAACTAACTTAGAAGTTGCAGACAGTCAAATTTCCAAGATAGAATTGGTAAAACCATCCTACGTAATAGATAATCTTACAAACTTAAAACAAACGGAACACAGCCTGAATATATAAATATATGCAGCCTTTCCGGAGCTCTATAACAATTACTACCAAAACAAATCTCATATGAAATTTGTAAGTTATTTTAAAGCTTTCAGTCCACCTTCGTGGCGCCTAACAAAAACCATAAAAATAACATTGTTTTTTAAGTATAACAATTACTGAGTCTTTTTAGGACTACCAATATATTACCAATATAATTATATACTACCAATATAGAGCTCCGGAAAGGCTGAATATATTTATATATTCAGGCTGTGTTCCGTTTGTTTTAAGTTTGTGTGAGTATCTATAACGTAGGATAGTTTTACCAATTCTATCTTATCAGTTCAATCATTAACCTGCTAAGTTCATGTCTCTCTCATAAAATGTCAAAATTAATAACATCTAACCCTAATTGTTCATGGAAGTCCCTAATTTGTTTGTTGTTCATGGAAGCAAAGCCGTGCTGATTAGAGATCAATCTCGAAACGTGTTCGCAGATGGCTTTCGCAGATCCACGTAAGGTATCGGAAAGACATGATCTTTAAAACATTGCTATTTTTATGGTTTTTGTTGATTGCCACGAAGATGGACTGAAAGCTGTAAAATAACTTACAAATTTCACATGAGATTTGTTTGCTTAGTCTCAAAAAGACTTAAAAAGAAAAAGAGTAATTTTTATAGAGCTCCGGAAAGGCTGAATATATTTATATTCATTTATATATATATATATATATATATATATATATATATATACATATATATATATATATATACATATATATATATATATATATATATATATATATATATATATATATATATATATATATATATATGTGTGTTGTATTGTTTTCTCGGGGATTCCGCGTTGATGCTAAGGGTTGGCTCTGAAAAGAACCGGATTCTCGACGTTTCGGCGAACTAACATACTATATGTAAGTATGCGTCTAACGGTTGACCCATACGGACGCATATATCTCTTGAGAATGGCGAATGTTAGTTCGCCGAAACGTCGAGAATCCGGTTATTTTCAGAGCCAACCCTCAGCATCAACGCGGAATCCCCGAGAAAACAATACAACACAGGTATCTATCCGCGAAAACCTCAAATACAACATATATATATATATATATATATATATATATATATATATATATATATAATATAAGTCAAATTTCCATTTCGTTATGTCTAAAAATTACTGATAGACAGACATTTCCTGTTTGTGTTGTCTTATTAATAGTTTGTCTTGACTAATTTAGAAATTGTATTCAAAAATATTCCTAATAATAAATTTCGCTGTTTATTCTAAACTAATATAAATTAAATTTTAAGTTAACAATATTTTCACAATCAAAATGATAAATAAATAGTGGAATTAATAAATAATGAATGTGAAATGTGCTAACCAAATATTCTAATTAAAAACCAATTGAAAATGTCGGCGGAAGTGGGATTCAACTCGACCAATTGGACTTACTTGCAATTTAATTACAACGCTACCTTGTTGGAGACCAACGACAGCTTTCCAGATTATCCCAGTTTCAACGAGCACTCCCTCACAGTAGTGATCGTGTATTGCGGCCTGTTTCTCGTGGCCGCTATTGGAAATCTAACCGTGTTCATCAGTCTCTTTCGCTCGAGACACAGAAAGTCGCGAATTAGTCTCATGATTCGACACCTTGCCATCGCCGACCTCGTCGTCACCTTCATCATGATCCCATTAGAGGTAAATTTAATTATATCTGCCTCATTTCATTTACTTTTCAGCTTACATTTCATTTTGTATTAACGCATGGAAAAACATGAAATAATTTAATACCCTGAAAGAGAAAATTACTTTTAACATGTGGGCGAACAAGTTCGTTATATTTGAATAATAAGTTGGAAGTAATTGGAAATAATAATCTACTGTGTGCGTATGTTTAGACTAAGTTATGTTAGGTCGTTTATAAATGTTTAAAGTTTTAAAATTTTCAGGCTTATAAGTTGTTAAGCTTACAAGTTTCAAGCTTACTAGTTTTCAAGCTTAGAAACTTTCAGGCTTACAAGTTGTCATATTTTCTAGCTCTAAAACTTTCAACATTTAATTAATTTTCGTTTGAGTTGAAATTCTTTTCTCTTTAAAACAAAATAATTACTAGTTAAATAGTTAAGGTAGAAGTTGAGAAGTTGAGGTAGAAGTACTAGTTGAGGCGGTGGGGGCCTAGTAGTGAACGTGTTATATTAGTAAGCCATAAGTCCCAGGTTCAAATCTCGGGGACACGATAATGGAACTAAGCCAGCGTCCTCCTGTGCATGGCTCAGTAATCTGCCAAGGCGAAAAAACAACTCTCTGAAAATAGTGGCTCGCGCCACCCACGTTAAAAACTGTAAGGTCTCCGTATTCTTGTATCTAGGATCTAGACACAAAGTTGGGGAGAGGAGGTCAAAGTCCACTGGGACTACAGCACCGTAGGAAGGTGGACTTAAGGTAGAATAGTCTTTGTGCATATATTTAAAAAGTATCGTCTAGTAGTATGCTAGTTAAAGTACAGCATTCGAAGTTGAAACCTAATAAAATCGTGCAATTTATAAATAAAATGTAATTTTAGAAAAACATATATGTACCCATAATTATGAAAGTGGTCTAAGTCAAAATTAAAAAAAAATAGTTTATCAGTTATTTCACACCACATTATTAACACTAAATGAATTCCATATATTTTTGGAATCACAACGACTACCTAATGGTTCATTATTGACGATATCTTAAAAAATACATAGAATAAATTTAGTTTAAAATAATGATGTGCGAAATAACTGATAAACTATTTTCCTTTTTAATTTTGACTAAAAGACCACTTTCATAATAATGGGCACATATACATACATTGTTAAATAGAATAAGCTAATATATGCCTTTAAATAATTTAATATCCAGTTAGCAGGTTGACCGAATGGAATGAGTTCCATATATAATTTACACAAAAGGAAATTAACATAATTTGTAAACAACAATTATGTTAAATTTCCACACATATTAAATCCTTTGTGATTTCAAAACTAAAATAATCAAATATTATGATTAGTCAAAACTACCACTATTTCAATGCCAATAATGATTCTAATTATATTATCTGTTGTATTGTAGTTGGGCAATAATTTATTATACCTGCATTTGCATGAAAACTATGTCCATTGTTCCATAAATTGAATATTAGAAAAAAAAATGATATACCATAAACTGAACAGACAAAACTAGACAGAGAAGACTAAGCAGACAAGACTAGACAGAAAGGAGCAATCATAGAAGACTTTTTTCATGTGGTGTAGATGGCACCTTTCGATTAACGAGCGGTACTGCGAGCGATTATGGGTTCGATTTCTTGAGTTTTATTTTTCTATCGTCACTTTTCTTTTCCGTAATTATTTTCACGGCCATTTTGTGGTTAGTGTTCCATTCTTCCTGCGATTCTAATATATCTACCATGATATTTTGCGGATCGAGTTTGTTACTCTCAAACACTTTCCTCTCGTTGTCCCATCTCGGATAATCAAATATAGTATGGGTAACAATATCGGCCAACCCACAGTATAGCAATATCGGCCAACCCACAGTATAGCAATATCGGCCAACCCACAGCAATCTGCCTCCAAAGCTCTCACGATGTTGTGGATGTAATCTCAGAAACTAGCATGTCCCGTGAGGACCTGGGCAACGTAATATGAAACTTCCCCGTGTCGTCGAGTAATCCAGGTGTCAATGTTAAAGACTAGACAGACAAGACTGGACGGATAAGACTAGATAGATAAGACTACACAAACAAGACTAGACAGACATTCCTATACAGACACGACTATACAGACAAGACCAGACAGACAATACTAGACAGACAAGACTAAACAGACAAGACTAGAGAGAGAAGATTAGACAGACAAAACTGGACTGACAAGGCTAGACTTAGAAGACTAGACAGATAAGACTAGGCAGAAAAGACTAGACGGACAGGACTAGACAGAGAAGGCTAGACAGACAAGACTACACAAACAAGACTAGACATACAAGACTAGGCAGACAAGACTAGACAGACAAGACGAGGCAGACTAGACTAGACAGACAAGACTTGACAGACAAGACTAGACAGGCAAGACGAGACAGATAATACTAGACAGACTAGACTAGACATACAAGACTACGCAGAAAACACTAGACGGACAAAGCTAGGCAGACAAGACTAGATAAACAAGACTAGACAGACAAGACTAACCAACAACACACCTTCTGAAAAATATCAACACAATTCCAAAAAGCTGACAGGAAAACCAGCATTTACCGTATCAAGAAGATCTCGCGCGTCTTTAGGGAATGCTAAAGTTAATGAAGAGGATAAATCCACTGGTTTTGTGGGACGAGATATCGAACCTAAGAGAATATGGTTATTCATATCATGTGCGATGGATCATGTCACGGAAGAAATTATTCAGAATTATTTAACACAAAAACTGGACACAATAAAAACCAATTTTCGGTAGAAGAAATTGTACCAAAAATACAAACTATAAATAATAAGAGCTTCAAAGTGGGAGTGGAGCTTGGCCTAAAAGATGTCGTATACGATCGTTCTTTCTCGCCTGAAGGTATATTACACGAGAGATATAAGTTTCACCCTTCAAACAGAAGTCGGGAAAATTTTCAGAGGATATCAAGAAACCCACCGAGAATGAAAAGTTAAATTCACGTAAAAAAATGTTTAAGTTAATAAATCAAAATGTTCAATCTATTGGAAATTCAATAGAAAAAATAGAATATATGCTTGAACAAAATAAGGACTGTAAATGGTTAGTAATAACAGAACATTGGAAGAGCAATGAGCAATTACAGTTATTTAAAATTAATAATTATCATCTAACATCTGCTTTTTATCGAAAAGAGGGTGCACATGGAGATGTAGCGATATTCTGCGATAATAATATAACGTGCACACCAAGATTAGATATCAATGCGATGGCAGAACAATTTTTATTTGAAGTAACAGCTACACAAACTACTATGAACAATGAGTCAATAATTATCTTTGCCATTTACCGACCTCCCCTTGCTAATTTTTAACATTTTATAGAAAAACTGCACCAACTTCTGATTACATTAAATGTTAATAATAACAGTCAATATATTATTCGGGAGATCTTTGTTGATACAAAACACAAAAATAATGAGTTTAGAGTAATCAGAAAATTCACTAATGAAAATACGATACAATTCAAAGAAATGCTGAAAAACGAATCTTGGTCAGCGGTTTATTCAACGCATGAAAACGATGTAAATAAGAAATGGGAGTTATTTATGGGTAGATTCTTATCGTTATTTAATACCTGCTATCCTCGAATAATTTGTAAAAAGAAAACTAAAAAGAGAAATAATTACACAAATCCTAGACTAATTAGAATAAAAAGAGACATGGATTTACTACATATATTAATTAGACCATTATAATAAAAACTGCAGAAGACATTATAACAGGGTACGTAGAAATTATAACAGTCAACTTAAAAAGGCAAGAAGAATAAGTTTAGAAAAACAAATCAACTTTTTCCGTAATAAAATGAAAGCACACCACATTCACAAAATTTCACCACATTCCAGGTGAATGTGGTGAAACAAATGGTTAATTTAAAAAAAGAACAACCAGACATAGCGTATTCAAGAGATAAGAAAGATATTAACATATTAGCGAATGAGTTGAATGATTTTTATGTTACTAATCCAATTAGACTATGTAGTAAAATTCCAAACCACAATTATGTAGATAACATTCTAATGAATACTCATTCAATCTTCATTGAACCAGTGAGTAATGAGGAGATTTTCACCTACTTAATGAGCTTTAAAAATAAAAACAGTACAGGGGACGATGAAATTTCCCTAGCCCTAATACAAAATGTTATACTAGTAATTATTGATCCATTAACACATATTATCAACAAATCAATAGAATTTGGAATATATCCTGATAATCTTAAGCATTCGGTTATCACACCTGTTTACAAGAAAGGGGACAAGAATGTCTTAGAAAACTACAGGCCTATTAGCATATTATCATCTTTTTCAGAAATTTTTGAAAGAGTGATAGCTGATAGGACCATATCCTTTTTTAAAAAATACAATCTTCTAAATAATACTCAGCACGGATATGTTAAAGGAAAAAGTATAGAAACCGCCTGTTTCTATTTCTTAGACAATGTATTAAAGCATTTGGATAATCAATATATCCCTTGTGGCATATTAGATTTATCAAAAGCCTATGATACGGTTAACCACAATTTTCTTATATATAAACTGGAAAAGTATGGTATTAGAGGCAACGCACTAAATTTATTCCGATCCTACCTGAGCAACAGAACCCAACAGACTAAAGTGGTCAGTGCTTCTTATGGCACGACAAAATGAAAAATTAGAAACATTACAGTGGAAATCCCACATGGTAGTATTTTGGGGCCACTGCTTTTCACGATTTACTTAAACGATCTGCCGCTAGCTATAAATCAATCTAAAATAGTAAATTATGCAGATGACACAACATTATTAGTAGCTGGTAAATCCATAGAGGAAATTATTTCTAAGTCTAATTCGGTAATAAATCAGGCAAAAATATGGTTCGAAATGAATAAATTAGCTATAATATAAATGAAGATAAAACTAACCTAATCATTTTCCGAATATACCGGTCAAAAATAAACTATCCAAAACAGATTACTATGTTACTGTGTTACTATGTCAATTACTATGACAGAGATACATTAGAATTAAAAAGTGAGGTGAAACTTTTAGGGATACATATTGATCAACATTTAAGCTGGGAAACCCATGTAAAAAAATTATCAATAAAGTTGAACAGAACAACGTATGCACTACGCATTCTTCAAAGATGTGTGTGTGTGTGAAGTACAGAAATGCTAAAAGTTGTATATTATGCCAACTTTTACTCACAGCTCCGCTTTGGAATAATTTTTTGGGGAAGAGGGAGAAGCGTAATTGAAATATTTAGAGTGCAAAGCAAGCACTAAGAATTATGCTCAAGCTAAATTTTAGGCAATCTTGTAGAGGTTCCTTTAAAAAAGCTAATATTCTTACAGTTGCAGGTGTGTATATATTTGAAACATTAATCTTCATACTTAAACATAAAAAATATTTTACACATCATGAAAGCATTCACCACATAAACACAAGAAATAATAAAACCTATATACTACCAGCACATAATTTATCTATGGTGGAAAAAGGACAATACTATAGTTGTATCAAGTTATATAATAGCTTACCAAATTACCTCAAAGAATGTAAAAATATTCGAAATTTCAAAGAAGAAGTCTATAAATATATCAACGACATAGAACCCTATACCACTGAAGAATTCTATAGGGTAAAATTCTAGGTTGATCAATTTGAGATAATGTTAGTTTAATTTATTATAAATATTGTTGACATATTTCTTTTAGCATGTATTTTTTGTATAGCTTAATTATAGAAATAAATTTAATTAGAATTTTTGACTAGACAGAAAAGACTATGCAGACAAGACTACAGAGAAGACTGAGCAGACAAGACTAGGCAGACAAAACTAGACAGACAAGACAACACTGCAAGACTAGACAAATCACACTGGGTAAACAAGACTAGACAGACAAAACTGGACAGACAAGACCTGACGGACAAGACTAGATAAACAATGCTAGACAAACAAGACTTGACAGATAAGGCTAGACAGATAGCACTAGATAGACAGACCTAGACAGACAAGACTAGAAAGACAGTACTAGACATACAGGACAAAACAGAAGAATAGATAGAGAGTGCTAGGCAGACAGAACGAAACAGACAGGAGTAGAAAGACACGATTAAATACACAAGACTAGATAGACAAGACTGAACGTACAAGACTAGACAACACTAGACGGATAAGACTAAATGGACAAGACTAGTCAGTCAAGATTAGACGGACAATCCTAGACAAAGAAGACTAGACAGACAAGACTAGGCAGACAAGACTAGATTGACAAGACTAAACAGACAAGACTAGACAGGCAATATTAGACAGACAAGACTAGACAGATAAGACTAGGCAGACAAGACTAGGCAGTTAAAAGAACTAAAGTGTAAAAACGAGGAACTAGCCGAGTCTGTGGCGTCGCCTGTTTACACACAAGTAAAAAATCAGATAGAACCTCTGAAATTGTTAATTTGTGAATTGTCCGAAATAATTAACGAATTAAAAGTAATTAAAAGTTAATTAATGTGAAGCTAGCGAAGTCAAAACCCGCCAGATGTGAAGGATATGCCGATAACTTCTCAGAGATCTGGGAATAAAGAGTATGTCGTACCAGCTGTCGCTGATAACGAACCACATTCGCAGCGCGATAAGACAGAAAAAGAAATTATCTCCAATGATATTTGCCCCGGCATAAAAAAACAAACAACTTGTACAAGAAAACGGAGCGGATAGAATAAATCAAATAAATTCAAGCGCTGAAATTTGGGAGACTCAACGATATAGAAAACGGAGGAAATCACACATAGTCCTTGGTTCAAACGATGACACAAGCCGCATTAAAGCGGCTATTAGATACCAGCATTTCCACGTCTATCGCCTTGATCCGGATTTGTGGACTGCTAAGTTATTACAATATACAAGCAGTAAAAAAGTCAGCACTGCCACATGTTCTAAACTCGCATCGAAACACCCCGAGGAGTACTCCTCGTTTAAGGTTTCGGTACCGATAGAAGATGCTGATATTATATTGAAACCTGAAACCTGGCCCAGAAACATATGTATTAATTGTTTTTAGCGAGACTAATGCAAAGAAGAAACATTACTCAATAATCCCGAAAAAAACTAAACCCTCTACAGCAGTCATACTGATAAACCAAAACACCCAGTCTATTGATAGCTCGATCGAGAGAAATGAGTATATGTTAGAAAGCTATAAGCAATGTAGCTACTTAATCCTCACCGAACGCTGGAAGAACCCTGAACACCTTAAGTTATATAAGATCAATAATTTCAATCTGGCATCGCACTGCTGTCGAGAAGATGGAGCCATGGAGGATCAGCAATATATTGTAAAAACAGCATAAGGTTTAAGGCTAGACAAGATTTTAGCCGTCTAGCCGAAACGCACGTATTTGAACTCTCGGCAATTGAAACGGCTATCAACGACAAGGATATAATAATTATGGGAATTTATAGAGCCCCACGGAGGAGTTTTAAGCTTTTCCTCCAGAAAATACATGAACTGCTGGTTTTTTTCTAAAGGCAATACACAATTTGTAATGGCTGGCGATTTTAATGTAGACATCCTGAAAGAGTGCAGTATGAGCCGACGGTTTATGTCCCTCCTGGAATCATTTAATGCAGTAATGCAGTCCTTGTGTCAAGAGAAGTAAGCCACCCCGGGTATGGAACCTGCATTGATAATATTACCACTGAATATAGTTATATAACCAGAGATTATCACATATCGGACCACTGTGCTCAAATTCTCTCATTAGAGTGCAAAATTGGGTCTTCAGTCTCTAACACAAAATGGACGAGACTATTTAATAAATAAAATATGGATTAACATAAGCAGCTAATAGTAAATGTCACGTGGGATGAGTTATTTAAAATTGGGAATAACGATATTGACAGACAATGGTACGTTTTTATGGACATTTTTCTGTTAAATTTCAATGAAGCCTTTCCTAGAGTTCTCGTGCACGCCAACAAAACATCTCAATGCGTCTTTAACAACCCGTACTTGAAGAAAATGGAAATGAACCTTAAACTGTTCCAAACAATATCAAAATACAATATGACATTCAAGAATATGTACAATAACCTACGGAGAATTTTTAGGAAGTTACTAATAGACAACAATAAAAGAGTTTTAAGAATAGAAGTTGAAACAGCACTCAACAGGCAGAAAGTAACTTGGAATATAGTTAGTATAGCAAAGATTAAGAATAAACGGACACATATTTCAATCAGGATGAAGAACCTAAACCTTCAAATATAAATAACTTTTTTGTAAACAAAGCTAAAGTTCTAGCAGATTCACTACCCGTTATGCAGTATAAAGACAACATCGATGTAAACAACAAATCGTTATTCTTAATGCCGGTCTGTCAGGAAGAACTTGCTTATTCTATTATTAATCTTAAAAGCACTAAAAGTGCGGGTATAGATGAAATCCCTTCCATAGATATAAGAAATGTGCTCCCCTATATTAAACCCTTTGCAATCCATTATAAATAATGTTTTAGAGGTTGGCAAGTTCCCGGAAAATCTAAAAACGCCGATTATCACCCCTTTACATAAAGCAGGGGATAAGTCTATGATCGAAAACTTCAGGTCCATCAGCATTCTATCGGTTTTCTCTAAAATTTTTGAGATTTCTATATACTCCAGAATCTTAATATTTTTAGATAAGCATAACATAATAAGCCCTCACCAACATGGCTTCGTAAAAGGGACATCGATTGAAACGGAATGTTACCAATTCATAAAGGGGATTATTGATAATTTCGAGTCACGGAAAATCCCAGTTGGAATGCTTATAGACCTATCTAAGGCATATGACTTAGTTAACCATAATTTTCTACAAATAAAACTCTCCAAATATGGTAAAAGAGGAGTTGTGCTGGAGTTGATCACATCATTTCTTTCTAACAGGACACAGATTACCAGGCTCCACACTCCGCATGGATTTGTACATTCTCAACCGAGTACAATCAATGTGGATATTCCTCAGGGAAAAGCACAATAAGACCCTTACTCTTTGCCCTATTCATCAATGACCTGCATGCTACTCCGACCAATTCACCGCACATTAAGATCAACTATGCAGACGACACATCCATATTGATATTAAATAGAACTATCAACGATATCACCAACAATTCAGAGAGAGCTGTTGATTCGATGAAGTTATGGTTTGGTACTAATAAACTTAGACTAAACAAAGATAAAATACTCATCCACTCAATCAATCATCTTTAAACGAAGCGGAGTACATTACCATACCCTGATAAAGTGGCAATTGACAACGAAGAGATAGCAGTAAGTCAATCTATAAGACTCCTGGGACTTCACATAGACCAACCTCTGGAGTGGGTCTCACATACCACTGAAGTAACAACGAAACTCAACAAGGCAGTATTCGCTCTGAGATCCCTGCAACGTTATGTTGAGACCGACGTTCTGCGGATGGTGTATTTCGCCATTTTCCACAGCCTCCTTAGATTTGGAATTATGTTCTGGGGAAATGGAGTACAATACAAGTCTGTGTTCAAGATACAGAAACAAGCCCTGCGAATACTTATGGGTCTAAACTACCGTGAATACTGCAGAGTACACTTCAGAAGGGCAAACATTTTAACTACTACGGCCTCATATATTTATGAAAACGTCATTTTCCTCAAGAATCATAAACACCTCTTCCAGGATTTTGTTAAACCTACTGAACGACTAACAAGGTTTAACAAGGAATTTTATCTGCTTCTTAAACATGTCCTCAGTATGACTGAAAAAATTCCTCCATATATCAGCATGAAACTATTCAACGTTCTTCCAAGAGAAATCAAGCAAGTAGATAACAATAAGAGATTCAAGAAGCAGCTTTTCCAACTCCTAAATAGCATTGAACCATATGATTTAGAAGAGTTTTTCTCGAAGGTCTAACACAAGGAGTATTATATCATATGCACACTACCGACACATTTCATTTAGGATGTATTTGTAATATTCTTACTATACTCGCTTAAATAATGAAATAAAATGTTTTGAATTTGAATTTGACTAGACAGACAAGACTAGGCAGACAAGATTGGACAGAGAAGACTAGACAGACAAGACTGCACAGACAAGACTGCTCAGTGATGACTAGACAGACAAGACTAGACAGACTTCGAGACAAGGACTTCGCTCCATATCTCCTGAAGATCGTAAGCAGCTACCTCTGGAACCGAAAAATTATTATAGACGCAGAAGATGAAAGCGTAGAATGACAATTCTACATGTCAGTTTCACAAGACTCGGAAATGGGAGCAACCTTGTTGAACATCCTGTATGAGTCCTTAGACTGAAGTTGCCAGAGGGAGTGGAAGCTGTCGGTTTCGCTGACGACTTGGCTCTCATCTCGCCACCGGATTAATAAAAGACTGTGTCATCAAAATGGCAAACAATGCCATAGCACTAAAAGACAACTTGATGGAGAAAAGGCAGCTAAAGCTCACTCCAGAAAAAACAGAAACGGTTTTATTGACAGGGAGGATGAAAGGAGGACCAGTCATATTTAAAATAAAAGGTGAAAAAATAATACCAAAGGGGGCCATTAAATATTTAGGCGTAACCGTAGATAAAAATCTTTCCTTTCGACAGCACATTGTTCTTCCTGCTGGGAAGGCACTAAAAATCTTAGCAGCACTTGGAAAACTTATGCCAACTGTAGGTGGCCCTAAGTGCACCGAAGGAAAGCTCTGTGCTCAGTTGTCGAATTTGCCATGCTCAATGCAGCGCCAATCATGGAGCCTGGTAAATCATGGAAAGCCATGGAAGCGATCCATGGAGCAAAATAAGGCAAAAACTGCAATCCATTCAACGATAAAAGGGTGTCCATACAAAATACGTGTGTCCATATCACATAATCTTCGAATGCCCCAAGTGGCTTTTAGAGAGGGACATATGAACATATGGAAACAAAAATAATTCTAGAAACTAGCACACTCACAGAGACAATGCTCAGGAGTGAAGAAGACTGTTCTGCAACAGAAATCATGATATGGGACATACAAAGCATGAAAGAACAGGATGAACGGACAAAACAACATAGACAACGAAAATTAAAAACAACATGAACCCCTTCCTACACATGGGGGTAGGGGGGGGGGGGTTCCAACCGGAAATTTGCATTTGTGAAGTTAATTGAATGTGCTTGCTACGCCCCCCCAAAATCAGACAAGACTAGACAGCTAGACTAGGCACTCAAGACTATGCATACCAGACTAGATAGAGAAGATTAGACAGACAAAACTAGACAGACAAGACTAGACAGACAAGACTAGATAGACAGGTCTAGACAGACATAACTAGACA
The DNA here is from genome assembly GCA_944588485.1 of Phosphuga atrata. Classification (NCBI taxonomy): domain Eukaryota; kingdom Metazoa; phylum Arthropoda; class Insecta; order Coleoptera; family Silphidae; genus Phosphuga; species Phosphuga atrata. The sequence continues at coordinate 47,908,671 of OX155898.1, forward strand.
TAGAAGAATAGAAAGACAGGACTAGACTGACAGAACTAGACAGACAGCACTAGACAGACAGGACTAAACAGACAGGAATAGACAGAAAGGACTAGGCAGGCAGGACTAAACAGACAGGACTAGACCGACGAGACTAAATACTCAAAATGAGGGAGACAAGACTAGACGAACAATACTAGATACACAAGACTAGGCAGACAAGACTAGACAACACCAGACGGACAAAGCTAAACGGACAAGACTAGACGGACAAACCTGGACGGAGAAGACTAAACATACAAGACTGGTCAAACAAGAGAAATAGCTAGTTTTATCATAAATCGTTTTATAGATGAAGTTTAAATCGGGTTAGTTATTGCATTAACTTTAATAATTCAAAGTGTAATAAATTTTAAACGATTTCGTATTATCATAAACTGTGAAAAATGAGGGCAAAGAAGGCGTAAATTCATAAAATATTGCTTAAGTGGGTGTAAGGAAGAGTAACGGTTTTATTAGGTACGTGAATATTAATCTAAATTTTTGATATAATTTCATTATTTTCTCAAATTTAAAAAACGTTCAATTTATGTATAGTTTAAAATGAGATGTCATGGTTTGAACCAAATTAATAATAGAATTGAAAGTAGGAGATATTTAAGAAGATATCGTAGTGGTAATCTCCTACTTTCAATTTTATGTATAGTGTTCAGTCAATGTATGCCTTATGTATGTATAATCACTATTAAATGCTTACATTATCTAAATCATATATGAAGAAATGGTAAACACTTAATACATTAACTAATTATTCATAATTTATACACTGTCTATTGGAATTCATGAAAAGTATTTTAAGACTATTTTAATATAAAGATTTTTTGGTTTAAAATTTAAAATAATCGTGGGCCCGTAAAATAATGTCGCTTTTAACATTAAATTCAAAGAGATAAGTTTTTAACAAGTTTTTATTTTTAATTAATGATGTAACCACCTTCTCTATCCACAACCTGTTACCATCTAGTACGCAAGTTTTCAATGCCGGATTGATAAAAATTCATTGGTTTTGTGGATAAAATCTGGAGATGGCATTTTGGACATCATGCAAATTTTCAGTTTTACAGATATACATATATACATATACCGAATAATAGATGTTAAATGTGTGAAATGAAACTCGAATAATTAGAATTTACATTTACTTATGTAAGGTTTAAATTATATCGCGCAGATAGGGTATACATAATCTAAATATTTTACATTTCAATTTTGAGTTTAGAATTAAAAATCAAGGAACTATTATTAAATGTAAGGTTTTTCGGCAAACTAATGTTACTGAATCTCCATATAAAGTACAGTTGTAAGTAACTTGAGATTATATATTAAATAACTATTGTCATAATATATTATGAAACTTTAATTATAATCTTCTATTTCGTTATTTTAATGATAAAGATATATACGTTTCTAAAGCATGCGGAAAATATGTTTATGCACTGATTGATTTTACATCATGATTAATTGAAAATACATGTCAATATAATTACACATCAAGTGTCACCTTTGGCGCTAGTGCTGTTGAGCTCGGAGCGAATATCAGATTGTGTAAAACTTAGCCCTTGCATGATCTGTAGGCAGTTCATGTAGCTTATGCCGATTATTGCCGATTTTATGGGGCACTTATTTAACTGCGATTTAGACTATTTTACTTACCTACATGACGTTTCAAAAAATTCCTATGTCATCTGATAATATGAAGCTATTTGTCCTAATTATCGGACCTATTAAAAACGTTATAAATAATTAAACATACGTGAGGTGGTTTCATGAACTACCCAGTAATCTACTTAGCCAACCTAGTCCAGATGTAGTTGAAATAGAATACACAAATTGCCGTCAGATCATGCAATGACTCGGTTTTACACAATTGACGAATTTCGCTATATAACTACAACATATATATATATATATATATATATATATATATATATATATATATATATACATATACATATATATATATATATATATATATATATATATATATATATATATATATATATATATATTACTAGTTTTTACACTTTAAATGTAACATACATAAAATTAGTTTAGTAATTTAAACACTAAGCTTTAATAGCATTATGGTTTGGTATTAAAGTGATGCATTTAACTGTCCTGACAGTAAATTTATGAATTCTGCCGGTTTAACGTCATTTTAAATCAAATTGTTTTAGCAACATATTATTTAGTTTATTACTAACATGTCGTAACGTATTTACATAATATTCAACATATTTTCGAAATAAGTTACTTTTACACAAGAACATCGCATGTTATAGATATCTACAGTTTCTTTGAAAGCATATGAAACAAGCAGTGGTTTTAGCTGGAAGTTATTATATCAAATAGCCCACGGCCGCATCCCGCGTTCCCAGAATTTAAGCGAGTTTGAGAAATTTCTCTTATTCAGCAAAATTAATATATTCGGATTTGCGCTTTTTGGCTTAGGATTGTGGGTAAAAGGGGGACGACATAAAGATCTTATTTTGCTACATGATAAGGCAACGAAAAAGACAATTATTTAATTTGAGATTGTGAATCTGTATTTACATATCCTGGGCTTATCTATCTGAAATAATTACAATATTTTTTAATTGTTTAATGAATAGGATGGTTGCGACCGTTGCTACGTGGTAATTGATCCATACTTGCTCTGAATTAAAAAAAAACGGCCAAGTGCGAGTTGTGACTTGCGCACCGAAGGTTCCGTACACACTTGTAAGTAAGGTATCTTTAGGAGGGCATAACTGTATGCAACCCATATGCTTCTGGTGCCTGACAATACCACGCAACACATTAGTGTATTTTCATAAATTTCTAATAGTAAATTCGCATTTTTCTTGTAATTAAACTACTTATTTACGGTTTTCCGATTTTTCCCTTTACATGGGCTGTAAGACACCGCTTCTTGCCAAATTTCATGTTTCTGTCTCAACGGGACGTAGCCTATAGGTTTTGATTCCCTTGTGAAATCGCAAAATATGCGACATAAACGGTCATCTCCTTTGATCGCGTTGACTTACAAGTTTGATTTTTCACAACTGAAAGAGACCGCAGACCCGAGTATTTGATACAAATTTCAACTTGTTACCTCTACGCTTTCCTGAGAAAAATGGTCTTGACAGACAGACAGACAGACGGACGGACCGACGGACAGACGGACAGACAGGCAGACAGACAGACGGACAACAAAGTAATCCTATAAGGGTTCCGTTTTCGGTACGGAACCCTAAAAATCACGATGTTTTTTGTGGCGATCATCCCCGCTATAATAACTTTATTGACAGCAGCACGGAACAACTCGACTGATGTCTTTCCATACCGCTGTCTAAGGTTCCCCAACCATGAGGTTCGTCTTCTTCCTGGTCCTCTATTACCATTGAGCTTGCCTTACACGATGAGCTGCAATAGGCGGTATTTATTATTTCGCATGATGTGTCCCAGGTAAGAGAGCTTCCTTATCTTGATGTTTGGCATGACTTCGATCTTCGTTCTCATTATTCTCAGAACCTCTTTGTTCGTTATTCTGTCAACCCAACTGATCCGCAGAATCCTTCGATACACCCACATCTCGAACGCGTCCATCTTCTTCGAGGATGCTTCTGTTAAGGTTCATGCCTCCATACCGTAAAGCAAGACCGAAAATACATAGCATTTCACAATACGTATTTTTAGCTTCAGGCTAAGATTGTGACTGCACAGCACGGATCTCATATAAAGGCTACTCTTGCAAGTGCGATTCTTGTTTTTATTTTGAGTGGTCCCATTTCTCGTTCATGTTGCATCTAAGATATGTAATGCGCTGTACTCTTTCAATGTCGGTGTTGTTTGCGTACAGACCAGTATCTTGTGGATTTGCCACTTTGCTTACCACCATGTACTTCGTTTTGTTACATTGAGGTTGAGACCATATTCCTCACCAGCTATTCTGCTTAGTTAACTCTGCAGTCCTTCAGGTGTGTCTGCGATCAGCCAGGTGTCGTCTGCTCAATGGATGATGTTTATTGTTTCGCCGTTTACAATAATGCCTTCTTCCATTTCGTGCAGGGTATCTTTAAATAGTTCATCTGAATATACGTTAATAAAAAGTGGTGACAGAATACAACCTTGTCGTACTACACGTAGGATTTCTACCCTGACCCTGACAGTCGCTCTCTGCTCCGAGTAAAGGTTTACCCATTATTCTGATGTCCTTGTCGTCCATTCCGGTGTTCTTAAGTATTTCAAGCATCTTCTGGTGTTTTACTTTGTCAAACTCCTTTTCAAAGTTTTTAAAGCATGCATATACATTATTGTTAACATCTCTGCATCGCTGAATGAAAACCTGAGCGGCAAAGAGGGCATCTCTGCTTCCAAGACCACTTGTGAAGCCAAATTGAGTGTGACCTATTTGTTCTTCGAGCTTGTGGTATATGCGCGCGTGGATGACCTTGAGGAAGAGTTTAAGTGCATGGCTCATGATACTGATAGTTCGGTATACTCCACATTTCCTTGCATTCATTTTTTTGGGTGAAGTTAGAATGTTGACTTGAGCCAATCCGATGGAACATTTTCGGAGTCGTAAAAAGCGTTAAATAGTCGGACAAGTATACTAAGCCCTTTTACCTGAAGTACTTTCAAAACATCAACCTGAACTTCGGGTGCAACTGCCTTCCCTTCTTTCATTCTGTCAAGTGCTTTTTCCACCTCTGAAGTTATAATTGGTGGGCCTGATTTAGCGATATTCATATGGTGTTCTTGTGGTCGTATATCGTCAAATAGTTCCTGGATGTAGTCTTTCCATGTCTCACACTTATCTTTTAGGCTGTGTATTGCTTGTCCGTGATTGTCTAGCAAAGTGTTTGCCTAGAGTTTTCTTCGAGTACCGGTAATAAATCTGATCTTATAAATGCCGTATATGTCGTGCCTTGTTGTTGCAGTTCTTCTAATTCATTGCAGTCTTTTTCGTGTTTATTTTCTTTTTCTTCTCTAATGTCACATCTAATTTCTTTTTGCAGTTGCCAGTATTTATCAGCATCTTTGTTTTTATATTGTCTCCGTTAATCCATTTTTGCCAAAATTTCTTGTGTCATCCACTGTTGTTTTGTTCTCCGGCCGTCTTGTCTTATTGTTTCATTTGCCACGTCAATCGTCGCCTTTTTAATGATTTCACAGGTCTTCTACATCTGTCTCTGTGTTGTTAGCGTCTATTTCCAAATTTGGCCCAAGGTAATCGGTGGCTTCTGCCTTTACTACAGTGTCCTTCAGTTTTCGGGTATTTATTCGATTGAATTTATTTATTATAACTATAAGCAGATTGTGGTCCGACGGCGGACCACAATAAATATTTAAATTATTATTAGTCCGGCCATTTTAGACATAAAAATAGTGATCAAATAAAAAAAATTCCGACAGAGCCAAATCTTCGTAGAGACCTTAGGTTTACCACAAGGAATAAAGTGTCAAAAGTCCCCATCAGTCCCATGTGAGCTTAGGGACTTATTCGGGGCCCAATGTCAAAATTTTAGGTTTTTTGGATTTTTCTCGAAAACGGTAAGTTTTATCGAAAAAGTACCTCAGAGCAAAGTTGTAGATCTTAACATTCTCTATAAAAATGGTCTCTATGATTTTTTCTCTAAGACCCACTATTTCCCAGATATTGCGCTTGTAATAATCACGTTCTACATAATATGCACACATTTCCACACCACCTGTGAGGTAGTGTATTCGGCGCGTTTTTTTTAACGTGGTATCCCCGGTAGGCCTATTCCACGAACCTTTATGACGTTATTTTCAGGAACAATAATTATTTAATAGTATGAAGATTATTGATATGGGTTACTGAGTTTAACTGTCGTTCTAACTTTTTTTTATTACTTTAATCTGACTCATACTCTTCATATTCAACTTCAACAATCATGTTTTCTTCAATTTCTTCTTGTTCTTCTTCTTCTCCTTCCTGTTGATCAACGCTTAGGAATTGTTCAAATGAAGATGAATCAGTTGTCTCTTCATCAAAATCACATGAATCTTCCTCTCTTGTATTTAATTGAACATTTGAGCAAGAGACACCTTGGCAATTGGTACACGCTGGAGAACACTGCAACCCTACTTTTTTACAGCCACATTTGGCACTACAACCTTTCTTGCAATTGCAAAAAATAGTGTTAAGAAGTTTTTCTGGAGCAGGGGTCAGTAAAGTTCGAATCGGTTCCAAAGTATTATTTATCAATTTCCAACCCCAGTCTTCAGGGTTCAGTTCATTGCCTTGCCATGTCTGAACTTGATAGTATACTCGAAACAAATGTTTACTAGCAGATGCCGATGTTGGAGGAAGACAAGATAGCTGTACTTGCTTTTTGTTTCGTGTATTTTTTACAAATGTTAAATATCTGTACGTATCTATGCAATCAATTTTTTTTGGAGCTCCATAAACCGCAAGAAGAAACCGAATTCCTTTAGTAATTAGTATTTGAGGTGAAGAATTCATTTCTGTAAATACTTTTGCGCAGTCAATCAAATCATTTTTTTCAAATAATTTTAATACTGAATTTTTGCCCCTTCTAAACATTGCTGACGTAGTAGCGCATCCGGTTATCGCATGTAAAAATAAAATAAAGTTTTGGCATTTTGGATAAGCTGATAAACTTTTAGAAGAATATATTTCTGTCCGTTGCTGCGCCTTCCCAGGTTTTAAAAAGTAAATAATTTTATCAGATGGAGTCCTTGCAGTGAGTAGTACTAATAAATCAACATCTTCACCCACTACAATAGTTGTATTTCTTGCATTAAATTGTTCTATTGCTGTTTCAATTATGAGGACATCGGCGTCATTCGGAGCTTGTTTCACGGCAATATTTTCAGCTGTTAATTTGTTACTCAACATAGAAATAAAACGAGATTTATTATTAATGTTTGCAAAAAAATGTTGTTGATTAACTGGAACTGTCATAAATTCGTCAAACATTATGTCGGTACCTGAGGATGTTTTTGTAGCACGACGACGTTGTTCTGCAGCTTTTATGTTCTTTGTTGTGTCACTATAGCCATCAAATACTACCGTAACTGTATGACCATAATGTCTACGTAAATACTGAACATATTTTTCAAAAATTACATTAAAGGTTTCTTCTCGATCCCACACAACGTGATGTAGTAGATATCCTCCATCAATAACCTAAGCAGCGTTTGTACAATCAACCTCAGCATTGACTGATTGAAAGCAATCGTAAAGAGCCGACTTCATTGTTTTACGCATTCCAGCTGCATCGAAGAGTGACAACGGGTAAGGAGCTAAATCATATGCGAAAAAATGTTTCAATTTCATCCTCAAAAGTCTTAGTGACACTCATACGTTGAAATAATAATACTGGGTCTATTGGTACTTCTTCGTCGTGAACTTTCACAGTGCTACTCATAGCTAAATGAGGAAGTACTTTATCTGTGCTTTTCAATTTTATATGATTGAAAGTTTGACCAGTCATTTTAGACATCGAGGCAATCCCAACTTCACGAGCTTTATGACAATTAATCTTATCGTCACCAACGACTCCTGAAGCAATAGATAAGATTTTGTTAATTTCGGGAAAAGGATCATGTGATGAAAACCAGTCAAGAAGTATTTTAATATATTTAGCATCTTTCTTAACTCTCGAATCACTCGCATCTACATGTTGATCTGTCGTGTCCATTCGAACATTAGCAAGAACTTCCAACTCGTCACACACTGTGTTCATTGCATGCGTTCCGTAAACCCATTTGCTTATTACACTTTCTTTTGTACTTCGTCCTCGAGAAATACCACCATCTGTTTTCATGGATTTCATCATTGATTGTTCGATAATCATATCTGTTGAAGTTCCACAACTGAGTTTATCAGAACGTCGAACTGTGAAAAATCCATCAGTAAACCTTCGATAAACACTAGGATCAATTACCTCCTCTAATTGAAGCATGTCCTGTAAGTATAAGTGCGCAGACTTAGCGTAAGGTAAATGCCCCGATGCATGGAAATAAGGAAGCATTTCTTTAACGCAGTTCAAATGAGCTTGCCAATCTCCCATTTTTTTTTAAATATTAATCAGCACTAACTTCAATAGTAGACGCTTGTAATAAATATGTATAGTCACTCGAACTGCTCGTTCAACACTAAAAGAAGCAGGTATACGTGAACGACACCACATGGTCAAAAGAATAGGCAGATGTTTTTCAAGGCCAGATGTTATTCAAGTAGAGGGGATTCGGTAAGGGACCGGCGGTCATTTTAGAGTAAATTTTCTTAGAATAGTATAATGTATACATAAAAGAGACACAAGTAGGCATTTTTGCTTGCTTGATTACCTAAATATGTAATACGTGGCATATGTGTGCATACTATGTAGAACATGATTCTTACAAGCGCAATATCTGGGAAATAGTGGGTCTTAGAGAAAAAATCATAGGGACATCATTTTTATAGAGAGTTTTAAGATCTACAACTTTGCTCTGAGGTACTTTTTCGATAAAACTTACTGTTTTTGAGAAAAATCCAAAAAACCTAAAATTTTGACCTTGGGCCCCGAATAAGTCGCTAAGCTCACATGGGACTGATGGGGACTTTTGACACTTTATTCCTTGTGGTAAACCTTAGGTCTCTACGAAGATTTGGCTCTGTCGGAATTTTCTTTATTTCAATTGTCTAAAATGACCGGACTATATATACATCCAAAGTGTTTAGATGTTTATATTGAGACAGATATTCAAGAAATTGAAAGTATTTCCCAAACCGGGGTGTTATATGTTAACCTGTTTGTGTTATGTCCCCAAAAACTTAGAAGACTTTAATATGCATTCAAATAATCATGTTTAAGAAACGCAAACAAGAGATAATTTAATAATACCCCGTTCTCGAATGCAAACCAGCCAAAACACCTACACACATTGGACAACTAAATTGTACAACACACTCCCTGTCAAAATTAAATCTCTAAATAACAATAATTTAAAAAACAAACTAAAATTGTATTGGTGCGTATATTTATGTTTTTCAAACATCTTATAATGGTCCTTTGCATGACTGGCACTTTTTAAAATGTAGATGCAGGGTAACGTAGTATTCTCTTCTCAATGAACACTGGTTTACATGAGTCTGTCATTTTCATGTTGAGCATCGATCGAATTTTCCCAAAAAATTATTCGATACCGAATAACCGAATTGCATAATATGCAATTAAACTAGTACGTCAACGGAATGAGACAGCATTCTCAATGCGTAACAGAATGTACGTATTTTTTGTAGATATAGCTACTAATTTTTGGAGATAAGCTAACATGGACCTGCCAGTTAAATACTTTATCAATTAACACCCAAAAAGTTTGTATCCGAGGACGACGTAAGTGTTTCTCGATTGAAGATGAATTCGATATTTTCCTCTCTACGGGCAGAGAATTTAATAATTTTAGTTTTTTTAAATTTAAGATTATTTTGTGAATAATATGACTTCATGACAGACATATAATTCATTATTTCTTGCTGTAACTCCACCAGATTTTTACCTGTAATAGACAGTGTGTTATCGTCAGCTAACATTACTACCTTATATATACTATTATCAGGAAGGATGTTTATGTATAATAAAAAATGTAAGAGATCTGATGTGCGGTGAGCACATTAGATCTCTCCATCTCCATTGAACCCTCCATTGCACTCATCCTGTGCTCGAATACATTGTCTTCGATCTGCGAGGTATGATTTTAAGAGCGCCTGTAACTGGACCCTCTGAAACCATATTCCTGTAACTTTACAAGAATTTTTGTATGGTCTATAGTCGATACCAGCGTTTTTCAACCTTTATCATGCCGCGAGCCCCTTAGTATAGAGAAATATTTCGCGACCCCCTATACTACCCTCCGCTGTTTCTAGCTTGTATTTTTGATGATACAAATATCGAATCCGATCCATCATTTTTACTTATTTTTATAATCAGATATCGGCTAAATACGTATAACAATTTAACAATTTTTTTGCAATTCAATTACTTACATATAACAAACATATTATTACCGCATCGGCATACTCCTCCACGGAGAAGCGAATCGACAATAGCAATACAATTGCCCATATCTGTTTTAATAATTTAATTTGTCATAGAGGGAATATTTTCAATATATGTATACCTATATATATGTTATATAACAATTAAAAAATGTCCCTCGATTACCATAAAAGGGAGAAAAATCTTAATATTCTACTCTCTTCTGGAAAATGCAACTATGTTGTAGGTTTATCTTCTGTACTTTTCTTATTACTACATCTTGTAATTACACCATGCGTCGCCGATGCCGCTTTCGAATGCGGCAAACATGAAAGTCGAGTGAATGAACGAGACGGGAATAACGCGATACTGCCAATTTAGCATTTGTTTGACGAACGCAAGCTTTTGTTTGAATTGTGAATTTGCGTATTTGAATTTATTGAACTGACATAATTATTGAAAATGGATAAGTTTCTAAAAAGATCAAAACAACCGTCAGATTTAACTTCTATTGAGAGTGAAACAAAAGCAAAAAGCCGTCTGTATGACGATAATTATTTAGAATTTTCTGTAATTGGGTATTTGATTTTTTTTTCTTTTATAAATCGAAAGATCGTATATAAGTTTTATAACAAAACAATGTTTTGTTTTGTTTTTTTCGTTGTAATTAAAAAGTTAAAAAGGCCGAAAACACGGTGTGACGTAGCAAAGGTAATTTCTACCCGTGTATTTTTTTGTCAATTCACTTCAAATTTGATTTTTTGCACTTCAAATTTACTGTTGACCAAGTGCAATAATATTTCATTTAGAAATTTAATATGTTCTGATGTTTCACTAAAAGCAATTTATAATTTTATCACTTTTAAATTGTTTATAACTAATTGAAAAAAACAAATTTCAACTTTTTCGCATTGGACATCCAAATTATGTACAATAAGGTTTTAAAATACATTAAAAAAAAATCGATAATTTTTTTTTCAACAACCCAATTGAAAATAAACAACAGTGTTATTTGCTTCGAAACTTTATCACGCGAAAGCATGAAACCAACAAAACTAGTGCGCCACCTCAACACCAAACATCCAAATGAAAAAAATAAATCGTTGGAATTTTTTGAAAAAAAATTGCCTTAATCAAAAGGGCCTTAATCATAAAAAAATTGCTGTAGTACAGATGTCCTATATCCGAAAAGCGTTGATAGCTAGTTATCGAGTAGCTTTTCGCGTGGCTAAAGCTGGAAAACTTCATACGATTGCCGAAAATTTGATTTTACCAGCGGCCTTAGATATAGCAGAGATTATGTTTGGGATACAAGAGGTAGAAACGCTTAAAAGTATACCTCTCTCCGACAATACCATTCAACTCAGAATAAGCGATATGGCGACTGACATTCGTAATCAAGTCAATGAAAAAATAAAAGAAAGTACTCTTGTATCCCTGCTGTTTGATGAATCTACTGATATTGCGGGTTGTGCGCAGTTTGTAGCTTTTGTGCGTTTTGATTCAAGTGAGAGATTGATGGAAGAAATATTATTTTGTGAAGCTCTGCCACGAATAAAGCAGGTCAATGCTTATATAACATGTACCTTGAAGCTACACAAGACTTCCATATCGATTGGACAAAGAGATGCAGGTATTTGTAGTGATGGAGCAAAAGCTTCGTTAGCTGTGATAAGTTCGAAAAGCGGCTTTATTACCAGACTTAAAGCACTGATGCCAAACGCTTGTTGGATGCATTGCTTTCCTCATCGCCAAGCTCTTGCGTCCAAAACCGTGCCACAGTAATATAATGACAATTTTATAATGATTATAAAATTAGTAAATGATAGTAAAGGAAAAGCGTTACAGACACGTTCATATCGAAACATTTGTGAAGATATGGGTTCACTGCACCAAAGTTTGCTTTAACACATAGATGTTAGGTGATTATCGAAAGGCAAAGTACTAACAAGACTTTTGGAACTTCAAGCTGAACTTTAGGTGTATTTACTACAGGTCAAGTCCGAATATACAAAATTTATTGGTAACCCGGAATTCCTTTTGAAACTGGTTTTTCTTTCTGGTCTATTCGAGCATTTAAACACTTTGAATAAAAGCCTTCAAGGAGCAGAGAGGAGAGTGTGGTAGTAGAAGACTGGGGCTCGTGTATGAGGGAGGACGGAGCGGGATGGCCCTTGATGAAAAGAGTGGTGGAGTTAAAAAAGAATAAAACTTTAGTTCTTTTACCATCTGGTGACGCGTGATTTTATTATTATTATTATTTGAGAGGAAATGTTGTTTTTGATAGGATTATTTTTTTTTTCTTTTTCATTTTGTTTGTTTTCTTCTAGTTATTTATTATTTTTTATTCTGTCTTAGGTTGGAGCGTGTGTGTAATTATTTGGTTAACATAGATGGTAGCACTGTTATATGTAAATGTAGTTGTTTATGCCAATAAAAGGAATCTAATCTAATCTAAAAGCCTTCAAGGGAGGGATTAAAATTTCATTAGCGCTAAAGACAAAATCCATGGCTTTGCGAAAAAAATAAACCAGTTGTCAACATCCATAAATCAAGACAACATTGATTCATTTTCTTCTACTCAGTCTTATATTGAAGAAGTGGGATCTAAGATAAACATCAAATCATTTATACCTAGCCTGGAAATTGTATTGCAGGATTTTAAAGAAGAATTATGTCATTATTTCTCGGTGGAAAAGCATCAAAAAAAACACGGGGAAAACGGCATGTTTGGAGAGAAAATCAAATCAAATCTAAGAGAAAATCTATTGGAATTATCTGCTGATGGAATATTACACCTATTCGCTCAGGGAAAACCGCGCTTAGCCCCACCCGTGGCCAAAAAGACAACTTCGTCTCCAATAATAGTTTATACAAACAACAGGCAAAAACAAAAAATAATTAATTTAATAAAAAAATATATACACTAAAACAATAATACATATATAGACATATACAATATATACACTATCTCGCATTTCCGGTAGATTTCACGCTGTCACAACTTTTGAACGGCTCACCACAGACACTTCTAGTCAATAACAGGGATATCTAGGTCTAGATATCCCTATTATGGTATTATAATATTGTGCTCCCGTTTTAGCAGGACCACAATCTATTATAATAAACCTATGTTTCTTGATAGGATATTTGCCCTGGACCTACATATTTCGTGTTTTTTATATGATATGATATCTCTATCACTTGGGATTCATTTGTTGGCCTAAGAAAAAGTGAATTTTGCGGAAACTCAATTTATAATTTCGGTTTTGGTTGTCAAACTTAAATGAATCGCAGACATTTATAAAAAAATATTTCATTTTTTAAGAGTTTCGGAGTCATTTCAATTGTTATTTGTAGAAATATCTTTAAGTTTGAATAATTTTGGGTCACATTGTATTGCGTAACTTGTTACACAACAGACCACACTGCTGTTTATGGAATTAGAAATGCTGTTAGAATTGCATGTCTTTTTTTCTATGTTAATCAACTTTTTTATGTCTACACAAAATGCACTGTAAATGTCATTGTCTTGCATTTCTCTTTCCGTTTCGATCTTTTGTTTTATCTCATCTGAAATCCACGATTATTTTTGCTATTTTTATCCTTTTGTTTATGTCTCTTCTTTGGACAGAATAAATTAAATGTGTAGTTGAACTGGTTGTAGAATATCGTATAGACTGTACAGTGATAATGCATCAAATAAAACATCAGTGATATGATGTTAATACAGCTTATTAATATATTTTGTTAACTTGTTTCAGATGTCTGCTTGCATAAGTTCCAACTTGCCTTTATTAGTTTTTCGATATTCTGTAATAGTTATTTACATTAGAGTACGGAAACGTTGATTTTGCATCGCAACGGCTTGTTTGGGGAACGTAAATTCCCCATTAGCTGGAGCGTTGTAAAATCATTTCCGCGCGAGATTTGTATAATTTTCTTTGGCCGACAATTAATATTTAAGAAACAAATAGATTTAGATTATTTACAATATTGAAAATTATTTAATTGTTTATTGTTGGTACTCACAAACTTTCACATTTTTACTAATTCAAATTTATTAGGTTAGGTTAGGTTAGGTAGTAGCGTTTTCTAAATTAGAATTAATTGTCTTATACTTAATTTATTATGTAAATGTCCCTAAAAGTTAAAATTTACTGGTCACTTTACAGCATCGTAGCCGTACTTTGCAACATTGAGTGTAAAAATCTAGATTCGTTGGACGTATACAGAATGTCAATGCCAGCTTTATAATTCAGGTGGCCAAAAATTGAATTTTATGTTCTTTATGTGGAATTGGTGTGCAAAAAGATATTTGTTGTGCATAATGATCTGATAATGATAAGTTAGCGGCATTGTATTCTGAAATGTTGCTAACAAAATATTATCTGTTAAAATGGCACGCGAGTTGGTTCAGTAATTGTAGGAGACAAATTGAATGATTTTAAAATAAAGAGTCTTACAATAAAAGGTTTAATTTTCAATAGCCCAACATGTTAACAGTTATCAGGAGACCTGTAACGACAGATAACAAGTAAAAACTACGCCATTCATAAAAATCTAACGATATACGCTTCAACAACGAATTTAAATAACTAAAATTCACCACTAAAATGGTGAAAATTTCATGGTTACACTTCGCAAAACTAAAATATTTTTGGGTCGTCGTGAAACACCTACTCGACCAGCAATTGTGAGACTGCTGGAAAAGTTTGAGCTGTTGGGACAAGTAAGTGATGTGAAGAACCGAACTCGTGTACGTTGCTTAAGAACAACAGATAATATTGCTGTTGTAACCCATTGTGTTGAGGAAAACCATGGTTTGTCCATATCTCGTCGATCTTCACAATTGGGCATTCCAGAAACGACATTATACTGTATTTTGTATAAAAACTTAGGTCTTAAGGCTTTTAAAATACAGTTAAGACAAGAACTCACGCATATACGTATATGCCAATGGCCCACAATCGATTCAAGACTTCAAATATGGAATTCCTGAAGTTATCGAGGTCATGCGAAAGTACGAATTGGTGATGGAAAATTTCATGAAAAGAATATGGTCCTGCAAGCGTAGTCAGTGGCCATTGGCTAATATTTTTTCCATTATTAATGGCATACCTTCCTCTTTACAATTAAATAAACATTCCATGATTTCGCTAAAAAATACTCATTTTTTTCGAAACACCACTTCCAAAGTCAAGTTTAGAGGTGAGCTCTCTGAGAGCTTTCCCGTTCAAACGGGGGTTAGACAGGGTGATGGTTTTTCTTGCTTACTGTTCAACTGTTTACTGGAGAAAATCATCAGGGAATGGACTTGCTCATTACCATCGGGAACTGGACTGAGGAGTGGATACAAGAAAGATAACCTCAATGTACATTGCTTAGCTTTCGCTGTTCACGTTCACTTTTGCTTATACCAGATGTACCAAGTTGGAGAGGGTCTACCACTCCTGCAAGACCAAGAGCATCTCCAAAAATCTTTTCAAGAACCTTAAACTTAAATATTACAATTTAATAGTAAGACTCTCCGTACTCTATGTTTCAGAATGCCTCATGTTGAACAGGAAAGGTCCACTTAGGATACTAGAGCTTAAGGATCCGAAAATCCTGAGGAGAATATTAGGGCCAATACGAGATGGGGATGGTACATACAGGATCAGACACAATAGTGAGCTGTATCACCTGCAAGAAGACATAATCACATCTATGAGGACAAGGCGCCTAACATTCTATGAACTTAACCCGCATGAACCCTTGAAGACTCACGGACAGGATCTTCACCACGACAGGTAGAGTGAAAGCCTCCAAAAATATATGGATCACAACAGTGAAATCAGACCTGGAGCAACTTAAAATTCCACCAGAAACCATAGTGGATCGGTCCAAACTCCGGCAGACCATTCGACAAGGAGTATTTCCAGTGGCCCATATCAGCAAAAACAGCACATGAACCAACAGACCAAAGTGGACAGAGGAGAGGAAACTTGCCCACAGCCAGAAAACGAAAGCTTTCTGGGCTAAGAAGAAACAGCAGAGCCTTATAGAGTCAAAACAAATCCCTTGGTCCTAAGTAGGCTATTTTTTTATACATATCCAAATGAAACCTTTTATTGGAAGACCTTATATTTATAAACTCAATAACATTGTTGTTGTCTACATCTAGTAGATTAATTTCAAAATCCCCACATAGAATGATTTTTTTCTTTTTTGAATTACATGACTAATAATTATTCCAAAATTATGAAGAAATTTATGTTCACTTTTTTACTCGATCGGGGAATTTAAGATTTACTTAGCCAAGGTATTGTGTGAATCTTGCCTTAAGAATTGTGTAAAATGTATAGCAATAAATAGTGTTACTCAAATTGTATTACTCTACTGTATGTTACTATATACTCTATGTTAATTCTAGTGACATGCCTTGTAACTATTGAAGGTGAAATAATGATTATTATTATTGTAACAGTTTCGATTTATCTTCACAAGTTATATAATATTTTTACAAAATTAGTGGTAAAACATATTCAATTTTTCAATTCAACGTAAACAATTATTTTGTTTAAAAGAATAACTTTGACATTGTGTGAATGTGAACTTTGAAATGAGCTTGGAATTTTTATTAGTTTTATGTGCCATAATGTGAAACAAAAAATATGATTTAAATGTAATATGAAACGAGTGTATATAAAGCTGTTCTGTTTAATATAAAATGTTGAAGCATATCCGATACGTTCCAACGATTTTCTACGAAACTCATTTCGACAGGCACGAGCTATTGCCCGCGGCTTCGCTCGCGTGAATTATTATATCAGTCAACTTAATTCAAATCAGCTATCTACTACTTATCAAATATTGATTATCTTGCGAGTAATATGAAGACTAATATTAACCCTTTGCACTCGTATGTCGCACCGTATGCGACAATATACATTTTACCGTTGCACTCGTATGTCGCACCGTATGCGACAATATACATTTTACCGTTGCACTCGTATGTCGCACTGTACGCGACTTTATAACTACCTGTGTACACTGTGTACAGTAGACAGTAGTGGTGCTCAGTTTGTGTATTTTTTACCGGTAGCGGTATTATATTTAAAAATTTTGCTATATTCAAAATGCCTAAAATTTGGAAAACTGCGATGACGAGTTTTATATGGATTCAATTGACGACGAAGAATTAGGTAGTGCTGGAAATAGTGACAGTGACCATGAAAAGGAACACGAAGAAGAAAGCAGCTGTGAAAGCGAAGAGGTAATTGAAAGGATTGTAGATTGTAGTTTTGGTGGTGACGACTTGTACTGCGACCTTCGTTGATCTATTGTACCCAACCCTCTTCTTCTAAACGATATAAACTAAACTTACCCATTTAGAGCGCCTCTTCAAGTCTTGATTTCTTGGAATTCCTAGGAATTTCAGGATCTGGGAATTTAAATGTTGATGTCTTGCTTGGTCATCTAATTGATTAATCGGGGTTTTTTCAATTTGATGACCGAGCAAGACATCATTATGTAGAAGAGGAGCCTCTGGACAGCTTTCCAAACTCGACAAACCCGAGGACAGGTGAGGTTGGTGGACCCAAGGGACCTGAACCGACCCGAAAATTTTAATTTTAATGCGAAAATTTCATACTTTTGAGCGATCTTTAGAAGGGGACTAACTTCATGCAAATATTTTGAATGCTCCATTTTAATCAAACTGATTTCAACGATCAGTCTTAGAGCAAGAACACAGAAAGTGAGTCATTATTTAGAATATTTACATAAACAATTCAGAGAACATTTTGTTCTATCTAAGGAAATTTCGCCGGATGAATCAGTAGTAGGATTCAAAGGCAAAATTTGTTTTCTGCCCTATAATCCAAATTAACCCACCAATTGGGGAATTAGAGTATACGTACTCGCGGATGCTAATACAGGCTATGTATATTCAATTGTACTTATTATGGAAGCTTAATGTCAGAAAATTTGATCACGGCCTGATCTTCCCGAAAGTTCCAGGATTTCAACTATGCCAAAATGTATTAGTTAACAATCCATGTAGCAAAGAATACAATTTTTACACAGACAGATTCTACACAAGTCTACCACTTGCAGATCAACTCGTGAAGATGGATTTTCATATAACAGGAACTATAGAAAATAATATAATTTTTTTACCGCACACAATAATAAAACTTGTTTTTAATGAAAATAATACTTTTGCCTGCAGGTCAGACAATTTTTTAGTATTAGCGTAGATAAGTTCAAAATATTAATAAGTCGGAATGCAGTTAAGTGGTTGGTTCAAATGTTATTTATTGTTGTGGACAAATTTTCTAAATTTCAAGTAAGCATTTTCGAAACTATATTAATAAATTATACTTTTTAAGGTTTTTTTTAAACTTCCGGAAAATATAAAAATAACTCCGCTACTTTTATTGCTATATAAGTTATTGCTGTGATTATTACAAGGTATTTTTAAGCGGCTAAAAATTGTTTAGTTTTTTTTAGATTTCGTGCCTTATGGTACACTAAATTTACACGAAGTTTTTGGTACACGAAATCTGTATAAAATTTTGTACTTAATAATAGCCGAACTTCTGAAAAAGGGAGAACGTGCCTTAACGGAAAGACTACATAACCTAATAGTATTACATAAACTAATCTTAATGATATGTGAAAAAGAAGAAATACCAAAGGAGTAGAACATGGAAGTGGTAGTACCCAAAAAACCCAATATACAAAAAGGTGGACAAAATGAGTTGTGAAAATTATCGACCAATTAGGCTACTAATCATCGCATAAACATAAAGTAAACATCGCATACAAAATACTCTCCATCCATATATACAGCAGAATATGCAGAAATTATACTTGAAGACTACAAATGCGGTTTTCGACCGAATAGGTCAATTACTGACCAAATACACATTCTAAGACAAATCTAAAAAAATGCTACGAATGCAACATAGACCTCGAGGACCTTCTCATAGACTTCAAACAAGCTTTCGATAAAGTCGACAGGGAGAACCTGTTCGAGAAAATTCCCAATAGGCCTATTCCCAATAGGCATCCCAAGAAAATTGTGAAACCTGTTCAAAATAACTCTAAACCAGACAACAGCGACCGTGAAAATACAAAACTCACATACTAAATCTTTTCATATCGACAACGGGGTACGACAAAGCAATTTGCAAACTGGAGATAAAAGGTGCAATAATCACTAATTCAAAACAGCTCTGTGCTTATGCGGACGATATTGTCATAATGTGCATAAAAAAACTGGCTTAGAGCTACTTTCACGCTACTAGAGCAAGAAAATAAACAACTTGGGCTAGAAATCAATATTTGCAAAACGGAATACATGAAAGAAACCACAACACCGGAAAACCAGCGGCAAAACTTTATAGTAAGTAAACTTGAATTCGAAGGAGTGACCCACTTTACCTACTTAGAGACACAACTATACCAAAAAAATATGATAAATGAAGTAGTAAAAAACAAAATATTAAAGTTATGGTACTATTCAAACAGGAATCTCATAAGCACTAAAATGAAACATTTGAAAGCCGAAAATCAGAGATGTTATGGATATTAAATTTCGGATCTGGATACGGATACGGATATAGCAATAATATTGTACCGGTTTCGGATGTGGTTAGGAATATGACATTTTTTCGGATTATCCGTTAGTTTCGGATATTTTCGGTTACGGGTATTACATTTCTAAGGGATTGTAAAAGTAGAGTAGGTAATTGGTAAATAATTTGAATTTATTTCTATGTTTTAATTTGGTACTACAATCATGTGTCATACAAGTAAATACTACAACATAAGTAGGAAAATAAAAGTTTCTATTAGATATTGAAATATCTGTATAAGAATTATTACAACACATCAATCAAAGTTTTCCGAAATGATTCGAAACTTTTAAATCGGATTCGGTTACGGTTACGGATAGATTTTTTACGGTTACGGTTACGGAGCTCCATAACATCCCTGCTGAAAATACACAAATACATTATCAAATCATTCGTAACATATAGCAGCAAATCATGGACGATGACGACGAACAGGCGCTCAGTCTTTGAGAGGAAGATTCTAAGAAAAATTACGGACAAGATGCGTAAAAATAACCTGGCCTGATGTACCACAAACTAAATAACCTAATAGGAGGTGCAGACAAAATTAAATTTATAAATTCACAAAGATTACGATGGTAAGGACATGTACACAGAATGAATCAATACAGAAACACAAGAACATTTATGGAATGGAGACCAACAGAGACGCGTGCAAGAAGTAGACCGCGTAAAAAGTGGTGGGGCGACATTGTACGTGATTTTACGAGATGGGGCGAGATTGTATAGGAGGCCAATGCCCATTTATGGCTGTAGTGTCAAAGGAAGAAGAAGAAGAATACATCAAGAAGCGAAATTTTGTAGAGAACTAATAATATTGTGTTTTGTGAAACCTAAGCCTGAAATTAGTGATTATAAGAAGGCGCAAAATAGCGGAAATATACTTTCGGATTTTTGCCCGAAACTTTTTCCAAACTAATCTAAATTGCCCTTTTTTCGATTCTAAATTAAATACCGATTTAAACGATGTATGAAACGATGTATTTGATTATTAAATTTTCTAAATTTCGACGTTGTTTTTAAACAGTCTACATAATCATTTTCGAAACAATATTAATAAATTATGCCTTTGAAGGTTTTTTTTTAAACTTCCGGAAAATATAAATACTTGCAACTGTAAGGACAATACACCATTTTCTCATTTTTTAACACTATCAACTATTTGTTCATGTACTTCCTTCTCTAGATGGAATGAGGAATAGGTACGATGCATCGCCTACAATTGTAGGACTGTATATTATGGAGTCATCAAACCATTTACATTTATATTTTCAATGTGCATTACAATGCAATGTTAAACCGCAATTATAAACTGCTGAAGAAGAAGAAGACTCAAATGTCAGCTATCAACTATCACATCTACAAATTTATTTATCTACAGCATTTTTTATATTCTTTTAATTGGATTTTTTGGTAAATGTTAGCACAGCTCTTTCCTCATTTTTAGAGAAGACTATGACTGCGAATTTTCACATCTTTAGCATCTGCAGTTTTTGCGATATACGTATTCCTCATTTGCAACCCTGTTAGCTACATTTTCGGAAAATGCAATAATCCGTTTTTCTCTATTTTGTAAGAGGAATCTAACCAATTTTGCCATTTTTTCTATAGTGACATATTCGGTTTCATAGATATCAGTTATAAAAATATTCAACCCCAAATTTTCGGCTCTCTTAATAGGATTTTCGAAAAATGGCGAAACACGAGTCACATTATTTTTAAAAAACGTATCTCAATAGTGTCAGACGGGGTAATGGGAAATTAATTTTGAACATTCTACCTAAAAATGTATGTAGCTTACATTTGAAACTAAATATTCGTTAATCGATTATGAATTTCTTTAATGATTTCATATGACTAAAAGATGTCTCCATTGAAACTAATTTTGCATATGTTTAAGTTACATTTAATGCTTGTTTACAATTACCCCTGTTGTTTCCATTTACCCCTGTGTTTGTGGATAAATGTAATCATATTTTTCCTAGTCCGACTGAATTCATTATGCAGTGCCAATTACGGGAGGTATGTTGTAATACTAATTTATTATCTTTGTTTCTAACAGTCTTGTTCACAATTACACCAATACATTGTTTTCAATTACTCCCAACCCATAATTGAAACTCAGCATAGGTCATGTCGATTAAAAAAAAAAGTAATTTAGACTATACCAGTAATAGTCGTTGTTTTTTGAGGCGATTGAATGTGGGGAAAGCTTAAATCCAAGATCCCGTCCAGATGATAAGAGGCGTCATTGTTACGTGGTATGATGTCAACAAAATAAATCTCGTGGTAGTCCACAATTCCTGACTTCAGTGACTTGATTATTTAAGGCAATGAAGTCCTGACTACTAGTAGGTACAAGGGATTTGTAGATCATTTGATAAATCAACCGGGTCAAACCGGCTCTCAGGAAATTTCGACGGTTTTCAAGGAAATATGCACTTTTAAAGCCACTCACTATGTTTTTCTCTTTCATCGACGGTCAAAGTTGGCCTAACAACTCTACAAATTTCGATTTAGACATTCGAATTATTGATTTATCCATCTGCGATTTTCCATAATTAACCAGAATTTAGTCCCACATTGTCTTGACTGCACAAAATACTATTTTGTCTAGGGGCTGTACTTGGTCAGTTAAATAGCTTGGAAATTTTAATATATGTATTTTTGCTGCTATACCAGCTTCTATAATCCGAACACTGATATAGATGGCTACATCATACAAAAAAACTGCTGCTTTGCCTTCATGACAATTATTTTTCTGTACTTCTTCAACATGTACAAGCAACATTTTTGAAAACCAGACAAAAAATGTAGGTTCTACTATCCATCCATTTACCGTAGCTCCATAATGAGTCTTTGGGTAGGCCAACTCTGACATCCATCGGGGTTGAACCGCTGCTCCTTGAAATATTATAAATGGAGATAAAAATCCACCACTTGCTGAAATATAATCCAAAACGGTAGTCGATTCTTTTCTGGAACTGCTAGAAACTCTACTAACCGGTGACCCTTTTCATCGATACCTCTTAACCTGGTAGGGTCTTCTTAAAAATCTACTTTCATCCGCATTAAAAATCAAACAGGCATGCTCATAACTATTCTCATCATCGGCGAGATTATGATTTATTTCATGACGCTCGTAAGTTTCTTTTAATTTATCGAAAAAATCATAAATGACAATAGCTTCTCTTGAAGTGTTTCTGGCTTTTTGCATATGCTCTGTTTTTTTTAGCGACAAATTAGGATGCCTCCTCATGATACCTTGATACCAGTCATCTCCAGGAAGGCCATCTTTAAATCTCGTTTGAAATTTATTTTCAATAATATATTCTTGCACAAGTCTTTTGAGTTCTATTTTATCACAGAGCAAGACCATTTGCGCTCTAGCCAAAGGACATTTAACAAGCTTTCCCTCTACATCGGGTGGCAGAAGAGTAGGACGACCTGCTACCATCTTTTTAATTTTTATTTTGAGTCCATTAATTCGACTAAAAATTACCGAAATTGCGCTTCTGCTTCCCTGTAGCTCATCTTTTTATTTGTCACATCGTGTACAGCACTACAAACTTTAATTTTTCTATAGGACTTTAATACGAAAAAAGAAGTATATAAAGAAAAATAAGTTTGTTTACCTTTACCCCAAAGAGTAAAACGTATGGGGTAATTATAAACAGAGCAGCGTAACTATAAAAATTATATATGAAGCCGTTCATGCTCTTAAAATATTCACAAACTATTATAATTTAAAGCAAAACTACTTTTTAAACTTAGCTTTCATTAAAAGTGGAAAAATATATAAAAAACCTCCTTAGTATAAATTTTGTAAACACAAAAAAGTGGATGGTTTCAATGAAGCAGGTGTTTTGTATTCAAGATAGATAAGGAAGGCACGAGATAAGTTATTAGATGCGTAGCTATTCATGGGCAACACTGATTTGAGTTTGTTAGTACAATTCGTTTCCACCTGTGTACTCTACTGACCTTGTTTCTAATTACCCCGATTTTCGAATTACCCCGCCTGACCCTACCAGATTTCATTTCTGTCTTGTTTTGTCTCTCTAATCTTGTATGTCTTGTATTTTCTGCATAATCTTGTCTGTCTAATCTTGTCCGTCTAGTCTTGTTTCTCTAGTCTTACCTGTCTAGTCATGTTTGTCTAGTATTGTTTGTCTAGTTTGTCTGGTTCCTCTCACACCGCCTGACATGATTGAAAATGGTTTTGAAATAGTGCTGGAATGCAAATTAAATATTGTACGTGAGCGGATAAATACGCCTGGCAAAAATGAAATAACATTTACACGGAACGCAATGAAAACGAATAAACTGTCACACAATGGAAACAAGTAGGTAAATTGAAGTGCGTGCCAATTGTTTGTTTTCTAAATACGGTTAAATGCAAAAATATACGAACGGTAGGATAATTTAGTAGTTTTGGTAATTAAAAGTGATAGCAAATATTGATTGGCTTATTGAAAGAAAAACTATGTTTTTCAAGATTGGTAAAAGGAGTATACATTTTTGCCAAATATCGTTTCCCTTCAACATGACATCAACAGTTGGTTTTACATCTACAACGGAAAAAGTGTGCCCGAGTGTATTATGTGGTTGTAAATTGTCACATATTGCGTTTCTTGCAAGCTAAACTAAGTAAAGGCTATATATATATATATATATATATATATATATATATATATATATATATATATATATATATATATATATATATATATATATATATGTTGTAAAACCAGATTTAAACATTAATTCTGTGTGCCCGAGTGTATTATGTGGTTGTAAATTGTCACATATTGCGTTTCTTGCAAGCTAAACTAAGTAAAGACAATATATATATATATATATATATATATATATATATATATATATATATGTATATATGTTGTAAAACACGATTCATACATTAATTCTGAATTATAGACTTGTCTCGGAATTTGAAAATACTGCTGAAACGCTAGCAAAGTCAAATTTTGCTCCACACATCGCCGAAACATCTGATATTACAGGAAGAGAACACTTAATTACATTCCTTCGATTTATTTAGGAAAATGGTATAACTAATAAAAAAAATTCCACAACGGGATATAAAGATTCCACAACAGAACAACATATTTTCGATTAAATTTATTCTTATTTTTTTTATTAACTAAAATTTCGTAGAATGTCTGCATTTGCATTTGCATAGACGGTGCTCCAGCTATATAAGGAACATATAAGGAACATAATGTAGATATATTAGATCATTTTTTGACAAACAACACTCATTACAAAACAATTATCAATAATTACCATCATGAAAATGTGTGCTGAAAGAATGTGTTCAAATGTCTAATTATATAAAACTAAGACCAATAAAAAGTATTTTATTTTTGCCGATTTAGTAAAATATGCCAGGTTATAGAGTCTAAATACGAACCGTTGTTACTGCAAACATAGGTGTTTGTCCAAATGGATATTTTATCTCGCGTACTTGAATTGAAAAACGGGAAAAAGATATTTTTACAAGACAATGATTTTGTTGTTCTGTTGAGTGAAAAAGGAAAGTATACTAAGCTAGCTTACTTATATAATATGTTTGTTTTTTTTAAATTTTTAATAACATAAATATAAGTATGCAAGGATAGAAAGAAAATATTTTAATCTCGACCAATAAATTGCTGGAATTTAAAAGAAATCTTGATAGAAGAATTTAGCACAAGTTTAGAAAACTTTCAATCAGTATTGATCACGCACAAAGTATTGATTACTTGACAATACTACAGCAAAGAAATGTTTATTACTTTGCAAATATATAATTAAATAAAAAATAATTCGATTCAAAATCCTTTGTGATAAGCGACATGTCGGCGTCGGTGTATGAATTATCTTTGGAAGAAGAGGAAGAACTCATTTCGGTGTGTAATAACCGAGATTTTGTTTCAAAAGGTTCAGAGGAAGCAATTAATTGGCCCTGGATTAATCTTAGATACTATTTTTCGAAAATACCACAAGAAGCTTTTTGTGTGTTACTACAGCTTTCCGCATTTTATTTGTACGGATTCCGATTTTCGGCTTTGACAGACATAAAAGAGAAAAAAAAGACACTGACTTATAAATCTGGATCACGATATGAGACTAATATTATTTTTACACCCAAATATAATTGAAGCTATAAAACTCACCGAACTCAAATTTCGCATTAAATGCAATTTGTAATTTATCGTTAAATAAACATTTCCTTTACTATGTAATATAGAGATGAGTGTAATCGAGTAACAATAATTATTACATACATCTGCTCAAAGACTGCGGAGCACTGCTCCGCAAGAGACAGATGTACCTCAGGGCTCACTGCCTGAACGCAGAGGAGTTGCAGTCCTTGAATCCCACCCAGATCTTGAAATTGCTAAAGGAATCAGGATTAGAGGAGGCGTTCTAAATGGGTAAGCACACCAACGCTTTGAGGAAGGGGGTGGGGTACAGTAGATCTATAAAGGTCGCAGTACAAGTCGTCCATATCTACCATCTACAACAATAATTATTCTAACTAACTTATTACAGCGGAACACAGCCTGAATATATAGATATATTCAACCTTTCCGAATTTCTATAATATTCTTAAGTCTTTTTAGGACTATAAAACAAATCTCATGATGAAAGACAACAGACATTTGCGTTAATCACTAGGACTCAGTTAACTTCCGTGACACTAAAGCAAGACACTAGATAATTAAAATTGTTTTTTTTTTAAGAAAAGATCTTTCTCTTTAACCCAAAGAGAATAGCCATCTGTAAATGCGTTTTGAGATCTATCTCTCACCAGTAAAGCTTTGCTCTTATGAATTATGCAATGGAAAACACTTACATTAGCTTGAGACTGTGGGTTGGGCTGTCGAAAATAGGCTATGTTCGATATGTGTAGTTTAGTTTCGCCTTATATTCAATTCATATAAATCAATATCTGAAACTGTTCAAGTCTTTCTTGACACACATGTCAAAACATAACCTATTTTCGACAGCCCGAGTTTCAAGCTAATGTAAGTGTTTTCCATTTCATAATTCACGTTGAGACTTCAACATCAATTTCGCAAATAAGTCAAAAGAAGCAGAGGAAGTAATGAATATGTTGGCAGCATATGGAATGGCGGAGCAAATACAACAATCCACTAGAATAACAGCTGCGAGTGAAACTGAAATTGATACTGTGTTCAATGTCGGATCATCGACTATTAAGGACCACAACGCAATATCGGCAAATTAGAAGCTTCACCCATGAAAACAAAGCACAATTTGAGAAGGCTCTAACTCAAGAAATATAGAGATACATATACCAATTTAGATGTCAATAAAAAAATGGTCGCATTTATAAAAACTTTCCAGTATCACTTTAACAACACTTTTCCTATGATAAAAGTAAATATGTGTAAAAAGACATGGATTACAAAGCAAATCAAAATATCATCAGCAAAGCTTAGGGATCTGTACGTTCTACAAAAAGAACACCCTATTCTTAGACCGAAATATGTAAGAATGAAGGAAATTCACCTACTAGCTATTGGCGTGCACCAAAAGGCAATTTTATAATAAAAACGTGAGTGAAGCATCAAATAAACAAAAAGTACTCTGGAATCTAATAAATAACCAAACGAACAAATTAGAGTTAAAAAGACCAATAGAGCTAATAGAAAATGATACCTTAGCTAGAGAACCTAAAACAATAGAAAATATGTTCAATGATTTTTTCAAACATGCTCCAGACAGAATTACTCATAATATTGAACCCACCAAAATTTCAAGTAGACATATGTCTTTTAACCCGAAAACCATATACATACAGGAATTCACTAACATGGAAGTTTTGACTATCATTGAAGAATTGAAAAATAAAAAATCTCGCAGCCTGGATCGTCTGCCATGTCACATCATAAAGTAACTAACTCACATTATAATTTCGTTCTTTTCAATGGAACAGTTCCCCGTGATTTTAAAATCTCAAAAATCTGTCTAATATATAAAAAAGGAAGCAGCACCGTTTTAAATAATTACAGACCAGTTGCGTAGACATCTATATTTGCAAAAATCCTTGAACACTGCATGTTGAAACGTTTAACTCTCTCTGCTCAAAAATTTAATCTTATCCCTACACAACAGCATGGTTGCCGAAAAGAAAAATTGACAAACATCCATAGTAGAAGTCATCACCAGAATTATGCAGGAAGTAGATCGAGGAAAAAGACTTATTAGAATTTTCTGCGATCTATCTAAAGCGTTCGACTGTGTAGAACACAAGAATCTACTAAATAAGCTATACAATCATGGAATAACGGGAAAAGCTGGTAGATGGTTAAGATTTAGGTAGTCGTAGTTAATTTGTTGTAATAAATCATAAAAACAATACGGCCCAATCTGATATTATTCATACAAATGTTGGTGCCATCAAGGGAGTATACTAGCACCAATGTTATTTATAATGTATATAGCAGATTAGCAGCATACATAAATATGGATCAGTGTACTTTCTATGCAGATGACGCGAACTTTATTTTACCCGACACACTTGATGATGGTAATAAAATATTAGCTCAGAAATGATTAGATAGTGTAGGCGAATGGTTTGCAGCAAATAATTTGTTTCTGAATACAGATAAATCCGAGTATGTTATCTATCAAACCCAGAGAAATAACTACGCTGAGAATTTAAATTTAAAAGTTGTCAACATGAACTTAAATAGGGTTAAATAAGCATACAACATTTTTAGGTGTAGTCATTGAAGAATTCTTAACTTGGAATATTGAAATAGAAAACATCTCTAAAAGGCTACATCAAAAGGCGTTTGCAATCCGGCAGCTCAGAAATATAATAAACTATGCAAATCTGTTAAGTTTTTACTATGCTGAAGTCCATTCTCTGTTAACCTACGGAATTCTGGTTTGGGGAACCTCAAATAAAATTGTATACGAAAATTGTAACGAATATCTTGCAGACCCATTTTGAGTGGTTAAAAATACTAACCGTAATCAGCACGTATACTAGAATTATTTGTATATTAGAAGTGTCAAGTTATATACACAAAAATAAAAGGAGTATCGATATAAATATCGATATATACCACCATAATACCAGAGGCCGTAAACTAATAATAATAAACTTTACACACCTTAATCTAATCTACAAATCTGTAGTAAATCACCAACCAATTTTGGAGTGTCTATTTACAACAAGCTCCCTAGTGATCTTACCAATGAAATCTCTTACAAAGTTTTCAGTAAAAAAATGAAAAACGTTTTAGTAAAACAGACATTATATTTTTTTGATGAATTCTTTAGTTTATATCTGTGTTTATTTATTTATTTTTGTGACAATTGTTTTTTCTTTTTTTTGGATTCATAAAAGCAAAGCTGTACTGATGAGAGATAGATCTCGAAACGCGTCTACAGATGACTATTCACTTAGGGTTAAAGAAAAAGATCTGATCTTTAAAAACAAGTTTATTCATCTAGTGTCTTGTTTTAGTGTCACGAAAGTGAACTGAGTCCTAGTGAATAACGCAAATATCTGTTGTCTTTCAACATGAGATTTGTTTTAGAATCTTAAAAAGACTTAAGAATATTATAGAGATTCGGAAAGGTTGAATATATATATATATATATATATATATATATATATATATATATATATATATATATATATATATATATATATATATATATATATATATATATATATTCAACCTTTCCGAATCTCTATAATATTCTTAAGTCTTTTTAAGATTCTAAAACAAATCTCATGTTGAAAGACAACAGATATTTGCGTTATTCACTAGGACTCAGTTCACTTTCGTGACACTAAAACAAGACACTAGATGAATAAACTTGTTTTTAAAGATCAGATCTTTTTCTTTAACCCTAAGTGAATAGTCATCTGTAGACGCGTTTCGAGATCTATCTCTCATCAGTACAGCTTTGCTTTTATGAATCCAAAAAAAAGAAAAAACAATTGTCACAAAAATAAATAAATAAACACAGATATAAACTAAAGAATTCATCAAAAAAATATAATGTCTGTTTTACTAAAACGTTTTTCATTTTTTTACTGAAAACTTTGTAAGAGATTTCATTGGTAAGATCACTAGGGAGCTTGTTGTAAATAGACACTCCAAAATTGGTTGGTGATTTACTACAGATTTGTAGATTAGATTAAGGTGTGTAAAGTTTATTATTATTAGTTTACGGCCTCTGGTATTATGGTGGTATATATCGATATTTATATCGATACTCCTTTTATTTTTGTGTATATAACTTGACACTTCTAATATACAAATAATTCTAGTATACGTGCTGATTACGGTTAGTATTTTTAACCACTCAAAATGGGTCTGCAAGATATTCGTTACAATTTT
Source organism: Phosphuga atrata (assembly GCA_944588485.1). Classification (NCBI taxonomy): domain Eukaryota; kingdom Metazoa; phylum Arthropoda; class Insecta; order Coleoptera; family Silphidae; genus Phosphuga; species Phosphuga atrata. The sequence continues at coordinate 47,938,728 of OX155898.1, forward strand.
CGTATACAATTTTATTTGAGGTTCCCCAAACCAGAATTCCGTAGGTTAACAGAGAATGGACTTCAGCATAGTAAAAACTTAACAGATTTGCATAGTTTATTATATTTCTGAGTTGCCGGATTGCAAACGCCTTTTGATGTAGCCTTTTAGAGATGTTTTCTATTTCAATATTCCAAGTTAAGAATTCTTCAATGACTACACCTAAAAATGTTGTATGCTTATTTAACCCTATTTAAGTTCATGTTGACAACTTTTAAATTTAAATTCTCAGCGTAGTTATTTCTCTGGGTTTGATAGATAACATACTCGGATTTATCTGTATTCAGAAACAAATTATTTGCTGCAAACCATTCGCCTACACTATCTAATCATTTCTGAGCTAATATTTTATTACCATCATCAAGTGTGTCGGGTAAAATAAAGTTCGCGTCATCTGCATAGAAAGTACACTGATCCATATTTATGTATGCTGCTAATCTGCTATATACATTATAAATAACATTGGTGCTAGTATACTCCCTTGATGGCACCAACATTTGTATGAATAATATCAGATTGGGCCGTATTGTTTTTATGATTTATTACAACAAATTAACTACGACTACCTAAATCTTAACCATCTACCAGCTTTTCCCGTTATTCCATGATTGTATAGCTTATTTAGTAGATTCTTGTGTTCTACACAGTCGAACGCTTTAGATAGATCGCAGAAAATTCTAATAAGTCTTTTTCCTCGATCTACTTCCTGCATAATTCTGGTGATGACTTCTACTATGGATGTTTGTCAATTTTTCTTTTCGGCAACCATGCTGTTGTGTAGGGATAAGATTAAATTTTTGAGCAGAGAGAGTTAAACGTTTCAACATGCAGTGTTCAAGGATTTTTGCAAATATAGATGTCTACGCAACTGGTCTGTAATTATTTAAAACGGTGCTGCTTCCTTTTTTATATATTAGACAGATTTTTGAGATTTTAAAATCACGGGGAACTGTTCCATTGAAAAGAACGCAATTATAATGTGAGTTAGTTCCTTTATGATGTGACATGGCAGACGATCCAGGCTGCGAGATTTTTTATTTTTCAATTCTTCAATGATAGTCAAAACTTCCATGTTAGTGAATTCCTGTATGTATATGGTTTTCGGGTTAAAAGACATATGTCTACTTGAAATTTTGGTGGGTTCAATATTATGAGTAATTCTGTCTGGAGCATGTTTGAAAAAATCATTGAACATATTTTCTATTGTTTTAGGTTCTCTAGCTAAGGTATCATTTTCTATTAGCTCTATTGGTCTTTTTAACTCTAATTTGTTCGTTTGGTTATTTATTAGATTCCAGAGTACTTTTTGTTTATTTGATGCTTCACTCACGTTTTTATTATAAAATTGCCTTTTGGTGCACGCCAATAGCTAGTAGGTGAATTTCCTTCATTCTTACATATTTCGGTCTAAGAATAGGGTGTTCTTTTTGTAGAACGTACAGATCCCTAAGCTTTGCTGATGATATTTTGATTTGCTTTGTAATCCATGTCTTTTTACACATATTTACTTTTATCATAGGAAAAGTGTTGTTAAAGTGATACTGGAAAGTTTTTATAAATGCGACCATTTTTTTATTGACATCTAAATTGGTATATGTATCTCTATATTTCTTGAGTTAGAGCCTTCTCAAATTGTGCTTTGTTTTCATGGGTGAAGCTTCTAATTTGCCGATATTGCGTTGTGGTCCTTAATAGTCGATGATCCGACATTGAACACAGTATCAATTTCAGTTTCACTCGCAGCTGTTATTCTAGTGGATTGTTGTATTTGCTCCGCCATTCCATATGCTGCCAACATATTCATTACTTCCTCTGCTTCTTTTGACTTATTTGCGAAATTGATGTTGAAGTCTCAACGTGAATTATGAAATGGAAAACACTTACATTAGCTTGAAACTCGGGCTGTCGAAAATAGGTTATGTTTTGACATGTGTGTCAAGAAAGACTTGAACAGTTTCAGATATTGATTTATATGAATTGAATATAAGGCGAAACTAAACTACACATATCGAACATAGCCTATTTTCGACAGCCCAACCCACAGTCTCAAGCTAATGTAAGTGTTTTCCATTGCATAATTCATAAGAGCAAAGCTTTACTGGTGAGAGATAGATCTCAAAACGCATTTACAGATGGCTATTCTCTTTGGGTTAAAGAGAAAGATCTTTTCTTAAAAAAAAAACAATTTTAATTATCTAGTGTCTTGCTTTAGTGTCACGGAAGTTAACTGAGTCCTAGTGATTAACGCAAATGTCTGTTGTCTTTCATCATGAGATTTGTTTTATAGTCCTAAAAAGACTTAAGAATATTATAGAAATTCGGAAAGGTTGAATATATCTATATATTCAGGCTGTGTTCCGCTGTAATAAGTTAGTTAGAATAATTATTGTTGTAGATGGTAGATATGGACGACTTGTACTGCGACCTTTATAGATCTACTGTACCCCACCCCCTTCCTCAAAGCGTTGGTGTGCTTACCCATTTAGAACGCCTCCTCTAATCCTGATTCCTTTAGCAATTTCAAGATCTGGGTGGGATTCAAGGACTGCAACTCCTCTGCGTTCAGGCAGTGAGCCCTGAGGTACATCTGTCTCTTGCGGAGCAGTGCTCCGCAGTCTTTGAGCAGATGTATGTAATAATTATTGTTACTCGATTACACTCATCTCTATATTACATAGTAAAGGAAATGTTTATTTAACGATAAATTACAAATTGCATTTAATGCGAAATTTGAGTTCGGTGAGTTTTATAGCTTCAATTATATTTGGGTGTAAAAATAATATTAGTCTCATATCGTGATCCAGATTTATAAGTCAGTGTCTTTTTTTTCTCTTTTATGTCTGTCAAAGCCGAAAATCGGAATCCGTACAAATAAAATGCGGAAAGCTGTAGTAACACACAAAAAGCTTCTTGTGGTATTTTCGAAAAATAGTATCTAAGATTAATCCAGGGCCAATTAATTGCTTCCTCTGAACCTTTTGAAACAAAATCTCGGTTATTACACACCGAAATGAGTTCTTCCTCTTCTTCCAAAGATAATTCATACACCGACGCCGACATGTCGCTTATCACAAAGGATTTTGAATCGAATTATTTTTTATTTAATTATATATTTGCAAAGTAATAAACATTTCTTTGCTGTAGTATTGTCAAGTAATCAATACTTTGTGCGTGATCAATACTGATTGAAAGTTTTCTAAACTTGTGCTAAATTCTTCTATCAAGATTTCTTTTAAATTCCAGCAATTTATTGGTCGAGATTAAAATATTTTCTTTCTATCCTTGCATACTTATATTTATGTTATTAAAAATTTAAAAAAAACAAACATATTATATAAGTAAGCTAGCTTAGTATACTTTCCTTTTTCACTCAACAGAACAACAAAATCATTGTCTTGTAAAAATATCTTTTTCCCGTTTTTCAATTCAAGTACGCGAGATAAAATATCCATTTGGACAAACACCTATGTTTGCAGTAACAACGGTTCGTATTTAGACTCTATAACCTGGCATATTTTACTAAATCGGCAAAAATAAAATACTTTTTATTGGTCTTTAAAAACAAGTTTATTCATCTAGTGTCTTGTTTTAGTGTCACGAAAGTGAACTGAGTCCTAGTGAATAACGCAAATATCTGTTGTCTTTCAACATGAGATTTGTTTTAGAATCTTAAAAAGACTTAAGAATATTATAGAGATTCGGAAAGGTTGAATATATATATATATATATATATATATATATATATATATATATATATATATATATATATATATATATATATATATATATATATATATATATTCAGGTTGTGTTCCGCTGTAATAAGTTGGAATGATTGTCTCTGTAATTAGTTTAGTTTCGCCCTATATTCAATTCAATAATTATTCGATTAGTGAAGAAGAAGGAGAACATGAAGGGTCGGCAATATACTACAGAAAAGACGTAGCCTGCAAAACAAGGACCGATATAAATAGTATTGCAGAAAAATACGCGTTTGAATGCTCTGCAGTCGAGACTCTCATTAGCAGAAGCGAAGGAATTATTATTATTATTGGAATTATAGAGCTCCACATTCGAGTTGGAAGGTGTTCATAAACAAATTACATTAACTCCTTGTATTATTATCTGCCCAAAATAATAAATATATAATCGCAGGTGATTTCAATATAAATATCTTAAAGAAAACTAACCAGACTGAACAGTTTATCTCGCTGTTACAATCATTTAATGTTAATGACACCAACAACTAAAGGAAATAAATCATCCAGACACAGAGTCGTGTCTTGATAATATCATAGTTAACTTGAATTTATCATATCATACGGAAACGAATGATTTCCATATATCGAACCACTATACGCAATCATAACACTGGAATGTGAAAAAGAAGTTCCAATTTCCAATACCATAGTAATTAGTTTTTTCAACGATCCGAACATGTGCCAACACAGAACACTGATGGGAGAGGAATCATGGGATGAGGTTTTCAAAATCAATGGGTATGATAACGACAGACAATCAAGTAGATAATTGCCTTACAACTCGAGTTACGTACTATACTTTATATACGACCAAACTAATTTGTTTCTGTTTAAAATAATTTCAACTATCTACCGTCTCCGGGGGCGGCTGTACCTATTTTTACAAGTTTTTTACAAATGCACCCATAACTCGGACAGTTTTCGTTTCACGGACCTGCCACCAGCACCGGCGTGTCCGGAACGTCGCCACACGTCTGACTGTCACTTTACTTTTCTACATTTTTAGTTATTTTTTTGCCAAGTCCCAAAAAGCGACCATTTTTTTGTGGAAATTTTCTTTAAATCCCTTGATCAAGCTTTTCCTAAAGTCTCGATCAACACCAACCGTACCGCTGCAAGGGTTTACATAATCGCGTATCTAGCAAAGTTTAAAGCACACCTTCAGTTACTACAAACATTATCCCGCTTCGATCGCACAATGAAGGGACTCTATAAAAATCGACGTAAACACTATAGTATATTACGTGGCAAGAGCTGTAAGAAGCATATTTCGCTAGTACGTAATTGCCTTACAAGTCGAGTTACGTACTATACTTTATATACGACCACACTAATTTGTTTCTGTTTAATAAGAAAAATATGTTTGATGTAACACCTTCGACTTTATTTAACTTGATAGAAATGAAAAGAAATAAATTCATAATAAACTTAATAAAGACGGAACAGAGCTTGAATATATAAATATACTCAACCTTTCCGGAGCTCTATAATACTAATGAGTCTTTTAGGACTACCAAAAATAAATCTCGTATGAAATTTGTCAGTTATTCTATAGCTTTCAGTCCACCTTCGTGGCACTCAACAAAAACCATAAAAATAACATTGTTTTTTAAGATCATGTCTTTCCGATACCTTGAGTGGATAGCCATCTGTGGACGCGTTTCGAGATTTATCTCTCATCAGCACAGCTTTGCTTCCATGAACAATAATTTGTAAACCACTCACTTGAAAACCCATGTGGTGATTAGGGTTAGATGTTTTTAATTTTTACATTTTGTGAGAGAGACATGAACTTAGCAGGTTATTGATATAAATGATAAATTTTAAATTGGTAAAACCATACAACATTATAGATAATCAGATAAATTTAATAAAGACGGAACAAAGTTTGAATATATAAATACTTAGCCTTTTCGGAGCTCTATAATATTAATGTATCATTAGTAACCTTTCCGGAGCTCTATAATACTAAGGTATCATTAGTATTATAGAGCTCCGGAAAGGTTGAGTATATTTATATATTCAAGCTTTGTTCCTTCTTTATTAAGTTTATCTGATTATCTATAATGTTGTATGGTTTTAGCAATTCAAAATTTAACATTTATAATGGTTACATACTTTTTTATTTAGTACTTGTAGTTTTTGTTAGATTTAAACGTGAAAAAAACGAAATGAATGACAGCTTCTATGTGAATGATGTGACGTTTAATGATTGTTTGGAAATCACGGAGTACTATATTTAAAAATAGTATCAACGTGGAGCTATCAACCAATCAACGCATCGTAAACCAAACAAGCAAGGGTAATTTTGAATTATTACATAACATGAATCGCGGATTGTTACATATGTGTGTGGTATGATGTATTTACATAGTCCACGAACTGTACAATAATGGGCATTTACAATAGTGGTCGTAGATAAAATATATTACGTAGAGAGAAGAAACAGTATTTTAAAAAAGAACTAAATGATTCAACCAATATACAAAAAAATTGCTTGGAGCATTATCCGTGAAATATTAAACATGAAAAAGAGAAAGGAATCTTACAGCAGCCATAACGAAGATCCACAAAGAATTGCCATTAATTTCAATAATTTTTTCGTTAATAATCCCCAAAATTTAGCCAATACACCACCTGCTGTACAATATGGAGACAACATCGTGAAAAATAATGCATCAATATTTCTTAAACCAATAGCTGACGATGAACTGTTTACCATAATTATTAGTTTAAAAAAAAACAGAAACGGCAGGTTCTGGTATCATAATAAAATATACTTGGTATCATAATAAAATATACCTGGTATGATAATAAAAAATGTGCTTCAGTACATATTGTCACCAATAGTGCATATAATAAACAATTCGATTCAAGCTGGGTTTCCGGAAAAGCTCAAACTTGCATTAATTACTCAGCTCTATAAAGCCGGCGATAAAAGTGACATTGAAAACTACAGGCCCATTAGCATTTTATCGGTCATTATTAGTTTTCGAAAAAAGTTTATGCTCAAGATTTCTATCATTTTCAGATAAAGATCACCTAATAAGCCACCAACAACACGGTTTTATTAAAGGAAGAAGCATAGAAAATGCATGTTTCAATTTCATAAATGGAATAACTGAACATCTCGAAGCCCTAAAATCCCATTTGGAATGTTTATGTACTTTTCCAAAGCATATGACCTGGTAAATCACGACAAATTGTTTGATAAATTATTTAAATACGGTATAAGGGGAACCGCATTGGATTGGGTAAGGTCATTTTTAAGTGACATAAAGCATATAACCAGGATAGTCACCCCGCATGGCTACGTAAACTCAACCGCAAGGTTAGTAAATATGGGAAGCACAATAGCTCCATTGCTATTCTCGTTGTTCCTTAATGACCTTCCCAATAGACTCATTTATACGTAGCAGCAGACCAGCCAGACCGTTGATGATATCGCACGTAATGCAAATACGGCAAGGTTACCTTGGTTTTTAAGGAATAAATTAATAATAAACAAAAATAAAACGAAGCAAATTATTTTTAAAACAAAAAGATGCACCTCCTTGTACCCACAAAATATTGAAATTGGTAACGATGTTATTGAACTAAACCAATCAGTTAGACTGTCCTGCAGTCTAAATGATTGGTTTAGTTTAGTCACATCGACGAAACCCTTGACTGGACAGCACACATTAGTCAACTCACTAAAAAATTAAATACAGCAAATTTTGCAATGAGATCTCTTAACCCAGTGGTCGGCATCGCGCGGCACGCGGGCCGCATGCGCTCCATTGCAATTTTTTGCGCGGCCCACCAAGCAAAATAATTTTGTCGGTATGAACCATCGAAAATTGCGAAAATTCTTCGAAATTCAACGCACTAGATGCAGAATATGAAGCTGTTGTGTACTTTTCTTAAGTAATGGCTTAGTCGTGGAAGAGTTATGAAAAGATGTTTCGAGTTGAAAGACGATATTGAAATGTTTTTTTACAGAAAAAGGAAACAATATACCAGAGTTATCGATATTATCGGCAAAGGAAAGTTAATGAGTTACTATTATATAAATTAAAAGTTTTTAGCTTAAAAAAAATTGTTTATTTCTCAACTTGAAAATAATAATTATTCTCATTTTCCTACTTTGCAATCGAGTTTAACTAATAATGACAAACAGTGTCCTCCAAATAATATTTATATTGATTCACAAAAATTATTGGACGAAAATTTTTGTTATCGCTTTCAAGATTTTTATGCAAAAGAAATTAATATATTAATATTTGAAAACCCTATAATATTTGATATTTTAAAAGCACCAGAAAATTTGCAACTAGAGTTAATTTAAAATCAAACAATGTATATAATAATAATTTAATGTCGGTTTTAAGATAGAAAAACGGTAGAAATCGAATTTCCATCCTACGTTATAGATAATCATACACCTAACTGATTACTTACTGATAGTGTTCTGTTTGTTTGAAGTTTGAAATGTCTTTTTGTTTAGGTCTATCAGACAATAATTTTCCTAATTTAAGAAATCAATGATTGGCCTTTTTTCGAGTGCTTATTTATGCGAAAAAACTTTTTCAAGAAATAATTTAATAAATTCAAAATAAGGAACGAGGTCGACCGATGAAAATTTGCAAAACCTTTTGAGGATCTCAGCATCTCAAACCCTACACGATATAAATGAATTATCGAAAAACATTAAAGAACAAAATCTCACTCAATTTTTGTTCTCCGATGTTATTATGTCATGTAAATAAATTTGTTACTATTTTTTTCTTTTTTATATTGATTCCTAATAATATTAATATTCGAGTAAAAAAAATATTTAAGCTACATATTACATTCGAAAACATCTGACTGTGCGACCCTCTAAAATTTGTTTTTTTTTAAATGGACCGCCACACAGTGTATCCCACTCCCAAATCTAAATAATTTATTTTTAAAAAAATAAATAGAAGGTTTCATTCTATCCACACCAAATTTGGTAAGGAAGGGTTTTTTGGGTCGCTGATCAAATTTGAGTTCCATTTTTCCAAAAACAAAATGGCGGATCCAATATGGCCAACATTTTCCTCAGAAAATGTTTACATATTGCGAAAATTTGACAAGTTAATATATTAAAATAAAAAAAACGACTTCAAAGAAATTGTTTCAAAAACAAAAACTGCACTAAAAAAAAATTCGTGCCTTAGTACTTTTTTCTTCAAATTTAAATGGGACCAATTGTGAAGTGTACCCTCCCAAACAAAAAAAGAATTTTCGGAATCTGTTCATAAATAACAGAGTAACGAGGTAACAAACATTAAAAAAAAAAACATACAACCTAATTGAGAACCACTTCCGTTTTTGAAGTCGGTTAAAAATAAAATGTTTGGCCCCCTGAATTGTCAAGCTAGATTTGACATCGTGTCAAATTTGAGATTCATCGTGACATTTGACATCGTGTCAAATTGCTAGATTTGACAGCGAAACTAGATTTTTACACACAATGTTGTTATTTAAACTTGTTAATTTTAACCTTTCAGGGACACCTACAAAATAAATTACGCTTATAAACGAGCTGTTGTATTGTAAAATCAATGTTTCCGCACTCTAATGTAAATAACTATTATCGGTTATTTAGTCTGTGCATTATAAAATATAAATGTGAGAATTTCTCAATTTCATAAGTGATTTGATAAAAAATTATACTGAAGACAAAGTAGCAGCTAGTAGCAGCCAATTCTTGATTTCCTCAAACAATAAATGTCTAATAAAGCAAACCTGAGCAGATTTAGAGCACTCATTTGCCCTCATTTTTTTGTATCTCTCCATAAACTTGAATCTTCGAGTTCAAAACAGCTAATGAAGTATTTAAATTCTACATAACTTTCTGTGCTTCATCTATTTTGCAAAATTAAATTCTAAATCTGTTTCACCGTTTAATACACAATCAAAGTTTCACGTATTTTCACTAACTGTTGCGCGCACGATTCTACACACTCAACTGCTTCGTTTGATATGAAAGTTTGTGTTGATTTTCAATACCTTATTCTTTTAGTTCCTGGAGTGCGATGGTCTCGGAATCCGATGGGAAAACTAATTATTTTTCGTGTTTTTGGCCAGTTTTTTGGGATTTTATGCCACTGTGCGCCGCCAGAAAAAGGTTGCCTACCCCTGCCTTAACCGATAGATATGTCAACAAATAAACTTTAAGGATAGTTTATTTTGCAAACTTCCATTCTCATTTGAGGTTTTTTATATTTTGGGGCAATGGACTACACATCAAAAATATATTTAGTATTCACAGGCAAGCCTCGTGTAAAGGGCAGTTTAGACAAGCCAATATAATGACCACTGTGGGTCCTTGTGTTTACGAGAGTATTGTCTTTATTGTTACACATAGAGACATGGTTCAATAAACAAATTATAAGAGATACACGATACAATAAAGAACACTACCTGCTACCAAATCACAAGTTAACAATGACGGAAAGAATTCCCCCATATAGCATCCATAAAATTTACAATAAACTCCCTAAAGCAACTAAATAATAAAAATATGTGAAACAACTCAAGAAAAAAGTCTACAGATTAATTAATGAAATAGAACCACACACCCTGGAAGAATATTTCGAGAAAGTTAAATAACCTTAATTATTACTCACATCTTTGAACTTTTGAACATTTCATTTAGAATATCTTTGTATATACTTAAGTAATGAAATAAAGCAATTTAACAAAAGCCATCCATAAGCGTATGTTATATTATCTACCTTTCTCTATCACACACAGTAAGGCAGGTGATCGAGGAAGCTACAGAATACAACATAAGCCTATGGATGGCTTTTGTCGATTTCCGAAAAGCCTTCGACACAATAGAAATCTGGCAATAAAAAATAAAACGATAAAATTCTTCTCCAACAAATATTGACGTAAGCTATGCTTATAAGGATATAATTATAACAGCCGTTTCATTGTTGCTGAAATGCACGTATTTTAGGATTTGCAGGAAACGATCTCGTGCCATTTTTGTTGAATTTGTATTTTATAAATACAAATTAGTGGCTCCGGTGGTAAAAAAAACAATCACCCGGGGTGATCTCCCGCATCTCACCCTATCTCACCCGGGGTGCGTTGAGGGGTGCGGCTATGGTATTCGCGGATGACATAGTGCTAATGCAAGACGACGAGCGCGAGATGAAAATTGATCAATGTTATATGTTATATTTGAAAACATCTATAGGACTTCGACAATGTCGATAAGACTTCATGAATTCGGCAAGGGGACGTAATATCTCCAAAACTATTCACCTTAGTTCTCGAAGATGTTTTTAAAAAGATAAAATGGGAAAACAAAGGATTGAACATACATGGTTAACGCTTGCACAATCTAAGACTTGCCGCGATATTGCACTATTTGGAAGAGATAAATAAGAATTGATTGATATGTTGGAAGAGTTACAAGATGAGGCTGCAATAGGATTACACATGAACTATACAAAGACCCACTTTATTACAAATGCACCAGATGCAGACGAAACAATACCGATTCATGACAGCACAATAAAAAGGACAGAAACATACATATACCTTGGCCAGCTATTAGACCGGGCAAACAAAATCAAGAAATAGAAATTGATAAGAGAATTAGATGACATAGTGCTAATCAAGAAAGATTTATATTAAATTTAGTACACTAATAAAAAACAAGATATAGTTAAATGTATTTATAACTGTAACTAAAAAAAATGTTTTTTTGGCCCGCTATAAAATTCGGTAATATTAAATTGGCCCGCCTAAGAAAAACTTTGGGAACCCCTGTTCCAGATCATTCGACTACTCGATTTTCACTCGTGTGAAATGATCACTCAGACTTATCATATCGCAATCGGGCGTGAGCAGTCGTCACTAGTGCCGAGATAGGCATAATTAAGTAAAAATAATCGAATCATTTTAGTACTCGATTTGTACTCGTGTGCATGAGTTATGAATGATCACTCGGACATAAAAATCGATATCTGCAGTCAGAACCACCAGTCCCTCGGTTTAAGGCTTTTTATTTGGGAATGAGAATGTAAATTCTATGTCTTTTTGAAAAATAAAACAAACGTGTTGAAAACGTTCGAAGTAGTAGTTCAGTTTAAATAGACATGCAAGGTTACAATAATTCGCATTGCGCTGAAAAGTCTTAGGATATCTAGTGTTGTTTGTCTAATCTTGCTTGTCTAGTCTTATCACGCCGCCTGACATAACGGAAAATGGTTTGTTTTGAATTTGTGTTAGAACAATATTTTTTCAAAATAGCAAATAGCAAATTAAATATTGCACTTATGAGGATAAATACACCCTACAAAAATTAAATAACATTTACACGGAACGTAATGAAAACAAATAAACTGTCACACAATGGAAACAAATAGTTACATTGAAGTGCGTGCCAATTGTTTATTTTCAAAATGCGGTTAAATGTAAAAATATGCGTTGGGTAGAATAATTCACTAGTATCTTCTTCTTCTTATTTCGAATAGGCCTACTTTGGACCACGCTTGTTCAACTGTTGGGATTTGACCTTTGCCCAGTATTGTCGCTTCTTCTGCCGGTATAACTCCTTTCTCTCTTCTGTCCAGGGGGTACCTTTCCTTCGACGTTTTTCTTGAAATCCACGGACTTCCTTTAGGGTGCATCTCACAGACTGTCTGTTTTTGAGATCTGTTATTCCCAGTTCTTTAATATCCTTATCGGTCTCTGTCAACCAAGTGGTACGAAGCTTCTTGTTTTGCCAGAAGATGAACAGACGGTTGGTTAGTCGGTTTGGAGGCAATCTTGCAATGTGGCCATAGAAAGCTACCCTCCTTTTCCTTGTACAGTCAGAGAGCATCTCAATATGTTCGTAGAGCTCAGAGTTATGCCGTCTTCGGGATTCCCCATCTTCCTTTACCGGGCCAAGAATCTTCCTGACTATTCTGCTCTCTCTGATTTCCAATTTCTCTATTAGACCTATCTATTAGATTTATTTCTGATAAGTTGGGTTCAATCCATTCGCCGAGATACTTAAATCTCTCAGTCCTCTTGATGTTTCCCTGTTCTAGTAAAATCTCTCTGTTTGCTTCTCTAATATTGGTGCAGAATTCTGTTTTCCACCCCCACTTTGGCAGCCTATTTTCTGAGACAGTTTACCTGCCTTGTTGCCATATCAAGAGAAGCAGCAAACAGTGCCATGTCATCTGCAAAAGCCAGGCAATCTACAACCAGTCCATCGTTCTTATGTCCCAGGTAGATACCACTCTAAGCACCCAAATTGTTCAGTTCCTTGCGCCATTCTCTCACAACCTTTTCAAGGACACAGTTGAAGAGAAGTGGGGAAAGTCCATCTCTTTGTCTCACTCCAGTTTTTATTTCGAAGCTTTCTGAAATCTTGCCTCTAAATTTATCCTTGGAATGGGTGTTGATCAAAGTTTCTAGGATTAGTCTGCGGGTTTTGTTGTCTAGTGCTAGTTCCTGGAGTACTTTGTTAAGCGTTTCTCTATCGATGGAATTGTAGGCCTTCCTAAAATCAACAAAGGTGACGACCACCTTGCGGTTTTTCATCTTGGAGTATGCAAGTACAGTTTTAAGGTTGAGGATCTGTTCAACACAGGACCGGGTCTTCCTAAAGCCCCCCTGGTATTCTCCCAGTTGACTATCCAACTGATTTTCTGCCCTTGTTTGTAACGCCTTTGAGAGAATCTTGTATGTTACCGGGACGAGAGAAATTTCACGGTAGTTGTTTAGATCCGTAAAATCTCCCTTTTTGTGAAGCGGATGGATCAAAGCAGATTTCCAATTGGGTGGTAATTTCTCTGTTTCATTAATGATCTCGGTTAGCTTGCGCACGGCATTGTTTCGGCAGTTCAGCAACAATAAAGTCCTCTCCAGCTGCCTTATTATTCTTAAGAAGTTGATTGATCTGGCCAACTTCTTCCAATGAAGGGGGAAGCGAGTCCGGGTTTGGTGTGGTTTGTTTATAGACGAAGTCTTCGCTGGGTGGGTCACAGTTGGGTAGATTTTTAAAGTACTGAGCCAATAGGTGGCAGTTGTCCTTGTCGTTATAAGCCAGTTTGCCTTGTGAGTCCCTGAAGTGGAGGCTTGGCGGAGCGTATTTTCTGAGTATCTGCTTAAAGGTTCCAAAGAAATCTCTGGAATTATTCTTAG